>CM020215.1:120066010-121340010 GCA_009819775.1 Phoenicopterus ruber ruber
TTTAAATGGATTCTGGAACTTTTCCAAAGAATTGTGGCCCTTAGAGACTTGAGTGACAATTGTTTCTTTGGTTTTGTAATTTCTTCTTAGAGAGTTCATGCAATTATTTTATCTAAAAGTCATGTAAACCCACAGGGTGGGATTTCCCTTACCTAGCTTCAGACAAATCCAATATAGACATCTGCATCGGTACTATTCACCTGGGATTTTTTGTAGTCGGTGAAGACAGCTGTGTATTTCCTGAAAGGGATTCTGCTGTTTTAAATCTATTTGAAATGTCTACCTTAGGATGAGATGAATGATGTCCTGGACCTTTTCTGTCTAAAGCCCACCTACACTGTTCACTGCGTGCTGTGAAGTACCTCATGCATATTGATAATTGTTATTTGTAATTTCTCCTGCTTTAGAGAAAGCATTAAATTAGTAGTCTCAGACACAAGGATTGTTCTTGAGAATTTGTTCGCTAATCTCTCAGGCAGAAGTATTCTCACAGCAGTTTGTATTGTCTTCAAGTTTGTGAAAGCCTAAAAGAGGAGGAGAGCATGAGTGAAGGGGATTAAATTAATTAGGCTAGCAAACAGAAATATGTGTTAAACATTTGCTGTGGATAACAATAATTTATTCAATTCAAAACTTTAGAGGGCTAATTCAAAGAATAGTTTTACAGCTCAAGCTTCCAGCAGAACTATTTTTTCCCATAAGGCAGGAATATCAGATTATTTCTAGGCAGGGAAGAAATTGCTTGAACTTGTAATTATATGGGATCTTTTGCTGACACGGAAAGACTGGCAGAGGCAAGATGTGCTGTCAGTACACAAGTTGTTTCACCGAAGAACTTCCACTCAAACCAAGGTCTCCTTGGTCTGGCAACAAGAACCAACAGGCCCATAGTGTGTGCTGCAGGTTTAGGTATTATGCCAGCTGCTGTGTCTCTTAATCCAATATGTAAGCAAACTGGAAGCGCAGGATACCTTGTGCAGCTTCTTTCGGCTTTTGAGGACAGAAACAGAGATACCAGATGACACACATTTTCGTCTCCCCTTTCTCCATAATCCTTATTCACATCACACCCATATGTTAATTCCTCTGCCACCGTGGAGGCTGTAAGTATGAAGGTATCAGGGTGCTGGTAGAGGAGCAGGTACGAAACGACAGAAGAAATGTACTCTGGATGTCCTATCCTTCTTCAAAATACCTGGGGATGGGATGCACCAGGACACAGACTGGAAAGCACTCACTTGCCCGAAAACAGACTTTGTAAACAGTGGACCCTTGGTCTAGGGTAGTTGCCTCTCACCTGGTTTCAGTTTTAATGGTGGGCTTCTGGATAAGCTATGGAGCTAGCTGTAACTCAACAAATGGCAAGACAGGCTCTGAATGAAAAAAGACAACTTGGGTGTTCTAAAAATCCATAAAAAGCAAAAAAAAAAAAGCCAAAAAAGGGCCTTCCAAGACCTCAAGACTCACAAACACTAAAACATGGCGTTTGTTATATCCTCTTTTAGCAGTTAAGGAGAAGGAATAATATAGCAATAAAAAGGACTGCAAGTTAAATAACTTAAACAAGCCCGGTGAATCTCTGGTCCTATGGAACTACTTAGAAAACTCGTTTAATAAAATATTTGTTTAGCAGGATAAGAATTTAGACCCATAAGAGAGTTTTCCATTTATATTGTATCATCCTCAAAATAACTATGTGAATGTTTGCACACAGACATTTTCAACACTTGGTCACTGTGGAAAGTGCTGAGATGCAACTGGTGTTTCTTTGCCTTAAGAATAAGATTGAAAATCCTAGAATAACGTTTTTTCTTTAATCTTTGTGATCAAAGGTGGAAGCCCTATTTTATGAATGTGAGCTCAAACGTAGTGTCTTCCAAAGAACCAATTTAAATCTTCACTGTTTTTAATAATGCCGAAAGGCAGGTCAGACTAGCAAGAGGCAGAGCATGCAGTTTATGAGAAGATAGGTGGAAAGATTAAAAAATGAATACTTAAGAAAGTAAGAGAAAGACTTTTAGTTTGTGTGCAGTGGGGCAACGTGAAAACCTCAGAGAGAAACCAAATGATTTTTCAGCGTGTGATTAAAAAACCCCCAAACTCAAACCCTTCAAACGTCAGTAGCACAGCACATTTCCAAAGCATGCTGCTGCAAATAAGTGTATGATAGACCTGCTTGAGACCTTTTTAGGCTAGGTTTTATTTTTAGTAAATTGCAAAGGCTCCTAACAGGTTTACCCTCTGGGCTCGCCTATTCAGGTTTGAGAGGACAGTATTATTCAGAAGATGATTTGGAGCAATTGGTTTTCCTATAACTCAGGTAGGGAAAAAAAGGAGAAAAGTTTTTAAAATGCAAGTGAAACACTGCCTTGTTATCTGTGCATTTTATGATGCTCAGCAAGAATCCAGCAGTCTCTGTTATGTCTTGGTAAAATACATAGGAGTGAGATGTTGTAGTGAAGTCTTCTCATCTGGACTGTGGGATTTGGTACAAAATTTACTCCAGTTCATTTACCAGGACAGTCCTCTGAATTATTAACTAAGAGAACTTAAGGATGCCTATCAGTGTTAATGAACAAAGTATATTATGTGAAGCTTTATGCTTGCTTATTGCGTGTCTGTTGGATTATTCATCAATTTGCAATCTATGGTAATTCACAATTCATCTGCCAGCCATTAGCGTGAATTAGTGATATTCTGCTGCACGTATTATATCTGTTTACTGCACTTGCTTACAGTATGAAAGAGAATGTTGTACAGTCAATTGTCTGCTATGTGCCTCTACTACGCACTTCACTAGAAAAAAGGATAAGCATAAAAGTTGTGGATGTACTTTAGCATCTGTCCTGAGTATTGTTTTTATTTTATGAGCCTTAAGGGAAAATCTGTTCAAGAGTTGCCCTTACATTTACTTTCACTGCTAGAAGAAAGAAGATATGGAGAAAGTAATGACTTTTTTCTTGCACAATCCTGCTGTCAAAAGGGAAAATTTGGTAAACCTCTGTGTTATCCTTTCTTTACACCAATTAACTAATGTTTATAGGTGCTGAAAAAACGGCTATCCACATAAGCCCTTGTCTCTAACTAGTTGATCATTTATTTAAATAACTAAGTTTTGTATTCATTACTTGACATGGTATACTTCCTTTTGTAGTTGCATATTTTATAGTTTGTATTGTTTTTTCATCTGCTTTATTGATAATTTTGTAAATTTGGGCAAACTTGAGGAATCTTTATTATAGCACAGATATCAAACTTCCTGTGAAGTTACTGAAAGGTATTTTCTGTTTCCCTCAGACCCCATTGGGGCTAATGGGATGCAACAATAAGTGTTACGACTCCAGTCTGGCACAGCACTGAAATTAGTGCTTATCCTGAAGTATAAGAGTGATGTCATTGAATTAAAAATTTTGCACATTTTACGTGCTTTATTTGATTAAGGCTTAAAAGAATAAGCTTCTATTCCACTAACCGTGTGAGTTACTTCTAGAGCCTGGGCATCATATACATTTTACGGCATAACGTTGTGCAGCACGATGCTCTCAAATTGGCAGTAAACGTCTTGATTATAAATAATCCTGTGTGCGTGTGTGTGTATAAAATAGCAAATGCGATGGTTGCTCCTAGTTAATTCAAGCTTACATGAAAGCTCCCAATATATGTCATTGTGAAGCATAACCTCAGAGAGCCTCCCAGCAGAGGGAGAGCTGTTGTACTCCTGAGTACAGCCTGGTCCCCCACAGCGGCGCACACAACCGAGTCTTTCTTGCTGTGAGCAAGTTTCGTGGTACTCTGAGTACCAAATTATGTGGATGGGGATAGGGCTGCCTCCCCCCTGTGGGAGGAAGCTCTTGTGGACTTAGAATACTTCTTTTTTTTTTTTTTTTTTTTTTAATTAACCTCACTACATAACACCTGCTGAACACCCAGGGAGGGTAGAGGAAGAGAGAGGAGGAAAACGTAGCCTTGTGAGCTAGATCGAAGGGCAAGAGGGTTGTATGTATCCATTACACACTGACCAGTCAATAGTTGTTACCTGGAGGGACCATTTGTGTTTGCAGGTATTCACTATTCACAATTAGTATGAACTGTGGCTCCAAAACTCTTCTTAGTAACAGTTAGTAAATGAGAATTAAACACCCAGAAGTGGAATTTTCCTATTCCTACACTTCTGTACCATTTATTCTGCACAGGTAGCTGATATTATGCATTTCAAAATTGGCTTCATGTATTTTATTTAAAAATTACTAAATAATAAATTCTGCAACTCTTTCTCTGTCACAAAATCCATGAAACATTAGCAGGAGTTTTTCAATGAAAATTTCAGTCACAGCACCTTCAGGTAGGTCTTTTCATCACTTGGTCAGCTATTCTGTCTGTTGATTCCAACAACAACAACATACAGCTCAGTAAGAAGGAAATTAAATTTCAAATATTGAGTCCCTATAGGGAATGTCTCCTTGTGGCTCCCTTAATCAAAATATGCTCCACTTCAGAGAGGAAATTAAATCAAGGTGGCCAGCTTCCCTCCTCTCTCTCTCTCCCCCCATGAATAAGTAAGTAAGCCAGAACTGCACTGATTTATTGAGGAACAGAGTGATTTCCAAGGGGTAAAAAGTGCATTTGGAACAAATGCACAGTGTACCTGTAAAGCAGAGCAGAAGACTATTTCTGTTCCTGGACAATTCAACTGTAGTAGAAAGTCTCATTGCAATATTACCAAGGGCATTATCAATATCCCATGTGTAGAAAGATAAACAGTCTCCTTTACAATGTGCTCCAGGACATGAGCCTAACCAGGTGAGCTAACACATATGGCAAGAAAGGTATGGATGGCTACAGATTAAAGTAGGTTTTCTGACACTTGTGAGGCTCGATGTGTAAAATACGAAGTGCTTTGAATGGCCCTCGCCTTTGAGGGTAGCTTGGACACTCAGCACCGGTTGAGGGAGGGTGATGATGATAAGTTCTGCTTACAGAGAGGTCCCAGCATGGCTTATTCATGAGAAGACAAAGAAGCTGGGAATCAGCTGCCTTGTGGACTGCGTACCAGGTAAGTGACCCGAAGACAAACTATAATACCAAGGTTGACTTCTATCCGGATGGTATACATTCCTCCAAAAGTTTTACTTCAGGCTGTTAACCACCAGCTGTGTATTAAGCTCTTGTGGATTTTTTCCCTTTCACCATTTCCAAGAAGAAACAGAGGAAAATCTCCAACACTTGGAGCAACATTTTCAACTGATTTTGTAATAGAAGACTCAGATAAGAAAATGAAGCTCAGAAAACAAAAGGTTTTATGGGGTGCTTAATAGAAAGGCTTAGCGGGAGATGTTTAATGTCATATACGGGAATGAAGCACCCAACTCCTGCCCATTTTCTGTGGGACTTAGTCACTTAGTTGTCATTTGTGCCTCCAGAGTCCAGCCCTTAACATTTTAATTTAAAATCCAGTTTACAGTTAAAATAGCTCAAATTCAAGGTAGGTTTTTATCCAACCTATTCAAAAAGCTTAGTTTGAAAACTGGGGCACCTTTTGTCCAGGTTCTGTCCAAAACCATCAATCAAACTAAATTTAGCAGTTTTTATTCCCCAGCCTTAGGTGTACACAGGAAAACAAGGATACCCATGCCTGCAGATAGGATTAGAAGACTGCAGACAGGATTTCTTTCAAAAATGACCAGCCCATCGGGCTGGGAACTGATCACTGGAAGCCCTGCTTGCTTTGTTCAGCTCATTCAACAGAGCGAAGGCTGGAAGAAAGCAATGTGCAAACACTAGACTAACATCCCACAATTAAAACACCACCTAGTGAATCAAGAATGAAGCATATGTCTCCCCGTCAAAATAAAATCATTTACCAAACATTACCTTTAGATAATGTGTGCTGTAGAGTTGGTGACTCATATAAAGTTGGTGATTCAATGACCTATATGGATCTTGCTATTGTTAGATTGCTAGCTCCAGCTTCTTTTAAGTGCCACTCTAACAATGTGACTGATTAGGAGAATGAAGCCTTATCAAAATAAAGCTATAAAAGGACTACATTTTGCATGTTTGTTTTGAAATGCTGGCTAAATCCTAAATCTGGGGCTTAGCTCAGCACTGAGATGTCCAATCAACTGATGCTTTGCCCAGTAGCAAACAAAGTGGTCTTTACCCTCACCATTGCATATTAGACGTGCATCCACAAATACTACAGAATAGCAATTTAAAAGTATTCTTTTCTAGAAGCAATTTAGGGATTAAAAAAAATGGCATCTACCACCCGTGTTTGTGAGATGACTGGAAAGAGTCTAATTTACTTTCCCACCCCCCATGCCACAAAGGAAAAAAACCCAACCTGTTCTGGGATTCTTGGAGCAGTTAAAATGAGGACAGGATGATGGGAGAGGGTAAATGTGTCTGTTACACATGTATGCATGCAACACACATATGTTTATCCTTCCTTCTCCTAGTCCTACACAGTAATTGGTAAATCATGACACAGTCACTGGCGATACAAAAGAACCTCATAGCTGCCACGTATTGCTGCCTGGTGATAGAAAGCTGGGTCAGCTTCTCTACATGTTTCTGAAAAATGCTGTACTGGATTTCTTGGTTATTGGAAGAACCGTCTGCACCTTCACCGAATGTGTATGTTGTCTTCAGGATTTTTTTTTGGATGGGTGTCGCTTTACGGCAAATAGACTTGATTGGATAAGACAATAGTCTCAATATATTAACTCACACTTCTATGCAGAGACAACTGTTTGGATAATTTTGTGTCAGGAAAGTTTTAATTACACTACTGTCAGCTGGCTCACCCATTCACGTTCAGTTCATGTTCATGTTTAGTCTATACTGGTTTCCTGGCCCCATCTATCATCACTGAAGAGAGCTAAATTACATTTTGGAGACTTTTGTCTTGATCTTCTGTCTGAAAATGGAGCCCAGACAATTGTCTGACACTAAATAGGTGCCTAAAGTATGTGAGATGAGTCTCATTCACAGAGGATACTGTACAAAAAGCAGATTTTAGTATATGCTATCTTGCCAACTGGTTGTAGCATCTAAAATGCTCCTAATAGACCTGAGAGCATTGATGGACAACCTGAATAGCTGCAGTAACAAGATTTCTTGTTGTATACTTTTCAAGAGAGTGGCAAGATGCTGTGAGACAGACTCACAAACTAAAAAAATTATATCGGTATTGTTGAAGAGAAGTATAAGTCACTCAAATTGCTCCATGCTGGAAAAGTTACAGGGTTCCTTGCAATTCTCCATTTATCCTGAAGCAGGAGTAGAAAATGGCAGTGTTCAAAATAAACAAATTTGTTTCTTATTTTCAATGTTTTACTTCCTAGTGGGGATGTGGGGACACTGAAAGACGGGGCAGGTTTTCCATAAAGGACCACAAAGGTCATCTTTCTTTCACTGTTGTGACATATAAAGACGCTACAATATCCTGTGCAGCTGGTAGGTTGTGATTACTGCTTACAGACCTGATCACAACTCCTCCAAACTTACCTTTATACTTCATATAGGAATACGTTTTGTGTTTATTAAAAATAAGGGTATTTGAGCAGAGGTGAAGCAGCTGAAGAGAGATTTTACACCAAATTAAACTCAGATGTGCTATATTGACAGAGGACATAGCAAAACAGGTTATCATAGGGTAACAGATCATCATACAACAGCTGATACACGATGGCAATTCATGTGTGCTTTATATTTCCCCTGCAAAACAGGATGCGATTTATGCAAGCGTAGCTTCTTCAATGAAAGCTGGTTGAGTTAATCCAAATTACCTTTCCTTTTCTGCCTGCACTGTACATATCAGTGGAGAGTTACAGGAGATCAGTAGATGCATATTAAATTCTTATCCTATGGTAATGCTTGTGTATTTGAGCTCTTGATTGTTACTTGGTATCCCAGGCAAGTCAATGTTTCCTTCTCTGGTAGGCCTGACTGGACTGTTTCTAAAATTGGCAGCTGTCATTGACTTGAATGGGTTTAAAATTCAAGCTAAAAATGTCTCTTTATGCAAATAAGCAACATATTTTATATTCTCAACCAGTATCCTCCAGCAAAGTCTGAATGTGTCTGTGAACAACCCATCATTATATCTTAAAAAAAATCTCAACATTTGTTTGTTTATGTAACATTTGTTTTAACTCTGTGAATTGTTTATGCTTGGTGGAAAGCGATTGCAAAGTCTTAATGATTTTGGATTATTTTGGGGACATCTATAACAGTGCTGACTGTACTTGCACACACGAGTTGCTCTGCATTTGTCTTCCTTAGAACAAGGCTACAATTATTAATCTTGATCTGATATCTGATGCTTGTATTCAAAAGCAGCAGAATCTCCAGGGCTATCATTATAGACATATGAGTCACATCCCATCTTGAAGTTTTTGGTTTATCCCACTTGCTGTGGGTAACATTTGCAGTAAGCTTTTCTATATAATCATAATGCGTGCATGGTGTTCTCCATGAGCAAAATACTGTACAAATATTAGCTAACTAACCCTTGCAGAACCTATGTACTGTGAGTAAACATGTTACAAATCTCAGAGGTGAAGGTAGGAGAGAGTGGGAGGAAAAGAACGGCTCTCCTCCCTTCCTCTGCAAAGAGCAAGAAAAATTTTCCCTCCTCTTTCAGACTCACGTGAGATGCTTCCCTCATTTCTTGTACTGTGCAACAAAGATCACTTTTTCTGTTTCCATTGACTCGGGCCTCATCTTCTCCTTGTTTTACAGGGAAAACAACTGAGGGAAGCAGGGAATTGCACAGGCACTGTGCAACGACTCTCTGGCGTGGCTGCGTTCAGACCAGGAGCACTCACCTCTGTGTCCATTGCACTGCACTTGTCCACACCTATGTATATAGCTCTGTTCCTGCCCAAATGCTTTTGCTTCAGGTTACATGGGTTTAACGTGTTTCCTTGGGACTTTGCACCATTTTATAAGCAACACCTGTTAAGTAAACACTCATAGATCCAAATGTCAGAAGGAAAAAGAATGGATTTACATTTGGTTGCTGAAACATGTCCATGATTACTTGAAAGAGAATCTCAGAAGTTGTATGTAAAGCTGTATTGTGTCCCTTCAGGTACAAGAGGCACTTTGAATGCACAGCGTACTCTTCTGATTTTCAAAGGTGAGCTCCTCTGTTCTGCAAATACCACTTGTCTGCAGTAAAGCTGTCCTGCTGCAGGGCTCGGTGGGTAACCCCTGGCCCAGAACATCAGGAGGACAGATTTTATGTTTTCATCATAGGACTTGAGAGACATTTATGTTCCTCATATCCCGGGTGGATGTGGGATTACGGGGAAAATTTTGAAGCCCTCCTCTTTCTCTGCAGCTTAAAGTTGGTCCTACTGGCCAGTGCAATATAAACACAGGGAAGGTGGGACACTTGAATAGATGCATAGATGTGAGTATGATTCCTCATGTGCTTACAGATAAGTGTGCTCTGATGGTCACAGTACAATGGCTGAATTACATGAAGGTCAGAGAGGGAGAACAGCATTTCATATACATGCATTTCTCTGTTTTCTTGTTCCGAGTTTAACAGGCAGTAGTCTGTAGTGGCTGAAAATGAGCAAAACGACTACTCCACAAGGCAGAGATGTTGGGCCAGGGATTGCCATATCTATCTGTGTATCTATGCCAAGCACAGAAAAATATCAAGGAGTTGTTATGTGATATATTTTAAGTGATCAACAAGACGGATGCTGCAGTCACGCAACTCCTACAAGTACTTATGATCAATCAGCTCTCCAACATGCAGGCATCTAATTACAATGGAAAGCACAAGCAGATCAGCAAGGCTTGGTCAGATTTTCCAGACTTGTCAAATTTTCCATTCAACTTAGGCTCTTTGTTCCTTGCTGTGTGCTGGACCTTTGTCTGCTGTATCCTATTGTCTTCCCATTGAAATCAAGCAAGTCATTGTTTTTCTGATGTGGAGCGGGTTATTGAATGAGGCCTCAGCTACAGCCCAAGTTGTTCTGTTTTGCTTCCTCTGTTGCTGAGGTCTTTCCTTCTCTGTAAACACATTTATACTATCCTAGCCTATATGACTATCTTGATTCTAAAATAGACAAAAGGAATACAGCCTATCCACCACTTATTATTAGCCTAGCACTTTCATTCAAAGATGAAGGTTAACATTTCATGTGTTTTCCAGTCTTTTGCAGTGGGTCTTCTCCAGAAAGTGACAGCTATAAGAGTGGCAACAGGAAAAAATTACTTATTTTTGCTTTAATATTTTTGGGACAAAACAACCGCAGGCAACGCTACAGGCTTGGGAGGGAGTGGCTGGAAAGCTGCCCGGTGGAAAAGGACCTGGGGGTGTTGGTCGACAGCCGGCTGAATATGAGCCAGCAGTGTGCCCAGGTGGCCAAGAAGGCCAACGGCACCCTGGCCTGTATCAGAAATTGTGTGGCCAGCAGGATTAGGGAGGTGATCGTCCCCCTGTACTCGGCCCTGGTGAGGCTGCACCTTGAGTACTGTGTTCAGTTTTGGGCCCCTCACTCCAAGAAAGACATTGAGGGGCTGGAGCATGTCCAGAGAAGGGCAACGAAGGTGGTGAAGGGTCTGGAACACAAGTCCTATGAGGAGCGGCTGAGGGGACTGGGGATGTTTAGCCTGGAGAAAAGGAGGCTGAGGGGAGACCTTATCGCTCTCTACAACTACCTGAAAGGAGGTTGTAGAGAGATGGGGGTCAGACTCTTCTCCCAAGTAACAGGTGATAGGACAAGAGGAAATGGCCTCAAGTTGCGCCAGGGGAGGTTTAGATTGGACATTCGTAAAAATTTCTTCACCAAAAGGGTTGTCGGGCATTGGAACAGGCTGCCCAGGGAGGTGGTGGAGTCCCCATCTCTGGGGGTATTCAAAAGGCATTTAGATGAGGCCCTAAGGGATATGATTTAGTGGGGGACTTGGTAGTGATAGGTTAATGGTTGGACCCAATGATCTTGGAGGTCTCTTCCAACCAGAACAATTCTATGATTCTATGATTCTATGAAAAGAGTAATCTCAAAGGACTGCATCACCTGACTATGGTCCTTATTTAAAATCAGGATTATGACAGCAAGGAGAGGAGTGCTGAGTTATTATAAGGAGTATTTCTGCTGTTAGTTCATTAGTGTTTTGAGCCAAAGGGATATAGTATTTGTGTTGTTTCACTGAAATACAGAGAAGACTGTTAGAAAAAGAGAGTTCTGTTAGCATCTGGTGTGAACATTCAAGGCACATCAGCTGATGCCTATGGGATGACATTTGCTCTTGTGTAAAGTACAAGTACAATGTCTGCTCACCAGTTACCCTCCAGGCTTACATGTTCTAAGAGATACCTATGTTTTTTACAGAGAGTTGCACAATAGTGGATTTCAGCTAATAAAGTAATTGATACTAACTGAAGAGAGCATCTGTAAAGCTCTGCCCGAGCAAGTAAGTCATGATAAGGCCTTTTTTTTCCACACAAATGCAAATGCCAGACCTGTTGATCAATGAAATATTGCAAAAGCTGCCACAGGATTTGAAAGAATCTGCCCTCTTGCAAAGCCGTGCCCTCTGACAAAAAGGCATAACTTTATCATTTGTTGTAGAGATGGACATAAAGGTAGAAATCTGTCATCCTTGTCTCAGAGACAGCTATTGTCTATGTGATCCAGGATGCCACGTTTAGCGGCTCTCCCTCCTTGTCCCTCCCCTGCCCTTTGGGTGTGTGGGGCACAGGCAGCGGTAGGCACCACCGCAGCTGTTGCTAGTGGCAATGCTACCGTTAATCCTCCCCGTGCAGTTGTTCCAGGGCCACCTCGGCAAGAGTTTGAAATGAATTCGTGACAGCAGCTAAGTGTCATGGTCCTCTAAACTACAAAATTAAGTAAGTGGATTTAAAGCAGGTGGCTTAAATCCTTTACTGGGGACCATGGTGAAAGGAAATGCCTTGGCAGATCTGTAGGGCTTTCCTGGTGATTGGCATCCTGAGGTATTACTGGTGTTACAGCTTGCTAGGACCAGAAATTTCACATCTTAACACGTATTTGATTGATTTTAGAGTTCTGAGGATTTGGCAGTGAATACTATGAGCAGAAACAGTGGGAAAATCAGCTCCTAATCCACCAGTGATCCTCATCATTGATGCTGGTGGGTTGTAAAGGGCAGAGAAGACCTTTGTAAAGGAGGCACTTGTCTCGCTACTGAGGTTGAGAGCTGCATGTTGAGTGAGGATGGAGACAGTCTGAAGAGAGAAGTTTGTTTCTTTTGTAAAGGGTTGCATGCTGCCCAGGAGAGCTGCTGCTTCTCTCTATCTGCATCACAGAATTAGCACAACGATGCTGGTCAGATCAATAAATCTTACCTAATGTTAAGCTATCAAAAGTTGTACTTGTCATGTAGGCTCCCTCTCTAGCCAGTGGAGAGAGAAAAACCCCTCCAGATAATTATTTGTTCCAGATATACAGGTGTAAAGCAAGAATAATACTCACCTAATCTCACTGGAGCGCTCTGGAGGCTATTTTTTTCATGCTGGAGAGGGACTTTCATATACCTGTCATGAACTCCATACATAAACCAATAAGAAAGATAACAATTTAGTCTTCAGTCCTGATTTTGCAAGACGGGCTGGGCCAAAGACTGAATTACAGCACTAGAAAGAAATCATAGAGCAACTCTTTGGGTAATTGTCTTTCTTTTTGTACATGAAATGAAATAGGGCTCCCACGGGGAAGAAAGGAGTAAGTGACTAGGTATTATCATCACACATGCACACAGAAAGGTGTAATTGGAATTACACAGAAAACAACAGTTCTGTTATTTCCTTGCACATAAGGACTAGTTTTGCAACCTCAGTATTTCCCTCACTCTCTTTTTTAATGTGAATATGTTATTTTTTCACTGCCCGTGTGTCCAGGAAGGCTTTACTATCAAGGGCTACAGGCAGCAGTACGTCAGTTGTAACAACGGATTTGGTGGCTGATTTAACCATGTTAAAGGTTGAAACTGATGTCATACTTTGAGTGTGGAAGTAAACACAGAGGGGAAAAAAAAAAAAAAAAAAAGAGCGATCAAGAAATAGGCATAAGTACCTGGAATAAAGTGTTCTACCAGAAAGTGACAAAAATTGCTAGAAGACATGTAAACCTGGAAGACTGACAGGCAACAAACTTGGAAAATATTAGAGGCATTAGGAAAGCATCAGCTCTCTCATTAAGCCTAGTACTGATGAAGTTTTTCCCATGCTACCAATTTAAGCTTTATGCAACAAAGCCAGAGTTACTTCACACCCTAGAAAAATTAATGTTCTATGAAACTTGCTGTTGCTTTAGGATTTTCATATTAAAGTGGCATAAAATGCTGTTACATCATTTTAACAAAACGAACAAATGTTGGCCCAATTTATTTTCAATACTTGTCACCAACTGTTTCTGCAAATTGCAGAAAAGGGAAATGACATTTTGTAAAACTCTCTGATACAGTGAGAATCTGGCAACTGTGTTTCTGAATGAACCCTGCCCTTCAGTTCCTGAGCGTGGCCATGAGCAAGACTCTTTGCATTTGGACAAACCTTGGAAAATCGCCTTCTCCCATCTAGGAAAGGCCTGTGGCAAAAGAGGGGCGTGTATTTATAAGCCTTTTGTTGTGTCCCTCTTCTGCATTGGTTTGAAGTGCCTGGAGGATCTAATCCTACTGCTGGATCTTTGCAGGAGAACCGGTGATCTTGTGGGAGAAATGGTACTGGTGGCCGTCAGCGGAGCTGTGCATGGTCTGTAGGCTTCTGCGCAAGTCTGTTACCTGCTACAGAACTCAAATTAACCTGTGATTTGTCTTCTATGTGAAGAAGTTTTCAGTCCATTATTGGCTCATGTGCAGGTATTCATCTGGTCTTGATGAAGGGCATTTCTAACGGAAGTCCTCTCAGTGCACACTGGCTATTTCAGTAAGATTCTATTTACAAATAGAATGGGACAGCTTGCTTTGAAAATGATTCCTAGGATCTTTCTCTGGAGCCTTCAGTGATGATAGAAAGGAGCCTGTTTGTCTTTACAGAGTTGACTGCACTGTCTGGAAGTACATACAGCCTGGCTTGAGCCTCTTCTGTCAAACTGGTAGGGTCAGTCACGACAGAGTAAGCACACGCACTGGACATACTGCGCACAGGTACCGGACCAGCATACTGGACGGTTAGCTTCTCTTTTGTTGTAGCATAGCCATTTTATCTAGTTACAGCCCTGTGATGTTCGTTTCCCACGAACTCCAGAGAATATTATTCACTACGATGGTTTTTAACCTCGGCTCCACCGTTGCTCAACAATGTTCCCCACTTAAAAGAGAAAAATGGATTTCAACAATAACAAATACCACAATGTGTATTTTTAAGAGGGGACATCTGCGTTACAGTGCGAGCAAGTGATGTGAAAAGTGAATGTAATGCAAAGCTAGGATTAATACTATTGCTGCTAAGCTCACTTGTCTTTTCCTTACTTGATATCAGTAGCTCTCACAGTGTATTACCTCCCCCTGAATTCATGTCTACTGGAGGTCCTAACTTCTTGCTCATGGAGGAAGCTTGTGTAAACCTTCTTCCATTGAAGGTCTTCAGTGTCAGGTAAAAGGTAACCCTGCCATCGATTTTCATTTAAAATATACACAGAGTGTTTCTGTTTTGTGCGTAACAGTGAAATTCATCCATGCCCAGCAGATACTGATGTCATCGCTGAATACTTTGCTTTCACGGCGACATCATTGGTTCTCCCCCCTGGGTCCCCACCGATCACTGCAGGCAGGCATACTGGCAATGTGGTGCAGCTGGACAGGCACTCCCTCTTCACTACTCGGAAAATGTAGCCTAGCCTGTGCTGTATTGAGATGGTATCAGTCATTTTGGGGTTTACACAGCATACATATTGAATACTGTCTCAGCCTATATTTCAAATTACTACGCTAGCATCCTGGGTCATGACGCAAAGTCCACTGTTATCTTTCCAGTGATCAAAACTGGGTTTAAATCAGGTTCATGTTGAATGGATTTTACAGGCTGTTGCACACTTCATTTATTTGATTAAAAATTCTGGCCCATGTTACTCTTAATTCTTCTGTGCTTGTAATTTGTAACAAGCAGTCTTGTAGTTTTAGCTTCATCTGTCACAGACACATTTTTCATGCAGTGATTCATCCAGACATGGTGTAATAGCCTTGTCCACCATCTAGTTTTAGAATTTCTTCTTTAGTTTTGTTGTGGTTTAACCCTAGCCAGCGACTAAGCACCACACAGCCGCTCGCTCACTCCCCCCCGGTGGGATGGGGGAGAGAATCGGAAGGGTAAAAGTGAGAAAACTTGTGGGTTGAGATAAAGACAGTTTAGTAGGTAAAGCAAAAGCTGTGGGTGCAAGCAAAGCAAAACAAGAAATTCATTCACCACTTCCCATGGGCAGGCAGGTGTTCAGACATCTCCAGGGAAGCAGGGGTCCATAAAGATGACTTGGGAAGACAAACGCCATCACTCCAAACATCCCCCCCTTCCTTCCTCTTCCCTTCCCCCAGCTTTGTATGCTGAGCGTGACATCATATGGTATGGAATATCCCTTTGGTCAATTGGGGTCAGCTGTCCCAGCTGGGTCCCCTCCCAACTTCTTGTGTCCCCCCCGGCCTCCTCGCTGGTGGGGTGGGGTGAGAAGCAGAACAGGCCTCAACTCTGTGCAAGCCCTGCTCAGCAGTAACTAAAACATCTCTGCATTATCAATACTGTTTCCAGCACAAATCCAAAACATAGCCCCATACTAGCTACTGTGAAGAAAATTAACTTTATCCCAGCCAAAACCAGCACAGGTTTTCAGTGTTTTTTCCTGTTTTCTCCTTAAGATGCAGTGAATTCCAGAAATTGCACTATGCAATTCTTTTTGGGTCTGTCAACTCTCTATACATTTTGCCCTTACTGCAGTAAAAATACTTGCTGTCATTTTTCTTTAGTTGCAATTGCAGGAAGCCCAAAATATAATTTTAAGAGATTAGTCCAACCATCGAGACTTTTCATTTTTATTTAAATAAAGCCTCTCTTTATAACAAACACAGCCATTTTAACACTTTTCTGGAGGCTGGTTTGGGTTTTTGGGGATTTCGTTTTAGTTTGTTTTGTTTTTTGTTTTTTTTTGTTTTTTTTCCTCATTTGCTGTTCTAATCCACAGTGATTTTCTAGGAACAAATAGGAAACCTTTCAACCACTTCTAATCAGTCCCAACTGTATCTCCCATCCACGTTGCCAAGTACTGAATTCCCTGCTGTACAGTGAAGAATCAGAAGCATGCACTCAAATTTTTATAACAACCGCTTTTTAAACACTCTGAAGTGGTATCACATAGCTGGTCCTGTTCTCTCCCAAACGACTCTTGCTAGAGCTGCTCTGTTGCCATCAGAAGTGGTACTACCCAAGGTTGAGGTGCAATGGCTCATCTCTTCCTCTAAGCAGTTTTATTGAACAAGAACACAAAAGGGCTCTGCGTGGTCTGCACATTATAAACGATGCATCTTTGCATTGCTAAGCGAAAGAGCCGGCTAAATCTGGGAGCAAATAGAACATCTGTCTATCAGTCCTCCAAATCAGCTCTGCCAACATTCCAGCAATGAAAAGCAGCCGCAGAACTTTACCAGACATTTACAGTAGATTAATACCTCTGGAATATGCAAGCCAGCGATTGCATGCAATCGCATTTGGCCCTAATCATGGAGAGACCCGGAGACAGAGACCAGCTGTATAAAGAGAGTTTGGCCAATACTTGGAAGCACGTTCAAAACATTTGCCCCTGCCCACCACCCCCTCTTCCTTTTCAGGATCCCCAGATGGAGTACATCTTGGGCTTGGGTTTGTTTTCGGTGGATTTGAATTTCACAAGCAATGTTTTATTTTTTTTTTCTTTTAAGACTTAGACTCCTGATAATTTCTTTTAAAAATAGGACCTTACTTGCACACCTTTCATTGCCCAAATGCCAGCTCTACTTTCAATAGACTGGAAAGTTTCATCTTTTTTTAATGTGAATCGAAGACTAGCGGTTCAGCTTTTGCTATTGATTCAATCCTTCAGCTTTGTTCTGTATCACAACTATGTCTCATGCTGAATCAAATTAGTTTTTATACTTGACAACTAATAAATAAAAATTCTAATTTAAAAAATTATTTCAAGGGAAATGAAGTTTGGAGAGAGTGAAAAAAACAGTCTATTGAAAGCCAGCTTCTTGGAAATAAAACTAGGGGATAAAATTTAGGTGAAACACACAAATTTTATAAAGACAGCTTCTTTGCTGAAGCAGGCAAGTGTCCAATTCACTGTTTCCATGAAACATGGTGCTGTGTTCACTTGTCACAGACAATTTGTAAATTCCAGCAGGTCTCCTGCTTAGTCCTACCATCGTTCCAGCAGATACTACATATTTGCTGTATTTTTTATATCACACTTAAAGAAATTAACACAGATTGCAAGCTGGCAGGAAAAAAATCCCTGGGGAGCTGCAAGTTTGTACCCTCTCGTGGGCAGATGAGTCAAATCCCACCACCTCTCCCCTCCGGCACAGGCTCTTGGAAGCAAAACCTTTAGCTCACACCTGCTCAATGGGATATCTCTGCTGGAAATCTCTTTCAAGAAATTAATATGGAGATGCAAACAGGAAATAATAACTCATTTCACTAAGACAAGTTACTTTGTTTCAGTAGCCACTGAGCTAGTTATTTGTTGACAAATTGTGTTATAGCATATTTTGGGACCTTGTGACAGTCCCATTTAGCTCTTGCGCAGATCATCTTTTCTTGCAAAAGCTGATTGACATGGTTTGTTCTGGTTGTGAATGTAGCCTGTAAAAACTATAAGGATGGCAAAACTTAAGGATAAACCCTAACCACAAAATGCCTGCAATGAAGTCTGCGGTAGCTATACAGTCACATCAGAGCACCTGAAAATGATCTGCCATTCACGTTTTCCTCTCTTATGGACATCTATCATTTGCAGCATTTGATTGTTGCAACTCTGTGGTTAATCCATTCATTGACATATTTCTTCTTGCATTGTAAACACGGGTCTTGAGTATGTCCATTCCTCGCTCCTGAAATGGGCTCTGCTTCACTGCTCCAGGGAGCAATCCCCGACCCAGAGGCCAAATGCTGCAGAGCAGCTTCTGACCTTTCTGGAGTGGATTGGCCACTGTGTACCTCTCAGCCTGGGTCTCCTCTGGGACCCATACAGAGCATATAAGAAGCAATTTCCTGTCATTTTCAGCTCAAAGTGCCAGAAGTAATGTCAGGGTTTTTTTTCTAGCTTTCTAGAATAGTGTTGCTGGTTATAGGATGCTGTGCTGGTTATATGCTGGCAACATATTGGTGGAGTACTGAGCAGGTGTAGATGGGTTGAGAGCTGACAAGAGACAGTCTGCACACTTGACGTGAAGGTGTTCAGAGTTTTGATGGTAGGAAAACTGTACTCAAGTCTAACCTGATGAAACCCACTTCCCAACAGGTATGTGTTACAGATGCCTTTAATTTCCTTCTCCTGCAGCTAGGGATACGGTGGTTGCCCTGCCAGCACAGATGCAGTTTGGCTGCCCAGTGCTACTAAATATGGATGATCTCATGTGAAAGGTTCAAAAGCGATTGAAGGGAGGGAGGAGATGGGCAGACAGACCGCACAATTGCATGAACCTTGTTTTCCTGGGAAACTGGGAAAACCCTAGCAGTTGTTAGCAAAACCTTTTTGCCCCATCAGTTGATTTATTTATTTATTTATTGACTTTACATGCAAAATATCCATACGATCCTATCAAAACTGTATCCATTCATTGCAAAGAACATGATGAAATTTAGCTGTGCTACAGACATGAGATACATGAGGAGATATATCTTAGCTAGGCACTGATTTACCAGGAGATGCTTAAATGACTCTGACTCTATCCCCTATTCCCATTGTCATGGTGTCACATATTTTCCCATATCAGGCACCAGTGTCAGAGCCACAGGCTTTTGTTAACCTCCTGCACCCTATCTTTGACCTGAAGTTGCACCTCTGCAAGAACTCCAAACACAAGAATGCTTTCTTTTGCATCGGTAGCAATTTTGAATGATGCTTAATGACCTGCTGCTTTCACTTTGTGTTGCAAAGACCTGGGGACACTTGCCAGCTCCTGGGATTCAGAATTCCTTCTGCACCGCCATCAGCCTGCTGCAGTCAAGATGGGAAGGAAAGCAGCTACCACTCTGCCACACAGCCATAAAGCAGAAAGCACAGCTTGTTTTTGAAATGACATTCCCTCCTTATACAGGCTTTCCCTCTAACTGCATCCTCTGTCTTTTTCACGCTTTGCATTTTACTTGAATTTTGTTTTCTAACCTTGTGCTTGTGTCCCCCACTCCCAGTCTCCTGGCCTGTGCGAATGCAATCTGACTGAAAACCGAGTATTCTTTCCCAGGGGAAACATATAGAGTTTCTTCTTTAAATCTGCCTGGTGCATGGCTGCAAAAATCTTCCATTGTCATTTCACATTCTAGGAATGAACAGAGGAAGGAAAGTTTTTGCAGCCTTCACTGCCCATTTGTTGTGAAGGGGCTAAGGGAATATTCTTGTCAGCCATCCACACTAGGTGGTAATTTTTTGCTGCGATGCTAGGCACAGAACTTGTGAATTCATTTCTGTGTTCAATCATTAGACAGGTACTTCCAAATTCTCAGCTTGGGATTTGACAGTGTGCTGGAACACTAGATGCATTTTATTAAAATCATATGCTTTGCAATGAGGCAGTGTATGTGTGATATTGCCTCCCATTTGACTGTATCAGCCTGAAATAGCCATTCAAGCTCTTTATACTGGACAGTGCACTAATTTGGCAGTCTCAGTTTCAGCTGGATCACAGACGAGTGACAAAGTGCATTTCCTCATATTAGACCGAACATATGATATGGATTTGTGCTAGATTCAGCCTGGGTCTGGGGGACAGATTATTTCTCATCTAGAATAAAGACTGCTGAGACAAACATACTTTCCTGACATCTTTTTGAAAAAGTTTCAACTTGCAGAGTTATCTTCTACTGGCTTGGCTGTTTGTATCCCATATTTTTTGCATTTTTGGTCTGGTTCCTATATGCCCCACAGTTCAACCGACTCTCACGGAAATACGGTCTTCGTAGCACTGTGTAGAAATGGGCAGGTTTGGCTGCAGAATATTGATGTGATGTGATGCAGAATGGAATCAGATGTTGTGCTTTGGATATCTTGAATAGAGCTTGTCAGCAATTCATTGAACAACTCTTATTTCCTTTTTCATTTTTTTTTCCCCCCAAAAACTCCAAACCCTTTTGAAAGCAGATATGGTGGTAATGAGTAGCCTGGCTGTAAATGTTTTTGAAAGAGCTTTCAAAATTGCCAGCACCGTATTTTGACTATTTTGATCCAGAAAACTTCATTTTTGGGATCATAGTGACTATTCTGATTTTTTTTTCCCCAAAAAAGTTTCAAGCACTAACTAAAAAAAAGACAATAAGATTAAGCCAAAACCCCCATTCTAATAACCCAGAAACTACACAGTGTGACTCGAGTTGACTTTTTGTCATTTTTGGAGTTGGTTTTTATATTTCTACACTGTGTCTTGACACAGGACAGACAGAATTTTTAAAATATCAAAAATTCTTGTGGTGCAGGGAAAACACTTCCTCCTGGTCCCAAGCTTGAATATGATAGATTTCATTAGAAAATATTTCTTACTAAAATGTCCCTAAGAAATCACTCAAACCTATTCAGCTCTTCAGTTGCCCCGTTCAGAATTTTTGATGGCTAAGAGCAAATGGAATTAATCATGAGCCTTGTGTATGTGTGTCTTTGAGTAACTGTAGAATAATTCAGCATTAGTCCTGGACTAAAACAGTGAAAATATCATCACAAAATCTCCTTGCACAATAAAAGCAATACTAGGAATTAAGACTCGCCAAGGCTGGAGGTGGAGCCGGTCTCGTTATGAAAACAAAAAGGAAAATAAGCAAACTGTTCCTTAAAACCCACCCTGTGATACGAAGCCCAGGCTCGCCCAAGCATTAGAACCAGCCTCGCGGGCAGAAGCCCGTAAGCGTTGGGGGCATCACATAGCGTGGGCCGCACACGTCCTCCCCCTGCGCGGTGCAGTCCTCTTCTGCACGTTGCTCCTTGCAGTGACAGAAGGGGTACTGCCCGTGGCCGGAGTGATATATTGATGTGCAGGAATTTAGCAGGAGCTTAGATAATGCCCTTAAATAATCCGTGCAGTAGATTTGGGGGCATTAACACGGGATTACTGTTTCTGAGAGGTTCGAGGTGCCCCAAAAGGGACCCACCGACAAATTCTACCCTCTCCTGTCCTGGTGCCTGAGGTCTGTGGGAATGTGACGCCGTGGGAGAGCTGGAGGATGAGTGAGGAAGCAATTTACCTGTCAATCAATCTCGTGTTTGCTAAGTATTAAGGGTAAGAAACCTTCAGTTCTGTGCGGAAAAAAATTACCCCATTAACTTTGCTGCCAGAGGAAATAAAATTTAAATTCAACTGTAGGTGCTTTTTAAATAAATCTGTAATTCTAGCTTCAACAAGTGCAGCCGAGTACAGTAACCTCAACAGAATCTGCCCACTCTTTCCTAGGCTTTTTGATTCATCAGACATGTGGGAACATGCATGTGTGACTGTAAGGGGACTGGAGGCCCATATGTGAGGAGATCCTCTTGGCAGCCAGCATCATTCTTCGGGAAGGGATCCAAGACAAATTCTTGATGCACTCTTAGGGATTAATAAAACAGAGCAGAATGGGAAACCGTTAGATGGGATATAGATACAGTGGACTGTTGCGAGCGATGAATGGCTGATTACCCATGTAACTTGGCAGGGGACTGCGGAGAGACCTCTCTTGACAGAGTTTACAAATCGCCATGTGCGGTGGGGCGACGGCAGTCTCCCCCTGGCCGCAGAGGTCACTGCAAGTGGCCACAGCCCATAGCACAAGCCAGCACAGAGGACATCGTTATCGTATTGCCTCAGCAGCTATCCAGGTGAGCTAGCAATTGGAGATGTCTGAGGGGGGGAAAAAAAGGTTTGGTTTTGCCCCTCTCATATTATGTTGACACATTCAGGAGATGGTGCCAGAGAGAAATAGAGAGAGACGAATCTGAAGAAGGAGAAACAGGCTGATTTGGTCTGTGCTGAGCTCCGTGTGGGGGCAGCCCAATGGGATAAGACACCAGTAGCTTAGGTGCCTCTTCACACCACCGCTGTACGCAGCCTGGACACAGTTGTTATCATCTTCTGCAGGCTGTAACCATTTCTTCCATTACACACTGTGCAGAGTTAGGCATCTGTCCAGCATGGCACTCCTAGCTACAGTGGTGCTTCGTCAGTGTGGTGTGTAAGGGATGCCGGCCATGGGAAGCAGGACAATCTTCTCAAGCATAGAACACCAGAAGAGGTGGAGGACTGAAAGGGCTGTAGCCCCCCAGCCCATTTCTGTTGGCTGGAACAGCATGCTTGCTCCCTTCCACACCACAGCTGGGCCTGAGTTTCTGCAGTGTCCCAGGAATATCCTCCTGCCAAACAGCTCTCGCTTGAGTGGAGAGGTGGAAAAAAAAGAGCATGACTGCCGGCTAAGGCTTGAGGCCAGGAACCCAGCAAGGACTGCCTGCTGCAGATCGGATGAGGACTTTGGGGTCCACGCCCAGGCAGGGGGCAGCAAGATGTAGAGGAGGAGTTGCCCATTGAACCAAGCACAGGCAGCTCTGCTCCTGTGGGAGGAAACAATAGTGAGAGGAATGAAGCTGATACAAGCCACTTTTTGATGGATAGCTTGAGAACTAGCCCTGGTTTCTACAGAATCGGACCAAGCCACTTCCAACAGGACCACAACAGCTGTTTCCAGCATTTGCCACTATTTCCCTACGTAGCCCTGGAGCTGCTCTCCCTCTATCATCCTCCCAATCATTTCAGATGAAATTCATGTTTTACAGCATTTTTTCTTCCAAGGCGACTGTGTTCCAGGATGGCGCATCATATTGCCGGTGTGTGGAGGAATCAGGAGTGACCTAAGGTCAGTCTGTGTTTCAAGGGGCAGGACTGACAGCAATCTTTTCGTCTGGTCCCACTGGAACACAACCAAATATTTTCTGTTAGAAATAAGAGCCTGCCCAACACCTGATTCAAGATGGGACTGAGAACTGGGTCCCTTTTTGGGGATACATTGAGGACGGTGGAGGATTGCAGGGTTCATGGGCTAGGACAATTACTTTGCTTTGCCTTCCTTCATAGGATTTTGTTTGAATAAGAAATAGTGCCTTGAGCCAGTGATTTAAAGAGCTTGAGCTAGACTCACAGCCTCCTGCTCCCCCAATGTCTGGGAGGGAAGTGTGTGCACGGGCTTGCAGGATCATATTGTGGGCAAGAAACTGCTGCACCAAGCTGCAGCAAGAGGACATCTTCTGGCAAGGGTGCCTTGGGCAAGGAACGCTGTCAGAGGCACAAGCACCACGGCTGCATGCAGCTCTCTAGCTTTTCTCTTGCTTCGTGGCCGTTGTGCTGGGCACAAGTGATCTGTGGGTCACAGATCAAGACAGAGGGAGCCTGAGTGGGAGAGGGATCAGGGAACTGCATGGCTTGTAGATCCAGGTGGCACGATGGGGAAGTGTGTGGCGCCCACCAGATGCCTCTTGCACAGTGGAAACTGTGGGTAATGGAGGCAGAAAGGCGAGCCAGTGGAAAAGGTATGCAGAATTTGTCTGGTTTTCCTTCTGTTTCAAATATACAATATGAACTCCTCTTAACATTTTCTGGTTGTCAAATTGCTAAGGATTTCTACTGTTCCTTTTTTTTTTCCTTCTCTAGCTTTCCCACAGATTAACTGATCTGTCAGGAATTTCGTATTACTGTTCATCTAAAGCAACCCCCTTATCCTGCATAAGGATCTTTTCTCATTAGAAAGTTATTGTCCAAGGCTGTTAGCATTTCCAGATATTTTCCTTGTCATAAGTGAAATATTGCAGGTGTCCTATTGACCTGGCAGAGGAAAGTACTAGTTTAATTGAGACATAAATGCAGGTGGATTTAATAAGGAGGCACATTAGTAGTCTAGCCCTTCCCTGGGACCACCTGATTTTTCCAGTCTGGGTAGAGACTGTGGCTGTGTCCTGCCCTGCAACTACTCAGACTGCAGCTGCAGAGGCTCTGGGGGCATGTTCTGGGTGTGGAAGTCATGTAACCCACATAGATGAAGGAGATGTTTGCACCAGAGGACTGCCTGCTCTTCCATACCTGGGACTGAACAACATATATCTTAGCAGGTGACCAAACCGAGCTGAGAAGCCCCTTTGACTGACAACCTGAAGTAATCTGCTCTCATTTATTCTGCAACATGACCAGGTCCTCAGCTGTGCTGAAATAGAATAATTCCATTTGTGGTAAATGAGCTGGTGACTTGGTTTCACGTTACATGCATTTTAACGACTTTGTCACAGCATGTCTTAGGCTTAAATCCACCAAGTCCTGTACATCCGAGAAGGGAGGTGAGACATGCAGACCTTTGACACCAGAGTTGCTCATTTGTCCTATGTTCATCATATACATGGCTGGGATTACATGCTCTTACATCTCCAGTCAAGGAGTGCCTTTGGCAGTCCACATCTCATGTTCACATCCGTGGACAGTGAAACGGTGGGATGGTTCACCTGTGAGAAAAGGTGGCATTTTTTTCCCTGAGTCTGTGCCCTTGTGAGTTACACTATATGTTTCTTCATGGCTCATGTATAAAAGACTTTGTTGCCACCTGGCAGTCAGACACTCAGTTAGATGCTGCCCCACAGCTGTGACCACATCACGGGGATACAGCTAAGGCTGAAGGGGCCAAGAGAAGGTATGAGGCTGCAAAGGCATCATACAGAGCTGACCATAGCTATAGTGCTATCAGGGCACTCAGACTCTCTAAGATGCTTGAATCGGTCAGTTTGGTGCCTTGAAGTCAGTGCTCAAGGAAGGAGAAAGTTCTGTGCTTTTAAGCTCTTGTAGCTGCGGGTGCACTGCCTATCTCTTTCTTGACACTGATTTATGCTGCTGGGGAGCAGACAACGCCGCAGAATGCAATAATAGAGTTTGGTTTTGTTTACTGGCTTTCATACTCTGAAGTGCTCTGAGCAACCCCCACAAATGGCAAGTTAAATGTTAACAGTTCAGTGTTGCACAGTTCCTTGGGTGAATTAACCCCTGTAGCACTAAAGGCTTTCCGCTTGCAATCTTGCAGCCTGCCTGCTGCTCGTGGTTCTGTACCCTTTCAGCTAAGCTTCTCTGGCCATTTTTTCCAGAGCCTTGGTGGCAGCAACCTTTCCCTTGTGGGTCCCATGCTGTTGCCCTCATGGTATGAGCCTCAAGGCCCCTGCGAGCCCAGATACTGCTGTTATGATGGGCCTTCTTGGGAAGTGATATATGCCGTCAACTATGGGCTCCGCTAGTAAAGCTTTGGAGTATAAGGCTGTCTTAACATCCTGTGTGCAACAAATGCCTAAGTAGGCAAAATTCAGCAGCTGGTATGAACTCAATAGGTCATACCTAAATTTGTGCATTAGAGCATCGCCAGCGGAATGGAGATCCTGCTGGGCCAGGGTATTAAAAGTCACCGATCATTTTTACCAATCCTTCCTCTTGCCCCTGCTTTCTCTTGAATTTCTGTCAACTATACAAATCAGATATCAGAATCCCAGTAATATATTCCATCAGAAGCAAGTTGCATTTATTTTTCTTAGCCTGGTTTCCAAAATAAGTGAGTCTGGTAGACCCATCTGTCAGTCAGACCGTCTCTCTTATATCTTTAAATCTATTGGGCAAGTTGACCTGCAAGTCATTAAGATAACTAAAATTTTATAACTTTGGTGAAAATCAGTTTCAGTGTGTGTGAGAGAGACCCAAACTATTGCCCCAGTGTGGCACGACCCAGCAGTTCTGCACTATTAATCGATTAGCTGCTAACGGATGTTCACGATAGGCAAAATATTTGTAACTAACTGACCACATCTTGAACTGTGGCTTGTACTTGTACCATCCACACTTCTTATTGTGTCCTCACATTACAGGGGTGTCATACAAAAGCCAGGGAGCACCAGAATGAGAGAGTATGGCAACGACCAGGAGAAGAAGGACACATATCTCTAGGAAACAAGTTTGATTAGTTCTGCTTCACATGGAAAAATTTAGAAAGTGGTGTTCATCATAAGCTCCAAATATGGTCTTTGAGTCCACTCTTATGAAATCTAGTTTGTTCCCAATTGCAGATTGTCTTAATGTGCCGTCCCCTTATCTTCTGCTGCACCAGGGAAAAAAATAGCATTCAGGTGTGTAATTCTCATATCCATCTTACCTTTAGTTGGCAGCCTCATCAGTTCTCACTCATATAAGTCTTTGGCAAGCTTTAAACACTAATTAATGTACTGTATTATCATATCTGTTAAGTTGTTTCTGGCAATATTTGACAAGTTCTTACGTTTCTCCTTGCCAATCTTGTTGTTTTGGATTACACAATGAAATAATTTATGCTCAGATCAGGCTGTGACTGGGGAGTTATTGCCTGATAAAGCTAGTGACTTTCTTTTCCTGATTATTGCATTTTAAGCCGTGTTTATGACAGACTGTCTGACATATTTGACATAATAAAGAGGCTAATAAACAGTATTATTGAAATCCATATAGAAGATAGGTCAAAACTCTGAGCAGAAGAAAACACTTAATTATAGATGGAAGGCTGGCTTCTGAAAGTGCTGGAGGGTCTGTTTTAGGGATGTTTATCTCCAGTAGATTATGAAAAAGTCAAAAGAGCACATCCCTATCAACAAATATGTATGAATTAAATTTGGAAATAAATATCCGTTGTATTCCTTTATCGAGTTATCAAGATAAATGAGATGCCTGAAATTAAACTTTTATCTGTAGTGACATAGTGTTTTTCTGTTTTCTAGTCTTATTTCCTTCCTCAAGTTTTCCCTTCCCCTCCAAGCCAAAATGATTTTTCCTTTCCTCTGCTCAGCTGAAAGTAAATGAGTCTTTAAACGGTTTCTCGATCCTTACTGATCCTTGGTACTTCATAGTTTTGTAATCAAAAAAATCTCCTCTCAAGTGTAAAGGAACATAGTCTTCTAAAGAAACTCCACATGCTTGCTTAGGAAGATATGTTATCCTTTTCTATAACTTGCTTTTTCTGTCAGCTGTAAGACATACTAGAGCTTTAGGAATTCTTAATATGCTAAAAATGTTCTGCCTTTCACAGTCACTTAATAGTGAGTGATTGCTTGCGCCTGTAGAGCTTAATTTTATTTTAATTGGCCTGGATCATCCCCAGGTACATGATAGTGGGCATTTGTAGAAAAATAATTATTCCACATTTTAGAAGTAATTGCACTTCAGTATCTCTGCAACAAGACGACTGACCTCTCCATAAATGGGTAATTCAGAGGTGCTGGGAACAGCTTCATTAAAGTGCTCTTGCAACCAATACCTACGTATGAACGTACACAATTCCATAGGGATCCTTGTGAGGGTTCTGATATATCACATGCAAAACCAACAGGCATTGCCTGTAGAAATATCTGTAATGAACTCTCTCTTTTGGAAGATACATGGTGATTCCAGAACAGAGGCAGCATTGCTGTGTTTAAATAGAAGCTATATCCATAAACCAGTACTTTTCAGATTGTGTCAAATGGGAAGACAAAGCAAAGGGACATGGATCCCTGTCACAACTCAACCTCTCGCTGAACAGTTTGGAGGGAGACTATTAAATACTTAGGGGATAATTAGCAATGGTTAGAAGCCATCAGGCAGTGCATAGAATCATAGAATCATAGAATTGTTCTGGTTGGAAGAGACCTCCAAGATCATCGGGTCCAACCATGAACCTAGCACTACCAAGTCCCCCACTAAATCATATCCCTTAGGGCCTCGTCTAAACGTCTTTTGAATACCTCCAGAGATGGGGACTCCACCACCTCCCTGGGCAGCCTGTTCCAATGCCTGACAACCCTTTTGGTGAAGAAATTTTTACGAATGTCCAATCTAAACCTCCCCTGGCGCAACTTGAGGCCGTTTCCTCTTGTCCTATCACCTGTTACTTGGGAGAAGAGTCTGACCCCCACCTCTCTACAACCTCCTTTCAGGTAGTTGTAGAGAGCAATAAGGTCTCCCCTCAGCCTCCTTTTCTCCAGGCTAAACATCCCCAGTTCCCTCAGCCGCTCCTCATAGGACTTGTGCTCCAGACCCTTCACCAGCCTCGTTGCCCGTCTCTGGACACGCTCCAGCACCTCAATGTCTTTCTTGCAGTGAGGGGCCCAAAACTGAACACAGTACTCAAGGTGCGGCCTCACCAGGGCCGAGTACAGGGGGACGATCACCTCCCTACTCCTGCTGGCCACACTATTTCTGATACAGGCCAGGATGCCGTTGGCCTTCTTGGCCACCTGGGCACACTGCTGGCTCATATTCAGCCGGCCGTCAACCAACACCCCCAGGTCCTTTTCCACCGGGCAGCTTTCCAGCCACTCCTCCCCAAGCCTGTAGCGTTGCCTGGAGTTGTTGTGACCCAGGTGCAGGACCCGCCACTTGGCCTTGTTGAACCTCATACAGTTGGCCTCGGCCCATCGATCCAGCCTGTCCGGGTCCCTCTGTAGAGCCTTCCTGCCCTCCAGCAGATCAACACTCCCTCCCAATTTGGTGTCATCTGCAAACTTACTGAGGGTGCACTCGATCCCCTCGTCCAGATCATTGATAAAGATATTGAACAGGACTGGCCCCAGTACTGAGCCCTGGGGAACACCACTTGTGACTGGCCACCAACTGGATTTAACTCCATTCACCACAACTCTTTGGGCCTGGCCATCCAGCCAGTTTCCTACCCAGCGCAGAGTACGCCCATCCAAGCCATGGGTAGCCAGTTTCTCCAGGAGAATGCTGTGGAAGACGGTGTCAAAGGCTTTACTAAAGTCCAGGTACACAATGTCCACAGCCTTTCCCTCATCCACTAGGCGGGTCACCATGTCGTAGAAGGAGATCAGGTTGGTCAGGCAGGACCTGCCTTTCATAAACCTATGCTGACTGGGCCCGATCGCCCGGTTGTCCCATACGTGCCGCGTGATGGCACTCAAGATGATCTGCTCCATAACCTTCCCGGGCACCGAGGTCAGGCTGACAGGCCTGTAGTTCCCTGGATCCTCCTTCTGGCCCTTCTTGTAGATGGGTGTCACATTTGCCAGCTTCCAGTCAACTGGGACCTCCCCAGTTAGCCAGGACTGCTGATAAATGATGGAGAGTGGCTTGGTGAGCACTTCTGCCAGCTCTTTCAGCACCCTTGGGTGGATCCCATCTGGCCCCATAGACTTGTGCGTGTCTAGGTGGCGTAGCAGGTCACTGACCATTTCCCCTTGGACTACGGGGTCTTCATTCTGCTCCCCATCCCCATCTTCCTGCTCAGGGGGCTGGGTGCCCAGAGAGCAACTTCCCTTGCTGTTAAAGACAGAGGCAAAGAACGCATTTAGTACCTCAGCCTTTTCCTCGTCCCTTGACACTGAGTTTCCCCCCGCATCCAATAGAGGAGGGAGATTTTCCTTAGCCCCCTTTTTATTGTTAATGTATTTGTAGAAGGACTTTTTGTTATCTTTTACGGCAGTAGCCAGACTAAGTTCTAGTTGGCCCTTAGCCCTTCCCATAGATTTGTGGGAAGCTCTGAAGGGTCACATAGAGTGAATGGAGACTTCCTAGACTTGTTTTTGGAATTAGTTTATGATCTCTTTGCAGGTCCCTGTTAAACAGAAAAAAGCAGAGTTTCTCTTTACCTCCTCGAGCCAGCCTTAAATAAAGCTGTGCGGAAACTGTAGTGCACTGCAGATTAGTGGCAATTACTGCCACTCGTTGTAGCAGTAGTCTTCTGTACCTGCCAACAGCTGCACGTGGTGGTTGGTGGTGGGAGGTGTATGGGGCAGACAGCTGGGCATGGCTCTCGCCCCACTCCTGTTTTGTCCTGTTGATATGGTGAAAGTTGTAGACTCTCAGTCTGCTGGGATTCAAGGAATTGGACCTTTCTGAGGCACTTCTTGTCTGATCTACAAGTCCCTACTGCTCTAAGGCTCCCAGATGCATTTGTTGCACCTTCTCCTAGTCCTCCATACTGTGCAGATATCAAACAGGTCTGTTAAGTCTCCTGTGGTGAGCGCGAGATCCTTTAGCACCTGTCTCCTCACACTTGCCTACTGCCATGCCACGTCTCACACATTACTGCTGCCGCTGCTACCTTTCCTTCCCTCAGGGCTCCCCTCTGCGCTGTCTTGACCGACAGCTCTGCAGTCTATTCCCCAACTGCGTCTGGTGCACAAGGGCAGGAGGAGCTGTGGCACTGTGCTCCGTACATCCCTATGCTCCGTTCCAGCAGCCAAACCCTGCGGCCTTCCTTGTTCATGTAGCGGATATGCTCTCCCCTTCCGTGACGGGACATTCCCTAGCCTGTGGCCCCATGGGTGAATCTCATGTTTTGGGACTGCACTGGCCTGAGGTATCTGTAGAAGGAACAAGTGCTCCTGTGGGAATGGTGACATTAGATAGCATGTGTAGCATCTAGACTTGAAAAGCCTTCAGGAGAGGACATCTGAGAATGCAAACAAATTGTGTTTATGCTCTCCAGCCCCTTCTTAGCCCTTCATAGTGTTACACCCACATTATTTAAGTATGGTAACACCTCTGGTAAGTTGTTTGGTTTCGTATACATTTTTAGGAGCAAAGAAGCAACCTGCCTCTCCCTCCTCTGTTTGACTTTTGTGGTTGAAGAGGGAACTGAAGAATGAAATATTTTTTTGAATAGCAGGGATTTATGTACACCAGCAAGTTGAAAACTGAGGAGTGACATCACTGGAGAATGGGATAGGGACTGAGCTGGTGGGCTGAGACCACTGTTCATGGCTGGAGAGATCCTCCTGCCCTTGACTTTCATTGGGGGGGAGCAGAGATGCAGTCTCCAAAATCATTGACTATGTTCTGCTTGATGAGCCAAAAGAGACTGAATGGGCATTGTTGTGATGGAGAGGTGAAAGAGGGCAAGTATCTGCACAGCTGTCTTGAGTTCCCCTTGAAGGACAGTAGCCAAACTGACCATAAAAAGACTTGTTTATAGTTCCTCAGAACTGAGTGGCTGTTTAAATGCTGCATATGTTTGCATTGGTTGAGACCAGGGGCAGAGCGCTTATTTTGCACTTTCCTTCATTCCTCCGAAATGTAAATACATTTCTTTATGTGCTGAGTGATTTACTTCAGTCCACAAAGGTATTTCCGAAAGGATCCAAACACTGAATTTAAGTACTTGTTGAGTACTGTTTTTCATGAGTTATATTCCCAAAGAGAGGGGCCAGGATTCTTGAAAGGTATTTATCTATCTAATGATGGCTTAGAAAAATATGCCACGTGGAACTACTGAGGTCATGTTGACTGCAAAGTATTGAGAAACTGTACTAATACATCTCTTGGGCTGTGAATATTATATATTCTTCAGAATTATGTTTTGTTTGCCATTTATGGCATTTGTGTTTTTACCTTTGATTAAACTGCATAGGTATCTGTGAATTTGCAGTGGATGTACTTTGCATTTTAAGCAATAATATCTCTTGCCTTTCTACAGTGATTTATTCTTGTATTCATTTGTACAGTGTTGTTGTTTTTTCACTGAAGGGCTAGGTAGCAGTCACTTTTCTTCTTTTTTTTTTCCTATTAGGTGTTTGAGTTTAAGGAATTACTAATTAAGTTCTTTATTAGCTAATTTGTATTGCAATTTAATCTCACTGAGTGTATAAAAGGTGCTGTTACTTGCAAGAGCATTTGTGTTATACATACTTTTTTCAGTACTTCAGCAGAAAGTACCTTAAGTACAGGAGTTAACAAACTGTTAACACACACCGAGTATTAATTCACATTTCTCTTCTCATTTAAATGGTTATAAAGTAGCACATAATGACTGTCCTATGCAGATGTAGAAGGAAGTGCAGCACTATGCTTCATTTTTGGATCCAAGCATACAGAACAATATTGGTTCACAAAAGTAATATTTCCAGGCAAGTTATGGAGATAGACCGTCTTTCTTTTTTTGTAAGCAAATGAAACATTCACAGTTGTTTATCAGCTATTTCTTTGTTTGAAAAAATAGAGAATATGGCATTGACAAAAGCCTGATACTTCATATCACTGGCAAACTGCTGGGGATAGTTTGATTCCTGATGCAACTGAAAGTAAGTAAATTGGTGTTATTAGTGGAGAAGGAACCATTCAATGTTATTCAGGCTGTTTAATACTTCCCACATAAGAGCATGTATTTCTTATCTGTGTACTGAACTTGAATTTCACTTGGATGAAACTTTTTCAGACAAGCGATATGCCTTAGGTGGATATTTTTGAAGGGGAGAGGAGACCTTAACTCAAATAATTCATTTGTCTTTGATAAGAGGCTCAGCGAAAAACTGTGTGATTTTCTCTCCAGTGAAACAGTCAATAATCTTTTCTTGAAGTAAATCTTCACCCCATGTGCTTGGAACTTCAACATGGATTTTAGCAAGAGATACCCTTTTGCAATTTCATGGTGATGAGCATGTTCCAGCTGAGAGCTAAGCTGAGCAGGATCTTTCCTGTAACTTGTAGGCAAAGCAAGCCTTCAGACACGTGTAGGCTACTCAGGGTCCACGCTTCTTCGAGGAGAGAAGGGAGATGCTCTCAGTGGCTCTGCTACTGAATCTAGAACCTAGAATCTATTTTCCACTTTTGAAAACAGATTAAAATACAGTGGGAAGAACAACAGAAATTGGAGAAAAAGCCTGGGAAAGGAGCCTGGTGGATGACACCAGGACTCGGCAGCCACAGAGGTTGCCTAGGCAAGCGTACTTGGACTGGAAGCAGGCATGAGAAGAGAGTGAGAGGAGATGACTAGGAATCCTTGATGGGACAGGTCATAGGATTGCAATGCAAACCGTTAGCAGTATAGTAAAAATTTCCTGTGACATAAACGAAATGAAAACACTGCAAATTGTACTGTTGCAATGTAGAACATCGAACTGTCTGAAACTTTGTATGCAGACTAAATTATCTCAGCTACCACCGAAGTTCACTGGCTGTCTAAATCATCTCACACTGCTCTGAAATCCTTGCTTCTTGGTCACTAGATACCTCTGTGTTGTTATTCAGTCTTCCCATATTGTAATGACGCATGTCAAAACGTCCTGCACAGCCTTTCCAAGAGATTAACTTGGGTTTTAACTTAATCATTTTGCCCTGACTTGAAAGTAGAGGTCCACTTAGTTGCCTGCAAATAGGTGAAATGAAAATTACAATAAGGCTTTTACACTTTAACTCCCTGCCCCCACCAAACTCTTGTGGAAAGTGCTCCTTTTCCTGCTCTCTTCTAATGTTATATTCAATGAATACTGAGCCTCAGCAAGACTGATATATTCAGTCATTACAACAATTTATATCTTGCTGCAGAATCCCATGGAGGTAAATACGAACAAGCTTAGTGAATTAGTTCTTCTCGTAATGGTCCAGTCAATTTTAATTGTAGCAACCCAAAACTTTCCTGTTCACCATTTGCTTCTTGCTTTGTCATAATGTCTACCTATGAACCTACATTTTTAGATAGTTAATGTATTTGTCCCCATTTTATTTAGTTGACATCAGCTGACATAGGGATTCTGTTACGCTTGTAAGTGGTGTTTTTGCGAATGTGTTCACTTATGCCAGGTAAAACATAGAATAAGATAACAGTCATATATGAGGATGTTGAAGACTTGTGACTCTACGATCCACTGTGAAATACTTCTGTAATCCTTGCAGGAGTCAGCAATGCGTCAGGAGGAACTCTCTTGTCCTACGTGGATGTTCAGAGAGCTCATTTCAGAGTAAACAAGTTAGCTTCAGCCTATTCATTTTGTGATGTTTTTGAGAGGGTTGAAAGATGATGTCTGAAAAGACAGGAAGATTATTGTCTCCTGTTACATAGATCTGACTCCAGTACCATATATTACTTGTTTAAGAACCAGATTAAATTATCAAAGGCTAAACCAAATTTTAAATTTAAATTATAAATCAACAAGAAAAAAAAGAGCAGATTAGATTATTGAAATCTTAGAGCAGTGCTACTCTGACAGAAATTAATGGAAAATGGAAAATCAAACAGAATGATTAAAACACGTTGATGGATCCACAAAACAGAAGCAAAGAATATTAAATTAATTTCCTAAAATATTAAATTAAACCACTAGATTAAAAATACTCAGGTGAAAGGTATGCTTTTCTTTGTATTACGCTATTACCATCTTTTAATGTTGATCAATTATTTTATCTTGTCAACTATATTAAATCCTGCCATGGGTAAAGAATTTCTCAGGATCAATGTAGAGTTTTGTTTGTTGGTTCATTTTTTAAAGAATCTGTCACAGTTTGACCTTAAACTGGGATGCACTAGGGGTAGGTGGGTCCAGAGCTGGCTGGCAGGTGTAGCATTAGAGTCTCCGCTGCTGCTGGAAATCTCATGCAGGGGCTCCGACGGTAAGGGTGCATGCTGGAGGACATATATTAGCAGAGTTAATGCCATTTACAGCCTTGCTAACTTTTCAAGAGAAATTGCCTCAATTAAAATTATGATGAAGACAGTTCTTATGAGGATGGATGTCTGCATTCAAATTATTTCTTTTCTCCTACTTTCCATCTCCTTATCTGTTTAGATTTTGGGGTCTCCAGGACAGGTGTTGTTTCTTGAAACTAGCAGAACAAGGTTACTGTTTTGAACTGAAGTTTCTAGGCAGTAGTACAAATAAGCGGTGACGACGACAATGATGACTTCATTACCATAGCAACAAAAGCAGTGATGATGTCAGTCATGACCATGATGGTACCACTACCGCTGCTTCTAATGGCAAGACATTTAAGGGAAGTGAAGAGTTGCTGGAAGAAATGAAGGAGAAGGAGACAACCTGGCTGAGGGTTTGCTTATGAGGTTGCCTAGAGACTGCAGATGAGGAGAGGATAGGGGACAGAAGCCCCAAGATCTGTTTGCAAAGTGTATTTGCGCATGCTCAGCTGTATTGCTGGCCAGAATATTATGACAACCCCTATTGAAAATAAAACGTGTCCTGGTAGTTCTGTCAATGGGAATGATGCAAAGTGGATATAATTTGCATGTATCCACATGTAATACATTACACCAAACAATACACGTGTGACGTCTAAGCAGAGGATGGTTCAGTTACCAAAGTATAGGCATCTAGTGTGGTTTGAGACACTGTAGGATGTCTGAGGCATCCACATGAGGCTGGGAGAACAGACATGGGAGCTGCAGGAGAGGCAGGGACCTTCCGGAGAGGCATTCAGGCAGGACATGACAGGCAATCTCAGCTGGCACTGGAGACCTAGGTTAGACGCGTGTTTCACGCTGCAGGTGCCTGGTGGAGTCCCGCTGTCCAGGCTACCCATGGAGGCAGCTGCAGGTGGCGATTCAGCCAGTCTGTCAGAAACACTTGTTTGGGGATGGGATGAGTTGCCTTATGGCAGTGCCTAGCTTTCTGTTGACTTTGGAGAGAACGTGAACAAATAGCCTAACATCTAGACTTTAGATGAGTTAGATGATACTGTCTTGTAGAAGCTAGCCAGGCTTGGCCACAGAACAAGGCAGGGGACTCTTGTTTGAGACTGTCAAGGAAACATTTGAGAATTTACCTTGTGAAAAGTCATATCAAGGAGAAGATACTGAGAAACTGTTCTATAGTAACACTCTGTTTCTAATATACAATTTTCAAACGTGAATAGACTTGAGGACTTCCCCAGCTGGTCAGTCTTTAAAGGCAGTAAAGTGGGCTTAGAAAGAATTTTTTGCAGTTTATTCCACAGGGAAGCAGGAAAATGTTAGCTGTGTAAACTAAAGAAATAAGAAGACATGAACAGAAGAAAAAATATCATTTAGGGCCTTTGTCCCCTGTGCAAATACACTGAGAATCCTGTGGTTACCTTTGAGGTGTATTTATTCAGGTAGATCCTTTGAAGCTAATTCCATTTGACAACAGTGAAGAACTGAGCCCACCAGTCCCAGAAATTACTCACTGTTTATGTTTTCTACCAGAATGCAAATATTTCTGTTCTGATAAGGTCGTTATGATTGCAAAGGCTGCAAACATTTTCGTAAAGGGAAACTTCCCTCATGAAGAAACCACCTAAAGGCTATCAAAGATATGCTGTATCTTCTCTAGAGCCTATTTTCTATCCACCCTTGTTGTGTAAGCATCTTAAATTAGAACTGTTTCTTTTATCAGCACAGATTGGATGTGTCATGAAATAGCTGAATCCCAGCTGAGTGGTCCCAGCATGGAGCATTTACGCAGTTCTTCAGAAGCAGGTGAGATTTGGATCTGCATGGACTCAATACCTGCCATGTCAGCATCCATTTTTGGAGAACAAGATTTCCTGGATCACAGGGAGTGCATTGCTGCTTCACAACAGCTAATGACAGTGATGCGATTAGCACTGAATCTAGTTCATCCTTTGAAGATATCTGGTTACACTGGATATCCACTTTTTCAATTAACAGAAATAGTTTTTATGAAAACCTACATGCACGAAAATTGTATCATGTTGGAGCTTGCTTTGATAATGGCTATATTTTTATTTAGGCTGACTTAGTCTTGGGCCAGTACAGACAAAACATACCTAGAACAATGGAAAACATTTTAGCAAACTGCTCTTCCACTGCCTCATATCAGGCATTTGGTAGAACCTCCTGCCTGTATGTATACTTTTGAAAAAACAGTTTTAATATATACAGCTAGGTTTTTAATCATACTTTAAAATTGAAAGTAAGTGGTGAATGTTCTTTGTCTTGTACCTGTTCAATTAGCTTTGCAATAACTAGTAGAATTTCATCTTTGGGGTACATTATTTACTGCTTAGTTTCATGCTTGCCATGAAAAGACAGTGAAGAATAAAACATCCTTAAAAAAAGGAAATTGATAAACATTGTCCATGTCATATCTGTGCCTGGTAACGTTTTCTAGTAACTTTGGCAAGACAAGAGAGCTAAACAAACTGCACTTCTTAATTAGGAAGTGTATTTTGAATTTAGTGAGACTCTTAAATCAGCCCAGTATTTTTGAAAAGCCCATGTATGCAAATTTAGAAGCCTAATTTTAAATTTCTCATTTTGAAAATGTTTGTCTGTGTGTATTAAAAAGTCTAGTCACTCTATTACTCTATCGAAAGCCTAATCATTTCGGTTTTTCACAGTGACAGATTCTGTGCCACTAAAAAGGTTTAGTGGGAAAATAGATAGATACTTTTCTTTGATTCACAGATTTCTTTATAATCTTAACTTTTAGTAAAGTAGTAGTGCACATGAGCAAAGCTGTATGTTCTGTTAAGAGTTTGTAGGCTCACAGCCTTAATATTAATATTTTGGGTTTTGCCTGTAGTAGTACTGTGATATTACCATGCAAGAGCTTGCCGGTAGTGATATTAAAATAAAAATACAGGCTTGTTACATAAACATCTTTTAGTCTAAAGTCACAACAGCCCAAATATTCCAATTATTACCCCTATAGGCTTTATGCCATCTAGGTGAGTGATGAAAACAGAATAGTAAACAAATTCCTAAGTTGTTTTGCATTTCGAGATGCTGCTGTTTGCAGGGACTAGAAGGAAGGACTACAGGGTAGCAAGCAAGGCACAATAGTCTCCTTTCTGCATCTTCCAGTGCTTCTTGGCAGCTCACCCTGCTTTGGGACTCACTGTGAGCGTGAGCGACACCTCCTTACTCCGGGCTGTGGACCACAGAGACCTGCAAGCTGCCTGTTCTGAAGAGGGGCATGCGAATGTGCTGGAGACAATGAGGGGGGTTGAAAAGGCAAGTGAGCTGGAGGACAAGGAGAAGTAGCTGGTAAATTTATTCTAGGAGGTTCTGGAGACACAGAAGCTTTTGGTGCAGGTGACCTCGGAAGGAACTCCCCAAATGCCTTGTTTTGTAAAGAGTTTCTAGAGGATCTTTCTCCTCTTTTCAGTTTTCATTTTTGTTGTTGTTGTTGCTGCTTTTTTGTAAACCTCAAGGCCATATAATGCACACGTGGAGGAATTAGTTACTACAGACATTCTACTCTAACTTCAGCCTGTTACTACAAACATGGTGCTGAACAACGCAAAGGGAAGTGAGGAAAACGTCCTAGTGCTGCTGTGTTTCAAAATGTTATAGAAGTCTAACTGGGAAAAAAGAAACAAAAGGAGACATTTGTCACGACTTCTAAGAACTGGATCATCTCAACTGTTCAAGGAAGGTGTGCAGCTCAGAGTTAGTATATTCAAGTCTGAATATAGTAAGTAAGTAAGAAAAGTCTGTCAGGGCACAGCAAGGGCTGCCTGCTCCTGAAGGGCTGAGGAGCTGGGTGCCAAGATGACCCCAGTGCCAGTAATGCCCTCACTGAAGGGCACTGCCCTGCAGGGTCTGAGCTCAGCAGGCAGAGCCAGGGGGCAACAGAGTCCATTGACTGCTCCTAATGCAGTAAGGGGGTGAGCCAGGGCCAGGGTCCTTCCTGGGGGTCCAGTAAGGAGATAGGGCCAGGGCCAGGGTGAGAGCTGGAGACAAGGTGAAGACATGAGGCCAAAGTCCATCCAAGGAACAGGGCCAGAGATGGAACAGGGGACAAGCTACAACATCTGTCCCAGGGATCCATCCAGGAGATGAACTAGGACAGCATAGGGCTGAGGTCCACCCAGGAGGCAGGGCCAGAGTCAAGGCTGGGGACTCACTATGGCATTGCCAGGGCAGGCACTGACGTCTCCAGGCTGAGCTGAAATGGGGCTCCTGGGCCCATCGGTGGGGGTCCTGGATAAGGTTGACTCTCGGGCACACTGGGGTACTCCGGGCTGTGACAAAGTCATGTGGGGAAGGCATCTCACAGTGTGGTTCTCTGCATAACTGGTGAGCTAATTTTATTTTTTCACTCTTTGTTCTTTTGTTGTTGAATTTTCTTGGCAGCTCTTTCACCCTCTGATTTGACTAAATTTGAATGTTATTGATCTATGCTGCAAATGAGCGATTAGTGCTTAATGGTTGTCAGACATCACTCTGTACATTTATCAGACAATCTATTTAAAATTAAAGGAAGCGATTGGAGACAAACAAGTAGAATTACCATGTAAAGAAAGTAGAGTTAATTAAACTCAAACATTTCCAGTGTATTAAGATAAGAATTTGTAACATCCAAAGATGTAAAGAATGAGTTGTTTTCAAATTCCCCAGGACTGAACATGCCACTGACTGAAGCCTTGTTGGTTGAGACAGAGTCGGAAGATGCTGGTGACCCTACCAATGACACATTTTTAAAATCATCATTATTATAAAAATATAGATTTGTATTAGTTTTCATTCTGTTCCAAACCTTGTCATTACTCTTAAATGCTTCTTAAATACTCTTAAATACTTAAATGTTGTCATCCTTGGGATTGAGTATGAGGAAAAGGAGTGTTATTCCATCTGCCTATCCATGTTCCAGTGACAGTCAGTAGGAATGTCGGAAAAGGCTAGACTTGGCCTTTTGTATGTACACCGAAATTAGGATACCACAGAATGCTCATGGTTTCTAAAAGCACTGAAATAAACTGGAGTGATGAGATGAGCTAGAGTTTGAGACAACTAAACTGTGAGTTTCGATGGGAATTGGTTTGACTTAATAGAGAGGAACTGACATAAGGCTGGAAGGATGGTGGGTCTGTTCTCTTGGGCATCCAAATAGATGAATGATAAGTCTGGGGGTGGTTCCAAAATGGAAAGACGGAGACATGCCTTGTGGGATGTAATGTCTTTGTTCCTTCTTGGTTATTCACACAGAGGATGCCTTTTTGATGCCAGTCTGGTGGTGTTACTTTTCTTTATGGAATGTGATGGAAGCACCATCACAGAGGGCTGATCAGCTGGAACAAGAATACTGTCTACTTTTACAAGATTGGGAGTACTGTTTATCCTCTTCAGTGCCAGCTGAATACAATTTGGACTTTCTGATGAGTTTAGTAAGAAATGAAGAATGACCAAGATGCTGAAAAAAACCAAATAAGAATTTGTCACTGTCTAGTGGAAAACATATATGAGCAGGAAGTCTGACTAGCCCACATGCAGGTGGCTGAACTACTAACTGCTTGCATTTCCACATAGACAGGATCAAACTGCTCATTCTGGATGAGGTAAGTAATTTTTCTCTTCACCAGCAAAAATCATAGAGGCATCTCCAAAAACTTTATCTATGCTAGCTACCTCTCTTTCCTCTCCTTCTTTATTTCTGTCTTTCTCCCTGCAAGGAAATGTGTTTTTTTTTTTAAACTAGAGATAATCACAGTGACTGTGATCACAGTGATCTGCTTTCCTAGTTCAGAAATAGGAGAAGCGTAGCAACTTTTCCCCCTCCTTCTTGCTGATAGCAGTACTATGAAGTGTGAGTTTGTCTCCTTTCCCCAGTTCCAGGCTTTCACTAGCACTTATGTTCTGGGTCTTAGTTTCGTGTTTACCTCGTTTGCCCCACACTTGAGATAGTCATGGCTCAAATCCAGCAATAGTTTCGTTTTTGTTTCCTGCTCAGAACAAATGGACATAAACTGTGCCAATTCCAGTTGGATGAGCTCTAGATAGCAACCCAATGAGCTAGAGGTGCAGAGTTAGCAAAATCCACACAAGCAGGGCTTTGACAACAGCCCAATACCTTGAATTGTATCAACTTCTTAACCTGATGTCACAAGTCATCTTTATTTGTGTGATGCAGACTTGAAGTTTAACATCATAATTTGTTTCTGAGTTCATTTTTGTTTGCCTATGTGTGAGAGGGGATTTCTACCGTCATTTGTTTTTTCCATTAGAAGTCTCTTTCTTCAGCTGAGGAACTGTGATGATGGAGACTGGTAATAAATTTTTACTTTCTTGACTCCTGTTGACCTGAAATTACATTTTCAGATAAATCTTGATATTTTGCTCTATGGTGCACAAAAGAGTGTTACATCTTCTGCTTTAAAATTATCTTTCATTTTTCCCCCATCTCCTATAAATCCTGTGCTCTATTTCTTCCTGGTTTATTTCTTAATTTACACCATTTTTTAAATAAATACACAAGAAGACAAATGTTTACTTAGAATTTCAGCTTTTGTCAGAATTTCTGTACTGTGTTTTGGCAGCTTTTATGACAGAACAAATCCGTCCTGTTCCCCCTCACCTTCGGATCTGAAAATCTGCATTCATATTCTTGTTAGGTTCTGCTGTACTGCATACAGGAATATTGGCAGGATGAGAGATACGTATTTGAGGTTGTCAGTGAATCTGAGAACCTTTCCAAGGAAGCCTTGGGGGAAGGAAGCTTGTTCTTAAATTTGCAATTTCTCGTGAGTGGTTTAAAGTAGTTTTATTAATAACTGCAGACTTTTTAATAAGGTGACAGCTGGTAGAATAATTTAATGGACAAGCTTGAAAGCTTTTTTTTTCTTCTTCTTCCAGAAACAAACTGTTCAAACTGCAAATAAACACTAGTGGGTACAGAATCACACATTTCTGAGATGTTAATGTAGGTTTTGCAATTTGCATATTCAATGAGGAATGGCTAAGTAGGCATTTTAACCGGTGCAATGACGCTCGGTGGTGTAGGCCCGAAATACCTCGGACGGCTCAGGATACCGCACACTGCTTCCCACGGAACCACCAGGAAGGCAAACCAGCTCAGCTGAGGCCTAGGAAGGTTTCTGATTTCCAAAATTTCACTCCAGGTTGGAGTTCAGTGGTTTATTTACCCCTGAAGAAAATGGAAAGCTCCTGTTTTCTTAGATGGAGAAAGCTGAGTAGAGCCCGTATAAAGGTTCAGGCCCAACTTCATGGACTAAGTAAGAAAATAAAACTACATTCTGATATAATGAAATAAAATAAACAGTGCTTTTCAAAGTGAATGGCCTGCTGTGCTTTCTAATGAGAAAATTCAGTAGAACCTACAATAGTTTAAAATCACATGCAAGCAATGAACGTGAGTCTTCTCCTCTTCCTCTCTGGGACACTAATTTAGCAAAGGATTTAAGCACGTGTTTGTCTCCATTCCTGTTAGTCAAGCACTTGCAGCACTGGAGTTGATGGGACTGAACTTTGTTCACAAAGCTGAGCATGAGCCTTGATAAAAAGAGCTGGGTAGCCTCACGGAGGCCCTGGGCAATCCAGAGCTGAGAATCTGCGCAGCAGACAGGGCCTGGTGGTAATCAAAACTGGGTCAAAATGACATGCTTTGAGTGTAACAGCCAAATAATTGTGTTTTCCTCAAACTGGTGTAAAAAATAGGAACACTGATTGAAGCTGAAGACAGAAAGGAAAGGGTGTATATCCACCAGGATTCAGCAGCATTGACAGACTCCTGGAGTGTGCTCCATGAAGTCAGTGGAAGGGGATGAAGGGCAGCTGGTGAGCGCGGACTTGGCCCTCAACCAGCAAGTGCAAAAGGCAGGTGAAATGCCTCTTGCAGATGCAACGCCCTGGTCACCCAACCCCAAATATCCTATATAGCCAAGATGGATGTTCACTGGGTGCCCTAGCTGACGGATTGCATGACATTGGACCCCTACCACAAGCAACAAAAGGATGAGCAGCCAACATCCTACCCGGAGAAAAAAACCTCGTATGTCAGTGGCAGTCCTGAACTCAGGGTGAGGGGGGCTGGCAGACCCAACATCCCCTTCTGGCAATTAAACTTTCTAATAGTCTGACTCGTAAAGGGCATCTGCTTCCTCCACGCAACAGGTGAAAAGAGAACTCAGCATTTTGAATTGCAAGGCTTACTCTGTGGGGCCACGGAATTATCTTACAAGAAAGTGCAGACTTCGCACTATCAATCTAGGTTTACTGAACTGCCCTCTGAAGGCTTTCAGAAGCACCTGACTCTCTTTTTTTCCAAGATCACATGAGCATCTAATTTAGATAGTCTGAATCACCCTGGTGGGGTGAGAAGCCTAAATTTTAGGTGCTGCAATGCTACACTTAGGTGTCTAAAAGGAGAAGTCTGAATATAGCTCTCAGTATCTAATGTGTGGGTTAGACACAAAACACTATCAGGTTCTAAATTACAGTGTGAAGTTAATTTCAGGCTCCCGTCACTTTAGACTAATTAGTGCAAATTAAATTTCATCCTTGTCAACTGGGAAGAGTAGTGCAAAATATGCCAGTTTGGGATTTGTTTGAATACCTTTTCTGCAAAAGATCGTGCAAAGCATAGACTTGACTGTAGAGACTGGCCAGAATCTTTCCAAGTGCTACAACAAGTATATGAGGAGAGGAATATGGCCTGGGCTTAGCCTGAACTTCCTGATGTCTAAATATCCTCTGTGGCTTCTTGATTTGGATGACGATCACTTACATCTTATTCTGTGCAGGACTGGGACAGCCAGGGAGAGATCCTCAACTGATGTTCAGTGTCATTGCACAGCAGTGGAAACTTGCAAAAGTATAATGTGATATATCCTAGGAAGCCCATGAGGAATGATGACTTGGTGCCTCCCTTGACTGCAGTGGAGCCGGATAAGGTTTTTTTCATCTGATTAAGTCACCAGCATATGTTTTAATCCTTCAGTTTTACTGTAGTCCCGTGCATATATATAAAGACTGTAGTTACCCAGTGCATTTCCCTATCCCTTCAAGCAGCTCGAGTACTGCAAACTCTGAAATAGAAGTGGGTTACTTTATCCTTGCCCGGGGGACGCTAGAGCTGGTTGTGACAAATATGCTATCCAAAAGAAAAGTAAGTATGCACAAAAGAAGCAGGAAACAGTCTCTAAGCTTGGAGGTTACAGCTCTTTTGTGTGTGAGGAGGTTTTTTTGCTGGCAGCTGTTTCATCGCATGAACGAAGAGACCACACAGGTGTTCATAACCTCAGTGAGACAAACACAGAGTTCCAGAAAATCCCTGAGAGTTTGTGTCCTCAGAAAGCATGTATGCACTTAGCGTCCTCAGCCAGAAGTGGTCCAAGAAGGGCTCAACTGTATCATCAGCTGGGCTGACTGAGAGCATCTCACAGAAGTTGTGCCAAGCGGAGCAGGAGTTGCTGTATTCGGAGACAGCAAAGAAGTGTGCTGGCTGCAAGGCTGAGCTGATGATAGATGTGCTGGGCAGCGAATGGTCTGGGAGCTCTGTTAGGAACCCACCACTGAGGATGACTTTGTCAAGGGCCTCTTCTGAACTTCTCTCTTCATCTGTCTCCACAGAATAAGCTGAGCAAAGTTCCCATCACCTCGTGCACACATAGATGAGCCCGTGGAGCAGGGTCTTCTGCGCATTAGTCCCTGATGCAGGCATTTGGGGGATGCTTCTGGCATCCTAGGCACCATGGGAGGCTGGGGCTTGGCACAGGGTGGCTGTGGATGTACACACACACACATGCAGTATTTATAGCCTCTCTCTTGCTTTACCTTAGTGATCATTGCTCTGGTGGGGAGAATTGGGCAGTGAGTAAAGCAGTACAGAGATTTGTGCTCATGCAGTAGTTAATTGTAGAAACCTCTGATTTTATGAACCTTGGCATCTCTAACTGAAAAAGTACAGAAAAATTTAGGACACAAAGGAAATCAGGGCTGGGTATTAACTATTACTAGCACACAAAGGCAAAAGGACAAATGAGAGAGACTAGACAGAGTGAGATCAATTTGTGTGAGGGACATTTTTTGAGTGTTATATTTTTGTATTTATTACATATTCTTAGTATTCCTCCTTATAGTCTGCCTTTTGGGGACTAAAGTGGAGATGGTGATAGAGAACAAGGCTAATATTCAATAATCTGCAATAACTGAGCTTAGCAAAGACTGGAATGTAACAGCCAATATGCATGCCACAGTTTGCACCGGCCTTAAAAGCTGCAGCTGCAAAATGTTATGTGCGTAGGACTAGCTGGCGCCGGGGGCCAGGATCGGGCCAGTGAGGGAATGCCCTGTCTCTGGCTCGCTTGGCATGGCTGCAGGGAGTCCGTGCCACGCTGGGGAGATGTACCTGCCAGGGATGGAGGAGTTGGTGCCCCGGCACAGTGCATCCCAGTGCGTGCCGGGGGTCTGCAGCCCCCAGCTCCATGCACATTGCCTCTGGTTGCCCACTGTAATGCCTCCCCTTCACTCACGTTGCGCTCAGTGTCACCTCCTGGGCTTGGTGCTGGCTGTGGGGAAGACAGGCACAGGGAGATGGAGGGCAAGACCTGGTTGCAAATAACCGTGATTTGATCATCCAAGCACTGCAAGGCAGGACTTTACTTTTACACCCTCTGCCCCCAAACACCGAGCAAAGCTGATGAACACACCACTTGCTGCATTTGTGTTGGCTGCAAGATGTAGCTTCTCCAGCAGCCATAGACAGGGGTAGTGTGCTGCCCGGCTCCTCTGTCTCTGCTGGCGTTTTACTTCATGCTGTCTTTGCAGGTGGCCTTGGTTTCTCCAAGACAGTCCTGTCACCGTCCAATGTAATTCTGTAATGAATTGCAATGTCTCTGTCCTTGCATTGGAAATGATAGTTTGAGGGAAAGAGAATTTATGCCTGAAAGGTTTTTTTTTTTTCTGATTATATCTGCTGTCTAGTTAATAAAAATAGCAATAATGATGATGGTGGTAATGGTAATAATAACTCTCCCTGCAAACTACACCTTGCTTTGAACAGGACAGTGATTTTTAAGGTATTTTGTTGCTAGTCTCTGCTTCTCTTGAAAGCTGTAGGATGCAGTGTTGATGTGAAAATGTCATTGCATGTTATTAAGGGAAAACTGAATTATGGCAGTGACAATTAAGAGAGCCTGAAAATGTGTCTATTAAAGTCTGTTCTACACTTCACATTTGGGTGAACAGCTCTCAAGGGTTCTGTCTGAGCAAAGTAATTAAATTTTTCTCTAACTTTAAGGTTATGCTTAAAGTTATAAACTTAAAAGGAAGTATGTCCTCAACAGATTTGGTCGTTTGCACTTTGGAAGAAGCTTTATTTGAACTATTTGAACCTGAAGTTTCATCTCTTCCTTTTTCTTAGTAGATCTGTTTTTATTAGCCTAGTCTGTCAAAGTCCTTATACCGTCCGTCACTATCACAGTATTCGGATGCTTTCCTTGGTTCATTTCAACTGTATTCTTTGTATAGTACTTTGGTAGCAAATTGTTCAACAAATGATTTTTGATGGTCTATGTTGCTGTCTGTACATGGCCATGAATGAAAGGTGGAAGAAATGTGCCACATCGTCATCCTTATGAAGGAAATGCCATTGAGTTCAGGGAGCAGAATTGCTTACAGAAAGCTTCAGCTGCACATTACGGGCTAACTTTGAGATGCTGAACGCAGATGACCCATCCCCTTTACAGAGGGGACTAAGATTTTTAATTTGATCAACACTTCAATGGGATGCCAGCGGAGAAAGCCCAGGGCAGGTTGGATGTGCCCATAGTAGCCTGCCAGGAGAGGATCTGCAGCATGCTGTGCTAGCTGGGGATGCACAAGAGCAGTCAGCCTCCTGCCCAGGTGCTGGGGCGGTGGTACAAATGGACAGACACAAAGTCTCTGTCCTCAGATTACACCATCGTCTTGGACAGGTGAGGTGAGGCCTGTTCACCAGTGGGGTCTGCTCAGTGAGGAGCCTCGAAAGTTCCTCATGGAACCCATATAGTGTTTTTATCTTTGAGTAGGAAAGTACCTCTCACTAGTACTTCATTGTGGTAGTGAACATGCACATCACCAGGCAATACTATCTTCTATCATTTTATAATGCACTGGGAAATTAAGCTTTAGAGGAAGTTTAATGTGTTCATTCTTAGCATATTGTACTAAGTCCAAAAATAGACTGCCAACAGGAGTAATTCTATCACTTCATTTTACAATCAGGGCAGCATTTTTGTAGCACTTAATTTAAAAATATATCTAACATAATGGCTGTCCAGTATTTCAGTCTCAGGTTTTGCTTGCCTAGAAGCCAGTGAGGAGTCAGTTCTGTCTGGGTAGCTGGATGCCTCGTGCCTTCTTGACCACGATCAGTTTAGACAGAGGCATGAGAGTTTGCAGCACCATGTATTTGTTTCATTAACATGTGAACAGGGATGTGATTATTTCTTCTTCAGCCTCACACTGTTCTGATGATCCTTGCAATTATTGCCTTGAGACTGGCTTCCTCTTTTGGCTTTACGATGGGATCCCATGCCCCAGAGAGGCAGGGAATCATCCCTAAGAACGATGAGTGTGTGGATCCTGTGGCCCCAAACCTGGTTTGCACAGAAGGTGAAAAGAGGCTGTAATCTGTCTGCCAGCCTTCAGGGTGCAGCAGCGGTACTAGAGGGACTTGTATAACAACGGGGATGGCTATTGAGTGCATTTCTTCCCCCTGTAGCTCTTCCTAGGATCCTACAAAAAAAATTGACTTCATATGAGGGACAGATTGCAGACTGAACTCTGAAGTGCACTCTTATTGCAATGTCTGCCCAACTAAAACTTACCAGAAGATTATTTTTCATCCTCTGTGTTTCTTGGCCGAGAGCCTTTCAATAGCATGATGTTTTGATGGATAATATGTTTGGGTGAGCATGATACAAAGGGAAGTTTTTGTGAGGTTTATTTTGAATTGAAAAGACCAAGGATTTTTGGTCTTGTTTGTTCTGCTGTATTACTAAACCCATTAGGTTCTAAATCAAGTGTGTAACAATCGAGCTTAAAAGTTACAATTAAACGATCACTCTATCTGTCTTTTCTGTTCCATGATCCATGAAAGTCTCTATTTGATAAACAGTACAGCTGTTAATAATGTAATGAATATAAATAGGAGCGAGAAGAATGACAGGACGACGTGTTCGTTGCATGCTAATGAACACGGACTATGTGGGTGACTGGGTTACTTAGGAGAGGGTGAGGCTGAAATGAAACCTTCTCCATACACATGACATCTAAACACTGAAACCTGCAAAGATGTAAACGGCAGCCGCACACTGGCTATGTCAGTGGTCTGGACGATCGCGTGCTAGCAGAAGACATGCTGTCACAGCTGATCCATGTCTGCTTTTTCTGGCCAAGAGGCTATAATGTACATTATAAATCAGTATCGGGTAATGTGTTAGACTGATGAAGGGACTGTGCTTTCGAGTGTATTTGGACAGAGCTGGATAGAAGCACATAGAAAGCCAAAAACTATTCTCGTGCAGAGGTATAGATGTGGAGTTATCTGAAATGGGAAATTGATGGAATGGCTCCAGGTTTACACCAGAGCAGCTGGGATCGTAACATGTCCCAGAAGCATTTCGATTACTGGCTCGCCCTTTCTCATGGATGGGGGGGAGACAGCAGTGGGGGCTGGGTGACACTCGAAGAAACACGAGCAGCATTGCTTTGGGCTGCTTTCAGACTACATTTAGATTATTATTTGTATTGCTGGAAACATTTCCACCTGGGATAAACCCTTAAAATAACTGTGTTTTCCTAGATGGCCAGAAGATGACAATGGCCAGACTTCTAATTTAATGGAAAAGCTTGTTGATGGGGAAAGCGAAGATTGAAGACTGAAGTTAAGTATATTAGTACCTTGGAAAAATCTAGGCTTTTATTTTGCTTCAAGTCTCAGTTTTAAAAATCTCCTCTTCTGGATTCTTGGGGCAGGATTGTTATGGTCAAGACATTAGATCACAAAGAATTTTTTAATCCCTGCAGAACAAGTGAATGTAACCGGTGGGATCACTAGCATGAATATTAGCCTACCTCCTCAGAAAATAAAGGGGATTAGCTGCAGAGGAGAAGGATATGTTCCAGGCTCAGAAATCCAGACGGGGAGTTCACATTTCAACATCTGACTGTCTCGGTAGTTACAGGGTTCTCGCCATCGAGGAATCAAAGCACCTACAGACATTTTTGCTGACTGACAGTGCTCTAAAATTAGGCTGTGCCCCAGTCATTAGCAGCTATTAAAAGTCAGACTTTCTAAGTGTTCCTTACCTGGGCGCATAGGCTAAATTTGACACGACTGTTCCTTCAGCTTTTTTTTTTTTGTATGTCTTATAACAATAATAACATTATAATGAGAAATCTAAAAGTTGTTTCATCCGCAGCAATTGCCAAAGAGCCAAGAGCCGGCTGGTTGTCAAGGCAACGGCGAGAGCACGCTGAGCGATACCCGAGGAAAGGCTTCTCCTGACTCTTGGTTTGCTTCTATTTAATGGGTAGTTGATGCTCAAGTTAATTTTCAGGGGCTATGTAAAATATCTTGCTGATCTAATTGTCTAAAAATCTGGAAAGAGACATTAAAATTAAATTTCTTTTTGTATATTACTTCCCCCCCTTCACTGTATGAATACGAAATTGCATTATTTATTGTTTTCACTCTATCTCATTCTACACGTCAAAGAGGCTTTTTGCAAGTCTTCCTCTGGAGATTGTTTCTTTCAGGCACTCCTGTGGGCCTAGAGCTGGGCAAACTGAGTGTCATCCCTACCAAGCTGTCAGTCCATGGCATTGGGCACCACGGCATCGCAGTGCTGCTGTGTGGGAGCTAGAGGGGAAAGCCAGGGCTTTTGGTCCTGCCTATTGTGAACAGAGGGGAAGGGGTGTGAGGGGGAGGAGGAGGAAAATCTCCAGGGCAGAGGCGTGCTGGCTGCAGGCAGCAGAGGAGAGGGCAGTGGTTCCCCCCTTCTCAGCACCGTGCCCCATGCAGCCCTGGAGAGCCCGGACTGCATGTGGGGAGCTTAAGGCACCTTCAGCATCATAAGGTGTTGTGCACGTCACAGTGGTGCAGTACCACTGGGTGACCAGGAAATTTGCCTCATCGTGACTAGAAGGGGCTTAAATGAATGCTTACAACCGAGATGACATTTATGCCAGGGATGGAAGCATAAGGCGGACTTTGGCTGTTGTACAGTAATGTGGATGGTAATGGCGATGCTGTGCCTTTGAAGGTGAACTTGTATGAAAGGTTGACAACCCATTCCAGGTGGCATTACCTGTTGACCTACTTTGCTCAGTATCTCCAGTCTGTGACTGCTGGCCTTGTAATATCGCATTGCAGTTTTGATATGCTGATATCAGCAAGAAATCATGCTATGCACTGCATCCATCTCCTTCTGTGGGGCTTCAGTCTGAGGGGCGGCAAGAACCCTAGAGACAGCAGTCAGCCAGCTGCCCAGTTACCAATGAGAAATACAGGAGATACTGCTTTTTAAGCTGTACGGCTGGTGCTCTGACCCCAGAGCAGCTGTAACTAGTGTTGCTGTCATGCCAGACTGCTCACAGTGCAGAAGTGGTGCCTTAGGAGGAGAAGCGCTCCCCAGCTCTTCCTCCTGGAGGTCTCCTGGAGGATGGGGCACTCCCCTGTGGTGAGCCTCCTGCTCCAATTCCCTTCTACACCTGGGTCTCGGGACTCCTGTCTGGGTTTCTGCTTCAACCTCAACTCTGCCTCTCTCTGTTTTGCTCTGGACCCCTGTTTTGGGGGGATTTAGTCACAGTGATCCTAATATCTACCCCATCGTGGACCTTAGCACTTCCGAGTGGGCATCCAGCGAGAAAGAAAGAAGACCAATGTCCAATGTTTCCTCTTCTGCTCTGGAAAGAATAGATCTGAATGGAGAACACATAAAATAAGAAAGCTGTTATTAAAAGTGATATGCAAAGTATTTTTGAAAGATTTGGCTTTTTATGTCATCTTACCTTGTTTAAGAAATGTCTGGGCATGTTTTTAAAATACCTTTTCTCCTCTCTTCCCTGGTTCTTCTCAAGAGCAATGTGAGTGGGAGTGTTGAATGGGTTTGATCTCACTTTAGGGGGAGAGTGTTACATCTTTAAAGAGGGCTGCTTTTCTCCAGAAAGGTTAATCAGTCATTGAAGTTAAACTAGTGCTAGTGAAAACCAAACCGTAAAGACTCTGACTGTAATTTTCATGAGGTGTATTAATAGATCTGCTGAAAGAAATTGTAGTCACATTGCAATTTTGGTGCTAATATTTGTTCCGTGACATGCCTAGAAAGCTAGGTGAAATACACAGTGGTTTCATGTCATCTGTAATTGTAGCTTTAAATGGAGGTGTGAGTAGCCATTGAAACAAGTGCTGAAAAAAGTCTTATGGTGATTTTTGCAGCAAACCTTTTGAACCAACCCCATGCCAAGCGACCTCAACATTTCTTGCGATTAGGCTACCTTTCTCATGTCCTCGTAACTAGATTCTTAAATTGTGTTTAAGTATACATGATGGGAAGGACTCCTAGCTTGTGCTTTGGTAAGTCTTCACCTATGGAGAAGAAAATCTTTCAGAAATCTATGACATTATCTTCTGTAGCTTATAAACACTAGAAATTGCTTTAGTAACCTTCCAACCTAGGTTTGATTCTTTGTTTTTTTTATTTCTATCCACTCATGAGTTCTTGCTGGGAGGTGGGAGTATAGGATGTACATTATTCTCCAAAGTTCATTTGTTCTAAAATAACTTACTGAGAAGAATTGCTTGGCTTGACTCTGTCCTCTGCTTCCTTATATGACTTCAGCACCTCCAAGGGACAGACATTCTGGTAAGGGTGACCATCTGGTGTTAGAAACTCCATTTTAGGAGAATGAAGTGCCATTTTGCGTAGCCCTGACACGGTTCTATATTTCACTAGATTCAGACTAATTCATAGCATATAGCACTTTCCCTCCCCTCTCCCGTGCTGAGGGTGTGCTGACAGCAGCTCCACCAGAGGAGAAGGAATGGCCAATTATTTACTAGCAAAGCTAATGGCTAGCCTGAACAAAGCTTGTGTTAGGATTTCTCTGGCCCAGCGTTTGCAAGAACCTGTCACAAAAGGCATTGTTTTGTCAAAGGGCTGTCGGTCACAAAAAGATGAATAAGGTGGCATGTGCAGTCTCTGTGACTCAGCTGTCAAAGTTTTATCTTTTGTGTATACAAGAAATATTATTTGTTTAATGAAGCTAATAAGCACGTATCAGAAAGGTGTATTTCTCCCAGAGATGAAGTAAAACAGTATGTATAACACACACTATGGAAAGTAAAAATCCATGCACAGTAGAAACATTTCTTCTGTGAGAGCACACTGTATAGCAAAGGAAATGCCAATTGTGCTGGTTGTACCCAGGCCCTGAAGCCAGATCCAGCTGTACAGGAGCTGTACAAACACCAGTTTATAGACCAAGGAAATGGACCTGGAGACCTTTACAAGGAGCAGTAAGAAGAGGAATGCCCATCTCTACACCATTAAATATCATGCTGTAGCTATTACTCTTCATCAATGGCTCGTGTGACCCTCCCTGTCCCCGTTGCACATTGAATGTTTTTATACCAGCAAGAGCGCGGTGAAATCAGGAAACTGTCATGCCCACTGCGAAAAGGCGCTGGCAGCCAGCCACTACCCCTGAGAAAGGGGGAGAGAGGTGCCTGGGAACATCAAAGGCCCATGCTTTTGGCCACTCTTGCAGACTCCCCCAGTCCGCACTCCAAACGCAGAGAGCTGGGCAGGTCGACATTCGTGGCTGTCGTAACACAGACCACCGACAGCCCAAAGTAGTCAATAACAAAAGCTTAGTAGAAAGGTATGTCTCAAACCTGGGACATGGGCGTCTCAGCCAGCACTACTAAGAGATGCTTCTCTCCTGGCTCTGAAGGTAAGTCCAAATGCTTTTTGTCTTGAGAACAAAGCAGAGCCGTGAGGGTCCTTGGAAGTGACAGCGATGGGTGTAATGCCACTGCTCACGGACAGGGAACGCAGCCAGGAAGCCGGAGCGTTGTGTGCTTTCCATACCCTCAGGGATTCAGACTTTCAGCTCCTCCCTTGGAGCCGTCCCAGGCCACAAGGCAGGTTAAGAAGAAAGAAATTCTTCCTTCATTTGAAGCTATTCCACTTGGCAAAGGAAAATAACCAACTCTCTGAGTCAGGAAAGCATGCCTTGGACCTGTGCCCTCCTTTGGGCTGGGGAGAGCTGGGTTTCAGTGTGCACATTTAGTATCTGTTTGATGTGAATACATAGCTACAGCTACAGCCTCCACCACCAGTGTCACTTCTGGTCTATTACTGTAATGCTCCAATATTGATGTGGTAATGACATTTTATCCCATGTAATTAAAATTTAAGCTGTGTTGCCCCTAATTTTATGTTCTTTTCTAACCCACTTATTTTTTTTCTATTTAGGAAGCATTCCATCAGTGGGTGTCCCTGTCTTTAAGAGCAAATAATTTTGTATTTTAATTCATTTCTTCTTAAATTGTGTTCATCGTCACAAGCAGCACACGTAGATATGTGGGTTTATAGCTACCCACAGTGTTTGTTCTGTGCAGTATTGCACGACTTTGAACAATTTAGATAAAAAGATAAGGAACCAAGTGGTATTAGATTGTACCTCACTGCACAGATAATGCCAATGGAGTGACCTGGACTTCTTCAGTATGTATTCAAGTACAAGACAAAATACTAGAATCTGGAACTTAAAATTGGGATATGATTTTAAATTTCACATCCTAGGCTACAAAACATCACAAATTTCACATGAGAGGTCCACAGGGAATTGAAAGTCAAAGTGTTTTGGAAAAGGTCTACCTAGACTTGACTTGCTAGTATGAAGTTTACCAGCATGTGGGGAAAGGGGGTGAGTGTCTGAAGAAGTGTTTGTGGGCTGGCTGTGACTAAATTAACTGACTATTTCATTAATACTCATATCTTTATCAGCCAGGAAGTCTCTGCCTGTCAGCTTCTGAGAAACTCTTGTAAGCATTTAAAAAGAGCTGATTGACAGCATCTTTTCCCCATTCCAACTCTCATTTGGCTTGTCCCACCCAACGAGACCCCTTGTCACTCATAGTGAGCCGAGGGCCAAGCTAGTGTTAATCAAACTGGTCTCCTGCAGCAGTGGGCAGTGAGTCAACTTTGGGATTGGGGAGGGTGGGTGGAGGGGCAATGTGCTAACAGAGCAGAAAACTCTCTAACTCTAGAGTCATCTGTCGGTGAGTATAAAGATGGATTGAGCCTTTCTTATTTTCCACTCTCTCACTGCTGGCTCTAAGGCAAACATCTTGTATATACCAACCCAAATATATGTATATACATGTATGGGGGTGCAGGCTGAAAATGCATTTGTTCCTGGAGATGGTGTCAATAACCTCACATGGAAGAGTCAAGTCATGTGAAAGAGCATATCTTATAGATGTGGGCAATTATAAGGCATATATGTAGTATATATAGGATAGAAATAGGGTATATGTCTACATTAGGGAAGGCCCAGCCCAAAGGGTGAAAGGCCTTCTGCTGTGCAGCAGCAGACGTGCGTGTGCAGAAAACTTAAGGAAAATATACACTACATTTACACAGATTGGAGACAAAAAAGAGTAAATTGGTGGAAAGTAAGCTGTGAGAGGATGGAAAGAAACACCAAGGGTCAGCCTAGCTATTGCGTGTGATAGTACCGCGGGGAGGAAGGGAGCTCTCTTATTGATCCAAAGCTGAGAACCAGCACAGCGAGGCAAGCAAAGTGTGACTCCCAGTACGAACAGCGGCATAAAACTTAGAGAAAGGCAGCTTGTTTATCTGACCCGTTCTGTCTGAATGTACTGAACAGGCCTCACTGGATAATGAGAAAACAGGTCCAGATCCTAATGGTTTGGAACTGATATTTTTAATGAGCGAGTGTTTCCCAGCAACTTGATTAGCTGTCTTATAAGAGTGCAGTGGGTCTAGTGTATTAGGAATACACTTTCTGGTGATACAAAGAATCATATATTTCAAGGACATAGAATTTGTTCGTATGAGTACATTTTGTTTTTCTAATTCCGTGAAGTAGACCTGGGATTAAAAAAATGTGTGGCAGCCAGCGTTTCATTGTGCTCAGAGTGTTTTTCAGGCTACGTGCTCACTTATTTTGAAATAAACCAGCTGTGGTTTTGTTGTAAAGCAGAATCCCGTTAAGGAAGATTAATTGATTCACCTTTTAATCAGGATGCATGGAAGATTACTGTTTATCAGTTCACTACCAGGAACTGTTTTGGCACCTTAATAAATCTACCGAGCAGCTTGGATATGAGGTGGAGAGATGTTTTGAGTTTATCTTCTTATGACATCAGAATAGCTTATGCCTATTCCCTATGGAAAAATAATGCAATGCTGTGGCCTCATTTTAGCCTTATCACTTGTGATTGTTCTGCTCATTTTAAATGACAGACTGATGACCTGTTAACATATTATACTAGTTCCATTCTAGTGATCAAAATCGCAGCAAACTTGCTCAGCATTTTCCATGAGTGAAGTGATTACAGAAGGTAATTCACTTACAGTCTGCAGTACTATTCCTGCCTCTTTAAAAGTAAAAATGAATGCATAGTCATAACCTCAGAAGAATCAACTATGATCGTGAGCCTCCGCTCCCACTCATTTCATAAGCCTGTCTCTTCAAAATATTCTTTTACTCTCCATCAAAATGCTATTTATTGTCTCTCTCTGTAGACATGGTTATTAGACATTTCATATATAATGCCTCATACATTTTCCCACTCACAGGGGTTTAAGCTGTCAGCTAGGGGGTTTGAATAGCAAGTAGGAATAGATGAAGCTAATGACATTAACACTATACTGGCATAATAAAAATTGTATTAAATGTCTTGAGATGTAAAACTGTACCAAATACCTTAATGTGAGCTGAATGGAAACAGTCATTATATTTTAAAGCTATTGTTTTTATAAGCCAAAAGACCTCTTATTTAGCAAATTAGGCTCTACAATGGTTTGCCGTACCCGGTGACTTCTTGTATTTATAAACATTCAAACATCCTTTTTTCTCTGAAGACTATTACATGAACTACCAGACTTCAGTTTCCTAGGTGTGTTCAAATGAAGAAAATTAGGTACTTTACTTGGCCTGAATTTTGGGTTGTTCACTACCTCTTAAAAGTGGGACATTCTGTCTTAAATATTTAAATATTGATGTAAGAATTGAGCAGGTTGGACTATTTCAGGTTTTGGTAGTGTTTTTGTCAAATGTGTGAAAAACTGGGACATTTTCAGGCATGCACTGCTTTCAGAAATCACACGTGTTCATCAGCCTACGTATCTCCAGTCCAGAAAGGAATCTGGGGGACAGAAGACAAGAGGTAAAAGGGAGGATACCAAGAGCAAGATACATCTCTTCCTTCCAAAATATCCCAAATGAAGGGCTCAGGCTGTCACCTAGGAAGCATAGGGTCTACTCCAGAGCATGTACAGTAGAGAAGAAGGTGGACCCCAGTTATTCTGCATCCCACAGCCACTGATTAGCTGTCCCCTCTCAGAGGACCTGCTCTCTCTTCTCTTTCCCAAAAGACTTGAAGAAGCCTGGTTTTACTCTGCTGCAGAATGACACTTGAACATATTTCTCAAAGGAAGAAGTTTTGGGCCCCTCACTCCAAGAAAGACACTGAGGTGCTGGAGCGTGTCCAAAGAAGGGCAACGAAGCTGGCGAAGGGTCTAGAGCACAAGTCCTGTGAGGAGCGGCTGAGGGAACTGGGGTTGTTTAGTCTGGAGAAAAGGAGGCTCCAGGGAGAGAGTTATTGCTCTCTACAACTACCTGAAAGGAGGTTGTAGCAAGGCGGGTGTCGGTCTCTTCTCCCAAGTGACAGGCAATAGGATAAGAGGAAATGGCCTCAAGTTGCACCAGGGGAGGTTTAGATTGGATATTAGGGCAAATTTCTTCCCCAAAAGGGTTGTCAAGCATTGGAACAGGCTGCCCAGGGAAGTGGTGGAGTCACCATCCCTGGAGGTATTTAAAAGACGTGTGGATGTGGTGCTTAGAGACATGGTTTAGTGGTGGACTTGGTAGTGCTAGGTTAAAACGGTTGGACTTGATGATCTTGAAGTTCTTTTTCAACCTAAATGATTCTGTGATTCTAAGAATAAATATTTTCATGCCTAACTATAGGTAGTGGGATATTACTAGACACTGAGGTCTGAAAGCTTTCCCCGAAGCAAGTAAGCCAAACCAAAGAAGCGAGGGGACTTAGTTTTGGAAGTTGGTTGTCTTTTGCAAAGCAAGAAAGATTATTTCCAGGGAGCGAGTCCAAGTCAATACCTAACTTAGTCACTCTGGATCACCCTGAAAGAAGCCTGTCTTTCTCCAGTAACTCCAGACTGGCCTGAGAAGACTAGACAGCAAGGATAGATGCCTGTAATTAGGTACAATGAACACTCCCCAACACACCTGTTGTTATTTCCCAGTGCACTAAAGGTGGTATTCTAAGCTTCCTGGCAACATCAGCTACTGTACAGAAATCTGCAAAATACATGCCATCAGTTTTGAGACAGAACTTCATTTAGTGAAGACCTCTCTTCATAAAAGGATAGTACCATATGGCCTAGCATGTCCAATCTAAGCTATATAAATTTATATAAGCTTCTGCTGGCGATGAACACCACACAGACTTAGTCGAACTAAGGAACAGGATTTTGCTCTGAAAGAATTTGCCTACATACCTGACTGACACTAATTTTCTTAGAAATGATGAGAATCATGGTTAGTGAGGACCCCCATTTGTCAAGAACTTAGCTCATGTCAGTAAAACGACTCTCCTTTGTGTTCAGAAAACCCCAGATGAACAAATCCAGACTCCTGGGGGTGCATTTTTCTGAAATTGGCAGCAACTGTTTCTCAATTATTATGAATAAGTAAGGAGAAAATTATTAATCTGTGAATTAAATATGGTCATGAACCCACTAGTTATCTCCTAAGCAGAAACTGGTGTTTTGTTGCACTGAATTGATAATGATCATCACTATATTTTGTTAGATAAGGTAAGATCTGTTTTCCTGATTAAAATGGAGATCCATTTTCTGACTCAACATAGTATTTTTCATGCTGATTCTGCCTTTTTTGTATTTTTGTTATTGAATATAAAGCTAAAACAAAACAAGAAATGAATTTAAAGGCTGCGTGCCAAATAATCAAGCAGTAACTGGGGTGTTTCCTTGATCCTTTTCTCATGCTGAAAGCTCCATAAAGTAATCTGTAGGAAAGGAATTATTTTACCCACCGTTACCCCTGCTCCAGGACCCAACAGCAAACATACTTGATACCTGTGGTGAGTTCATCCTGCTCCGTTTGATCACTCCAATTGTTTAGCATGACACCAGCACACCCAGACATGCAGAGAGGGAGGAGGTCTGATGGGTCACCCAGCACACGAATCACATCAGGGGTCCGTGGCCACTGGTGCCTGCGACTGTGAGCTGGGGGCATAGGTGAAGGTTGCTCCAGAGCCTGAAACCTTGACTGGAGGTTGATGCATCTCCTCTTGCCCTCTGTTTGATCCTGGTGGCATCTGCCCAGCAGTGCCCTACGGCAGAGCTGTGCCCACACTACTGAAGTCCCCCATCCAGCAGAACTCCTTCCTTTGGAGAGCAGGATGACAGAGAAGGTGGTGCCTGAGCAGAGGGACATGGGGCACTGATTGCTGCCTGTCCTTTCTTCCATTTGCATGGGCCATGCTTTTCTAGGCATACATAAAGAAGCACTCTCTGTGAAGCTAACCACCCTACAAGACCATTTTCTTGATTGTGTTACCAGATTGAGAGGATGCAGCTATTTTGATAGGCAGAGTCAGCCTGCAGAGAGTGCAGTGGCTCTGTGGAAACTTGTGCTCTTTGCAGTGTTTATGGTACAGGACACTGTTTTTCACTGCTAGCAATCTGATACCTATGTCCTCTCACTGCTGGGAACACACATAGTCAGCCACATTTCCTTCCAAGGTCAGAGTCCATCTGCGAGAGTGCTTCTGCTGTTTTGAAGCACATCATAGTTTTTTTCCCTTAAGTGTTCTTGCGAAGAACATGCCCTAGCTAACCAGTGTGTCCACTTGAGCTTTCAGGCGGTGCTAGCACTCTGGTTTTCGTAGGTTGTTTCTGTAGGACCTTTCATGTTTTAACTTCCTCTGTGTACACAGTGTCCTTCTCTTGGTTTCTAAAGAGGATTTGATGGAGGTAAGAATTCACAAGTGGGTCTACATTGTATACTTGGGCTGCAAACCTTAGCTCAGCAAACCTCCTAACCTGCTGTTATGTCTGGACCACGCATATACATGCACAAGGAACAGCCAAGCCAAGACTTGCACAACTGCAATCAGTGAACTGTTCTCTGCAGGAGAAGGAAGATTTCAGAACAGATTTAGTCACCAGCATGTACATGACTGGTAATCTTTTTCCAAAACCTTCTTCTGCTGGCAATTCTGGAAATTACAGCTATAAGACAATTGGCAAGGCTCAGGATTCACTTTAAACTGTTGTCTGTTAGTTTACTACTTCAGTCGAGATGCAGCTGCTGAGTGTGTGAGCACTCCTGGATGGTATGAACCAGTGCTGAAGGCAGATAAGCAGCTTGCATGGTGCACTTGGCTTTGCATATGTGGGACTGTTTCTCACCACTTCTTTGCTGCTAGCTCCAATCTTCATGTCCTGAGCTTCTGGATGTCTTTTGTCATTCTGCCTGGTGCCTAGACTGTGCATTGGGGATGAGACAAGTTCATTCAGAAGGACTAGGTAGTCTTTTTCCTCTGTAAGCTGCAGAGATGTTCAGCTCTGATCAAATAAGACAAAACAGCAAAAGTCTAAAGAAGGTCTGCAGATGGAGTCCTGAACTGAGGGCAGGAATAACATCTAACACAGCTTTCTGGCCAGGGGAATAGTGTCAGATACTGATCTGTGATATTTTGGGGATCGTCTCCACCTCCTGATTCTCTGCTGTGGTGCTGCCAGCTCACACATTTGTAGGAGAGGGGCTGCTGCTTCTCTGTAGGTCCCAGTACAGCAGGAGGACCTGCTTGGCCAACCACCCCCAGCAGAAGGGGAAGCCACGGCCCTGCTGAGCACCTGCACACTCGCACCTTCTAGCAGGACCTGCATTTAAAGAAACTGCCTTGGAAGGTACCAGTCCCCTGGCTTCAGATGTATGCCATGTCCTCCTGCTGATGCATAAGAAATGCGTGGGTGCCTTCCCTCTGCCGCCGTCCCCTCTAACTTTCAGCCTCTGTGACCTCGCAAGTGGAGCCCAACTGGCGACACCACCAAGGAGGGCTGAGTGCTCAGGCTGGCTCCCACCGCACTCTCTTCGCTTTCAAGCACAGCTGGCTCCCTTTGCTCTTCCTTCCTCTCCGCACATCTCGTCCTAACATTTGACCTAACATTAGAAAGCTGCTCAGAAACGGTGATGATGAGCGCAGGTACAGAAGTGTTGGCAATACATCCGTACTACTTTGTGGGTTTGTTTTCCCTGAATGCTAGAGGACTGTAAAGTAGCCAAAGGTATGGGCTACCGACTGGTTTCCTTTGGAGCACCGTGTCTATGAATCAGAGAAATCCTATTTTGAACTTGGATATTAGTGCTGTGAATGTGGCTGCTACCTACTAATTCCCTGCCTCCCTCCAGTACTGCGCTTTGTCACAGTGGGACATTGCGTTAATCACTACTGTATTTCACCTGGAGCCTCATTTAACAGGGGTTTGTTGAATAAGTCAGAAAGCAAAACCCAGGTAGCTTTCCAATTACAAAATGTCTAAATGACATGCATGCTAGCTTAGCCAGTGTGCACTTTCTTTGCTTTCTTGCCTCTTCTTTTTTAGCATGGCATTTGGGTTTTTCACAGCACTTAATTTGCCTTCATCAAGAGAGATGCTAATTGTCAATAATCGTTGCTTGTCCACATGAATGAACAGGGAGAACCATACTGTATGCCGCTGAGGAGCCTGTGGGCTTGGCAGAAAAATGCTAGGCATCCCTTACTGAGGAAAGAAGAGCTCATGTTGCTGCAATATTTGGTTTGCTTTCATTCCCTCATTTATCTGAAATGTTTACTGAGCATAGCTATTATCTGTCATGGAGGCTGGAACTAGTTCATTTTCATCTCTTAACTCTCTTTCTTGCAATTCTCTGCTGCTAGCTCTGTCTCAGGTATTACACCACCAGGAAAACAAATTAGTGTTCACGGGTTCCATCAGACTTCAGATTTTGTTTGGTAGTTTTCTCACGGCTGACTCTATCACAGTAAAGTTGGCACAGATTTCGTTGATCACAACAGACTATAGGTTTCCTTTGTAGTATTATTTGAAAGAAATAGCAGCTTTTGGGTAGCAAATATACTTCACTTTGTCCTGGACAGCAATACCTTCTGCAAGAAAGGGTTAATGGTGGAAAATGAGACCTGAAACTTTTTAGATGCAGAAATACTTCAGGAATTACAGGGCATTTGGGGCCAGAGTCTCTGCTGCAGCCGAGGTCTGCTGGGGCTGGGGTTGCCAGGAAGCCAATTATGAAGGATTTGTGTCTGGTTGCAGCAGCCTGGGGATTGCTCTAACCTGAGCTCAGCTGGCTCTGCTTCCCCAGGGAGAGTATGCCCGCTCCGCTCCGGGTAGTGCCAACACACGTGTGCTGCCCGTCCTCCTTCTCACCTAGCTGTGCACAGCTGGGTGGAGAGAGTTTAAAGAGACAGGGGGAGGGAGGGACTCATTTTGCCAGAACAAAGCGGTTTCTGGCTCTGTGTTTGCCACCGAGAGTCATACAATCTGTGACGTGCGTCCTATATAGTCCATTGGGACTACATTTATACTGTCTTTGGGCAAGTTTGGGTTTAGTTCCTGAGATCTCTATGACTCAAGACATCTACAACCACACTGTTTTTATGGGCTCAGCTGCAAGCCCCGCTCAACCTCAGACCTCCCCATAGCTGGGCAGCTTGGCTTGAAGAACCCATGGGCTTTCTTTTGACTAAGGTCAGAGTGAAAACATGAAGACCATGAGGATGACTGAAGAACATGGATTTAGGTATACACTTAAGACCTGCGTATATTTTCTAAGGAGAGCCCATCTGCTCATCTGTTCTAAATGCCCAGTTGCTTGGCACCACATCAAACATGGCAACGTCCTTAAAGAAGTAGTTTGTGTGCTATACCATGGTTCCCAGCTGATCTTGTTTGTGGTTTTGGCTCTAATTAAATGGCTGCTTGGTAGACAAATAATAGCATCAATATCCATACCTGTTTGCCTTGAAATAAAGATTGAGTGGCATGCCACAGTAGAAACAGCTATTCTTGTATAATACAGGGGTACAGCAAAGCAGCGTACTTCTTTGAAAGAAAGAGTACTGTAAAGAAAGTAGAAGCATGCTTGAAAACCATTAAAAATACAGAATATGCAGGGAAACACACACTCTGATGTTTAGGACAAACCAAATTTCAAAACATCAGCAAAAGAAGCTATAGTAATCTGCAGGAGGGTGTTATTAACATTTAGAACTGATGGCTGGTACTTCAAAAGTCAACTGCGTAAGTGCTGCACATCAAGATGCGTATTTACATGTCATAACTGAGGGTTTGACTGATTGTCTCAGGCAGGCAACATGACCAAACCGGTGCTACTGTAAGACTGGGGCCTCCTCTGCTCCCTAGACTCTGTGTTTCCGGCTCTGCTTCCTGCCTGTTGTGAAATTGTAGGTTTGGATTTGGTTTAATTGCTGTTTTTAGACCTTCCCACCCCTCTTCATGAAGAAAAGAACTTTGCATGGCTTTCTGGAGTACCTAGATGTAAGGAAGACTGAAGGCACTCTAAAAGCAATTTCAGGGGAGACCAGGAGCTACTCACATGGCAGAGGAGGTTGTACAAAAATTGGAGAAGGGAAAAGACAGACTCAGTAGTAAAGATGGTGGGGAAAAAAAGATTATTTGAACACTGTAGAAATTAAACAGTGGTGTAACTTTTACACTTCTGAATTTACCTTGAATGTTCGCTTGAGTTAGTTTAGCCTACTCAGTTTAGGTACACCCTAATGATAGTTCTTTACACATCATTAATGTTTTTTGTTGCTATATATGGATATACGTTTTATACAAATACAGTGAAAATGGTGCAGCTCTGGGGAGGTGAACGCACTTGTGTAGCTGTAGTGACTGCAGTAGTTAGACAGGTATATATCCTTCCATACTGATATGCGCAGATTGTCAGCACAAGGGTTATATGCATTAAATCCATTTATGTATGACTAAACTTCTACGACAGCTGAACGCTGGGTCACACAAAGGAAATCAGATCACTTTAGTTGTCAACTTGATAATACATGTATTGCTTTGTTTCCTTGGTTTAAACAGAGGTAGTAGGCACACAAAATTTTTTGACCGTGTATATGAAATGCTGAATTACTGCAGCACTCGAATCTACTCTCTTAGGTGGGACACTGTCTCCTCTGTAAATGCCAGCCTGCTTAAGGAGAAATTTGCGGTTGTGCAGACACACAGCATCAAGTCCATGGATTTCTTCAGTCTTTAGGATGTGTCACACAACCGCTGTGCAAACCCTCCGTTAAAGACTCAGTTTCACCTTTCCTTTATTAGTTTTGCTCTTGTGTTCAGCTTATCCATCAGCTTCCGAGGATAAGGTAGTCTGAAAGCTCAGGACTGTGTCTGTTTATTCTGGGTGATTTGTCCTTCAAGTGCCAGTTTTGGCTGAACTATGCACAATAGTAACTTTTAGAAATCCTGAGCATTTTCCAGTTCTGGCAATGCAGATACTTCAGAGAAAACATGTTCAGTATTCCTCTAGCTTTCAGTCCAAAAGAGCACTTGGGGCTTGGTTCTGCTCAGCTCTGCTGCAGGAGAGTGTGATGTTTTCTCCCTCAGTTGCTCCTGGGCCAGGATTAAATCAAGCAGGTGAAAAGGAATATATTTTTGTCTCCCCTTCCTTATTAGACACATATCTTCATCTATACATCTATGTATCTATCTGATATATAAAACTAAGCTACATCGCACTTTCCTTGGCTAAAAAAAGGGAGCACAATTTCCAATGGATTAAACAGAGTTCATTAATAAAAAAAATCTGCCACATTCACTGAACTTGGCATCCCACCTTGGCCAGGCCCTCTGCCTGGTGTAACAACTTGATTTTAAGGGGAAATAAGTCAGATCTCTCTCTGCCAGTGGCACCAGTACACGTCTCTGCTGCCGATCCCACGCCAGTGACTGCAGCAGGAGCCAGTTCAGCCTAGCTGTTTCCTCAGGATGCTTTTTCCCTGCTGAGGTGAGTCCCACCCTCGGCGAAGCCTTCGGTCGTCTTTACTTCACAGCTGGCAGCTGTGAAGCGGTTAACAGCGTTGGTCTGTTAAGGTGCTCAGCCTCGAAGGGAAAAAATCAGTCCCCCACACAGCTCTTGTTGCGAGCAGTGTAAGAGAAGATCTCTCTCTCTCTTTCTGTCATTGCGGCTTGCTGCAGTGGGTTGTAGTTTTTCAATAAAAGCTGCGTCTCTGCATGTTATCTGCTTGCTGTGCTGTGTACTGTGCTATTCTTCCACAGTACCGTATTTCTCTGGGCGATTCAGGCTGCTTTTAAGCAAATTACTCGGTCCTACTGTGGTCTTTCTGTTTAGGAAATGAAAGAAATAAATTGATATTTTAGCTGTCTGCTCAAGACAAAAAAAAGGACTTTTGGGGTTTGTAGCATGCAGGTTTAAGGCCTGTCCATCCTAGAATATCTTGGGCAAATCTATACATTTGCACTGAGACTAGAGCCTGTCCCTGGATAAATCTGAGCCTGTGCCATGTTTGTTCTGGAGTTCCCAGAAGACTGTGGATTTAGAAGAGTCATAACCCTTTGCACCCACCTTCCACAGAAGCTCTGACCCAGCACTATGATATCCTTTTGCTTCTTTACACTGCTTTGGTGACACAGAACAGTCACACAGCTAAAAAATCCAGCCCCTTCACAAAAGGGGCTTGGAGGCTGGCAAGTAACTATGACACTGATGGAAACAGCCCACAGTCCAGCTGCCCTAAGGTCAGCAGGAATGTAATCGTAGTCTTCAACTACTTTCAACTTTCCCTCCAGCTACGCTAAGAAGCTGAGACTTCGCAGCTGAACGCTGAGTTAAGTGAACATCAACCGATGTTTGAAATCTGACTCAAGTGCCTTCACTTTTTTTTTCCCCTGAAAACTGGTAGAAAATGTGTTCATAGTCCCCGGGGAATGCAAGGAATTAGGACTTACAACATATTCATCTTTTAAGTGTTCGAAAATGTAGGAAAACTGAAGAGTTGTCTATATGCAAATAGTTTCTGTATGTAGCTTCTGTTCTTCACCCTGTATTTGACTTCACAGGGGTCTTCTTGTTTAAACAAGTCCTTAATGAAAATCTGCATTGTCAGTGCAAGGGCTTATGCACTTAATTGATTTGGCTATGGTATGTGAGTGGTTTACAAACATCCATAAACTCTGCCTCTTGAGTCTTTTCTCTGCAGGATAAAGAGTTTGTTCCCGTAATCACAGGCAATGGTTTTAATTATACCTGGGGATCCCCAACGAGGGGAGGAGATTTTCTTTGAGGCTTCTTAAGTTCATAATTGTCAGTGGGATTTATCTCGCCGAATTGCAAGGTAGATGTCTCATGTAAGGCAATTATCTGAGTTTCTTCCGTGAGAGAGAAATTGGCATTTCCAGTGGGATTTCCTCCCATCTTTAAATGAAAAACAGATGAAATGAATCTCACTCTAAAGGTATTTCTACCCGTCTAATGACCAGAGAAGGAATCTAGATGATTTTAGACACAGCTAGGTGAGATACTATAGGATGGATGGATAGGACAGCTTATCTTTTGAGACATGTTTGTGCTCAGCTGTGATTTGTGCAGGTGTATTTCCTAGCCCTGAAACTGGAGGTGATACTAGAGCTATTTCTCATTGGCCCAAGAGCTCTGGTCCCCTTTGTCCCACCAGCCGTGCAGAGGAGCACCCCGGAGCAAGGTCCGAGCTGGCCCGGGGCTGTGAGCAATGGGCCGTTACCTCGGGAGCTCCGTCGGACACAGGCTCGAAGGGCTCGGTTTGAATTTCAAATAAATTGGAGCTTTCCCTCTGTGTAGGCTGGGGGTAGAAGATGCACTGAGTTTTAGGACAATGTTGATTGTAACACCTCCTTGCTCAGCTGCTGTTTAAAATCCTATTTTAAAATGTTGACAGACAAGTTTTTCTGCTGCTTCTCCCTGCCTCCCTTCCCCTCCCCCCCCTCCCCCTCCCCCCTTGTATTTATAGTCAGCTAAAATACTGAATTTTTAATTCTCTTTCCTGGAATCTATAAATTTCTGCATCAAGTTTTCCATTTGCGGACTCATCTTTAGTTTTCCAGGAACAGTAACTGTTTTCCAGGGTAACAGGAGACAGTGGCCCCAGCCTTTCTAGAAAACAGGCTTACCTCTGTACAGAAAACTAGCTGTGTTAGAGTAACCCCTGTTTCATTTCTCACAGCAGCAATTGCCGGAGTTTTAGTCTGGGGCTCATGGAAGGGCAGAACGTTCCTAGCTTGACTTTGAAGTTTTCTTTACTCAAGTGTTGTTTGGATTTGTAGGCTTAGCTTTTTTCATACAGAGAGTGCGAGAAGAAAACAACACACTCTCCACTGGGAAAACTGGCAAATTTGAAATGGGGCCAACGAAAGATTACAACCATGGAAGCCTGCAATACAATTTAATTGTGTTAATTTTCAGATGATTATGCATATTTCTTTAAATAGTTCTGCAAAGTTCTCCCTCCACCCAAAAGGAGTCTCTTCTCTTTCTTGGAACTTGCCAGAAATAAAAAGTAAGAAAACAATTGTAATCCTGAACTTCCTTAGTCTGCTCAAATCCAGATCTGTTGTCTAGGGAATCACCTCATTTCCTCCTAAAATTTCTCACATTACATCCAAGCCTCTGGTCCAGTGTGAGAATTTAGTTCACGAGTTATTTCAGAGCTATCTGGCTTAGATCCTGATAATTTATATGACGTTAACAGAAAGTCACACTTGACTGAAATGGGAGTTCAATAATAACATAACCCCATCCACCTTTGCCCCTTTCTAAGCACAGGAGTCAGAGCAGAGGAGGGACTGGCGGGAGAGAACCTACCAGCAGACGCTGCAAGCTTGACCCAACACAGCCAAGAAGCTGGGTGGCCTTTGGACAAGTCACGTCTTTCTTCTCCCACCATTCTAGTCCCACTTTGCTCTTCAGACAGAGGCACGTCTTGGATTCTGCTGCACTGGAAAAGGCTGCTAAACACCAAGGAGAGTCTGAAATCCCATGTTTTTCACCGACAGCTCCCCCTCTCCAAACACATTTGTCTGACTGTGTTTTTTGCCAAAACCCAGACATGACTGTAGCCTTTTGTTTCATGTTGCATGGCTTTCATTTTAACATCTGAACTAAGAGTGACATGCTCATAAGAAGCCTGGTTAATCATCCCTGATTGTCTGATCAATGATCCATCTATAGCAGGTTGTGCAGGGTAACTTATCCCCTGGGACTTGTCCATGCTCATGTACAAGTAGGGTCAATACATCTCAGTAGGTCAGAAAAAGATTGCTGAACATGAGGGAAAATGACTTTTGATTGCCCTTCCTCTTTCTGCTTTATTGTACATCGCTTGCTTGATGAGGCTAGTTGCCCTTAAAATGAACTCTAAATTCATTTTACTTGAACATGAGACCAGCTTGTAAATCAGCAATATGAGCAGCAATTTCGCTATAGTATCTCTTACACGGTTTGACTTGGAGAGTTGCTGCCATCTCCAGCAATCTGTTCCATTTCATAGCACGGAGTAATGCCCAGTTGTAGGGATTATCTCCCCTAGGGTTTAGAAACTCTAGGCTTTCTTGAAGACAGCGTGTGAATGTGCGCAAGCGCACACACACAGACTCTGAAAAGCACAGCAATCCAATTCATCTGGTTAACACTGAGCCTGTTTCTTGGTTGGCTACTGGAGGGCAATGTAGTGCATCCTGGCGTTGGGCAAGGGGGCTGGCATAAGTACACTTGAGCTTCAGTTAGCAGAACGGCCGGAGGTAAAGGGTTTGTTTCTCTGAAAGAAGACTTCAAGACACATACGATATAAGACATATGTAGAAGAAAACAGTTAGATCCATCATAGCCAACATTGCAGACCCATTCAACTTTTGCTGACTGTCTCCAGGATTTGCAGAGTTTACAGGTGTATTGGCTTTACATGACAAGTTTTGGTAGCAAGCGGGGATGCAGGGGTGGCCTCTGTGAGAAGAGGCTGGGAGTGCTCTGTGCCAGACACAGCTGGTTCCAGGAGGCTCCAAAATGGACCCACCACTGGCCAAAGCTGAGCCTGTCAGCCAAGCTGGTGGTGTCTCTATGAAAACATATTTAAGAAAAGGTAAAAAACCACGGTGCAGCAGTTGTGTGAGAGAGGAGTGAGTTAAAAAAGGTGTGAGGAGCAATCCTGCAGCCCCAAGGGCAGCGAAGAAGGAGGGGGAGTGGGCGAGCAGCTGGGTGGGCGGCTGGCAGCTGGACAAGGTCAACCACCACAACAGGTGATCATTCTGCCTGTGAAATACCTTTCCAATGTTCTTGTGTAACTGATGAGTTTGGACTTGTCTTCTCTCCCGCTTGTTATGATTTCCCCTCTTTCATCCCCAGAAGCTATGCAAAGTCTGTAAGACTCCTCTTGCCAAATATATTTCAGTCTGCCAAACAATGAAGAAACTTAATCCCCTACAACTCCCCTTCTCAGAGTCTGTATATGGTTACACTCCTCTGGAGTTGTGCATGTAAAGATGTGTTTTACTACATTAATCTAGGGATCAAATCTGATTTTTAACAGAGCAAATCCTTTGTGCTCATAACAAAGTCGTGTTTGTGAGACAGAATTCTTCCCTTCTATAAACTGCTCTTGATTTTTTTTTTTTTCATTCCGTACTTAATTACCATCAAGCCTTTTTTGGAAATAAAATAATGTAGAAATAATCTCAACATCTTGGGAGTCAACTTCAAAGATACCCTTGCTAATTAATTTTGTTATTTTTGTTTATTATTTACTGAGGTGAGATTTTAAGGCGGGAACCTGAGCTGTGCAAAGTCTCTGCATGACAATGAAAAGGCAACGGCGAACCCTACGCTGTTCCCACCCCATATCTGGATGGACAGTTCTGTTTCCCGACTGGCAACCTGAGGCTCAGCATTGCTCACAGTTTAGCTCAGGATCGCCTTTTAGAGCAGCTATGATTTTAGATCAAACGTGGAAGTGGAGGGAAACAGCAGGCTTGTCTGCAGGATTCATAGATCTGTCCCGAGTAATATTAAACTCATTGCAGGGGAGAGATGGAGTTTCTCAAAGGAGTGATGAGAAAAGAAGACAGCAGAGAGATTTCGGGAGCTGAGAAACCAATGAGAAAGAGAATGATGTTGTGAGCAGTGAAGGCTTGCAATAATCTGCCTGAGCTAGCTTTCTTTACACCTCCCAGTGTAAATCTGAAGGAAAACCTGCTTCCTTGCTAATGTGATCGTTCCTGCTTCAACCTTACCTTAAGTGGCCACACGCAGGCACAGCAGTAGGGTGAAAAGGTGGACGAAACGCTAATGGCCCCCTGTGCAGCGTGCAGGCCCAGTTCTGCGGGCCCCATTTCGGAGGCAGACTGATGTGATGCAGCCTGGACAGAAGCCAGCACAACTCGCCTGATTCATACTGGGTTCAGATACACTTTGGGAGCTTCTGCCACTCCCTTGCTTGCTGGCAGAGATTTGTTGCAGTTGCAAACAGCTTAAACTGGCTTTGAACCCAGAGCTCATGCTCCTTTGCTCTTCTCAACCTCTAAAATTTCTGCCCAGGAAAATGACAGGAGTGCATCTTTTCTTCCTCTGCTGCTTCCTTCTGGCCTGTGCAGTCCTGTTCTCCCCACCATCCCTGCTCCCTTATTCCCTTAACAAACTGCCAAGAAAAAGCCATGTACTCCCAGTTCTGCTTCTAAAGTGCCTGACTGCTGTGATTGTAGGTGATTGCTCTAGGGCAGGACAAGCCCAGAGTGCCGTGGGAGGATATCCACAGTCTCTGTTATACATCTGATTAAAGCAATTCAGCATCTTGGCAGCAAAGCAGCAAACCAAGACAGTGCAAGGGACGCAGCTGATCATAAAGGCACAGTTCTCTCTTGTGTCAGGGCTGAGCTTCGTCTCTGAGTGGCGGCAAAGACCAGCTTCCTGCAGATTTAGAGAGACTACTGCATCAAAAATGCTTATGGGCTTGATCATCTCTTACTTGGTACCGTTCATTCTCTGCCACATGAGCCAGACTGTCAGGCCCCCAGTGATGCCTTGGTGTCACCGTGGGCCATTCAGCCCATCTGATGGGGTCTCCTCAGGGCAGACTGGAGGTGGCTGCAGTCACCCTGTGGGCCAAACAACCCTTCCACCTGCTGGCAGGGACCTCTCTCACCTTCCTCACTTCTAGGAAGAGTCCAAAGACTTGATTTGCGAATTGTGAATTATATAATCTGTGGCAAAATTCCCGATGGATGACGGATGTACACTGATACAAAACGTGACCACTGTGATAGAAATCAGAAACAGAGCCGTGATGAAATGGACACAAAGGATGAAGCACTAAAGCGTTATGAGTGACTGAAAACTTGTTGTCAGGATGAAAATGTTCATGCAGTGATAACTTATAATAACTGCCCTGAATCATCTCTGGGCTCTGAAGGTGGTTGGAGCTCAATGGGATCTCTGTGGAAGCGCAATACATTGCCAGGATGAGTGAGTTGGTGGGAAATGCCATGGGCTATCTGTGTCCTAGTCTCAGTCCTGCTGTTTACTTGCTGTGTGTTCTTGGGTAAGTTATTTCTCCTCTGTACTTTCTTCATATATAAAACACTGAGAATTGAATTTACCTCCTTTATAAAGCTCAGTGAGATTTTATGAATATCAAATGCTATATATGAGTGCTATGACACTCCCAGTGTTGTCTCTATTTTGATGTGGGACTTGTGGGTGGGGAGGAATTTGGGTGAGAAATTATTAATCTCTGTTTTATTTTTTCTTTTCTTCTTTTCTTCTTTTTTTTCTTGCTTTCTGTATATGTATTTAGCTCTAATTTCAGAATGTGGAAGTAAACAGAGGGAAGAAATTCAACCATAGCCCCCATGGAATCAAGACGTTCCAGACAGCCCTGAAGTTGCTTGCTTGCTGTCTAGCTTCAGTGGAGCTGACAAGCTCTACTTGGTAGTAAAACCAGAGGACTGGTCACAACACGCAGTGGTGACACGTGGCAAAGCTGAGTATGACTTCTCGTGGTACCACTGTTCCCAGCCACGTGTCTCGCACCAGGAATGGTGACTCTTCCTCCTAATGAAACCACATCTTGAAATGAAACTGTTTTCTAAGGCATTATCCTTAGAAATAGCCTCTAGACTCAGAGATACGGAGCTCTGGCATGTTGAAGAAAACAAGGGTGGTTCTAAGAATTAACAGGAAGATGGCCACGGACTTCACCGAGAAGTTCCCACATAATGTTTTATAACTTTGGCAACATGTTGTGCCACTAGGGACAGGACATAAAAATCCTACCAATGCTTTCCAACACAGGCGTTCATTATTTCAGCCAGGCTGTAATCAAAAGAAGAGGGAAAAAAAGGGAAAGCACAAAGCCTATTGCATTGAAAAGGGAAGACAAGGCAGGAGAGTTACGGAGTGCTCTTACTTCTTCTTATTTGATCAGAACTTGCTTGTCTTCCCTAACTACAGTCACAATTTCATTGCAAAAGTACCACCTCAGTTTTGCAGCTTCTTTGGGCGTAGCGGGCCACACAAATCATCCCACAGCAGGCTGCATATAGACCTTGCTTGTACGGGGAAGTGCTCCAGGGGAAGTGCCAGTGTTGTGCTAAGAGTAAGGAGTTTCAGGCTCCCCGTGTTCTGTTTTGCCTTTTCTGATTTATCTGTTCCTTGCTCCACCTGCAGTGCTTTCCTGCTGGCGCTCACATCAGCAGGTGCTGGCAAATGTCTACAAGAAAATGAAAAGGTTCAAAGCCTCTGAGCACGCAGATTTTGTGACTGGTGTAATACCGGGTTCGTAGTAATTTTTCTTTATCTTTGGGTCAAAATGATAAATTACTTTTGGGAATAATATGCATTTTTTAAGCGTTTCACTCTGTACGCCAGTTTCAGACAGATGGTGACATTTTACTTCATTATACTTCTAATTTTTCTAAGGAATTGACTACCCAAGTAAAAAAGTCAAACCAATTACAGTGGGCTTGGGCATAATTTTTTTCTCACAAAAGAACATACCTGAAATTTCCTGCCATATTGTTTATTTAGAAGAAATATGCATATGAATGAAGAAGTGCTTATGCTTTTAACTATATGAAATCAGTATTACCATCACAATAGAGATGCCTGCAGAAGAAAGTGGGTTTTTTAAAACCAATGTTCTTTGAGAAATGATGTTAGTGATATATTAGCACAGAGCAGATTTGCCAGGATTTCAAACTCAGGCAACCCCTCAGGATTGTAAACTCAATGGATGTGTTTTCTCTTCATACCTAATCCATTGGATCCCTGCAGGAGGCAGTAAAAGCGATGAAAAAATTTCACAGTAAACTGGCAGAATAATCTTCCCCCTCAAGGAAGGTGAGCCTGTGGGAAGGAATAGTAACATGCTCCATACCTGTTGTGGCCCTGAGATTGCAACTGGAAAATGACTTGTTGCTGTGTGAGCCTTACCCCCTCTGCACTTGAAGACGCGGGTGCCTCATGAGTGAGGAAATTGCAGGAGGACACCCTCGCTTGGGTGAGAGGCGCTGGTCAGGTGAGGGTCTCACTTAGGTACTGGGATGTGCCGGACATCCCCAGTGCTGGTGGAAACCACAGCACGGAGGTGTACAAAGAGATGTCTGAGGGGACAGGACATGCCAGAGGCACCTGAGAAACTTAAATGTAGTCCCTGAGGCTTCCAGCCTGATGTTTCAGCAAGTCACCTGTGGTGCTTCACTAAGCTGTCACCTGGCACCCAAGGTTTGGATAGCATTTGTTCCTCATCACAATATTTTTGTTGTCACTCTCATTGCAATCTGCAAGAAGAAGGAGGCTGGGGCCGCCAGAGTTCTTGCACAGTACACAATCCTTAAATCAATGGAAATAGCATGATGTCAAATGACATTTATCCAATATTTCAGTTCAATAGTTTATAACCTGTGCCTACCCAACCACGACCACAGTGTTGTATTTTTGCATCCATATTGCTTCCTTGCCCTTCCAGCCATACTGGTCTTAATTATGTCATGCAGTAGTCATGAGGAAAGTTACAGATTAAACTCTTGTTTGATTAACATTATTATGGCACCTGCACTATTCCTTGAGTTCAGTTTATTGGGGACAATTGGTCTGTCTGAGTCTAACTTATCTCAACGGGTATGACATATCAGCTTGTTATCACCATATACACTTTAAAGGTATCTTCCATTGGAAACCAACCTAATCTAATCTCTGACACATTTTCCCAATTACAGTAGCTGCAGTGATTCCAGAAAAGTGCTGCAGAAACAGATGAATTCTCTATGCACAAATCTGTCTTTCTTTCACCAGCTATTGGGCTGATGCCTGGTGTTTCTTCTGGTGCATTTGTCTCAAAAAAGTTCAGAAATTTTGTTCTCCCACTTAGGAAGTGTCCAGGGAGGGAATCAGGGTGAGTAATTTAGTACCTGCACCAAAATACATTGAACAGGGTGGGTTATGTATATGTGTGGATATATATACATGTACATACATATATGTAAACCACTTAAACATCAGAACCCCTTGACTCTGCTGAGAAGCACTGCTATTGAAGAGTAATTCTGTGTGGCAGCACTGGGGCTCTGTTTCCATCTGTGTTATCCTACCTTGACAGGTAATTTTAATGAATCTGTTTCAAGTTCCTTTGGATCAGCTTCTCTTCTGTTAGTCTAGGTGTACTTCACTAGTACTCAAAGTATATAAATAAGGTGGTAGAGGAGAGGGGCAGGTGCATGGCGCATTGGTGTCCCTAAGGGTGTTCACCAAAACATACTCCTTTTGCTCCCGGATAGTGCTGTCTATCAGTCAGAGCAGAGCTGCAGGTACTTAGACAAACCCAGATAACGAAAGGAAGGCTCCTTAGCCCTCCTGGTGCAGCAAACAGAGCAGTTGTTGCAGACACAGTTTCAATGAGCTGTCCTTGTTGCTCCGGACACATCAGCTTGGGCATTTATTACAAGTTTCAGACAACAGAGGTTCTGATGAAGCTGTAGCGCAGGAGACTCGGAGAGGTCTGTTACAGCTGATATTTTTGTTCACGACACTAGTCACAGCCCAAACTATATAGCTTGGACATGTTATAATGCAGTTCACAGATGGAATTTTGCAGTGTCAGTACCTTGTTTTGCTACTGTTTGACCTGATGGATTAGCCCATAAGTAGGACGAATCTCAAAAATTTGCTATCAGCATTGAAAAGATTGCCCTAATCAGGAAGCACACCTGGAAATAAATGTGCTGAAGTACTGAGAGAAGAAACTCTCTGTCACCAGGAGATCATTGACAGCAGTACCAGTGTTTTGGAAGGGATGCTTGAAAGGAAGATGCTCCAATGCTGCTAGTCTGCAGCGTTGTTTTTGTGGTATCCTGGAGTAGAAATTGATGTAGGCTAATGAAATATTCGCCCATCTTTAATTGCTAAATGCTAGAATGATGTTCTATGAACCATGTAAATCCAGGAGGGTTAGATAACGCTACAGAGCCGGAGATGTTTGCAGGACGGAGATGCCATCTAGTGGAAATGGCTGCTGAATCTCTCTGCAGGAGGAGGCGGCCCTGGCACCTCACACAGCGCTGCGGGCAGTCGCCGACCCCTTTCCACCAAAGTCGGGACGTGCCGACAGTCGAGCCTCAGTGCCATGCGCACCCCTGGGATGGGGACACACAGGGACGCCGGACTAGGTCTCCAAGTGCCAAAGCCTTCAATAGCGTGGGACAAAAAGTGATTTGTGCTTTCCTTGATTCCTGAACTGCTGACAGTTGTACTGGAAACCAGTTGTACTTGGGGTGCTTGAAACCTGGGGCTAGGAGGGGAATCCTGCTGTGGGAAGTCCTGTGGAAGTCCAGCCTCAGACACAGGGAGTCCTCCTCTCCCTCTATCTTCTGCTTTGTTCCTCCGGGCTGATGACAAGCAAAACAGGTTCAACAGCAGCAAATGAAGGTGTGTCCACCTCAGAGTAGCCCATTTTCTCAGAAAAAATGATGGGCAGTGAATGTCTCTGTTGTGAAATGGATTGAAGTATGGAGATGCTCAAGCTGGCTGTGAAGGAGCCACCTTCTGAATCTAAAGCGGAGGGGAGTGGGGGGCTGATTTCAGACTTACATCTGTATCTCTGCATGGCACTTTTTCTTCCTTTCTTGGCAAAGCATGTTAACAGCTGATGACATGATGCCTCCAAGATCAAATTAATCCCCATATAATACTATAAGTGTTGGGGATATAGCTCCTTATTGTGCTACACTGGTCAGGGTGCAGAAGGGAATATGCTGCAGTACCCCAATGGGTAGCAGAGATGTGGGAAGGGTGAGGGGAGACAGCAGGAGCCACTGGATGGCTCTAGAGCTCAGACAAAGTGCCCTGGAGTTCAGCACTTCCGTCTCCCTTCCCCTCTCCAGCTCAGTCTCTGGGAGGCTGCTTCATCGACTTCAGTTTAGAGCAACACAGGCTTTGCTCTGTGCCAGTGCCTGGACACCCAAGGTGTGAGAGCTGGTCTTGAGGACAGGACTGTCTCCATGTGATTCTTGACCATTAATCAGGACCAATGTTCACTTCCTACATCAAAAGACTATAGCAAGGGTCACGGCACCAGCAGTCACTGAGGGCTTTGAAGATCCAGAACGTTATGTATATATTTAGTCTTTATTCTTAATCTACAACCGTGAATGAAGGGATTATAATGTCCTTAAAACTTCTTGATGAAATCCGATGTTTGGAGAACAGAATGTGAGTTGCTAGCTCCTGAGATCACTTTGCAGATGTATAATTTAAAAATGAAAAATGTCGCTCACACATTCAGCCAGTTCCATTTTTTCCTTCCTTTTCCCTGTTGCTGCTCTTCTCTCATCTATAAATAGCTACTCGAGTGCCTGGTCCCAAAGCAGTGCTAGAGCAGCTCTTCGTATTATCAGCAAAGCCCGATCTGTCCGCCAAGAGCTTAAATGTGCTAACTTGAGTTGCAGAAAGACCCGGACACAGGGGAACTGGCCTGGCTCTGCTGTTTTACACAAGAGGCAGATCTCCAGACTCCTTGTGCTGGGACTGGGGGTCCCACGTGACTTCTTCTGTGAGGCCGTTGCACTGGAAACTGTCCATTTCAGCAGCACTCTGCCTTCCTGTGCTCTGTAGGGAGGGCCTTGATACCAAAACCAGGGTTATAGATCCCACCTGTGGGAGTCGGAAACTAAAAATATTAAAGGCATTTTGTGTCTTCAGGATGGCGAAGTTTCTTGTAGAACTTGGTCCTTATGTTCTCAGGTTGATCAAGTCTCTAATTATCTCTGCAGTTGAATATATTCTGATGACGGAAGAGCTCCCCAGCTCCTTGGAGTGCCATCTGGGCTAAAGAAATTTTGCAAAAGTCATCCATTGCCCCTCACACCAGAACCTCTCCATTGTGGTAAAGCCATAGCTCCTAAGGCAAGTGAACTGCTGCCCCCATGGTTGCAGTAAAGAGTGTTGGTGTTTCATGTGATGCACCAAACGACTGCTGAGCGTGAATAAGATGCCCTGTTGCATAAGACGGTGGTTGCAGCCAAAGGTCTGTTTGCTCTGTCATCTCCCATAGCTGAGCCTATGTTACCAATGGTACAAGCAAAACTCCAGAAACCACAGAATGACGCGTGGCTGACATGGGTTGTCAGCAGCTGACTTCCCCACAGTTGTCACAGAAGAAATGTTTAACTGTTAGCATGAGGGAGACTGAAAAGTATTAAGAGTACTAAGCACTGATCTGCTGGGCGAGTCTCCTGGAATAGTGGTGAAAATTATTTCCGTCCCATTGACTTAAGCAACCAAGTCACTGTCAACACCAGTTGAAAAGATATGGGAGAGTTGAAAAGGTTGGGAGCTATTCAAAGTGGGGGGAAAGGAGGGATTTCTGATGTCATTTTCCAGTTCTCAGTTAAGAGCTTTGTTTTGCTCAGTGCCTGCTGCAGTTCACTCTGCAGCAGACTCCTTCTGTGTGAGAGGTATTACTTATACTTCACTCTTTGCCTGGACAGCAGGCACTGCTGCTCCCAGCCTGCTTTGTTTGCTTTTGCAATAGTAGAGCTCTTCTTTATTCCTTCTGTGGCTATTTCTTTCGGTCTTTCTTCTTCTTTCTCTGCTGAAAGTGGATCAATGCTTGGCCTGGCCATAAACTTGCCAAGATGTTTTTCAGGTCATTTATTTATGAACTGATCATTAGCACTTCATGTACAGAAGGGGAAAAAAATAACAAGGCAAAAGAAATGGATGTTGGTTTTTTTTGTCCTCTCTGGAAACTTTAGAGTATAAATATAAGGGATTAATTTTCATTATTATTATTATTATTATTATTATTATTATTATTGCTCCAAAAATATAGCATTCAAGCCTGAGCTGATGCTGATGAAAAAAAAAAGAAAGAAAAAAAGACCTCAGTTTGCAAAATGACTGCAAAGCCAAAACGCTCTGCAGCCTAAGTCATGTGTATGATTCTGTCCAGTATGTCCAGCTGGGTCAATAACTGGGTGGAAGAGCTGCCGTGAGCCATTGCATTGAATCCTTAGCAAAAGACCCTAAGAGCAAAGTAGTAGTAATAATAACAATACCTGTAAGACACTGGTGAATTCTCTGTCAAAACAGACTACTTTGAACCAGAAGCTGCACATGGATGCTAACATTTTCATGAATCTGGAGGTTTTCAGCAACAGCTGCTTTGCTCCTATTGCACTGCGCTCCATGATAATGCCGACATAGACTAACGCTCTTCACCAGCTGGTGCCCCATCCATTTTTACACCCACTGCTGATTAGCTAAGGCTTGTTTTCCAGTCACTGTGGCTTAGATAAACTTCAAAAACTACCAAATTCTTTTTCTCAGTTTCACAGCTTGCTCTCCTAACTTCCCTTTGAAGCTTTCTCCTAGAGGTGAACAGTGCTATCTAAGCAGTCTGGATAGATTGCCTTACCTTACGGATTTTGCTTTGATATAAGTAACCTTTCCTCTCTGACAAGAGCTCTGTCAGCAGTTAGAACAGCAATTCAGATCCTGCCAGCCCTGGAGTAGCAAGCAAAACAGCAGTTGGGTGGTGTGCGTAATATTTTCATCCTCAGTCTGTTTCATGTACGTAAATAAGCTGGGAAGAAAACATGGTAAATTGATTTTATTTATCAGACAGCAAAGCAATTTGTAATGAGCAGGGAATTGAGGGGGAAAAGGAATGTGAAACTTCACTGAAAATGATTGCAAGTATTGCTTTGCTTGCTTTGGATTTGTTAACAGCACTATCAGAGCACTGTCACCAAATGCCACTGGCTTCAAAACCACGTTCTGTTTCCTACAACTAAGAAATAAAAGTCATTTTTAAAACTGGACACTGTTGCCTGCATATGGATGTGGGGCTGATGGAGTCTGCTGGCTTTTTAATTTCTGCCTCTGGTTAGCCCTTACTCTCCTTGCTGGGTGCAGTGCAAATGCACAGGTATAATTCAAGGCAGAAAGAAACAGCGGTAGTCCCTCATTTGGGGTATGACAACTTTTCATGCCTCTACTTCATGTAGCTGTGTACAAAGTCACTGAACTGCATTGGCATGGGCTGGTGGTGTTTGTGTAGGGCCACTTCAGGGCTGTATCCTGACCTCAGTCAAGCTGCAGTGAGAAATAAATCTGAGACTTGCAAGCGGTCCTGCTGGCACTTCTGTACCCTTTCTGATCACCGAGGGGTGTACTTGTGCATAAAAGATGTATATTATGAGTATATCTACGTGTCTATGTGTTTTTTCCATAATAAATTCTTAAGAACGGATGCAAGAAATAATCTTATCCTCCAGCTACTAGTCAATGCAGAAGGAAGGAGCGTTAATGGAAACAGCAACTTCTTCAGCCTCCAGATGACTTGACTAAAAAGGTGAGAAAAAAAGTGCTTTTACTAAAATATGAATCTTTCAGCTCTCCACAAGATTACACAGACTTTTACGCTTGCTATAGAAAGATGAATCAGTAGCTAGCTTTTAGAATAAAAATAATAGGAATACTTCATTCATCTGACTTGCTCTCATTTCTGCTGAGCCAACAGAGCTATGGAGGAGGACACTGGGAGATTCAGGTGCTGCTTTCATTTCCCTGTTCTGCGTAGACTGTGTCATTTCTGGCACTGTTTACCATGTCAGAAATGGAATAGCAGTGCTTTGAGAGCCTCTCCTCACCAGAAGTCCTCAGTAGCCTTAGCCCTGTAGCTGCTAAATAGGAATTTCTCTGGATCTTACCCAGTGGGTAAAGGTCTTAATAAAACCTCACCTATGTATGTACATTTGCATGCTGTATTATAAGTCTTTCATCATAAAATACGCCACCTTTTTTCTGCAACTGCATAGAAGTCTGCCTCTGATAAGAGGAGCAGCAGACTCCTGGTTTTGTTGTTGCAGGGCTTGTTCCAAGTCCCAGTAAACCAATGGAAATTTAAGCTGGGAACCATACATTCGGGAGCACAGCAGATCCACGTAGTTAATTACTCCATCCGTCCTGGGTAACGAGGAGGGACAGCCATTTTAAACACAGGGTAGCTATTAACAGCACGGATGGCCAGCTAGCCAAGTTTGCAAATCTTGGAGGGAAATACACTGCAAGCTGCTAAGGTGAGTTGAGTGTATCTCTTTTTGTCTTTATCCGTATTGAAGAGTCAAAGAGTTTCAGTGTGCTGCAGCATGTAAAATTCATTTCCAGTTAAAACAGGCTTCTAGCTAGAATCTCATCTTTCATGTGAAGGAAAAAATCATTGAAAGATTACGCTAGATGTTCAAGATGAAAAAGAAGCAGAGAACAATCCTTCAAATTCAGTTTGAGTGTCACTCCTGCTATATATTTATCTCTTCTTGCAAACCCTTCTGTAACATTAAATTTGTGCAGTGTATTTTATTTAGATTACTAACCATGGCTTTCTGTAGAGGCTACATCTCTACCAGTAAATTAAACAGTGCCAGGAAACATTCTTAGCTGCCTTCAATTCGTCTCCTGTTCAGTATAACTTTTAGAGCAGTCCGTAATATGGTTTTAGTCTCAGATAGACAGGACTCTCCCAAATATCTCTTAGTCCCTGTTTGGGAGTTAGCATGTCCCAGAGGCAGTTCCCAATAAATAGTTTGCATGTAGCTGAGTTGACAGAGGGGCTGAGAGTTCGTTAGTACGAACGCGGATGTTCCTTGCATTTTAGCCCCAGTGCCAAAGAACTGTCCTGGACACTTTGAATTTATTAGCACAGATGTAGCAAGTGTTTTGCATATACCTATGTTCACCTTCTGGAAATAAGGGCAGTATGATTGTTAACTTTAAATCCCACATTTGCTACCAAATATTGGCAATTTTTGAACAAACTTGCTCCGGGTAGAACTGCACTTGCCATTTGGATCCATACATGAAGATGAAGACTTCTTTGTTAACCAGCGTGGCTTGAAGTTAACATTGGGTCAGCTTCTTTGTCTTGTGCATTTGCTTAATCCAGTCCATTTTGGTGGCAGGCATCTGACCCTACCAAACTGTGTGCCTCGACAGAAATGGTTCCCTGAGGAACAGAGCAATGAGGAACCTGAGTCAGGAGCTGTCTTCCTGCACAACGCCCAAACCTTCCCTTCCCGCTAATGCAAGAAACCGCTTCATGCATTTGGGTTTCTTAGAGAACAGTGGCTGCTTAGCGTGACTTCGATCTCTTTGGTTAACCAGATACGACTACAGACCTTTCTATGAGGGGAATCTCTGCTTCTCACTCATCTATATTTCACTTTTTCTTTCTCCCATAGTCTGCTAGTGCTCTGGGCATTTTAAACTAAGAGAAAGATTAAACTGAGTCGAGCCTTTACTCAAGCATAGCTCATGCTTTATTTGACTGTAGTGCGTGTGAAGGCATGCCTACCTCCTCACAGGATCAAGCCCTTAGCGTGAGAACTTGGGCAAGACACGTGATTCTCTGTGTTTAGTCAGCCATGACCAGACCCACGCCTGCTGCATGGGTCTTAAAAACATGGATCGCTACTGCAGAACATACTTGAGTTAGCTGCACAGCTTTTTCATGTGGACTGAAAATAAAAGGGTATTCAGGGGATTACAACACTTGTTTGCAAACCTAGAGCAAATCTGTCAGAACTTTCACCCAAAAGTCTGTGGGTTTAACATCAATTACTCGAGAAATAATGACTAAGCAGCAAACAAGAGACAGCTCCATTACTTAGAAATAATCTGTTAGCAATACAAAGTGGATTTGGGAGCAGCACCATGAATATACTAGACCAGATCATTAGATTAGAGATGGTTCTTTACAGAACAATGCAGAGGGCTGAATATTGAATGGTCCTGTTTACAGTCCTCCTTCCAGAAGTTTATGATTCATTTTCGAGTGAAATGGATTATTCTTACACTTAGAGGAACACAAGTCGTGATGGTGGATTGATAACTGGGACTGTTTCACTTTAGGTAAAGACATTATACAATTCAGAGCCGGGGGATTAGCATTCTTTTAAGAGGTATAGTCATCTTAGGTTTATGAATCTTCTGCTATGTCTGTCCCCCTCCCCCTTTCTCTCTCACAGGGGGAAAGATGGGGTTCTGTCTCTTTGCCTATCTTTGAGTTCTCCAGACGGCTTTGTAAGTGTAATAACTTTCTTGATCTGGGCTGATACTTATTCTTTTATTTTCTCAATTTAATCTTTGCAAACCATTAAAATCTCTAGGTGCAATTTGTACAAGGTAGGTCCCATTCCACCCAACTTTTGCCAACCACCAGTTAAGCTTCTAGACTAGCCTGGTAAACTCCTGCTGAAGTAGATGTCTAAATTAGGTGGAGCGGATTGGCCCTTGGAGTTCCCTGTCCGCATTGCCTCTGGAGAGAGCAAAGATCATCAGTTTAAGCAGTTAATCGGATATTTTAGGTAAGATGAATCCCACCCTGGTATGGACTGTGAGAGGAAATTGCTAGCTCTCCTTGCTTGCACTTTGCTAGGATGGCGACACATCCCCGTTCTTCACCTTTCCAAAATGTCCATGGAGCTGTCTGATCTTCAGAGACAGATAGTCAGCAACAGTGCTCTACTCTGTAAATGAAGACTGGATGCTCAGCCCTTTTGAAAACAAGGTGTATGATGTGCTGAATTCTACTTTTCAGTCTAGGTTCCTGGCATGTGAACCCAAAGGTGACGTCTAAAAGTAATGAGACCATAAAAAGAAGCAGAGGCTTCAGAAATGCTAGCCTTAACCTCTATCTGTTTTCTCCATCTACAGTTGTCAGATAGCTAAATTGGAGTTTGTCAAGTGTTTTGAAATCCTGAATACGCATGCTACAGCCAAGCAGTTTCATCTTTGTTCTCACCTATCTTTGGATTTCTATTAATTATCTTCCTCTCTTTTAGCTACAAACTGCTGTCCCCTGTGCTGGCAAACATACTAACTAGGTTATATGCCTCAGCTTAGCAAACTCTCTTGTTTGCAAAATACATTGTTCTAGTCCTAATACCATGAGATGTAATCAGGAGTTGGTCTAGGAGGGATTTAGCATGGTTGGAGCTGTGCACATTGGGAGGGGCAGCCAGAATATCTGAATTTTTTACTCCTGATTTATTTCACTCTGGCCAAGCTCCTTATTAAAAGGAATAAGCACAGCATGTAAGAGGTCAGCCGGCTGTCGAACTGCTCCTTGGAGGGAAGGTTTGGGCTTTTGCTTGAGATAACAGCAAGCTTGACAACAGCAGGACCATTCTGAGTGTCCTGAGGCTTAGAATCATAGAATCGTTTAGATTGGAAAAGACCTTCAAGATCATCAAATCCAACTGTTAACCTAGCACTACCAAGTCCACCACTGAACCATGTCCCTAAGCACCACATCCACACATCTCTTAAATACTTCCAGGGATGGTGACTCCACCACTTCCCTGGGCAGCCTGTTCCAGTGCTTGACAACCCTTTTGGGGAAGAAATTTGCCCTAATATCCAATCTAAACCTCCCCTGGTGCAACTTGAGGCCATTTCCTCTTGTCCTATTGCCTGTCACTTGGGAGAAGAGACCGACACCCGCCTTGCTACAACCTCCTTTCAGGTAGTTGTAGAGAGCAATAACTCTCTCCCCGGAGCCTCCTTTTCTCCAGGCTAAACAACCCCAGTTCCCTCAGCCGCTCCTCATAGGACTTGTGCTCTAGACCCTTCGCCAGCTTCGTTGCCCTTCTCTGGACACGCTCCAGCATCTCAATGTCTGTCTTGTAGTGAGGGGCCCAAAACTGAACACAGTATTCAAGGTGCAGTCTCACCAGTGCCCAGTACAGGGGGACAATCACTGCCCTAGTCCTGCTGGCCACACTAGTTGTCCACCCTTGCACTTGAGATCCAGGACTTGGACTAGGAGTATTTTTATGTCCACATCTTTATCTTCATCTGTGGAGTAGAATAAGTAAGTAGGATATAGGATTCGCAGTCTTTGCAGGTGAATGTGAGCTGGAACATGAATCTTTCTCATTTCTGGAATTTGTTTGACAAGAAAGTGAAACTGAAACACATGTGTTTAGGAAGAAACCACCATGAACATAGAAGCAGCAGAAGAATCAAGTTAATAACCCAGGGTGTGCACGTACGACCTGTCAGGACCATCCCAGTGGTCCCTATTTCAGTGGTCCCAGAGGTCTGCTTGGGTTCTGCCATCTCTGTGTCAGGAGTTCCTTAAGCAGTGAAATGAGATCACGCAACCCTTGTGTTGGTGTGTGAGGCTGGTATTTTCCACTCACCACCATTCATGAAGTCAAAAAGATTTCAAAGTTTATTCTGGCTGTATAAGTCCCTGGCAATTCAGAAATTTACGGTCTCTGATATATAGCTGAAATCCTTCATCTACAAAAAGTGATGGAAATGTAACATCTCAATGCTCTCTGCTTCCAATAATCTGTGAAAAAGCGTAACTCTCATTGAGGAATTTAAACACTTTCATTCCTGGCCATAATCTGAATCTATGATTGAGTGAAAATGATTTTTTTTTAACTGATTATAAGAATCACCAGTCTGTGAAAGTACCATTCAACAGTAAGTTACTGTAATTGCTTTCTGGCAATGAAAGCTTGATTTCTTTATATGTTCATTTTTTAATATCTGAGATAGCCAACTTTCATAAGAAGTCTTGCTTTGTAGTAACTGTGATATTAATTTCTAAAATAAATTGTTTAGTGTTTGACTTTGAAATCAAGAAATTATTATACAGCAGCACAGCCTCACTGATCCGTCTAGAATTGCCTGGTTAAAAGCAGCATTTAAAATAATGAAATAGCCTACTGTTTCTCTGGTTTTCCGATGAATTATTTGCACTTCTTTAAACAATGGAGGAGATTAAATGGAAACCTTAAGTAATGAGTATTATTCATTGTCTGTCTGTCTGTCTGAAGCTGAAATTATCTCCCTGAGTCTTTGCTATCCAGGCTGAGATTTAGCAAGTCATTTAAGCATGTTGCTAATGTTTAAATATGCAAGAAAATAAGTTTATTGACTGAAGTCCTTACTAATTCTAGGCTCCATACAAGAGGGACTATTGAAGAATTCTAGCTACTTTTCATCAAAGAAAACCACAGTATTATTTTAATTTCAATTTATATATAAATAATAGCAGAAGAATGACCAAAATGAGGGTGTTCCTTCATCATCCAGGGAAATCATAATTTGTACATCATTCAGATACAATTGTTTCTAAAACAGTTGAAAGAAGATGAGCTATAGGTCTTGATGAGACAGTGACATGAAACCCAGACATAAAAGGTGAGAAAATACTGGAAAGGAAACTAGAAGTTAAACAATTTTGCAGAAAAAAGTAAGAAAATTCTAAAAAGGTGTTCAGTGCATTAAAAAAAGCATTTGATAAATGCTTAACTGAGTGAAAGTAGCTTCCCTATTAAAGAGGAATTTTTTGCTAAATTCAGTAACTATTCTTAGCATAGAAGTGACAGTTCACTGAGCAACAGAGCAATCACTTTTCCTAGTATACAGACAGTAAACAAAGGAAGCACATCTGAAGCTGTGACCCTGGCCCTAAAACCTTGTCCCTGTCCCGATATCATTAATCTGTCCTTTATTGATTTCAGGAAGTGGTAACATTTGTTGAAGAGATTTACACATTAGTCAGAACATGCAACTGCCAAACGTGCTCTGGGATAAATATTATTCACTGAACATCCAGAAGATGGCATAGATGTAGCAAGCCTGGTGTGGGGAAGCCTTTAAATGCCACTGTACAGAACAACAACAACAACAAAACCCCCCAAACCCCCAACTTCACATAGCTTCACTTGTACTCGTCAGGGCTACCCCAGCAAATATCCGCACACAGAGAACAGGGACGGAGTAACCAGCTTGTGCGGGAAAGCGTAAGGACTTGCAGAGCCACGGGCAGTGCCAGGGAGGAGACGGAGCCTCTTGCAAAGGCTGGAGCCTACAAAAAGCAAGGGGCAGCGGGGTGGCTGGGAGAGGCTGGGAGGGGCGGAAGGGGCTGAAGCAAAATTTAGGCTGCCTGTAAGGAAAACACGGTGTTAGGGAGGCCCGCTTGCCTGCCAATAGCTTCTGACAGAAAAGGCTTTGAAAGCGAAGGCCATTTCTTTGGATGTTATTAAGCTGTTATGAATGTGGATTATTGTAATAACGTTTTTATTAGATGTTAATAAAGGGTATTATTAAATTAAGTTGGATATTATTAAGTGTGCTGCTATTATTTTTTTTGCATTGACAAGGAGACAGAACAGGTATATGCTTTTAGTGTTTCTAGTCTTCATTATTTAGAAAAGTAAAAAAAAAATCCGAGTGGCTCCTCTGATATTTTTATCAGTGCAGAACTAGCACAGAGGCAGAATGAAAAGATGGTCTCCGACTGAAAGAGCTTTCAGCATAAAATGTAATTATAGACAGTATACTACTGAGAGCTTAATACTGTAGCCTTGTCACACCCTGTTTTGCCATTGTGTCCAAAATGGAGGAAAACGTTGGTCACACACCAAGGCTGAAAGCAGTGGTGATGACACTTTACAGATGGTGAAAGGCACTGCTGAATCCTAAGACCTCCTGAAGTCCTGCAAAGGTGTTGCTTTCTGCCATTGCAATGTCTGTTCTCACATCAGAAGGAAACTCATGCTGTGAATGGGGTGGGAAGAGTCTGGGATTCAAAATTCAGTAGGGAAATTCTGCTTGTTGCAACATGGTCCATTGAATAGCTCTTGCATTCATGAGAAACATCCCTTTGATAGAGCCATCTTGGACAAAGAGATCTGTGAAGACACGTCAAGAAGCAAATATTTTGAAAGTCGCAACAATTATTAATATGGTTGAATGCAAACCCATCTTTTGCAAACCGTGGTAAGAATTAATCTGAATCATCAGGGAAAAGTTGCTATTTCATCGTCTTGCATCATCTTTTGTATGGGGTCAGGACTGGACATCCACCTCTGTAGTCCTTAGGTTGAGACATGACTCAGAAAGCTTGAAAAAAAGCAAAGATGAGGCTTTCCCTTCTCTGAGAAGTAACAAAAGCTTCTGTCCCCCATGCTTTTTACATACAGCCACAAGTGCAGCTCTTTGATTTGTGTAACAATGGGAGAAATAAGTGAACGGGAGATGGTTTAGTGATAAAAGACCGGACTACATGTCTGGAAAACTGCTTTCTGCTCTGATGCCAGCATTGTGTAGGAGCCGGGATAAGTCACACATGGTTGGAGTCATATAGCAGGACAAGTACCACAGCCTAGGTTGTCCCCAAAGACTCTCTCCCTTGAAGCCTGCTCTTAGAAATGCTGACATTTCTGAGAAAAATGTTCCCTTGGTGCTTAAAGGTGCTGTGCAGTCTTGACAGGTCTGAGCACTTATCCCATGGCTAAGCCCTGCTGGCATTCACAGGTGGGCTGTTTCCAAACTTATCTCATCTGTGATCTGCTTGATCCGACAGGCCTTCCAACTACACCCCTCTCATATTGGGCTCCGGCCAAAACCTGGCTGCCAGGAAGGTGCTTATTTTGTAGCCAATAGCTCAAGGTCAACCGCAATGAAGCATTTCATTTGGGATGGTCTGCTGGGAAATCAGAAAACATCAAGAAAATTAAGCTTTCCCCACAGAAATATGATATTAGTAGAAAACTCCCAACCAGCTCTCCTGATACATAGTGTCAAAGACACTTAGACCCCAATCTTTGTTATGACCTGTAGCACCTTCTGTGGTACAGTGTATGCTGTCCTGCTATATCATTAATGCCGATGCTTTCAGTATGGGATCAGTCTATTTGTTAGCGACACTACTTGTTGTTACTGAACAGATTATAGATTCTGAGCTGAGAATAAAGAATTGTTTATAATTAGGGTTGCAAAACCTGTTTCTATATTCAGGAGGCATAAATGCCGTGTTTGTTTCATGGAAGAGGAAACAAATTTCCACTTCTTTGTCCAAATGACATGTAGCTGGCAGTTCTATAGAAAATTAACCACAAGTAATGAAAAAAAAAATCCTTCTAATTCTGAGATTACTTTGTACTTCTTGCTTTTTTGTTGCTTTGTGCAGAGTTCTTATGTATAAGACTCTTCAGTTCATTATCTTGGAGCTAGCATAAAACTAAATGCCAATAAGTTACTTTAAAGACATAATTATGAAATAAAACTTAATTAATGGTCATGTTCCAGCAAATCATATAGTTTCTTCCATGTAAATGTAGCTGGCCTTATAAACGTCTCAGGCTGATGTATAGCATTGCCTGGCACATTCTGGCTTAGACCAATTGCTGCGTGTTCACTTTTGTGTTTACAGCTTGATTAACTGAGAGGAGCACAGTTCCGTCTCCTATGTTTACAACGTTCTTCCTCTAATGTTTATTGATTGACTTGTTATACTAAAGTTTCATCATAATTAAATGTCAGAGTTCTCCTTAATCATGCCTTCAACCAACCTACGGATAAATGGCACGTGTGCAAAATACCTCACAAAGCCATTCAAGGAGCTCTGACATGAGCATGGTAGGACTCATACAGCTTCAGGACAAGAAGAACCATGTTTGCTCTACTCCTCATGGACTATCGTACAACTGACTTGGGTTAACTTGAAGAAGGCCCGTTTGAGATAACCTGATGAAAAACTACCTATCATCTGAGGCAAAGTCACAATCTCTGTCTAGCTGGACCTGCCTGGCTCTGCCTTTGACTAAACAAATGAGGATATGTTGAGTAATAAGAAAAAGAAGCCATGAGGAAAAATTTAAAGCTAACTTTTTCCACGTCCTCTGAAAGAAGTTATCGAAGTAAGTGCTAAATGTCAGCAAAGTGACGTCAGCACCACTGCTAATACTGTTACCATTGAACTGTAAACTCTGAAAGCTTTCACTTTCTGCAATGACTAGAACACACAGAGAAATAAATGGAAATACAAGGCAATGGGATTCATTTCAGACAGAGAGTTGGCTGTCTAGGCCCCTCATCTTCCAGTGAGCTAAAAGGTAAGCCAGCCAGCCCCTTTCGCACCCTCCTTAGAGGCAGATTTAGCACAAGACGGGGAATCAGGAGTTCCTGAGGCCAGTCCCGCATCCCTCTGTGGTCTCGCCGTGTGAGGGGACGTGGGACTAACCAGGAGCTCCAGCAGGTTTGTTTGTTCAGCCATTAATTGCCGATGCCCATGCTGACTGTCGGATCTGGGAGGGTAAACTTGTTGAAGCTTAGACAGCACTTTGTGCAGCAAATAATTATCCCTGCTATCCAGTAGCTTTGTGAAAACGAAAATAACCGTGCCAACAGATAGCTGTTTTGTAACCACATCTTTTTTGCTGAGTTCGTATGCCGCAGTGCTCAGTTAGTTAATCACAAATCAACAGTAGACAGATTTTTTTATTAACATTAACAAAGTATTTAGTTTTGACTTTCTGCCTTTCTGTAGACTAGGCTTTTCTGTCTGAAATGACACCGTATGAAGCTCAACTCACTTGCTTTATAAGTTTCTTTTCTTTTGGTTTGTGTTTTAAATTCCCCATTCCTTGTAAGACTTACCGGTAAGCAGTCTATACAAAATATTTGATGCTGATTTCTCCTCAAACATAGGATCTGAATTTTAACCTGCCTGGAATTTAAACACAACCTCCTCTTCAAGTAGTCTTTAAGATTAACACAGAGTATTAACTTGATGAAGAGTTTTAAAATGCATGCACCTTTCCAATCACTTGATTCAGAGATGGCTTGATGTATTTTAAACTTTGGCAAAAAGTAAGAAAGTAAGAATTTTATGTTTACTGCTTGCCAAAATCCTGCGTATACTCTCCTGATAGCAAGTGGAATGCTGCTCACCCTTTGAAGTAATTTACTGTTATAAATCAAACCACTGACTCTCTGTTTCTAAACAGAGAAGGAATCACCAAAATTCAGCCATTTCAAGTGGAACAGTTGGAACAGCAAAATAACTACCCTGGGAGCTTGTGTACATAGCCGAGGAGTAAGCAGCTAGAGAAGACAGGTGGGTGAACAGATGAGACTGCGACCTCAAAGGCCAACAAGAGGTGGAAAGCCCAGAGGTCACCCCAGGAGTAGTTCAAAAGGGTAATTATCTTAGGAAAATGGTCACGGTGGAAAAGGACTATTAGAGGGTGCCGCTACCTGTATGGGCATTTTAGACCAGCTCAGGAGCATGCCGCTGAGGGTGATCTCCCTGGCACTCCCCCTTACCCTGCTTTTGTAGGGGCCAGAGTGAACAAACCAGAGTGGTTCTGCGTGGCGCCTGCCTGGGAGGCGTGCTCTGGGCATGCGGTGACTGATGCCTCTCGCTCCACAGACCCAGACTAGGGATAGTTTGAGGTAAAACTCACTGACTGCATAGTCAGGGTCAGTCAGGTCCCTCGCATTGTCTGTTTAGTGCTGCTGATCTGCTCTTGTTGGGCCTTTTACTTGCACAGCCTTCTCTGGTGCAATTTCAGCTGCATGGATGCTGAACTATAGTGAGAAAGAAGGGAATCGTATGGGCTGTGGGAAGGACAGTTTGATCAAAATGAGTCCCTGTGCACGGGCTCAGTGCACAAAGGACCTGAGTAGTGCTGGAGCTGAACCCTGCCCCATCTCCTATTTATAGCATGCACCGTCGGGTCTCTAACCTAATGCTGCATTTAGACCTCTGCTAGGGAAAGCACTTATCCCCCAGCCTGATCTGAACATGTGTATTTATATATATATGTCCATTTGGTTTCCATGAAACTTGAAATACATGTCTAAATTCATAGCTCTCATTCCTCTGACTTGAGGTCTGTGCTGGGAGTAGAGGACTCAGACCTGCAAAGCTGACAAAGCTACTCTTAAAATCTTGTTTATGGCAAAGGGAAAGCGCACCTTGTATAGCAGTAAAGCTATGAATTTATTGAAATCTTAAGAATCTAATCATAACTAGTCCAGATCTAATAGTTAGAGAAGAAGAAACAATAACAGTTGAATTCAAATTGATATTCATATAATTCTTAGTTTCTGCCCATTTTCCTGGTGTTATGCGCACCCTTCCACTGCTCCTCTGGGTACTAAGGTTGGCAGTTTCATTGCCGTAGCAGCGGGGTTGAGAGCTGTCGGTGTGCAGAGTCCTTCTCTGGGAGGAAAGTGAGGTTCATGCTGATGGTTTCTTCTTCCTCCCTCTGGGAGCCACTTGGGGTCACTTTTGTGTTGCTAACATGCTATTACACCTTTGCTCTCCCTTTGTTGGTCTGCAGCACCCTGTTAGATCTGAGCTTGCCATATATAGGGCCTTTTACATATGTTAGATACTGTTTCTTTGTTACTCCTAAAATTGTATTTGTCCAGATCCAGGTGTGGCATGTCTGTAACTGGCCATTGGTAGGTTGTTTATAGCCAATGCCGAGTCTGTGCCCCATCTCTTGTCATCTCGTGCCTGTACTCCTTTATGTTGCATCCCATGTCTCCACTTCTCCAGTCCTCTGCTGTCATATCAGGGTTGTATCTCTTTACAGGGCATCATCATTTTGGAGTCATAAATACCTCGTTCTGCATAGATAGCAGCAACAAGCAGTTGTGCCATCTAAATCTATGGTTGTACCACACAAAGATAAACAAAAGTAGAACAAATTAGCCGTAGACACCTGGAAATTACTGTCACACTTAAACCAAGTAAAAGAAAGCTGCAGGCAGGTCAAGCTGCAGTTCAGGCTGAGCAGGACCGAGAAGCCTCAGTCCTGAGGCTTTGCAAACTCGGTACTGAGCTTATGGCCTGTGACTAGCAATGGCAATACTGTAGTGCAGCACTACGTGGCTACAGTTCAGGGAGAGTCAGGTTTGCGCAGGGCCTCTTAGAAGTGCTCAGCACCATCCAAGCTCAAAGCTGGGAAAGAAAAAATTCCCCAAAGACCGCAGGTACACGGTCATCTTCTTTCTGTCATGCAGCAATAGGAAGAGGCAAGGTATGTTATTGACTGACATGTCGAGGTGGTAGTTTCTTTCAACACAAAGAAAATAAAGGGGTTTTGAAGCTTATTGGGGCAGCATGCTAAAACCAGGGGAAAAAGGGCTTCAGTAGCATCTCTCTTGTTAAATCCTACTAACTTTTGGCTTACAAGGATCACTGAGAGCACGCGGGGGTTGTGCTGAGCAGCCTCAAGCTCTTTAGACCCAGCACACAGACAAGGTCGCTGATCTCACAGCTTTACTACAAAGTCTGTTCTCAGATGTCATCAACCACCTTCCAGCTGTACCTTTCATTTCCCTTTCCTACCACCAGGATCTGAGTACCACAGCTACCTACCCACAGACTATTCTTAAGTTCCCACATGCACCTCTGGCATATTCAAACTAGTTTGTTTTCTACAGCTTGGGAAGCCCAGATATGGATAAACATACAAGGATGTATTGAAGTCCACATATTTAGCAAAGCATTTAGGCATATATTTCTATGGAATTAGTCTCAGTGGAGAGGGTCACAAGCTTCTGTGCCTTGTTGAACAAGGCGATACGTTAAGTGTACATGAAGTACCTGCTCAAATTTGATGCTGAATCAGGATCTTAATGGATTGAAAATCTAGAGCTCAGCCTCGAGCCTTTCTTTCTACAGGAAACCCCTTTGGCTGGAGTGAGATGAGTCATTGCTCCCTGAGTGAAATGGTGCTTATTGCAGTCAAATAGTATAAAAATCACCAGTCATGAGGGCACAGGTTGCTTCTGGTTAAACCAGCAACAGTTGTAAATGATCATTCATATCCAGAGAGTTACACTAAAATAGAACAGAATCTGGTTCAAATTCAGCTTCTTTGGGGAAAAAATAAAGGAGAGAGACGGCTGGGAGCTGAACCTATGGACTACAAGGGCCAGAGAAGGATTCCTGGGTGGGAAATAGGGCTGAAGAGGCGCTGCCAGAAGAGTGGCTAGCCTTCATGCACTTCTGCAGTCCCAGAAATTAGGGATACCCTTCAGAAAAAAACCCTCTTGAAAATCTACTTCTTAACTGTCAAGAAGGAATTGACAGAGACTAAAAGGGTGCTGCAGAATCAGTGGCTTCTGAGTACTGAAGTACTTCTGAGTGGCATTCAGGAGTCAAGGTTATTTGACATTTTTGGTATCAAGGCATATTTTAGTACAGCAAGTGTATTTGACAGAATTTAGATTAAGATGTAATTGATTTGGGTAGTATTAAAATGTATTGGTATGGAAGATGGGTTAAGTTTTGAAAAGCAAAGGAGACTGTATTTTGTTAGGGCCATATATACCTATATATGCAGTTAGAAATACAGAAACTTTATACCTTAGAATGGATGATAGAAGAGGTAGCAGATGTCTGTCTTGCAAACTTTATTTTTAACCTGGCAATGATGCTTTTCACTTCATGAATTACTGCACTGTGTGAGGTTTTCTTATATTGTTAAAGCACTGTCCTGTTTCTTCCCACATTAAATGTTGTATCAGGAGTGGCTGAAAAAGTGTTGTGTACCTATACAGTAAATTATCAGAAGACTGTTGACTTCTGTGCTCAGGCGCGGCATGAGGGCAGTCAGGCCCTTACAGGGCTCTTTCTTCACACTCCTCTTTGGCAATTGCACACTGAGAAAGGGGAAATAACTTTCAAGCACAAACTGAATTCAAGAATACTTTAAAAACTCCAGTGCAATCAAGTTAAGGAAAGCTTTCTGAGCGTGCACAACCACTACTTAGGGAAGAAAGCTCCTGAAGCAGTAGTGCAATTTGCAGGAAACTTTAAACATCTGTAAAATGTAGACTCTAAGTGGCACTGAAAGGAACCCAAACCTGTGAAAACGCCCAGTCAAGCCACCCAGACAACTTTGTCTGGGCTCCCTCTGCTGCTGCCTTAGGCAAGAAAACAGAACCCCCAGGCAACTTTATCCAGCCATCACTAAAAAGTCTTGTTTCATTAGTTACGGTCTAGTGTCATTACCGCAGCCTGGGGAAAGCATCCCCTGGGGAAAGGCAGTGGGATCTTTTAAGGTTTGCTGGCCTGTGCTTTCACTCTGAGTCTCCAACAACTGCTGCTGTTTCTAAACAGCCTTAGCTTCATTAAATGTAGCCGAAATGTTTATTTCATCAGGGTCTTCACAGGGCACCTGAGGTCTCTTAGTGCTGCCTTGACATACAATATGTATATAGTAGCCATACCCTGGGATATGACCGGTTGGAAGGAGCTGAAGTGCAGCTCCTGTCCAACACTCCCTCTTTGGAGGTAGACGACTATTATTGCGAACAGAGGGAAAAGTCATCTTTGCTCCCTAGAGCCCTTCCTCCTCGCTTTTCACAGTCCACAGCCTTACTGGCTTCTCCATCTTTTCAGTGAGCCAAATTCACTGCTTTCCTATTTAGCTTCAAGATGGAGGTCTCAGTCGGCTGCCCCTCTCTGTGTTTCCTCCTGCCAGCTTCCTCTCTCTCCGGTATGCCATTGCCTTAACCCTCTCTTAGTTTCTACTACCTTCCATAAAAGAAAAGGATCGTGAGTTGCATTTGTCCCTCTCACATACTCATAGTGGCCAACACTGAAATTGAGATTACAACTCCGCATTGATTGTCCAGCTAAAGAGGACCCACCAGCCTTGAATGCCTTATGAGTTACCTCCTGGAAAATGGTCTGCAATTTAAAATGTCCTAAGGGGTTTCTGCATCCCAGGTTCTGAAAGCCCACCATTGATCAGGACTGGAGAACCCCTAAAGCATAACGTCTGGGAGGTAAATAAAACATGGGAAGTTCATAATCAAAAAGCACAAAATTCTCTTTACTTTCCATATGCTAAGGAGGAAAAAAGGGGAAAAAAAGTTTCCTTCTGCCTTATTTTAAATGTCCCAGTGTTTGAACACATCGGTTACTCCAGGCACAAGTTAAAAGAGGGAAAATACAAAACCTATAATGGATGTCTAGACTCAGAATCACTCCCAACACCTTAATATTACTGCCCATGTATGGGAACAAGATGGGTATGCCCACATTCATTCAGCAGCACATTCCTCCACATTTTCTCTTATTTGTTTTACTCCACACAAATGAAGCTCTCTAGCCACTTTACAGACATATAATTAGACAGTTCCCTTCCCTTTAAAACATTTTACGTCGAGGTGTCTCAAAAGGCGTAGGACTGAGGCATGACTTTTATAGAAAGAAAAAAAAAGGATTGACCACAAGGAGCAAATTAAAGTAATAGTTAAAAAATGAACTGCTAATTCAACCACATCTTCAATGGAAAATTCATATTACAATGAAAACACCAGCATATTTCTTTCTCCTTTGTGAGTTTAACTTGGAACGTCACCATAGCTTTAAAACTGGATGAAAAGCAAAGAGTTTTGGAGTGAGAATTTCTAGCATCTGTTTTGCTATGGCAGCACTACAAGGAAAAAAGGCCCTTGCATTAAAAGATAGCTGAGGATGTTTGGCTCAGTTTCTGACCTTGATCTTCATGTTGACACTGAGAAAATCTGATCATTATACCCTAATTTATTTTTTCTTAGTGCAAACTATACTTTTACACTTTCTAATTATTTCTGGTATTTCCAGGACCCTGGTATAACAGTCAGGTCTTGCTTTTTTTTTGCAAAAGGTTGCTGTATGTATAGTTTGAAAGCTGTCAAATTAAATAAAAATTACACTACAGTTTAAACTGGCAATTGCATTCCCCAACTCCCAGCTCCCTTGCCTGGCGCTAACTTATTCTGAGATAAAGGCCTGATTCAGCACCTTCTGCCATAGCGGCGCTCGCGCACCCCTGAATTGAACGGCCGTTCGTTCGGTCCCTGTGATAATGGGCAGATCCCGATGGCTTGATTCGTGCAGGCATGTCAGTGAGAGAGCCACTGGACAGGATTTATCCCCATGCATTTATAAGAAGCTGGTTAGATCCTCAGTTAACCTCTGAACCTCTAATTGCTGAAGAAGGATGTAGGAACTGTGAGGGCAATGACTTAAGGGTAGGAATTCATCCTATGATTACTTAACAACTGACTCAGTGTACATTTTCAGGATTTTGCTCACCAGGAATGGTTAAAAAGTAGCCAGAACACAGTTCATACATAATAGGAATCTTACTGATGTGTTAAACATTGTGGAAGATGGTGTTCTTGAACCAAAGATTTAATACCGCAGTGGTTCCAACTGCATCGCAGACAGCTTTTGTACTTGCAGATTGCAGGTTTTCTGACAAATAAGTGCTGAATCTTGGCCCTTGTGATATCAGAAGTGATTTGTCATGTGCTTTCACTCATAAGTTTTACCATTGGCATAATGTCTTCCAAAAAATGAGCATAGCTTTTGCTCTTTGGAAAACATAGTGTAGTTTTATCAGTAAAAATACTATGAGATTTCAGTTATAGAATCATAGAATAGTTTGGGTTGGAAGGGACCTTTAAAGGCCATCTAGTCCGACCCCCCTGCAATGAGCAGGGACATCTTCAACTAGATCAGGTTGCTCAGAGCCCCATCCAACTCGGCCTTGAAAGTTTCCAGGGATGGGGCATCTACCACCTCTCTGGGCAACCTGTTCCAGTGTTTCACCACCCCCATTGTAAAAGATGTCTTCCTTATATCTGGTCTAAATCTCCCCTCTTTTAGTTTAAAACAATTACCCCTTGTCCTATCACAACAGGCCCTGCTAAAAAGTTTGTCCCCAGTTGTCTGCTGAAGCCTCCATTGGATTCTTGAGTTTGCCTGCTAGGGTGTCACACTGGCACTGAGTTTTAGCTTTCACAAGAAGTAGAAAGAAAGGACTTTATAACAGCCACTGCAGTTAATGGATTTGTCAGAGTGTCTTTATACTATAGTTATAGTCTCACTAAATGCAGTTTTAGCTGAAAACAAATGTCCGGTGACAGCAACAAGGAGAATACAAGCAAATAAAAAGTTTTATTTGATAAAAGAGTGGACTGAGTAATTGATTTTATATCCAAGTGATCTATGGAAAAAGCAATGACAGTTGTTCAAATAATACAAATAGGAAAAAAATTAATTTCTTTGCATGTAAAACTCATAATGAACTGAGCCTCACTAACCACTCCCGAGTCAGACCATCACAAAGTACATTTCAGGAAATCATTTTCTTGGCAATCCATTTCCCTTCCCCAGTACAGGTTCATTAACAAGAGAAGTTATTTTTGAAGTGACTGGGATGCAAACACCGGATTGGTGATCCATAATCTCAACTAGGCTTGTAATTCTGGTCGGTTTAGAGCAACTCATTAGACACACAGCTCTGCTTCTGCACATGGTCAGCATTTCCCTGCCGTAACCAGCTAAGCCCTGAGCTCCTGCCTAGACTAACGGGCGACTAGGCCATTTCTTTACCTATGCTGCCACAAGGTCAATGCTCGGGTCAGTGTTCAGGTCAAGACACTTATGACACCCTGACAGAATCAGACACCCTCACAAGGTGCACCTGTGATGCTTTATTTTAGTATATAGCAGTTTTCTTTTCAACAGCCAGCTTGCGCAGGAGGGACGAACACACAGGTTCAGTGCTCAGCCTGCTTCTACGTGGTCTGGGATTACTCCTGAGGAGAGCCTTCTGTGACTGAGGGGAGCCATTCAGGTATCCCACTTCTTGGGGGAGAATATAAATCAGCTGATATAGCTGTATAAACCACAGGCACCATCTCCAACCACTGCAAAAGCCTGGCCTAGTTCCCACGAAAAAAGTATGTGACTGTGCTCTGATGTGGTCTGCAAAAGGGCACTTCTGAGTGCCTGTGTTCCCAAGGGTTAAACTTTGGATGTCCCCATAAGCACACTCTTGCATGCTGTCCGGTAAACCAGGGGTAAAGCAACAGGACAGAGTAGGAAGCCCTGATCTCCAACTGGGCTGCAGCAATTTCTGAGGCTACTCACGTATGACTCTAATATGGGATTTGGATGGCACCAGACTTCTAGATTTTAGGTGATTTGCCCAAGAGGAATCCAAAAGATCAGGGCTTCCTACTCTCTCCTGTTGCTGTACCCTTGGTTTACCGGACAGCATGCAAGAGTGTGCTTATGGGGGCTTTTCTGAACTCTAACATCAGTAACAAGCACGATCTCAGAGTTTTGGCTATACACAGAAAACCAGGTGCCTATCTGCAAATTAAAACTAGCCAACTGTTTTCCAAGGGCAACAGTGCAAAGGTAAATCTTGCCCTATCTTGTATTGTGAGAAGTAAGTGTGAGAGACTTTCCTTTTCACATCTCTGCCCATTCAGACAGTTTTCACAGAAATCAGGCAAAACAGTGGCTGAATCATCTAAGTCTGATGCAGAAGATCTAACAAAAGGACCACAAGGATCAGTCATTGGGGCTGCCATGTGGTGTGAGAATCTGCCGCCGCTCCCTCCCCATACCTCACCGCCGCTCCAACCTGGACTTCCAGATGTAGCGATTGCTAGGATGTCTGTGGCATCTTGCTTGGATCTGCCTGGGGGAGACATCATAAGTGCCAAAAGAGGCAGGAGGAGATGAAAACCTATATAAACATGCAGTGCATGAAACTCTGCAGTTGCCGTGCTTTGACTTTGACCTTAGCTCTTTCTTCCACTCCCGTCTCCCTAACCATGTCTGAAGATGACTTTGCTGCCAAACCATTTTTGTTGTAATTTATTTTTTTTATATTACTGAGATGAAAATCAGCATACATCAATGTAGACACTGATATGCTTTCATATACACATTCTGTTTAATGTAACTTGAGGCACAAAATCTTGAAACTTTAACAAATTCCAAATTCTGCTGGCCTTGGCAGACCGCAGACTCCCTGCCTGCCTTTCCTAAGAGAAGACTGTTTCAATAGATCTAAGAAGTTGCAAAGATCATCCCTTGGTTAACTTCGACACCTGATAATCGCAGACATTTGTCATTTCAGTTTTCAAGATTATGGCACTATGAACATTGTTATGTTTCCATAGAACCGTAAACGCTGATCAGGTGCTTCCAACAAAAAGATCAGTTTTTACCTCGGGGGCTGTAGGGTCAGCTTTGACTATTGCGCTGTACTAAAACAAAGGTAAATGTTTGTCTCAGTTCTGCTAACTAGATGGCAAAACACATCGCCATTTGTTGGGGAGCCAGCAAGCTCCGAGAGAGACAACGTGCTGGAACAGCTTTAGTCCAGCATCTCTGCATGGAGCTGTACTCCTCTGTGTGTGTGTGTGTATGCAGGTCCGTGTTGGGAGCGCGTGGTTTACTCCGATGTATTAAAGTTATGCATGTTGGATATAGAGAAAAATTGCATAGAAATGTAAATGACAGTGGAGAAATGCAGGCTAGAAAAGCTGCGTATGCTCTACAGGAGTAAAAGCGGGACTCAGGGTTTTTTTCTCCTTACTATCGTTTCTGTGGTAAATTGTTAGTCCATTTAATTTACAGTACTCATAAGAAATGCCAAAGTGCTATTTCCCTAATCCAGATGGATCAAAAATAAAGTGATACAATGTACTTGGAATTTTAATATCAAGGATAAAAACACTAAAACTTTGCAAAGAGTCAACATTGTACACAACGCATGCTTTACGTATTTAATTTATCTGCTTAGTACAGAGGCAGCATCTGTTTTCAGTGAGATGCCGCTTTTTTTTTTTTTCCCCTAACTCAGCAGCTGGGATAAATGAAATAGTAGTCAAAGACCAAATTAACAGTTTGAGGGCCACAAGTCTGTTGGAATGAGGGGAAGGAAGGACAGTTGAGGAGGACAGCGACAGGGGGAATTGTAACCTCCAGATGTCCCGATAATAGCTCCCAGGCACACGATCTCGTAATGTGGTATGTATTACGCTCCACAGTAGACCGCTCTATCTCAGACAAGTTTCTTGCAGTGCTGCTAATTCTTCTGTTATCCCTTTCCTCCCACAGCGCTGCGGGAAGCAGGCGAGTGAAGGAGAAGTTCCTCTGAACCCACCACACATCACCGATGCTGGCAGCTCCTGACAAGACACGGGCCACAGTGTTGTGATAGGAATAAACCTGCCTCGCTCCGCTCTGTAACTGGAGAGCCAAGCATTTTGGCCTCAAGTCACGTTCTTAAGCTTCTCCCTGGATTCCAGCTTCCAAAATACCAAAGTATAAATTCTCTTCTTTCTTCTTTGCTCTCCAGCTCTCTGGCTCACCACCTCAACCTTCTCCAGCAGCTGAGAGCGAGGAAGCTGCAGGAGCAGTCAGGAACGGGTCTGACTAGAAGAAATGACAGAGCCTCAGTAACCAGCGGGGCAGAAGAGAGGTGTGATGAGCTTCTCAGTCCTCAGCAACTAACTGCCGAGACACTCGGGAGATGCCATCAAGAAGAGGAGCCCCTGTCTGCTGAGGAAGGCGAGGAGGAGGGACCAGGAATAAATGGGCTGGTGTGGAAAGGTATTTGTGGGTGCGTGGCTGAGTGGAGAGAGTGAGGGGCTGGCATGACTGACAACAAGGAATAGTGTAATGCGTTTAAATTGCCTTTATTCTAATGAAGAAAATTAACTGGGTTTTTAATCATCCCAGTTGAAATACTCAAGCTTTTACCACACCAGATTGTCCTGACTAGAACCAGGACTCTGTCACAGCTTGAATAACCAAGTCTCTCTGTTTAAGTAAGTACCCTTTCTAGCCCTACATTTTGTGTTAGAGGGTCTGAACCTTTCGTACACTAAGGTCTCTCCATACTGCCAGAGAGATGTAAAAAAACCTGAGTGGAATTGAGAATAATTCCCAGAATATTCTTTACTTCCTTCTCTCAATGGCTGTGCGGCACTGCAGAGCACTTGTTGCTGGTTTTCACCTTAGAGGGGGCTATTTGCTTTAACAGTGGCACGCTGAAGTGGAGTTAAAGTGTATAATTCCTCCTCCTACTCCCAGTTGCCCTACCCTTTGCAATACTTGATACAGCACCCACGGTATGAGCCCGTCCCTGAAGAGTGCAGCCTGGTCCCCAGTGAGAGGATCACGCTGCAAGGAGCTAGAACACTTGGGATGAGAAGCCCTGCACAAATGCAAGATGATAGTGCTGATGATAGCATTAACTACCTTGTAAGTTATGCTTTGCAGGGGTCGGAGATGACTGAATGATCTCAGAGACAGTATTTGCAGTAATAGCTTTGCACAAAGAGGTCACTTAGAGATAAAGTGGCAGTTAATTCAAAACAGAATTTCAGACTCAGCTTTGCCTTTTTCCCCCTCTTTGAAGGAAATGAGAGGTGACACAATTGGATTAGATACACATTTTAGGCTTTTTCAGAAACCAGGATATTATTTACTGAAAAGATTGTAATAGTTCCAAGATGATAAATGCAGTACATTGTTTTTGGCATGCATATCAATTCTTAAAACAAATACTATTTACCAGAAATTTTGTAGAAGCTACTTTGGACTCTCGACAGTCTATTATGTAAATATGGGCTTTGTAGCGCTATAGGAAAATGTACATTTTTACAGCTTTTCAAAGTTTGGCAACGCCATCCAGCCCAACCCTCTTTATTCTATAACAAAGCTCTTGAGATTCATTTTTTAGGACTCATTTGCCAAAGTCCACAATACTTGGCATCCTCTTAACATGACAGTAAGAGAGTAAGGGAGATAGAGATGTCCTTTGATTGGCAAATGTGTCAGGAGCAGGGATATAAAAATGAGAAAGAGTCTGAAGTGAAGTAATTCCACAAACCCAGGAGAAGCAAAGGACCCCTTCCTTCCCCCACATCAGGGTGTCTGGGATCACAGGAGGTGAAGGTGGTCTAGTCTGCCAAGGAAAGTGTGAAAAGCTCACTTCTAGAAAGCACCTCTGCTCCTGTGTGCACACATGCACACAAAACACATATGCCATCTAATACAAGTGTGTGTATACAAATTCAGGTTTTATTTACACACAGGTACCTATCTCAATACAGATATAGACTACAATTATTTTAAATTAATTGGCTTTCATGTCAGAAACGGCTGGCAACAGGTACAGCAGCTTTTTTGAGGTGGACCACTTCTCTCAGCCCTCTCTTTCTAGCAGCCAGCTAGTTTCATCTTTGCTAGAGCTCTGTGAAACATTTTACTTGCTGTGGAACTACAAATCAGGAAGGATTCACCTGCTTTGGAGTGTGCGCCCAAAACCAGAACTGGCAGGACATCTTGTAATGTGTTGCGTCCAAATACTGTCTTGCCAATGCTGGAATTAAATTGTCTCACTCAGTTTTGATAGCTCCAGATTCCTGGAGGTTCAACTTATTGGAAATCCAGAGCCCTTTCCATGGCCTAGGCCTGATGGCCAAGCTCCAGAAAAAATCAGTGTGGCTCACTGCATTCTTCTGGATGGAGTGGGTGCCTTTTTGGCCAGCCTATTTTGTCCAGCAGGAAGGAGAGCCACATCAGGGCCCACTGTGTGGCCAGGACCAGATGTTGCCCTCTGACTGTCCAAAGCGAGCTGATCTCCATCATCCAGGTGGGAACTCAGGGCTCTCCTCTGAGACAGACTCACCTCTGTAGCTCTGTGAGCTGCCTGCCTGGAGTCTGCATGTGTGTGTGTCGTCCGTCCCCCGTCTCCCCCCCTGGCTCAGTAGCATCTTATCCATGTTATTCAGTGGAAATCTTACGGCTTCAGTCAAGGTAGAGTGCTGTCCTGCTCGTGTTCACCTGTGGAAAGCACCTCCAACGTCCTGTGTCCAAGTACAGGACTGGGTTAAAGGATAGCTCTTGGAAGCAGTCCTCTAAGGTGTTTTTTGGTGACTTTTCAGGCCACTGACTTGCAAGGATGAAGAAATCTCACTACAGATCAGCTGCGATATATTCAAGGAAGTGATAAAAAACAAAGTGAAGGAAGTTATTGGAAAGTACACATAGTTAACGACAGTCTAGATGAGCAATAAAACAAGGCAGTATGGGGAAAATGTAAACAAGCCAAGGCTGAAGGGAAACAAAAGAAGTAAAAGTATCTTGCAGAAAACTGAGCAAATCATTCCGAGGCTGGACAGGCAGGGAAAGATCTGAGGGAAGATGAAGAAAGCAAGGCACAAGAGCAGTGTGCTAAAGGTTAATTTCTGTGGAAATGCAGTTGGGCCAATAATACCAGCAATTAGGGGGAAAAAAAAAGAGTGGTGAACCACATACCACAAAGGTGAAGTAAATATGGAGGAAATACATTGAAGCCTGTCTTAGCCAGCTTTAGAAGCTTGCAGTCCACCCTGCAATGCAAACACAGTGAACGCGCTTGAATGGGCTCACTTCCTTCATCGGAAAACTCTGCTCCAAGAAAGAGTTAAAAGCAGGTGTCCTCCAAGAAGAGATAAATACCACAGCTGGCCTTTTAGGGGCTGGAGGAACAAATTCTGTGAAAGCAGAAAAAAAAATTCTGAAAAGGTGTATTGGAGCAAGTGGGGGTTCAAGGTAGCTGAATAAAGAAAATAGCTGAATGAACCCTGAGGAAGAGAGTTCCTTTCATTCCAAGCAATCCAGAGGTATAAGTTCATTGTCCTGATGAAATCAACTGCCAACAGGCTGCAGTGAGCTGCAGAGTAGGGGGAAGAGACAGCGTGACTTCAAATCAGGGCATGTTGCAGTGGTCAAGGTGTCAGTCCTCCGGCAGTACGTGGAAAAGTATGGAGAGTGGAGGCACTCCGCTGTGACTCCGCTGGCACTCTTTCTCCTGGATTCATCGTGGCATTCAGCTGAAATATATTGTGGGAAGCAGAAGAAACACAGGGAGCTCCACATAAACGCACTGATAAAAGCTGTGCTTGAACAACAGTGCCATAAGGATTTATGGGGGTTAAGCAATGGCTGCATATAAACATTTAGTCAATGACAAACGAGTATGAATTCACCATCACAGATTTTGCTTTTAATCAGGTAGTACAAATACTAGATGTATTAAAGAACAAAGCCACTGATGGTCTGATGTTAAGGTCCATATGCAGGTGCAATTGCATATCTGACAGATATTCTTAGATAGCACACAAAACTGGAGGAATTATTTAACAATTGTCATGTAGATGAATTAGTTGCAGCTAGGAAAAGGAAGTTATAAAACAAGCAGATTCTTTTGTGCACCTTCTAAACTTCATTTTTGCTGGGCATTCTGTTGTGTTTGAGATTAAAGCTATTGCATTACAGTGTTATATTTAATGTCAAATACAAATGTATCAAGACAGTACACGAACAGTATGTTTTTGTGGACTGAACAATGTAGTCAACGAAAGTAGATAATCAGGCACTCAAAGGCTGAAGTCAGAACAACAGCAGATGTAAAGGGCAGGAGGTGAAATCAAGGCATGGGAATGACTGAACCTGAAAAGATTATGATGGTGGGAATACTGCAGAAATCAAACAGATAACGGAATGCCAGAGATAGTCATGCAAATGCAGGCAAGGTCGGTTCAACAAGAAACAGACCGAATGAGCTGGTCTGAATGGGTTCAGCTAAGCGGGCTGGCGCCCTACACAGGGATGTAGCCAAACTGGACTCAGTGGAGGAATAAGTCCCTGGGCAGGGACAAGCAGCAATGCTGCTTTGTTCCCGGTGTCTGCTGAAAGCCTGGGAGATGCAGAGAAAGAAGGCATTTAAAGAGATTATTCATGGTTGCCTGCAAAAGGTTTGATGTATAAATTAAGGCTTCGGTGTAACTTGGCTTCGGTCTCCTGTACACTGGTTGTAACGTTTTACTGAAGCCATCCTATTTGTTTCTAGAAAGCCTGTCTCAGATTTTCACATAGCTTGTGCCTTAAAATCTGTGACTGAAATCCCTGTAAGACCAAACCATGGGAGACGAACTTAGAGGTGAATATTAATCAACTGTTCAGCATTATTAAAGATCATATTGCAACCAAATTTTCTCTGCCTGCAACTTGTCACCAAATGAAGCTGTAATCTGAAGGGTGTGCATCCTTATAGGCTAGACCTACTGAAACAAATACATTTGCACTCCCAGAGACCTTTGGGCAGCTCTGGTCTTTATCGTGGCCTGTAGGGAGACTGGCTTTTCCTGTCTGTACAGTATCTTTCAGACATATTTTCTGCGAATGATAAAATCAGGAGAATGTGTGGGGGTATATGAGGCCACCTGGGTGCTATGTCTTAATAGTAGACATCGGCTTTTGGTTTGGTATTGTTTTTGGCTTTGAGTGCTGCTCATCATCTCTATCCTAATGCATAGTCTGTGGTCTTTAAAGCCCTGAGAGAGCATTTTCAAGCATGAGTACCTGTAGTTCAGCATCTATATCCATGTTTTAAGGCTCCTTCAAGTGTCCTGCTTTTGAAAAATGCAGAGCATCTAATGCCCTCGGCACCGGCTTACCCAGACTTTTAGGAAACCAGCTAACTTATGGCAATGAATGGGAATGCGCACCCTTTTACTTCTTAAAGAACTGCTAGAGAAAAGCAAATATCCCATCTAAGAGACACTCAAAGGGACAAAATGGACCCAGTCTCTGTCGTGTGGCTTGTCGTGTTGCTGTGTCTTGAAGACCGTGTTTAACACCACTTATCAATAGTTGTCTCTTGTAACCCAGGAGTTCCTAATACGAATATGGTAGCGTCGGCAATTGTCATTAAAGGAGACTTTTGCTCAGTTTAGTATCTCCCAGTTAAATCCCTCTTCTCTTTACCTGCTGCCATTTGCAAGCCTAAACAGTCCTTGCAAACATTAAAGTCAGGAGAGCTCTGATTTGTTTTTCATGCTTTTAATTTTCTGCTTTACATGACGGATGGTAGGATTTATTATAGCTCAGAGAAACAAAGCAGTTGCTATACAATCTGCCCCAGGCAAGCCATCCTGGCAACGGCCAAAAAGTAATAGCCATGGTCCCTGAAAAGATTTTGCTCAGACTTTCTGAAAGAATTCACCTTTGGGGCAGGGAGCAAGCATGGAAAAATGCAGCCCCAAAGGTCAGCATTTTGCAATGCTTATGGCATATGAAAATAGGAGGTTGCGATGGAAACTATGGTGCAATCACAGTGACAACGGGTGCAGCCAGCACCCCTGTGCCATCTTCTTGTCACGAAACAATCATTTTCTTCCCCTGTAATATCACGGATTATATTTTACTTCCTCTCAAAGTTGAGTTCAGTAGATAAATGATGACAGGTCTGCTTTCTACAAAATGCAATCTTAAAGTTGGGTCTTTTTAGCACTGTCTGGACAAATGTTTGCACTTTGCTTTTGGAAGACCACTTTCCTAATCTTTTTGTAGTAGGTATGCCATGATCTATGTTGGCGATAGTAAGCCTGGGGATAGTCTTTGTACATACACCCTGTACTGCAGACTCTGTACTCTTCACTTTATTACCCTCTTTTTGTGCACTTTCAGTAGTGTCATACGCTCTGTCAACCTCAATAGTTGTCTGTAGGCTCACTTCATAATCCTCTTTGATAAAGTTTGGCAAAAGTACACACTTCAGTTCCTTTCATTCAAGCCAGAAGTTATTTTCCAGGAAGACGTATTTAAAATGCACAAAGGTACTCGTTTAATTTGTTCTGCCCTTTTTGTACTGCTTCCTGAGAGGCCATCTAGTCTGGGCATCTGAAACTGGTAATAATAATAGTGCCACATTTTTGTTCCAAACAGTCACAGGCTTGTACAGCTCAAAGAAATTCAGTAAAGAAAGTCCAGAACAGGTATTTTCACAGGGCTCTTATTGCTGATTATGAAAATGATTTTCCAAGTAAAATAATCCATTATTTCTCAAATTACTCCAAAGCAGAGCTCCATTAAAATATCACTGAGTTTTAAAGGTAAGGAAAAAACTAACCTACCTGCTGGAGACTGCTAAGAAATGTGTTTGAGAATTAGAGATTGTGGCCCCATGGTGGAGAATTCAGAGTGGACTCTCCAGGTTCAGCGATCCCAATAAACTGAAATCTGACTGGGAGAGATTTCCCTTCCCCTTGCTGTCCTCCAAAGCGTGCTATTGAAGATATGTGACAGGATATAGCTAGGAGGTACTGAATATGCAAGTTACTCTTTGACTGAGGAATGTTCTTTGTGCCACAGAAAACACATCAATAGAAGGAGGGATCCAATGGCTGAGAAGCTGGGGTTTTCCAGCATTTCCCAGAAGGATTTCTGGTCATCAGGGCAGCTCTAACTAGGGAAATTCACACTCGAGGAGAAGCCACAGGAACACCAGGGGGACCGACTATCATGGGTCAAGTGGAGGAAAATGCTGGATCAGAGAAAGCTGCCTCCCGTTCTCATGGTCAGTGGTTCTCGCAGCTGACTGCTTTCAGCCCTGCTTCTCCCAGCATCCCCTGGAGCAGCTCTTCTGGACCATAACCCTGGGCCATTTCTTAGGCCAGATGTCCTACTTGTAGCTGAGAGCAATTTTCCGAATTGGGTCCTGCAGAGCATAGTTCTCCATGACTGTGGATTCGATCCTACTGCAACAAAACCAACGTTACGTTAGAGCTATGACCTGAGTGACCTGGAGAGCTGTCTGCTCTTACTGTCGTAAGAATGAGCATGGAGGTGCTACAGAAAGCATCTTTGCCTGCTGGGGTGCTACCAGCAATGTGAACAGATCATCTCCATGGAGAGATTTATGCATCCTGCTGGCTCATGATGTGGCAAACCGAGCATGCACCCACCACAGAGTTTCAGAAAGCAAAGACATGTGGCCCAGTTCCAGGAATCTGAGGTGAATTTTGGCTGCTTTGGACATTTTGACTAGATAGATGGGGGAGGGGAAATCAAAATCCCTCTTGGATCTCAAGCCCATTGTCATTTTCACTCTGGTGTGGAAAGCCAGCTTGGATTTGAATTCCTGCTTGTGAATCTACCCTGGCTCTGGGCTAGAACCAAAACCGGAGGATGCTCATTTCTGCAGCCGGGGAGAAGGCAGCCAAACACACCTAGGAATGAGAGGCTTTTCTCAGGGGGCTGTTTTTTCACCAGAGCTTTCTGCCACCTGGTAATCCTTTTGACATCTTGGACGGTAACATGTCAGTACTTCTGTCATCAAGAAGCAACACCTCTGGGCAGGAGCTTAAATTTGGAAGCTGAAGTTTGCCGTCAAAGTCCTTCCATCCCTAGCAAGACAGCAGCCTTGCTGAGGCTCTGAAATCCCAAGCCACTTGGATGAAGAACAACCACCTTCCCTAATGTGAACAGATAAGACACATCTCAGCAACTGCAGTCTTCTCAAATCCAAATTACTTGGGATGAAGTTGAGGATTTTGAAAGTATTAACTGCTGCGGTAACAGGGTTTCCACAAAGGTCACTGCTTGCTTCATTGAGAACAGAGCTGGGCCCTCCTCAGCCAGATCCTTCCGTGTGAAGCTCGTCAAGTGGAATAAAATCCCGTTCCAATTATATGCTTTTCATGTGCGCAAATCTCCCTTAGGAACGACAGTGTCAGCCACAACCTCTCATAATGCAAAGAACATATGGTGGAGGGCTCCTACGCAAACCACCGCTTTAAACCGTAGCAGGCTAGGTAATGTGCTGTGAATTCCTTGGTGCAGCCGCTGTTGCAATGTCAACAGAGAGGCGACAAAAGAAAGAAGACGGAAAAATGTGTATCGATTGTCCTAAGAGCACACACATGCAGCGAGAGCACGGCTTCTGATTTCTTTGGAGTGTGAAGACTCATGTGGCCATTAGCATTCACGTGCTTGGAGAATTGCATTTCCTACAGCACCTTCAGGTCCAATGTTTTGCCTAATCCCATGGGAATGCGCGTAATGAATTTTAACCCTTTCAATTCTTTTTTATCAAGAACTTCATCAATAAGAAGCAGTTGAATGGTTTGATTTACAGTTTAGATGAATACTCCAATGCACAGGGGAAAAAATACAAAAAATAGGAGACTATTTTAAAACAATTAAAGAAAACATACAGCAAAGAAAGTGCAAAGTCACAGGAGAGTTTCTCTGTGTTTAACAAGAACCAGTTTTGGATTAAATACTTCAAATGTCTCGTATTCAACCGTTCTGGTTTGGAAAGTATATCTTTCTATTTCCATACAAGAAAGTCAGTGAAACTTTAGCTGTAGGGGATCTTCTAGTAAGCTTATGAGTAGGAAAATAAATTTTAGGTTAGTTTCTTACTTTTAAAATAAAATTCTTTCATGTCTACAGTAATGTGGGGTTTTTTACCATTTTTAACAAATGTAATTTTAATCCTGGAGGTGTCTTGTACTGCATGACTAGGTATAATTCAAATAATGCTTGATGAAATGTTATTTGGGCTTAGTTCTGCATTGTGCGTTATATTTTGTTATTGTTAATATGACGTGGATAGTTCCTGTAGCATTGGTTTTATAGTACTTGCTTTCAAATCAAGACACATTTTGAAGTAATGAGTCCATGGACAACTTAGGCAGCATTCCTACCAACTTTTCCCTAACACTTCTACTAACTGAAGGCCTTGCTATTATTAATGCAATTTTTCAAAAGCCTACGATAAAAATAGAAAAAATAGCTTGCGTAGATTAAGGTGGAAAGCCAGCTGGTACATGCAGAAAACATTAAGTTCTAGCCGTTTAGTACTGAAATATAAAAGCAGTGTTTGAGCTGCAGGACTGAAATGGCTGCAGAATGCAAAGCACCATGAATCATGGCAGAATAGTTCTGGCCTCCAGCCAGCAGAACTGAACGCTTTACCAAATTGTTTTGACTTGGAGGGTGCACTAAAAATAAATGTGCTATTACAAAAGATAAATTTTTGTACTTTTCCTTCCCATCTTCATTGTATTTGTCGTGCAACACTTCTAAGGTTTGGCTGTACTATTATCCCAATGTTACAGAGGGAGCCTGAGACCTGAGAGACCATGTATGCAACAGTGTTTAGGCACCAGTGTGATTTCTCTGGGAGCTGTGCTCCTCGGTACTTCCGAGGATCTGGGCAAGGGTAGGCAAGGCTCAGCTTTACATAGATATTTAGGTGCATGAAAGTACAAATAGGTGTTTAGCAGTTCTCAGGTAACAATGTCTGCTCAGGACATCTTGAACTTATTTTGTGCAAGGTCCATTTCTAGTCGTGTGTCTGGTTTTACATAACAATCCCAATTTCTTTATGTCCTGTGTCTGATTTTTAACTCATGAATTTGGGCGTCACAGGAACAGAGAAAAAGAGGTAAGGCTTGAACTGTCACTGTGGCTTTTCCCCATTCCCACTGTGCACATCCTCATGAGCTGAGGGTCACTCTCCACATGAGAAGCTCAAAGCACTTTTTCAGTAAAAGAAGAATTGATTTTTGGATCGAGGATAAGTTGGAGGTGCAGATCTGATGTGTAGGACTAACTTTTCTGCCGTGGATTCTAGTTGTATTGTCTCTTGTCCTAACTTAACTCTATCCAGAGCCAACATAAGAACTGAAAATGCCCTGAGCAAGCCTCTTATCATCATGGGATTTCCTGCTCAGCTTTATTGATGGAAGAAGTTTGGATAAGTATTTCAACTTATCTAGCCCAAACTTTTGAACTCTTACCTGTTGTTGCTGTAAGGAGATATGTTTCTGAGCTTCGGTACTAAGGTAAAGCTGAAGAAACAACACATGAGCTTATGCATTTTGGAGGGCAAGAACTAACAAATTAGCTTCTCCTTTTAGCCCGCCTCAGCAGCAGTGTGGGAACAGTCCGGGAGCATGTGGTCACCTGCCAGGAAATGACACTTATTTAAGATAGTTTGCTTGTAATAAAGGAGGAGTAAGAGCTGAGCACAGACAGCTGTTGGCAGGCAGCTGACTTGTGGTAACCCACGTCCCGCTCTTCCTCTGCCGGCCACGCACTCCTCTTGCAGGAGCTCCCAAACTCAAGTGACCTCTAGATGAGGTGTATCAGATCACTAGCCTGGCAGAAAAGTAACCCTGCGGAAAGGAACAGACATATGGCACTTTCTGTCTGATTTAGCAAGCTGATGGGATTCACTAAGGGGGTCGGATAAGCATCAGAGATGGTGCAAACGTGGGGAAGGGACAGCGCAGTTAAAGAAGAGAGAAAATGAGGGATGAGAAATTGGAAGACCGCTTTACATGGCCATAAGCAATGTAGTCAGTCACCTTCTGGAACCTCTCCATAGCTTCCTGGAAGAGAGGTTTGGTAGTCATCATTTCCTCCTAAGAGCCCTGATCACCTGTGGGCTCTCTGCTAAACGGATGAATGGAAAACTGCGTTCAAAGAAAGGTATTTACATTTTCAAGTCAAGCGTGCAAAGCTCAGAAATGCCCATGCAACTGAAATTCTATCTTCTGCTCTGCTGGTCTGTCTTCTGGAATGGGATAGGGCTCCATAGGGTATTAGCAAAAAAGCACAGGAATTAAAAACTGATCTGCAGTGTGTTTGCACGAAGTGTGAAATGCATCGTTCAGAGCATATCCTCGTATTACGCTCTCCCAATGACCCCTCACACTACAGCTGATTTCATGGGCACCGTGTGGCCATGGATGCTGATTTGGGGGATGTGTGGGATTAGCACATTAGGGTATTCATATTCAGTTATGATTTGGGCAGCTTCCCAAACTTTGCCAGAAGAAAGAAGAGGAAAGGTGTAATTCATGATTTTTAATAATGTATAATTCAGTTACAGCTAAACGTAATTAAATCGGATAGTGAAAAAGAATTTCTAGTAGAGGTGCTTCATCCCATGACATTGCAGAGGGCTCTGCAAACAGAAGAGCTTATCTGAAAGCAGAAAAAGACATTCACAAGCATTTTTTATATATATATAATGAAAACTGATAGGAGCTGTTGCCATCTCCCTCATAGTAAATATAGAGAAAGAGATACCCGTGCAACAGGTTCATGGATTTGGGGAACAATCCAAGTCGTGTGAAATTCTTTAGTCTCTGGCAAAGTGAAAAAAATCACATCTAACTGTTGGCCTTTTAAATGTAAAACAGCTGCTGCCTACTGGCACTGCCTGAATGCCTACATGCTTGACCACTTGACGACAGAATTCCAGCCTCTAGTTTCCTATGGTCGCATATCACGACATTGTTAACGTCTGTTAGTGGCATTTAAATGTCTGTTTACCAACTCTGCTGAGGAAAGGAGAGATTTTGCTTTTGCTAATGTGTTCTCTGCGAATTTGATGTGGCAGAATTTTGTTAGTAATCCACTCGCCCTGTGTGTCGATCTCCTCTTTCCCCCAAGCAAAAGGGGATGAAGTTAACCTGGCATCGGTTGGACCGTGGGATGTCCCTGCAGGTGATGCTGAGCTACAGGTATCTTGGACTAGCTTGCTGATATGTCATTCCTGGAAGCAGTGTCCCTGGGAATGTGGACACAGAAGAACGATATCCAAGGGCTATCACATTAGCCTTTCTAGTGCTGCAGCGAGTTCCCTTTCACTGCTACTGTTTGCATCCAGTTCTGGGAAGCCCATCAAATACCAGAGCGGTACCAACGGCAGTGTACAGGCTTTACAGATGGCAAACACCCACACCTCCTCCTCACTGTGTTCAAGGTACCCGACTTTCCCCAATTCAAATCAGCACTACCCGTGCTCTCTGCATCTAGGAAACAAGAGCAGAAAGGCACTGAAGCAAACCCAGAATAAGTCATCAAAGGAAAAGAGTGTTGTGGCTAAACAGATTGGAAACTTTGGTGGTCAGGGATTTCAGCTACGTCCGTGGCTGCTACAGCTTAGTGCGTTACAACCATAGTATGAATTTATTTCAGATTAGTTTCAGCCTCCCTTTTGCCAACAGGAAAGGGGTAATCAATAATGTTGACTTTTTATTCTTCTTACTCTTTTCTTAGCGTTATACAACCACTTGTAACCTTATTTATTTAGGCAATAAGGCCTTTAAGGGACTTTGATCAGCCTGGCTAAAGTTTCTTCAAAGATTAACTGACGTTCTTTAAAAGTACATCAGTTTCCTCTTAAGCAGGTATTTGCTTACCACGTAACTGGGTGTCGAGTGCTATGTAGTTATAAAGTTTGCTGGGCTCAGCTGTAGATTTCCTTAAGACATACTGCTGACATCACTGAGTCTCCTCTCGGACTATTTTTTTTTTTCTCTCTCTCTTTCCCCCTCCCTCCCTCTCCTCCCTCCCTCTCTCCAGTTTCTTTATTCAGGTAATTCCAACTCAGACTTATTCCAACTTGTTTTTGACTGACAGTGAGGGAAGGGAGACTCTCTGAGGGTTGTGTTTTGTTGTTTGTTGTTTTTTTTTTTTTTAAACCATACACACATGCTTTATTGAAAAGACATCCAACCTCTTATAAAAAAGATTGTTTGACTTGTCATGACGATAACATCTAGTAAGGAATCTGAACATTGCTCTTTTACAGGTAAGAGGCATTTGTCAAAAATGCATACATGCTTAACAGTGCTTTGGAAACTGTGTGGAACGGAAAGCTAATGAATAGGTCCTTTTCTTATTTTTCTCTTATTTTAGTATTTTAAGGATTTAGAAGCTGTCTGTAAAAGAAAAAATGATTATGCCTTCTTGTGAACTTTGAGATACAGACAGTTTAGCGATGATAAAGCAAAAGCTGTCACGGTTTGGTCTTTCCACGGATGCAAGCTACTGAATGTGAGGTTTGTAATGTATGTGGCTGATATTTTTATATGTTGGGGAGGGGGGCAGATACTGGACCTGTCTTTGTAAATGTTTGCCTGCCAGAGACTTTTTCTTATAGAAATACATAGTGGTTTTTAGGGTCTTAGAAGCATATCTTTCAGTCAGCTCTTGTTCTTTTTTCAATGCAGAAATCAGTTTTCATTGACATAGTGGGAAAACTTGCCTAGAACTTTATCCAGTCCCTGTTACCTATCTGTATAAGAAAAGATTATGTAAGTTTTCTGTGGTAGGTATAAAGAATGTAAACATGTCTGAGTTGGAGAACAATATGCATTTTCTTCCAACTTTTGCATGTGTCTTCACATTACTTGTTTACAACAGGTTTGGCTTATCCTCAGTAATCACAGTCTGAGCCTGTGGTGCAAATTCCCCTCTACTTCAGCGTAGCTCATTTTTGTCTCCCTTTTTATTTTCACATAGGGATCATGCTGTAAAGAGATTTTCAGATAAGTTCCTTTTTTCTCCGTGAAGTGCTGGTCGTAAAAAGGAACAAAGCTGTCTTTCCTTTGTGAACCAGGAGTATCTACATTACTTTTTAACTAACCTTGATTCCTCACTTGCCTTTGGCTGTGTTGTATTTAGAGGCATTTCTAGGGTCTTTCTGATCACAGTGCCTGTGTACCTACCTGCCAAGCCTATTGTCTGTGTTCTCCTGTGATATTCTTACCTGAGATTTCTTCTTTAAAAGTTGAGGGGAAAAGGGGGCAATTTGCTATTATGGAAATGTCTTCTTTATTTCCTTGGTTGTAAAATGTCACTATGCTCTCTGCACTCTCTAATAATCAGCTTATAGGAGGGGGGAAACAAGCCTGGAATGTACCACAGTGCTGGTTGTACAGTGCAAACTGGCATCGCTTTTGTAAAGCAGAGTGTAGACGAGACCAAAAACTTCCCCAAGAATTTCATCCCAGTAAATGAGGCATGGCCTAGAGACAAAAACAGCAGCAGATGACTTGGGCTTCAGTCTTCCAACACACATACAATACTTCAGTCCTGTTACTTTTTATAGAATTTCGAATGAAAACAAATAGTTCTTTTTTATCCTGGCTCCTCGTGCAATGAAACAAACAAGCCATCAACCCACAGCCCTGATTGGAGCTGAAATTTTTGTTTGTCCAGATTTCATTAAAGCAGTCTGGAATATTATTCCCTCCTTCTCTCCTGTTTCTCTCTCCTAAGACACATAGTTCACACGGACAGGCTGTATTCTTTGGGAACAGGTAGAGACCGAAGCTGTGAAGTACCATGCGGTACTCTTGCGAGGGGCCAAGAAAAACAGAAACGTAACTGTTTTGCATGCTGAACCTCAGAACATTTTGAAATGAATTTTGATTCACTTTGCTTCCAGGAAAAACAAAGCAGATTATGGGATGATTTTTTTTTTTTTATGGAGGGAAAAGTCTTTACCTTATTGGCTATACTGTCTATATGAAAATTAGAGAAAATATTGGTTGGAGTATCAAGCAGTTAAAACCAACCTTTTCAGTCCAAACGAATTCACTAAATGTTAAATATTTGAAAGCTACCTTCCTGCTGAGCTGTCCTTAGCCCCTTGGGATGAGAGAACATTCATGACTTACTTGAATGAGTTACTACAGGCTTGAGGATCATTTTAGCACTCAATGTGTTTGTATCATTAACATGGTAAACAGCTTGGCATTAAGCATGTGCATGCTCTTGGAGTAAACAGGGCACAGCTGAAAAAAGTAGCTCCCTTGTATTGGCTCTGCATGAATTGAAACGCCTGCTCATCCTATACCTATCTCGCCTGAATGGTGTGAAATACACATGGAGAGCAGCCAAAACCAGTGGGTACATTACTAATTGGGCTGGAGGAAGGAAGAAAAATGGCAAATATCTTTCCCTCCTTGTAAGCGTATGAAATTGTCTTTGTATGACTAGCACACTCTGAGGTTCACAGCAAGTTAGAGGTCATGGTCAGGGAGAAAGGGAGCAAGCAACGACATGAATGCTGTAAGCATTATCATCCTTTACTGGACAAAACAAACGCTTGGACGTAAAGAGGGTAGGCGCATGTTTTGGGATAACACATCTGCAGTCATTTTTACCCACTGGGGAGAAAGGAGCTTGGCAAATTTCATCTTCCAGCAGAGCCCTTCACAAACCTTGGGCTGCCTTTGGTGAAAGGTTGAAGCCTAACTGCTGGGACATAGGTCGGACCCAGCCTGTATCTCGGGGAAGTACCATGGTGTTGTGCAGATTCCCTATGTCTACAGGACACCCTTGGGGATACTGAGAAGCCTTGCAAGCTTTTAGCCACCAAGGCTTGAGAATCCCCTTGGCCTCCTTGCTGAGGAGATCTGGCTCACTTTGCAGGTGTCAGTGGTGAGCATTTGATCATTTTGATCGAGGCATTTCATTACTTGCAAAGCCCCTTCCCTCCCTGCACTGTGTCTGCTGAGGTACGAGAGCCAGCTGCCTTTCTGTTGCCTCCCAGGAGGGCTTCTTGATTAAGAAATGTCTGTCTTCCACTTGGTTCAAAGTAGCCCCTGCAATTTGACCTTCAGGGCATACTGCATTTTAGCTGGCTTTTAAGGTGGAGGGGAGCTCTAAAGCTTGGGAACTGCAGCTTGGTACCTTTTAAAACCACACTTGACTCCCTTCTGGTTTGTTTTTCTCATGGAGATTGTCAGCGAGATTTGTTCACGCTTAGAGAGCCTAGGTAAGCCACCTTCTCTTTGTAAATCAAAAGTGATAAAGTAAAATAAGTTTTGACTGGAACAACAGTATGGCCTGATTAGATTAATTTAATCTCCATTGCTTTAACTGAGGTGATTCACTCTTGGTTAGATCATAGCTTGCAGGATACCTCTCTGGTTTTACATTATGAACTTCTCCTTATCTACAATTATCACTTTTGCATTGAGGCTGTATGATAAAAATGTTTATCTATCGAGTAAATTACCATAATCTGTAATGAAGCAGTACATGTAACAGTACACCTACTCAGATGACTTAAAAGGTGTATTCTTAGCATGAACTGATGAAGAGAAAAAGGAAAAATATATTATGATCAAAATTTCCCCTTTTCCTCACTAGAATTACACAGCCTGACAAAAACATACAGTAAAATAGATGTTCACGACATTTTGACCAGTAAATAAATTCTTCCTCCTTAAACAATTTTTATTTCAGTCAACATTTTCCAAGGAAAATGTCAACCAAAAAAATGTTTCTGAATTTTTCTGACCTTGTCTGTAAAGATTCCCCTAAGTACCCCCTTGTTTTCTGCTCAGCGATGATCCCACTCAAAGCTGCCTACCCTTACTCCTGGAAGCTTCCATACCAGCTGTCCTCTTCTGAACCCCCTCCAGCCTCTCACCCAAGCAAACAGGCTCCAGTTTCCTGCTGCCTTATCCAGAAATAATGTTTCCTGAAAGTTTCCTTCCTCAAACACTTTAACACCAAACCTATCAACAGTCCCCTCTCTCCACAACAAACAGCCAAACCACAACTCTCTGTACTGCAGCAATGGATAAAAGGACCGAGGGAAGACAAGCAAACAGATGTGCTTTCTGTGACTTTCACAGCATTTGGGCCAGGCTGGGCTTCATTCACACCCCAAAGGTATATCAGCATATTGGGAGGAGGCGTTGGAGTGATACAGAGCACTTGCAATTCTGATTCATTTTCTTAGGCGAATGACAAAACATTCTCACAACAATGCGAAAGCTTAGGATGAAAAAAGGAAAAACTTTTAAGGCAGCGTTTTATTTTATTACCATATTGAGGTAATATCGGGCCAACTGGCATACTCGGTGGCCTCTATGGTACACGGTAGTGGGTCTCTGGAGTGGTCCCAGCTTACTGGTTTTAGATCACAACTCCTCTTTCCCTAAGATTAGGCAGAAAGTCCATTGTTACAAGGGACTCCATTTACGAGTTATAAATTAACATAGCGAACGTCAGCTCATGGGTGCTGGCCTTCAGGACGTCCATTGCCTGTTGTGAAATGTGCTACGTAAAAGGTGCTGAAAGCTCTTGTCAAGGCACAAAAAAGAGTCAAAGACTGAAATGACCTGCAGTGTAAAATGCTTCCACAAGACTAGAGGTGAATGAACACAACTCAGGCAGGTGTGGGAAAGCTAACAATGTATTTTTATCTATGTATAATGGACAAACAAAAGGCTTCAGGTCTAGTTCTTGTTCATACTGTGGCCCTTTTACATTGCTATGGGAAAAGTAGAGGCCAGAAGGGGTTCTTCAGCTGGTGGCATCACACCATGAGCTCCAAGCTGAGGTCTGTTTGGTTTCATCTGTGAGAACAGATTCCAACAAGCAGGATTCTTAGAATTATGCTGTACTTCAGTTAGCTTCACAGAGGTCTAGAGGTCTGTCATGCTGCCAGGAATCCTAACAATATATCTTATTTTTCTCATACCCCTGCTCTTCTTGAGCTAATTATGCCAACACACTTAAGGCTACAAGCCTCACTCCCTGTCCTCAGTACAGGTAACATTATTATCGGTGCTTCTGCCCAAGTCTTGAGGGGTGCCTGGTCCTTGAAGTTCATTCCTACTCTGTTCTATTGTTGCTGTTTAAAAAAAAAAAGAACAACCACCCCAAAAACTAAACAACAACAACAACAACAACCACCAACAAAAAACCAAAAGATGTACTGAACCTTAAATATATATTTTTGGAACAAAAATGTCTAAAATTTAGTGTTGATTTCTTTTCCTGTCAGCGTAAAATGACCAAAGCTGTGACTTGATCATGACCCAGAATAACATTTATTTGTAGTAAATTTCCCTCCCCTTTGTAAGGTCTCAGGTGATAGGGAACATAAAATCTTATTTTAAGACCTTTTCTTAGCATTTATGTGCAGAAATCCAGGAAAACATTTCAATGGAGCAATCCCAGTGATATATCCTCCTATCACACCTTAGTGTGGGGTTCTGCCTTTGCAGATATATTTCTGGTTTGTAAGCAGTGAAAATGTAAAAAGGAGGCACCATGCCTTTAAATGCTACATTACTTCTTTAGATCTTATAAATAATGATTACATAATCAAGGAAAAGCTTTTGTTTCTGATCGCCTTATATGATCTGAAAAAACTTGTTAACCACCCAAGCTGTCACATAAAGACTGTCAGTGTCACAGAAGTCAATAACCTTTGTGTTCTCACTGGGAACTTTGATTTAAGCATGTTGCTAATAATACATACTGTATGAGCTCAAACATTAACACTGAAATCTGAAAAAAAAGCTGGGACATGGACCAGATCCTCATGCCCCATCCTCGGAAGAAAGCAAGGGTCAATGTTTCAGAATTTGCTGAGTTCCTAAAACTCCAGGTGCTATTAACAGAAATTACTTCTTATCCTCATCTTTGCTCAGCTTAAGAAAATACATGCCACTGAATGGCTCTGATGTAGTCGTCTTCTCTTTTTCAACTGATTGCTAGCTCCATCTTGCTGAATGGTACATTAGGCATGGTGAAAAGCAGAGGCAGATTTGAGCCATGCTGTGAAAAGGGGAACCTTCAAAAGAAGCAGTGGTGACAAAGATATAGGATGCAGGTTGTTCGCAGGCAGGCCCAGACGTCATTTTTTGGAGGTGCGTGGGTAAAAACATCATGGATGAGGAACCCTTTCGCAGCACAAGCATGATGAATCCATACTTTGGTAAGGGACATGGTGGCAGTGTGTATGTTGATGACGTAGACAAGCAAGCTGACCTGTGGTAGGGAACGTCATAGGCAAGAACCTGTAAAACAGAGCAGGCGTATCCTGTATCTTGTTTTAGATTCCTAGATAGCTTGTTTTCACATAAGAACCTTGTTCATCCGCTTCAGTGCGTAATTTACATTCTTTTACAGTAACTAAACTGTATGTGTGATGGAAAGAGTACATCACGTTGTGTAACCTTACATTAGATTCCACGCTGCACAGCATCTTCTATGGGATTTAACCTGAAAGGCTCCATCAGTACGAGTCAAACTGACATATATTTATTTAGGATATTCCAACTTAAAATATAATATATATATAACTTATACATGTAAGCCTCACGCTTCCAGGAAGAGTGGGGGTACCTTCAGATATACTGGAACAGTTGATTTCCATACAAGCGATAAACTTGGCACCTCTCAGAAGCACTGGCCTTGCACATAAGATAAATCTCAACTGCCTAAAAGTTAAAGATCTGGTCTCAGCTCGTCAGGCACTTCAAGGACATGGGCACCTCCAGGCATTAGAGGAAGAGGTGGCAGCCTCATTGTGTGGAGGTGTCCAGCTCTCTCCATTGACTCTGATGCCTTGGAAGACTAGCTCAGACTAGACGGAAACCTTTTAGAGAACTGATGTGAACAGAGAGGAATTTTCAACCTACAGAATCCAGCAATTGGCCTTGCAGTGCATGTACCTTTAGAAACGGCTCAGTTTGGTAGATGCTTGGCAGCCAAGTCAGAACTACTGTCTCACAGTAAGGTTTCCAGATGTCTGGTATTCCCAGGCAAAATATCTCCGAGTTTCTTTCAGACAAAACTCCCTGCTAGATAAAGAAGCATCATTCAAGGTATCTCATGTGTGTAGTTGGCAGAGCCATCCTGGAAAAGGAGTACCTCTGAGAAAACAAATCACTTGTTATCAGTGTTGACGCTGAACACAGCCCATAATCAGAACAAGTTATTTCTCACCATGCTGTAGGTCCTCAACATACTTTGCAGTCAGATGAACAAAGAGGAAAACTTTAGATCTGCTCTAAAATGATTACAGATCTAACAGCAAGTGAGGCATGATGCAACACAAAGGAGGAACTTGCTAGGTGAACATAACAACGAGCAGATGTTTGTTGAAGTTGTAATGTGTCTCAAAACAGGTGTATTTTCAGGATTTGGTTGGAAGCAGGCGAAGGGAGTAATTTCATGTATGTCAAATGGAAAGCTATTGTGGAATGGCATAAGAGAAGTCTAAAACATGACGGGAGCAAAAAAATCACAAGGAATAGGCATTGATGAGAAAGAGGAGGGAGATGCCAACAAAGAGCAAAAGAAAGCAGAGCTACGGGGGCCAGGGCAGTAGCTGTGGAAAGGTTAGGCTGTATGGGTATGGGTATGAAGTAACAAAAGAGATGTTTGCATTAATGAAGGGGAAAATCCTGGTCAAAATAGCAGAAAGGAAATAAGATTTTTACCCGAGAAGTTTGGGTGTTTTGGCCATGGCACAGATGAGAAGGACTGTGAACAAAAGGCACATGGGAAAATGGTTAATGAATAAAGTGAAATTCTGGACTTGAAGAAAAGGTGGATTTTGGGGATCCTGTGGCATCAAGCTGCCTACAGACAAGAAGTCTGAACCATACAGCAAGTGTAGCGGAGGAAGTGCTTTCGGAAAGGACATGTCCTTTTGGGAAAGGCTGTGTTTGACAGCACGTCACCAGAGCAGTGAATGAAGGAGTTTTCTGCATTGCCATTGAGCTGTCATCTGACTGGTGGAGTCATAGTCTCTGGGACTTTCAGCAATGGCATTACCTTAACTCCATTTGAAATATGCTGCTGTATTTTGAGATATTCATAGACCTGCTTAGCTACTTTTTGTAACTACTTATCTTTAGCAATTGTCTACAAAATATTAATTCTGTTCAATAGTACTAAAATAACATATAAACACCACTAAAATAACATATAAAGGTCTACTAGGTCTAGTTACACATTTCCCATCAAGCGTGTTTTTCAATGAAAATGGAGGCTTCATTAAATTAAATATTACAGGAAAATTACAGAGGGTTAGAGATCAAAAGTTTGATTTTTCCACTGAAAGAATGATCTCTTGTGGGAGATGCAGTTGATTTCCTCGTATCCCAGTTATTCTTTGTGCCTGGACTCCTCAGCCAGACTACATTTCCATTGATGTCTCAAGCTTTATAACAAGGCGACAAAAAGTAATTGGAGAATGGTGGTACTTTTTGTTCTCATAAATCAGTCTGCTTGGAAAATATCAAAGTGACTTCTGAAATTCACGGCATCTGTAAAAGTTACAAAAAACGAGGTAGAAGTTGCTGAATATTGTAGAATTTTAAAAATAAGTTTGTGGTATTCTGAACATAGTTGGAAACTATTCTCCGCAGAACATGAACAATGTTCTTTTCAGTCTAATTACTTCAGTGATCAAAGCTAGACCTTCCCAAGTTCCCAACTGTAAAAGATTGCGGAGCTTTTGAGATGACATGGGATCAGAAAGGAACAGTCATAAAGATAAGGTATGTGTAAATAAACAAGCAAAATAACCCCCTTTGAGTATAAGGAAATGTAATAACTTTGAAAAACAGCATGAGCTTTTTTTCTTGTTTGAGCGCATTATCGCTTCTTTTTTTCAGCCTGTTGTAGCGTAGCACCACAAAGCTTCTATGGAGGCTCCCGAGAAACTATGGGACAAAGAAAAATGACTAGTGAATCACACAGTTATGTCCCCAGATCCCAGCAACAGGGACAAGGCATTGCTTCTGCTGCGTTCTCCTAAGAGGAACAGTAGTTCAGTGCACAAGCTTCACTTGTCACCGAACCAGCCAGGAAACTCATGTGGTCTTTACAGTTACAGAAGGCTGAGATTTTTCAGCCAAAACTCTTTTGGGCTGAAAATGCAAATTTAGGTCAGATGAAAGATATAATGAATTCAAATGAAGAAGATAGAGCAGCTTAGGCTGAAAAAAGTCTGAAAACAGTTTTGAAAAGTAAAAAAATTTCGTTTTGACTTTGTGGAAGCAAGATGTTGCGATCTGTCACTTCAAACAATGTTTTGTTCCTCACCTGATTTAAATTAGACACACACACACATATCTATACAAACGTCAAAGCAAAATGAAAGGTTTAGTTTTGGTTTGAACAAACGGCGTCTTCAGTCCAGAATGACTTTTTTTTTTTTTATTTTGCCAGAAAACTTGAAACTTTTTTCGCTTTTTTTTTTTGTTTGTTTTGATATTTTTGGTTTGGCGAGAAAATCAAAAAACATTGATGTGCACCAGTACATTCATGCTATTTCCTCCCTTTCAGAAGCCACAGTCTCTGCAGCAGACTGAGGGGTCTGTGTCATGGAAATTGGCAGGGATCGAGTAATTTGGGAAAGCAATGAGGAAAACAAATATTCTTTTCCCTCTGATTGCTTGGGAGTTTATCTGGAAGACATACAATCCTGGGCTGTGTAACCTCCCAGTCAAGAAACTCAGGAAACAGATTTTTCTTAAAAAATCTATTTTTTTTTTATTCCAATTTTTGCAATATAAGAGTGCCAATAAGGTTCTGTACAATGATAACATTTTGTTGATGGAAAGGATACATAATTAACCTAGCATATTTTCATTTCCATCCCCTCACAATGAAGGGATACAAAACAGCCCACGTATTTAAATCCACAGGCTAATTTCAGCTTAACTTGGCAGGTGAACAGAGGCTTCAGAAATTACGTTCCAACAAGATTTATGAAACTAGGTGGCTCTGTAAGTCAGAGAGACTTTATTAATGCCTTCACTAAGAAGAGGAAATCAAGGGGGACCAGCCTTAATCAGACATCAGAGAATCCTCACAGAGGCATGTGCAACGGAATAGGCTTTGCACGGAGCCTGCCTGTTGTTCCAGCCCTGGGGTTCACCCTGGAGATGCATTAGCAGGAGGGACCAGGGCTTTGCTGGCTCCTTCCCCGTGGCCTGGTGGCTCCTGCCGCCCCGTGAGCTACACCGGTGGCCCTTGCAGGAGGGAAGGCGGCAGTCCTGCAGCCTTCCCTCTGCCAGGCTGCTGTGGGTGACAAGGGGACACCTTTGCTCTCCGTCCACCACCTCTCACCAGGATGCTCGTGCCCTGAAATACCCTATCAAAGGGAGCATAGAATGACACAGCCGAAAGCTATCGTTTCCATTTAAAACTCCCCAATGTTTCTCACCGTTAAGCTTTGATTTTTTTTTTCATCCCTCTCATAAAATATAAATGCATTCAAGAGTGTTACTAAAGTACTTCACATAAACAGAGTGGAAACACATACCAACCAGCAGCTTATGCTACTTTTACGTTATAATTATTAACTTTTAAATCTCCTTAGCACTCCACAAATACAGCTCAGAGTCCTAAGCGAGCAGTGGGGCTCGGACCCCATGCACCTTCACCCGTGGGCAGAAACAGAGCATTCCCATGGACAACGCTGAGACTCTCTCCTGTTCTGCTCTGAAATAACAGGTATAACTAAATTCCTCTGGAGGCCTTTCCTCCCTCTCCTCTACACACTCTCCCCCTCCTCCCCCCCAAAATGAGCAGAAGTGGAAAAAAAGGGCATTTTTCCATTCATTGCATGGAGAGTATGAAAGCTTGGCACACAAGTGAGCTATGTACTGGAATTTGGGTGGGTCTAGGAAAAAGCACAGACTTCAGTGGAAAACATATATGGGTGTGTGTATGTGTGAGAAAAAGCCTTTTAAACCTTAAATTAACCACATCCATGGATTGGTCAGGAAAAAAAAAGAGAAAGCTGCCCTGAAGTAAAACTCTTGGGCAGTACTGAGAATAAGCAACCCTACATCAATACGAAAGTGTCACTGATATTTTTAATTTGTCCCTGATCGCTTCAAAGAGGCAGGTGAAAGGTCCCGGTTTATACACCGGTGCAGCGTTTTAATGGTTTATAGGACCCCCGTGACCATTTCTGTCCCCCTGGGAGCTGTGGCCACCCTCCACGGGGCCGGTGAGGAGGCAGCGCTTGGCTGGGGGCAGCGGCAGGGCCGGGCCGGGAATGGGGCCAAGGATGGAGATGGGGATGGGGACAGGGTGCGTGAGCCCCAGGGTGACACCGGTGGCCTCCCGGGGACTGTGTTGGGAGCGTCTGGGCAGTGCTTTGGCAAAGCTCGAGGGGAGACTTGATTGGGCAAGGACTTTGGTCCGAGACCGTAGCCACAGGTTGGGGTTACTGGTCGTTGTGGATGTGTCCGAGACTTGCTGTTTGAGAAAATTATTTTGTGTCAAGATCTAGAGACTTTATTAAGGGTAACAATGGCACAAAGGGAAATGTATGTGAAAGAAGATGCATTCACAACTGACTCTAGATGCACCAAAATCTCCCACATCGATACTCTATAAAGTACATCGATATGATGTACTCTATAAAGTACATGAAAACACACATACCATAAAGTGGTATTTTAAATAGCAAAAATGAACCTATGATTTCTATGTAAGTACATATGTATGTTTGCCTGCGAAATATCACACATCCTAATTTTATTGGACACTGATGAATTTTCTTTCCAGCATTTGAACGTTTTAACGTTTTGGTTTTGTTAAGTAGCTACCAAATATTTGTTTGAGATCAAGTAGAACTTGCTCCCTCTTTATGACACCTGGACAATCAAGGGAAATGGGTGCTTGGTGCAATTTGAAATCTCTGTAGCGCAGAGAAAACGGTGTAGGAATGAACATTTTTGAAGCTGTTACGTCCCTCAAAGAGAATACTGTCCACACTTACTCTGTAATTCACAATAAAGTAATTCATTATCAAAAAATAAGTAAGTAATTTTTATATGTCTCTACTGTGCCAGTAGCATCATCTGTGCTTTGCCTAAGAGAGAAAGACATCCAATTTAAAAATTGTTAGGATTGGGTGAGGGAAGTGGATACTTCGTCTCACAGGCTGCATTTTGCTAGCATGAAAGAAGAGTCATTTTTTGAAAACATTTTCCACAGCATGAACTTGTTCACACAGGTAGGGCAATTCTTCATAACCAAATAACTTCCTGAGAAACTCAGCTTGTAACAAGTTTTAAGATGAAACCATGACAAACCCATCCTTCTTTCTTGGAAACGTGCTTTGTAGTATTGCAAAAATCACAAGGCCAAATTCACTGGTATGTCCTGGCCATGCAGAGAAGCCATAAATTTGGCTTAATAGCAGGTTATTCTGCATTTATTGTTACTCTACCTAGACGAAGCAGCACAAAGCAGCTACCCCATACAGGTAAGAGAGACCCAGAAACTGTCAGAGAGGAAAAGCTTTGCTACTGTAACAGGGTCCAGCTTCCTGCTGGGTCAAGGTGTGCTATTTGCCCATTTAGATTTGATTCTGTCTACATCAGGCACTAGATGAACAAAAGGTTACCTTCAAATAAAATGCTTTTTTTCCTTGCCAGTTGCCTTGCCTTTTGCAGCCCTACCATTATTTTCAATACTATTGAGGTTTTTAAATATTTAAAAGGCGCAGAAATTTTTTTGGTGGAAAATTCTTTTCATAGACTGGTATTTCAGTTTTGAGATTCAGTGGCTGCACAGAGATGGAAAATTATAAACACGTTTATTTCGGCCGTGTTTGCGAATGCGTACGTACGGTGGAATTTTTGTGGGGTACTAAGGTCATTCCTCCATCAGCGTCATGTGTCGTGGTATGGGCTAAAGGAGTGCTGTGATTTACGGGAAATGCAGCTTTCGTATGGAGAGAGCACATTAAAAAATCTGCCACAGCAGAAGCCTGACACGCTGCAGGGAGCCTCACCTCACGGCCACACCTACGCTAAGCTATGAGAGCCCCGGTGTGCAATGACTAATTGAAAAACAAACCCCAACTTGACTAGGGTACAGTGCACGTATCATGCAAAGAATTGGCATAGCAAATGGTAATTAAAAAGAGAGCTGCTGAGCCACTGGATGTATTCATACCGTACGGTTGACATACAGGTAGGAGTCGATGCCCCTGCTCATCAGCGTGAGACGAGGCTGGTGCTGGGACCTGGCGTCCAATGTTGGGTTTGTGGCTCAGGGTATCTGAAGTCCAAGAAAGGAAAGAGAGGCACAAACCACTCTAAATGATCTGAAATATCGTACTGCTGCCTGATAAATATCTTTCATGTACCAGCCATGGTAGCTGAGAAACAGGGAGAAGAAGTGGCCCTGGGGAAGGCAGACCGCAGATGTTTTAGCCAGCTTTTGTGAACCATCAGCAAAGTGCTAACTTTTCTCCGTGCCTCTTGCATATCCACGACTAGGCACATCGCTATTCATTTTCAGCTACCTGCTGACAATTTAAATTAAAAATCTAGAGTAAGTGTCTGGGTTTGGGTTTGTTTACTTGTTTGTTTTTAAATGAAACCAGATTTTTATTGGACCAAGACATGAATTTGGAGAAAAAAGAAAACAAACAAGAAAAGAAACCAGGCAAGCTTTCTGTCCACTAACCCTTCTTCAGGTCTGAAATACAAGCAGCAAACTTCAAACCAACTGCAGGTTGGCAAATCAGTTGCTCTGAGTTTAATTTTATTATTACTATTATTCAGTGGGAGAGTAGGCCTCTGCCAGCTTGTGAACTGACGGGTGAGTACCGGGGAGGTTAAAAACAAGGTGCTGTCCTTTACCTACTGTGAAAGAAGGGAAAACAAGGACACAGCCACCCTATGGCGAGCAGGGAACGACAGTCCCAGCAAACTCAGGCAGCAGCCCAGTCCGGTGCGTTTGTGCTCCGCACTGACCTGGGAGGCGACTCCCTTCCCTACGAACTTTGTCGGACTTAACAACCTGAGCAGTAGATGGGTTCGGACTCATTATTTTCTATATCGTTATAAAAGCCGCCACCATGTGACTAAAATACTAGAAGGAAACACAGGCGTCCCTCGGCTGCGTACGGAAACATGAAACGGCCTTGGCACATGAGCTCGTGTGGTCAGATTATAGCCGGGTGACTTATACCAGGTGGTATATAAATAAGCATAAAGAGAGGTAAAATGTGCCTCTGGGCAAACAACTCAACCACCTCGAGCCCCAGCCCTGAAACCAGAGAAAAGAGCAGCGCAGCATCTCTGGGTGCCTTTGCCCGGCCAGTGCTCCCCTGGGAGCCATGGTCCAGCGAGGTGCCCCGTCCTCGCGCCGGGACGGGGCAGGCGGTGGGAGCTGTGTGAAAGCACGCTCTCACAGCTGCCGGAGCAGCTGGCAGGCGAAGGGCCCTTTCCCAAAAAAGGAATTAAGTACTTAAGCAGGCCTTAAGTAGGCCTTAGTTGACTAAGTGAAAAACTATTTTGCGGAAAATCCCTGCCCAGCTTCTGTTTTATGCTGGAAGTGCTCGATATGTACAGGTGCCTCCATTTCTGACCCCCTAAACAGCTCTGCGTTTGGGCATGCCGCAAAGCACCCTATAAGACACCAAATGGATTAGTTTATCTCATGTCTAAGCAAGAAGGGCCAGAAATGAGACATTCCTTGGCTTGTCTTCAACCTTCTCCCAGCATACCCCCTTCTCTCCTTCTCCATCTCCCTCCTGCATAGCAAGGCTCCCCAAACTGTGTGGCTGCTGCCACTTGTGTTCCCAAATCTGACCATCAAAGGAGATGGAGGTGAGACTCCTCCGCGTGTCTGAGGCGATTTGTTCCCACATTTCCACCTTTGCAGGGGAGTTCACTGATAAGGAACTGGGGAGATGGGGAGGGGAGACTCTGCGCTTCCTAATGAAGCTGCCTCACTCTATGGATGAGGATTTAAAAGGCCAGAAAGTAAGAAGGCATCAACATCACTCTATGGCCAAGCTGTTAGGGTGCTCAGCTGGCCATGGAGAGTGGCACCACTCTTCAGTCTCTGCACCAAGAATCGCTGATGTGTTTACAATCTGTCTTCCTGAAGAAAAAGACACCAAAACTGTCTTAATATGGATGCAGAAACATCCCAAAACGTATTTTCTTGGCTTTGATTTTGGAAATGGCTATTTCGTTTTGACTGACACATTAAGTAAACAAATGAATAAAAAAGTGTGTTCGCTTGTGACCGGTCTTGAGGAAAACCTCAGCCCAAAGGATTGAAGCCTTGCAAAATTTGAAACCATTGAAAACAGAGTCATATAATGGAGAGGTCAGGAATAGATGCTGTGAACCTGTGGTAAGATACTTGCAGAACATAAAAAAGAGTGCAGTCTTGTGAGAAACAACTCTGCTGCCACAGCTACCCGCTTCTCTGGTGGTGTTGTAAGCATAACTAGTTTGGCTCTTTTGATTCACAGAGGGCGGGAAAGAGGAGAGGGATGGGATACTAAGCAAAATGGGGGAAAACAGGACAATGAGAGATACCCTCGTGGAAAAGAGAAATACCTCAGGGAGAAAGAAGGACAGGACGTAGCTACTGAAAGCCCCTAAAGGCATCCTAGAAGGGAAGAGTGAAGAAATAGTGGCAGTCACTGCAAAACGGGACAACAGTAGGCGTTAAGCTCTCTGAAGGTCTATTCCTGGCCTTAGTATTGACTGCTAACATTGATTGGGACAGGACATTCATTCCCATCCTCTCTTAGCGCAGTTCCTTCTCTGCGGTGTTGCTGAGATGTTTGCCTGTGCCAGAGGACTGCTGTGAGGGGCCACTAATGTTCCTACAGCAGGTCGAAGATGTAAATGAAAGTGGAAGTACAAGGTATGAGTGTGATAAGCATAATGCAACAATAATGTCCCTTTCCGCCTTGCAGAGTAGTTCTGGCACCCAGCTCCCCAGAAGCAGAAAGGACAGGCTCTCGAGAGTCTGTTTAGACTTGCCCGTGTAGAAAGAGCCAGGTAAGGTTTGCACAGCAAGAACGAGGAAAGGGTTAGTGGGTGGGAAAAGCATCACAGCAGAGGCAGGTTTTAAATGCTTAACTGTGTTAATGAAGTATTTGAAACTGAAAAGAGTTCGAAGCACCAAGATGCCAGCAAGGGAGACATTCAAAAGTATTGAATGGTGCACTGCTGAAGAAAAGCCATTTGTAAAAATAAAAGAACAGAACAGGTTTCTGGGGAACCTTTCTCTCTTTTCCAGCAGCATTGTATAAACTGTATTACTGAACACAAAAAGGAGAGTTTCAGAAACAGATCAGTTTACATACTTCTCTCTGAAAGAAGACTTTGGTGTGCGTGAAGGTGCCTGGACTGAAGGCTCTGCACAGCCAAGTCCCCTGTTCATCTGCAGAGCCCGGGGCAGAGGCTGGAAGGCAGGTTTTTGGAAGGACGGATGGCTCACTTGCAGTGTGTTAGCTGTTCAGATGCCAGCAATATGTGCTTTTTCGCTACTTGGAGGCCTGATCCAGAGACCTGTGAAAACACTGGGAGCTTCTCTATTAACCTCAATAAGCTTTGAGTCATCTTTTGCCTTCTCTCTGCCTACTTGGTTGTTTTCCTATTTGCTTGCGTCAGTGTAGTTTCCAAGGCTCATCTATCTAAATCAATAGTTACTGCAAAGTCTTACATCCTGCCCCTGGAAAGAACAAGATTCCTGTACGATCTCCCTCAGAAACAATGCACCATGAGACTTCTCCAGCTTTCATTCGTCTTCCATGGCCAGACGTCATGCAGTCAGCCTAGGAGAGACAAAGATGGATTTGCGTTTTCACTTTCTTCCTACTGGTCTGTAAACGGTTGTTGTCCTGGCCCTGCCGTGAGTGATGAAAAACATGCCTCCAGCTCCCCCACCGTGCCGCTCGCCTCCACCTCCGGCGCAGTCAGTTCTGCAGCCCCCGGGTGCTACCCTGCCGGCAGGCTTGGCCGTGCCTCTGCTTTCGCCCGCTCCTGGGTGCCCGAGCCCGGGGAGAGCTGGCATTCACGGGGCTGCCCTGCGTTGATGGGTGGCTCTGCAGAGGGATGGGGAGCTAAAGGCACAGCTTTGGCAACTGATTTTGACTTGAGGCGATATTTACAGTTCTCTTGGCTCAGTCCTGTTGCGAAAGAAAACAAAAAGGTGTTAATTTAGTTTTTAAAGGCAGCATCTTTCACAATATGACTGACTGCCAACCCGCCTATCACCGCTCTCAACGCGCATCAGTCCTAGCGCTGAAGGACTCTTTTACGAAGAGTGCAGGGTAGCAGTGTCCAGCTGTACGACTGCATGCTGCAGCTGGTGGCGGAGACGAAGCATCCTTTCGCAACCACCGCATCCCTCCCTCTGCCTCTGCTCTCTCCTTTTGTATTCCGTAGCTCAGCTACAGAGGAGGATTTTGCCGGTTGACAATTGCGCTGCATAACCTGGTGCATAGCCCAAAGGGAGGAGGGTGTTCATGCTAGGCAGAGCACTGAGAATTCAGGAGGGACTGTTATAACCTACTGAACCACATCAGACCTAGGAAAGATCTAAAGATTATGTAGTTCTTTTCAATGTTTTCTTTCCTTAACCCTGCGGGTTTTTTTATGCCAAGCCTGCTAATGGTTTATGCTGGTTGAAAAAACAGTTCAAGTTTTGCCCCTGTATCAGAGTGGCAGTGAAGCGTGCGTGAGGGTTTGCTCAAGTGGCAAAGCATATCTGATTTGAAAAAAAGCAAACAACTGAGGCCACTCGAAAAAGTCGTGCTCCTGTACACTTTTAATCAGTTGTGTCTGCCAAAAGAGATCTTGCACAAGCAAATCTGGCTTCATGCAACAGGAACATTTTTGTGTGTATGGAAGCTGGCCTCAACTTCTTGATAATGTGGTCTCTGGAAGCAGTGTTAATGTGCTTGTTATATCCCTGGCTGCTGGAATTACCTTAATATCAAGGTATTCATGGTTGGTGGTTTGGTATGTAGCTCTACGTTTTATTGACTTTGTCTGCACTAAGCTTCCTTACCAGCATGTGCTCTGATGGGGAGTCTCCTTTGGCTGTTCCAAAGGGCTGGTGAGGAAAGGAGGTAATTCATAGGACATTAGAGTGCTAGACAAGTCTGAGACGATTTCATTTTCTTCCCTCTTGAAGTATCTGTTTCCTTAGCTGTACTTCAGTTCACTTTTATTTGCAGCTACAGTTTGAGTAGGGTTTTTTTACAGTAATAAAAAATACTTTATCAGTGTAAAATCAGTTAGCTAATGGACAGTAGATGTTCTTTTAATTTAAAAATGTATACTATTATTATTATTATTCAGGCTTGTTCGCTTATATTAACTTACTGTGGTAGACGTGCTTTCTGATTTAGAGGGAAAGGAGTAGAAACCAAACAAACCAAAAACTTTCGGCTGAGGTGCTGGGGGTGGTTGTCAGGGCGTAGAGTATATCTGAGGTGCCTATATAAGGTATAAGATGGGAAATAGTAATGCAGGTGTTATAACATGGGTTTTATACATACAGACACCCACGAATCATTTATTGCGGGATGTTGTATTGGTCACTTCACTCAGGCAGCAGTGAGGAAGTGGAGGGCAGGGGAGAGCCCTCCTCTGAAGCCCGGTTTTGTTCCACTGTTGGTTTCATCAGAGCTTCTTCCCCCAAATGACTGCTGCTGGCTGCTGCCAGTGATAAGGGAGGGGAGCAGAGGCAGCGCTGCTCGGAGGCGGCGTGACAGATCCTCTCTTCCCGTATCAGTGTGGCAGAGAAGAAGGGAAGTGTTTCTGCAGGGAAAGGAAACCAAGATGAATTTCCCTGGAGAGGAAAAGAGCACTAGAGGAATTCAGGATCACACAGGAAACAGTGATGTAAGAGAAAAAAATAGGAAGCAAATCAACACAAAAAAAATACCCTACCACCAAAAAAAGCACCAGAAATTGGCTGGGACCCATTTCAGGAAATCACTGTAAAGCTGAGTAACTTTATCACATACAGAAATACAAATCAAGGGAGGACACAAAAGATGACGGGGAAGCTCTGATACAGCCTCTTTCATCTATGGTGGACTCCAAAACCAACAGCTCTGCCATGCTGACCCCACATGGGGAGACTGACTTTGCGCACGGGGACAGCACAGAGGCACAGTGAGAAACGGCTTTGGTTGTGAGTTGAAACACCGTCTGGAGCGTGCCAGCCATTGCCTCGGGCTGAAGCAAATCTTTACTTCTTGCGTTGAGCCTGAAATGGCAAATTTTGCAGCTGTCCTCTGTTGGCATAGCCCAGGGAGGACATTGTGCCTTACAACTACCTTTCTACCTCCTGTCTTGTGGGGGAAACTGTTCTACAGCATTTCGGTACGTCTATGATGTTAGGTGTCCTCCACCAGCTATGGAGATGTGGCAGGATGCAGTGTCAGGATTTTCTCCATTCAGGGGTCCCGGACAGGGAACAACGTATTTCAGGGCAGAGCAGAGGCAGGGGCAAGAACTCCTTAACCAGGCCCTTGTGCAGGTTGAAAATGTGGACCGGGCTGGTGCTGCAGATGAACGGTGCAGTCTATGCGTACTAAGTCCGGCAACTGAAGACCGTATCAGACCCACAGTGCATGTGGGGCAGAGCTGCTCTGCACAGCATGCCCAGAGCATCCCATACATGTCACATTTATTACACATATGTCGACCACTTGTGCAGAAGCCAGTGTTTCTCGGGCATGGTAGAGCCACAGTGAGTGTGGTGTGCCAAGTGTCGCCGTGCCCCTCACCTTGGGCCGCCCCTGACCCTGATGGGGTAACTCTGCTCTTCACCGAGCCCATGAGCCCTGTCCCTGCCCCACCAGCTCGAGCCCACCAGCTGGAGCACTGAGGAGGAAAGGTGGAGCCTTGTCTGTCTCCATCCTCGTGGCCTCCAGAGGAGGAGGAGCTGGCAGCCCTGGGGAGCTGCTCCCAGGAGCAGGCGTCCAGGTAGGCTGAGCGGGGGGATGGGATGGGGACATGTCCCCGGTGCTGGATTGGAGAGGCCAGCTATCCTGGCCTAGCAATTTGTGGCAGGGAAGTTTGTTCTGACAGCGTAATGTTTGTGCCTGAAAGTAATGGCTAAGGGGAAGTGTGCTCGAGAGGAAGAGGTGTACTGATTTCGGGACAGACTTTTGCATACATTTTATGTCCATGGCTTATCCAGGGTGAGGCTCGGTGTGGGGAATGGAGCCTCTTCACTAAGCGGTATTCATTTTCCCATTAGAAGTTGCATGTATTTACCGCACACTGACAGTAGCACTTGATTTTGAGTTTGCCTAAAGAGCGGTTGCATGTGCGCTCCTTCCCACCCCTACCCCTCCCACCCCCCCCCATTTCCTCCCGTTGTTCTTTTTCAGATCACTTGAAGGTTTTTTCCTGTTTATTATCCGGACATGCTGCGCTTTGTGTGTTGATTTGACTGTCACATAAGGAATCTCCTACTGGGATCATTGATGCATTCCTTTCTTTTATATATATATATATATATATATATATATATATATATATATGGCAATGGCTCCCAGACAATGGAAGAGAAATGCTGGTGATTAAACCAAAATTGGAATGAGCTACAGGTGTTAATGGGAGTTAAGTTTAATTACCCTTCCCCAGAAAACCTGCAACAGTGTGATGGGCATAGTCATAAACAAAAATTCTCCTTAATTGACATAACAGGAAAGGTACTTCAGTGAGCAATTATGCTGATGTCCTGGACTGGCACATGTGTGTACCACAAATATATCTTGTACTTCCTGCAAAATTCTTTTAAGTAGCTATAAGGAAGACGTTCTTTTTTTTTTCTTTTTTTTCAGTGGTTCACGAAAACGAATCACTTACTTAAGGCTCTTTTTGAGGAAAACAATGGAACAAAACAATGCTTTTCGTACGACCTGCCAAAGCACAAAGGATGCATGGGATGTTTTTTTTCTTTGTTGTTTTTGTCAGCAGGAAGTTTTGTTGTTGGAAACGACTATAACATGCACTGTCCTTGCTCTACGTAATCACTGTCTGGTCCCGCAAGCCGGGTCTTGTTACTTGCCTCATCAAACTGGCACAGGCACCGTTCTGCTTCACTCTGTGGGCTTGGTTCAGTCCTGAGTGTCCGCACACTTACTCTCCATCCGGACCGATGCACAGTAAACAAACTTCAGGAGTCGGGTGGTCCAATGATTGCTGGGTTCGCGCAGGTCAGGGCCCACGGCTAGAATGCTGACTTTGTGAATTGCCTCCTTTTTTTTTTCCTTAGATGGCTTAAAATCAGAGTGCTGTACAGTGCAAACAGCTTTGAAGTGTTTTCAGGTGTAAATATTCCTTTCCAAAACTCGACTTTGATGCGTCCAGGTCTGCTTTGTTTCCCTCTAGGTTAGTTGTAGGTTTGTAACAAAGAGCCAGATCCGATTGAGTCAATCACTTGTGGAAGTTAATTGTTCGCAGTGAAAGCTGGTCTGTCTCATTTTGCCTCCGTCGCAGGAAGAGACAGAGGTGGTGTGCTGGATCTGCGTTCTAAACCAAGCATTGACGCGACTTTAATTTTGATCAGATGTCTCTCTTCAGGGCATTAAAGAAAACCTGCTCGGTAATCAAAAAGAGCCTCTTCTCTAGAGAAACGTAAGAAAAAAATTTAATGCATTTTACAGAAATAAAGTACTAATATAAAATTTCAGCTTGGTCAAATTTCTTTTGCAGGCTATCATAAAAGAAACCTACTTCTCCATATTTGGCAGTCACCAGAATCAAAGAATGATTTTTTTTTTCCCCCTGGAAAAAAAGAATATCAAATTGTTTGTAATATCAGATATTGTGTGATGGTAACTTTATATTTCAACTGTTTTTATTCACTGCTGCTGTTTTTAGATTACGTTTGTGCCTTCTCTCCATCAACATTTTCAAATGCTTTTCAGAATCAGTTATGTGCTCTGATTTCATTAAGTAACAGTCTTCTTTTATTCTCTCCTCAGGACTGAAGCAGTGAGAATGGAAACCACAAAGATTAATATGTCTCGCGTCCCGCTGGTCAACGGAGGCATCGACACTGCCATGCTCAAGGCACACAAACCCCGCGTGATGTCCAAAAGCGGTCACAGCAATGTGCGGATAGACAAAGTTGATGGCATTTACCTACTCTACCTTCAAGATTTGTGGACTACAGTTATAGACATGAAGTGGAGGTACAAACTCACCTTATTTGCTGCTACTTTTGTTATGACCTGGTTCCTCTTTGGAGTTATCTACTATGCCATTGCATTCCTTCATGGTGATTTAGAAATAAACAAGTTCACCCCAAAGCACGAGCCATGTGTCAAGAACGTAGACTCTCTGACTGGGGCATTCCTCTTCTCCTTGGAGTCACAGACGACCATTGGCTATGGGTTTCGTTTCATTACAGAGGAATGTCCTCATGCAATTTTCTTACTTGTGGCCCAACTGGTCATTACCACCTTGATTGAAATCTTCATCACAGGTACCTTTCTGGCCAAAATCGCAAGACCTAAAAAAAGGGCAGAGACTATTAAATTCAGCCACTGTGCTGTCATTACTAAACACAACGGAGAACTTTGCCTGGTGATCAGAGTAGCAAATATGAGGAAGAGTCTTCTGATACAGTGTCAGCTGTCTGGGAAGCTTCTTCAGACATATGAAACCAAAGAAGGGGAGCGGATCCTGCTGAATCAAGCCAGTGTCAAGTTCAACGTTGACTCCTCTTCAGAGAGTCCATTTCTCATTTTGCCTTTAACCTTCTACCATATTTTGGATGAAAGCAGCCCTTTGAGAGATCTCACACCTCAAAATCTCAAGGAGAAGGACTTTGAGCTTGTGGTGCTCCTGAATGCCACTGTGGAGTCCACCAGTGCCGTCTGCCAAAGCAGGACTTCCTACATCCCTGAGGAGATCCACTGGGGCTACGAGTTCGTGCCTGTGGTTTCTCTCTCTCCAAATGGAAAGTACGTTGCGGATTTCAGTCAGTTTGAGAAGATTAGGAGAAGCACAGATTCCACTTTTTATAGTATGGACTCTGAAAAACAAAAACTAGAGGAGAAATACAGGCAGGAGGATCAAAGAGAGAGGGAACTGAGAACGATGTTGTTACAGCAGAGCAATGTTTGATTGAATGGGACAAACTGTTCTGATTAATCCTTGTTGCAAACTGAAAAAACATACTTTCTGTGCTGTATGTCTGCTATGAAACCAGCAGTGAAGTCCTTTTCAGCAAATAGCTTTGGTGTACAGTAAACCTATCCCTTTGTTTGGCTGAGTTGTTAATCAAGTATTTTGTAATTAGGCAGGATTTCTTTGTTCATGATCGTGACTTAGCAAAGTTGGATTTGTATTAAGTCTCTGCCTTATACCACCACTAAAAGCAGACACACCACTTTCCGTTTGGAAAGTGAAACTGGATGCACTGTGCTGATTCCTTCAAATATTTATTTGACATGGTTTTACTGTGAACATGCATTCGCAGAGACAGCACATAGTACTGCTAGAAGAAAATCTGCTCCTTTAAAATATGTATATTTTAAATGTGTATTCTCGTACCAGGTATTGCCTTCGCGGTGATTCCTGGCACTGAAAGTAAGTTGATTGGAGAGACAAATGGTTGGATGTGGGAAGAGCCTGCATGGAGGTGATAAACTCCTTCTTAAATCTTGCAGGAGGGTGACAGAGTAGTCATGCTGGGTGGTGAGGAAGGGACCTCGCGCTCTGTCTCTGCTACTCAGAGCTTGTTTTGTGATCACTCACTTTTTTAACCTTGTTAATACCTGATTTATATATAATAGCAAAAAGGGGAGTTCAGGGCAAGCTACACAGAATCATAACACTAATCAGCTAAGGTTAAAGCTGGCTTTGAGACACCTGGTTTTTATCCAATGTAAATAGTTTGTAATAGCAGCATAACAATACATTTCTACAGATTGCTTGCTTTGCTATGGACCGTATTTAATTTTGGTTAAAAGAAAGCTTTATAATGTCTGTAGACAATATTTACTTTTTCTGGCAATCATAAAGGATAAGCATTCCTTTCATCCATTTCATTTTTGGTCTATTAAAACCATTCCATTAATAAAGGAATTTAATTTGAGCAGCTCCTGATCTTTTTGTGGCATGGGGAGAGGGTGTGGTACCCCGGAGACGCTGAAAGAGCCGAGTGCTTGGTGTAGGCAGCAGCTTCCAGCACACAACCCAGGAACTCAGCACATCACGAAAGCGGTCAGATTATGGGTAGCAAACCAGGTAGCAGTGCTGTCCACATAGCATGCCTATTATACATAGGTCAGCTTTTTAATGGGACTTAGAAATTATTTCTGACTCATATCGCTTGGGCAGCTTTCTGAGTTCTAGAGATTTTGCTCCCCTAAAGCTTTGGCAAGGAAAAGCTGTATTAAGTAGAAGTTTTGGGTCCGTGGGCCAGGTCTTGGCCTGAGAGACACCAAGGCCTGCAGTGATGAAAGGACTTTCGGCATCATTACACTTACTGTTACTGTACTTAGCTTCCCGTCACCGTGTGGCCCAGTGGAACGCAGTCCTGCAGTCTGCCATACAATATTCTACACAATAAACAAATCTAGTTTGGTGGCTGAAGAGGCACGCAGCAAGTTCAGCACAGAGATGCCCGTGGCACCAAGAATGAATGTCAAGAAGAAGGGAGTGCGTACTGCAGGGGGTGGGGGTGGTGAGGAGGGGCATGAGAGGCTTAAAACTGTTCATTTATGTAAATGGTTAGCTCTCCTGTGTGAGAACTCAAAGATCCAAGGACTTGTCTGAAGAGAGAGTCTTGACTTCACTTAATCCAGAAGGTTCCCTACCCGCTACAATGCAAGCAAGGTTTCTCCAACCACTGTAATTGCAGGGCCCGCCTAGCTTTCTTGGAAAGAATTTCCAGGTAGTATTATGCTATGTTGTCACACGGGTTTTCATTTACAACCACATATAGAGGATGTTAATGTTTAAATTATTGATTGTTAATTTTCATTTTTCCTTCATTTTCTCTGATCGCTTGTTTCATTGCAAGGAAGTGCGTGCGCTCCATGAATTTTTGCAGTTATTTTGTAGACCTGAGATTCGTGTCCTACAACTCAGTGAACACTGCTTTGGGATGCTGACCTGAAAGTGCGCAGATGTCTTAACCCTTCTTCTGCCAAGCTTTAACCTCCATGTTTTGATAATCAAACATATGCTCCAATTCTTTCTTATCTGGGTAAGTGCTCAGATCATTCCTAAAGTCATTGTCTCAGGTGTGTATTGACTGTAAAATAGCTTCACCAACAACAAGTGTGCTGGTTCTTCTCCAGAAATACCTGATGATGAACTGATCCCCTTCTCCCATCCCCTTCCCATCCCTGGAAATAAAGAGAGACATGTCAATTTGTATCTTTCAGGGGAGCGCTCCATTCATTTCAATGAACTTGTTTGTTATTGCACTTTCTTGCTTGTATCTTAAGAAATCCCAGTGTGTTGAGCCCTGTAGGGGGGACACATGCCAAGTCCCAACGGGCCTACATACTTCTTGAGTGTCAGGTCTAGGAAGTCCTGTGGGTACCCAGTTGCAGCAGTGTACTTGTGTGGGGACTTTTGTGGCAGCCATTTAGGAGCATAGAGACCAGGCTGCTCCAAGCTTTGACAGCTGCTGAGCAGTAATTTTTTAGGACCTTCACTTTGGGAGCTAAGGAAGCAGGTAGAGAGTTAAGCCTCTGTGTACACCAATCCCAAGGTTCAGTCGCTATGTTCACTAGGCCATTCCAGTCATTAGGTTATCCTGAAGAAAAAACATCATAAGCAAAAGCCTTGGAAAGAAAAAAAGCATCACGGAAATTATTTTCTCTGAACTTTCAGTCCTACAGGTCTTTAAAAGAAAAGAAAAGAAAAGGAAAACACTAGAAATCTTTGGCAAAGTCAAAGCAAACCTTCATCAGGTAGTGAGAGACTGTACAGTAGTATTACATACATACATTAATATAATATGTAATGCACTGCTATTCATTCATTCCAGCTTCAGAACACACCTGTACTTTTCCTTCCTGCTTTCGTGCAAGCATAACTTCCATTGCTCTAACTGCAAGTTAAGAAGAGCAGAAGTGGCCTCGGAGCAGCACGCTTAGCTGCAGAGTACTGAACTGCAGTGGAAAAATGTCATGACATGTGGATCTGATATGAATCACCAGCAAACCACAACTTCTCACTGCTTGTGGTGAGCTCTTCTGGTTGTGTAAACACAGCTACGGTGATTTACCTCGGCTGAGCACTGACAGGACGGGGAACCAGAAAGCAAAACTTCCATGGCCGTCCCAGAGCTGCCTTACCCATGAGTAAGGACTGTCGTGCCCACGTGGTGACTGAGGGTGTGAGAGTCTTCTTGTCTGCCGACTGCCGGTGTTGGGGCAGAGCACCCACCGCTCCAGCAGGTCTGGCTCCTACACAGCCGGCAGCAGCACCTTCTCACTCCTCTCCCTGCTCCACAAATGGAAGATACCGCTTTGGGAGCCACTGAGTTGGGTGATCATGCTAGTCTCTATAATGTGCTAACTTTATGAATAAATTTAAATTAAATCTGAATCTAAAATGTCAGGGACTAAAGAAAGCAGTGGAGCCCCACGTCCCTGTGTGCACTAAGTGCATGAGTATGTATGTCCGTCAAGTAAATCATCCATTCCAGTCACTAGATCATTCAGAAGAAAATAGTCATGGTAAATGAAAATTTACTTTTCTAAATTTACTGAAGAATATGACATATTTATCTTTCTTTTATTTGTGAGTTATCAGCGAGCAGAACATTTTTAGAGTCGTTTTAATTATTTGGACTTGTACAGCACACAGCTGAATGGGAACTTATTTCAGCTCATCGACTGTTTCTGAACTATTTGCTTTGGCTTTGGCTTCAATACTTCATTGTTCTTGGTTTTTTCCTCTTTTTTTTTTATTTTTTTCTGTGGAGGTAGGTGATTGAAGCAGCATAATTTCACTTTTGTTGCTTCCTTGCAATGACTTAAGAAGGGAAGAAATGAACTCTCAGAGACTGCAGGCTGACTGTGGCAGAGTCAGATCCACCATCCTTCACAAATATTTCACTTCATCTTCCAAACTGATGACAATGTTTGTGGAAAGCCAAGGATTTGACAGGGGAGCGTAGCGGTCTCCAGAAAAATGTGGCTCTCTAATATTCTGAATAGAAGTAGGAGGGCAAATAGCCATTAGGTCTAAAAGATACTAGGGGAGGGGGGAGGGGATGCAGAATGGAAAACCAGAGAGAACAAAACCCACTCATGCACGCTCACCCGTATGACTGAATATTTGCGAGTTCCATAGGATGCCAGGTTAGAAGAAAACAAACTCAGATTTGCTGAGATGACTGGGAAAAGTAAATGCAAGTTCTGTATTTAAACAAAGGTTCCTGATGACTTTTGAATGTGTTTGCTCAGTGTGAGTCTGAGGACAGCCTGATCTTGAAAGAGAACAGGTAAGACTCTGTGATGACTGTATCAAATCTGCGATGGAGAGAAGCTTAAAAAAGCAAAGCGTATGCTCTAGCTCTTGCTTACTCATTGCTAATACTCTGTTTGGCTGCAAAGCAGTCATGTCCCGGTCACCCTCATGTTGTTGGGATTACATGGATAAAGGAATGCTACCCTGACTTGCCTGCTCAGCCTTCAGCAGATACTCTCTGCAAATATTAGATTACCAGAACAGAGCCCTTCTAATGCAGTAGGTACTGGTTGGACATCCTGTACCTAAAATGGCTTGAAAGAGCTTTTGGAGCATTTCCAGGGCGTCATATGTTCCCTCAGCAGAGACTGTTCAGAGCTGCCCTGTTCTGCGTTAGCACATAGTACACACAGCAAAACAATATAATTCCACAAACAGCACAACATACATATGCTTTTTGCATCTCCTCTTAACAATAAATTCCGCAATGGTCACTGTGCACCTCACCATATCGTATGACTGTTAAATTCATTCCTTCTTTACTATCTCCTGTGAATGTTTATCCAGACAAAATATGACATGATGACTGACATTAGTGATATTGAGAGGAGGAAAGTGTTTAAGGACCTAGGATTTATGACTCTGACAGATGTATTGCCATGAATCTTTCACAGCGGACAAAGACTGTACTGCTCTACCTGCCTGCTCCTCTCCTTTGCCCAAGATCAGCAGCCTATAGACCAGCAGCGGAATGGAGCTTTGCCTGGCACTACGAAGGCTCCAGCCGAGATCCAAACGTGTGGCAGGCTCTGATGAAACCAAAACCAGCTCACGGAGGCAAGTTGGTGCTAAGATCCTGCACTGTGGAGGTGCAAGACGTGTGTTCTGTTCTGCTTTCACACAGAGAAAAAGTGTCTGATGGGGGCAGCAACATAAAGCTGTTTTCGGCCACCCTCACTGTATATCTACTCTCTCTCAGGAACACGCCAGCCTCAAACTAAAATGCAGTGAGTCTGAGTTGCAATACATTTAAAAGGGCTGAGGTGTCTGAGGAAAAGACTTCACAGAGGTCAGATGGCTCCAGTACTCATTAATGGCTTTTGCAGTGCAAACTGTTCGCCTCCCATAGACCTATTTCAACGTCTTTTCCCTTCTACTGCTCATATTAGGCATCTAATTATCTAATGCTGGTTAGGATCGTAATTTATTTATCTTTCCTTTGCAACAAAGATATATACTTGAATCATAAGCAGAGTAAGATTTCACTTAACAACTGCGGTTAAACAACAATTTTCAAGTTAAGGAATTGTTATTCATTCTTTACCCAATGAAATTGGTAAAATGGTCTGTGAAATGTACCCTTCGCTGGGCTCCAAAATAAGAAATGTCTCAAAATAAATATCAAAGTCCAAGATCTGGAATGAATTAGGTGATTCATGCTAAATGGCCAATCTTGCTAGTTATTGGAAAAAAACAGATTGTTATTTTCAGAAAAAAGTATCATAAATGCTACCGTAGTGGTAGACAAAGTTCAGAAAGAACAATATATACCATAGCAGCCTATGGAAGATGCTTGTTGTAAGTCGGGGTAGTTTTTCATTGTAAAGCTGCAGATGTATAGCTGCTTTCCTGTGTGAAACAAAGATTTAGGCAATGTTCATTTCCCAAAGCACGTCCAACTAACATTCATGTGACAGAATCACTCATTTCAGTCTTGGTGCAGTACAATTAGGCAACTGGGGAAGGTCAGAATGGAGGTTAAGCATAATTCCCAACCAGATCCCCATGTTTCTTTCTCCCTCCCTCTCTCCTCTGCTCTCTTCCATGAATTCATGGAAGGATCTATTCTGTACCCTGAGCGCCCCGAAATAGCAGTGAATAACAAATGGCATCCATACAAGTTCTGCATGTACATGAAGCATATCTAAAAGCTGCAGACTTGGGTGCATATTATGACAGCTTATGGCTGGCAAAAAGTAGGGAAAACGCTTACCGAAAGACAGGCCAAAAAAAAGGAACAGATAAATAACTTCTCTAAGCGTGTAGCACTTCAGAACTGAGATTTGCTTTCCTATTCAAATAAGTTGCACCTAAGTATAAGGCAAGTTGGGTTTTTTTTTTCTAGAAAACTGCCCTAACCCCATATTTTACTTGTATCTGGGTGAATGTGATGATAGCTGAGCTTTTCTCCTTCAACCAAAGTGCTTGAAAGCTAGCACAGACACTCAAAACTTATGTTTTGAAAACCAGAAATGGTTGAGTCTTCCAGCTGATAACGTTGAAAAAAGTTTACTCAGCTTGAAACGTCTATTAATGAAACACTGATTGCCTTATCCTGGCAATTTTATTTATACTAACCTCACAAACCTGGGCAAATCTTTAGTTCTGAGAGGAAATAAGCAAGTTGAATTTATTCCCTGATAGACTTCTGCCGTTCCCCAGTTCTACAGAAAAATGAGAGCTTGTCTGCACATGGAGTTATTCCAGTGCAATCATTTAACAACCCCAAGTAACAACCCCGGTCCAGAGCGATAGTACACGTGGACGCTGTGAGACTGGAATGCGGGTGTCTTTCCCTGCATCAACTTCGCTGACTTTCATTACTGATTCCATCAGAAATAAAAAAGAAATAATCGCATTGCCACATGACTTATTCCATTTTACCACTCTCCCACTTTAAATTTACAGCTTCTCTTATTCCAGATGCATTTATTTGCATGTGCAGACAAGCCCCAGACTGCGAGGAATGGGTCCAGTTTCGCTCATGGAAGTGGTCCTTCCCAGGAATTCTTTCTGGGTGTTAATGTTACTGAAATCCAGAGGCCAAATTCTTGGCTCCACGGTTCCCCTTTCTGCGGCAGCTTGGCGTTGCAAAGAGGCCGTAAAGCTGATCCAAGAAGCCAGCTGAACCTTTTCTCTGGCGCAGAGAGAAGCATCGTCAAGACCACGCTATTTCCACTGGAAAAATGAGCCTCATTTTGTTCAAGAAATGAATGTGCTGTAATGAAATTTTACAACCCCCATAATAAGCCCATTATCGAGATTGTGACAAAACATGAGAAAGCTTTAAACTTCCAGTAGTTTCATGCTAACCCAGAAGAACTGCAGCCAGCTCTGTTTCTGTTTTGTGATGATCAGTTGGTGTCAGATACAGGTTTGTTTAAACATTATATTTTACAACCATAAATTTGGCTTTTTAGCTGGAATTTGAACTTAGACTTCATTGCTAATCCATGGTCAGTGACTGAACCGGTATTTCACAAGTTTGTCTGTGGACTTTCATATTCTGAAAGTGTCTATTTTAAACCTGCAATCTGATATCACCGTCCCATTACCAAGTATCGGCCTCATACCTGAATACAGCTGCTAAATAATAGTAACTCTGCCTATTTTGCTTTTGCTCCTCTTTAGAGCAGGAGGTTCTTTAGTGCCTTATTAAAGCAGTCAACGTGATTTACTGTTATTCCGCTTCATAGCTGGGAAGCTGTGGCACAGAATAGCAAAAGAACAAGGGTAACCCAGTAGGTCAAAGCTGGAGGTGTCAATACCAGGTGTCAAAGCTGGAGACCTGAGTTTTAGTTCAGTGGGGTCCCAATTAGGTCACATTAGGCATGTAAACATTTTTGATACATTTGATGCTACCTGAGAAGTGGTATGTGTCAGATTTTCTATCTCATCCTCCTATCATCCAGAAGATAGTTCAAATTCACACTGGTGTTTGTCCATCGAGATAAACACCACTGTTACTGGCAAAATTTTTGTTCTTCTCCTCAGTTGCTTTGGTCAGCCCATGCTGCCATTCCCGCCTGTTTGTTAGGACAGCCTCTCTGGTTATTTTTCCATATGTCTGCTCAGTCTCCCTCTCTCTTTGGCCTCCTTGTCTCACAAACATTTGTTGTGCTGAAAGGGACAAGTAAAAATCCATTTACTCCCTCAGCCTGTCAATAGGAAAGGTGGATTTGCCGCTGCTGAGACCTGTGGCTCGGTCTCCAGGCCCAGGACGGACAGGACATGGGGCTGACTGAGACCCACGCAGATGATGCATCCTGACCCCGTCCAGAGATGCCATCTGAGGGACCCCACCAAGTCATCGGGAAGAAGAGCCTATGAAGAGCGTCATGTTTCGTTGGACTTTCTCTGCATTTCTTTAGTTATGTGACAACCAGAGTCGTCGCATTGCTTGCATGTACCTTCTCCACCCAGGTTGGACAGTATTTGACAAGAGCAAGCTCTGCAACATAACTATAACATAACTGGTGGTTAAAATGCATGATCTTGCTCTCCGCCGTCCTTCTCCTACCTAACTTCTGCCACAGAGCTTTCTTGGGAAAATTATGTTCACAGCTAGGTTTAGAGAGCAGACAGCTGGTGCAGGGCAAGAATATGTTAGCTTATAACCACATCTTTTCCGATGAAGCTTCATCTAAAATAGCCTCAATTTTCAGGCAGTTACTGAGTGATTTGAGGGGGTGGTGGAATAACTCGCTAGAAGGAATTAAACTGCAAACAAACTGAGGGGCTGGGCACTAAGTGGAAATATTCTAAATGTGAAGAGACCAGCTCCAAATGCGGCCTTAGGTTACAGAAATAGAGTATTTGCTGCTAGGGATGCATTTCCAGTCCCACTCTCAGGTCAGTACGTGTCATGACACCGAATATGTACGCACATGGTGATCTGCAGTATAACTAATTCAGTTGCTGGCAAAACTCATGGTACACCAGACATGATCCAAAGTCCCTTGAAGTCAAAGGCCCTTTCCATTGACTTCAAAGGACTCTGGATCCGCGCTGCAGGGGTGGCGAGCCAAGCTCACTGCTGGAACAAATGATGACAACTCCATGGAAGCCAATGTAACTCTGTTTGCTTGTGCCAACAGTGAATCTGGCCTATAAACTTTGTTCTGCAGTGATCAGAGGCTGCATAATTCATTCAGTGTTTCAGAAGGTAATTACATTTTCATGGCCATCAGTATATCGGCCATGTTATGTACCCAATTAGATTTTGACTATATGAAATTGTTCTTCTCCGCAATCATTTATTTAAATGCTCCCTCTTTGTTGTTGTTGTTGTTGAAGCAGTCATGGTTTGCTCACTCTCCTTATCTAAAATGGTGCTTAATCTTTGAAGTCTTCCTTTTCACATAGTGGCAATATAATAAAATTGATTGTATGATTATGAGTCTGATTTTCATTTACTAGAGTGTTGATAGAGGAGAAATGAAATCACATGACTTGTAAAAGAGCAGAATGGAAATAACTCTGGACGTTACTAGCTCTAGTCAATGTAGGAGTAATTTTGAGCTGGCTCGATACTGGTCATTTTCAGTTCAGGCGTTTGAATTCAGAGGAGAACTTCAAAGCATTGCATTTTGTCTTCTCTTTACTAGAAGGTCTTGGTGATAAATCCCTTGCTCAGGGATTCAGGCAAGCAAGTTGTGTAGACTGTAATGGCAACATTTATGATTGCAAGACCACACAGACAAAAATAATATATAGGAGAGCATTATGGAGGAGAGCCGGGTATTTCTTCCCTTTTTTGTTGTTTTATTTAAGTCCATAGACTGATTGCTTGTTTTATTGGATTTGTTCATATTATCAACCTGACAAATGACCATCATCTGTGAATTGTGGCAAATGAAATGCTCCACAGATTTCCATCCCTTTTTGGCCGGCTGAATAGCCTTAATCCAGATAACAGATGTCAAGTGAGGTATAGCTTTTTATGAACACATAAAACATATATGAAAAAAATATATGTTACATGTTGGCAAGGGGAGGCAGTGAATGTAATCAGGGCCCCAAGAGCACTTACAAGCCTTATGTTAATATCAGTCTGGGCAGGAGGAATTCTGTGGCAGTGCAGAAAAATGGCACTTGCGGGGAAGCAAAGGAATATTGCACCATTTCATTCTTGCTTGTTCATTTGTCCTTATAAGTACCACCAGTGACCAATGAGGAGGAAAAACCCTATTAAAAATGCTTATTGCACCTGCCTCCTTCTTCAGTTTGGAGATTTCTTCCCCTTCAGGCAGACAGCAGCCCCATAAATAGTTAATCTGGCATTTGGCACATGTAAGGGATCTGTGGTGGAGGAAGGAACAAGTTAGTGATGGGTGGAAATCTCTGATAATGCCAGTAAAAAGGTAGCGCAATTACTTTTTGTAAACATGATCATCAGTAAGCTGGTAACAATTTAACAGCCGTATAAGGAGCTATGCTAGAGTGATTAGGTTTAATTAATACAGAGTCGTTTATCAGAAAGAAATGATTCAGCCTGGTGATTTCTCATTCATGTCTTCATGAAGGGGAAGGTGCAGGTCCCAGCGTGGCTTTGCATCATTTCCTCTGCTTCCCGTTGTTTGCACAGGAGCGAGGCCTCGACTGTGTCCTGGGTATCGTACTGCCTGGAACAGAGCTCGCTGGAACGTCAGAACAAGAAATGCTTATCTTTCAGAAATGAAAGTGCTTTTAGCCTATTAAGAGTCTTCACAATCGCATTTGTAGCAATACCAGTCTATCCTGGAAAGGTTTTAGATCTGGGAGGTTCATAATCCAGGGCAAAATCTGTCTCACACTTCACCTATGTGGTGAACTGTGCTGTCAACTTTCTGTCACTCATGAGGTGGGCACCTGCATGGACAACCTCCCAGGAGGTAGGTTGTGTGTGATGGTCACTTCTTCAGGAGCTCAAAGCGCAGGAACAAATGGGTGGGGATGGTTCGAACATTGTACTGAATGGTAAATGTAATTTAAAGCATGCTACTGAAGGTGGACGCTTAGTCTCACAGAATATAGGTTGAGATAGGAGTAGTGACATAATCCTGCCTACGGTCTTCTGCTGGGTGATGTCACGTGGGTGATGTCAGCCCTACAAGCACATTTTGGGCTGTGTGACCTGGTGGCCAGGTGCACCTATGGAATCTTGCTACTGGCCCCTCCATTTCACAACCCAGTGATGGCATTAAACAGCCAGCTCGAGCCTTCACGCCTTCAACCGCAATCAGTTCTCTACTACTGTTATTATTTTGCTCCAAGGGCAAGCATTACATCACACTGGCTTTGACAACAGCAGTAATCAGTTTTTGGGCTGAATGGAGCTCTCACAAGCCTTTCTAACAGCAATTTGATGAGACTAGTGAAGTCTCATCTGCTTAAGAAAAGGCCCCCGAGCACAGTGCGGCGTTGGGAAATATTTTTCGTGCCTGTGACGAGTCGGTTGGAATTTCTAATCTGCAGCTTCCCCACAGCTGCAGGCACCCCTCCAAAATGGGTCTGTCTTGAGGTATTTATAACATGTCTGTCACCAGGGTAGCCAAGCACCACATGGAAATGCGGCACCCAGGTTTGCAGCTGATGCAGCTCGTCATCGTTTTGTCTCTCTCCCAGGTTCCCCAGCCTGGCATGCTTCCCACGGCGTTCGCTCCAAAAGAAATTGTTACAAACGTTCGCTCCTCCAAAAGCTCCCTCATGGGAACGGTGCGCAAGCCTGGCACCTGCTGCCCTGTAACGCAGCATCCCCTCACAGGGAAAAGGCTTTGAGACAGGACTTTCATTTTTCTGTTCAAGAGTTTGGGCTAGCATGCAACAGACTTCGGATGCTACAGCGAACAGCCGCATTTAGCTGAATAGTATTTATATTAGTTCTCCAGACTCTTTCTGAATTAAGTTTCAGTGTCTGAATCTACTGAGCTTGCCAGGTGAATACATTGCAAGGATCACAAGCCAGTGTAGAGCATTGCACTTGGTCCTACAAAGCCATGAACTATTTCCCCCTCTAATCTCTTTTTCTGACTGATTCTGAAGGTACTTCAACCTGAACTAACCAGCCATTTCCTTTTCATTTTGTCTGCAGTTCTCATCCCTTCCTTGTGTTCTGCCCAATATTTACTTGTAGGAGGGTAATCTTATCTGAAAGATGAAGTTTCTGCTCTTCAAAGTAAACACGCAGCTTGGACTGCTAGTAAATTATCTGTAAAGTAGCTGATAAAGGAGAATCACTCCCAAGCAGTTCTGGTCTGATCCAGATCTGAAGCCAAGGTAAAGACCTGGGACTCCAGAAAGCAGCCAAGGAATTCGAACATTTCTGCTGTCTAACTGGAATATATGTCTGAAACAGTTGCTAGGCAAACTCACCCAATGCTTCCCAAACCAGCTCCACCACTGGGTTTTGTACACGCTTGCACACCTGAAGTTTGACATTTTTGCAAAATATGTTTGGGAAAAACCACTCTGAGTGGCATTTAGGTTACAAACAGCTAAGAATTCATGGGGTAACAGGCATCCCTGGGCAGTGAGGTAGCCCGGTGCCCACCCAACCAGTCACTGAGCCCACCTAGTAGGGCTCAGGTGCGGGGACTTGCTGAGCTTCAGTGGCTGGGTAAGCCTTTTGTGTAAGCCCTCTCAACAGCAGAGAGTTTTTACCCGCTTTGAATAGTTTGCTCCACTTTGGCGGATGCTCACAGGGCAAATTCCCCTAGAAGTGGACAATCCAAAGGATGGGAATCTCAGGCAGAAATTGCTAACGCTCCCTTTCTTTTTTCCTCCCGGAAGGTTTCAAACGTGGAGAAAAGAGGTCTGCAGTGGCCTAGCCCCCCTAGTGATCCCCACTCGCTCTGCCTCTTGCACATTTGCTGAACCCTGTCGTTACAGGAGGTTACAGACACAGAGGCGGATTCTGCCATTGATTTCCCATGTTTTCCCTAGAGAGCAGCTTCATTGACTTCCAAGGTATTACCCACAAAGCAAACAACTGCTTCCACTCATCTGGCCCTCAATAGCCATGTTACGTGCTTGCTCTGCCCACACGCTGCTCCACAGAGACTATCACAAACCATGGAAAATTCCAAAATTCGCCTTTGGAATTCCTGTGTGTTTTGAACGGGGGAAGGGGCTGGGTCTGCATCCAGATTAAGTTTAGATTTGGTTTGTGGTTCGAAGCTGACCCGGCACTGGAGTTCATATTCATAATTGAGGAGTGGAAAACTCATGGATTCGTCTGATGAGGTTTCTTACCAAAACAGCTGCTACCCTTGGATTTGGGGCACACATGAAGCAGAGTAGAACACAGAGTATCCCCTCAGCATCCACTGATTTCCATGGTATGACCAGAAGACCTTACAGTCAAGCCCTAAAACCAGACTATGGGAGCCTTATGATTTTCTCATTCTTATGCTGAACAGTATCCACTGAAGCAGGTTTGCTTGTGGGGATCAAAGCCCTGGATATTCGAAAGATATTGTGACTTCTAGCCTCCATGTGATACCTAGACTATGCCTAGGACTGGACTTTGTCCTAATCTAGCTAAGGGGGAGTGCACTTCCACTGCTATGGCTTGTGGAGGTAGGCATGCTTGCTGCACTGGCCAGGGCACTGGGACTGGGCTAAGGGACTTGTGCCAGCTGGCAGATTTGTACCGTAAATGCGCCTTACTGCTTACTCTTTGAACTTGATTCTGCAGTAGCAGGGCTTAGTAGAGGGTGCTTATCATCAAAGATTTTTATTCACTTCTGGCAGACCTCCTTCCCCAACATCTCACACCGCTACGTTCAACAACACTCTCAAAAAGAAGATGGGGTCTTCGAAACTACTGAGGGTGGCATCTCTCTTACGCACTTTTTGGCAGGAACGACATTACTTGCCCAGAGACCAGCAGCATCAGATGAAATATGCATCAGGTCCTCCTAGATGATGTGCTCCAGCATCGCTAGAAAAAAATCTGTTTGCTCTTTTATCAGTGCAGCACACAGCACCAGTTTTCCATTCATTCCATTGCTGATCCAAAAGGGAAAGAGGCCAAACCTTTCACTTCTCCAATGTTTGTTAAAGCACAAGCATTTTATTTGGAGACTCTGAGAACATAATTGTTTAAAGTCTTAAATGAGATTCCTGTGCTGCCAAAGATATCCATTCAGAAACCACAAACCAGGCCACTAGAGATCTTAAGACTGGCATAAACATCATGAGACCTTAAAAACCAAGAAAATATGGATTTTACTTTTCTTTCTTTCTTTCTTTCTGTTTATCTCTTTCCCTCTTTCTTCCTCGCTCCCTCTCTCCCCGCCCCCCTTCCCTTTCTCTCTAACTCTCCACCTATCTCTCCTTGCAGCATTAATGTTTTAAAGCTTTTCTCTGGACCACTAGAAGTAGAGAAACTTGTTTTTCAGTGGAAGCTAAGGCTCAGCTGTAACCACCTGTCTCCAGGACATTAAGTTTTCAGAAAAACTCAAATATTGGGAGACTTCTAGTGCCATTACAAGAACGTGCCATACTGTCCTGCCATAGGAGCTCCAAATAACCGAGAGAACTAGTAAAGTTTCCGCTGGCATACAAGTTCAGCTGCGTGCCATTTATTTAACTTCTTTTTAGTTCATATATGGTGACAGCAGTTTCACGGCTACTTTTATTACTATTTATGGTTATATTAGAGTAACACCTATGAGCCCTGGCCAAACTCAAGATACCCGTGCACACTATGAGAAACTGCCGTTAACCTCAGAAGCTACAGCCTTAAAGGACAAGATGAACAAAGGGAGGAAGAAATGAGAGATTCTCTCTCCCTTCCCCCTTCACAGACAGACACTGCGGCACAGCGAGATGGCGTGACTTTCCCACGCTATCTCAGGAAGCCCGTGGCAGAGCTCTAAACTGACCCCAGACGCTGGTTTCCAGGTGACTGCCTTATTCGCAAAGCCTTCCTTTCAACCAAAAGCCAAACCAACGAGAGTAGTAACACTCAGACAACAACCTGAGGCAACCCACCACCAGATGAGCTGTCATCAGGCTCTGCTCTGCCTCCCCCCAGCCACCGCCTGTGCAGGGAAGGCACCCAGGGGGGCACCCAGGGAAGGCAGTCGGGGTCCCTATTGGGGAAGGGGTGTCCCCGGGTGCCAAAGGGCGTGTTTCTGCAGCACAGACCCTAGCAGGTGAGCTGTGACCTGAGGGTGACTTCAGGACTTCTCCTGACACACAGCACGGGGGGGGCACCACCGGCGCCGATGGGCAGCGTGAACTGCAGTACTCAGTCACCCCCATCCTCCCAAGGTCTCCCTTGGCCAGTGGTGGCTGCTGCCTCTCAGGTGGCTCATTTTGGTCCAAGAGGGAAGAAAAACATGAACAGCTTTGCTTACCGTAGCATGACGGGAACAAAGGAACAAAGTACACTGTTCTTGAAAGTCAACACATTACGGAGAAATATCTCCGAGCTGGCAGGAATATTACTTTGATTAAAAAAAAAATTGATTTGTTGGTAAACTTCCTGTATTTTAAGGAATCCGTCTGACCTTATCAGAAGGTCATGACTCCCAACTATATATATTATTAGGTAATAAACTTAATGAGTTTATGAAGGTTATTAAGAGAAACTGTATAAACTGTATCAGTGTGCAGGAAGAGGCATTGTATATTTTAATTTAAAGGAGTCTGTGGAAAACATAAACAGGGAAGTAACCTGCCAGTTTTTTGGATAAGGTTATTTAAGGTTATATCAAAAGCTAGTAAGCAGTGCTGTTGGGTTCAGAGGTCTTGTCTCCATGGCATTGGAAATTACATATCGGTGGAGCTTGGGATCAAAAGGAGCTTACAGAACTAAAACCCCTTTCTGGTGGGAGCTAAGAGGATGGGTAAGCATAAGCAAGTGACAGGTTTGCTTTTGCAAAGGAAGAGCATGGGATGGGCCTCCCCAGGAGCAGGGAAGGGTCAAGCTTTAGCAAGGGGCTAGAATCGGGTTTTCTGTTTTTTCTTTTCTCTGAAGTGGATTTGATTGAAGTCATTGGCTCTGCAGGTTGTGCCTCCTACTGAAGAACACCGTCACTGCCCCGGTGGGACTGAGGTCCTGACGTAAACAAGCCTGGCTGGAGTGATGTGGGCAATGCAGAAAGTGCCTCGAACTGCAGCTGGCAGTGCCTGGGGACCTGGGGGACCTGGGCACCTGGAGGGACCTGGGGGGACCTGGGGGATGCCTCCCCCCGCACAGGGAGGGCTGGGAGTCAGGGCGCGGGAGAGGGGTTCAGAGAGTGTGTATATCTCTCTGGGCCAGAGAGGTTGCTCGTTTGCTAACTCTGGCAGCAACGGGGCTGTACTGAAAAATATTCCTCTTCTGGGTGCATCTCATGGGCCAAAGCGTGTTCCCTGTGCCCTGACACGGACCTGCCCCTGCCACGGCAGCTCCGGGGGCTGTGCTGCTCCCTGTCAACACGGCGGCTTCGCCCGGGCCTGGCAGCTGCACGGCTTCGCCCGCTGCCCCTTTCCTCGCCACCGTCCCAGGCACGGGCTGCTGCCATCACCGGTCACACAGCTCTGCGTCTTGAAAGAAGAGAGAAGGTTTGCTGTTTACTTTGGAAGACATTTACACCCCCTTTTGTTATTGCAGATCACACACAAAGGACAATCTGTCAGTTTTTCTCTGATCCCTACTGGATCCAGGGCTGATACCAATCTTGCTGGCTGCAAATGCAGGTACCCCTTCCTTCCTGCTCTGCTCTCTTCTTTCCCATGGCTACCCAAGTGAAATAAATTATTTACAACAGACTTTGTCTTTGCAGCATTGTTCAATTTAGTAAGAGGGCTCCTGTTTAAAGGCCAAATCATCTGCTCTATGGACATATTAACAGTTGGACTTGATGATCTTAGAGGTCTCTTCCAACCTAAACGATTCTATGATTCTGTGATTCTATATTCCCCGGACTTCGACAGAAGCTACAATAATGTAATCTGTTTTTACCGTGTAAATGGGCAGATACTTTTAAAGCGTGTTTTGATTCTCCTAGAAAGGCTCTGTAGGAGCGGGCACAGGCTGATGGAGGGCAACACATCTTTCATGCACGCATGACGAAAAAGGTCTCTGAGCCAGGGCACCCTGAGCCTTGTCTGAAACGCAGACAGCTCACGGGTGAGCTGCCCGCTGCCTGCGCCAGTGGTTCAGCCCCGGGCAGGGGTGTAAACCCACAGGCCGCTTTTGTGGGCTTTTCTTCCTGGGCTGAGGGTGGCACTGCTCAGCTAGGCAGGCCTGGCAGGAATCGCCTCGAGGACCTGGTGCAGATCACACACCATCCCAGGCTGAGCTCTCAGGCTCAGGCACCGTCTCTGTGTTGTTTCATGAGTTTCAAAGACTGGGATGGCTGAGGAAAAAAAAAGAAAAACAAGTGCATCCACAGCAATTTGATGATGCGTCCTAGACGTCCAGTATCACAGAGGCTTTGTCATTCTAGTTCCCCATTCAGCAGGAGGGTAATTGCACCCCATACACTCGCTCTTTCCCTTTCTGTCCTCACGGAGCACTGACATTTCCCAGAGGAGCATCAGGCCAACAGAAGATGCCAGATGGCTGTCTGTCTTTTCTTTAACGTTTACATTTTATTTAACAGATCTTTGAGGTGTCCCAATGATGGATAACCATTGTTGTTCTTCAGACCAGATGGGCAGGTATAACCAGGGAAAAGCACAATTTCTGACCCAATGCCAAAGTGGAGGGTGAAGGCGGTGCTGGTTGGCCAAGGGTAGCGGTTGGAAGAGTTTGCAGCTCTACTGCAGCCACTTGGGGCTCAATCTGCAGAACTGCAGCAGATTCATTTAGCCTGCAGCTTCAGAGAGCTCCCGAGTCCTCCATGTGTGTTAAGTAATGCACAATGGTACCAATAAACAACACTTTAGTTCAACTCCCATTGTCTAGGAACTGCCATTCTTTTCCGACATGGCCATTTGTACTCCCTTGGCTTCCTCGCTTATCATGTAAACCACAGCAAAACCATAAAGCCGTCAGCCCATGGGAACACTAACTGCAAGAGAAAGCTGTGGCAGCTCTGCTTTGCAATACCGGCTGCCACAAACATGCCATAGGCCTGAGCCCAGCATTTCTGAAAGACTGCCTCAAGCTTTGAGGTGGAGAATGACTTGTCCACCACCAATAACTTCCCTCCATAAATTTAATGTTCTTCTGTTTGTGAGAAAAGGTCACTTTGGAAGCTAGTCCTGGACTGTGAAATCATCTGCCCACAGGAACTGTGGGCTATCTCATTCCTTGTCACCCTCTAATACACATACACAGAAGAATAAGGATATTAAAAAAAAAAAAAAAGTGCATCCTAAAAATCCTGAAAGCACTATATGAAAACACAACATTGCACAAGTAATTTTTCCTCTGGGAAAGGCAAACTAAACCACACGCACCATATACTAATCACGTGATTCAATGTACCCCTGGAATCATGTACAGCTCTTGGGAAGTTAAAAGCAGTCTAATCAAAAAAACCCCCTATGGATAGTAGAAAAGCCTAGGCAGCAGTGTTCCTAAATCCACAGAGCCATTTTCATTAAGCTGAAGTAGAGGATGCATGAGATGCACAGAGAGGCATTTCTGGTGGTATTTTTTTTTCTCCAGAGTGGAATCAAACCTTCAGTCAACAGGAAAAACTAAATAAGAAGGCTGCAGAGGACATGGATGAGAAGCATCACACACACACACACAGAGAAAAACACGTGGTCTTTGAAGCAGAGGTTAAAAAAAAAAAATCCCACGGGGCTCGTGACGCCCCTGAGGCTCAGTGTAGCGTGGGCACCGGCAGGACGGAGGGCTCGGGGATGATAGCTTCCTGCTCCGCCAAGGCAACAGGATGAGAGTCTCAGCACGGCCCCGTGCACGCCCCGCGCTCAGATAATGTCACTGCTGCAGCCGCTGAGCCCTCCCATTTCCTTCGGCGAATAAACACCTCTGCTTCCTCTTGATTCTCCCAACAGATATTTGGCGACCGAGCTTCTCAATTTCCTTATGCGAGATGAAGAAAAGTCTAGGTTTTTCCCAGTTGCGCAAATCCCCCCGATTATAACCTTGGCATGCAACAAGAAATGATTTCCTCTTTCATCAGCGAAACCTTTGCACAAGCCTCCCCTGGCTCCTGAGCTGGCGGGAAAGACACTGTTGGATTTACCTTGGCTCAAGAGAGGGCACAGCATGCTACGGGCCAGTGCAGCCTCATCGGTGACTAAATGTAAGCAGCAGGAGGACATTTCTTGGTATTTACCCCAGTCACACTCTTGACGGCTTAATGGCAATTCATTGCGGGCCACCTTCACTCGCTTCTGGTCCCTTCTCCAAAGAGTTTGGACAGTAAAGACATTGCCAAGGCCTTTGCCATACCAAACCTAGAGTGCAACACCAGTAAAGCCGCTTGCACAGTGAAGGACACGTGTGATTTTTTTTTTCGGAAGGTAGGCAAGGTACTGGTGGCAATCTGCTAGTAGAAATCACTATAACTCATCAGCACCTCTCTTCCCTTCAGCTTAGGAGATCTCGCAGTCCTTGTGCAAGGAAATAGTTCAGCGTCTCGTTTCCCTGTCTTTCCGAGCAGCGATAGGCATGTCAGCTCTCTAACTGTTGCCATTTTCAGCATGCTCACCTTTGGATTGAACCTTCAGGGATGCGCCTCTGCTACGACAATGGCGTTACTGGGTTCGGCACCTGCAGGTTTCTTTTTGGCCCCTCACCGCGTCGCAGAGCAAGAGAAGGACTCCGCTTTATGAATAGCAAGGACAGGATACTGTGCAGTTTTTAGCCTTTTGTGTATTGAATCCATGCTCTGCACAATGGCATGTTTCAGAGCTAAGAGTCCCTCAGGAGGAAAACACACCGGAGGAAGCATTTCCTGCTGTGGGCAGTTGACAGCTGGTGTTGAAAAAGGGCTTCTCGAGTGATGGGGAGAAGGCTATTTTGGGGAAGTTTTGGTAACATTATTTCACTCTTCTTGTCAACAGCATCGATGGTTACCATAACACAAGCACAGTGACAGATCAAAGGGAGAAGATGATGGTAGTTAAGGGCCTCAGGTCAGTATGTGTGTCCCACCGTGCAAACACAGGTATCTCCACTCAACTCTTGTCATCCTCAGATAGGGCCGGCTGTCCCTCACCTGACAATCATGTTTTCTGAGCAAGGATGGAGATGATGAGCACAGAGATGCCACAAATCCTCATGTATATAATACCATGCATGGACTGTGTCTCTAGAGAGCTGTGATAGCTGGGGGGGGGTTGCAGTGCCAATGCAGAAGAAAGAGTACGACGCGAAGTCAAGCTATTTCAGTGGTTCAGTCAGGTCTTAACAGAGCAGGGATTTCATGGGCCATATGTTCTGCAATGAGACAAGGGGGAATATAAGGGTCAAGATTAGGACGATGCTGGTGAAGTTTTGAAAAGACAGGACCGTTTCAGCAGGTAGTGGGGGTCTGAGAGGAAGAAACAAAGGAGGGGTCAAAGAAACGCGTCTGCTGAGCTCTCAGGCCAGCAGAATTGCATCTGCCAGGGTCGTGGGGGCCAGTCAGCTGGGAAGTCTGCTAGATGTAAAAAGAAATACTAATTTCTACTAGCTGGTAGTAAAATGTTTTATTACACTGAGCAAACCAAAAGGGAATGCATCTAGTGCAATTACATATTTCTAGCCAGTTACTACCTCCACAAAACCCGTGGCACAGCTTAGCCTGGCAGTAACACCACTTGGTTTTGGGAGAAGAAATCTGTAATAAAGGTGATTTAAATATGAAAAAAAACCAAAACCAAAAACATTTTGGACAATCATACAGTCCAAACTGATTTGGACTTGGACAATCATACAGTCCAAACTTCTCCCACGTGTTTTGGGGAGAAGAAATTTGAAATAAAGATGATTGATATAAATATGAAAAAAAAACCCAGTTTGGACAATCATACAGTTTCCATGAGTGGGACTGGATGAAACCATTTTTAACAAAAGGATTTAAATCAGAAAAACATCTATTTTAATTGACCAAATATTTTGGTGAATTCCTATCAAATTTGTTGAACTACTTCAACCAGAAAGGACTGAGAAGACAATGGTTAACCATCAAAATATTTAACTTCAAGATTCTGAAACGGAAATATTTGGTTTTCCACTTTGAAACTGAGTGTAGCTTTCCAAAATATCTCTCTGTATAAATATATCTTTAAGATTAAGGCAGGTGGGCAAGTGTTTATCTCTGAAGTCATTTATTTGCAGTTTGGGGCAGCTTTACTGGAGATGCAAAAGGAGTTCGCAGAGCTCCTGCTCAAACCGCCTGGCATGTCACGCACCACATATTACAGGACAGCTGCACAGCCTTCTTTTGTCCGTCCATCCCCTGGCATCGTGACTGTCATCACTTCTCATAGCTTCAGCTGACACAATGAACTTGACAACACAGATGAGCTTGTTCTTTGTGTTGCTGCTTGGTCTCGTCCATGGCTACTCCAGCATGTCCCTCATGTTGGGCCACCATTCCCCACGTATATCATTTCCCCATAGTGCTACTGCTGAAGCAAGGCTGGTTGCCTTTTCTCATTTTCTTTGTAACACTTCCTTTGTTATAAAAAGGCTATGCAGCCTTGGGGAAAAGAAAAAAAAAATCAGCAAGCTGAATGTTTACTTAATTGTTGGTCAAGAGTTGGCTCCTGTGGAAATGTTGGCTGAAGGCAATGCTGTAAAGCGTAGTCCCTTCTACGAGAGTGCCAGAAAACCAAGGGGCAGGTGGCAGTTCTTGAACAATAGTCAATTACACTTTTTAGGCAAATATTTGCTCATGTGTCCAGACAATAATGTCTTGTGGAAATGTGTTTGCACAATGTCCTTGACAAAGGCTCGTTTATTAACCTGGACACAATCGGGTACAGCTCTGGAACAGTGTTTAACACATGAACTTCTCAGTTCAAGCAACAACAAAACATCATGCATCCCACTCTGAACAAAACAATCACCCCAAATTACCTTCATATCGGGAAAAAAAAAAAGGCCTCTTGAAGGGGATTTACTTTTAACCTATAAAAGCATCCACCGCAAATGCATGTGCTGGGATCTGTGACTCAGCTCTTACAATTTTAGTGTGCTTCCAGTATAGCCTTGGCCAGGTCACTCAAGAATGGAGTTTCAAAAGCCCCCGCGGGCTGCCTGCGTTGTGCCGTGCCGTGCTGCCGCAAGCGAGCTTTGCCCGTGCTCAGTGCTCCTGGGGGCCCAGCGGTTGCTTCGACGCGACGCTGCCTCCAAGCTCACGCGCTGAGACCCTGGCGAGCAGCTGGCTTTGCTTGGCAGCGTGCTGATCACGCACACACGGCTTCCCGCTGTCCCGTGCCCGGGCAGGGGATGAGTCTGCCTGAGAGCTATTGAGGATTGTCCTTGTTCCTCCTCAACTTGGACGTGGGTGGAAACTCTGAAGCAGGAGCCCCCACCACAGCTCAGCAGCGTCTTCCCATGGGGAGCCAGTGCCACTGATGTCAGCCCTCTCCTGGGGACAGCGGGGACAGCAGGCCCTCATTTTCAGGGCACAAAGGGGGTTTTGTGTGGTATATGGTGTATGACAGTGTACCACTGTATGGCTGGCACTCATAGTACTAAGCAAATAATAGTTTACCCCATTAGTGCCCAAACTTGGAGTGGGGCCTCCTGAGGAGGGGTTGTGGACTAGAGCTAGACAAAGTTCAGCTGAATTTTCTATACTTCTCTCTGGGTTTGGGGTCACACAAAATGAATGGTTTGTAACGGGGGCTCTAGCCAGAAGCACTGGGGAATTGTTAGTTTAGTCCTTTGGGTTGTAAACAATCATTCACAAGCTGCTTGCTCCGCTTCCCTCCTGTGAATTCCTTAATGCGTACCAGTATTTTCTGAATGTTTTGGCTGAAAGTGTTCCAGCCTCCGCTTTGCACACCACATGTTCACCTCATCTTAATGGTGATTCAGTATCCACGAGGTGTGTGAGTCACCTCAGGGATGTGGGATTGTTTCTTATTCCCTGACTGACGGGTGGGCACTTATACAGGGGAGAACATAATATTTGCTGTAGACAGTAAACAAATAAAGGAACTAAAGAGCAACAAACACAGTAGTGGCTGAAAGTTTGGCAGAAATACACATTTGTGTTAAAACTGATGAAAGTGACAGAATTCTTGCAGTTCTGCCTGGATAGTAATGAAAAATTAAGAACCTGTTGCCCTGGTGTCAAGTTCATTACAGAAGCAGCTGGATGAAACCGTGTGGTTTCTGCTAATGACGGAGGTCAGGCAAGATAAGCACCTGGTCCCTGCTGACCTCAAAACTGAATCCAGGAGTCACAGCAAACTAAACTTGCCTTGTTTGTTCATAAAAAGTATTCCTGAGCCAATTGTTTAGGTTTTGTCCCTCTTGATAAACGATAAAAAAAATCTCAAATTCCTGCTGCAGCACTCCTGATGGTAAAATCATGCTCGTAACTATTTTATTGTGATCATTATCTTATACCTCTTTCCCTCCCCAAGCTTATTTTTTTCCTGCATCGTTTCAATGCCTATGTTTCCATAGGCTTTAAAAGCTCAAGCTTTTAGAACATCTTTTGCGTGCTAGAAGAAACTTTACTCTTCTGGGAAACTAAGCTCAGGTTTACATCGCGAGGACCACAGAAAGAGACGTTTAAGGAGCAACAGTTATGATGGTTTATGCTGAAAGCCTTACTCAGTTATTATAATGCTTCCTATTTCCTTTCTTTTCAGTCCTTCACGAGCTATAAAGCAATGTCTCAACTAGAGGCACCTTTTGCTCTCTCATGATGTCCCAGTTTTGGCCACTAATGCATATAACTGAAGAAGGGTCTAATAAGCAGGTAAGTATCAAACACCAGGAGAGGTTTAAATTGCACTCAGAATATTTCTTGGGGTAGTGGGAGAGTGACCAAAACTGCTGAAGTGGCTCAAGACCACAGAGTTCAGCAGAGGTCAGTAGGATTTCATGTGCCTAATTCCCGGTGTCACGAAGGAAATCCTCCCAGAAGTCGTTGTTCTGACCCCCGGTATGCTGCCAGCACGTGTGTTGATGAAAAAAATTCACCTATTCAGAAGAGGAAAAAATCATGCCTCGAACAAGCATACTCAACGGCTCCTGAAGAAGTAACTAAAATATTCAGTCTCTTAATTACCGCTCTCCAGAAGACATATTTAACAGCATGATTACAAAAATCAGGGCGTACACAAAGGCAAAAAATATTCATTCCCCTGGGCCAAAAGCCACTTTCAGTTACACCCAAGAAACCACATTAAAGCCTCCAGCCTGCGAGGTGCCAAGCCATCCTCAAAGCACCGAATCCCATTTGCTGCCGCTGACATCAGTGAGCACGGCAGGCGCCCACGGCTCCCCGTGGCAGCTCAGCACTCGCCAGATGAAGCGCCGGTGCCCCGGTACGGCAACGCACACGCACACGTGCCGACTTCGGCGCCCACGGCAGGCCCCGTCAGTGTCGGTAAGGGCTGGCCTCGTGCTTACGGGCTGCGGGGAAACGGTTCCTGCAGCAGAGCTAGACTCAATCCCGTGCCTATTTTGGCACTAGAGGTTAGCTCCTGTCCTCTCGGGGATGATTAATTTTGGTGATTAGCTTTGCTTTGTCTGTAATTTTTGGGCAATGATGCTGTTAATGCAAGCGAGCGAAGGAGAAGCGGGGCTGGAGTCGGAGCAGGCTGGCGCAGCTGCAAACAGCTGAGCACCTCTCTGCGTCCTGACCCAAAACCACACGGCTCCTTCAGACCCTGGCGCCTCTTGAGCGGAGGCTGACAAACATGCACGGTCCTGCCAAACCCCAGGATGGGCCTGAAATGTGCTCAAAACAGGGTCTCTGGCAAAGAGGGGATTGCTCTAACCCATCGCTCCATCTAGTGTCAGGACATTTTAAAACACTCAGTTCCCCCATGCCCACGCTTTTTGTTTCAAAGCATCCTAAATATACACTCTGCACACAGCACATTTCTACAATCAGGGTCTGCTTTGTAAAGTCTTTTGTGGTTGTTGTTGTGGTTTGGTTTTGGTTTTGTTGTTGTTGTTGTTCGGGGTTTTTTGTTTGTCCCAGGGTCTCCTGAGTTTCCAAAAGGCAGCAAACTGCTGCCCTCCAGGAGGGCTATGGGTGAATCCAGCCCAGAGCAGCCCTCTCCTCTGAGACGGTGTTGCCACTTTACTATTTCACTAGTTGTGCTGTAATGGTGCACGGCAATTTGTAGACCACTGAACAGACCGGCTTCCTACCCAAAGACGTGAGTAGCGAACGTGTATTGCTAAGCACAACAAAGGAGTGGGCAATGAAATACAGATCGTACTTCGCACTGTTAAAATAGGGTAATGCTCGGGATCAGTAACACGCTCAACTGACCCTTCCAAGCTTAAGTACTTAGAAAAACATCTGCATTGCAAGGCCCTCACCTTCTCCAGGTCTACCATGTGGGAAGCACACGGGTAAGTTCAGGGGTAAATACAATCTTCAGACTGCCTTTCACCCTTGTCTTTTTAACCATGCTTTAGTGACAGTAATATGCAGAGGAAAAAAGCATCTTTCTGGCTGCCAGCAGTAGGAATGACTGTATGCTAACCTCTGGTCCAAAAAATCGGAAGCACGCGTAACTCAGACGTCTATCTTTCAGGAGACACCAGCATTTGCAAGAAGTGTCACTGCTGAACTTGCTAATGAATAATATTTGATTGGGCAATTGTGGGACCCGACAGCCCCTGGAGGCTGCTGAGCTGCCCAGGAAGGTGAGTTGCTTTGACAAGGTGCTCCCTTCATTTTTAAATGTACTGAGACAGTACTTTCAGCCTTGGAGTTCTGCTGCCTTTAGAAACCCTTCATCTGCACGCTTGAACTTCTTTTCATTTATAGAGCTATGATCCTATCATTTCCTTTAATGAAAAGAAAATCCCTGCTATTCAGGTGATAGCCCTATTAGAGATGTTAATGAATACAAAAAGTCCATTATCTTGGAATGGGGATTGTTTTTCAAGCTAAAAACTAGTGCTTCACTAACAGATAAAAAGCTTTCTTCAATATGTTATAAAAATTGCAAGAAAAAATAATCTCACTAGAAGTTATTTTCATTAGTTTTATTCTTTTAATCATGAAAATATTTCTATAATTCTCATTATGTAGAAACATCTGCATTCAAAAAAACCCTTAAAACGTGGCCTAAATTACCAGACAGACTCTATTCATAGGTTTATGGGCTGTGTTGCTCAAATGAAAAAATAATTAACTTCTCAGTAAAAATCCTAATGATGTCAATTTTACTACAGCAGATAATGTCAGCATACAAGAAGATGAATTCCAATATTGTATATTCATTTTTCTCATCGCCTTAGAAATAAACCAGAGGATGTATGTGTGTGGGTGGGTACTTTCATGCTACCAAAAGACATCCCCTCCTGCTGTGTACTCTCAGCAGGCGGCAAATTGTTTTTCACACTGTTTTTGTTGCCCATAACCTAGAGCCCCATTTGGGTCTGTCCTGGGGAGGTGGTGGCTGCACGCTCTGGAGGGCCCGTCCCTTGGCTACGGGGGGTGAGGCATGGGGACCACAGCGTAGGGCCCCGGTGGCGTTTTTCACAGATATAAAAATATTCAGGGCGCTGAGTGGTTCACTTTTGGTGAATCCTAGTGCCATCTTTTGGGGGAAATAGGAATATGTCTTGACCGGCAAATATGCCCTGACACGTTTGAGGAGAGCAGCTCCGGTTGTTCGGCTGCCGGCCCCGGGCTCCCGGGGGAGTGGGATGTCGCTGGGGCTGACGCGTGTGCAGGGCAGGGCTGGAGGTGTGGGGTCTCCGGGGTGCCTTGGTGTTACAGAAGCTTGAGGAGACAAACCAGGGCTGACTTTCATGAGCAGGACCGTGTCCCAGGCCGAGTAGGACAGTGTGGCATTCAACAGTGGCTCTGGGGGGCCCCGGCCAGCACTGCAGCAGGGGGTGAGCACTGGGCTGGGGGCCACTTGTCCCTGGGGTGAGCACACTGCCACCCACGCCACAGGGGCCTGCTGAGGGGACAGGAAACGTGCTGGCTCTTGCCAGAAGGAGCAGCAGGATTGCACCTCCAGTGTGGTACCGCAGCAGCTTGAAGTCAGGCTGGGGCAGCAGAGCAGGGACAGCAGGGTCTGCGGTACCTTCCCAGCCCGCGCTGCCTTCATCTCCCACTCACACGCACCTCCGTCTCTCCTTCGGCTGCCCTGGGGGGACCAGGCTCAGCACCGCATCTTCCAGATCTTCAAACAGAAACTTCAGGGAACATCTGAAATACAGAGGGCATCCAAAAATGTCTTGTGCCTTCGGCTCTCCCTGGCCACCCAGCTGTAGCCCAGGAGGAATGCGATGAGGGGAGAGGGCAAAGAGACTGAGTATGACCTGTGTCACAAAACATAGCCCTCAAAAAGCTGGTTATAAACCAGCTGGCAAAACCCTGCGGATCACTCAGTACTCCAGAGCACTGGTATGGGAATGATGAGATCATGGGGACACTTTACCAGGGAGCATTAGGAGCGTGGAAACTACACACACGCACACGCTCTTCTGCTGGCATCTGAGGGAAGCCCCGACCCGTGCCTGAGGGTGCCCAGCCCTCCCTCTGCAGCTGCAGAGAAAGGGGGCACAGGGACAGGTGTGGGGCACACGGGGCTGCTCGGCAAAAGCCGCAACCCCACAGGTTCGTGCCCCAAGATGAACCCCACCATAGGAGGCGTGCAGCGGCCATGCAGGATGAGAAAGCAGGAGGTTTTGACTTGGCGTCCCTCTGCCCCAGCGCCCCTTGGCATAGGCTGCGCTGGCAGCCTACAAAGCTTTTGTCCACAGCCCAGAGACGCTGAACGTCGGAGCTGCCGGCATGGCCGTGGCCGTGGGTCTGGTCCCTGCCTTGTCCACCGCTCTGCAGGAGCACAGCCAGAGGAGCCCTGCCCCAGCCGTCCAGCCTGGGCACGCTGCTGCCAGTAACATGTGGGTTTCAAATTCACTTACCAGTTCCTGTATTTTTTAAAACAGATCTTTTGTTTTTCTTGCTGAAGAGAAAAATGCCCGGTGCCTCGCACACTCACAGCTCTGTGAGCAACCTTGCCTGTAGGGACTGATCAGTCAGGGGTCCAGCTGCCACTGGAGCCAGTTTCTGGACCTCAGAGCCGGAGCTAAGGGACAAGGAGGAGTTGCAGGAGCTGACTCAGTCAGTCACTGTGTAACATGAGGGAGGGTCAAAGTGGGGGCATGAAACATTTGCAGGGTAAGCCCGGTGTGCACTCCTGTACTTAACAGTCAAGCAAACCACACCACTCCTAGAAAATGTTCAGGTCACCTCTTTCTATAGGAGGTACAGGGTACCAAGCCTGAGAGTCTCCAGGAGCCTAATTGTAAGGCTAATTGCATAAACCATGCAAGGCCCAGCAGGTGTATGGGAGCACTGCTCCTTCCCTGGAGGCCTGTCAATTCTCCATATGGTTCACCATGAACCCTGCCCAGATCACTTGGCAGTCAGACAATGCCACAAGCACCCAGACCTTCCTCAGAGTCTCGTATTACATTATTGGTCAGGAAACTCGTTAGCACCTTCACAGTCTGCGAGAGTGCTTCTCCCTACAGGTGCTTGGTAGCCTTGAAATAGGTGACTGCCCAGACACTTGTTGGCTGCTACTACCCTGAAGGCCATAAGAGGCCCCAGGAGCACCACAGAGTGGGTTAGAAAATGCGTGGGCATTTTTTGTTGAGGTCCAAGAGGCGTAAGGCCTGTATTTCAGTCTGTGTGGGAGAGCTTGCCTGGGGAGAGAAGGTCACATTTGCACATCACCATGCAGGTGTCAGACCAAGACTGTAGACTTCATAGTCAAGGGTATTCAAACACAATCTCGAATCTACATTGTTGTCCAGCTCTTTCTTTTCAAGACCACCCCAAGCCCCACCATGGGGTCATAAAGCTATCAATCACAGTTTTGAAAAGTGCTTTGGTGAACTATTTTTTCTTTAACAGTGAATATTTTGTACCGTGGCATTTTACCCCCGATGGCTGCCTTTGCTGGAGGATGGTCACCCCCAGGGCTGTGCACTCAGCTTCAAGTCCTTCCAAATGTATGTGACTTTGTTAAACAAAGCACCAGGGAAGGATTTCTGGAATGTCTGAGGGACTGAGGGACACAAATCCCATTGCAAGTCTATCAGATTTGAGAGCCTAAGCTACTTTGGGTCTTTCGGAAACCAGTCAACTAATTACATTTTGCCAGATATTCTGACTAAATAAAGCTGCTCTACCTCTTCCAGTTTCTCTACTTTTATGTTGTATTGTGCCAAAATTGAAGAAAAAAGGCTTGTTAGACCCAAATGACTCTCTGTAACATAATTATAATTACAATAAAGCCCACTAGATATTTTTGAGAAATAGATGACCAAACGTCTCAGCTTTTAGCTGAAGTAGGGAAATGGACATGCAACAGTAACTAGGAGCACCTACCATGCCTCAGCTCAAGAGCTGTTCTAGTAGTAACAGTGGGACAACAAAAATGTTAAAGTAGTGACTGGTTTCCCACCTCATAGACTGCTATGCTAAAACCTTTCACTGTGATCTGTGGCTAGTAGGAAAAGGAGAGCGTACTGGATTTGGCACATAGTGGGAGACACACACTGTATGCATGAGGTATACAATTAAAATAACAAGAGTGAACAAAGCTGTTTACAGAGTGCTAAGCCAGCATTTTATACAGCTTATGACAACAGAGATGTATCGTCTGATGCTTTTATACAGTCTGGAATGATTTATTATCTATTATACATTTAGCATTGCAATACATTTAATTGTTGAGGTAAGTGGTTAAAGAAATGAAAAATGCTGGTTAGCTCATTTTGCATAGCACTCATCAGTGATTGGAACTGGATATTACATTCCCAGTGCAAATTACCAGCATTGGCAAGGCTATTTTACAGCTGTTCAGTGTGCAGTCTACGTTGTAATGAAGTCGTGACACGAAATGTTTGTGGAAATTGTAATGAAATGTTAGCTGTCTCCTCCTACTGAATTGCACGTCACAGTTCATCTCCAGCATCTCCTTTGGGCTCAGTACTTTGAATTAAACCTGACCTTATCTTCTTTTTAAGCCTTTTTTGGTACTCTTGAACCTCTACATTTCCTATGATCTATGCTCTCCTTCCACTTTCACCTTTCTGTTAACCTCTTGATGTCCAGTTGCTGTTTCCTTCCCCACATCCCTCAGATCCACCTTTCACTTTCCATGCCTATACAGGAAAATAACCTGTTCGGGTTTCCCCAGGTATTGAAGCCTCTCGACATCCCCTGACCACATGCAATTCCCCTTTCCCTAGGGAGGAGGGAGGTTGAGCTGAGTTAATGTCCTTGATTGCTGCCTTCACATTGTCAGCCCATGTTTTGATCCTCTGGTTGGCTCTCTGTTTACTGACGACTCAGATCTGATCTCATGTCACCATCATCTAATCAGGTCTAACACTCAGCACTGAGTAATCCTTGCAAGAATGTCTTACAGGTCCACTTATATCCCCTTCCATAAATTGCTAATAAGGAGGCCAGTGTCATGACATTTTGCTACCCCCTCTGACAGCACTTCATAGCTCTTTTTCTTCTTCTTTCCCTTTTGATTTTGTCCTACTTGTCCTATTTTTCCTTCCCCTTCCCAAGCCCGGCTGATAATAGCTCTGTCATTTCCATGCATCCTTGGTTGTACACCCCCTTGCCTGCCACCTCCTCCACTTTAATCTTCCAGGAACAGCCAAGGTAACAACCTTTATTTTCACACCTGTTTTGAGAATCAAGCCCTGCTCTGCTCCAAAGGCTGTGTGCCACTTGCTTTAGTCCTAATTTTCTGTCTTTTCCTTGGAAACTCGCGGTAGGAGGTTTACAACTTGCTTACAACCATCCAGAGCCACTTACAACTTTTCTGTAGTTGTAACCAGCAGCCATTCAGGGAAACAGCAGACACTACAGTCCCTTGGGCAGCCAGGCTGTGAGCCGTCTATCTGTGTCAGGATATGAGCCCATTGCAATGTCCAAGCACCTTCTACATGTTTCCTGGATTTATCCTCCGAGCATGTTAGAAAAAAACCCCAATCCTGCCCTCCCTCCTTGAAGAAAGAGCTGAAATGGAAAATGTTCAGCTAGTCTTGGTAAAAAATACGGCCTCTTCCAGCATGTATTAGTCTTGTGTATTTAAAGATACGAGCACTTCAAAGCAACATCTGTTAGTCATGATCTGTATTTACCATATCCAGCACAATAGGATCCGACTCATGGCTGGGTCATCTGAATGCCATTCTCATCCCAGAAAACTGAAATACATTGATGTACCAGACTAGTGTTTCTGGGAACTAGACAGCATGGGGTGATTTTTCAACCATAAAACAAATGAGTATTTTGACTTTCCCCCCCTTTTTCTTTTCCCTTGTATTTTGGCTACAGTAATTCAGGTGAACATATCCCTCCCCAACCCACAAGGGAAAAGTGACAGTATTTTAAAAATTGGTCATTTCGGTGGTCAGTGCTGTTGCAGATGTACTGGAGAGCTCCACAAGCCCTCCAGCTCTTCTGCAGCAGGGTGCAGGAAGGTGGTCTTTGAAGCCCTATATAATTCTTGGCAGTCCTGTGCTTATGTCTCAGGTCACCAAGGGGTCTACACGGCTGGTTTGCCAATACAAACTGGTAATTAGTTTTGCAAAAATATATGAAAGAATTCAATGAAAGACATGTCTAAAACTTAAAACTTGTCTTTCATATCCTCTGAGGACTGCTTTGAAGCCTAAAAGGACCATGGAAATCGTTTAGCCCAAGTGCCTGTGTCTGTTTTAAGAACGCTGTATCCATTTTCTGCAGAATAGCTTTCAAGTTTCCAGTGGAGAATAATGACACCATCATGAAGAAAACTGGAAATGTATAGGCACTTTTTTTGGCAATGCTACTCATGATTATCTAGTATTAAGCAGCAACACACTGCCGGGTGCTCTGCCTGAAGCAGCTTTCAGCCTGGCCAGGACACAGACGGAACAGGGCCAAAATAAACACTGCACAGTTGGGCGAGATGAGCTGGTGGAATTAGTGCAGCAAGTTCGCAACAATAGTTTGGAAAAACCTTCCTAGTGATCTGTTGATGGAGAGATCTGAGGAAGGGAGGTTTTTCAGTTCATGAGAAAGAAACTGCTCCAAACAAAGAAGAACATGGAAGTCCATTCAGAGCTGAAGGCGTGAAGGGTCTTTTAGCTGCTGAAGAAAGACCTTTCAGCCAGGTGAGGCTACAAGCACATTAACTGCTTGACTGGGGAGAGAGGCATAGACTCCAGTAGGAAGGACGTGGCAGTCAGAGAAGACCTGGATGGAAATGGTTTAGACAGCAGGAGACATCAGGCCTGCCCATTAACAATATTAACAATTATCAGAGAAGAAGAGGGATAGGTTTATGAAGTGGAATATGTCTAAGCTTGGCTAACATCCAGTCAAAGGGAGCGTGATAACAAACTACAAATATTTGGAAAGCCATAAACATCGAGGCAGGCTAGGAACTCTGGAGTGTGATGCATGGGGAGCGTAATCAGAAGAAACTGCGAAATACAAAAATATCAGGAAAACAAAAAAAACCCCTTTGATAATGAGATGTATTAGCCTCTGCATTAAGGGAATGGGTGGAAATACCCTGGAGTTGAGACCTTTACAAATGAGAAGAGGTTTGAGGAAACATCAGTAAGTATACAACAGAAAATAGTTCTGTAATAGTGAGGGGGATGGATGGGGTTTCCCAAGTAAACTTTCTCACTACTTCTTCTAGGATCGTGCATAGAAAACACCAGTGCCTCGAAGGAGCGGTCACACTGCCCAAGGGGCAGCAGCAGAGCCAAGCCACTTTGGAGGTTGCAGCTGAAGCCTGGAAACAAGCAGGGAGCCAGGACAGCCTTCTGGGCAGCCTCAGGTGCTTCTTGAAAATGATGTGGCTTACCTAGACTTCATTGTCCTGTTTTCTCTTGCCGAAATCCTGGTGTGACCCACTCGTGTGCTCTACACAGAGGTCAAAACATAACCAGAAGGTGAGAAGCATGACGGAGTACACAGCCAAGAGCTTCACGCCTTGACCAGGTGTGTGTATATGCAATGCTCATTATGGAGGGAGGGCCATAGTGCTAATTAATCAAGGGAGAGGCCTCATGGACTCCTTAGCCTTTGCCTCCTTCAGATTAATGCCAACTGCTGGTCTCCTCTGAACCCTAAGGGCTATGAGCTCTCAGCTGAGCTCTGATGAGGAAGGGCTCTCTGAATAGCCCCACACAGTGAGGGATGTGACAACTTCAGCAAGGGGAAGAAAAGAAGAAATGTCTTTACCAAGAAAGCACACGTGAGCTCTGTTTTTTCCACGAGGCACTGCACATAACTGGGTTACCTGTCACTCATGAAAGGGCTTGTCTTGCTGATGGTCAGAAAGGTCCCAGCCAAGCCCAAGGACTAGCCACAGTCCACTGTGGACCTCCATGGCAGCACCTAGTCTCCTTAATGTAGGTCCCAAAAGCAGGCAGGATCTGCTGTGAAGATATCCGAAGGTTCCCTCCACTGACCAGGTTGGGAACTAAGCACTGGTGTTGCATCAGGATTGCTTCAGAAGGCAGTGAAAATTCAGGCATGAGTTAACTGAATCCTTTGGATGGATGAGGTGCCATTCTGACTTACCAGCGATTTAGGTAAGCAGAGACTATTCTCAGGGCCATTCCTCTGATGTGGCCAAAACTTGAGAAGATGGCACAAAAAAAGAGCATGGGATCATTAAGCATATAATATAAGGTAGAGTGGGTTTTTTGCCTTTCTTTAACGCATCTGTAATTAAAACTTTATTTTAAAATTAGATGTTAGCCGGTGTAAGAAACAGTCTGAGCAAGAAGAGTTTGCAGAAGAAAGCCTAAATCACTGATGATCCCTGTGTTTCTGTGGGCAGTTTGAGGTACCCAACATGGACTCTTCTGAATGTGGGAAGTGTGGGGAATGAAGGAGTTCAGTACAGTTGGTGCTGTACTCCTCTGTCAATCTTCCCTTAAGACTCACAATACAAGTGGTGTAAAATACATCCTCCAAAGGCATTTTTTATATACTCACTAAAACCAATTTAATATCAGGGAAAATACCTTGATCGAGAACGGTGAAATTTGAGCTTCCTAGTTTTACTTTTAAAACTTTTCTCACCATCACTTCCCATGTTACAGTGTAGCTTCTCAGACAGATGTTTATTTCTTGGTGAAAGATAAGCACATATGTATATCTCTAAATTTCAGGAAAAATAAAGCTTCTACTTTCAGAGTAGTCCTCAGAGTGCTGTAATAAGGTATGAGACTTGATTGACAACTGACTTCTTTAAAAGAAGTCCTAATTTAAACAAAGGGCCGAAGTTATCAACATGACCAACTTGAACAAATGTGGACTCATCAGGGCCATGTTGTTCGTGCATCCAGGTGCTTAAATGGCAAACCAATGGCACGTTCAGCCGAGGTCTTGCGGTCTGGCTGAGCCTCATGTGAATGTCTCTCATGGTATGGACGCAGAGTTGCTCAGCTTCCCTGAGTGTTTTGGCTGTACCGGGCCCATCCCTTGTCATGGTCTGAACTGGGAAGAAGCTCTTAAAACTCTGGCCTCACTCCGGTCTTCCTGGCTCCCAGCAGCAGGGCCAGACTGGGTAGCAGGCAGAGAGCAGCAGACACTACCAAGGGTCAACTGCCTGTTTTGCCTCGTCCAGTGTCCTCGGACACTGGGCTGGCCCTTGCCCTCCAGCAGGAAGACCCCATGGGGCGGCCGCTGCTGCTGGGGTAGCGAGGCCCTGCAAGTAGCAGAGCCGCCCATCCCAATGCAGTAGCATAGGATCTCTCCGTCCTTCACTCTCCTCTTCATCCTCAGGGTTGCAAAATCCAGGTTTTCCAAAGCTCCTGGAAAGCTGTGAGCCGGTCCCGGGGAAAGGTGTAGCTCTAAGGTGTGTGTCCTGGACTGGTTTGCCAGTGAGCTACCCGTGGCCTACCGCAGGATTTTGCTCTTCATTATGAGGGGTCTCCATCACGCCATCTGCTGTGACTCCATCCCTGTCCCAGGATTTGGACCCTTTCTTTTAATGTCAGGATGTTGTTCCCATTGCACATGATAGCAGCCAGGCAACACAATCTGGAAATCCTGCAGGCAGCTGGTGAGCACTGGGGATGCTTTGGAGGCCTCCAGGCATGTCCTTGCCAATCTAAACAAAGACGGTTGTTTTATCTGGATTTTTAAGTGTTTAATTAAAAGGTGGTTCAACAATACGCTTACCGTTTTTTGAGCTGGAAGTACACATGAAGTAGATAGCAAGCATCTGTAGATGTATTTCCACTGAAAGGCAAACTATTATTCTTATAGTCAGCATGTAGGTGTGCCTGCCATAACTTTCTGAAATAGTGAGTGACTAACCTTTTCCAAGAGTTCAGTTTTTCTAACCTTTCTGTGAGTTTTTATTTTTTAAGAGATACAGACTTACAGTGCTTATTTCCCAAACGATCACAGGGCTTATGATGCCACTGCTCAGGTCTCAAGCATTAGTAATATAATCCTGTGCTTATAAACTGCCACCAAGACACCCATAACACGGGCGTCTGGCAAGTAGGCTCCCATTGCACAGCACCGATTAATGCTCCACAAAACGGATATGCAGAACATTTGCCATAAAACCTGAAACCACACCCATTTTGTCTGAAAAAGAGACAAAAGAACAGCAAAAAAGAGGGATACAGTTGGAGGTCTGAGCTGTCTGGGGTCTCTGCAGTAAACACTGCCTGCTGTGGAGAGCCACTCATAAATGTCAGTGCTGATTTTCCAGATCAGTTCTTCAGCTGGTGTTGCAAAAAAAATGGAGTCATGCCATTAGGCACCAGATGTAGTTCTGGGGCCCAGGGTACAGTGTGGGAAGCCTCTAAATCGAGAAGAGAAAGAAAACATCCTGCCCTTTGTAAACAGCCAGGATGGACTGCAATGACAAATTAACAAGCTACCATACGCTCCATTCTAAAGTGAGGAATAATGGAAGTTATTCATTATTCACTTTATTTACTAATAATGATACAGTACGTATTAATAGCAAGGGGGCATGGTAATTCCACATATGATTCAGTGTGAAAATACATCTCAGGCTGAGATTATGCCGCATAATCTGATGGCAACAAAAGATAATTTCTGGGTATCGGTATTCTCCCTTAGAGGCCTCCTTTAGACTTCATTTTCAATCTTGGCCATGAAGTTGTCAAAGAATTGGGCATGGTTGCAATCTCTGGGCAAAAGAAGCTCAGGACAAGAATGGCAAGGCACTGTTAAAGAAGGGCTGCAAGTATTTTAGCAGAACTGTCTGGAAAAGAAGATACACAGCACCTGTCTACTTTGAATTTAGGCTAAGCATTGCTACTTGGTCCTACATTTTCATGATTGCCAGATTTCACAACAGAAATTTTTAAACAAAATTCCTGGCATATTTTAACACGGTGAGTAGGAGATCTGATAGGCATGTCAGACACTAAAAATGCAAATGCAAATGCAAACTACAGTGTCAATCTGAATTGCCATGCTAGGCCAAGCTTATTTTATTACATACATTCTGCATTCTAAGTACTAATATGTTCATAATGTAAACATTAAGCATACAGAGTTAAAATTCAAGGCCACAATATTTTTGATTGTCCCTTTTTTGTGTCTTTGGTTGGCCGAGATCAACTCGTAGTGTATAAATGCATAAGTTATATAATAATTATATAAAAAGGAAAAAATAACATTGACTTGTATACTTCATTCTGACAAACGCACAGCGTTCGCGACTCGATAAAGAAAAACTGGCGCCCGCCTAACAAAAATACTTAGGTGATTTCTGATTTTGGCAGTCAGGGGTTGTCTCTTGCTTTAACCAATAGAAAACAAACTCCCTTAGTAATGATGAGGTTCTAACTGGTAACTTTTAAATATCAAACACAATTCCAGTTTTACTTTTTTTTTTTTAAAGAGATGCATATTCTGATTTCTGAATGCTTCTGCTTTTCCCTTTTTCCTCTTTTTTATTACTATAAAATCAAGTCTGTTCCTCCTGTAATACTGGGAATGGTATGATACTGAGCAATATGTTTCACAAGTCCAAACAAGTGTTTCTTCATAGTCCCAACGCTACTAAGTTTTCAGTCTTTTCAGTCTCTACTGGTAAAGAAGTTTCTTTTCTCCCATTCTCACCACCTTTGTCCTCCTCCTTCTCCTTTCTGCTTCCTCTGTCAGGTGCAGGCCTCTGATCTACAATCATACACTTGCCCTTCAGCACATTCTCATTTCCAATGTTTGGCTCAGGGTTCCTGTAATACTGTCAAGGAATCTTAAAGTTTGGGTTGTCTTCACAGTTTGAGTAGCTGATAACGCTCTGATGAATGGAACGCATTTGATTTTAACTAAAACAATGCTGTTATATTCCAAATCAGCTTCCACACTAAACCAGTCTCTTTTGTTGATATGTTTCTATTTTTTAAATACAGGTAGGTTTTTTTCCTTTTTTTCCCTTTTCCCCCCCTCTTTTGTAATGATTCATATATTGTATGTTAGGTCACTATAGACTTATCCTTATATTGCTGTAGTATAGTCCCAGTTTTGCACTAGCAAGATATCAAACTTTACATATAAGCTTATCAACCTTTTAAGACCACTAGCTTTCGTAGGTTTTCCTTATCATTTCATGCTTTTACCTACAATAGTCTATTGTTGTTTGGTCCACAGAGTCGATGCCCATATACATTACATTTTAGTATCTTAATACTTCTTGAATAACTCCTTTAAATCCCTACTGCAAAGAGTCTTTTTGACATCTATTTTTTAATGTGTTTTTTTTCCCAGCCAAACCGTCACTTGTCTCTTTAGGCACTTTTAATTCGTGTACTCCAATAGAGTTCATTGCAATTCATCAGGGACTGTATCCCGGCGAGAAGTGTCTTTGTTTGCTTTTTCTGGTGTTTCTTTTTTCCCCCACTTAGTAGTAGGTGCCAAGATGAGAAGGCATATGAGCAGCTGGCAGCCTGGTATTGGGGTAGATACCTCCAGTTGGTGAATTCCAGTATGGATTAGGGGCAGCGAAAAAGCTGGACGATGTTACGGGCAAAGCAGGGGGGTGGGGAGCTACAAAGTTCATCTTCTGAGGGTGCGCATGATAGGAGCTCATGTAGGGGAGGTCTGACGGGTATTTGTACATGGACGACTCTGGGGGGTGAGGCTGGAGAGCCTGAGCGATTCCGTGGAAATCAAATTTGTAGGCGTAGCGCTTACCATGAACCTTAGTCATAATATTTTTATCATAGTAGTAGCGAAGCGCACGGCTGAGTTTGTCATAGTTCATGTTCGGCTTGCTCTTCCGCTCCCCCCAGCGCCGAGCCACTTCGTCAGGGTCGGTCATCTTGAACTCCCCGTTGGTGCCCTCCCAGGTGATGCAGTTGGAGTTGGAGCTGTCTGAGAGGAGCTCCAGCAGGAACTGCCATAGCTGAATCTGCCCACTCCCTGCGGGGGGAAACGAAATGGAAATGTCAGGACTAGAGACTAATAATGTTAAGACATCAGTTCTTCCAGGCTCTCACATAGGACCCTATTCGGAAATGCTGCAATGGTGGTTCCCGCTTCTCACTCTTAACTAGTCCCCTTTCTCCCAGCCCTGTCTCATGAAATCCTACAGAGCAGAGGTAATGGCAATGTGTCATGTTTTCCCTCATCCGAGTGGCAGAATGCCATTACACGGAGATTTAATAGTTACCTAATGTCATTCAGCGTAGACAATTGATGGGGAAATAATACGGCGCTCATTTAGGAAACTAATCTCTAAAGTTCAGGACAAACAGCTTTCACTTGCGTAACATTTTGCTTGTTCTCACAGCATTATGTTGCAACTAAATGTTCTCTGCTATGGAATAAGCCTACACAAAATGGAGAAGTTCGGAGAAAGCTGGGCTCGTGCCAAACCATATCATCCATTTGCAGCATTTGGGGAAATGCAGAACGGAAACTTATTAGCTTGCTGTTGCACTGCATACAACCATAGGGCAAAACATGTGCAAGAACAGTGAAAAGGTCCATAAAATACATTCTTGTCATTGTTCTGTGTCAAACGAGTTTAAATGATTATTGAAGTTAAGACTTAAAAAGTTGTTGTTGTTTTTTTCCCACTTCTCTGCCAATTTAATCTTAAAAAGAAAATAATTAGTCTCCTGTCAACTTTGCAGAAGTGTGTTGCCCAGTTATAGGAACAAAAGTTGACCATTTTAGGCAATTGAAAGTAGATTTCGAAGGGCCTTGCCACTGATATTCACGTTAAAAGCTTAGCATTTCTTAATAAAGCGGCACTGAAATGATGCAAAATACAGCCGAAGCAGCTTGCAAGGCAATCTGTTTCACAAGCACAATGTCAGCAGAATTTGCCAACCAGCTTGTATGTGCTAACTTCTAAGTACGTCTCTGACCAGGAATCGGTTGGGTTTCTTTTTTTTTCCAAACCAGATATGTGGGTATAATAAACAAGCTTTTCTTGAGAAAGCTTATAGTAGTGAATGATAATATCAAGCTAGAGTAGCATCTGAAACACATTAGCAGTTTATACTTCAGTGCAACTGAAACCCACATTCGTTTAAATGATATTTATCCAAACTGTCCTTAATGAATTTCTTCTGTTCCATTAACATGCGTTAAGTAAACAAACAAACAAAAGAATCCATGGTATGAGCAAGGCATGCAAGTTTTAATACACGAAACATAACAAGAGGATTAGTCTTTGAAAATCAATAAACAGTTCAGCACTGGACAAAACACAAATTTTTGAATAAGCAATCCAACATATGTTCTAACATAAACACTTGCCTTCCAAATGTAATATATAGTCCTATGAAAATAAATGGTTGCTGTCAATTTCCTTTTAATGAGAGTAATTCCACCAATTTATAAACACACAAAACATGTTAAAGCACAGGAATGATGGTGTGTAGGAATTCCATATCCAAATGTTAAAAAAGTATCCCAATCCAGACAATGTTAGTGTCGCCCACAGTAGTGAAGGCTACAAAATAGGTGCTTGACAACATTGTAAAAGCTGGGGTTTATGAACAAATTAAAGGGAGGTAGGCCCCCACTTCCAGTTAAGATCAGCGTCACCTGGAGACCCACTGCCTTAGGCCATTTGGAAAATCCTGTTCTTAGTGCTCACTTAATTGCTTTCCTATGCCATGCAAAACTGTTTAGAAAGTAAGCTAATCTAGAACTGTGCTTGATGTCACTTGGGATAAAGTGAAAGGAAATGGATCTGTATTTTGTCAATTTCAGGCCTTGAGAAGCCATACGATCCTTGTAAGAAGAACCGTTGTTACTGGGGCTTGAGGAGACCTGCAGTGTGGAACCAGGAACACTGTGCCCTGGGGCTGTTAACAGCAAGGGAAATAGGAAGTGGCATGGACAGTGTCACTCCATTGTGGCAGATTATGATGTTGATTATGGTGGTGTACGGCCACAGTGTGTCCTGCGGACTCAGAGCAGCAACAGTGAAATCTGCACAGCTCACAATCAGTGTTTTCAACTCACCAAGAAGCTTCCTCGCCTTTAGCTAAAATATGCTACAATTCCCTGTCCACAATGCGCCCCATTGCCGCCTTCTTAAAGTGGGAGAACGTTTTTGAGGTGTCTAACTCAATTATTCTTTGCAAATAGATTGTGCTTTCCTGGTTCTTCCCCTATATATTTTTGCTGGTTTGGGTTATTCATCCCAAGTTTTTATCTTTCTCAAGATCAGTATGGCATTGTATTGTGGATTCACTAAATCTGGGACGCATACGATGAAGATCGGTAAGAGACTCATGCCCTTCTGGAGGGGTACCTGGAGGCCAGCTGGGATACTTAACAGCACTTAACAAAATCCTGATGTTTAGGCAACTGAAGTGAACTCCTATTGATGTGAGGAGTTCAAATACCTTGGATGAGGTATTTGACTGACTGCATGTAACCATCTACTCTAGAATGATTTGAATAGCTCTATACGGAGAGCTATATTAACTACGTCTCCAATGAATATCATGGGAAATAAGACACATAGCTCTCATGTAGATGCCTACATTAAGATATATGAGTTTATCTGCCTTCATCTGTGACCTCAGTCACACACTTGGGTAATTTAGAAACCTAATCCTGCAACACATTGGGTATCATCAGCTCCCACTGAGTCATACTGAAGAGTGGTAAAATCGGTCACATTGCCTTCCAGGTCTGGCCTTAAAGTTGAAGTGGGGACACTAGCAGTGAAGAGAAATCCTCCTAAATCAGCAAAATCCCATCTCACCTGGATTTGCAAGTCGGCTGCTGGTCGGTCCAAGAATCTGATATGGATCTACAAAATTGTGAAAGAAAGATTTAAAATCAGGTAACAATGATGTCAAATATTTTAGGTGTTCTTTTTTAACCTTGTAAGGGGCAGTGTATACTGCCTGATGGGACAGCAGGTCCAACACTGGGGAAAGCGTTTCCTTCCTCTGCGTCGCAATATTTGCATGTTTTCCCTTAAAACCGGGTGTGCAAGTGAACAATTGCAAGCATATACATTTGCTTTTTGTACTGTATTAACGTGCACAAGCACATATTCAGACACACCGTACATTTGGCCCAGAAGTATTCTGATTCCTACTTAAATAAAGTACACATACACATAGGTATCCTTTGGTACTATCCACCCTTGCAGTGTGCCAGGGCACATAGGCACAGCCAGGTAACGGGGTGAGAGTCCCCTCCGCAAAGGACAGTGGCCTCTCTTCTTGTGAGGCCACATTTGTTTTCCCCATGCCACTGCTAACTCTTTCTGTGCCAAAAAGAGCCTCCAGAAGAGGGCTGAGGGTGCATGGCTGAACCCAGGCAATGTGGCTGGGTTGGTTCTTCTTTGTCAATGGAGTCCAGTGAGGGATCCCCTGTATTAACCTTGCAACTAGGGTTTTCAGAAGAGCCTGTGTCAGCCACACAACGCCCATAGCATCTCCATGTTTTCCTCAAGGGATTCCCTCCGGAAATGTAAACTTATTTTGGCCTGAATTGAAGTACAACAGGAAAAAGTGAAGGCTGTGACAGAAGTACAAAAGTCAAAGTGATGGGCTGCAAGCACAGCCCGGAGCCCTTCGGTGAACGACCCTGTCACGGGGCTGCCTCCTCTCCGGACAGCTGCTCTCAAACGGCCGCCACTTTTACAGCCAAGAAGATAATCAGGTTACATTCCTTATACATTTAAATAACCTGTGCAGCTCACACACAGCCATTAAACAGTCCTAAGGACTTACATAAATCATCAGTATATTTCTTGAAAGATTCTCATGGTTGGAAGGCCAGATTAGATAAAACGCTCTTTGGGCAAAAAGCAGTATAATACTTCCTAGGCAGCATGCATATGAGTTAATGAGATGTAGTCATGCGCACAGTCTTAGTTAGCTATAACAAAAACCAGAATAATGATTTGAAATCCATGTGATAAAACAGGCTCAGAGTCTTCTGAGCTAAGAATATCCTCCAAATCTCTTTTATTTCCTACTTCTACCCTTTTGCTGTTAACAAAAGCCATAAGTGACTCAGAATCTCTGTTACGCTTTCTAGCTACCTGTCCAAGACACAGTCTAATTCACAATAAGGGATTAGGTCCTACCCCATGGATTAGCTGCTTTGAAAACACAAAATACACCCATTTTGCAAAACTACTCGTCTACAAACCAATAAACTTCTACTTTCTCCTCAGTTTCCCAATAGACTGAGAATCCTTCTAATTTTCCTGTTTAATTTCAGGAGCCAAATTCAAATAGGTTTCTGTACGCTGCAATCCATTTTCATTTCTTTGCTTATGCACATTTTCCAACTGCCAGCATTTCAACTATTGTGGAGTATACGGTCTTTTGACATCCTTACCTTCCACCTTTGTACCTAAACTGCACATAGTTACTTGGTTTAACAGCTTTTTCACTCTGCAAGGTCATCACTGCCATTAAACTTTACTAAGAGTAATTTTCAATGGCCATGGCAGCCTTCATTTCAGATCCAGCTGTAGAGCCAACTCATACACGTCCAGGGATTTAGTGGTCATCAACTGGACATCTCATTAGTGCTCTGCCTCAGATGTTGCAATTTGCTTCTGGTTGGTAGGTAAGAGCTGTCCTCACCATGTTCAACAAACCTCATCACACCCAGGCATAATTCAAACAAAATGACACCCACCTAACTGAGGACGCTGGTCTTCTGTTTTGGGAACTGTTGAGGATGATGGCTGAGTCGCTGAAAATGGAAAAAAACCATGCAGTTATTTTTCCAGTTTGGAAGTTGGCCGCCAAACCTGTGATAGATCACAGGCCTGGGACTCCTGCTGCTCACCACTCAGTGATGGTCACAGTAGGATTTAGCTTTCTAAGACTGTATGGTCATGGACCTGATGAAGCCTGAGTTCAAGGAAGGATGTGGCTGCCCAGTGACTCCACCCAGTATTGCCTATACACAGCTAACAGGCTTTCCAGCCAAGGCACAGGTAAAAATCCTCCAGAGCTGAATGCTGAGGTAGCTCCTGTTAGTTCACTTTAGAGACTATCCAGGTTGCACCAGATGTGCATTAGGCCCACAGGCTAGACATACGCAGATGTTTTTTACCTTTTGACTGAGGACTGGGGTGGGTGTGACTCGTCCATGCTGATCTCCTGGCTTGCTCATAAGGCAAATCTGAGAAGAAAAAATACACTGATTCACACAGATACAGCATAAAGTGCTTATGTCCATAAGGAGCACATTTTTAGGGGGCCCATTGGATTGGAGAAATTACTGAAATAGGAAGGACCCTCATTGTTAAAACCTTTATCATTTTTATTGTCTCCGAAAATAACAGTACCGCATTGCCCCCTGCATTGCTCTTTAGAGGTGCCTGTCCTTGTTAGATGTCTGAACTGCACTGAACTGGCTGGTACAAATACTCTATATAGTCCATCATCTCCAAAGGCTCAGAGTACTCCCTTTGGTCTCCTTCCTCAGGCCGGGACACCAAGGAATGACACACACTGCACACCATGGACAATTCATGCTAGAGTCTTGCAGGAAAAGTCCCCCAAGAGGTCAGAGCTCAGATTAAGCACAAACTGTGTACCATTCCCCCCCAATCTCAGCACGTAACAGTATTTTAAGAAGACAGACCTTAGTGGATTTAATGTGCCCTTCTTTGTTAGTCTGTTGCTGTCATCCCTTGAGATTGGTCAAACCTTATAGGTTGAGTTTGAGAGTTCCCTTTTCTGCCACCTGGTCACAGGCAGAGATATGTGAGACAACAAAGTCTTGGTTTTGTCTGTTCAAGATTCCTCTAAACCACTGTTGTATGTCTGTGCTTGCATCAGCTCTCATTGCCATCACGTGCTATATTATGTTCTCCCTGTGATATTACTCCTCATGCTTGCAAGTGCTCTCTTCCTCAGATGCACCCTGTGGTTGCACTCTCATCATTCAGAATCTAACCTTTGGGATAACTGGTTGCTGCATTTTGCCAATCATCATCTCACTTGTTTCTCTTCTACTAGTCATTTTAAATTATTAGTCATTCCTTTTCCTTTACTTTCCCTTCCACACCCCAGTATCCTCACAGATCTTTAGAAACATGACATGTGAAAACAGTCAACATGCTTAAATGTCAAACATATATATGTATACATATTCTATTTCTTCCAAAAAGTGCATTGCTTTTTTCCTGCTTCATCTATTTAAATATTCCTTTCTGCTTCTTGGGACAAGCTCCTTAACTTTACAGATCTAAATTTTCCTTTGCCTGTTCTTTCATTTACTCATTACTTCTATTTCATTTAAATGCTTTAGCCTATAAAAATGAAGAAACTAAAATGTAAAAGCTTTCTTCATAAAGTATATGTAGTAAATTCAAATGTTTGTTTTACCATTTGAAATCTTTTGCAGTTGCCTGTGCTTTTCTATGGCTGGCTTTAACACATTAGCTAAAATTGCTGCCAAAATCAGACTTATGTAGCCTGCCCAGGATCTCAGGAAGGTAGCAGCACCCACCTGGTAGAACTCAGTTGGTGCAGATGATTTGATTCTTTATTTTAGAAATTATGTTTGGAAATGAAACCAGTTAGGAAGTACAGAAACAGTCACAGACTGGCTTTGTGCAAAACAGATGTATCTCTGCCCATTTCCAAGCACTATGAGCAGAAGTATCGAATGGAAATAAAGTGTAATGTGAAATTCACAACCCAATTGCCTTTAATTTATTTAGTCTGTTTGGCTTCAGGAGCAGACTGGCACTACCAGCACTGTCGTCTCCCAGAATCTTACACTTCAAAAACTTTGCTTTTGCTGAGATGTGCAATTTATATTTGTATTACATTTGAGTAACTAGTGCCTTTTTATCCCTGATTTCTTGAGAACTATTACACAGTCTTGTCCTTCAGAAACTTGGAGAAAATAACATGAATTGCATAAGTGCTCATCTCTGAGCAGGATACTGTTGTGCAGGTGAATCATTGTAACATGCAGATGTTCTGACCAGGTTGAGATCAACACTGCTATTAATTGTTGTAGTTCGAGACACTTCGTGGCCTGAGGACTTTATTATTTGGCAAAAAAATTCAGAAGGACTCTGGTCATGTTTCCAGGGGGTTCTGAGTTCTCTCTGTACAGAGGGGAACAGGGCTCAGCCGTGGGCTGCTTGAGTGTATCTTGTCCAGTCCTGCCTTGCCTGGCCAGATCTCTACCTCCATGGCAGCCTTGCCAGGGAGACATGGTGACAAAAGGAATCTATTTTTTTCCCCCAATTCTTCCATTCCCTGCTCAGACAAATAGGGGAAAAAGATCACATAGAAGGTATGTGCTTGTCATTAGGCTGTGCAAGTCCTCCCACAATCTCTTCTCCCACAATCGCTCTTCTCCTCTCCTCTCCTCTCCTCTCCTCTCCTCTCCTCTCCTCTCCTCTCCTCTCCTCTCCTCTCCTCTCCTCTCCTCTCCTCGCCTCGCCTCGCCTCTCCTCTCCTCTCCTCTCCTCTCCTCTCCTCTCCTCTCCTCTCCTCTCCTCCCCTCCCCTCCTCTCTCTCCTCCCCTCCCCTCCTCTCCATCTGTTTGTGGGTCTCCAAACTATTAGACACCTGTACAGAGAGGGCTGTGCAATGTTGTGTGCTTGTACTCGCTGGCACTTGCACCCTTAAAATGTATTTGGTACAAATTTAGTACTGTGAGAAAACGGTTTTGCCCTTTAACTCAACACATCATAAGATGGTTTTCTGACTACGCCCTCTCCATTAAAAGAAAAATCCAGTTATCAGCCTTTCTTGAAATAGCGCAAAATTCCAACTTCATTCTTAGTTCAGTATTGTGCCTTGATAAACATGTTGCTATCCTAGATAAGCAGATCTGTTCTTATTCATGAGAGAGATATTAGTACAACATGTCCTTATCTCAGACAGATCTTTGATGGGAATGCTCCTGTTTGATGAGACATGTAGACAAACCCATATTAGGTCTTCCTGAGCTCCTGATAGCTTCATTGTATTACCTTCAGCTTGCTGAAACCTCACGTTCTGTTGTAAAGGTGACTGAAGGAATACGCCTTTGTCATTGCGGATCGTTACAAGCCCTGCTCATTTCCTATTTTCTATTGTAGTGCCTTAACAATGGCAATGCTTAATTACTTTCTCCAAAATTGCATCCCACGATTTGGCTAATTCCCATTTAACATTATTTACTCCCCCTCCTCATTTTTGACCTTTTTCATGTCATTAAGTGATAGTCCCCAGGGTCTGCTATTGCTCTCACATGAAGGGCGCTTTCTTATGGAAAAGCTTCTTTACAGTCTAGTTGAAATGTGACATTTAACTAAAAGGAAACCCATGGAATAAGCCAACAAAATAGTTTCTTGAGAGAAAACTGCATTTCTGAAAAAAAAAATATCTTTTTTTCTTTCTGAATGAAAATTCTGACTTTTTAAAGATGTTTGCCAACTTTAAATTGTAAAAGATAAAATAAAATAATACTTTCAAAATCACAGGATAGTTTGTTGCAGGAAACATTTAGTTAGGATGCACCAGTTTACACAGAAGAATAGAGACACCCCATATCCAAACTACAACTCCCTCAAGGAATTGTGTCAACACAGAAAATGCTTTTAATGTTAACATAAAGCATTTTGTTTTGTAAGTGTCATTGTAAATATGATTTGGATAAAAATCCTGAAATTAAGGACTTCACCAAGTCTAACACGTGTTTTTTTAGAACCTTTTACTTCAGAGAAAACTAGTATTTTATTTTTCCATGACAAGTCAGGATGAAACAAATATTGAAATCATAGAATTTCTCATGGGATAAAAAAATCCAGTTTTTGTTCAAGTCCAGTGGAAACATACCCATAAAATAGTATTCTTTCACGCAAGACTCATTCTAGCCTTTGCCTGAAATCCTCTCAATTGGCATGGTTATATTTCCTGCTGGACACCCAGGTCCCTTTGGTCTTATGTTACATGTTCATTTTTGTTGGCAGCTACTGAGAGCTTCGGGCATTCAGTTCTACATTGCATAGTTGGTAATAGTTTCTATAGCTGTGCTTTGTCTTCTCGTCCATATTCATGTCCAGATTCCTCCGTGCCATTCAAAGCTCCTGGGTGCTGCTGTAACCTGTGACCACAAGGGCCACAGTCTGCTTTAATGTTTCATGAAAATGTCTAACTTTTTTTTGAATATCCTTTCCTCTAATACTGAGACTAAGCAGGTACTCTATGACACTCTTTATTTTGATAATTATGTCATGTTTCCTCATCCCCAGACCCTGAGTTGAACTATTTCAAACTTTTATATCTTTCAACATGCTCAAAAGATTTTCCATATTCCCATGGCTTGCTCTAAGCGCCTCCTAATTCTGCAAATAGCCTTTTTGATAAGGGATGATTCACGCAGCTTTCCGTACAAGGCCACACTGCTGATTTATTTAATGGCATAGTCAGATTTCCCATATGATCCTCCACTGTGTTTCTTCATTTGTTTACTTTTTTTTTCACTTTGGTCATCGACTAGAGCAGTGGCTTTCATTGTGCCATAAATAAAGATGCCTGTGTTAAGTTCTTCTTCTATGAGTGAAGAGGGTTAATTTGAAATCAGTAAGATATGCAAATAACTATTGTCTTATACTGCATTTATCAACTTGTATTTTCAGCTGTTAACACACTGCCAGTTCGTTGATCTCTAATAAGACTCTGGACACAGGTACAGGAATCCTTTAGAGGAATCTCTGGTTTTAAGTAATGACAAAATCATATGTCATCTCTAAGCTTTATACCAAATTTTATTATGTCCTTTTTCCAGTTATTAATAACTATATATCATGGCAGAGATCCCATGACTTAAGATGTCCATTATTTAGTCTTTGTATTAGGTTAATTAGCCAGTTCTTGATCTGTTAAAATATTTTGTTTCTTATGACACGCTGATTTAACTTTTACTGTAAACAGTTGTGGGGCACTTTGGTAAATGTCTTATGAAAGCCAAATGCCAAATGCATGCATTGGATCAGTGGTTTTCTTTCTATTCCCTCATTATTGTTATAGACAAAGAACTCTAGCAGAAGGGTTTGTTTTCCTGGAAACTGAGGAGGGTGGATTTGATCATGTAATGATCATGTCTGGTAGCTGTTTCCCTATCCATTTTAATTATCAATTAACAAATCTGCAGACATGCATATATACATGTATACAAGTGTATATAAAATAGTTCCTTGTGCATACTCTCCTGGGTTATACCCTAGAGCACTGATAAAAGACAGATAAGATATCTGCTATCCAAAACCCCCTCTGTTTTTAATAAGAGAATGTATCTTTTCACAAGAGCTCCGTCAATTCAAATGTATGTCCCTTCAGAACACTTGGATGTATGCCTCTGGCTCAGTAATGGATTTCCTTTAAATTTAGTATTTTGCTACAGCTCCTCTTGATGTCTCACAGTATTTTGCACGTATTACTGGAAAAGCAAATGTCCAAATTAGGCATTTTTCCAGCACCTTTAGTGGTGAAGGGTGATGTAAAGAAAATGTTTAGCTTCATAGCAATGTCCTCATCTTCTTTAATTGTTCCCTTTAGCCTTTCACAAACCAGCACACCCACGATACTTTCATGAGCTTCATACTTTTGAGCAGTAAGAACTTTCTTATGTTCTGATTTTACTTATTCAGTCTCTTAACCTCATAATCATATGTTGTGGGGTTTATTTGCCTCAAACATAAATAAAAAGTTGATAGCAGGAGAAACATGTATCCTGCATTTTTAGAGTACTTTTTCCCAATATACTTCAAATAGCATTATAAAAGAGGATCTTCTTGCCTCATTTTACCGACAGAGAGCTAAAGCACATTGAAAAGTGACTGCGCTGGGACAATGCAACAGAACCAGTGAACCACTGATTCTCTAGTGCTTTAAAGACTACATAGCATTGCTTCGAAGACATAGATATGTGGAAGAAACAGACATTAAACTGCTCTATTTAATCATCTCACTCTACACAATGATATATGCACACACATATATATAAAATGTATGTATATAATCTGTGTGTGTATTCAAAATATAGCCTAATATTTATGAAAAGAGAGTTGAAGGAGAAAAAGAATGAGATACTTCAAGAGATGAAATGAGTAAGATCACAGCACACAAAAGGTGGTCATTGTTCATACCTGGCCTGGTTGTAATTCTTTGTGTTGCTTCTGGATAAACTGATGTATTTGGAAAAATAAAAGTGGCACCTCCTAAAGAGAGAGAAGAAGACATAACACCTAAAGATTCATTTTCACAGTCCCTAAGTCCACTGATATTTTCCCTCTTATAATGCGTCTGAATGAAGAGTATGAATAACTATTTTCTGTCTTAGGACTGTTATATATGAAAGTTAATTCCGATAGCCTTTGCACCTGTGCAAATCCATTCAAATTACTGGACAAAAGTCTGTGCAAAATCTGTGTTAAGAGAGGAGAGAGTCAAGTTCAGGAAATCCCTTCTGCCTTCACCACAACCACCTCCACCCGGGCAGGTGGTTTCATATCTTCTGAAATAAAACTTCTTTGCCTTCTCTTCATTAGTGCATGCACTTCCCAAACAGGTTCATATTTTCAAGAGAGACTGTAGGCCTGGGCCAAAGTCTACTGGTGTCTGTAGGAATCTTCTCAAAGACTTTGGTCGGCTTTGAGTCAGACCCTCAGAAATCTCATTCTCTTCACAGAGTGAAAAAATTAAAAATACTGTACTTGATATAGAAAATGGTATCTCACTTATCTCAGGCATTGAAATTGCTCTAACTACATCAACAGACTTCTAATGACCATCTCTAGGAACATGAAAAGGGTCATAAGGATTTGTGCAATTACTGCTGACTTCAAGAAGAACTTGCTTCTAATTCTTTTGAGGTCCTTTAAAAATCCCACTCCAAAGTTCTTATGCCACCAGAACAACTGATTTTCCTTATGCTGACGATCAGTATGATATTATTCACACTCCCAATGACAGAAATGCAGACAATCTCATTTTGGTGAAATTAATTTCAAAATATCATTGTCAGTGCACACATATAGAAAAAGATAACACATAGAACTGCTGAACAACACTTGGATAACTGCGTGTGGAAACTGCTTGGCAAATTAGAATCTGGAAAGCCAGAGATGGAAAAGACCATCGAGTCCATCTATTTTTAAAAAAGGCTTAAGGCTTATTCCAAACCCCATCAAAGTCAATGGAAAAATTTTTGTTGCTTTTGGTGGGGTTTGCAGCAGGCCTACAGCCCACAATAGGACTTTATGTCAAGTGGCAAACATCTAATCTCAGGGAGAGATCTTCTACTCTAGTTAATTTTGCTAGGAAACTCACTGCTATTTACTGCAGTGAAAAACTAAGCAAAATATGAAAGAGGCATCGCAATCCAAGGTTTTCTTTTTTTTTTTCTTTTGCATTATCCTTTGTATTATCTTTTTCATTTCTCATAAAGAATTGTTATTTCTGGTCACTGTAGGTAACTAATACCCTCAGGCATGATCATGCAATATTCCAAACATCTTTAATCAGTATGTATACCATACTATATGTACAATTCCATGCCATCCTCTGTTGCACAACTGCTAGAGCAAGATAAAATTTATTCTGAATTATTTTCATAAATATTTTAAGTCACATCCTGAAAGACAGATGCTTCTGCGGCATGTATTGTATCATTCTCCTACCTATACTCAATACCTTTCTGGGCCAAATTAACAGAAGAGTGGATATTAATGAAAATCATTTTACATTCAGATCAGACTTAGTGGAAATTACAACATCAAACTTAGTGGAGTTTCCAGCTTAAGTCCCATATAGCTGACAAATGAGATGAGCTAACTGCCTAAATAGCAATTTTATTGAATTATACGATGTATACTGCATGGGAGGGGAGATGGTCGCCATTCACCAGAGCCCACAGCACTTAGGCAAGCGCTGAAGCACTTTTGAGCTCCACCAACCTTCTAGGGATCCGTGGAGTAGATCTGACAGTACAATGAGACAGAATGAGAAAAATGCCCTCAGAGACAAAGGCCCCAAGCCTGCAGTTTATCATGTGTCAGGGACCCCATTCTCTTGTAGGATACAAGAAATTGCCAGTAAGGAGACCATTTTTGCACCGTCTGGCCCTACATGATCTCACCTTCTTTCTGTGTGTCCGTGCATAAAACTCACACACACAGCAAGGAGAGGATACGCTTGTCTCCCTCCTGATTTACCATTTCCATTTTTAGCAAGCAACCCATAAAAAGGAATCCTGTGCTTTTAGAAGATGACCTATAGCAATGGGAGCAGTGCCAGCATTACCTGTGTTTCTAGCATGCATTAACCGTGGAGAGTTTTGTAAGGCCTTATCAACATCATCTGAAGTCAAATGTGGAAGAGGAGCTACAAAACAAAACAAAAAGCAACACCAAAATGAAAAAAAATTGTGAATTATCTTTTTAAACCATATTTTCCCCTGACAGGATTGTTTGAATGTGAGTCTACCAACAGTCAGTTTCAGTCTGCAGTTTGGAGGGAGGCGTGTGTGCTACAGCTTGAACTAGGGCATTCATTTATTCAACATTATGAATGCGTAACATTTCTGACTGATTATTGACAGTGTGCGTGTGGAGAAGACTGCACCGCACTGGTGTTGCAATGCTTGTTGTTTTTTTCTTTAAAAACCATGTTCACTTTAGCTTCTTTAAACTGAGGCAAACCTGCAAAATTTCCTCAAGCTTAGATGAAAGCCCTCAAGCCAAGAATTCACTAGTCCCTTCTTTCCCTTTGAAATGCTAGCCATGCACTACAAGTAATTTGCATTTGGGCATCAGGGACTGTTCCTTTTTTCCATGAATTTACAGAACTTTTATTCAATTCAGTGAAATCTTCCTGATCCTATTCAGAGTAGAGCAAACTGCTGTCAGTCCTTAGAATCATGCCTGGAATTCGCTTTATGAATCAATGTTTGCACTCTTGTTTAGCATTCTCATCATTAAAATGGAAAGAAATGAGTATGTGACCAGAAAAAACATTAGCACTGAACCCCATATGATTTTCTTCCTACAGTATGCTGATGAATATGCTGGGTTTCAATTTGATTTTTCTCTGAGATGGACATGCAGAAATATTCCCTAACTCTTTTCTTCAATGAACACCAGTGAAAGCCACCTGAAATTAATGGGAATCTTTCCATCAAAGTCAAGAGGCTTTGGATCAGGCTCCCTACTACGTTCTTAGGAACAGCAACATTTGCAACAGACATTTGAAAACCCAACTGAGTGTATCTACACCATTAAATCTAAGACCGATATCAACCACACATTGATTGTAGCCACTACCATAATGACAGAAAACTAGCTTACTCTCTCTGAGGTAGTGTAGGTGTGACAGGAGGATATCTGCATTATAGCTTGGGGTGAGTCTCTGGAAGTCGTCTTTGGTCATTTTACACAGCTCCTTCCCATCGATGTTCTGGAACAACAAGATGTCCACGTCTGGGAGACCGTACTCCTTCACCGCCCATTCCAGCCACTGGCGTACATGGTCTGTGCTCCATAACGTAGGATCTGCATCACAAAGCATAAAATTAGGCAGAGGGGGGAGAGTGCTGATGCGCTGGACCAGTACAAAATAAACGTAGACCACAGTCAAACTGGAGAGACCTTAATCTCCTGTTTACTGACTGCTGGAGATACATGAGGAATTAATTTGGCCTACTGGGTGGACAGGAGAATAATTGTCTGTGAAAAAATACTAGGGAAGAGCTGTGAGCCCTGATTATTAACAACAAACCCTATGCTGTTGAGCTCCTTCTCCCATTTAATTCTTTTGTCTTGCTATTTTTATGCATTATTATCCACAGATTAATATAGGCTCCTGTACTCATGCAGAGAATACTATTCAGAAAAGTATTTAAGAGAGCCCACTAACAGCATTGTGACTTGTATCTGAACAATTTTCAAAGCTCCCTGTTGGGTTTGTATCTTTATTCAAGTGAAATTTCCACTCAAGTCAGAAGTACTGTTTCTTGGGCATAGGCTAAGGAAGCACTCATGGATTTGGCTATTTATTTCAAAAACTAGAGTGGGTCATATTAAAATATTCTGCACGTCCTTTCCTAGACTGCTGTGCTATACTGGTGTACATTACTAAACCTGCAAGGGTTTTTACGTACTACCTGAAGCATTGAAGAAAACATCTGGGGAAAAAAACAAGAACTAGTCCAGATTTTTAGCAAAACATAAGACCAAATAGCTTGTGTTTTTGAGAGTCATGTAAGAATCCCTGATTTTAACTTAAACTTCTTTTTGCCACTAAACATCTCCTTTTTTATTTCTCTTCCATTCTACTTTTCCCTATTCTTGAGTTACAGGAAGCACCCATCAACATGAAGGTCCCTAAGGACCTGCAGTGCACATCCCCTTAATGGAAGATAGCTACTACCATGAAGAATTCCTGCTTTTTGAAGACAAAAGGTTAAAGCTAAGGGGAAACAAACTCCTTGAGAGTTTGTCCCTTCCAACCTAAATGACTCTGTGATTCTGTGATATCCTGAAGACTGAGAATGGAGCACACAGAGGTCAAATGGCTGTACTCTGTCACATAAAAGTCTGTGGAAGGCCTGGGATATGAGTGACAGCCTAAATAGCTTTTCTGTGGCTTAATCCAGTGCCATCCCCTCTCTTTTGACTGTTCAGGCTGGTCTGAAAGAGGTGGGGACCTCTTTCCAGGGGCTAGGAACTATTCAGTCTGTCATGCTGTTGCTCACTCCCAATCCTTCACCCATTAGTGCCTCCCTTTTTCTTATGCTTCTCTTGGTATTTTAAACCCTTACAAGTCAGAATATTTAATCCTCTGGAGCTTCAGAGGGTTTCTCTGTTCTCTGAAGTGCACCAGAAATCACTTAAAAGAACCCCTCCATCCGGTATGAAATATGTAGCAAACTACAGGGATGCAAGTCTGGTTGGTAAACTTAGGGTCTGGGAGAGATTGCCCACACCTACAGCAGAGAACGCCAACTACATTCAGTTTGGTTTGAAGTAAACAACCAAACATGAGGAAATTTACCAAAAAACATTTTGATTATGCCTATGATTTTTAAAGGCTTATTTATGATAACTAGAAAGTTACCACAGCTGGAACGGTGAATTTTGATTTTTAATTCCTAAACATTGCCACATGAGCTGCACACTGTCTATGTGGTAGTCAAACAAAACCAACTGATTTTCACCCATACATTTCTTCTAGGGATGTCAAAATAGCAAGGCTGTGACTGTGACCATCTTGTTCCTTGAATGTCACTCAAATCCACCTCAAAACACAGCTCCAGGAATACACTGAGAAAAAAAGATCTTGCTGAGCTAGCCATGCTAAGGGTTACTAAAAGACTGAAAAAAGTGCCAACCACCAAGAAGACAAATGTTTTAGAAGAACATTCAAATGTTGTGAATTTCAGCGTGGTCTGCTTCCAGTTGGCAGGACACTTCATTATTCAGTGCATCACTCTTCTGTGCTTCAGAATAGAACTGTCAATACCATTGCAGAGGATACTGCAACATATTTGTCCACAGGTATCTTGACAAATAACTGAAATAATCACAGCTTGCAAAATTGGCCACAGTTAGTACTCTTGCATATCTTAGCAACTGAAAAACTGTAAGAATATTAAGCAACATAGCAGTAGCAGAAATGTTTCAGATAGGCACATCTCTGCTGCAGAGGAACTAGCAGCAAAACATTCCCTTCTGTTTGCAGGGTGCAGGTGTTGCGTCTCTGCTGTGTATGTATATCCAGTGGTTTATGAATACCCACATATGTCATGATGGTCTAATGCTTCGACTTTGGAAATAGGTATGCTAATTATTTTGCAAATCGAGGCAACAAACCTTCCAGCAGAGGTTTGTTTGGAGGACAAGGCACACAGGAGTGAATGCCTTCTTGTTCAATTAAATGCTGAATCCCACAACCAGGCTTGCTAAGACTAACCAAGAATTTCTCAATTGTGCTCTTATATTGCAGTGGCGGTGTCAGTTTGCTTATTAAAGTGTTTTACACCTCCCAAACTCAGGGGATAACCTAGATAAATGCTTTTCATGTACTGTTTGATTTCACAGAAGCTATTGTGTTTTTAGCACGCTGAGGGCTAGACTGCATTTGGTATTTGCAGGGATATCATGTACAATGATCCCTTCTCTCTCCCACACACTCTGCACGCAGCTAGTCCATGGTTTTAGGAAATGGAAGTGGCTCTTCATTTGGCCCACTTTAGGGTGAAATACTCCAAAAGAAGCTAGAGAAGCCAGATAAGATCTGAGTGCCTGTGATCAGCCAGTTCTGCGGCTGAAATGGGAAGAACAGGTTGAGGAGGTGGTTTCACTATGATATTTCTCAGCTCGTTCTCTTAATAACCCTGCAAAATTACTACTCTTTTCTTCCTGATCACCTGTATCACATTGCCACTTTTCTCCAAAACTTAAATAATATTAGAAGACTTAGTGGAAATGCATTTTTTGCTTGAAATTTTCATGTAGAGGGTCTAACCTGCTGGCACAATGACTCTTCGTTCATTGGTAGTCATATTTGGGGGTGGAACGTGCTTCTCCTCCATGTAGTTTCCATAGTTCATCCCAACATTGTCTGAGCCGCTAACCATTTTCCCTCCTTTTGCCACGCTGCAGTCATCAGGAGAATTCCTAGACAGAGAAGAGAGGTGTCCTTCTATTATTATTCCAGTCCCTACTAATATCCTCAGCAAAGAATCACACTGAATGAAATGGAAAAAACAAGACTCGAGCACCAGGGCTGGGCTGTCACTGGAAAACTCGGTACCTACCACCTAATGACTCTGCTAATTCCTTCCTTCAGTTGCCTCAGAAAAAATGACTCACCTCAATGGACCACATACTTATTTTTATTTTCAAAGGACCAGAGTCTTGTATGTCTCCAAACATATACACACTAACGACTTACTTCCAGAGACTGGGCTAGAATGGAGGCTTGTTCATGAGCTTGCTGAGCCTGATGACTGCAAGTAGCTGCACTTTTCTCTCCAAACACCTTACAGACAACTCAGCAAACACAACGATGCACTTAATGCAAATTTTCTGAGGGAAAACTATTATAAATTGTCATTGTCCAAGCCTTGGACAAGGCTCGTCCAAGCCTTGGACAGCTTCCCATCTCCACTGCTGTCATTGTTTCACGTGGGCCACTCTCAGTTGCACTTTATGTCATGCAATGTAGACACACTTCTATGTATGGCCTACAGAAAAGGCACATTTGCCAAAGCCATGATTCAAAATACCACACGCATGACTGGAAAAACCTTTCAGCTCCTGACTAGCACAGTCTCCATGGTACTGTAGTCAAGAAATGGAAATCTGCAGAGGATCTGCAACCAGACACCTCTTTAATTTTGGCTCTGCTTTCTGAATAGGGTCTTTAGGTTTAACATCCCACAGGGGGTTCCCTAATGGCATTTTAATTGCATCACAGTTTTCTTTCTGGCAGACACAGACATATTTGTCCCTTAATTTAATGTCTACAACGTGTTTCATCAGAGAGAGAAAAATTGTTGCAAAAATCAAAATAAAGAACAGAGCCACAGGGAATACCTTTAAATGTAAAGAGGCTGTTTGGCAAGGGAAGGAGGGTGTTATTTGGGTTTTGGTTTCTTTAGTGATACTACGTTACTAACAAGCTTTCTTTTAGCCCTGCCATTTAATTCCTGAAGCTGTACTATGGTCTTATTAAACAAGCAGCAAGTCAGGTTGTGATGCTTCATTTTGGTTTCTTGCAAACCAACTAATTTGCAGTTGGGAGGACCGAGAGACCCTCGAAGGACCCAGACTCCTGCAAGTGTGTTTCAGGATCTGCCCCCCGCCCCCCAAATGTGTTTCACTCAGAGCCTATTGCTTTCCGCAGCTTGAAAATCCCAGCTCTTGCTGCCAGTGCTGGGCAGCAATGTCACCATAAGTCCACCAATGCTCAGTATATAGGTGCTTTCCCAGAAGAGTTTTGCTATTGTCTGAGGACAAAAGAGGAAAAATAATATGCATTTTGGACCACTGTCTGCTCAACATACGTCAAAAGGATGTGGCAGAGATTTTATCCAATGCCCAAGTGACTCAGTTGTGTTGACTGCTCAGCACTACCACGGGTCAGGAACTAACGCAGTTGTAATTCTCACTTGTGTGTTTTAAAAAATAACTAGCACTTGGAAAGCTGAAAAGATTTAGTATACATCTTAAATACTAAAAGTACATTTTAGGTATATCAGTTTTTTTCTACGCAGTGTTACTACTAATTTTACCATGTTGTGTTAATGTATATATTAAAAAAAAATTAACTGCTGATGGCTTTCGGTTTAAAAATAAAATATATCACAGATATCATTCAATGGGTGCTGTCATGTTCTTTAGGAGAAGGAACAGGGCCCTGAATGTTGCCTGGGAAATGTTGGCTTCACATACCTTCTTCAGGTATAAAATGTCTTGGGTGCCGCATAACATATTACATAGGAAATCTGCCTTGTGTAAAGGTCCTACAACTGCTTTGTCAGCCACAGGACTGAATAATAACCACAAGGGAACATATAGTCAGCACATGGTCTTGCCTGTCATTGAGTGGTGGTGAATTTAGCCTTTCCCCTCAGAATCAGAATACTTGTGCATTATTCTCTCAGGTTTAACTTTTCTATCCCACTACATACCTCTAAATATAATTCTGTGATGCATCTTATTTCTGTCTAAGCAGAGCTAAGCAAAACAAAGTAACTTTTTCTTTCAGATGTAAACATGTTGAAAAAGAGCTTTTGTGATGATTGCCTGTGACTAAAATGTTGGCTTTTTCTGTTTATCTTTAACAAATACAAATGGTATATATGCATAAGTGAGTCTGCACACTAAATCATGTATATTTGGAAACATCATCCAACTCCTGCCCTTATACCTGTGCAGATGCCCACCCTGACTCCCAAAGTCAGTTACGCTGCAAAGACAAAAGAAAGAACCATTTGGCCCATTCATTGACTTTTTAGGGATGTTCTTGGGGAACAGAGAGCTAGCAGCATCCTTTGGCCTAATTGGCACAGTTACTTCATTTTGGTTTTCTGCAAAAAGGAACTTGGGACATAGAGACATCAAAGTCTTGCTGCTGACGTGAAGTATCACACGAGTATTAGTCTACACCACTTCTATGGGCAATCGTGCATTAAAAACACTCTTGTAAACACTGAACAGTAAATGATGTGAAAGATCCAGTAGTAGCACATAGCTTTTGGCAATCTGACAGGGCTTCTGAGCTGGTTTTCTGATCTGAATATAAACAGATGGGGGTGGGGAAGAAGATCATAAATAAGTCATAACTTTTCATTAAAATCCAGAAGGAGATGGTCAAGGGTTTTGTCCCGTTAGCTTACTGGGTGGACAAGCAAAGCCCCAGTTCAGCAAATCTAAGACTACGCTTAACTTCAAGCATGTAAGCAGCTCCATGGGAGCTAACAGGACTACTCAGGTACTTCAAATTGAGCGTGTGCTTACGCATACCACTGAACCAAGGATTAATTCAAATGGCTGGAACGGAGCTCTACCGTATAGAAAGCAAAACTGAAAATGCAAGCAGACACTAGAAAATGGTATTTTCAGTGCCCAGAACAACAAGAGAATGATTGTCTGCGAAGGCTTTTTTTAGGACTTTCTGCGAGTCTGCTTTATTTCTGAACCACCGGGGGAGCAGGAGCAGTGGAAAAGCAGCTTTCAGAAAGCGTGCCCAGTGTAAAGGGTGCAGTTTTGCAGTGATTCATCCTCAGCTCCAGGTCTGAAATGAAACCCGAGATGTTTTTCTTCACAGCTGCATGTTATTTTTACCCTTTGTAAATATACTGTGTTACACCTGGAATTTCCAAAAGAAAGAAAAAAAGAAAAAAAGTGGAAAGACTACAATCATGCTACCAAAGAGCACTTTGTCCAGTCCTGAACTGATTCAGCTCTGATTGCTGATTAATGTCTATTGAAGAAAGTACTTCTCCACGGGCCCTTGGACCTGGAAGCCTCGCCTTTATTCAGGGTTACTTAGAATCACGCTGATTTGATGGTTAAATTTAGCGCCCACTCCTACTGAAGCCGGTTGGAGTTTTGCCAACCATTGACTTTGATGAAAGCAGATGTAAGTTCATAAATAAGTGTATGAAACACATTTTTTCCTCTTCACTATGCTACTATTTTCCCCATGTGACATAAAACACCTGTGTTGTGTTAAAATGCAAGGTGTCAGAGAAACACAGATTAGGAATCAGCAAAATTTTACATTATCTCTGTGACATTCCCATAATATAAACCCATCTATTTAATATTTCTGAATTTCAGAGGGAAATAAATGAGAAAATTTATATTCTCCAATTATCTACATATCTTCGTAAGTTTATTTAATAACCACAGCTTGGATAACTTCCTTACAGAGGCTACTTATAGAAAAGGGGTCTCAGGAGAGTAGAGCGGTGTAAGAATATCTTTGAAGAGTTTTCCACGCATGGTTGCCATCCAGCCCGTGGCTGGTCAGGTCAGGAGAGATGCTGAGCTACCGGGAACTTTTCTTCTGTGAGGCTCTGGTGAACAAACCGTGACACTGTCCTACAGGATACAGATCCCTCTCCTCACCTCTCCTCTCCCATTTTGTAATGCCAGCGATCTGAGAAAAAGGGGAACAGCCCCAGCAGGGCTGTGATGTCCCCACCCTGTCCTTACGTACAAGGAGAGCTGTGCAAAGCCAGCTCCCTCAGATAATGTGGGCCAACGTATGTATATTTATATTTAGCCAAAATGACATCACGTAAAGGTCAGCTCGTACTGAGTGTATCACAAAGCATGCTCAGGCTCGTCTCCGTTCACTGCAGCTACTTAAATTGTAGCGAATTTGGTCAGCGCTTCTCTCCAAAAAAATGGTTTATCACTGAAAAATGACCCACAAAGAAAAAACTAAAACTTCCCTGAGATTTCTTACTTTGAGGTACATTGTTGTTTCTTAAAACACATCTGCAATACTGTAGTCCACAATATCAAAGGGTTACACAGCTGCAGCCCTAAACTCTCTTCCCTGCCCCTCTCTGCAGCTTCTTCCTCTTAGTGAATCAGTGGGATTCACATCCGCTGAGACCTGCCACAGCAGCGACATGTAAAGAGGGGTCCTTCGGATCCCCCTTTGTGTTCCCCTTTGGCAGCAATCACTGTGGTCAGCCCGACCCTCCCCGGTGAGAAGGAGCCCGTGCCCCCCAGCCGCCGGAGCAGGAGTGTGGCTGCACCAGCAGCTTTGCAGAGCCCCAGGGGCTGCTCCCCTGGCACCAACAGCGATCCTCACAGTCGCAAAGGGAGGCTCTGAAAAGCGCTTTCAGCGGCGATATCAGAGGCCCCAACACTTGCTTCGACAGAGCTTGGTTTCCACCACGCATACTCATCGCCCAGCACCGCAGCTGGACACGGCTACCCAGCTTCTTCTGTGCCTACACCAGGCCAAGCCCTGCAAGCGCACCAAGCCCTCCGTTCCTGTGCAGGCACCTGCCCTTAAATCTACTGCACGAGCACCACTGCACTTAACCTGCTGAAAGGAAAACATCATAGTTTTTATTTTCCCTTCCAAAGCTTCTTGTGAAAGCAGCGCAAAATTCCCCGCAGAGGACTGTGGCATAACAGAGGCATTAAAATGCCAGAAAACGCACATAGGTCGAACTATCCCTGGGGTGCTCACGCAGGCTCTCGCGCAACCGCTCAGCGAACAGGGCTGGAGAGCTGCTTCCCCAGCAAGTACGCAAAGAAGTAAATAAGTGGGTGGGTGAGTAACTCACTCAGTGCTTAGCTATAACCTGAGTCACTCCCCCACCCACGTGGGGCAGCTGTGTGGAAGGCAATGCTCGCCCACAGGAAAGGGGACGGCCTGGGGTGGGAGCGAGCTGCCGAGGTCTGTGGAAGGGAGGGAAGCCCCTCGGGACCCGCGCCGCTGGCTGAAGCTGGCTTAGGCTGATGCTGAAGTCACGGTGACAGTCTGTTTGTCTTTGCTGTAAGGTGAGTGTCAAAAGCAGTCCTAAGAAGACAAAAAAAAGGAAAACCGAAGTCCTCCCTGGGCCACGCAGTGATGGAGGTGCACTGCTCCACGCGGGGCTATGCAGGGGCAACCAAAACGGTCTTCAACGGCCCCAACAGACCAGGGCCGTGGAGAGGCCTGGATTGGGGCAGCCCCACGCTAACACACCCCTGCAGCACCCAAAACAGAGGCAGACACCGCTGTGTGAGGTGCCCCGGGCTCGGTAGTGCTCAGGGGGGCATGGGGCCAGCCATGTTCCCAGCGCGGCACATAGAGGTGCCTCCGGTTCCTTGCTCCAGTGAAAGGAGAAAGCAACCACCACTCGCCAACACATGCAACGCTGTTGGCTTTCTGTAAGCAAAACAAAAGATGCTTGTTTATTGAATTGTATACGCAGCAGCCGTTCATTTTCTATCAAACAGTAACTTTTGCAAATTGAAACAATCTTTTCTTTTTTCTTTTTGCTTAGCTTTGCCCGGCTATCTTACGGTCCACAGCTGCTTCAAGCCTTAAGACCATCATGGCAAATTAAGGCAGTCAGCATCTGGCTCACTAGAGGCCAGTCAAGCTATAAATATTACCGGCCTGGCTCTTTGTGTTCACAGTGCGGGGAAACAGCTGGTTTAAGTTTGACTGCACGTTGTCATTTCTCCATTAGTGCAAACACTTCAATATTTCTTATGTGTGAGGTTGGAGTGAAGAAAGGGAAAGAAGGGAAGGGGGTCACTAAAAGCCAAAGCTAAGAAATGATGTTCTGTATATACATAATTTACAATTAGATTGCTGCCTGGGAGAAGGCTGAAGTTTGACATGGTGATAGCTAGGCCAAAGCCACAATGACTTCCCAGTTGGCCTATAACTTTCAGGACCAATTTTCTTCTGTTTTTCTTTTATTATTTTTATAGAAATTCTATTATAATGGTAATGGATTACATTTCTCAAATTGTATTTCATTTCAAGAGCTTGTAAGGCTGTTGTATTTGTGGTTTCATAAAATACGAAATACCGGGAGACAGGGCCCTTCCCAAACCACATATGCCTTCTTTTGTGGGCAGGGATCGTATAGAAAGTTAGCAAAAAGTAGAGCATGCCAGGCATAAACAGAAGTGACATCTTGGATGGAAAACATAATCCCCCATGTCTGTGGAATGTCTGCTGATTTTCGTGATTAGCATTATCAGGCTGTGAGGCCGATGGGTGTGAAATGGCAAAGTCAATGATTAGCCACTTTTCTTTTACTTACTCACCTTCTGCTTTGTCTTAGCTATTCCCAAGCTTTAAATACTGAACACGCCCACTGATACTGCCCTGATTAAAATAAAACACCTCCTAATGAAGGGGGAGAGGAGAAGAGTCATCTCCAAACGCGCTGGGTCAGAGACAACCTACCTACTGACCGTGCCCGTGCCGTGCCAGCCTGGGGGAGCACCACAGCCACCGGCTCTGAACGCTCTAGACACAGTAAATACTGTACTGGAAATAAAGCAGTAATGACAGAACTAGCCATAAATAATGACAGTGATCATGACTCTTGTGGGGTCCTATGTCATTATTTGAAGACTAATTTTAGATTTCACTACCCATATGAGAGCTTTTGGTTGCTTAGCACTTTTGAAATTCTGGCTGCCCTCATCTCCCTCTTAAACACCTGAAGCTAAGCACACAATTTAAGCATCAGCGGTCAATCCAAAATGTAACCATGCCAGTTATGAATGAACACGATATTCCAGAATGGGGAACTTCTTAGCTAGCACCTGCCAGCCCAGCAGCCCCCAAAAAGCTGCAAAAAAGTAGCTATAGTAGTGGTGAGCTGGGTTTGTTTTTCTCCTTGGCAACGTCTCCCTCAAGAACAGAGACAAACCATGCACACACACACACACATGCGCTAATGTTAAGCTGGTGGATTTTCAGAGCAAAGAGGAACTTCTTGAAGTAGTCCCACATAAAGCCCTACATGGAGAAGATCCTGACTTTGCAGTTTTTCCAGTTTGGTAGGCAGCCACTCCACCAACCATCCAGTCAGCGGGAAAAAAGATTATCAGTCTGAGATAACTAACACCACGTCTTTTTACCCAAGATTAATGTTACTTTATATAGGCAGCTCCAATAAGTGCATTAGGAAAGTCATCCTCTTAAAGACACATCTCCCAGCTTTGCTGTGGACTGACGTAGGGGTGGACTCAAGCCCTTCTGGAGACAGAGGAGACAGCCCCATTGACTGCCATGGCTTTTGGACTACACTTGTTGTTTAGTCTGAGCTGAGGTTTACCAAGAATACCAGGGCCGCATGCCGGCGGTACGCCACCAGATGTGGAAGGGATGGCAATGAGCCTCAGCCGCGGGATTGTGCTCCAGTGATGGAAAAAGCCATGTCCTTGAAAAACAAGTGATGTCAGGGTGATTACTGCAGGCCAGCTCTGTTTCTGCACGTGTTGGATGCACGCAAGGTGTGCAAATGCTTGCGTGCCTTATCTAGCTTAAAGCATGTCAGCCTGGATCCTAGGAGCACGACGGTCCTGTCGTGGTGGCAATACAGAGCTCCATATGGATGACTGCACCCTCCTTAGTGACTGGGCACATCAGCTGGCACATGCCTAGACTGCACAAGCTACCTCAAGTGCTACCCATTCAGACTTTCTGGTTTGTATAGCACAAAATAGCTACCACTTAGGAGGCTTTACATCAAGGGGAAAAGAAAAAAAAAAACCAAACAAGAACCTGAGGTCGCTCTGGACTCTGAAAAGTCCTCCTGTGTGTCAGATGCACTCAACCCAGCTAGTACAGAGGCTCTTTGATGAAAATTTAGAACAGTAACATGCAAAGAAAAATAGTATTTCCCAAAAGAGCCAGCAGAAAAGATATATTAAGTGATAATTTCATTCTCAAATGGTTTTTGAGCAACAATTCGTAGCACTTAAAACATTTTGCACATGATTAAATCTTAATGACAAATAATTATTTCTGGCATTTCTTTAAAACTTCTGTATCAGCCAAGCTGATGTTGGAAAACTTCTGCTGTGCTTTCACTGCAGCTAACTTTCAAAATGCTTTTTCAATGAAATCATCACACTGCTCACGGCAAGTGAAATTTATCTGTGGCCTGAATAAGACTCTGTGTTCCACTTCAGCCTCCCTTAAAAAGATTGATTACCTACCAGTAAATGTAGTTCTTCCAAGCTACCTTTGTATAGTCCCACCCACGGGCACGGTGGAGTCCTGTGGGCGAGTGTATTCAGAGACCACCGAGCAATCCGCGGGTTTAAATGTTGTTTAAGCAGTACCCAGGGCCTCATGAGAGCATTGCTACAGGAGTGAATTTCACCCTAAATGCATAACATGAATTGCATTCATTCATTGTAATAGAATTGCTCATACTTAATTTGATAAAATATGTAAAGAACAATAAACAGAAAAGTAAGTAACAGTATGACATATGCAATCTCCAGATTTATATTATAGTGCTTTACTATAACAGGGTGAATCTTTTAGTCTGACTCAAGAGCAATAAAGAGCAGGAAATAATATTATTACATTCAGGTGAAAGATTGACTATAGGGTGGCACAAAAGGTCTCATTAGATTTATGTACCTGGAAGAAATATAATGGGTGTACCAACATAATGGATTTGAAGAAACTCAATTTGATACCACCTGTGACAATCTGCATTATACATGCAACAACAGCAAGGTAAATTACAGCTTTAATTTAAACTTTTCTTGCTTTATTTAATTTAAGGTAGGCCCTTAGGCTATATTTTCTGGTGCTGTGCAGCAGGGTTTAGCTTTAAAAATACTGTTATTGTTAAAGAAAACTGTGTGGCTAATCCCCCTGCAGCACATGAAAATAACCCTTTAATTTCATTCTGATGTTATTTCTTCGGTATTCACAGGAATGCCAGTTTTGTGACTGTTACGTTCTGAGATTTAATGTAGGGCAATTACAGCCAAAGTATATCTGAGGAGAGTCCTAGCAGAGTGAGTACATTTCTGCTTTGAGTGGGTACTTAATTGTTGATGTGTAAGAGGTTTAGTACGCTCCTAAAATTTTATACCCCCTTCCAGATGACAGAATATATGGCCAGGAAGCAGCCTAACACTGTGAGAAGGGAGAGACGGACAGCAAAAAATCATAAAGCTAACTATCCTCTGGTCACCACTTTCTGGGGTCTAGTACCCTGTTTGGCATCCTCTTTACACCGTATTATTCAGGCCCAGGCTCCCCCGTAGGAAGAAGATTTCAGAGGATACTCTGGAGATCCTAGAGGCAGCACTTCTGCGGCTCTGCAGTGTGGCTGTGGTATTTTAGACTCCTTTGGGACAACCTAGGTTTTAAAATGGGTGTAAACAGAGAAGGTACAGTTTTACTAAAAATGAAAAGCAGCTCCAAGCTCTATAGCTACTGTGTGTGTTAATTTTTAACACATGAAGCATTTTTAAGAACTGAGCGTTTCATTAAGGAAATAAATTTACGGACTGCAAATGAGCAGGGTGGGGAAGGCTTCTGCAGAAAAGAAAATGCAAAGCGGCTGACAGAATAGCAGGGTACCACTAATCTGTGCACATAAATTGTGGCCGATACTATGCATGTGACAAACAGCAGATAATCTGTCAGAAACACAGTGAAACACCAACATACAAATGGCAAAGGCCTAGCAAAACTTCAGGAAGGAAAAAATGGTTGTCAGATTTGCAAGAGATGTATATAGCACACTGACCTGTAGCGACTTCCGTATTGACAGTACTAATCAATATACCAGAGTATTTGTTATGATTATTTAGCAATAATATATTACTGATAAGTAATTCCATTTTATGCAAGGCTTGAGTGATACACACTTTTTTCTGCAACTGGCGTGAATATCGCATACATAGGAAGCATTACAATTCCCAAAGTATTAACACTATATATATTACATGCACACATGTATATGAGTTTTAGAAATGCCATAACATATTTATACTTGTTACTTGGCCATGTTAGTTCTCCATTAAAAGTGTAATATTAAGATCTATTTTTTCAGGTATATGCTAGGCCTTATAAAACAATAGTTTTCTGATGAAATAAAAAGTGTGTGTTAATGACAATAATAATTTTTCATTTTTGTGTTAAGTATAAGCATGCAATATATGCATGAAATTTTTTTTGTACTGTTAATCTAGTCTTATCTTTGGTAGTCTATAAGTGATTTTTCTTTGCTTATTTTTTAGCATAATGTCATATCCTAGAAATTGCAGTGAAGTATGAATTTTCCTCATTTTCTCCAGTTAGCGACTCTGCATTGCTCTGTCAATAGGGGAGGCTGTCAAATCCAAGATTAATAAATGAAACCCTGCGTTCAATGCTGCAGGTTATTTTAAACTAAATATAAAAAGAATTACATTTCTTCCCATTATATTTTCAGACAGAACGTGCCCTTTAGAAAACCAGTGTTTGGATCAAAAACATTTTGCAGTTCAGGGCAGTAACTTGTACAGCCTCTTTGGGCAGTGTAGCCCGTGTGCCAGCTCACACGCTGGTTGACAGTGGGAAAGAATGGCCACCGCTGAGCTGTTCATTTTCTAATGATGGCCACATTAAGCACCTCTGAGTGATGCTGTCCAGACAAAAATGAAGAACTTCGTCTTCATGTGCTGCTCTAAACTCCACTCTGCACTATACTTCAAGTCCTGATGATGGAGTAGGTAGACCTAATGCTATTTTTTTAGAGAGGAGGTGCACAAAATTTCTTCTTTTCATCTCTTCTGTAATGGTAGTAAAGGTGGTCACGATGGTGCGAAAGTGCATCACTGGGGTTCCAGATGTTCTGGCAACTCCTGGGTGCCACCTCTTTATAACAATTAAGAGTTCTGCTGGAAAAGTATGAACCAAAATTATGCCTCATGACTAATCAAAAAAGATCGATTTAAAGACAATTCCCCCAATGGTCAGATTATATATCCTTGCAAAAGTAGATGCCTGTTGTGCTAGTAATAGGGCAGACCATATGCACAAACACATTATGCAGCTAGTGAAGAGGCCAGGATACCTCTGAAGGAAAGGCAGATACCTCTCTTTGCAAAGAGCAACTCAGGCAGCCTAAACCGGCGGCCATTTCCTGTCTACTGACTGTGCAGGTAGCCTACGTATCACCCTAAGTGATTCAACACATACACACACCGACAGAAAATAGCATGAAGGAACGAGAAATGATAGGCATTATGAAGGTATGTCCAAACAGCCTGTTTAATTCAGGGCTTCTGAATGCTTATTCATCCCTGGAAAGTATTCTGAGTTCACATACACAAGGTGAACATACCTTAGATTTGGGAGATATGGAGAGCGAGCACCCTCAACCTGTGCATGCCCCCATCCGCCAGGCTGTAAAATATGCTGAACACGAGCCCGCCCTGTCCTGCCTGCTGAAGTCGTGCTGCCAGGCAGGCAGCAACACGAGAACTGCGGGTTCAGGCAAGAGATGAGGAGCCTGGCTCCAGCCCTGCAGCTGGGACACTCTGCTCCGGTGGCTGCGCTGCGGTTCCCCGCTCCCTGGGTTACTTCTGCTTTTATCCAACGACGGCACAGCCCCCGGGAGAGAAGCAAAGGCACCGAGCACAGGATCTCTCCCAGCTGCACGCCCAAACACACATCCATCCACAGCGACACTTCCAGGCCTCTCTGGACAGCAAGGCAGGGCTCGTCTGCCTTCCCAGGCACCCCGCAATAGCAGGGGTGCCTCGGGGTGCCTGGCCCTCTCTGGACCAAGGCAGCCCCTGCAGGAGCCAGGTGCTTTAGTGCCTGGAGCTGTCTGTGTTCCCAAATCAGGGCTCCTACCAGTCTGCTGGTTTGGGGTATGCTGGTGTGTGACAGCACATGTTCTACACCGTGCTCTCACCCACAGGCTATACGGGTTTGCCTGGAGCCCCCGTTTAGCTGGTCTGACAACGGGCATACATTTCGGTCTTGCTAAGGGTCCTGAGCTCCTAAATCGGAGTATAATCCTTACCAGGGTTGCTAACAAGGATTAGATGGGACAAGGTTTCAGCTAATAAAAGACAGTATTGCTGCCTACAGTTTTGTCCTTAAACCACCACAGCAACAGCCAAATACCTGTGATTCACAAACTGAGCTCTAATATTCAGGCTAGTTACATATTTCAGGAATCCAAGACAGCAAATTCAGGATTCTGGCTTGATTATTTTAAAAATGTGATTGACCAACAATTTCAAATGGATCTGTATCATCCAGACTCTTCCTTAAGATCTGGAAGTATGTGAAAGTAGGAGTCTGTATATGACTCACTTTAGTTATGTATAATATTACAAATTATTACTACTAATCTCAGTAACAAAACTAATTATCTACTCTAATGCACTTTATGGAATTTACATTGAGAAAAACTGTGATCAGTTCTCTTACAGAAATGCTAGCACAAATACTTAGAGGTAATTTTAAGAAGCAGGTGAAACTGATTTTGAATCAATACTCTATTTGTGATTATATCTGTGCATTTGCTTAGCACAAAAAAAGAAAAAAAAACCAACTCACTGAAATGGGTTGTGAATAAGTTCTCAATAAGTAGGCTTACAAGAAGACTTCCCCTAATTCTTTGAACTTCAGTCCACCATTTATTTCTACGTATCTCAAATCCTTCACTATTCACTGGAAATTCTGATTTGACTTCAGCACAATTTCCACCCTTACCAGTGAAAAGTGTAGGTGTGATAAGCTGTCAAACCACTTTGCCTTGCTTGTGGTGCTCATCACATTAGCATAGCAAGTGTGAACAGTAACCACAGTGCCCATGGCTGAGGTTTTCCTAAACAACTGATACTAGGAGATGAGATTAGTAGGCAGGTGTTCGTGACAGACAGATGCGAAGCACAGTCTTCACTGGTACATCACCAACAATTGTGAGCAACCGACTCTCTGGACCTCTGCCCTTCAGCAGCACCAAAGGAAAATTGTTTTGACAGTCAGGCATTTTAAACAGGAAAGCACTTGTTTGGATAGTTTCCTTGGAAAAAAAAAAAATCTTCATTGTGCTTTTTCAGATGGAAGAAATCCCATAGAGTGCTCCCATGCTTGGGAGAGCTACCAGTCAATATCCACATATCCCCTGCGTTACTCTTTCAGCTTAATGGATACAATTCTCCTTCATAGCAACATTCATAAAAAAAGTCACGAGACAAGAATTAATGCACTGACAGGCTGTGGCTACTGCCCGTTGAGCTGAGTAATGTCTTTTCCTGTTCCTTTCTATTCCCCTGCTTGCCTCCATACATGTGCTGTTTCTTCAGTGTGAGCTCTTCTTAAATCCAACTCCATGGTTATGCTTTTTGGCGCTATGTTTACAGTAAATATAAAAGTAAAGATCAATTGTTCGCTCCCTCTGCCATTACAAGAATTTACTTCCTACGCTTCTCTGTTTGGTTATATTTAGAGCAAAGGCAACTGCCCAAATTACTGTATTTTCACAACTTCCATTGAGTATTAGATCCCATATGCCACATCCTTAGATGAATCAATGGTACTGTCCCAGACTACAGCAAACTCACATTTTGCTAACTTTAATATATGCTCTTTTAAGTAGCACGCAATGCAAGTCCACATCCAAAATTATCCAGTCAGAGGAAACACAGAAAGGTATTGCACAAGCTAATGAGAAGACTGTGCCTGTAGTACCATTTGAGACCCTCCGTAACACCTGAACGGGGCTGGCAGGTGTGACCCACAATGTACAGGAGACCTGTAGGCTTCTGGGACAGCAGCTGGTGGCCAGGAGGGATACCTTGGGGCATCTAAAATGGTGCTAGATTCACAGGTTTAGACAACTAAGCTATACCCATCACAAGAAAAAGGGTACTTGTGCCACGGTAACACTAGCCTTATTACCTTGACCCGTTAACCTGGTTTGGGTTACACTCCATCTTGATGGTGACTCTGGCCGGGGGCTGCGATAACCAGTCTTGCTGCGGAACACGTGGACTCATCTTTGACGCCTGCCCATATTCACTGGAGGAGGAGGCCGTCATCTCTGTCTTTGCAAGGTGGGGCGATCCGTAGGCACACTCGAACAAGGACTGGTCTTCACTCACCACTGATAACGCTTCCTGCAAACCAGAGAAGAGAAGTCAGCGCGACCGTGTTTCAGAGCAGACGCTACAGTATCCCCCAAGGAAAAAAAGGCTTGTACAACTCAAGAGAAGACGAACAGTCGGTCGCTTCTTAAATACTCATTCCTTTTTAGGCATGCCACTGCTGTTCGTGGAGGTGAGGACTCACAGTGCCAGACACGCCGTCAGCATATGGTGGGAGGACAATCTCTCCCCTGGGAAGACCTTCCCACCATCGACTGAGAAGATGCACAGACACACACTACCAAACACTCAGGAAGAGCTGGGAGGGAGGAGAGGTCAGGATGGGCAGTGAAGCTTGGCCTTCTTGCGTCCCAGGTAGGGATGCGGAGGGCCAGACCTGCCGGGGGCGTAAGCAAGCTGCCATTGCTTGCTTGAACTGCCCCTGCAAGATGCGACCGAAAGCCGTGCCTTGCTGACTCACTGGGAGCTCCTCTTCCTTCCTGCGGGACTGAGGCCAAGTCCCTTCTGGACAGGGAGCCGAGACACAGCTGGGCGCAACCTCTGACCCAGGGACTCTGCTTTTTCTGCCAGCATCCACCGTCAGCTTCAGCAGAAGTGCCCACCACCAGCCCCAAGAGGACACCGTGCCCACCAGCCGCCTCTCGCTTTCTGACGGCAACCCTTCCTGACGGGCCAGCTGGCCGGGCATCCTGCTCCGGCACTGCGGAAGGGCCTCCCTGGCCGCCTTCTGCGGTTATGGCCCTTGGGGGTGGCAGGGTTCACCAGGCCCCTTGGTGGCAGGGTGGCTGCCATCGCAGCTGGCTGGAGACCGGACAGACGCCAGAGGGAGCGAAGGCCACCCTCTCTCCCCACAGCCACGCATTCGCATTGGCATCAATTCCTTCCCCACGTTATCTGGAGCTGAGTTATGGGAGGGAGGCGGTGCCCGGGCCCGGCTCTGGCAGGCAGCGTGCCTGCCGGGCCCATCGGGAAGCTGCGGGATGGGGTGATGCTGCTGGAGGGACCCGTCCCGCCTGAGCCGAAGCTCCCTGACCACGGAAGCCAGTCTGGGCTCCCACCCTCCTGCTGGTCCCCAGCACCGCGCAGGCTCGGGGGGCTTCTCCTCCAAAACCAACCCTCCAAGGAAAGCCCCCCTCTCCAGGGGCTACTTAGGGTGAACACGAGGCGTAAGGGTGTAAACGGACCGTAACCCAAAGCGTGACTCCCTCCTCCCACCCCGATGCTATGGCTCTGCCCTGAGACGAAACAGGGCAGGGAGCAGCCCAGCACCCCCCTCCCTCCATGTGGCCCCTGCCGGCAGCCGGGGAGGCAGCCCCAGCACCAGGCCGGCGGAGGAGGCTCGGCGCGCAGCGCACCAGATGACAGCAGCCGTGGAGGCGGCCAGCTGGCGGTGGCTGGAGGCGCGGGGGCCAAGGATGGGGGTGTGGAGGCGGGGGGAGCTCAAACCAGATTTGGGACGGGGTGCCCCGTGCGCGACCGCACCCTCATGAGGCAGCGTGTGTGGGCCCACGCCGCCGCCAGCCCTGCTGCTGACGGCTGACGGGAGGACAATAAAACTGCGTGGCCCTGTCAGCGGAGGAGGACGCAGCGGAGAGGGGAGAGAGAAAAGAGCCTGAGTGATGGGAGTCCTCCGGCTCCGAAAAGCCGGGCGGCTGCCTGCAGGCTCTTCCCTGCCCTGGCTGCTGGAAGAGGGCTTTGCACAAGCTCCAGCAGTCGCACGCTGCCCTAAAAATCAGCAGTTGTATTTGTTCATTTTAAGGTGGTATACATTTATCATTCTTTTTCTTCGCTTGGTTTGTGAGCCCTCAGAGTGCACTCTGTTAATATTCATAGTTTTCTCTGCAACTGCAAGGGCTGGAACATCACTTTCTTCTTACTGCTTCTCATGAAAATTGAGATCACCCCTTACTCTCTGGACTTGGGGAATGGGATCTCAAGCAGCCCTCCAAATGCCATGAGACTCGTGACTGAATCACTAACTCTTCCCACCACAGGCCAGGACACAAAATTCAGACAACGATCTGCACCATTTCGTTACTGCTATTCAGATGTCGTTTGAGTGCAAAGGTCACCACCAAGCTATCACCATTTAATATGAACTCCCCAGTTAGCACCCTTGCTTTGCACGCTCTTCCCTCAACCCGTGCCCAGCTACTGAACTGCTGCCTCTTGGGTCTCTGGGGGTGTGAACGTGCTCCTGCGAGACAGAAGCGATGCCAGAATAACACCTCTCCTTTTTGCCATGCCTCTCAGACTCCTGTGGGTGTCTGGCCTGCCCAGTCGTGCTAAAAACTGCTGCTGCCAGTGGTCTGAAGCTTTTCTGATGAGCCTTTTCTGGGAAAGCCTGCAGACGGCTCCTGCTTTTCAAGGAGGTGTAGCAGGAGATGGCTGCTGGTCCCTTGCTCCCCAAAGGCTGCTCCCTGGCTACACCGCGCTGAGACACAGCAGGGGGACTTGATGTGCTTGCATGGTAAAGTAGGAGGGATCATATCACAAGAACTAAAGAAAGAAAATGTTACACTGGAAGGAAAATAAAAAAGTTCTTTCTCAACAGTCCATGAGAGTTTTTCATGAAGAGATATATATACACACACACAGATATACACACAGCCTGGCCAGGCAATCACAATGAATCCCATGCCTAAGACTATTTACTGCACAGTTCCCTCTTTTCTGCCCCACTGTAGAGCTAATACATGAGCCAAAAAACATGTAATGAAATGTTAATTTTGGAACAGCTAGCTCCAGTAAGCACATGAAAGTGTGAATTATACAGGAGAAAGCAGATACAAGACTGCAAATACAACAGACAATATTATTTTACTCTGTAAAGCATTTACAAATAGACCTTTTCAAAACAGGCATCAAACACTATATAATGGATATCTTTCTCATCCTTCCCCACACAAGTGAAACAAAGCAAATTTATTCTGGTTCCTATTAAACCTGACTCCACCCAATGTAAGTTAATTTAGGAACACTTAGGGTAAATATAAACAAAAAAAAAAAGGGTTTTCTATTTATTGGCATTGCTAATGACAGTAAATATTGCTTGTGCTATGGATGCCTATTATGTTGCACAAAGAGGGAACGTACACACATTTTAACTTCCTGAGGAGGACAGCAAATGCTGAAAATAGGAACCCAATTAATAAGTGTTGTGTGAATATCTAAAAGACTATGGCAAAACCAAGACAAGCATAAATGAACACAAGAGACAGACTCAGACTTCACATTTCAGGAAAAAATACCTAGTTATTCATGGACAAAACCCCCTCAATTTGCTAGCTGGAGTTTTGTTCTGATTTCATAGCAAACACTCATCTGTACTCCATCCTGCTAGTTATCAGTCAGTGCACGCTGACAGGTCTGTAAAGGCTCTGTAGGAATAACTGAGTTTCTGCCAATTTTGCATGCTGTTGGGTCGGTCCTTATGTGGAAGGCTTATTAATGTGTACTCTACGATAGAGAGTACCTTTGATATTTTACTCCGAGTCCTCACTGATCTTTGCTAGCCTGTCTTGAAGGACAGTAGGACATGTATCACCCCTCCCTTGAGCACATTGGAAAAGCTGAACCGACCATCTAAGCTTTTGCATAATTTTGAGGAGTCAGCATAACTAGAGAACAGAGTCTAAACTACAATTAGCCTTACTTCCTCCTCAACTCCTTAACCATCTTTTCTCTCCTTGCTCATAAGTGAGATTGAGGTTTCGGTGTGGGAAACATGGAAACTATATGTTTAGCATCTGTTCTACTGCTCCTCCTATCCGCTGGGACTTGGGCAGTCATAGCGACTGTCCTCTCTCTCAAATGCAGCCAGGACCATTGATGTGAGTTTACCAGCAACCACCATAGGCGAAATATGCGGTCCTTGCATATCCTCACACACAGGGAAATGTTTTCTGCAATACATGCTTGGGAGTTGTATATCCAGGGTTGGCAACCGCTGCCTTTCTTCCTCTCAGTGATCTTAAAAGGTGAGGATTTCTGACCCAGGCATTTCTGAATCCACTAACCTTGCAAGACACAGTGATAGTGAACACTCAGAGCTCAACCGACCTGATAAAACCTCATGTGAAACTCATACTGGGGGAAAGCACAGAAATAGCATCAAGAAATATGAAGCATTTCTTAGCTATACAAGAATGTCTGATAACTGGCATAATTTGGTATCCCCCAAAACAGAAAGAAAATGTCCTTCAGCTGCTTCTTGCATGCATTGTTTCATCTTGTCTTTCCTTGATTTCTCTCTGCTAATTAAAGCCTTCAAGCCTTAGCCCTACGTAAGCTGTGAAAGGAAGGCTCCAACAGCAAAGTCCTGTACTGAACAGCTGACAGAAAGCAGTATGGGTATTTCTTTCTTAAATGCAGGGATTAAAAATGTGCTTTCTGCTATAATTCTAAATGCAAGCTCCTGGACCAAATGTAATATAAAAATTGTCAGCATTCACCATCATGAAGAATAGCTGCATGGTCTGGCCACATACAAACGCAGCCAAAACTATTAATACTGACAACGTTTGGCAAGAGTTTTTTACATATGGATGCCAGTTCTATTTCTAGTAAATACTTTTCATTACTCATTTACATGTTAATCTTTTTTTTCTCATCCATATTAATGCTTTTCCTGGAGCAGTTTGGCAACATCAAGCAGTAAGTGGGATAAAGCAAGGTAAGCATTAATAAATATCATAAAATAGATGCATTACAAGGCTCCCTTCAATCTTGCCAAGTTTTGTACCTTTATGGTAATAATTTTAGTAGTAGATGGGTCATCTTCCTGGATTTCATATGCCAATAACATATTCTCATGACATCTCAGAAATGAAGCTGTTCATTTCTAGTAACCAGTGTCTGGGGTAATGTAATATGAAGAAAGCCACACATACTGCTTACAGTGGCAGGTGGGAAAGGTCTTTCATGCAAATCTGTGAAGTAGAGCTGTTGGTAATATTATCTGAGGTCAATATTGGGCACAAATTTTCTTTATTTCATCTTCTTTTCTCCACACACTTCCTCTCACGACATCACCAGCAAAACATAAAAATCTGTTCCTTCATTAAGATTTTCTTCTTTTTAATTGCTTGTACTATGCAAAACCTGGCTTCTCACTTGGACTTTCTGTACTAATGATAAAAGAACAAAATGTCCTCTCTATTTGGTTTTGACTTATACTTCACTGATAAGTTAAAAAAAAAAAAAAGAATAACAGACTGACAAATTTGTAGAACAATAGGTACAGCAACGCCTTTAAAGTAGGCATAAAGTCATTAGGACAAAGGTGTTTACTTAATCAAATGCAAGATTACTTGGCCTAGAAACATGAAGTTACAGGAAATGTGATTGAAGTAGTTCCCATCATGACAAGTATATGCAAGCTGACCTGTCCTTTATATGCAATGTCAGGAACTAAGGACAAAGACTTTTTTCCCTAAAGCTTGATCAAACTTAAGAAATGGTTAAAGAAGACAATGAGGTGTGCAGTTGTCTAGCATAATTTGCTTGTGCTGAGAGTTATTGGGGAAAAAATACTGCAGTAGGATTTTAAAAGACTTTGGAGGCCTATCTAACCTGGCAATGCTTTTTCTCGATTTAATTCTGATTAGGGAACATGCCAACTTGTGCGTGAAATACATTTGTGCACAGTCCCTCCATGTCATCAACCCAGCTTCCACTTTAGACATGACACCATTTCCTTTCATTTGTACAGCAATCGAATTGAACCATGGCTCCAGGTCGTACACTCATTGTACGTGTGTGTATATTTGTATATGAGCTCTGGTTTTTTAATTTCTTCAAATATTCCATGGTTTATTGCTTAATCCCTGTAACAGAAAAGGTTCAGTAGATCTTTTGTATCTCCATTGGCTATCCAAAATCTATCAAGTGATTTGCTGCTCAAAAAAATGCTTCAAGAACTTTGAAAGTAAAGAACTTACTGGCCAATTTACTGCTCAAAAAATGCTTCAAGACCTTTGAAAGTCAAAAACTTATTGACCAGCACTATCAAAATCCTAGCAGGCAACGGCACACCAGTACAATGAAAAACACTGGCCACAAACCAGCAGGACACTGGGCAAGAACTACATGTAAAGAGGAGGATGCATGAGGAGACACAAATACATCAACAGCCCTCATTGTATGTTGAGAGATGCTGCAGACAGTAAAATGCATTTATTGCTGGTGGAGTCATCCTGTGGAGTCAGCATTCGCACACTCCAAAACGGACCTGTTACCCTTGACTATGAGGGACTTGCAATAACACTGCAATCGAGAACTTTTAATTAGCTTTGCCATATGTCATTGCATTTATATAATCTATTTTTGACACCAGTTTATGATATTTCTCTTCATTAATGTAAATAACTTTTACTTCTTCTCTAATCTGATTTCATGATAATACATATGTAAGCACAAGCTTAGACCTCCACACAGCCACAATCCATTCAGACATAGGCTGTTTTCTATCACTTGTCGGATGTCCACAGTTGGTCAGAAAAAATAATCCTCCATTCTACGAGGAATTCTGACATACTGGGACTTATTTTCATTTTAAATTAGACAAAAAGCTGTTATACAAAAACTTTCACCAAAACGTTTATTAAAAGGATGAATTGTAACGCACTGGCGTGTGTTTTGCAGATGTTAAAACATTCTAATAAACAGTTATATTTGGAGAGGACCTGAATTTTCCAAGGGAAGACTGTTCTGATTAAGACGACGCAATTAGCTCTATGAAGTGTTTCCATGCTTTTTTGCACTCAGTATCCCTTCTATGCTTGATAACATTTGTTATTGTGTGCAATCGAATTACATATAATTGTAAGTGAAAGAACAGGTGAAAGTGTGCAAGACTGCACACAGTATGCACCTTGGTACAGCCGCTCCGGACTTTACCAAGTCACTCCTCTCGCTTGCTAGTCTTCTATTCTTCCTCAGACTACGTCTTCTGATGCTCTAGGAAGCTGTTTATCTGGAGCGAAAATCTAATTTCAAACAGGCCAGGAATATCATTTCCACGCTGGAACAGAGAGCACACGCGAGGCTGGACACCAGAACCTCGCAGAGTGGCGGGCAGACTTCCAGGCTCAAACTCCACTTCACTCACGTCTGCAACAGGCATCACTGCACGATAAAGCAAGCTGTGGTTGAACTGCTTAAAGAGCTTCTAGCCTAAATTTGCAGTCCCGATTTAAAGCCAACTCTTTGAGCCTTGGATTCATTGCATCCAGCAATAATTGGTGAAGCAAAAGACAAACGATTGATGTTTTAGCCCTGCTATAGCTTATTAATCTTGATGCTCTTACAACTCTATTCTGACCATTCGCAAAAGAAATGGTTTCGCAAGATACTCAATACGGTGTGTGGAACATACTGGAAAAGGTTACTACTTAAAATGCAGTCACCTGAGTCAGGAATTGCAGCACACATCTGGAATATGTTTTCCTTCTAAATCTCTGAGTCTTGGATTCATTAGATCAGACAAAAATCCACATATTATATTCATGAGAGAGTTCAGGAACAACAAAAAGCCTTGGCAAGTACAAGATAGGAAAGACAGATGTTGTCCTCACCTCCACCCATGAGAATCTTATTGCCAGCTCAGCCAACATCCTCCACCTATTTGCAAAGAGCACTTGGATAGTCCGTGGTAATCCAAACCCAGGGCCGGTGCTGCCACTTATCTGATATCTTCACCTCTTGCTGAGAAAAATACAAAGGATGTTTGGAAGCAAAGGAGAGCCACTGCCACAGTTCCACTTGAAAAAAGGAATAATCAAGCATCCATCAAAATGATGTTATGAAATTGCAGGCTAGATTCATTTCTGGGAAACAACAGCAGATGTTTAAGGACTGATCCTGCAGCCCTCTTTGTGTAAGTCGTTCTCCTGGCTTCACTAGGACTAGTAATGTGAACAGAGGCCTCATGGCTAAGCCCAAAGGTTTAACATTTTGTGTCTTAATGAACAAATTCTGAGACGTTATAAATTCAATTGTAGACTGTGGTGCTTTATCATCATTTCTAATATATAGACTGTCATTCCTGAAATGCCAGCAAACCCTATTTTTGCCCAAGCTATTTCTGTCACCTCCTTTCATCATAGGGTAATATTTGTAGCACCGGGCATTCAACTGCAGGTCTCCAAGTGCTTCATAAGATAAGAAAAAATCACTGTTCCACTATTGCAGATGGGGAAACCTTGGTGAAAATGACTAAATATGGGTCTTGGCTTAGAAAACCTGTATCTCCCTCATGCCAAGCTCTGTGCCATATTTGGGACTACCCTGCATCTCACACACTAAAATTATCACATCGAGTAGAGCTGATGAACCACTAACTTCCAGAGATCAGGAAGTGTCCATGAGCATCCGATTTAAAGAGCTGCCATTTCGCGATCAATTATTTCACCTGCAATCTTTATCTGACAGTAAAATGCAAATGAATAGCTTAACCCCAAATCAAGAGTTAATAAATGGAAATAGGAAACTCTTTCATACATGTCACATGCCCTGGACACCATCAAAGCAACGCAGCAAGCTTGTTCAAATGCAACGATGAAAGCTTCCGTCCTGCATCCGTTTCAGCGCACGCTCAGCACCCGAGTGGCTTCAAGACGGGTACGCCTGGAAGCAGCTCTGCCCGCGCACAACCACCGAAGAACTGCACCAGGCTTCTGCATGAAAGCGCACCTCAAAATTCACAAGACCGTATCAAAAATCCTAGGGAATAAAGCAGACAATCCGGTGCTATATCGTGACGAGTCCGGTTCCGTTTTTCCTTCTGCGTGAGCAGGGTGCTGGGAAACTACTTCAAGGCGAGGCGACGCCAGGTTTTACCTACTGCGCCAGTAGCTGAACGAGCAGGGTTAGGTGGCTGCAGGGCTGGAGCAGCACAACGATCAGTTGGGCTCAGAAGACGTATTCCTGAATGATTATGTCAACTGTAATTCACCAGTGCTACAAACAATACAATTGTATCCTGCAGATTGTGTATTGTATACGCATTTTTAAAGAAACTGTAGTTTTGTATGCTTATTTTAGCACTTCCATCCATATAAAGAGCTGTAACACTGAAGTTTGAATGACTATTTTTTCAGTCAATACAATAGACTTTTCTTCCTTTTCATCTTGATAGTATTGTCAATTATGAACCTTGAAAGCTTGAGTTTTTTTCCTCCTTCATGCTCGGCTGTTAACTTCTAGGGCTTCAAAATGCCTAGAAAACTGGGAAAACTTGGATATAAAACTCCTTTTCATTTCTGCCTCAGCCCAGGGCTAGCCTGTGGCTTCTACCTTGCTTTTCTAGTATAGGACTTTATCAGTCTGAAGGAGCACCTAACCTTCTACTTTGTTAAAAAATAGAAACATCTGGGGTTTTTTTCAGCAATCTTCCAAGCAAAGACTTGTTTGGCAAAACAGGTGGCAGGATTGTAAAGTGGCCCGCAGCCCAACTGGAAGTGAGCTGAGGCTGCGTGCCACACCTGCTATAAACCTTTGCTAATAGATCAAAATGGTATTGGGGAAGAGTCTTGGGGCCAAAACAGCTGCCCAAAACAAGACGCCAAGCCCACTCCAGGCATGCAATCCTAACCTTTCCGTGTTTTCTCTTAAAATCTTCGGCGTGACGGGTAGCCCCAGAAGTTTGAAAGGGATGTCTTCAAGAATTACTGCGTGTTTTTGGGAGTTAGTCATCTATCCAGAACTAAAGGCTTTGCTTGAACACAGTAACTGCCCCGGTACCCTGGGTTAGGTAACTTTATTGAGAAAATTCTTAACATAAAGATATCACTTGATTTTTTTTCTGCCTTATTGAAAAGATATGTCCAACGTTACCACAAGAAGGTAACATTTGCAGCTCTTTTTCTTGCTGCTTAGCCAAAACTACAAGATTATACATTACATTTATACTAAGTTTAATATTTGTTAACTGTGGTGAGTTGACCCACCACATATATATTTGTATATATAATTACATATGCCCATTTTATATATATACACACATAAGTATATGTACACACACACATTTTTAGATAATCCCATCCTCAATCCCTGAACAAATTTTAAAGTAAAAATAATTCAGGCTTTAAAATACTTTTCTCTAAGGCATACTTTGTACCAAAGACAAACTCACCCGCAAAGTGATGAGAAATGCATAGGAAGGCATGAAGAGACCTTTACAGCCATTGCCTTGGTGAAAGAATTAAATATTAGGGATAAAACTGAAAAGAGCATCCAAACTAGTTTCCTAACCTTTGGTTTTTATGAATGCCTGACAGCATCAGGGAAATAGCACTTGGATGATGGCCACGAGCTGAACTTCTGGATGACCCATCGCTTCCCTGTCGTGCCTCTGTGTGTGGTGCTTGCGCACGTGCGCACACGCGTGTGCGTGTGTGTGCACGCGGGTGCGACAACAGGTCGCTCACATTCTGGTTGGAAACACTGCAGTTGTGTGGGATCTTAGCTCCCAATGGAGTATTAGCTACCCCAGCGAGATCGTGGGGAAACAAAAGGGGGCCCACTGGGTGCGTTACCTGCCGGTCCCCTCAAACCCGCAGCCAGGCACGGCAATCAACCGAGAGAGAGGGACGGGGGAACCGGTCTCGGGCATCTGCAGAGCTGCTTTCCTGCAGCTCGGCCTCCTCCGCAGGGAACCCCTGGAGCTGGAGATCCTCTTGCCTGCTGCATCAGGCTAACAAGGTCTCAGACGCTCCCCTATGTTCACCTTCATACACATTTAAAATTCTCACCTTCCTATTTAGAGAACATTTACCACATTCAATATTTACTAAAGTAATTTCCTTGCTTGACAGCTTTTGCAAACACTGCTTAAGCCATCTTTATTTGTAAGGATGTCTTTATTTACTTCCAAATGTATTTCTCTTGATATTTTTGACTGACTTCTCTGCATTAGATAACTGGAATTAAAATGCAAATTGTTATTGCTTTTTAAAAATTCACTACATTGAGAATGCTCTCCATTTTTGCACGACATTGTAACAGAAAGTCCTTTGTTTACATTATTCCCCCTTCCTTTTGCTCAGCCACCTTTTATTCTGGATCTTCCATGTACACATTGAATATATACATATATAATATTATATGCTTCTCATGGTATTCCCCATTTTACGAGCATATGGAATACTGCTCAGGTGGGTAATCTTTCTAAATTCAGAATGAACTTTCCAAGTATGCCCACTGTGTATGTAAAATATGACTTCCTGTCACGATAACCTTTACAGCATATAGCCTAACATACTTTCCTATAATTGTTTATAATGAATATCTCGATTCATGCTTCAGCACACGTTATTTTAGTCATTTGCCACAAAACATGACTAATGAAATTAATACGGGGTTGAATGTCATAGTATTAAGTCATTTATGCGTGTGCAAAGATTAACACAGGAGAGTGCTTAGTAAAATAGCAAGAAAGTTAAGTGCGTGCTTATGTTTAAGCATATTTAACCTGCTCTGCTGAACCAGTATAAGGTAATGTTGGTTTAGCACAAACATTAACTATGAGATCAGTCAAAGAGACTGGTATGGTTTTAGATATACTGCAGTTAGAGGGGGAGCCAAACCAATAGATCAGAAGAAAAATGTTGTTTCATACCTATGATAGACAAAGGTTGAAGTGAATGTTCTTTGTTTTCCCCCAAACAAAACAAAACAGAACAACAACAAGAAGAAACCTCACATACACAAAAAAATTTGCTTTATGACACTCAAAAAAAGTTCAATCCCAATTACACCTGTGGTTTTACTTTTAAATTGAGTTCTTATTACTTTATTTAAGCAATGGCTTTCTAAATAAAATCAGTAATCCAAAATTACAGAATTTAAACAATTATTTTAGAAAATTTTCAACTTTTTTCATTCTTTTCCCTTTTTTAGGAGAACCGCCTCACAAATTCAACCTTTACCCTTATTGTGCAACTTGTGGCTCTGCGACCATGTTTTCTGCTGACTCTAGTGTGCAGCAGAAACAGGTTGAGGCTCACTTTTAATTGTAGATGTGAAGAAGACAAGGAAAACGCACGTGGCGATCTTTGATGTGGTGACACGAAAAATCCTGCAGTTTTTCCCTGTAGCAGTATCTCTTGTGAACTAGTGATTACCCACATTATCACGCTTACTAAAACCATGCCCTGCAGCTCTGATATTGACTGTATTTTCCATTGACCCCCGAAACGTCTTTATATACTGTACGCTACGCCTTCAAACATACAGGAGAGGTATGCGGGCTCTTTCTCTTTTATTGTTTCCCCAAACAAACCCATTTCCTACAAGCTGTTCCCATATCTTTTGTGCCACGTCCAGCTTCCCAGAAAAACAGCAGGAAAACAAAGTGTGAACTCAAAACAACCCACTTCCACAGAACAATGTGCCATACCAAGGAGAGGGAGAGCTAGAGGGGGGAGGGCTGGGGGGGGGAGAGAAGCTGTGTTGATGCTGCCAAGGGACTTAAAGAAAAAAGGAAAGAGGAACTTTAAAAAGTCACAGAGAGGAAGAGTTGTGTAACTGTAAATATGCAACAGGCAAGTTGCCAACTATTTCAAAGGATTTGAGGTTTCAAAATCATCGAGAAGGCTAACTGATTTGCACTCTGGGTTTGAGCTTCCAGGAACACCTTTATACGTCTGAGAGCCAGAAACTACCATATCTTTTTATAGACTACTCAGGCCATACTTGGTCATAATTTCAAGTCGAATCAGTAAGGAATGTAAACAGACACCATTTATGCTTCTCTGCAATCTAATAAAATGAAAGCATGGACTAAATAAAGCAAAATGATACATGTCATTCTGTAAGAAGGGAAAACCAGAAGATCATGTTGATTTAGTTCCTGGCTGGCCTGAGCAATCTCCAAAGTCCCTGGTATTCAGTAAACCAAGAAAATCCATACACTGAACTCCCATAGGTATAATGCATATCACTCATTGAGACACATGTGATAAAAGTCAATGATAAATATCACCATGCCATTTTAAAATCCTGTTTCCATATTTGGCTTGTCAAGGATATAAAAGCAGAAAGAAGGAATAAAAGTAAGTAAGGAACAAATTATTTCAGCCTTGCTGTCCGTGACAATTATGCAAGTAAGAAACATTTGTAGAATCGACACAACAACTGGAATGCTCTTCCCCAAATCAAGAATCTGACCAGCTTTGAAATCTTTAGGTAGGGAGACACTGCTTTTGCAGTGAAAAAAATGTGGTTCCTTTCTTTTTGCTGCTGATAAAAGACGCAAAAACACAGACTTCGCAATCACTTGCAATTAAAACCCACAGTCCAAAACACTACCATGCGTCAGCAAGACCTGGCATCACCATGGAAGGTGTACTCTACGGAGACGGAGCTATGGGGCAACACTCATGTCACGATGTGCTGCCTTCCTACTGTGGACTTCGAAACTGCCATGGCACCGCAGCAAAAAGGACCTTTCACATGCCTCGATAGTATTTACTAACCACGAATGTTATGCAGTGCTAGATGCGAGAAAGAAACGGACTCCGCTATCTTGGGCACTGTACTAAGGCAAAGGAGTAGATAGCCCTTGTCACAAAATACATACAAAGCAGAAGTTAAGTGCATAGTGTGAGCGATGCGACTGTCACAGTTGTGCCAGAGGTTGTTTTTCAATTTGAATGAGCTACACAGAAGATATAATAAAAAATGAAAGGATACTATGCAAGGCAGGCAAGAAGTGGAGTGGAGGTGAAGAGACAAGACTGAGGAAGGGGGAAGGAAAAGCAAAGAGCTATTCAGCACAGTCTGGAGCAAGCCCAGCTAAAACCATACAAACAACTCATCCCTGTCTGGGCTCCTTCTGCAGCTGCTTTCTCTGGCTCTGCTCTAGCTGATCTCCCTCTCTGTGTCAGCATTGTGGTGGCAAGGGGGAAACTGGAGGGCTCTCTCCACTTTTGGATGCCCTTTGATTGCTCAGGGCCATCCGTGGAGCTCACAGTGGGGAGAACACGCAGGAGTCAATGCAATGAGCAGTACTGACGGCGCCCTCCTGCACTCCCCTGTCAGCCTCGAACCCTCCCTGCTATAGAGAGCTGTGCCGGGAGGGAGGGAATATCCCCGCAGGCTCCTGCTGGGGCAAATTCCCTAACGCAGCACATCCCACCACAGGGAAGATGGCTCTCACCCCTCGTGTGCAGAGTCCTCCTGCCCTATTGCAACATTGGGACTTGGCTTTTGATAGTGTCAGGAGCTGCCAACAGCTGAGGTAAGCCAAAAGCAACACTAAGTCGATAAAAGCACTTGACATGAGAGCAGGAAGGTGGGTTTTTTTATGTTTTATTTTCCCTCTGAGAGCCTGACAAACTGAAGACTGGAATTTGACCAAGGAAAGTCTTTGAGTTTTCTTAATATATCATTCAGTTCACCTGGAACACATCCAGTTAACGAAGCTTTTGTAGCTGTGGGTGTTCAATACATTTGCAAGTCAAGCAAATAATTACGATGCGCACATACATGTAGGTGCCCAGCCTCAGGTATCCGTGTTTGAACTAGGCGTCTGTTCGAAGCATAAATTTCTCAAGACTGTAATTCTGCAACCAGCCAAATACAAACCGATTGCTGAGGACTTCAAATACTAATTTTACCAAAACAAAATTATCGTTCAATGCAAACTAATTTTGCTCCATCAGAGTTAACAGAAACAGGTAAAATTGTTTTTACTAAGACAACATTGACTTTTCTGAATGGCTTTTAAATATATAAAGGCTTTCTTATAAGACACTTCCATTAAGACTGAAATCTAAAACAGACCTTTAGAAACCAACTCTTTTGTAAGAATATGGAAAACAGATCTAAGGCTTCAGGAAGATTTTTGCTTCCTCATGTTGAGTATTTCATGACTGACCAGGCATGTTTTAAAGCTGTTTATTACCCTCTGAAGCTCCAGACTTCAGTCACGACTGTGGAGAAAACGTTTGCTAGAAACATTTAAAATTCCTGCCACATCTTCTTGTATTCTACTTTTTCCACAAATAGGCTTTCTATGTTGAATACACTAAATATTGCATTTGTCACATGCACAAATAATTTTTTTTAATCAGTTATTTGAAAATTCAGTTCTTATTTATGCAGTTTTCAAAGTCCAGAGTTCCTGATTCTATATTTCTAGTAAAATTCCTGAGGATATTTTTCTAATTCTTACAATATTTTTTAGGTGTCAGTGAAACCATCAATTCTTGCAATGAAAACTATGCTACTCATTTTAAAACTTGGTAGCTAAAAATTTTGCATTCCATATTGATCTTTTATATGAGCACTTCTATTGACATAAACAGAACTATTTGCAAATAAGAGCTAACAGCCTTTAATTTATAGATATTTCTCAAAGCACTAGAACAGCTTCAGCACTAACTGAGCTTTGTGGCAGCCTATGAAATTTTAGTGGCCGAGTAGTATAATGTCCCATTTCATGCCAGATTAAAAGTGCAGAGAGGTTAGTAACGACACCAATTCTGTGCGAAACAGAAAAGCTCTGAAAATCACAATGAAAGTGTCTCAGGTGGGAACCTAAAAAAAAAGCAGCTGTTTCTGAAACTACATAGCGATTTTTTCAAGTCACTCTGTGGATATAACCGAAAAGCCTCCCTTCCAGTCCTCTGCCCGAGTCATTAGCCACCAGATCATGCGTGTACAAAACTTGCTGTGATTCATCAGTGCCACTCAGCTCCCACTGAGCTTACAACATGGGAATTAAAAAAGGCAAAATGTCCTGTGCTTAGCCAGCAACAGCAGGAGAAATTAGCAGGCTACCAGTTGTACAAATAGGAGGGGTTTGGACTTTTTTCCTCCTTTATTTTCATAAAGGTTTCCATAAACATGAAAAGATTTTCCCATACGAGCAAGCTACTCTTACAAGCAGTTCAACAAGACCTAAATTTGCAGAGTCAGGTGAACCGTGTTTCTGGTGGAAAGGGGGGTGAGATGTTTGTGTGAAGATGCAGGAGACAAACAGTGCGAAACCAGCTCTGTCCTTCAGAAACATGTGTTTAGAAGTTGAGGGCAACTGAGGATTACAGAAAGCAGAGAAAAGGCAATCTGAGTGAAAAAGAAAACAGAGGAAGACATGAAGTAGTCCTAAAGGAGATCAAAGAAACCTAGAGAAGGAAAGAATATGGATGATTAAAAAGTAGACTGAAGTCTGTGGGACTGGAGGATTCTGCTGGTGGCTGGTGCACTAGGAAGGCATGGAGTACAACAAAGTCAACCAGAGAAACTGAGACAATTAGAGGTGATCGAAGTAATGTTCATGAGGACTTTGGTGTGCTGAAGATATCCACAGTGGTTACAATTTATATGAGAGACTATGCATCGCTTAGTGTTGTAAGACATCAGTAAATGGAGACAAATGAGGTGGGTTTTTTTGAAGCTGTGTACAAAACTAACTTTAAAAACCCACTCATTTTAGTTTAGAGATATGTTTTGACATTTGATCAGCAAACCCATAGGCTCTAGGAAGCTTAGAAAGTAAATTAGACAGGAATACTAAAAGAGAAAGGAGAAAAAAAAAAAAAAGATATTGAAGGTCAGGGAATTGAACACTACTATTGCGAGCTTCTGCATTAAATTTCCTCTGTCACCTAAAAGAAGATAGAATCAGCATTTGGTATTTAGCGGGCACATTGGTTAAAAGGTGGAATAGAATGGATAGCTATTAACACATTCATACTACAGCAAATACAGAAGATAGATATAGCTTAGAAAAACACGGTGGCTGGTTGAGTACCTTTTCCATGTCAGCTCTGTTGTGGCTTTTTAGCAGTACGACAAACTAGGGAATCACAGCCCAGTTTATAAATATTCTTACGTGAATGTCTGATATGTTATGCTAAGCCTTTTGCTAAATGACCTGCCCCGCAAATGGTATGCGTGGTAAGGAGAATGCATTCACATGTACGAACCGGGGACTCCTCCTTGCGTATTATTTCCACAGCCGTGCTGGGACCACCACAGGCATCGCCACAGGCATCGCATCCTCTAGAACAGAGAGACGACTCGCTCTGCCATTTGCTGAGCACAAGGCAGGTAGGGAAGTGCTTGTCTTTGCCCTGACGCCACTTGCCTGGAAAGCAAATTTTTAGCTTGTACGTTGGGCTTCGGATTCTCTGTGCATTTGCCTAATCCACAGGAAAAATCAGGGAATTTTGGTGGTGTTTTGCATAGGATGTCTTTGCTTGCAAAGCTAGACTTTTTTGGAAGTTTGGGCCTCTATTCTCCTTCGCTTGGTCACACTATCATTTATTTACACAGGTCTGGTGATTGTAAATGGTCTCTGAAGTACTGGAGATTACAGTTTATACTGACTGTCATGAAAATTCAGAGTATAACGACTTTGTTTTTCTTTTCTCCTACTGTCCCTTCTATACTAAGCTGATAGTTTCAAAAAGTCTAAAACTTTGTCCTCCTTAGGATACTTCATGACTCAAAGTACTTCCTTGACAGATTTTGTTTTCCCACCTTTCACTTTGTTTTTTTTCAGCACTGACTGGCACTGATTATTATTGCTTCAGTTGTTTATGCAGTAGTTTTTGTAAATTATTTTGAAGCAAATTGCACTGTTCTTGCTTCTGCTCAGCATCTAGTTTTAGTTATCATTATCAAACTTAGAAGTTTCATTTTCAGCATCATCCCAATCCTATTTACTTTATCTTATTTAACTAAGATTTTAAAAGAGTTAATTCTGAGGATTTATCAAGCTTCCTTTTTAACAACAGTAGTTGCCAACTTTCATGATCTTACTGAACCTTAGGTTCCTTTGAACCTAAATTCTAGAGTCAGCTGAAAACCTAAGACCGTTAGTTTTCATTTCAGCTAAAAAAATGTGAATCTCAAGGTTTAAAAGGCAGATAAGAAGATGAACAATATATTATTCCCTGAAATTCCATGATTTTTAAGCTCATGTCATCATATCCTGAATTCTGAATTCTCAATATTTTTTACGGATAAAAAATTCCTTATTGTCACCTTAATTGCATTATTGCGCCCCACTGCTCTCTACCTCCACCTTGAAACTTTAATATAGAACCTTTTGCAACGTTTTCCCTCGTCTTCTTATTCAATCTTCTGAATTTCTCTGACTCCTCCTCTTTACGCTAAGGAAAGGAACAGAAGAGAAGCTAGGAAAGAAAAAAAAGGAAAACAATGCCTTGGGGCTCACAGAAACCCCACTTAACGCTGGCCTTTTGCAAGCAACCTATCAGCCCCCTTAATTGATCCTCTCCAGTGTTATAAAAGCCTTAAAGCCCCCTAAATTGCCGTATTTGGAGAAAAAAAATGCTACTAAGATATATAGAGGAGCATTATCTTTACTTGTGATATTACAAACATTGGATATTTCCATTTTTTACAAAATAAGCTGAAGCTTTTGTCAGTTACTATACAGAAAATATATTTCTCCAATAGGTTAGACTGCCAACTTTATTTCTTTACAGCTTCAGGAATAAGACTTAATATTGGACATCTGATAGCAAGAATCCACCTGAATCCCACCTTACAAACTGGAAACATGACCAGAAATGTGTTTGACTCATTATTCTTATTAATTAAAACGTGCACCCTAAAATCCCAGGTTACTGAGTGTTCATCTGCATCAGCCCCTTAGACAAGGTGCTCGCTTTGTGCGAGATCTACCTCTGCACACAGGACGAGGTCAAGACCGAAGCGGTACTACCACCACACGCAGCCCCTTAAGAAGCAGGTAAGCGATGCCCAGGCATCGTGTGTAGCTCTTCTGCAGGGTCTCTGCCCTGTGAGGACTTCAGCCCTGTTACACGAAGTGTTCGTAGTTTTTAAGTCAGGCCTCAGAAGCAGAGAGTACTTAAAAACAATGCACTTTGAGCCTGCCTCCTGGCTTTTAAGCCTTTACAGTAGATTCTTTAGTACTAGAGAGTCTTTTGTCAGTGAAAACTGAAGACTTCAAGTGTTCACATAATTTAAGAAACTGTCCTTTAAGAAAACCGCTAAATATCACCAGATTCCTGATAAAAATTGTGAGAGCTGGCAAGAATCGCATCGTCCCATAAGCAGCTGAGACTGACAGAGATTGAGGCCAAATAAAACCTCTAGGAAAGAGGAAAACGGCACTATGAAGGCCCAAGCTCAGACGAGAAACGTACTTGGAATTGAATTTGGTGTGGTCTGGGTTCTAAAAGGTTAGATTAAGTACGTGATGAAAATGTGGGAAAAAAAAGTGAATCTGAAGACAGCTAAGATTTAACATTCATGCCAATTGGAAAGGATCTGGGCACCATTATGGAGAAAGAATTCATGCAGAATGAATTAAAAGTCAATAATTTACACGTACATTGTATGGATTGTGCTTTACTTCAAAATATTTTTAACGTCTATTTAAATGCGCTTTTTAAAAAAGCTGTTGTAGTTGTCAAATCTCCAACACACTTGCCCGCCAAGCATTTTTGCAATTCATAGTTCATCACTATCCCATTTTGAATGTTTGGAGCTAAAGCTTCCCATCCTAAGTGAGAAAACGAAATGCAAAAGCATTGCATGAGTAGCAATAGTTAGTGGCAATTTTTTGTCTGAAAGCATGTCATCGATACCCATGCAAATAAAGACCTAACACACCACCATCAAACGAAAGGTCTGAAGAGTTTAAAAGGGAACGGCTGCTACTTTGCAAAACAAAACCAGCCTCTGTTTCTGTATATTAAAGGTGGGAAGGCAAATACAGGAGAAGTTTTGCAAAACTGCAGTTTTCTAGCATTTCAGCTGGTTAAAACTACAGGTTGGGAGGAAGGTACAAGAAAGAAGAGTACAGTGAAGCCACTTTGCCCAAATTCATCTCCTATGTGACTGTCCTTCTTCAACTTTCAACTACATTATTTTACTAAAGAAAGCCTTTTCCTAGGAGAAAAGATCTAACCGCTTTGAGTTTTCCTTACTTTTTTCTGGAAAGGTAGTATTGACTAAGTAGGGTTTTTCTCACATCAGTGAAAGCAGGTAAGTGGCAGAACACCCCTTTCCCATTGTGAGTAAGCAGTCCATCTTCGAAAATCCATCCGAAGTCTCACTGAGCAGCAACAGTGGCAACTCTCAAGCTGATTAGCATCTTGGAAAATCAAGATCCTTACTCAGGGCTCTAAGCAAAGATTTAACAACCTAACCCAAGGGACTCCTTTTTTTAAAAAATTCAACCTGGTCCATTTAAAGACTTTCTACTAAACTTGCCTCCTTTGGCATAAAGCACCAATGATTTAGTTGGGATTGTAAAGATTTACTGTGCACTTTTCCTATCTTATTAGAACCAGTAATGGAATCCACTTACTTGAATTTCTTTGGCTCTGAATGCATGCTGCTGAAGAGTATGACATCCAGAGGTTAAATTCCTGTCTACCTTTCATTTCAGCTTTGTAACTGTAGTGAGTACATTTCCTTACAACCTGTGGATTCTAAATAAAGGAAAATTTATTTTTAATCTCACTAGTATTTAAAGAACCCCTAAGAATTCAGCAGTAAAGTTATTAGACTGATGATTAAAAGAAAACAAAAAAGAAAATTAAGAATTTGACAAAAGCTTGTAGATAGAAGTTTTCTAACAAAAACTATTTTTCAGATAATTTGTTCATTTTGCTAAATGTTTATAAAATGTATTAAAAATGAACAGTTTCAGTAAAGACCTTCACTGAAACATTTTCAGGAGAACAACTGTTTCTTGACCAATATTACTAACAAGGCACACAAATTTATTCTTCTCACTATGTAGGAACCCCCTGCATGGGAACAAGGATGCCCTTTTTGCTGTGTATCTGTCAGACAAGGGCAATGATCTGTCTCTCTGTATCCTTTGCCTATATTTTTGCTCCCAATCGGAAGCAATAACATGATTTTCTGATCTCTCCTTGATGCAACTCTCCTCACTACTTAACCTGTCTAATGCTGTACATGTGCGGACACGTCTGTCCTTACAGGTGTGTAAAATGTGCTGGATCCGTCTCATTAGTTCAATAAAAAGAAAGCGGGGGCCGTCACCTCGCCATTGCAGAGCCCAGCACGATAAGGCACGTTCGCACACTCTTAATCTAAAACATCAGTGGAACAGCTCAGACGCTTTCAGTTCAGCACGCGTCTGTACGGTTTGATGGATCACATCTACAACGACCATTCAATGAATACTGTGCTGCCTGCGACCCTCCACAGAGCTTGCTTTTTTGGCTGGGGCAACCCAGCCTGATTCAAAGTTCACTGAAGTCAACGGAGAAACTCAGCACCGTCGACAGGATCGCGCTGATCCGAAGCCAGGACAGGAAACTCTGAGGAAACATAAGAGCTACCCTGTTTGTTGCCTTGAATATTTGTTTAGTGTTTTGGAATTTACTGACTAAAGCTGCATGGAAGAAACTTGGCAGCCAGAGACTTTTGCCAAGTTGTGTTATTTTGGTTGTATCAGAACTCCTGAAATAAACCCAAAACTCCAGTGAGACTTTTGTGTTCATGCCATAGCCTCCTTGAACTCACTCCATCCAACCATTCGGGATCACCCTGGACTGGCAGATCTGCTGCAGTCTTGGCTAGCAAGGCAATATTATGCTAAGAACATGATGTGCCCGATTCTCCTCTCACTTTACATCCACCTTATACCTCTGTAGCCCATTGGATATAGTGGATCCAGTTCTGATTTTAGTCCAGCTTAGAGAAAGAGGAAAATTCAACGGGTTTACTGTAAAGCCCAAGACAAAACTCCCGAAGTTGGAATTACTTCGAGTGGCCACCATGATATATGGCCTCTCACTGAAACAAGCATTAACTGAAGTAGCCACGTCCATCAGTTAATTGACTGGACAGAAGCGTAGTCCCAGGCTCCACATCTCACCAGTGGCTAGTTTGTTGACCAAAATTTTCAACAGAAATACACCTTTGGAACGAAAAAAAATACCACATTTAGAAGAGAACAGACATGAAAAAGGAGCCTACAGATGATTCAGCTGGAGTTTGTGTTCATTAAGAGGGTTAATACAAATGTTCCTGATTGTTTCTGTTGTTTATGAATCTCGACCTTCAGAACAGCACTGAAATGTGCTGTCTCCTAAAGATGTTCCCTACCGATATGACACACACTTTGTATTGTTTCACTGCACACAAGCATTAATATCCCAGAGGTAACCCACCCTTCTTTTAACGGCTGGTGACAGGTCCAATGGCTGAGCAAAAATCAGTTGAAGGAAAGGGAAGTCTTGTCGGAAACGAGATTAATCTTGTAACGAGTGTTCAGCCCTGATAACCCATCTGTGCAGAGAACTGCTTTAGCTGGAGAGCAATTAACCTTCACCTGACAAGCTCTGTCCAACCGTTATAAACAACATTAAAGGCACAGGATCCCCCTCTTTTTTCCCCCTTTACGTAGACTAAACAATCAGATTCTGAGTCCCATGAAAATGGTACATGTAACTGTGCCTTGATGACAAATCGCAGGAAAATTTTTTAAAAGGTAATGGCTGTTTGGAAATAATGTGAAAAATGTCTCTGGCCACTTTAGTGAGTTGATCTGATTAGTAAAAAGCAACAATTGTGAGCCCTTCCAAGGGAATACCTTACACATGAGGGAAGCTGATGTGAATACACCAAAGACTAACAATAATAAAAATGTATGCAAGTAGATAAGGGCTGGCTAACCACGTCCCAAGAACATTGCTTTCAGGACGGAGCGTGCATTTCCCAAACACTCCTGCGAACCCAAAGCCGAGGGGCAACTTCCCAGAGCTTCTTCACCCGTGGCCTCATGGAAATTACTTGTCAAAACTAACTTCAACTTCCAGAACCCGTCTGCAGTTAACTGGGCTTTTGAGTCAGGTTGCCACAGGGCCGGCTCTTCCGTCCATCAGCCAGTGCTCCAAGCGATGCGTTCACCGCCGTCTCTGGATGGGTCTGTAAATCCAACCTCAGATTCCCAGCCTGTTAGACCACAACATGAACTTAAACAACTGCCTTTCCCGCAGTAGTCTGAGGAGATAACCGAATATGGGTCTACTCTTCAAAGATGAAAAGGTGCGATATACATGAAGCCACAATAGCAAAGGACTACTCAACTCTACCGGGAAAGGCCAAGATTCCGACCTCAGTCACTGTGGCAGAAACCTGGAATGACTCCAGGGGAATCATTAACAAAACAACGCACAAAATTTGGGCTGAGGTCCTGAAAAACTTGGGTGAAAGCCTGGCCCCAGTCAAGCCATTGGCCCAATACTTTTTACTTCCTTTCGACCAATTTCACTTCAGGTTTCATAAATCCTCATTCATTCTATTCATGTGCCTGAAAGCAATTACCCTGAAGTTCTGATTAACAATGGAGGTTTTCTGTCTTTGTTTACTTTTCTTTTGCTCCAGGTTTCTCTTTTTCTAGGCAGAAGTTCAAACATACAGGTTAGCCATGGTTTTCTTTCTCTGTACAGTGAGGCAAAACTTCTGTTTCAGTCATTTCGGTTGAATATATATGTCACTGTGGATTGCAAGAGATGGCTGTGACTCTTTAATACATCCAGAACGTGCTCTGAACTATTTGTTGGGGAAAACCACCTCAAGGGCTAGTGAAACGTATATTTTATTTGGCGACGCATACAAATAAGGAAGGGATGCAGGCAACAAGTAGTGGGAGGGAGGTTGCTTGCTCTTCATCTGATGGAATGACAATGTATTTCAAAGCATCCTGATTTGCAGTATTGTAAAATGCAGGGCCGCTTTTCCTACCATTGCGGAGAAAACCCCTGCTATTTCATAGTACAACGTAACAGCATTGGTCTTAAATTTGTACGCAAACAGATGCGTTGTACTGTGGCTTCAATGTCTAAATGGTAACAGGTAGAACACTACCTTTATATCAAACAAGAAGGCCTTAGATCTTTTCAGTGAATTAGATATTAACAGATAGGAAGTTCCTATTGAAAGCATTTCCTGTATTGGTAGTCCCTGATTTTGGCGACTTATCTGGGTAGGAAATGAACGCAGGAAGTATCTGTCTACAGACTCTTTATCATCAAGGTAATTGCTGTGGCGGCATTTTACTGTTTATCAAGGTAATAAACATATCGTCTAAAAAAAGATGTTTTTCAACTCTGAAGAATGAGGTTTAAAAAAATCTTACAGGCTAGCATTGCAGTTATGCAAAACCTTCCATGCAGAATGGATATGCTGCTACTTGTTTCTCTCAGCACAACTGTAATTAGGGATTTGTCAAACAAAACATTTCCAGTCTCCTGTGGCTTTTTTCCCAGTTATAGCGCTGTTTCTCTGTATCTCGCGCTCTCATCTCTCTTAAGTCAGGTAGGTCATTTTTAAAGAGTTCTGCCACTTCCCGTTAATAGTTATTCACCACCCCTTCCTGCAGATATTTGCATATACCCGGTCCTTGTAATTTGTTGTATTTCCTTCCCATCTATCAGGCACTGCTTAACCTGGCAACACATACATTTAACCAAGCAAGTCACATCTTTTCCCAGTGTGAAAAGGTTATGCCAGCCTAGCGACACCGTTTCCCACCCATCAGTTGAGATATACACTCCAAATAAACATATGTTGCAAGTGAAGGGAGACATCGTATCATATGCATTCCTTCCACTCATTAATTTCCAAAAGCCACTATTCCAAAAGACCAGTTGCCTGGTCCCCTGTATGTGGATGATCGCATGGTGTGTCCTTCAGCCTAGCCTTAAAAAATTGCTATTACTCATGATTCTGTTTTACCTTTTAAAGCTCAATGACATTTTTTTGACAATAATTGTCATTTTATTCATTTTACTTTGAAACAAATTAGATTTATGACATGATAATTACCAAAAGTGGTAATCACTGGTTTCTACACAGTAGTTATTAAAAGCCATTACTAATACTACTTGTATATTACCAACTAATATTCCTTTTCTGAAAGTAATGCTTAATGTTTCTAATAGGATAACTACGTGCCTAGTAAAAATCAGGAACCGGGTGCCTAAGGATGCATGCCAAGGAGCGAGACAAATTCCTCGTGATACAGGTTTGCAACCTGAATCTCACCAGATTTCCTGAAACTTCTTCTGTGGTGAGTTGTTTACAGGATTATACAGTCCTTCTTTTAAGGGGGAGCGGGGAATAAATCGAGGGACACAGCTCTACCCAACCTCAGGCAGGCTTGGTTACAACATTTAACGTAACCCCTTCAACCATAAAGCCACGTCCACCCTTTAAGGAGAGGATTGATACCTTTTGCATACAAGCGCTTCGAAGTTTCTGTGTCATTGTCAGTGTTTTGAACACAGTCAACATTTCTTCTACAATACACATGTACATATATTAAGGACAGCAGGATGACGAGCAGAACATATGCCGTTTTGTCAGACCATTGGCTTTTCATTACTGACAATGTGCAAAGCTGCTAGTATTTCTCTACTGTATAATTATCTATCAAAAGAAATTAATTTCTAAACAGTTAACGATGAATCTGATGATAGAAACCACACCGCAGTCAATGAAAAGATTTTTGTTAACTTGACAAGGTTTGGCACTGCATGTGATATTTTCTACTGTATCACTTTTACTTTGTAAAAATTGATAATACAAGTTAGACAAACCCAATTTTTCTTTTTCTTTTCTCCACTTTGCTGGTTTTTAAAATAATTCTACTGGCTTGATTTAGAAACTTGCATTATGAAGCCTACTTCTTTTTGAGGGAACAGCATTCTATAATTTTACTGGATTATAAACTGTCACTTGGAAAATAAACACCTTCTTTTGGCATTCACATTTCTCAAAACTAATTCTGTATTTATCTTTCAGCAAGTTATTCTCCAAGAGCACTTGATTCTTTTAACATTATTTCTGAAAGGCTTTTTGTAACTCGTGGAACTTGCTGAAAAACATTTTGTTAAGAGATAATATAGTTCTTGTTAAGAAAAAACAAACAAACCAACCAACTCAGACAGTCAAACATACGCATTTTCCAGCTGTTGTTCCTTGCCTGGGGACTTAATTCTGGAAAGCAAAATCCTTATATTTGACTTCGTTTTGGCATATGGAGCCACAAACCAGATTGAGTTAAATGGCTGCTGATTAAAAGCAAAAGAAAGCAACACAAAAATCTCCAAAATATCTTCTTCTGTTCTTATATGACTATTTCTTCCTTGAAATTGTACATTTGTATTTGAGTCAGAAATACTATTTTACCTGGAAATAATTAGAGGTCTGATTCTACTGCCTTTGTTGGAACAACATCTTCATGAAATTGGTGGAAACTTTGAATTAAGGAGTGCAAGATCAGGCTGAGTGGTTTCGGGCTCTCTTGCTGTTCTTGCTTCTGGTTCACCAGAGCACTCAGGTGTGTGCTTAGCTGCAAGAGGGTTGTGTCGTATCACCAAAGCCAATGGAAGTATTCACGGGCTTAAAGTTAAATATACCATCGGATCATTTGTTAACTGAGATGAGAACAAAAAGAAAATAATCTTTATAATTTTTTTAATGCAAGGAACAGAAGTACAAATTACTGTATTAGTTCTGTTGGATTCAGTGCAGATGCAGTCCTCTAAACAAAGACTTAAACATTTCCATACGCCCAGAACAGATTTTTTTTTTTTTAACTGTCTCCAGCTTTCCTTGGATTTAGAAATATTTGAGTGAGTACATAGATTTTCTAAAAGAAAGTGAGAGAAAAGTAATACTGTAGAGAGAAGCACAGACTAAGATTCCTCACCAAAAAAAAATAATCTTGCCACTACATACTGCTTTAATCAGTATATCCATACTCTTTCAAGTCTTAGAAACCACAAAGATTCTCCTGTCCTTTATCAAATGCATAGACTTTTTCTCCCAGAAATCATAGCTTCCACGTGAACAGCACATTAGAAATCAATAATAAAAAGTGGACATGCGCATATTTAGAAGTAAATTAGAGTAAAAGAAATATCCACAAATGTAATTAATAAGTCATTGTAAAATCAAGATAACTTACTGAAGAGCTTTTCTAAGAATAAATAGAATTGCATTGGCAGGCAGGGAGAGAAATATAACAAAGCTCGCTACATGGCAAGGAAGTAGAATTCTAGTTGTAATTTTCTAATTAATGTTCTTTCTTCCACTATAGGATAATGGGGAAAAAAAAACCAAACAACAAAATGACCTTCAGGATAAGTATTTTTACTTCATCCCAAGGTAACACTTAAGTAATTTTTGCTCCATTCTATTAAAAAACACACCAAAAATGACAGATGCCTAATTCAGAAGCCTTTGATATTTTCTAGAATTGTATTTACAGTAACTAGTAGGACACTTATAATTAGCAGTGCTGTATTGATTTGATAGTCTTCAGCTTCAGTGCTCTGCACCGCTGTGCCACTGCACGTATCTCTCAGGTACTACTTGTGCCAGAAGGACACATGTCACCTTACTGCTGAAATCCTGACTGTTGAAAAAACTTGAAAAAAAACATTTCATCCTTCAAATGCCAAAAAACGTAAACCAGTGAGACTAGCCGTGTGCACGCCAGGTATAGGGAAGCCAATGCGGTAGCAGTATCGGCCCCCTGACCGCGGCGTGAAAGCAAAACCCTGGCTGTGGAGGCGCACACCTCCTCCCGCCGCTCTCCCCTCCGCAGATTCTGGCGCTGCCCCCCACGGGAGCCGGCCCCGCTCCCGGCCGGAGGGAGAGGTCCCTGGCCCGAGCGAGGGTGGCCGCTCTTACGGTCAGGGTTAAAGTAAGCCATCCGTGCCGTAGCCTAGGAAGAAGGCACTGCTGCGTCCTCCTCCTTAGGAGAAACCTTCCACCCGGGAGGCACCGAGGCGGGAGCTGCCCTGGACCGGCAGGGAAGCGCGTGGGAAGCTGCTCTGCTCCCCTGCCCGCGCCGGGGCCAGCAGTGACCCGCGGCGCTTGCCCTCTCATGGGGAGAAGGGGAAGGGGGCAGCAGAAGGAGGGCAGGGGACGAGAAGAGACGTATCTCCCGGTAAAGCCACGCTCGTGACGTCAACCCCAGTGCCAGAAAACTTAGGCAAATGCTTGCCTTCATAGATACCGATCAGCCCCAGTTAAGCCAGCCTGATTTCTCATGAGCCCCGAGAGTCCCTTGGGTCTGTCTGCAGGTTTGTGATAGGAAAAGGGTGAATCAAACAATCTTACTGGAAGGCCACCTTTGCATGTGTGTATGTTTAGAGCAATTTCTACCTGGTTATGAACAAGCCACACAGCCATTCGCAACCCAGTTTTGACATTTAATGACTCCACGGCTCCCCTAAAGAAGAGAGTGAATTCCCAGTGCAGAGATCCCAGATATGGCTCTCCATCTTCCTTGGCCACAGCCTCTTGTTGCCTACACGGGGATAGCTGGGCTACCTGTTGCCAGCAGACAACACAGGCCATTATACTGAAACTGCAGAAAACATTTGCTAAACAGAACTGTTCAGCAAAAGCACAAACACCCATTTGGCGTTCAAATGGGATTTCTTTATTTTGTAAGCCTCTCAGTTAAATGACTTCTTTATGTACTCAGTATAGAAGAGGAATTGAATCTCTTTGGACTGGCTTAGCTTCATGTCAGAGTACATTTCCTGCATCTAGAGTACAAAGCACCTGTCATTTCTCTTCAGTCACTTTACATTTTGCACTTGCATGAATAAAATCCTTGCTTCGGAATATAAGGCCTTCCCAGCACCCTGGGCACCAAAATCCTCAATGTTTTGGGGTGCCTATTTCCCCCTGCAAGTTTCACACTCCCAGGTGAGGAGACAAAAATGTACATTTTTCCACTCAAGAGGCTTTGCTGTCTGCATTGCGTTAACAGGCTGCATAACACACAGCTGCACGCAGTCTCTCCTCACCTCTGTAAGTGTAAGGTGGAGGTAAAATAATAACAATGAGATATTGTTTACAATCATTTACCTTATTATAATTCAGCCAACACAAAACATCAACAAATCAATAATAAGAGCGCCTCAAAATGCACGCAACATCTCATCTCACTGTACCATCATTTTTGACAAAAAATTTCCCATCCACATTGATCGTGCGTTCTGATTAAGAGATGCAAAAAACAGCATTGCTACCTATCTCAGCACAGAGCCCTTTCTTTTAGCAATGCAAAACTTGGCTCCCTGAACCTCAAGATTGTCATAGAGCGCCTGTCATGTCCTCTGCGCTCTGAAATGTGCGGCAAAACCAAAGGGAATTCAGCTGTTTCAGGAGCTACTTAGCGTATAATAGATACTGGCCAGATGCAGAGGACATTCAGATCTTTGTCTCTATAGATAGCTTCTTGAAAGCACCAGTGATTGCAAAAAGAGAGGGTTCATTAGACTTTTTAATCATATTGTCTTCAGGCAAGACTTTCAGATTTCAAGAACTATAACAAAAAGCATCAAATGATCTTTAAAATGTAAACATCTAAGCAGAAGTTACTGAGAAATCCAACTGCAGCTCCACTTAGCTAATGGCCAGGCACCGCTGCTATTCCGTATCTCTTACTAAATCTCTGGCATAATTAGAAAAGCACAGAAATACACAATACCACAAAGAAAACAAATACCTTGATCCCAAATCTGATAATACAATGCAGAAGAGTCCTCACTGTACATGCTGTTTTGCTCTTTACGTAAAATTAGTTTCACTATCACAAAGCGTTTAGTTACAGTTACACTTCTGCAATTAATCACAGCTATTGCTCTATCTGTAACTGCTATCTATTGCAACACGCAGAGAAGCAAAAACTAGATAGACAGGCATATAGATATATTCAACTTTCTAAGTGACACAACCTGAAAAACTCAGCAAAGCCATTCTTAGAAAAAACCAAACCGTGCATCGAGGTCAATTTATAAGCCAGTAAGAGAATTTTATTGTCCAAAAAATTAAAACAAAAAGAACACACCCATGAGATCTTGCCGTCACCAGTAAAATAACATTCAGAAAGGTCCCGAGCATCAGGATAGAGTTTCTAGAAAAGCGCGTAATTAACACCTACATGAGACAGACACAAGAGCTGGTGCCTCTCATTCCCGCTTGCTAGTACTTGTGTCCCCATCAACAAGAGAAACATTTAAAAGTATCCAAAAGGCTAGTGCTCTTAGGAACCCTTTTTTTCCTTCCAGTTGCGCACCCTCTCCCCTCATGGCAGTCCGCAAACACATCCAAGTCGTCAGAATGATACCTACAAGAAATTTCAGAAGCTCTCATAAAAGGGCTTCGCATATGCAATCCACAGCACTGAACAGTGAATTTAAAAAACCCAATTTTTTTTCCGAGTTTGAAGTTTTTAAGCCTTGCGGATGGTTGGAGTAGGAAAAAGGAAATTTACTAGGCAGTACAAAGGAAATCTTGTTGTCCTCTATTGTGGCAGTGGGGGTGTTGCCCAATTCTAACTTATCTAGGTTGATAAAGGAAACCAAAGAACACGCCACTGAAAAAAATTCCAACAAAAAAGGTACCCCTTTCTTACCTTAATAGTGCTTGCCATAATGTGATCAAGATTATTGATCGCTAATAATTGCTAATAATAATTATTGCTTCGCTCTGACCAGAAAGAAGTTTTGATGAGGTTGTTTAGAGCGGATGAGATTGTGCTAACTCTGGGAAATGAAGTCAGCCAATGGCAGGAAGAGGTTTCTATTGGTCCTGGCCACAGCAGCTCGAAGAAACAGGATATTTGGGAGTGAAGAGATAAGAGTCCTAAAACAATGTTGTTTTTCTTGATGATATGTGACTAAATTTTTGTGGGTTTTTTTTTTGTTTTTTTTTTTTTTTTACAGAAAAGTCAATTGCCTGTGACTGCCTGGGCAGGTGTGATCTGATGTGCAGTAAGTGTGACATGCCACTTTGAGGCAGGATGCAGATGTCAGATGAAATGGGCCAAATTCGGCGCTGGCTTCATGCGGTCTATTCACTGGGGAATTGCTGATTCAGGGCCAAAGCCAGACTTGGTATAAGCGGGTGTAACTCCAAATATGTTAATGAAGTCTAGCCCCGCTTACACCACATCTATATTTGTCCATTAACCTCGTTCCTGGATTCTTGAGCTATTGACACTTTCTAGCCTGTCTGATCTAGCACATTTTTTTTTCTTTGAGAAGAGGCAAGTAGGTTGGAGACAATCACTTCTTTTTGATGCCTCTCGCTTACTGAGGAAAGGAAGTCACCAAAAGACACACATTTCAAAGGCAAATGCCTGAATGCCATAAACAGTCTTAAATTCCCACACTCTTCCTTTACTTCACAACTCTATCCATGCATGAAAATGAGATGGTTTCACTGGTGATTCCCTTCCTGGTCAGAGTGTGATAGTCATTTTTTTATTCAGTGTTACATTTTTATTTGTCCTTTTGTAGCACTTGGCAGTCACAGGGCACCCCAAAACTACCAGCTGTGCAAACAAAATACCATCCCTGCCCCAGACCCTGGCTTAGGAGTGCTGAACTGAAAAAAAAACAAACAGATGGGAATAAGAAAGGCAAAGTATTTCCACAGTACCAGCCAGTGTAAAAGTCCACATGTAAAGAACCGCTCAGGATCCAGTGCTAGCACAACCCTCTTGCTCTTGGGAGTCTCGCAACATTCTGTGTTTTTGTAAAAGACACAGTTCCTGGTGTCAAGAGATTCCGAGCTTTCAGCTAGAAGAGAAAAGCTTGAAAATAGGACCCTCAAAAATTGAAGGAAAAGAAGTCAGAATGTATTAATTTTTTAATAACCTTGTAATTTTTAAAAGCTGGTCCTACTATAACCGGGTTACAATTTCTCAATGCTTCCTATAACAACAGCAAACCACGGACATGTTGCTTGAAAGCACTGCAGCACCGGGTAGATAATTCCCGCTGTAACAGGGTCCTGCCCTCTGACCAGGGACTCTGGCAGGATAAAAAAGAATAAGAAATAGTGATGGCTTGTCGTAGCATTATTTAGTGGAGGCAGATGACCTCACCCTCTCCCAACGCCTTCCTCTCCTGCTCCTTAGGAAAAGAAAAGGAAATCAGAGCGTTGTTCTGTAACTGGTGATGATTACTGGCATTTGGTATGCATTTTTTCCAAATGGTACATAATGACAGCGGTAAGTCCCCGTTCACCTGCCCCTCCTATCCTGACCCCACGAAGGTGAAACGCGGCCATGCCCTTTTCCAGACACGCTCCCAGAGATGAAGCGCTGCCTGCTTGGCCCTCGGGCATTCGTCCTGCAGGCGCTGCTCCATCTCAGCCAAGGCAAGGCAGAGGAAAGGCTCATCCACCCGCCCTGCTCAGGGGAATGGCTCTGCCACCTGCTAGGTCCTGGGAAATCCTTGTTTCCAGGTGCCCCGTGGGGACCACAGAGCTGGAAATCCCTGGACACAACGGAGTGACACAGGACCAGTGCAACTGGGATCTGGCAGAGCTGCCCCCAGGAAGCCCCTGTTTCAAGCTTGGCGGTGTGTGACCCAGCCGAGCCCGTGTCCCAGCTCACCTCCAGCTGCCTCACAAGCCTCGGGGCCCCCTCAGCCAGCCCAAGGGGCTGAGCAAGCCTCCGGCAGACTCCGGATCCTGACAGAGAGACTGGGAAGGGGAGAGCGGACACCGCGCTTTTCCTCCCTGCTCCGGATCCTGAGGCGCCACAGGATCAACTCCCTGTACAAGTTTAACTTGAATTTATAGTTCGCTTTAAGGGGCTCTGGTTTCTTCCGCTGCAAAGATGACTTCTGGTCACTACAGAGCAATCCAGAGCCTGCACTGCTGTGCAATAGTTTATATTCTCCACTAGTTGATTCATAAAGAAATCCAGTGTCGCACTGCTGAATGTCTTCTTGAGGTCTACATCAACCGAATTACTGTGCTTCTGCAGAGTAGGTAACTTCTGGTAACTTTCCTATTTTCATTACCAACAGTATGAAAAGAAAGCAATTTACAGTAATTGTACTTCATGGGGATGTTGATTTCCTCCCTTTTCATCTCCAAACAATGACCAAGACAGCCAAAAGATTAGAACCTTTTTCTTGAAATTTCAAAGCGTTGTATAATGTTTCAATTGGGTGACTTCCACTCCAGCTAAGCCCATGATATTTTGGGTTTTCTCAAATATATTGAGAGGCTTGAAGTATCAGTTCCAGCTCTCCAGTGGATGGGATCTAACAAATTCATTCACAAGCAGGTTTTAGTAATGATTCTTCTCCAACCTACCTCCATATAGACAAACCTCTTGATTTAGATAGGGCTTTTGGAAGCATGAGGCAGGCAATGTCAGACTCTGCTGAGCTCTATTATTATTATATAAGTTTTACAGAGCTCCCAGCCCAGTAAGGATTTTGCCATTTTAAACTGGCACACATTCTGTGCCAAAGAATTCAATGAAGTTTATTTGACTTTCAAGCTAATACCCACAGGCAGATTTCTGAGTGCTTATGCTTATGTTGATCCAATTGCAGGACAGAGCCTTGGTATTGTAAGGAAAGGAAAATATTGGGTTATCAAATCACCATTATCCAGCTGCAAAAGGAAAATAGTACAAACACTTCTACTATTTTTCTCTTTTCTGCATGTTAAGGTTAAATAGAAAGAAAATACGTTTTTGTTGTGTTAGGCAACTATGTGCTATTGTCTGAAATAATGCTGGGTGACTTTGAAAAAAATGCAGCTTGGTCCACAAACAAACAGAATGAAAACACAAAAAGGTATTAAAAATCCACACAAGTCACCTAACAGTCCCTTCCCCCCCTTAATTTCTGTCTCAAGCTTGTCACTCTGATTTGTCCGGGCTCCTTTCTGTTGGAATTTTCTTCTACACTCAAGCCTGCATCCAGAAACCACAGAGCAACAAAACACTACCGCATGTGCTTACCATTACACATGTGCTTAAGTTTCTTGATCAAAACAGAGTTTTTGCACATGCTTTAGAATTACAGCTGTGCTTAAGTTCCTTCCTGAATACAGACAGGCTTAAACACTGCTTTAAGTGCCTTCTACCTTTAGGATTAAAAGAGCTCCCTCTTTAGAGAAGACCTTTCTAAACTGGAGACAAAGGATCCGGTCTGTGCTGATCTAAGCCTGCTTAAACCACCAGGCCCTGTACAGACCTAAAGATTTGATCTGACCATGCAAAAGAAGTGGTTAGACTAGACCCTAAACAAAGAAGATGAATTTCCAAGGAAAAAAAGTTGTTTTGCTTGTTGCATACTTTCTAGGATGTACTAGAAATATGTTCAGTATGCATGTACTCACCTAAACACATGTACAATATTTCCAAAGAGACCGTTTCTCATGCTATCTGAAACACCGCTACTAACCCCAAAAAGCAATCCTGTCCTCAGATTTTTTCATATCATATCCGCTAGAGTGTTAGGCTGTAGGAAATACATTGCAATATTCCCTATGTAAACAGATCTGCAATCCATCTTGCTGTCTGGGAGGTAAACCAAGAGCGCTGCTCTCAGCCTGGGCTGACCGAGGGACTAGAGGCACGCTCTGCTAGCCTCACTAGTGCTGCTATGTCTTTTACTTTCACAACGCTTGTTCAGCAGTCTGCCTGGATAGCTTCTTGCCTTTTTGCTTTCAAAATGTTGTTAGCACTGCTAATAATGTGGCCTTCCTCCCTTTAACTGTACAGATTTCATTACATTATAAATAACTCTGGGTAAATAATTGGGCAAGCTGGAGACACATTCCCCTTGTGTGTTATGCTTAGTATGGGTACATACAGTGTCTGCAGATGTGGGTATTAAAAGAAAAGAAGAGAACAGAGAAAAGAAAATAAAAAGTCAGCTCTGTTCCTCTTACCCACATTTACCAACACAGAGGTTCTCCTCTAGGTAGAACCAGGCTACAAATCAAAACACTTGAGTACAATAAAAGACTGTGCATTGCAGTATTTGGAAGCAGATGTTAAGAAATTCAGGCAAATTAACGCTACTTCACAGCACATGAAGATACACCTGTAAAGGTCCTAATCCTCTCAAAAAGACGTAGCATTTTGCTTAAATGTAGCTCCAAACATCAGTGTGGCCATACTCAGCTCGGTGTGTGAGGGCCAAATACACTCTTACCAAGTTTTCAGCAGGCCCTTCAGCAGGACACCCTCCCTTTAATTCACAGCTTTCAGCTGGCTCTGAAGAAAATGTCAGTAAACCTGCTCACAGAGGGGGAAACGCTCCCCTCACCACAAAGCACGCTCTCACAAATCGGCTTTTAGCGGGGGAACAAACAGGGGTGCTCAGGAGAAGAACAGCGTTTCACAACCTGCCCCAGGGGCTGCGGGGCCAGCAGCTCTGGCGCTGCTCTCTGGGATGACCAGCTCTCGCCCCCCCATCCCCCTCGGGGGCTGCCCGAGGGACCTCTTCCTTCCACGCCTGAGTGGGTCTGATGCAGCACCAGGTCTGAGGGCGCAGGACAAGCTCCGTCCTGGGAACAAATGGGGTCCAGTTCTGGGGTGGGCTCGTGCCCATTGACCCACGGCTGGGAGCGTGGAGGTTAACTCTGGGAGGAAGGCGCTGCTCCGAGTGAAGCGAGGCATTTGCTTTTGCCAAACTCCCATTACTATGTCAAAGCAAGCAGCTCGTGTAAAGCCACGCAATTAATACTAATTATCACTACCTGGCCACCGGGGCAACACGGCACGCATCCCATGAAAAGCACCCTTTCCTCCAGCATCGTTTCCAAGCTTTCGTGCTTCTCATTTCCTTTACTACCAGGAGGAACGCCCTCACCCCTTCGAGGCGCCCGCCGGGGGCCGAGCGCCGGCAGCGCCCCCGGGAGCCGGGCACCTCGGCACCGGCCGTCGCTAGAGGGTGCTCCGGGCCCCTCCAAGCGAGAGCCGCCGGGCGGGCTCGCCGGCCTGCCTCGTCTCCTCCAACGCCACGCGACAAACAGCCCTTTGCCAAGGCAGAAATTACTTCTTTGAATACAAAGAGTATTTTAACAGAAGCAGATAAAAGAGATTTCTTCCTGCTGCGGTGGCACCCACCGTCGGTTTTGCCCTCAGGGCTGGCTACGACTTAACATCTTCCCGCTCTCACGTCTTTGCTTCCTTTCAGTCACCCCACGCACCATCCTCAGCTGCTCCAAACCGTTTGCCCAATTAGTCCCTTCGCATCTTTCCCCCATCCCCACCTTCCTTCCTGGCACAGCAATGAATTCACTTCACTCGCTGGCAGAGCTGAGAAGTTGGGATAGAGCCCGATTTGGGGGCAACACGATTTTTTTTAAACTTTCCTTCATGTAACAATACCAAACAAGAATGGGTTGTCTTCCACCGGACAATTTTTTACAGAAATGAAATACTGGAAGTTTTCAAAGTGAAAGTCAAAGTACTTCATTTACTGACTCTGAGTCCCTAAGTATGATTCAAGCTGTTGAAGCTTGTATCACCCAAAATATTTTTGGTGACTACACCACTGTTTGCCAGCCTTTCCTGTTGTTTGCCAGCCTTTTCTGTTCTGACCAACCTCTGAGGCCAGCTATACTCTCTACATAAAAAATACCACAGAAACGGGAAATGAAATGGGAGCTTTGTTTACCTGAATTACATTGGCACAGTCACTATTATATTGACACTGGAATTATTTGCAAGAGTCAACATACGTACTTCATAGCAGGGAAGTGCTGACACACTCATCTGTAGACAGGGAACTGAATCGCTGCCTGCTGAAGTGGGATTCCCTTCATCAGGCTTCAACGATTCTAAATGTAGGTGTCCAGACTAAGCTAGGTCTCCAAGACTTCTTCTGCAGTCCCTAATACAACTATCTTCATCGTCTCATTCAGTCTCACCTACAACAGCTACTTAAAAGAGGTGAGATGAATCACACCTTTAACGCACTTCTCTCTCTCTCCCCGTTACCTACAAAGGGAACCTGTATGATTACCCGAGACACCCAGCTTTTGGGTAACTCTGCTTATGTGAGATGAATCTCACCCCAACTTCCCTTTCATTCTTCCTTAATTTTCCCATCTCCAAAATGTTAACAGTTATGCCACCAAATGCCAAAGGAGTGCTGTATGGATTAATAATTAAAGCGCACTGAAACCTTTGGCTGAAAGTTGCCACTGATATGAAAGTATTTGTTTTGTGTTTGATGCTGATTTAAAGCTGGTTAAGTGACAATGATACCACAGGACACAAAAAAAACCCCAAACCAAAACACTTAAAAAAAGCAAATTCTCTGCGAGGAAAAAAGAAATAACTGCGAGGGCAAAGGCCAACATTTTTCATCACTTTCTTCCAAATGTTTTAGATAATTTTAACTGAAATACACAATAGTTTGAACTGGTTATTACAGACTGCTGTCCTTCAAGGTCTTACCATCCCTAGATTGATGGGCATTGCACACAGCAAATATATCTGGCGTATTGGATTTCTACACCGTATTAGTGAGGCTGTTTCAAGATTTTCATCAAGAATGGAACCTATTAAAGTGTCTCTCACACTCTTCTAGCTTTTATAGTATGCTTTGGAGGGCTGTGTGCTCTTTTTTCCTCTCCACGACCAGGAAGTCTATAGAAAATGCTTTCAACTGTTTTATTTGACCTTTCACCTCTGGGCTTTTGCCTAATCTGCAAATTTGAATAGGAGGTATGGCTGTGCTTTTTTTCCCCTTCTGTCTAAGTAACTAGCTGAATTCCTTAAAGGACCAGACACACATCTAAAATTGGGACTCTTTCGGTGTTGTACTTCTTTGTTAGTGGCTGTGAACAAGAAACAGATGTGAAATATCTGTGTTTGAAACTTAGTGACCCAGAAAGACCAGGGCTAATCCAGATCATTCTTAATAACTGAAATCTGCCACCCTTTTACCGCCCTGAGATACATGCACACACTCAGGAATATCCCCGCTCTAGCAGACAGACACAAGTAGAAACCCTCAGGACTTTTATACATCTTTATGCTAATTAAGAACTCAGATGTAGTTCAAGATTTGAACAACAGCAAAAAAATGGATTCCCCATTCATCTTTTTCCCCGGTATCGATCAGCCTCCTCCCATTTAGACAGCCGTCTTCCACCAGAGGCGAATTCTTCAGCAGTGGGGAAGAGAGGAAATGTAAAAGAAACAATAGACGTATAAAGACAACTTCGGTCTACTTAGTTTGTCTCAATCGGTGCCAGGTATCTCACAGTATCTTATGTTAAAAACTGAAGTAATTGCCCTGTCTGCAGGAGGGACCCCTTGCCTGGTGCCACCCTCAGCTATGGGTGACAGGTACAGTTAGAAGCGCAATGGGGTGGAGGTTGATGGCCCAAGGCACTAATTAAACTCCTCCATGAACATTCTTCTTTTGCCAAAATTATGAAGGAGAAATTCAGGTTGCAGGAGATGCCATTCCCATCATTGTTTCCAAACACTAAATGCATGCTGCACACATATACAGGAAAAGCAAACTACTTCCACTGCACTGGTAACTTGCTTTTCTTTTATTTTCTTTTCTTTTTTCTGTCTGGGACAGAAGAACACATTTAGCTGGCCCTTTTACGTACTGAAAACACGAAAACAATAATCATTGAACAATTATTTTGCAGCAAGATTAAAAAAATAAATAGAAATTAAGCACTTGGAAAATGTGATAGTACACCTTCTAGGAATACTCCTGAGGCTAGGCTGTGTGGTCCAAAAGGGATAAGATTCACACATTTCTGTAACTGTCTGATATTTCTGGTTCTCTCTAAGACCCACTAATAGCATATGCCTGGGGGGGGGGGGGGGGGAATCACTCTTAACTAACACCGGTCTATCTTGAATCTCAGCTATACAATTAAACTAAAAATATTTATCACCTTTCTGAAGAGCAGAGCAAATATGTTGAGAGGAAATAATAACCAAAATTGCCTGTAGAGACTGCAGTTTTCTTGTGGCTTTCTGAGAGAATAGGTCTCAAATCACGGTATGATGATGTGCTACAAAGAGCTCACGCACTTCCCTAGCAATGAAACCCCTCATTCCTCACTTCTGCTAGATCCCATGCCTGGGAGCTTTAGCCAGTATCCGCAGTGGTGGTCAGGCAGGATCGTCTGGGTAGGAGAAAGGACTTTTGTTTGGAAACTGGGTGATCCCAGGGACTGCCTGTTGGCAACTCTCTACCTTTGGTGTTATTCAAGCAGTTTATAAAATAAATCTTTACTACCAGAACGAAACGTGCCTGTGAACTCTTCTAAAGAGTAACAGTGTACCTTGGATCTGTAAAGCTTGATGACAAATACCAGGTATTTCCAACACCCAAGAAATGCCATGCTGATAAAGTCCTACCTGACCTGATTTCTGTATGACCACAATTCTAAAGCTCAGTACATTTAGAGAAAGACATTTCCAACAACATATAAGAAAATTAGATTATTATCTTAAAAGTACTACAGTGAAATCAAAGGACTTGGCAATGATAAACCCAAATATTTTCTCTTGGGGACTAAATACACCCGCAAGAAAGAGAGCAAAGGAGTTCTCAATTACTTTAATGGATAAAAACTGTGGGCATAAAATGCTTATCACTTTGAGAAAAAGTATTGAATATAGTTAATTGACAAGATAATTCTAACTCACGAGTTTTTACAGACCTATGATTTGTCATTATCATCACAATCTTTTAACCCATATCTAAACCACTTTGTAGGTTACAGTGTTTTAAGAAAAATAAAGACAATGCGCTGCTTCTGCCGACACGGATGGCAAAACCCCTTTCACCTCAACAGGACTAAGGTTTCAGCTCCTGAGAATTAAACAAAATTACACACTATCACAGTTTCCCATAAACTGAAAATTCTGAGTTTCAAAGGGCTCCAAGTAAGTCTGGGCAACCTGCTCTAGTCGAAGATGTCCCTGCTTATTGCAGGGGGGTCGGACTAGCTGACCTTTAAAGGTCCCTTCCAACCCAAACTGTTCTATGATTCTATGATTCTAAGTCGTGTTACAAGATACAAAAAGTACTGTCCAATAACAAAAAATGAGCAGAAGTGGAAACAAGGAGGGAACCAATAATTGATAGGATTTAATGCATGATTTAAGGCCCAGGGAAGAATCCCTAAAGCCTTCTCCTACTATGAAAGGCTTGCCAGACATGTGCAAAAAACTTGCTAAAACATGTGTGTTGAATTAGCTTGGTGGCCTGTGACTTTCCCAACAACCATTCACAATTAGCTGGGATCCAGTAAAACAGAAATGAAGCTTTGTATGCAGCATTAGTCCCATAGAATGGGGCACTTTTACTCTAAAAGGATCTGTGTTTTGGGCCTGGCCAAATAGAAGATGCCAAACTTTTCCAGTTCATGGCACTTAACTCGATGGGGTGTCTACTTCTTCATCTCCATCTTCTCAAAAGACTGTATCAACTGAAAGATAAATGTTTAAACTATCCCTTCTTCTGTCGGGCTGGATCTGACTTTGAATCACTTGATCTTACTCACTCTAGAATTAGCCCAGTATTTCCCACAACATACTGTGACTGGTCTACAGAAGAATTTCCTTCTTAAAACATTTCTATCTAAAGTGCTACTGCATTTCTCAAAACGGAGCTGTGGCATTAAGGCAGTGTGGTTTCCTTTCCATCTTTACCCCCTAATCCTTCCACGCGCTGCCAAGGACTCCACCGCTCCCTCCCGGCACCCACGGATGCTGTGCAAGAGTCAGGGCGCTGTAGCCAGTCTGGGTCCGTGCAGGTGCCCGTGTGCCAGGCAGCTGCGGCCAAAAGCAATGCAAAACGCACCCAGTGCAGCACAAAACACTCCTCCCGCCTTTCCCTTGGCGGGCACGCAACTTCCCACGGTAGGCACACGACTGGTCTCCCTCACCTCCCCACTGAGCTACACAACCTCGTGGAAAGCTGATTATCCTTGAGCTCTCAACCCCTCCATTGAATGGGCGGCGAGCTCTGTTTCCTTATGAAATCTGGACAGGATCTACTTCAGACAGACAAGTCCTTGAGACTTGAGGACAAACCTGTCCCAGACTGTCCCTCCAGTCAAATCTGTCTCTACACTGAATGGTTGGCTTGATGGAGGGGCGATCCTCTTTTCATCCATAAAGTTGTAACCAGTATCCCACACACAATTCTATTTTAACAACCGAGAGAATCAAGGTGAAAATTTTGTTTGGTTTGTAAATGGCAAATTTGTTACGAGGAGAGGGGAGAAGACATACGTCAGTGTCATTTTTTTAAATGATCTGGCATTAAAAAAAAGGAAAAGGGAAAAGAAAAGGGAATGGGAAAGTAGGAAATTCTCCTTAGACTTCAAAGTAACCAAGATTTATGTTTTCTTTAAGTGTTAATATTTCATAGCTTTTCAGTTCTTAGGTTCAACAAAGGACACTACTGGTACCTGCACTGTTGTCACTTAGCAACTGCAACTGCTGGATTTCTTTTTAATGATCCCATTTTGGTTTTGAAAATAACACCACAAATGTGAACTTCAGTCCTGCAAAGACTTATATATGGGCTTACCTTTACACAATTGAACAGTACGTTCTCATTCACTGCAGTGAAGACTACATAAAATGTAAGAAAGGAATGTATGGATGTGGTTTGCAGGCTTGGGACTTCATTTTTTTTATTTTTACTTTTCCCGAGAATTTTTATTCTAGCTGTAACTGAGCCTTCATGCCTTCACATACCGTAGGCACAAATGCTTGAAGTCACTGGTTTGCATGTCCAATGTAGGTCAGTCAACTGCAAGATTTACCAGTGTAATCAGATATTCAGAGTTTTAGGAGACTTAAACAGCAGGTGAAAAAAATGCAGGCAATTTTCAGAAAACCTGGACTTCCCGATCTCGTGTGGAGAACTGTCTTCAACAGACTTTTTTTAGGCATGATATCCATAATGGGCTTACCCAAAATAAAGAAAAATGTCATTTGAAAAACAGTCCTGTATAGATGGATTGACCTTCCTACTCTGAGCTGCTGACACTACTATTAGTGCCAGTACTTCATAAGGAGTTACTCACCATATCAACGTCACCAGCTGGCCACAGGTATCTAAGGTGACCAAGGTGGTTTAATAACCTCATACTCAGGCACAGCGCTTGTTCCCTTCCCAGGCCAAGCTGCAGTTCCAGTCTTGCAAAGATCTCTTACCATATGCAATGTTTCCGCCACAGTTTGGTGCAACTGTATTTATTTACGGGCAATGCAGTTATTTGCCAAAGAATGTGGTTTGGGGACAGCTGAAGCCATTTGCTGGTTCAGGACAAACTTGCTGAGTACTTTTGGCCTGAACAAAAAAAAAAACCAGCAGGCTTTGAAAACATTGGACTTTCCCTTGAACAGATATTTTAAGTGGTTTCAACGCTTTGTTTTCAGGGCACTTGTCATGAAAGCGAAGGAAGGAAAGAGCACGATTCTCAACATTTTCAAGGAGGGAAAGCCCCCCCCCCCCCTCCTTTGTCCCCAGTAGCCCAGTGCGTGCCCAGGCACAGCGCTCAGATCACCTCCATCCCTCGCCAGCAGGACCTGCCACCTGACAAGACAGCAGCTTCGTCACCGAGTCACTCATTCCCCAGCTCAGCCTCTCGCTTGCTCTTTAATTGTCCTGTGCAAAGTGGGACAGAAGGAATTACAAGCAACCGAACGACAATACAACACTTGGTCAGATGCTTTCCTTCAATCATAAACTCCTCCTGGGTCCTGCACAACGGCAGCCCCACATCTGGGAGTTGAGGAAGCCTTGTTTGCCATTGGAGTACAAATAACACACAAGAATAATGTTACAAAAGAATGCATTTCTCTCAAAGTTGTGTTTGTGCAGGCTTTGTTCAAGCCAAGCACATGCAGAACCAAAGCTGTGTATCTGCCAATATCACAAGTATGATCCAAGCAAGTCCATTGAGATATTGCCAGTCACACAGCTCTCTCCATGAGGAAAGAATTTGGAATGTATTATTTGACACAGAACTGTATCATTGCAGCGTCAAAAATTATAGTAAATGGTTCTAATCAACTGCCAAGAAGTCAGATATTTTTCTGGCTTGAGCTTCTAATAGAAAAATAAAAAATGCAAAAGTTACAGCAAGTCTGATGTTACTAAGCTGTCATTCTAGAATTTGTCCTTCAAAACAAAATTGAAGTGGATAACAAATAAAATAATACATGTTAGTTCAAATAAGGTTGGAAAACAAGTAGATTGCTTTTGCAAGGTTCTTATACCAAACAACAGTACTCTGTGCACTATGAATAGCCAGATTCATACATGGTCATTTATGTTATTAATTTTAAAGACTGTACAAAAGAAGTCAGAACAGTTGACTCTTCAATGATGATGATGGTTTTAGTGTGTTCAGCTCTTAACAAAATATTCAGCTGCTAAGGGTGAAGTTTCATTTGAAGGATTTTCTCCCTCGGGCTAATTTTCTTATTGTGGGGGGTTTTTTCCCATATGTTTTTTAAGTTACCCTGCCATTTTCAAGCTGGAACACCTACAGAGTAAAATAAATCTCATGCATTAAAGTACCTTATGGAAATTATATACATAAATTCACGCTCTAATCACCATGCTATTTTGGGCTTCAATCTCATTCATTACACGGTGATTCTCTGGCCAAGACATGTAAAGAACTCCCTTCCCCAAATATTTAGCATGTGTACTAAGGAAATGCAAAGGATACAGCAGGGTGACAAACATCCTTATGTGCTGGATAACTTAGGCTAAGTAAAGCAGATCATTAGGGAGTAGGACTCTACTGGGAGAATGGTTTTTGAGGAGAACTGCAAACATATCATAATGGGGATATTGTTCCCACATTTTGAGAAGGAGTGAATAATACATCCCTTATAAAATACAGTTCTGAGACATCTGAAATATTTGCAAATTGGAGTTTAATTCCACGAGTTGCTTTGGATTATTAAAAAAGAGTGAGAAAATTGGGAAATGTCAAAACATTGTACAACATTTCTAAAACAAAATGTTTCTATACACTCCGAGAGCCATGCCCCATATACAACAACATGCCACAAGCAGGAATAATGGTGCGTATCGCCGATATTACATTTATATGGTAGCGTGTTGTGTGTTGACACTGTATTTCTTCCCTTTTCAAAGTTTTCAGCATGTTGCCTGTCCAAGGAAGAAGAGTCATGGGAATGTACATGCCCCTTGCACTTCTTGCCCTCTCTTTGTTTTGCACTATTTGTGTTTTATCATCTTGTGCCTATTTCTTGAGTCTTGGAGATTTTGGTCTTCATCTGACAACTTCCACTTTCGAAATGCTAGTACACAAGCCCGGCCTGTATTCACAAAGAGGATTTTCTGCACAGAGTTAAGAAATAAAAGTCACACCAGCTTCTTCCGTGTGAGCAGCTGGGTAGATCTCTTACCTACACAACCATAAGACTATGAAACTTTCCACGCAAATGCTCTTGCAGCACAAGCAGCTGACCAACAATATCAAAGAAGACGACTGAAAGTGAAGGAAACTTGTGGTTTCTTTATGACTCCGAGATGAATTCTTTCATCAGATTAACCACTTCTGAAAGCATCCGGCATGTCTAACACACTCAAGGGACAGCCAGGATCTATTCTAAGGCAACGCATGCAGGCTCTGACTCAAGAGAACATCCTTATTCAGGAAGGACATTTAATTTTAGGTTTCACTTTAAGGACATGCTTAAATCCCATTAAAATTGGTGAAATTTAGCTTATCCTCAAAGTTAAGCATGTACTTAGGCAATTTCCCAAATCGAAGGTCAGTAGGCAAATGCAGGTAGAAATATAGCTTACTACTGGTAAATGCAGAAACTAGTGGAAGAAAAAATCAACTCAAATTGGGAGCTAATGGAATGTCAGTTATTATTAAGAAAGTTGCTAGAAAACCAGGAAGAAAACCTAAGTGAATGGGACTAGAAGGAAAGTGGTCTCCTACCCAAAGTCACAAACATCATCCCTATATACAGCATTAAAAGAACAGCAGAACAGAGACACACCGTGCTGCCACAAGGTGATTCACGGGAGATATCTGATCACACCCATCAATCAGCTGTTGCTTGTTGCCTCTTTCACCTCTGAGCAGAGATAAAAGGGCCATCAAGGCATAGGCTGACTCCCAAGCCGTGCTGAGACTGGCATCTCTGAAATCAGGGTGTGTCCTGAGGCACCAGCACCTCCCCAGGTCTGGCCCTGGGAGCGTTACCGCTGAGGGCCTTGATAAAAGAAGAATGTATCTCTGCTTCATAAAAGCCAGGCTTTTATAAATGAGAACATTTTGCTGGAACGTACAGGCTTGGACATCCTCCAACGCTTACAGAACAGCAAATCAGGTAATCAAATGCACGTAAGTCAGAAGAAAAACAGCTTTGCCAAACTCCAACTGTACCTGTTCTGGTGACCAATGGTAGAGTCAGAAACTCAGAGAAGCATTCAGGTAAGTGGATGAATTCACTGAAAACTGTCTGGATAGGAAAACAGTCATTGGATATGCAGTAGGTTATTTTGGCATCATAATGAAATAAACTTATTTTAGGAAACTCTTTATCTGGTTGTGCTAAAGAAACAACGTTGATCATACTATACATAGCACTACTTCTTGAGAAGAAAAGTTCCTATTTGAAACGCTTCTAGCTAAGTATGACTGTATGTAGCTGATCATGGCCCTGTGCTGCCCATGTGTGAGAGCAGCTAAAAGAACCAGTCCTGAGCACTGCCGTTGAGTTCTAGATTCAGACTCCTCAGTCCACTAAGTTGGAGTGGGCATTTATGTCTTTGTGGAGACTAACCATAACTCCGTGTACAATCCCATGGGTTGCAACACCTGGTTTAATTGATGGATTTTGAATTTTCCTCTGGGCACAGAGCAAATAAATATGGACAGTAACCTGCCTCCAAGGAGTCATCTCAAGGCAAAGGAAGTAACTGAAACCAAACCAAACTGTGTGAATCTGCACTGTTATTAAGCAGTGTGAAACCATATGCCTGAGGCGGCAGCATGTGTTCAGCCTGACAGCGCTACGCCTATGTTCCCTTCACACCTTGGGGCCGCATGGTGCTCCACAAGCAAGATTTCCATCCAGACCTTCCTGGGGCAACAACTGATGCAACCTGGAAGCCAAGACAGAACCACTAAACTCTCTGGCCAAAATTATTTCCCTGCAGCTCACTGAAGGAGGATGCTGCTCCTTGGTTCTGCCCCAGTGGTGCACTCCTATTAACTGCAGAGGATGATTGCACGGGGATTTCAGAAAAGGTACCGCAGGCTAAGGGTGGGAGAAGGGCACATTTGGGAGAAGGATTGGCCACTACTTTGTGTTTCAGAGCAGCAGAGCTATTATAATGGAAATAATATTAGTTAATATTTCCATTAGCAATTTTCATATCCTCTGTGGATAGAGGAGGAGATGTCTTGTAAGAGAAAGAAAATTACTGTCACCTTACACCTTGAAGAATTTCGTTGTCTCCTGTGAGGGGCTCAAATTGCCCACCAATGTTTTAGAAGTGCAGCACAATGTAACACGTGATGCAAAAGTGATGGGAGAAATGTTGTTAGAAGGTTGTTTCTCCTAACAGATTTTATCAGAATTGCTTTCAATCACTCTTATGGCTCCAAAATTACAGAAAGCAGGTTGGGAAAAACAGTGGTGTCGTGGGAATGAAAAACAGTAGACTGTATTTCTAAGACTTGTTTTCTGTTCTAAAATAATGTTTGCATTATCAGCATAGAGCCAGACTGTCAAATCCTGATCAGGTCATTTATGATGCATCAGACATGCACAGGCCAAAAAAAAAAAAAAAAAAAAAGCCTTCCCTAAAGGGGTCACTGAAAATTTATTTTGCTGTAGAAGACAACTTGGGTTGCAGAGAATCAATATCCACCCCAGACAGCATAAGAAGAAATCCTAAGGACCACTTCAAGCTGTGTCAGGGCTGTCTGTAGGTTGCCCCACACCCAAGTGAAAATGAGGCCACCCAGCTGAGCACGAAAGTCATCTTTTTCCTCCACCAGCTCTGCACAGTAGTTGTTATTGAGCCTCTGCCTTTTGGTGAAATCTATGATGGCTTTGTAGCAAGCCTAATCTAATAATAGGCAGCCTAATATCACACAAGCTGTTGGTCTCCTCATGGGACTCAACTTTCATTAACATCAACTGCTGGGGAGGATGTTACATGTTGTTCTCGGCTTCAGTGGGTTCCCAGAGCTCTGCTTCATGGAATAATAACAAAGTGCAAAGACATTTGCCAGGATAAGATGACACCATTTTTTATCAAGTGAAATCAATACAGAAAATAATTTTTAAGAAATGATTACACTCATTCTTCTACACATCAGCAGAAAAGTCTCCAGTTTGCCAAGTGGGAAGAGATGCAATTAGCTGAGGGGGAAAAAAGTATGACCAGGTTTTGAAGCACAACAAGGCACGAGCACAATAAAGACCAAGTTTCCAAGAGTAAAGAGCACCCAGCAGTCTCCTCTGGCAAAGAATGGAAATTGGTGGTTAGCAAGCCATTTGGGGAAGTAATCATGGAAGCGACTAAAACTTATTTAAAAGGATTTGCTAATGGGAAAGTATATTTCTGTGCTGGCACAAAGATACGAACATTTGTGAAAAAGTTAGGGCAAACTTAATGGAGGAGAGCTTAGAGTAAATATTTTGAAGAAAACACTGTTTGGAGGAGGTAGCTTTTTGTATTACAATCTCCATTTCATTCAACCTCCAGGAAAGGTCATTGATTTAATCAAAAGCTTTTTTCCTTTGGTTAGACTCCCAAATGTACATACCATCAAGATCTGGTGCACAGAAATAATTTGAAGCAAATCTTCTAAAAAAGGTTTTGAAGATGCTTGCCAGCAGAACATTGTGCCTCACAGCTATAATATCAGAAAAAGCCATTCAATTTAAATTAATATATTTGGCCAGACAGCTATATTAAAATTCTTGTTGTTTTTTCTGTTATAATGGTAGCCTGTGGTATGACTAGCCCTCTTCAAAAATCTGTATAGTTATTGCCTTTCTCTTGCCTAGGGTGCATCATATGTTTTTGATTTTGATGAGCTGCATTGCACTACCTCATTAAAACAAACACTTATGCAAAACAAAAGGCTGTGTATCGCAGCGCAGGGTATGTAAGCCAGCTTTGAAGACTGCAGCGTTTCAAAAGCATGTTTCAAAGGAGAACTTCCGTCGACCCAGCTCCACTTGTGTTTAACATTTGTGGATGATGTCAGACACATTCGGTACTTTCTTAGCCCCTGCAAACAAGGAGGCTTCAAAAGCGGTACTAGGTGCAGCTGTAAAGCACGCCGGTGCAGCGCTCGCTCGCCGGTGGAAGGGGAAGGTAGGGCTTGCTCCCCACGTGCGTGACCTGTCTCAGCCGGAGCGAGCGGCGGCCGTACCCGAAGGCGGCTCGGCGTGGCTCGGCTCGGCGTGGCTCGGCTCGGCGCGCCGTGCCGGCGCTGCTGGACAGCTCCGCTTCTCCTCCCGGCCGCCCGCCCGAGGACAACCCTGCGCACCTTCTGCAGGTGTCTCCTGTCTCAGCGAGACACCGCTTCCAGAGCATCCTGGGGAGGGGAGAATCAGGAGGACTGTATTCTGTGTGACTTTTTTTTTTTCTGGTTAATTTTCACCGACTGCTTTCAGCCGAGGCTATTTTTGCCTTTAAAAATGGCTGGTTCCTTCCCTCTGGAAAGGAGCGCTCGCGTAAAGGGAGCTTTGGATAAATAGCTTAAATGCAGACATTACAGATGTCTGAAGTTAGGTGAGATGAAGCCTACCAAAAAAGCTGACATATGTGACTTTTCTGTGTATACATTTTTTTGGTGGCTTGTTTAAAAAACACTCAAGGGCCAAGGTTGATGTTTTTCATCCAAATCTCTCAAGCTGTTTACAAGGCAAATTGCATCATCGCTACTACTAGCTTAACAAAGTTTACATCGGCTAGATTTTGGAAGGTCATCAAGACATTATAGAATCTCAGTGATTATCGTGGCTTCATATAATGTATTCCTCATGCTAATGCTTTTTCATTACGTGTCAAAACACTTAGATTAATGCAGGCACTGATGCAAATATTTGCATGTTTTTAAAAAGTTTGGCATTTTTGATGCTCCACAAGCTCATCTTTAATCACTTATTTTTGAGATTCAATAACCACTGCTAGTAAAAATTCAGTAGAATTTTCTACAAATTCCCTTAAGATGTAGCACCACTAGTTACTGTAATTGTAACTCAATACAGAAAAGGAATTACCAGGCTGTGTGCTACATCATCCTTCTGAAATAACTGTTGCTTATCCATATATTCTACAGTTGTAAAAATTTACATATTCCTAGTTTTCCACATGGCTCATTTTGAAGTCACTGACATAAAATTATGACAAGATTGTGGTGTTTTGGAAGCTAAGGATACAAGTGTCTTTCTATTGTGTCTTTATTCGTGGAAGTTCTGTACTGAAGGATGACTTCAGTGAAAGAAAATTGAGCACTGCCAGATTTGTTTCTGGCCCTGTAGCTTAGACAGTTTTGATTATCCATTCAGAAAATGTACTGCAGGAAATGCAGGGAGCAGACTGGTCATACAGTTTGAGTATAAGAAAGTGATCCTCCCCCTGATGAGCAAGACTGGCAAACTGGCAACAACGGATGAGGAGCAGGCTGAGGTGCTCAACTTTTTTTGCCTCAGTCTTCACTGGCAATCTCTTCCCACACCTCTTGAGCATATGGACTGCAAGATGGGGACTGGAGGAGCAAAGTCCCTCCCACTGTAAGAGAAGATCAGGTTTGTGACCACCTGAGGAATCTGAACATGCGTAAGTCTATGGGACCTGACGAGATGCATCCCAGAGTATCTGGGAAGAACAGATCCTCCTAGAAGCTCTGCTGAGGCACATGGAGGTGACTGGAGACAGCCAGCATGGCTTCACCAAGGGCAAGTCCTGCCTGACCAACCTAGTGGCCTTCTGTGATGGAGTGACTACATCAGTGGACAAGGGAAGAGCTACAGATGTCATCTATCTGGACTTCTGTAAGGCCTTTGACACGGTCCCCCACAACAACCTTCTCTCTAAATTGGAGAAATATGGATTTGATGGGTGGAGTGTTCAGTGGATGAGGAATTGGTTGGATGGTTGCATCCAGAGGGTAGTGGTCAATGACTCAATGTGTAGATGGAGATCGGTGACAAGTGGTGTCCCTCGTGGGTTTGTATTGGGACCAATACCATTCAGTATCTTCATCAATGACGTAGACAGTGGGATCGAGTGCACCCTCAGCAAGTTTGCAGATGACACCAAGCTGAGTGGTGCGGTGGACACACCTGAGGGACAGGATGCCATCCAGAGGGACCTGGACAAGCTCAAGAAGTGGGCCCATGTGAGCCTCATGAGGTTCAACAAGGCCAAGTGCAGAGCCCTGCACCTGGGTCGAAGCAAGCTCTGGTATCAATACAGGCTGGGGGATGAAGGGATTGAGAGCAGCCCTGCTGAGAAGGACTTGGGGGTACTAGTGGATGAAAAGCTGGACATGAGCCTACAATGTGCACTTGCAGTCCAGAAGGCCAACTGTATCCTGAGCTGCATAAAAAGAAGCATGGCCAGCAGGTCGAGGGAGGTGATCCTCCCCTTCTACCCCACTCTGGTGAGACCCCACCTGGAGTCCTGCGTCCAGCTCTGGAGCTCCCAACACAAGAAAGACATGGATCTGTTGGAGCGAGTCCAGAGGAAGGCCACAAAAATGATCAGAGGGCTGGAGCACCTCTCCTATGAGGACAGGCTGAGAGAGTTGGGGTTGTTCAACCTGGAGAAGAGGAGGCTCCAGGGAGACCTTATTGCAGTCTTTCAGTACTTAAAGGGTGCTTATAAGAAAGATGAGGACAAGCTTTTTAGCAGGGCCAGTTGTGACAGAATAAGGGGTAATGGTTTTAAACTAAGAGGGTAGATTTAGACTAGATGTATATGGAAGAAGTTTTTTTTACAATGAAGGTGGTGAAGCACTGGAAGAGGTTGCCCAGAGAGGTGGTAGATGCCCCATCCCTGGAAACATCCAAGGTCAGGCTGGACAGGGCTCTGGGCAACCTGATCTAGTTGAGGATGTTCCTGCTCATTGCAGGGGGGGTTGGACTAGATGACCTTTAAAGGTCCCTTCCAACCCAAACTATTCTATGATTCTATGAAATCAATATAGTGAATTCATAGCTTGTGAGCAAGCCACAGCCTGAACGCATTGATGCAATGTGTGAATGACTTTAAAGGGCATACAATGTGTAGAAAATAATTCTATGCTCGCGGACAACCACAGAAGAAAAAAGATAGTATTTAGAAGTTGACTAATTTGTTAAAAAATATTCAAACATTTTGCCTTATGAAGAACCCTACTCACCAGTTTATCTTGTCATCTCCCTCTGGATGGCTCTACTGTTTCCTGGTTTTAACACCTTAATACAGCCATTTTTTTCAACAGGCTAATTATGCTTAAAAGTCATTCTTTAATTTCCTTTTACCAAATTAGCAACTTGACTTAAAAAGCACATACTACTATCTAGCATTAAACTCTGCCAAAATAAAATGGCAAAAAGTGATACAGTTCATAACCAATAAAAGTATATACATACAGCTAAAGAAAGATGGTGAGGGTTAATTCCTGTCTCCATTGGAGCCAGGAGAGTTTTGTCACTGTCTTCCTTAGAGCCTGCACTTCATCCTAGCTACTCCTAACACTTTTCATATTTGATAGGGAACAATTTAAAGTGATAAATAGCAGCCAAAATGCATGTGTGTGTGAGGGGGGGAAGATTTAAAAACAGACTCAGTGTTGAAAGTGAACTTCTTCTGGCAGTTTTGAAATTTTTGGCCTACCAGGCTAAATCTGAGTTTAAGCAGGGGATACGTTTCTGCTTATGCTATCTGTCTGAAAGCTCTAGGCTAGTCAGACCGGCTCCCTCTGAAGACAGTGGAGTCCCTCTGGAGTCAGCTTCTAGATGTCAAGTTCAGGCTGCCCAAATTTAAAAAATGATGAGGGCCACCAACCCACATAACCAACCTTCACTCAGAAAATTAAGTTATTTCTATTTATGTGCCTATATATTGGTTTAAGATCTAGTTTCAGGTAGAAAAAAAGGCCTCACACTACTCTGAAGAAAAATGTACACCATGAAATAGGAACTTCTTCCTGATTTCCCATTGGTAGAAGCTTTACTGTGAAGTCCTGATCCTGGAGTCACATCCACAACGGCTGTATCTCTGTCCCTGTAGAACTGGCTGCAAAATTTCATCTTTGAGACTCAGTACCCGTTGATGCTGATCGCTGCCGCAAGGTGCACCGAGAATGGTTAAATCCAACTTTCTGGCTCCATAAACCCTGCACGAGAAGGTGGATCCATCTTGCTGGGAGGGAAAGCATTCCCCCTGCCACCCTGCCTTGCTCTCCACCACATCCTAAGCTTTCCTGTGACCCTGTGGTTTGAACAATGTCCTGGGGAGTTCAGTGTTCGGTTGGAGGCAGCCTTGGGACGGCTCCCCTGGGCTGTGACCACGCAAGGGGCCCTGTGCCGCGCCGGTGCTGAGCTCCCCTGCGGGTGCGTGGAGGCGATGCTTACGGGTCGCAACCCAACCAGCTCCCCTGCTCCTTACCTAGGGCAGGCGCAGGCTTGGCAGCCTCTCCGGGGACCTCTCGTTTTGGTTGTGGCTGCATCCTCAAAGTATGAAGATTAGCCGGTGTGCAAGAAAGCAGACTGGAAATATTACAGTAAATTGTATGTGACTGTCTTTTCTTATGAAATGTCACTATACTTAATTTAAGAATTGTAAAGTTGTTTTACATCTTTTCTATTTCCTTGATAGGTTTCCAGGGTAATTCTTCTACATTACTTCAATTTTATTCCGTTCAGAGAGCAGAACTCCTCAAAGCAGGGAAGTGTAACATTTTGTATTGCTTTCCTGACAATGTTTTCAGTGATATATAGCTAAAAAATGGCAATGTTCATATACTCAATCTAAATGATTTATTATTTTTTTTTCTTCTTAAAAAAAAACCCACCTAATTTAAAAATACTTCTTGAGGAGTTTTGTTTTCAAATCTAAGTATACAGGTTGGATACAGAAACATTTTAATGCTTCAGAGTAATGCAGCCAACAGTCTATGTGAAAATGGAATGCTGATTTGCTACCTGAAAATGAAAATCATTAAAAATGGATGTTGGCATAAATGAAAGTTATGTAATTACAGACTCCTTCCTTTCTTTTAAGCACCTCTCCATACAAAAAAAAAAAAAAAGTTTCTCTTGCTCATGTGAGTGAAATATTTCGGGAAACTCCCTCACAACTTTTCTCTGGAGGAGGGAGGAAGATGATGTGTAATAGGTTATATCTACACATGTGAAGCTGATCTTTGTCTCCCACATCCAAGTCAATTTTTAGCCAAAATTATTGGCCTGTCACAGAGGAAAGAATAGTCTTATGTTATAGCCACGTGCAGAGAAAGACAGAGAGAAGAGCTGCTACCCTCTGTCAAGCCTGTCAGATTTCTGGCTCTAGAAAGACTTTTCCTGTGCCTGCCATGCCAAAACCAGTAATATTAACAGTGCTGCTATTACAGCCAGCACTTCCAAAACTGCCTTCTCATTAAGGTCTATCATCTCATTCAAAGCAATATAAATATTCTATATCTAAACCATGTGAAACTATGTAACAGTGGGGCTAGGCGTTACCTGAACCTTACCCAGCAGAAAGGCAGCCTGGTTTGCTCATCAAGATCACCAGCAGTATCTAGTGAAGCGTCTGAAATCACAAGCCCACTGCCCAGTTTCCTGGAAAAAATGCTGTCAGCCACACGCTCTCTTCCACACAACTCCACCCACAACGTCACGGCCCTTATTTTTATTGTATTTTTTAGGACACACTCTCAGAAAAGCACAGGTGATGCCGTGGGAAGTCCTGCATTACCAGATCCCAGCGTTCACGGTAACCTGTCTTGGAGAGCCTCTAGTTAAGTCATGTACTTACAAGATCATGAGAATTTGCACACCTTAAAGACCAAGAGCATTATTTTGGAGCTGCTGTTTCATTTCTTCAGTGCGAGATTTCCCTCTGACAAAGATCCCTGCGTTTGCAAGGGCAACGCATGCCAGGCCAGATCCTATGGCTCTGACTCAAGAAAACACCCCCCAGATTTTAAGAGGGGCTTCTGACTGCATAAGAAGAGAGTTTCCTTTCAAAAACTTTCATAGGGATAATCTCTGATTTTATTTGTCTTGAGTGATGGCAGAAAGTTACGATTTCTAGCCTTAGGCACCCGAGATGCCCTTGTATTGTTTACCTCAGGAATTTTACCTGGTGTTTGTTTGTTTTTAACTTATGCATCCACCCTCCACCTTGCAGCTCTTTGCCTGCGTTAGTTGATTAATTTACCCTCATAACAGATGCATGAAGCGGGAAAATACTGCTGCCTCCTTTGTTGCTGGCGAGATGCTATCTCCCCGCTGCACACCAGGAGACCGAAGCGGAGGGAGACCTCAGGCCATGCTTGGGAGGCAGCAGGCAACTGCTAGAGCTGCCAGATCTGTCTGAACATCAACAAACAGAGGCCACCTGGTTCGTTACCTCCACCTGGTGTTGGCTATAAGGATAAACCAAGGATAAGGCTGGTTTTTCTTCCCATTATCCTGAAGTGAGAAGGGTGCAGGGCCCGTGGCTCTGGGAAAGGCTTGGGGAGATCAGCGAGCAGCAGGGGCGAGGACCGGGGAGGGGCAGTGCTGGTGTCCACTCTGGACCACATCGGGCGCTTCCTCTGACAGCTGCTTCAAGATTTACAAAGTGGGAAATCAGACAAAAGTGGCTTTTGTATAATCAAGGCTTGAGATAGTGAAAAGTACTCAGACAGGGCCAGTTTTGCCATGGGTAGAAATCACGGCAACTCTGCAGACACCAGTGAAGTCAAAACATTAATTTATTCATACCGAGGACCTGGCCTCCCGTGACCAACATCATCAAAAAGACTGACATTTTGCAAAATAGTCCCAGTTTTTCAGAAGTGCTGCAGACTTGGGTTACCACTGAACGGTTGCCATGTTTCACCCCAGCACTGGCTCCATTTCAGTGATGAGTGAAGTGACTCCTATAAAAATAGTTTGAAAAGCACTCAGGGATTCCTTCATGATAAAAGCTGCAGTTATTCACCATATGGTGCAAATAGCCAGGAATGCTGTGCCTCCTTGTCAGCAAAAGCTAAAATCTGCAAGAGGCACAGGGATCCTAGCTAGGAATGATACCATCAACTTGGGTAATAGAGTTGTACATTTGAACTCATTTTAAAAGAACCTCATTCTGGAGCAGGGAAAGAATAAAGATTAGCGAGTATTTAATTTTTAGGCAGAGCCAAGCAGACACAAAGCATTGAAGCAAAATATTTCACCGAACTCCTAAAGAGACAGGATTAAATATATTTTTTAAATTATGCATAATCCTACAAGTGTTGGTGAAAGGAAACTTAACATACAAAACTGAGTTATAAAACTTTAAAAAGTCACAGTCCCATGAGGCCATGAACCACTTTTGCCCTCTTACCCCCCACAGAAACCACAAAAAAAAAAATTTAGTAATTTGTAAATCCAAATTGCTAATCCCTGTACTTCTGATACCTTCAACTGAGTACTACAACCACCCAAGATAGCCGTTTGAAACATATTTGGTAGAACTTTTTTTCCATCGGATCCATTGTTATAAAGTTGGCTTGTGATTTTTCTTTTAAAAGTTTAAGGAGACTTTGCAAGCCTGTGAATGCACCTTTCCACTACAGAAACAAGAAGCAGCAACATATGCAAATCCTTAAGCAAGATTATCTTTACCTTGCCTTAGCTGCCCAAAGTTTGACATCTAGGCTGAAAGAGCTGCCTAGGCTCCTCTGAAATCTATTTTAAAATGGGATTAAATACCCTCTGGATATGCCTCTATTTCCATTAGCTCTGAAGACAGGTTCAGCTTTCAGACAAGTAAAGTTAGGTGAGATGAATCTTGACCCTAGTGACATAAAGTAATGAAGAAATGGCATGTAAGCCAGAGGAGGGTTTCATAGGTCTTACCTACAGGACATCAGGAAGACGGAAGTAGTGGGAGACGGTAAGGCAGAAAACACTTCCTACAAAATGGGTGGCACTGGGCAGCCAGTGCCAGCCCCACCAGCTCCCTGATCAGAGGGAACTGAGGGAAAGAGCTGAGATCTCGCTGACATAAGTGAGAACTGGGCTTGGCACCCTCTGCACAAACCGATACTAATGGAAACTCTGAAAGAAATATGTGGCAGCTGCTTTATGTAGTTTGCCCAAGTAAAGATATATCTGGGAGCACGGGAGAGCTGAGGAAACTGTAAATAGGAATTGGGTCACCCACAGCTCAGCTCGGGAACAACCAGAAGTCGTCACCAGCAGACAGGTGGTTATTTAGTGGTGGTTTTAATCCAGGTCCCAAAAAACAAGACGTTGACCACACCTCAGGTTACACCCACACATGGCTATTAACCTTGGCAGTCTCCTCGGGAAAGGAGAAGGGTTCCTAGAGGCACGGAGACCAAACTATTCTCTCATCTTGCAAGTGGATGTTTGAGGCCATGCCCGAAGGCGCTGACATGACAGGAGGGATGCTCACTCCTGCTCCGCACCGTTCTCCTGGGCAAAAGGGGTCGCCAGTCATCAGGGCCCACAGTCCCTCCCCAGCGCCCACTCCTCACGCAAATGTAGACATGATGCCCGAGCAGAAACTTCACAGAGTAACACAGCATCTTGCAGGCGCCACAGATAACCTTGAGGCTCACTAAAACCATTTTTCCAAGGACACCACTTGACGATACAGCCAGGGGCCTTCTGTCTTACAGTCTCAGAACAAGTGAGATTTCCTTGGCCAGGGGAGAGTTATAGAGTGGGTTTCTAAGACCTCACTGAGCACCAACTCTTCTGTATTTCTTTTTCATATTCCATTTCTCTGTTCCTGAAATCTCTGAACTTCCCTCGCTTCTCTTAATACAAGTTGAAGAATGAACATTTTTATACCGCAGGAGACAGTAAATGTAAGCCAGCCAAAAATATTTTACACGGGTATCTCAAAAAAAGACACTGATACCAAACTCCATACCAAAACCAAGAGCAGCAGCACTAAGAATGATTCTGTGGAGAAGCACTACCAGGACACACATTAACCCTGTCTCCACCCCAGCCACCATGCTCAGTCACGAGCACAGAGGCCCATCGTAGCAGCTACAACAGCTGATTACGGTATTAATTACCATCACTGCCATTTGTCAGCCGCTGCACCACGTGGATCACTGGTGGGTCTGGACAGAACACGTGTGCCAGAAGCTCAGGACTTTCTGCAGAATTACTTTAAGGAAGTTACCAAAGAGGAACAGTTGTCATAGGATGCAGGTTTGTATTTCGCCATACACTAGAAACCGATAAGTAAAGAGTAGGAGACCAGTTTTCAGCATGGAAGAAGATTCATGCAGTGTGTCTCAAAAGCGGTATCCAGTATATTTAATCACAGTGATAGTTATTCAATGGCGCATATTTTTTCCCTACCCACGTTACTTTTTCAGGTGCATTTTCTTATTGATTTGTCATAGCACAGCGTATTCCGCTCGGCTTGGTGAAATACTCCGTATTTCTTTCAGCTTGTCTTGAATAACCTAAAAAACCCATGAACATGCCCACCATCTCCAACCTGACCGGGGCCTCGCTTCCTGCTTTCCAGCTCATTACTACATGGATTAAACAACACCAGATTTAGGATGCAATTCGAGACACCCTGCTGCTGATCTTGGGTGCCAGGCTGAAAACTGAATGTTTACTATTATTTTCTTATTTTCTCTTTCCTATCCATTTTTAATGGGTGACTGAATGTCACTTTTTCCCTTAACAAGAAAGCTCCGTGAGCTTTTTTAAAAAAATTAACCTGTTCTTCCAAATCTGCTTTTTTGTGCATTCTAAAAATTGTGGTACAACAAAGAATTCCAGCTCTCCTTTGGAAAATACATCCCACTTCATCTCTTTCATATCATTGGTGTAGGAGGTGTATTTATAACTTCGCCATTGTTTATTATTGCGACTAGTTAGGTGTTATTTTTGCCCTGCAGTAAGGCTCGGAGGTGCTTCCCAGCACCGCTCTCATGTTTGTTTTTAAAAGTAAGTACAAAGACTGTCACTCCCAAGTTCTCCACTTCCCTTGAGTCCCTACATTTCTGTTGTGAGCAGCTCAGGCACTTCATTCTTCAGGCCTTTCACAACTCCTGGATTAATACCATCAGGTCTGGGTAACTTGTTGCTATTTAATTTATCAGTTTGTTCCAGCACCTCGTCTGTTGATCCTGGCAATGGAAGCAAAATGCTTTAAGGGCGCCTCTAGAGCAGATATCTAAAGCAAGTCGCACACACATCTCTAAAAAAATCCCCACTCCAGCAGCCAGAATTACAGATTACAGCCTGGTTCATGGACACAAGCCACACCAAACCAAACGGGGGATTCAAGTAACTCAGGTCTTTCTGCTGCTGAACGTACGGTACCACGTCAAACCTCTTTATAATTAGCACAATCTATAACCCAAATGGTAAGCGATCGTGTGCTTTATTCAGCTAAGGTGGCTGCCGGTCTGCTCCCAGCTCTGTCTGTGTGTGCGCGCACACGTATTGCGGCAGCTGCCCTGGGGACAACGTGCCACAGCTGAAAGACGAACCCGACCCACACGGCAGACGAACGCTTGGCGACATGATTACCGTCACTATGTGGGTATATCATCCCAAAAGTGCCTACCTCGGACAACATGCACATTAATTCAACCACAGAGCGCTGGGCTTGGTGCAGCAATTACTGGACGAGCTCCCGCCACCCGAGCAGACCAGCTGGCCACATGCCACCTCCTTGCCCAAAAACCACGGCAGCAAGAGCAAACCGAGGAACTGGCCGCGCTCGGGAACCTCTCTGTTTACACGAAGACCAAGAGCAGCCCGGAGACAGACGAACTGGGGGCGGGCGGGGGGCTGACCTGCCGGCAGCCCCCTTGCCCTTCTCCCCCCGCCCCAGCGTTATTAGGGCTGCAATGGGATCCATGTGTGATCGCCGGCCGGCCCACATGTGCGCCGCGCTTCCCGCGCTCCCAGCCCTGCCGGGGCTGGGGTTTTAAAGGAATGACAGCATTATATTTATATATCTGCCGCCAGAGGCCTGCAAAGGCTTTGCTAATTCTGGACACCTGCAAGGTCGGTGAAGCGGGCGGCCAGCCGGCACCAGGGGCAAGAGGCAGCTCCGGGGAGGAAAAGGGTCGGGAGGAGGGAAGAGCAACACCAGCCCTCAGGATGAGAGCGCCGGGAGCAGGGGGAGCTGCTCTCTTCATTTGGTTTGGAGCACACCCTGATGTTTTGCAATACCAGACCCGAACGAACCTCATTAACTCTGGGGTTCATTTGAGTGTGCCACGGCTGCGTGAACAGGTCCTCGCTCCCGCTGCGGGGGGCTGCGGGTCACCCCGGCGGAGGGGCAGAGCCCAGGCACGACCCGGTGACCAGCCCCCAGGCTGCACAAAAACTCTGGGTTTTGGCTGGCTTCCACCTTGAGCACATTGAGCCAAACATAGCCAAACAAAGGTGGGGGAGGATCAGATCTGTGCTGAAGCAAACAAACAAAAACGCTTTCTCCGAAGCCCGTCTGATAGATTTAATATGACTGGGTTTTGGAGGCTATCTATCATTTTTGTTTGGCATTAATATAAATCAAATAATCCCTTGATCCTGAGAAGGCACTGAGGAGACTCAGTCAAGCCTCCAGAAGGGATGTGCTCCTTAACTTGGAAAGTTGGCAGATGATTTAATTTTGTTAGCAAATTTGACAGTGCCATAGGAATTTTCCAAAATCAAAGAGCCCTTTCATAGACTTCTTTACCCAATACTCAATCCAGTGTCTAAGAATAACATTCAGCCCTCATTAATTAATGATATCAGTCCGAATAATGTCAGATTGCCTCAGAGACCTTGCCGGGATGGATGAATCACACCCTGCCGGCTCCAAGGCTCTCACTCTGACAAACTGCAGTGTGCGATGATGGGCTGCTTCGCCTGGAAAGCTCTCGCCCACGGAGCCCTGTCAGCTCTCGGCCCAGCCTCGTCTGAGGCGTGCGCTCAGCGCCGAGGGCAGACTGCGAGGTGAAGGGGTGTCTGAGATAACACGCGGCTCCTCGAGGCCCCGCAGGGCAGGGGCAGGTGGCCACGGACCCCCTCCTCCCCTTTCCCGGGCTAAGAGGGGATGCTGAACCCAAGCAGGGTGAGCTAGCGAGTGGTCAGCATCGCGCCAGCGTGCCTCTGCTGTGGGCAGCACCAAAGCTGGCTCGTCCTCAGCTAGCTTGGTTATCTCTGCCGGGCACTCAGAGCTACCCCCTGGCTCTATCAGGAAGGAAAATATTTTTTTTTTTCACCCTGGGTAGGTGGTGCTGCACCTCCCCGTGTACTTTGTGTGACAGATGTAAGAATGAACCGCAGAGGTCCGCTAACTTTCGAGATTCACAGCAGAGTCAAGATCACGCCCAACGGTGAAACGCCACAAAGAAATCTATGTCTGCGAGCCTGGCTTCTACCAAACCTACAAACTGAGATTTCTCACAAGACCTACTCAGCTGATACTGTTCCAACATGGGAAAAGATACACCAGCTGTCTCTATAAATTTACAGTTTTACTGAAGCCATAATCATGTATGAAAACATCCAGACTGCTTCCAAAGCGCACTGTACTAATATTGATATAAAATTGCCTTGTTTCTATTTGCGACATAATCACAAATCCACTCTTCAAGTTTTCACGTATCCACCTTCTGCTTTCCGTGATAGCTGAAAGCAGCGACTCCTTATCAGCCGTGAATATGAGGTTTAGTAACATTTGCATATCACCATCTTTTTACGTAAATGTTGCATTCCTGAGGCCTCATGAAAAATTTACAGGCAAGAACAACAACCGCATTGTTTAACCCATTCAAATAAATGTTTATTCACCGATGCTCTCCCTTCCCCCTTGTGATGGCCACGGCTGGTCAGGCACGCACATCGTCTCCTACCACCGCACCCCGCCTTCCCCTCGGACGCCCCGATCCTGCCACGCGTGGGCAAGATCAGCACAGGGCTAAGCTGAGCTCAACGTAAACACGAGCTCAGCAGAAACACACATGTGGCGTTCGTTGTGGGATCCCGGTCACAGAGGCAAAGTGTCAGAGAAACAAAGCTGGGACTTGTCTTTTTGTGCAGTGTTTGTTTATATGCCGCACACGTTATGCCCAGTAACATGAAGCCATCAGTTTCAAGTTACAAATATACCATAAATGCCGTAAGTAATTTATTTTTCTGCAGCGCCTGGGAAAGAAAATTTGGGATTTTTAAAAAATCTTATTTGATGCTGATGTATTCTGATTGCCAGTGCAAATATATATGTTTTTATTATGCATAAGTACTGTTTTGATGTGATGGCCAAAGCTCTCAAAGGGTTTGACGCTGAGGGATGGGGCCTTGAGAAAGGCCCATCAGACTTTGGGACCCCCTCCACAAATAGTTTGCAGTTCAGTAGGACTGGTTTGAGAACAATTTTTAACATGCTATTTACTTAAAGGCCTCTTGGTTCTAAAAGCGATTGACACTTGTGTTTGGACGAGGCACTGCCAAATAAGCCTGTAAAAAGCATTAAATCTAGAATTTGTTATTTTACTAAAGCTTTCTGAAAAATTACAGTGGTGATTGCATTTGAAAAATCTGGTAACGTTAATTTCACGACTGAAATATGATTTCTTTTAAAAGCCTTTTCCTTCGTGGTTCCTGCCATAGGATCCACCCCAACATCTGGATAACAGAATCCAGGCTGACAGACTAATGCACATGTGGAGGAGTGTGTCTGCTACTTTGCTGCTTCTCAGGACAGACACATTGTCTCCCTCTCCTTCTCCCTGTCCCCTCCTTTTCTTTTCCTTCTTTTTTTTTTTTTTTTCCCTTCCTTTAATAAGACTGCACATGTCTTCCAGCTCTCTGCTGCGAATGTGACCAGTATGTGATATTGCCTTGCATCGACACAGAACGTCTGGCTTAGGTGATACCAAGCGGTTACTGCCCTGGCTTTGAATGCTTGCTAGGTTATTAACCGGCACATCTGGCTCTCTCCCTAGGAGGGTGAGTTCTGCAGTGCCCCAGGAATTTCTTTCATACACCACTTTTATTAGCTTTTCAAAAGAATACGGATTACCACTGGAAAGGAAGACTTAGGTCATTTGCAAGCATGTTGGTCCCCAACCTGTTTGCCACGTTTAAAAAGCAACAATAACCGAAACGCGTTATTTGATTTTCAGAATTAATCTTTCCTCATTTTAGCACAGTCCTATTGTTCCTGTATTTGAAAGGTCTGCTTAACTGAAAAAAAAGGCTTGTGATTTGTGATAGATAGAATTAAAAAAAACATTTCAGAAAGCCACAAAGATAACTTAGTTTAGAAATAAAGCTCCCAAAGCATTAATTTCTAATCTTACTTTTCCTGCGACCTTCACTCCATCATCACAGGAGGGAAGAGAAAAGTGGTTCAGGCTTAATCAAACGAAAGAAGCGCATGCGTAGCTCCGGCGAGCAAATTTATCTCCTTTGCCCACACATGGGAGTTACACAGAACGTGAAGTTAGAATGCAAGAGTTATATTACTATAATTTCCCACCTGGACATCCCTATTTCAGTAATGTCAGAGTGGCCTTTTCTGGGTTTGTTTATGTCACTTCCGAAGCAGTTTAAGAGAACTGGGAAAACTACTTTTGTTTTCTTACTGAAAAAAGATCCACGTGGGGGAGGTACAGAGGTAGCTCTCCAGGGCTTTCCTTCTACCTGCCTAGCAGAGTTCAACACTCTCGGCCAAAGCTCTCCTGAAGCAAGCCTGGCAGAAAGCTGCCTGCCCACCTGGCTACCTGCCTGCCCACCTACCTCCCACCGCCCCTGGAACTCCACCTTCCCAGGAGGAACCTTCCTCGTGGGGCATCACCTGCAACTGCTGAGCACGCTGCAAGCGCAGATAACGTTCTCCGTGTAGAGCTAAGCGAGTACAGAAAAAAAACCCCAGTTTGCTGGGCTTGTTAATCAATCTCTTTTGAAGCTGCGTGAGGCCAGATTTTCGGAAGCTGTCGGCACTCACCAGCTTCCATTGTTCCAAGTGGGAGTTGTTTGGCACTCACAGCTTTTGAAGGGACGGTATTTCATGTAGGTGTCTAAATGGGAGCTCTGCTCTCCACTAACCTTTTGCAATTGCTTTTGGCTAGACTGACCATCCAGAAATATCACATCGCAAAGAGGAACATGTAAGCACTCACAGAAAGCGTATTTTAAAACTACGCATAAATAGCCCACACTCCTCCAGCCAGGAAAAAGAAACAACGTTCTGTGATTTCCCCAACCGAGGGAGACAGCCAGGCAAAAAGTTCACAAACTTCAGTAAATTCATACAATGAAAACAAAAACAAAACAAAAATTTCTAATTATGTAAATGAAAACAGTGAATGTTTTCAAGAATGTCACAATCTTACTTGGAGATTTCTGCCAAACAGAACAAGAAGTTAAGTCCATCAGATAAAAGCCTGATTTCTTTAGATCAGTATCAAAACAAAAGGGATGTCTAGTCAAAACTCTAAGCCACAAGTTCTAGTATCGAGTAAGTTACAGCCAACATAACATAAAGATCTTCTCACCTCCTCAGGTCTGAACCTTCTGAGCAGCTCACCTTGGCAGCATTAGACTTGGCATTATTCACTCAGCTCCAGTCTTAAAAATAACCACAACTCATTTGGTCCACTAAAGTTCATGGAAATCCTTACAGGTTTTTTTGTTGCGCTTGCCTATAAATTGCATTGTCTTCTTAAGGCTTCCTGTCCTGCAAACAGAGGCACTATAGCACAGAGATTCAACTGAGATTGTTTTCCCCCTCTTCTGCTGCTTTTATTTAACACACACACACACACACACACACCAAAAAAAAAAAAAAAAGGGAGAGAGAGAATTGGTAGAAGTTCCTTACAGGAGTTGGAAGAGGACATCTGCAGGCAATTTAACATGAGGGTTTGTTTCTGTGTCAGCTGGCAACCCCTGGATAACTCTGTCATGTAACTTATATGCTAAAACATGATGTAGGACAACCAGTGAGATGGGTAAATATGGCAACACATCAGTTTTATTTGATTAAGATTTATACTTTTTCAAAGGGAGCAGCCCTGCCATAAACTATGAAAACAAATACAACCCTGCAGCCCAGAGAACGTCCCACCCTGCTGCACCCCAGCAGCACTGATCTTCATCAAACCCACCTTCTGCTGCAGCCCAGGACAGTCTCTCCCTTCCTTCCAAAGCAATTCGAAGAGCAACAGAAAACAGTTTTTTTCAGATGAGGAGGGGAACTTCTCCATTCCTTTCGTGGGGAGCCATGCCTCACAGTAGCCCTCTCTTGATCCGGTACGGATCCAACTTCTCCTCCTTGGCAGGTGACGGCAGCAGAACGTGGAAGGGCTCACGCAAGCGCGAGGCCGAGCCTGCGATCTGTGCCTCAGTTCACTGCTTCCTGCCGATTTCGAAAGGCTGTTCAGGAACATAGACTGGTATCTAAAGAGAGCTCTGGAGATAACCCAGCTCACAAAGTTCCTCCACTCCATATGTTTAACTTCCTCCCAATTAGAGGAATCTGGTCAAGTGAGGAATGCTCATCCATTCTGGCTCCACTTCTGTTCGTGCATCAGATCTTATGTATTTTGACATTTACAGCCACGCATTTGAACTGAGGCGCTGATTAGATTCAATTGTTAAAATTACCTTCCTCCCCCTTCCTCTTTGTGTTCATGCTTTGGTTTGAATTATTAGCAATTTAAAAATCAATCTTGCAGTTAAATGTTTAATGATATAATTGCTTCTGTTGCCTAAATTTGTTTAGTTTGTGCTTTATTAGCATGTAATAACTGAAAGTATATTTTCCTCTGTCTGAGTTAATAACGTCTCTGCGATGGCTCATGCGCTCTTAGCCGCCTGGCTGCAGTTCTGGGACAACTCAGAGAGAATTGGAAAGATTTTCTGAAGCTGTAACTAAGGAGTAGGTGGCTTCCCTTAACTGAATGAATTTGAATTCTCAGTTGGCCTCCACTTAAGTTTTAAACATTATTTTGTTCATTCTGAGTTCATTTTGAGGACCTCTTAGTGTAAGTGTTGGGCAGGGAAGCTCTGCTGTCCCAGACCTGGACACGTGTGCCAGCTGGGTCCGTGCCACGCAGCACACTGCGCTCTGCAGCCCTTGTCCCCAGGTCTTCTCCGTGGAGGGGTCCTGCAGGAGGGCCCTATGGATCCCTGCTTGCTCACCTACACAGGTTCCTTTGCAAGGAAGCTTGGAGGCTGGAGGAAGGCGGCTTAGCCTGTCTCCTGCTGACAAGGCAGCAAGGACCGTGCCCAAGTGTCTTCAGCATCTCCTGCAGTCCTGCCGTGCCAATCTCCATCCCGCCCTGACATCTGAAGATACTAACTCAGGTTTGGGATGCGGCTGCTCCTGTGCAGCCTGCCATCTACTCCCTGCTTTCCAAAGGATTACTACACTTGCGTAAAATGTCATCTTGCTGCGATTATATTGCTTTTGGATTTGGAGCTGGCTAGTTTGGAAAAGGCTTGGGTGTACCCCTACTTCTGTGTTACATATTGAGGATATGCCATGTAAGATGGGATTCAGTCCATCTAATGAAGAGCCACCTACAAGTCCCTCTGTGCTTAATGTAACTACTCTAGAGCCCCCGTGTAAACGCTGGAAAGACACAGGCGCTTCCCAAGGACAATTCACCCCTTCCTAATATAGGTCTCTCCCCATTCTCTAAAGAGGGGACCCAGAAACTGCTTAAACTAAATACCAACCAAAAGCAGCTAAAGTTAGGCAAGCATCTCGTCCAGCATGTCCTCAGGCTCTCCCTGATCATTTGCCATTTTAAAGTCATCCCATCTTACTCTGTTTTTCCTCCCTGGAGGGCACGAAGCGAGCGTTACTGTTCACAACGCCAGGCCCCGTGACAGAGCAGAAAACATAAAACACAGAGGTAAAAAGGGTTACACGTTTGCAAACAAAGCTCCCTCTCCTATTCCCAGCTGTTCCCTTAGGGGCAGTGGCAATAGCGTTTGGTGCGTGTTCAGATTTCTGATGCAGTGAGATTACCATTGATTTAAGGCAACATACCCCAATATGCTCCTTCTGACACCTATCCGAGAGGCGCAGGCAGCGCCAGGCCGCGGGCTGGCCGTGCTGGACACAGGATTTCTCACGGTTGCAGGATTCCTCCCACGTTATTCACTGCCCTGACATCTGCCAGGTTTCTGGGTTCATGGAAAATCTCTATATATGACCAAGGCAGTATGGACAAATAATTATGTCAGCTCATCCTGGAAGGCTCGCAGCACACCGCGGATTTATCTACCTCCTTTTGAGTGTTACTTTGCTGAACTTGAAATAGCAGGTTACAGTGTCCTACCAAACTTTTGCTGCTCTGCAAGGAGGTGATAAGGACTGCCAGCAAGTTTATCTTTGATACAAGGTAATCACAGACAATATGAAATATATAATGCACACACCAAACACTCTTTTCAGGCCTCACAGCAGAAGAAGAAATTGATCCCTTTCGTGTCACAAAAAAAACACTGGAAGCACCAGAAGTACTGGCCTAGGGATGTAGGAGATGTAATACAGTAAAACTCACCCACATGAGTTGAGTTTAACTGTGTTGTAAATCTGGAGGGTAACGTTTGGGTTTTGCAGGTTATTAGGCAGCAAAAAGCTGTGTAACTGAGCAGGACCTGGTAGTGAAGGGAGCACACTGTAGAGCCTGTTGGGTACAGGGATGGCTGGCAAGACAGACATGGGAATTCAGGGAGACAGCAATGGTCCCGTTATCCTTTCTGTTCTTCTAGGGCAAAAAGGACAGGATGCTCTTTTTCTATAAATAAAATTGCACCAAGAATGCACTTATGATATAGAATCAGTTGCTCTTTCTAATGAAACGTGCCTGGAAATACCAAAATACTGGCTATTGGCTTGAGCCAAAGAAGAAATATTTTTCCCAGCAGGAATTTGAATTGGCTTGGGAAAGAACACTGAGAGTCTCAAAATGTCCTACAGAATAACGGGCAAAGACTTACAGCAAATGATAAAATAGCAAGTTGGTGGAGGGTATCTAATCAAATACCCATAACTGTTTATGAGGTAATGTCTGTATTAATAATCTAAAGAAGGGGATTAAACAACACATCAGTGGAAGATATTACACCCCAAAGTCAACTTTGAGACACTAAAACAGGACTGGTGAAATAGTCCAAAGGAGTCTTGAGGAGATCAGAACATGGGTAGGAAATAACGAAATAAGATTTCGAATTGAAGGAGGGTGGTTGTCAGTACAAGTATGCAATATGAGATCCAAATGAAGAGGAGGGGAGAGAGGGGGGCGGGGAGGGAGAGTGAGAGAGAGAAGAGATTAATTTTTGAGCATCATATGCAGAGGAAACGCATCACCAAGCCCGAGGGAAGCCTCTCTCCCTGTCTGTGGGCTGCTGGAGCAACAGCCCCCGGCGTAGGAGTATGCCTTTCAGCCCTAGGAGGCGTTACCAGCAGGAAAACAATGTGGTGATTCGTGACCAAGCGACAAGAATAGCCGAACGCAGGGCTGGATGCAGCTGCAGTGGTGAAGGGGGGGCAGGCTGCCTGGCCCCCATCACCTGAAACGGACTGTGACCAGAACTAATGCAGACAGGCTGTGGGATGCTTGGCAACCTCCCCTGAGCTCTCCCTATAAATCTCCCTCTTTAAGAAGGTGAGGAGGAGCAAAAGCAGTGTGAAATTAAGGAGTTTGGATCTGTACAGAGCAGATATATAACGGCTGGTCAAAGAGGGGAGCGGGGTGGCTGCATATGAGGAAATGCTTCACGATAATGAGTCACGGGGAATAATCTCTCAAGAAAGGTTAAAGATGACCCATTGCTTAAGATATCTGTGACCAGATCAAGGCAAAATGCAAATCCACTGTACATTAAACAGTAATCTCTGACTCACTGGGAGATAATCTCTGCACATCTTTAGCATTTGCACTGTATTATTTGCGTGAGGACAGTCCTGGGCAGGTGGTTTCTGCAACCACTTGTCAAGGAAGGAGGAGAGTGTCCTTACAGCCTCTCGGAGTCCCGAGGCTGCCCAAGCACGACGCTGGTGGAGCCCCCCAAGGCAGACTTTCTTCCCCTCCTTCCCTTCAGTGCTCTCACTGCGGCCACACGCAAAAGACACAGACTCAGAGGCGTGAAACACAGCACGGACACTTGGGCTAGTGGAGTTGCTGGCCCCATCCGCTGGGATGGCCAGGACCTAAGAAGGAGGAGACACCTACTTTGGCAGTGGGCTTGAGAGATTTACAGGCAGCAAAACAAGCCTGTGATTTGGGAGCCCTCCATTCCACTCCAGGCTCTAGAGGGGAGGAAGAGGAAGGGGAGGGATCTTCTTTCCCAGTTTCCCCAAAGCCTTTTTGTCCCCTTTTTGTCCTTGTCCCAGTCTGTCTTGTTTGTCCTTCCCAACTTCTTCTCGTATCTTCTCCCCACCCTCAGCTTGCCACCCTGGCTCTAGTTTCCATGACCATCCATTTTATGATTTCTACCCATCAGCAGTTGAAATGTGCAGACTTTTAAGCCGTCTGGCAGACTGCAGAAATGAGATTTGAACACATCTGACTCCACATAACAAACGGTTAGTGTAAAGCATATATATCAGCCAGAGCATTGAAAATGCATTTGGTGCTCTTTAGTTTGCTCTTTCCTGCTTATGAAAAAGATAATTTTTGTTTAAAAATGGCCTCACTTAAGGAATTATCCATGCCATTAGTCCCCAGAACAATAGAGATTAAAGTCTCTAGACCATCCCCTATCAAAATAACATACTTTTCTTTGAACATGTCATTAACACTGTTTTCCATCTGGCTGTTGGCAGCAATCTTGCATTTGCTCCGAATTGCTGAAAGTTCATCAATTATAGCACACAGAAGCCATTATCTCTCTTTTCCTTTAGCAAGGAGGTATTTGCTCAAGCAGAGAGAAGAGGTAGAATTCAAGAGAAAAGGGGAAAAAAAAAAAAAGAAAAAATAACTCACTCATATAAACTCTATGGCAATCATTTGGTTACAATCCAGACTTCTAAACTTCTGAGAAGTAAATCACAATTTCTGCATATAAGGAGATTCTAGCGTTCAAATACAGTAGTGATTTTGGCATTATTACAGGTAACTGATGTATGCTGGCAGAGGATGGAAATAACGCACGCACCAGATTTTAAGCCTGGCACTTTGTGGGCTCGGTGAATAAGCGCTGGTGCGGAGGAGTGTCACCCACATTCATGATAAACTCCGTTCCTTTATTTTATGAGAACCCAGAGTAAACCATGGCTATCGTTCAAACAAGATTTAGCAACTGTGATCCAGCTAGCATAAATAGTAAGAAGCATAGTGAAATTGAAACGGTGGTGTTGCCCTGTCAATACAAAAGCAGGGGGAGAGCTTTTCAAGTTTTGCCAGAATAATGAATGAAGTACACAGTGAGGGGCAAGCAAAGGGGATGGGACTTACAGCCACGCAGCAACGGCAGCTTCGGGGACTGCTGATACCGGCGCTTTTTCACATCTGTCACTGAGGGCCATTTGCAACCCACGAGATGAGAGCCTGCATGCAGCAGTTATCCCGGAGCAGCTGTCAGGCACCAAGTTTGCAGCCCAGATAACCCACAGTAGCTTGTTCACCTCTGTGCGCTGGGGCTAAAGGCACCGTCTCACAGCTAGAGGCCACTGCAGGCAGTATGTCCGTGGGGTCATCACCGATTCATACCTATAGGAGGTTTGGCTCATTAGCCAAACTATCCGGAGCAGTTATGCCGTATTTTCTGGAGGGGATGGGAGTATGTTATCAAATTGACTCCAGTGGTGACATACTGTGATACAGTAGTAGTACATACTCCATATGGATCGCCTACTCAACTATGCTGCAATGTGTCTGCCATTAGCTTACTTCACATGTCACTTCGGGCAAAGCTCTTTGTATCTCTGGCTCAGATTTCCATGCTCTCACTCTTAGCCGAGCTGCCCAAATATCATTTTATAAGCAATGAAAGAAGTGCTTTAGCAATGCAAAGAATCCACAAAGACTAGGCTCCTGGCTTAGTCAAGACCCTAAAAAGAGGTGGGAGGAAAAGCCTGGCTTTATCCTCCTTATCCCGGAGGATAACAGTAATTCTGTCCTCCTCCCCGTCTTGTCCCCCTTGCCTATTCAGGCAGAGACTATATTGTGCATAGAAAACTCCCAGCATAACAAAGTCTTGGATCCTATTTAGAGACTTTACAATTCCAGGAAAAATAACAGATTATATCAGACTCAGAATATGCTCCTTAATGAATAATACCAGTTAAAAAAATCAGATTTAACCATAACACAACAGATTAGGTACATCCAGCAGCATCTCTACACTGCCACAATTTGAAATCCAACATATTCTTTGGCCAACAAAGGAGCTCTGGGATCAGGTGTTGTAATACTTCCAATGACAATACGTGATGCTGTGCATGGAAATGTGCATGTGCCACCTCATTCATAGCCCAGGCACATAAGTGCTAAATTCAGGAGTAATTTTCAGAAACAGCTACGGCGTAATTCTTCCATTTCTTCTGAGAAACCACATTTTACTTCATTGTAATATTAGGTACAGCTTTCAGATTTGGTAACCTCGATCTGATGATAGATTCAGAGGCAACAACCTCTAGTTACACCCACAGAACAAACGAGGTTGTGCGGATACAGACCAGCTGAATTTGGCTCAAAGTGTTTGATGCCCTTTGAGAATCTTTTAGAAAAAATGTCCTCTCTGATTAAGCTACCTGGGGACATGAAGTGTCCCCGTTTTTCACCTTCCATAAGGCAAAAGGCGACTATGTAATCCACAAGCACCTCTGTTCAGCTGCTGCCATTCATCTATCTCTTCAGTCATCCCAGATCTCAAAATCATCACCAAGGAACAGAAAAATCAGACCACCTAAATATACAGAGACCAAATCTTCCACCGGCATAAATCAGCCTTCTTTCAATGAAAACTGTACCCATTTACCCCGGGGTGGACTCCATTCCTGATAAAATGCAGTAATATCTTTACCTACAAGCCGTACCCTGGACTCTTCCTCTCCCAGTGAGGGCCAAAGGAACAGCCATAACTCATTTTTTCCTGAGAATTGGTTCTACAAAATCCCCTTGCAGTGATGGCACAAGCTAACTAAAGTCAAACAAGAATTTGATCTTTGCAAATGAGGCTGCTGAAAGCAGAATTTAACCCTTAACAAAGAAAAAGTTTTACTGAATGGTCAGTATTCACAAAGCATACATCACTAAAAACAAAACATGCAAATCTCAGGTAGCATTTGCACAGTGCTTCTGTGACTACTGTTACAAGAACTAGAGTTTAATGAATAACAGAACAACAAAAAAAATCACATTAAAACGTGTGTAAATGACAGTTAGTCTTGCCCATACAAAGCGACAACCTAGCCACTGACTTCTTGAAAACATCTCTAACCTTTCTTTTGGGTTTGATGAGATATAACTCTTCTTAAGTTGTTTTATTTAATACCAGTCTAAGTAACTCGATCCTTATGTACCTCCCAAATGATGAACTACCCGAAGCAAAATAGTTCAGACTGACAAAGGCTCAGCTTCCTGGTGAAAACTGTATTCAGCACATTCATGCAACACTTAGTTTGGAAAGATGGCAAAAATGGTGCGTTTTCTAGAAGTGACCTGTAGTGTACATAGAATAAGAGATCCACTTTTGCTGTGTTTGAAAACTTCTATTGGTGACAAACAGACCTTGATCCCCTGACATCATAGACAAAAACCTTTCTTAATAGGATACCTAACACTGAAAATTTTGTAGCTCCCAATTAAAATGACGGCCCATTTCAGTGGCATGGGCAGGGTGAGAGGTGAGGCCAGAGTTGGTTGCAGGGTCCTGTCTACAAACTCCTCTCCAGTGTGCAGACTTGTTAGAGAAAACCTGTTTTGGAAGCGTGAGCGAACACAGAAACCTCGGTATAAATGTGAGCGCCTTGTACCCAAGCCCTTTCAACTATCAAAAACTGCCCAAATGACTGCCCCAAAATAATTTCTTCATTCTAATTAGGGATACTGGATAGCAAGAAATAATTTGTCTTGCTTCAAATCAAATAAACACTTATTAACAGTTTGCCACTAATTGGAACTAATGGTACTATTTTTAAGCCTTTAGCAGTAGCAAGCCATACTAAATTAGGGTGCTGATCCCACAAACCATTGGGCGCATACTCAACTTTATCGATGTGAGTGGTGTTACTTATTTCAGTCCTTTCACGGGCACTAAACGTGTGTGGAACTGCTCAAAGATCAGGCTCAAAATTCCCCATATTTTGCTGAACTGGGTCTAAAAGTCCAAACATATACATCCTTTTTCTTGTCCACATCAAACATTTCTTTCCTTTATGCCTGGGCAAAACACAAGGCTGTGACTCAGGTGAAACTACACATTAGGGAGCAACAGGAACACAGGTTCACCATATCAATTACGGAGGCTTCATTCAGGCTGAAAAATGTAAAACTTAATCTTTAGTAGCTACGGAATGAAGCTGCCCAAACAAAATGAGGACACACACATTAAGATTTTCAAAACATTCCCAAAATTGGACAGGATCTGCCTGGGTGCTGGAATCCAGCTCTTACCATTTCTCATTCAGGAACGGAGCACAACTCCTGTGAGATTGGTTACATTTTCTCCTGGTAGCAGGAAAGGCAGATTTTAAAACAGCACGCATAAAACTCACATAATGCAAATGAAATCACCCTTTCTGCAAAAAAGATGTCTCTGAATATTCATATTGTCATATTCATTTATCGTTCGCGTTAATTTTCTGCACATGTTCGGGCAGAAAACGTAAATCTTAAAATCTGTCAAATCTTAGTAATTCAGACCCTTTCTAGAAAGTGAGCTTCAAAGTTACAGCTCTGAATGTGTATGAATGAGGCTGTGTCTGCTTATTCAAGAAAATAAAAGAAACAATACCATAGGACCTACCTGACAGAGTACAGTTAAACAAAACCATATCAAGCATGACTGTAATGAACCCAATTTGCCCCTTCTACCTCACTGCAGCAACGTGAGATAGAAAAGACCATCGCACCAAATAGTAGTCCTTCCCACGTCCCACGCGCTATGCTTTCTTGTGGTTTATTTTTAAGAATGTAGTTACGTCCACTTTCAAAGCCTAAATGAACAGAGCATCCCTGGCAGCTTTCTGAAGAATGTGTTTAGGCCAAAGCAGACCCTAATGACATAAACAGAAATGTGAAGGATTTGATGTCTAGTTGGCTAGCTTTCCTGTCCCAAACACAGTATTGAGGCAATTGCCTTCCTCACACCCTTTTTCAATGTAACAGCAACTTCTGCGTGCTGTTCTGATGAAAATAGACTCCTGCGGGTTCCCTTGAACACATCACGACAGAGATTTTCATGCAGCTCTCTTTTACTTGCTGTAAAAAGACGCACGCGTACCCAGCCTTGCCCCCTCGGACTCTAACATCCGTGGTTAAAAAACCCTGCTTCAGATACCAGTTTGGGCAGAAAGCATGAAACTGAGTTCTTCTTGATGTTACATCTGGCGCTGCAGACACTTGTAAAACATGAGGAGATACGAAATCCCCTGAAAATTTTTGAAGTCTTACTGGTTGAAATCCAGGTGACGAGACATGTTGAGGCGAGACTGCTTGGGGCGGGGGGGGGGGGGGGGGGGGGGGGGGGGGGGGGGGGGCAGGGAGCGTTTCTCTGCTCTTTCCATAAAAACAACTGAGGACCAGAAGACTGTGAAAGTGCTGGGTTTTGGAAGACTTGGAGGGCGGGAAGGGACAGGCTCTCACACTACTGCCAGTCATTCTAGTATCCAAACACAGTCCAAAAATGCTGTAGGGAGCTATATAGAGAGCTTCTTTCATTCACTACCTTTTGATGGGAAAAATGAGTTGTTTAAAATAATGTTTCATTTTTACTCAGTTAGAAATAAGTTGAAAAATGAAGCTTCTCTACAGAGAGCTCCTGACTGGTAGATAGCAGTTGACTGAGAAAAGAACTCCATGAAAGAAGTTGTAGGAAATATAAAGGAAAGACAAACAGACAGAAAGGCGGTCAGAAAGAATAAAGGAAAACTTTTCACTTACAGCCTGCTTAGCATGACTGATCTATTTCTTTGATTACAGCAATCTTATTACACCAGCAGTATTTTCAGATGGCAAAATCCATGTGAATGAGAAGCATGCGGTTTCATCATATTGTTTGTATATAAGGGTCAGATGGCGTTTCCCACACGAGACATTGCTATACGAGTGTCTTTATTTTGCAGAAAAGAATTGCTGTTCTTCTCTAGAAGCAGTCAGGAAACAGTTTCCAAACAAAACCTCTAGATGATGAAAGAGTGAGGCAGAAATAGAGTATCCGTCCCCCAAGCCAGTCAGTTTGTGAGCTCAGATGCTGTTGTTTACGTGCAATACCCCAAAACGTCCTGACCTTAGCAACACAACATCAGCTGCGCCTGCTAAGTCTAGCAGGTTCCTAATCTTCAGTGAAGAAGGATAAGAAAAACACGGTGACAATAGCAATAGTAACAATAAAGTAAAAACAGCACAACACCTTTTGAAGTGCAGCAAAAAAATGCTGGTTTTAAGGCAATAGCACAGTTCAATGTCTTCATTCCTATGACTTACATAAAACCATACACTGAATCGTTTCAAAGGGATGTTTGTTTGGCTTCGAATTTTTGCGCTGTGCTCATTTTCCTTCTCCAGTTGAACTTAATGTTTGCCACTGGCTTTCATGGAGCAGAACTGGGGACATATGAATTCAGTATTTTTCATGTAGGTGTATTTTATCAAGCACCCCCTTTATCCAGGGGTTTTAATCTTAGAAGAAGTTATCCTCAAAATATCCACGTACTTCAGGGCACACCGGTACAGGTGTCAGCAACAAAGACTGCAGGACTGACTCAGACAATAGCATCTATATATCGAGGAATAAAAGAGCCAGTGTTGTGCAGTAGCACAATTTATAAACATGCAAGAAAACCTGCAGTATGTATATGTGTTCTTTAATTTTATCACTCTCAAAACATCTGAGGACTCAAAATAAACGGGAAACTAACCTTGATGTGAGCTGCTGGATCTGGGACAGTCTGAATCATGTCCTTTAACAGGCCAACGTGTTTACCAGGAGCTCAGATCCCAAGGCAGCTGCATAACCAAAGAAACAAAAGTCATATGATTATATTTGAAAAGTTTATTTTCAATAGAAATCTCTTATCTTTTTATAGACAGATAAACATCTTTCCTTCCCCAGACCTCCTCAAGAACCAGTACAGTTGAAGCGCTAAGACATTTCTGTTTCCATACAGTCTGTTAGGATATATTTCATACAGGAGAAAACAGTTGGCCCTGAAATTATTATGTAAAATTGGTCTTTTTCTTGTGTAATGGACTACTTTCCCCAAATATAAACTCTAGGATGTGCTGTGCCCTGCACAGCCCCATTATTCACCCGAGATATCAAGGAATTCCACAATCCCTTCTTCCCAATTTAGAAACATACAGCAGGATTGGGACAGATCTGGAGCTGATATAAATAAGTATCATTTCACTGAAGTTGTGCCCATTTACAATAGCTGCAAATCTGGTCCAGCCGCTCAATTAACAGCACTTCAGAGGACAGATCTTCTGGGATCCCTTATCCATGTCCGGTAATAAAGTACAGAGGGGTTGGGGCAGGCGGGGTGCATTTGCCTGCGTGTGCAGGGAGTGGGGGACCATTAAAACAATTTAAAATAATAACAATATATAATGTAAATAAGGTGAAGTACTGCTCAGTAACAAGAACATCAAATAACTGCTAATGAATTGGAATCAATAAGTTGGGAAACTAGAAAACACATGAAAAAATGTAGGAATGTGAATGTCATTTAAAGTAATCTGGTTTTCTCTCTGTTCTCCCTAAAAGCCTGGAAAATCCCATTTCTCACGCAAGAGGTTTCCTTTTGCCCATGACCTTGGACTTCTTTCATCTTTTAAAGCAGCAAGGCACTATCAGAAAAAAAATCTTTTTCCTTAGTATTGGCTTTTTTAATTTCGTTAACTGTTCTCACATCTACACTAAATTGCAAATCAAATTGCAGATAGCTTTTACCTGTTTACTCGGGAGAAATGTTGACAGACTGACTAACACTGAGTTGCAGCTTGCCTCAGAACCAGGCCTCATGATGTAAGGGAACCATTTATAAACTGTGGTACTACACAGTGCAATTAAAGGTATCACCCTTTAGATCTTGGTACATTTCCCCCCTACTACTTAAAGGATCCAGCTTTGTCCCCCTTCAAATCCATGAAAACCACGTACTTAATTCGATGGCCTATTAGAGAAACCCCAAAACAAGCCGAATTCCCATTTTGTACACTTTCCTCAGCTATCTGTGGATGATCAAATGGGATACCCAATATCACGGTTTTAGGCGAAGATTTTTCTTTCCACAGAACCAAAATATCTTCAAAAGCAATAGACACTTGTTTTGGTAAAAGCAAACTTTCAACAGCAATGTTGTTCAGATTTAAGTCATATAGAAACACTAAGAGCACTGACATGCCTTTCGGTTCCCTTCCTCCCTTCCCTAGTAAATCCACGCCCACCATGTTATTCATTGGATTTATGGGATTCGTATTTTAAGCTTTTGAAACATCATACACAGGATCTGGAAACGACTAAATTTCATTTAAACCGAACAGAAAAATATTTTGAACCCGGCGTTAGATCATGTTTTCACAGTTGGCGCGCTTTCGTCGCTGTGTTGCCATAACGGTACCTCACCCCCAGCAAAGCAGCCTACCCAGGAACGAGGGGACTTGTGCCGCATCCGTGTCTATTCCCGTCTCTCTAACGTCTTTGCTCCGCGTGCAAGCATGCACTGCGTCTCTCCTCCCGACCCACGTATTTCACTTGGTTAACCCAGGTTTCAGAAGAGAGGTAGGTTTAGACACAATTTGGGAAGCAACTTCCAACACCACCTAGACAAAGAGAAGGGGCTCCGACGCTCCTTACGGAGCTGGGTACCTCCACCCCTCTTTGTCCCCCAGAAAAGCTGCTTGTCCCCTGCCCTGGAGCCTTGTGGTGGAGACCCCCAGCTCGCCCAGCCTGCCACAGCCCAGGGAGCCGCTGAGCTGGCAATGCCTGACAGCGGTGCGGGGATTTCTGCCGCTCCTGAGCTCCGGCCGCCTGGGTGGTTTCACCCAACAAAAGCAGGATTTTGCGCTTAGGAAGCACGTGTTGAGCTCGGAGGTGTGGACTCCATTCCAGAAATGTCCCATGTCGCTTTGGGGTGGGAAACAGACTTTTCTTTCAGAGCTCAGAGTTGCTTGAAGCTATTGGGGTTTAGGAGAAGTTGTTTGAACTATGCCAGGCCCATTCATATCACATCTTTTCCCCAAGAAGACGGATTCTTTATAGAAGAGAAGATGACGGAGAACATTTGCAAACCAGTTGCCAACTCTACACCACATGGTATGGGAATCAAAGACAAGCAAATGTTAGCCAACATGAGTTGGAAAGACGCATATGCAACTGTTCTGGCCATTTGACTTTTCCCCTGTACTGCTGTGTAGCGGTGATCCTAAAAGGAGAATTCTGCTTTAAACTCAACCTTTGGCAGTGTATTCTTCTTTCTCACCTGGATATTCACTTATAGCTACCCTAAAGTGGGACGTGTCCTAGTTTGCAAAAGGCATGACTTTTGTCTTTTTACTTCTGGAAATCATTGTTTAAAAAGCTGTGACAGTTTTCCTTGCTTTTTTCCAAACAGAAATATAATTTTAATTATTTCAGCTCCACCTTTACTGGCTGGAATTGGAAGCTTCCAGACATCTGGTACTAACTTGCTGAACCAGATGGTATTTATTGCCAGAACCTCCTCCACCCCCACCCCAAATTTCATGCTGGTCATGTTTGTGCTTGACAGTCTGTCACAGAGTCTGCACGTGGCTGTAGATTTTGACCTGCATCCCCTGGCTAGCACGACTGTCATGGAAAAGCCAAAATGACACTAAAGCCTGGTTCAGGGAGACATCTCTTTTCAGGAAACGGAAACAAGGAAATCATAACACAAACTGAAAGTTAAGCGCTTGCCTTCCTGATTTGGGGTTTAACCCTGGAAGGATGTATTCATAGCCACAGAGCAGGTTTTCTTATAGTTCCTGGTGTCCTGAGTCAAGACTAGCTTTCATTAATCCTGCTTTCGAGGGGCAGGTCCCCGTGGCACCCCACCTCGCAGGGCGTCGGAAAGCGGAGAGATGGCAGCAGTCCTGGCAGCACCCAAGGGATGGACCCTGCAGCTTCTGCTGGCACGTGGCCAGACACACGTCCATCATACGATCGGAATGGAAAAAGGCCCTGTCACATAACGGGAAGCCTTCCTGCCACGTGAAACAAGTAAATAATCATTGAGCAGGTCAGTGTAACCGGTGGGACTGTGCACACATCTGGTGGTCGCCCAGCCGGAGCTACAGAGCTGCCGTGGGGCCGCGGTGCAGCATGGATGGGGAAGCAATGGCTTCTCGGTGGAGTTGGAGCGCACGTGCACTCCCACCCCACAACCAACGTGCACCCATCAAATGAAAAGAAGCTATATTTTAGTTATATATGGGGGACAGAGCGTGTACTGAGCACGCCCTAAGGGCCCCAAGGGCGCAGAGGACAGGCAGGAGACTGCTGGGACAGCAGACCAGGCTCACACGCCGTGCCCACGTCCCCAAGAAAAGAGGATAGCTGGCATCAGGCTGTGGGCAGCATTAAATACTCACGACAGGATCTGGCTTTTGGTACTGGTTTCCATCCCCTGACGCATCCAAAGCACCATACAAGAACAACGGCAATAGTAAAAAGTAGCGATATTGCTCATGAAACAGGAGACACAAATTCCCCTCTGATGTTCAGGGCAGATAAAAATACCAAGATAAAACCGTATTATTGTACGAAACCAGCCAGTCCTGGGTATGCCTCTGCTACCCCACAGGAGGAGACAGATAAGCTATGGAGTGTTGTCTTTCTGTGCACGCGTGCATGCAACCCACGTTTTTGGAGTTATGTAAATACATCAAAGGGTCGCAAAATTATGTACAGCTCTAGAGTTCACCAGATGTGATTACATTGTTTTTCCTTTTTATAGTTGTATCAAAAGGATTAGACTTTTTCATGTACACATATACTGCCAAATTACTGAGAGGCTGAACGTCCCCTCTATATGGGGGGCAGTACGCATCCTTCTCTTGTACATTTTCGCACTCATGTTACTTTGCAGACAGGAACATAGGTCCATTTTTATAAATTTGGCATGCTATGCTCACCTAAAAAAAAAAAAAGCAGGTTCCTCCCAATGTGGCCGCCACCCCACACTAAAGCGCTGCGAAGGAGCATGACTGGGCAGACAGCGAAACTGATGGAAAAAGGCTCCGGGCCAAACTCCCGGCAAAGCGACGCCCACGCGGAGCAGAGCTTGGCTGCAGCAAATAAAGAAACATGGTCCGTGCTGCTGTCCTGCCGGGGATAAATGTGGCCCAAACTACTTATCTGCAAAGGGAATAATATTCAAAATACAGCTACAGCGTGTATCTAATACCACATAATGAAGGGCTGCTTAAGCAACGACAAACGAGATGCCAGAATCGCTGGGCCAGATTCCTGGTGCAGTGAAAGCGAGGACGATACTAAACGGTTACCCAAGCACAGGCTGCTCGGGAGAGAGCAGCGCCAAAGCTCTGCCTGCAGGACAGCGGCTCTCTCCCAAGAGCCCTGTATCACTGCTGCCGAGACGGTGAGAGCCTGCGCTTTACAAATACGTGAATGTCAGGCAGCATGAAAAGCTGTGAATGGCACACAGCACTGAGATCTGCGCGCACGCAGACACACGCACACACACACCCCGGTACGATGAATAATACAGAGTGGCATTGCACCGAATTTCTACTAGCGTAACTTTAGGATGTTTACCATTACTCACAGGAGGTGAATCCCTGAACAGTTATGCAAACTATCCCAAGTGAGTGCCAGCAGGACTTTCAGACCCCCTCACACTGTCATGCAACTGTATTTGTCACATATTTTATAAGAACTGATGTTTTTCAGCTGTTGGAGAACTTGTGAGACATCCATTTCTGGATTGTTTTTTCAGGCAATCTCTTTTTCTGTATCTGGGTCCTACCGGCACTGGCGAAACAGTGTGTAAAAGAGAGAAAGGCTGGGATATTCAAAAGGCAGAAGGACTATAAACCTGCTCTCAATGGTGTGTAGGAACAGTGTAAGCTCCTGCTGCTGTAGCTTAGAGCTGCACTTCTTCGGTAGATGAATGCCCTACGTGTGGTTTTCAGCCTTTCTGTGATTTGTGGACACCTAAAATCGTTCCAGCTATGGTGGGAGCCCTTGTACAGCAAATTTAAGCCAAATTTGGGCTTGCTGCACTTTAGAAGTAGTCCACAGATCTGAGGAGCTGCGAGGACCACTAATTGAAAACCAGTGTGCAATCATTCCCCTAGTGCTGCTGCTGCTTTATTCCTATCATAGGGCTTTACTGAAATTCAGTTATTACATTAAGTTATTAAGTTATTTATATTAAATCCTTTAACAGGAGTAAGAAGAGAAGAGGTGAAATCCTCATCCACTGAAATAACCTGGACTTTTGCCACTGTCTGAGGCAGGCCAGAAATTCACCCGCTCTGCCTTCGTTGATATGTGCAAAGCTCAGGAGCAGAAGACTGTTAGGAGCATGCAATTTGGAAACTGCTAAACAAAGAAACAAAACCATAAGCTTCTTGCACAGCATGGTACTGCAAGCTTATGTCCGCCCCCCCCCAGTCTCAGATACTTCCAGGTTTAGAGGAAGGTACTGCAGAGCCAGGCGAGCCGCCCGAGTCAGCTTCTGCCCGCACCCCAGGTTTGCTGAGAACCTGCGGGGAGCCCTCCCGGGGGCTGGGGCAGCCCATGGCCCACGCCGCGCCGCAGACCTGTATTTCTGGGGGGAAACGGCTCAAAGAGCAAAACCCAGTAGTATCTAGTGAAGAAAGGCCCAGAACTGAAGTCACAGGAATGTTTGTAATACAGCACTTGTAAACCAGGGCTCCGATGAGCAGACGGTGAAATACAACTCTTCCAACCCAGGGCCAATATTGACACTGAGCTGTTACATAGCAGAGCTGCATGACATGGGCTTAAAGCTTTTATGTTTAGCTTGTGGTTGGGTATAACCACTTCAAGGTTTTTTTTCTTTTGCTTCTTTTGTTGCAACCTCTCTGCATTTTAACAGCCTTAACAATAAAACCCTGAGGAAAGATCCTCCTACGCTCAAGAAATGCTACTGGCAAGGCAATTCATCTGCAGTCGGTGCGTATTTGCTGTTAGGGTAAGACTTCGTGATTGCAGGTGGATACCATGAATAAAACAACAGTAAAGGGCAAGAAAAACAAAATAGGAAAAGATGTGTCAATCAACATTTCTACACCTTTCCATTCTCAGTGAAAACTTCTTGTACTCATCCTGCCCTTGCAGGACTGAACTCAACGGATGCGTTGTGCACCGTCTGATGTGCTTAGCTGTGCTTAGCTGCAGGAGTGAAGCGATGCTAAGTGGCATTGATGGTTACAGTAGTAAATTAGGATTAATAGATCTGGGCTAGGAGAGGTTCCTAACCTGTGAATCTAGTACACTTCTCTTCTGTACTTATGAGCACATGAAATAAATGGTAAGTTCTTTGGGAGCAATTTAAATAGAAGAATAACTCATTGATAATTCTCTTTGATTTTTTTTTTTTAATGATATGGCATAATTTGTTTAAAAAAATCAGTGGGAAAAACAAAAGCTGAGCGAGGCTGGTTGCTTGATGAGTTTCAATTCTGGCAGCTAAAAGCTGAAAGATTTTTCACTTTCAAGAAACACCTAAAGATGTTAATAAAAAAATGAGTGCTGAATCTCTCCCCCCCCCTTTTTTTTTTCCCTAGAAATAAAGAAAACTTACCCACCCAGCCCTCCTCCTGAAAAGCCACCTGGTTTTATGACTGGCTCATGCTGAAAGGTTCTCTCCCTCACGCAACATTAACACTATTTCTGTCAGTCAGATCAGGACACCGGTCTAACTGGCAGCAAATCACCTTTCTGATGGGACTCCCTTCCAGCAGCACGGGTTCCCTGCTCCAGCGAGTCGTGGCACCCCCGGAGCCCCCGGGGCAACGCGCGGCAGGAGGGAGCGCGTACCGGCTCGGGGTGGTGGGTAGGTAAGACCTGCCCCCGCCGGCAGCGGACGTGGGCTTGGTGTGGTTCAAGCTGACCACGAAACCACAACTTGAATGTTACCGTAAGCAAGTCAGTAACTGAAGAACAAGTCATGTGTCACCACCTGCTTGCGACGGCACAGATGGCCAGGGTTTACAGTTAGCTCTGTACTAATAGCAATACTCCGGGTCCGTAACGTCTGCGGGGGCAAATGGACGCATCTCTCTGAAGACGAGTCTATGCTGTCTGTGTGAAGTCTGTCTCTCCCGGAGTTCACAGAAACTGAAGATGGAAGATGGATTTTCTTCTGGGATACAGAGCTGATCTGCATACATTCCCAAGGAGTTAGAACGTGAATTGGTAGTACAAGGAGTTAAATATCTCCTAATGGATGAAGACTGCTCCCCTTCTTGGAGGGGCCAATCCACCTACAGGGAGAAGATGGCAAATCTCCCCTTCTCCTTCCCTTTGAACGCGGAGCTGGTGGAGAAGGCACATTTCTGTGCTACCACCCAAAAGTATCTGTGCAGCTACTGCTTATCTCACGTTCCAGCCCATGATCTCAGGGGAGGATACAGCCCTAAATTAGCTCATTTACAGTAGGAACTTTAGACTACAGCCAAAAGTATTTGTTTTTATTAGCACTCCCTATATAGTACGCCTCTGACCAATAACTTGTTTTATTTATTTTTTTGGCGAATTACCATGTTCTTATTCAAAGCCATAATGAGGATTATATATCAATGTGGAATGCAGAGCAGCTATTCCTGAAACTCCCAACTGCATATAAAAGAGTCTGGAATTCCCCAAACACTATCTCTTCAGTCCAGGCCACTTACAAATGTGGTTAACTTGAATGAAGTAATATCTTCGGAAAGGAAGGAGACTTTTGAGTCACGTCTGACACATTTAACTACACCAACCACTTTCCATAGCTCAAGGTTTTGACTGTCTATCTTAATACCGTGCAAGGGTGTCTGATAATGATTACTCCCTGATGCTTATCCTGTTACAGGATACTTGCACACATGCACGGGATACCAAGGGGAGAGTTAACGCATGAATTCAAGACTTTGTGCCCTCCAAGTGGAAAACCGCAGAGGTCACCAGAAGAGTTCCCGGATCAAGTCGAATTCCTACTTGGTGCACTTTGCTGCCTTTCTGTTTCATGCTCGAGCTGCCCTGTCGGATTTCTTGTGTTTAACTATTCAAACTCACCTCAGCTCCATGCTTAGCTGAAGGTGTCCGCCAGGCAGCTCCGCAAGAGCAAGACACGCGGCCGCGAGGTAACCACCGCGTCATTTCTGTCCGCAGGTTAGCATTATGGATCTTAGTGCTCCACAGAATTACGACTTTCCAAAGAAAAACAGCGTATTGTACAAAAGCAGGATGACATCACGAGAGATATATAGTGACAAATAGTAGTTTCTAATTTACATTCATTGCACTGTTAAAGCCCAAGCCTGTTTCAAACATTTTAACTGATGCTCCACTTAAAATTACATCTGCGGTAAGATACACTCACTATTATCAAAAGAATTAATAACAAATTATTTTGAGGCTGAAGTCATGAGCTAAGGAAAACTAATCTCTCTTGTTGAAAGATAAAAGCAAATGAGAGTGTTTTCAAAAGTGAAACGACAAGATCCAATTCAATAATAACAAATTACATATCAACCTCCTGTGGTGCACGTTATCAGCTCCTTCAAGCCTTCCTTGGCTAGTGCCTCTTGGACTTTAAGGCCATTCCTTTGAGAAAGATTTGTGGATTAGCCAATGCTGGCATTCTCCACTCAGTTCTGGTACCTGAATTTTCCAGGCCAGAGGTAGCTGTGTCAAACTGAAGGACAGATGATGTACAGGAGATTAGACTAGGTGCTCTAGCTGCCCTCTAGCTGTCAGATATCTATGCCTCTATTTTAAATTCTTTTCACGAGATCTGTTTCTAATAAGCCCATGGAAAGTGCTAGGCAAGAATCAATAAAAGTTTTGCACCACACACGGCATTTGGGTGATACACTCATATTTTCAACCATATTTAATCATCTAGTACAAACTGACGGCACATATGTAATAAGCAGAAAACAGTAGTATTTTTAAAAAGTCATAAATAATTGTGTGAACCCTTCACAGACTTTTCAAAGATAACTACTTGATTAAATTTGCATCATCAGAAATTACACGCACTTCCAATAATTTCCGAGTACACTAGACTAGTACATAATTTACTGCAGATTATCCACACAGTTCTCTCAAACCTAGAAAAGCCCTGAACTGTTACAGTTAAAAACAATATCTAAAATCTTGAAGACTCTAGATTTATGGGAGAACTAAAGTGTAATGTCACTTAGCCTAGCAATATATGAGCAAGAAATGAAAAATAGTTAACATTTTCTCTGCTTTCAATAAATTTCCTCGGTTGTCATATTCAAGAAATGTATATGCTGTTCAGGAACAGAATGTACTGGCACCGAATCTGTTGCATGCAAGCGCTCACTTTGGGGATGCAACAAATGTTTCAGTAATCAGCACTGGAAAGTTGTCTTCCTTTTTCTCCCCCTAGGTTTCTGGGGGGATGCTTCTTGTTCTAATGAGGAAAATCATTGTTTTAATGGCAATATCATTTTATTGGGTTTTTTCCTGTGTGTATGGACTCACTCTTGTTGGTCCAGGTGATGCAAAAAGGAGAGGCAGCTACGCGTCCTGGGGAACTCACCCACGAGACGGCTCCATTGAATGCCCTCTCTGAAGCTGTCTCAGAGCATCGGTGGGAAGAAACTGCTGTAGTTGCCCAGCCTCTACCTGTACACCCCAGTCACGACCTACCAACCCTTTTTTTCTGCTGTGGCACCTCACTGCGGGGCTCCCTGTGCCGAATTCGCTCAGCTGCCCCCTTTGTGGGTGGGAGCAGTAGATGCACCTCCCCTGAGAGGTTCCCTGGGGGAGTGCTCGCCTGGAGGGAGAGCAAACATCGTATCAAGCCCTAAATTGGGCTCGACAAGAACTTTTCTAAAGCAAGTTAAATCAAGAACAGACTCTGTGAATGTAAACCACATCCCGTAGCCATTCACTGAAGTATCCTGACAATCCCTATCGCCGAGAAAATGCCCACGGAGATTTGGACACATCCAAGCAATTTGGTTTGTGGACCTAAGGTGTTCCAGAGAGCGTGAAAAATGGTGCCACGTGTCGAAACGTTCCAGAAGGAGGCCTGGCCTAGCTGTGGACACTCACTGAAAGTGAAACAACACTTGACCAAATAGTCAGCTGAGGTGTCTGAAGCACGTTTCTCCAGCACAGCTTTGTTTCCAAAGACATTTATGGTGCCGGCTTTCCTTCTGCAGCCGTGTATGGGTGTTCCCTGCATCAGCAAAAGAGGCAGAGTCAACCTATGGGATGTCAGCAGCAGGAGGAATGGATAAGTCCTCCGTGAAGGGATAAGCAAAACACGATAGAGAGGGTGATGGAGAAGCGTGGATGACCCTTCACAATCCCCTGCAGGATTTTTGTTGTTTTGAAACTCCACCCTACGGGTGGCAAAGAGGCTTCATGGGGAGCAACATTAACCCAACCAACGTGAATGGCAACATCATTTCTTTCTTAAAGTATTCTTAAGAAGAAGAAAGTGTAAATACATGTGGTTATCCTTCTCAGCGTATTAGTAAATTAAGCCAGCTTCCAGTGAAAATGATCATTTGACGACAGAACAAAACTAAGCAGAGCCTTTGAATCTCTTCAGACTAGTTTTCCTTTCTGTTACTAAATGCCTTTTACTCCTCTTGTATGTCCTTGGCATAAAATCCTTTATTTCTATTGGTTTAATTTCTCTTTTTCCTCGTGGCACTTCCATTGCAGATGTTGGAAAGTAAAAAAAAAAATAAAAATATCGGAACAGCTGTATAAACACAAGGTATTTTAGAAATAAAGTGACTTCCATTAAGCGTTGACTTGCACTGCAAAAAGTGCTTCAAAAGTACATATCAGAAAGACTGGCACTTCCATTGCAACTTGAATCTCACTTTATCAATAAAAAATGTTAATGCATTACAAAAATAGAAATATGACATATCCTTAGCAAGAAAGTACCTTGGAAGGACAGAAGTCATCTTCAATAATGCTTTGATTTGTGACCTTCACAGCTTTGTTTTCATTTTTATTTCAAATGCATTTGAAGAATGTCTATAAATAGCTAGTACTGACTGAATGTATAATTTTAGGCTCATTTTTTCAGCATCTGGGTTTTGCAGTCGTTTGCTAGATGAAACACGGACCTGTCACTTGTGAAACTGTAAAGTCTAAAGTTAAGTGTTTAGAAAAATAATATTTTGCAGATCTAAATGTATTTCCTAATAGTGAGTGTAAAGCTGTAACATACATAAAATTTACAGCACATTATTGAACCTGTACTAAGCAAAGATGCAAGTTTGACTTAGAAATGTGAAGAAACAAATTTCATATGGAAAAGACACTCGTTAAGCTCAGCTGAAAACTCCTAGTATGTTTATTTCTCTATATTGCAAGGGAAATGTTTGTATGCCACCTCATACACTATTTAAAAACAGAGGGAAGAGGACTGTATTTAGCTCACCAAGTCTGATTTCACAGCAGGCAAAACGGGCAGCAAAAGCAGTGCATGGGGTTTTGCATGTGGATAAGGGAAAAAGAAATATTAACAATTACGATGCATTTTACTTACCGCTGGAGAAGTAAAGCGATTACAGGGTTAAGGCAGGTTTCGCTCACCCCATGTGCTTCTCCAGCCCATCTTTGGGAGGCCTCAGTGTGGCAAAGAGTTACAGATGCAATCACCTCTGCACTTTGGAAGTAGTTTCCCCAAAGAAAATGGGACTAGTTTTAATGTATAAAGACATGAATAGGCCTTTGCAAGGATAAGGCTGCAGTTATCTTCTTGCTTAGCTTTAATTCAAAACCGGGACTTAATGGAACAAATACGGCTTATGGTCCAGACTTTCCATAGATGTAATAGGAAGTCTGGGAATGGGATACAGGAGGGTTTTCTTAAGCAGTGGGGCCCTTTATATTTAGTTATTCTGTAATTAGTTGTTTTTATTGACATACGGCATACAGATGGGCTTATACATTGCTATAGAAATATGGCCAAAGTTTATTATCTTACTACATTTATTGCCGTGCCTTCCATCATGACGGTTCACAAAATCACATAACTAGCACAGGACCCAATCCCATTTATGTTAAAGTAAACAGCAAAACTATCACAGATTTCAGCCATGCAGGATCATACTCCAACCACTATACGGGCACACACATGTGTTTCACCCACTTCTGAAGGGGTTTGTGCCTGGAAGGAAGCAGCAACTCTTCTAGCAGAGAATGCTGCTGCAGAAAATAGCCAATTCCCAGAACCGGCAGAAATACATGGCAATTTTATAGATAGGAAAGTTCAAATTCTTTCTTTAGCAAGAGAAGCCCAATTAACGCCTTGCCTCTATGAAAGCGGTACGTTCTGGATGGTGTCTGAGGGCTGGTGCCTTTGCATGGGAATTTTGTCACAGGAATTTAATACACATTGCCTACACACCAGGCTGGCCGTTGACCCTTTCATTTGGTTCAGCCATACATACAATACCTTGCCACAACAGACCTAACCTGAAATTGTTTAGCTCTCAAGAAAAGGTTCTTCCAGTACTTTTATAATCAAAATTTTTCCTTTGTTCTCTCCCTCCAAAGCAACAGATCCCATCTCAAATTCTCCTGCTAAAAAATTATGAGACATAGACACATAACAATTTTGGAATTTTATGGCGGTTCAAAATCTGATTGTTTAGAATAAATTTTTTTATACCTCTACACTTTTGTTTGGATTTCAGCCACTCTTCCCCAAAGGTGCAACCTTAAGCAAGAACCATCAGTATGTTTTAATGCAACAAATAATTCCCCTTCTTTTTTCCCCTGCCCTCACCACCATTCTGCACATTTCCCCAGCTCCCACTACACCTAGGAACTGCTCACAGTTTTTTGCAGCTTTCATGTCTAAAATCATCTTCATTTCCAGGTCTCACTCCCATTCCTATGCTCAGCGAGAGCTGACAAATGTTTCATCCAAAAATTACTCAACCTTTCCCAACATCTTTTCTTCCAAAACCCTCCTGACTCTTCTGTGCTCATTCAGACCAGCTCAAACAACAGTCGACAGTACTGATGGTAACGTGAGCATATGGCTTTTGTGTCTGCTACAGAGATGCTGTCAACGGAGGTGGTGCGTCCAGTGGGACTCCAAACACAGCACTGCCGTGGGGTCTCCCGTATGGTAAGCTCCAGACCCACCATGGAGATCTAGCAAAGGAGAACCAATCTAGATGGCAGGGGTCCACCAAAACAACTGTGGTGTTGAACTGTGACCCTTTAAACTGCCTTCTGTTTGACATGAACTTGCTTATGGCGTAGGTCAACTTTTACCTCTACTTGTATCATCTTCTTCATTTCCCCCCCCCAAGAAATCCTTTCTACTCTTTCTTTACCAATGGAAACTTGCTGAAAGATACCACAAATGCACGAGATATCAAACAGCACCGAGTTTATCTCCACCTGCTACAGCATAGAATCATAGAATCATAGAATCATAGAATCATAGAATCGTTCTGGTTGGAAGAGACCTCCAAGTTCATTGGGTCCAACCATTAACCTATCACTACCAAGTCCCCCACTAAATCATATCCCTTAGGGCCTCATCTAAATGCCTTTTGAATACCCCCAGAGATGGGGACTCCACCACCTCCCTGGGCAGCCTGTTCCAATGCCTGACAACCCTTTCGGTAAAGAAGTTTTTACGAATGTCCAATCTAAACCTCCCCTGGTGCAACTTGAGGCCATTTCCTCTTGTTTTGTTGTCTGTTACTAGGGAGAAGAGACCAACCCCCGTCTCTCTACAACCTCCTTTCAGGTAGTTGTAGAGAGCAATAAGGTCTCCCCTCAGCCTCCTTTTCTCCAGGCTAAACATCCCCAGTTCCCTCAGCCGCTCCTCATAGGACTTGTGTTCCAGACCCTTCACCAGCCTCGTTGCCCGTCTCTGGACATGCTCCAGCACCTCAATGTCTTTCTTGGAGTGAGGGGCCCAAAACTGAACACAGTACTCGAGGTGCGGCCTCACCAGGGCCGAGTACAGGGGGACAATCACCTCCCTACTCCTGCTGGCCACACTATTTCTGATACAGGCCAGGATGCCGTTGGCCTTCTTGGCATACAAGGAAATCCCACCTCATGCTGGGAGAAGATGCTGTACGTATTTAGCAATGCCTCCTGACTCTGCCACGTGCTCCCCGCAGCACCTCCACGTTCACGTGGTGGAACAAACATGAGCTCTGGGGCAGGAGAACCACAGAACAACTGCAGTTGGATGGGACCTGTGGAGTCATTTGGCCCAACCTCTATCCAAAGCAGGACCAATTATAGCAGGTTGCTCAGGACCTTGCCCCATCAAGTTCTGAGTATCTGCCAGGCCAGAATTACACTACTGCTCTGGCCACCTGTTCCAGTGTGTGGCCACCCTCACCGTGATTTTTTTTCCTTGTTTCTAGTCACAATTTCCACTGTTGCAACTTGCAACTGTAATCTCATGGACTTTTGCTGCACACCTCTGAGAAGAGCGTAGCTCTGTCTTGTTCTACACCTTCCCATTAGGCAGCTGAAGACCGCAATAATATTTTTTTGTTTATTCTGCAAACTTTGGACCTTTTTCATTCATGCTTTTGATCTCTTGCTCAGTGCTACAGTGACTTGCTACAATAGTCAGGTACTAACACAGTTCAGTTCAGCTAAAAAAGAGAGATTTAGTGTCCATCTCTGTGGGTGCCTCTGGAGCTGTGTGTAGTTTTACAAGCGAAGGCATTATTTCAAGAGCATACGAATCCTTAAAATAGGAAGTTAGGATATGTCTCATTTCTGAGGGCCAGATAGGCATTATAGGTATCGTCTCATATGGACTACATGTTAAAAACACCTTTTGGCCATCCACCACTGAAATAAAAAGAATAGGCATGTGGCTTGTTGTGGCCTCATCAGTTCTCCAAGCCACTGGTTTGCCATGTCACAACTAACGTATTATCATAGCTTTAGTAAGTATTCAAAAAGCGCTGGTGCGGCTCTAAAGGTTCGTTTTGTGTTCTCCAAAATTATTAACCACTAGAAAAAGTCATATACGTCAGTATTAAAGATCTTTATTTTAGACATGTTAGCACGTAGATTAAGATTTACGTTTTCTGTAACATCAGTCTTGCATTTCCTTAAACAAATGTAATCCTAAAAGAAAGGAAGAAAAAAAGCAAGCTGCAAGTTCAAAGAATTTAACTGAGTGATGCAAAATATTTCCTTTAAATGTAGATCCAATTTCTTCCACTTTTTTATGTGCCAGGTGTGTATAAATGTCAAATACCAGATCTATAGCAGCAATGACTCTGCTTTTTCAGTAAAATTTAAGAAGTAAATCACTATCCTTTCCACCCCAAGCTTTGACTCATCTTTGCGCAACTTGCTAATGAAATATAGTTGGGATGAAAAAGAAACAAATCAGCATTGTTACTTCCACTGTCTTTGATGCTTGCAGTTGCAGTATGCCACAATTTTAAACACAGCAGCTTGGAAGTTTACTTTTAGAGTGCTTGCAGAACTGGTTGTATGTTATTTATGTGCTCCATCTTCGAGAAGCTCGTATCTTGCAGAGGAACCCCTTGTGTAGCTAATTGACTCAGCCTCAGATACGAACTACAAAGATCGAAGGCCCAGATCCTGCTCAGCTCCCGTTTATATCAGTGGGCTTCAGATCTGACCCAAACTAATATGGGAATGAGCAGTGGAGCAGGGAGCACTCTGGGATCGGTCAATACACCAAAATGAGGAAAACAAAAAAAAGGAATCAAATTCCGTTGCCTTAGAAGGATGTGCGTGATGGGGAAAGTTAACTAAGATGGTATTAGTAATGGGCATGATGCTCTTCCTTTACGCTATGCAGAAGTTGTATGTATTTCCTAAGGACTCAGTGGTATACATGAACTTGCCATAACGAAATGGTTTTTGAGTGCCAAATGACTTCAAAATGACTCAGGATTTCCCCCAGACAATGTCACAACACCAGGGATCCTATAACGTTAATTCCATCTTGCCTTAAGTAACTGGCCCCAACAGCTGGTGTTTTCAGAAGCACTGGGGACCCACATACTACCGTCTTGGGGAGACCATTTTCCCCATCAGTGGAAAAATAACATGCTCCAAATATCTTCCCTTTTCCACTGGCTACAGGTCGTAGTCCTGATGGAGCTTAATGGAGCCAAAACACCCTTCACAGGGGTTCTGCTTAGCTGGGAGTAAGCAGGGCACTGTTGTCAAGGCGTAAGGAACAATTAGGCCTACTTTGTGTTTGTGAAACAATTAGTCATTAATTAGGCCAGTTTCACATTTGGAAAGGGGGAATAGCTTTAATTAGAGTGGAATTATATCCCTCTGACAGACTTCAGAGGGAACTCTAATGGCAGGATGCAAACTATAAAGTCTGCCAGGCTTTTACAGCATTTAATAGCTTATGGAGCATATTGTAAGTATACAGTCCTTTCGGTATGTGTAACAACCATCTGCAACAAAACCCCATGTCTCTGCCAGGATCAGAGTTACTAAATGGAGGGAAAAAAGAATTTTAAAACAGTAACCAAATCCTCATCTTGGATCAAGCATCTTCGTAACTACATTTGGGCAGCTTCTATCCCTAATCCAGAAACATTTTTTTCCCCCGTGGAATTCTTGCCACAGAATATAAAGAAAGCATGAAGTGCCATTTAAGGAGAGAATTATTTAATGTCTAGCTACAAAGCGTACTTTTTCCTCTCAGTCATACTTTTGTTTAGCTATTAACTAGAGGAAAGGTCTGCATAGGAACTTGCATCTAAATAAGTAAATGGAATTTAATCGATGCCTTCTGTTACTCACACTGGAGCTGAAAATGGACGCTGGTCTCAACATCAAAGTTTCTTGGGAGCTGTGACTGTTCTGCAACTTACTTTCCATGGACTTAGCTGAAAACCCCTTACATGAGGATAAACAGCCAATCTTCCATTGCCGGTTGTGGGATCACTGCTATGGAGTCCAAAAAGAACTGGCTTTGAGGCAGGATAATCCAATGAAAGGTATTTACCTAAAAATACAAGTGTATTCCCATCCTCTGAAATCAAAATCAAGCAAGATGGAGCCATAAGCAGACCATGTTGAAACCCTACAGAGCAGAGAACAGGACAATGTGGTACTGGTGACGGGAATACTGCTGATATTTTTATTTCTTGGTGGGAACCACTCCAAGCAAGACACTTATTTTCTGAATTTAGGGATGATGACTTCATGGAATTTTTTTCAGTGGAAAAAAAAAAAAAAAATGCAGCTTTCAGCTACCCCTAACTATTAGAAGATTTGAACCACGTTTCCAGAGCAGTCCTGCACAACAGGCCTTTTAACTGCTCCTTTTGGCAATGTGGTGCTTCACATCAATAATTAGACATTTGCTGTAGCAGGGACCAGCATGGATGTGTCCGACTCTCCATGTGTTTCAACCACTGGGCTACAGCCTTTTTCACCCTATGACTAAACATTTTACTCAAAATGGACCCACTCCTACAGAGGGGATTGGGGGAGACCAATCTGACAGCACCCTTTAATGCTATCATGAGGATGTTCCAAACAGAAGACATCCCATTTTACATCCACACTCTACTTAAACCACGGTAGGGATTTGAACTGAGGTCTGGGCGTTCAGAGAGCCCTGGAAAATGCACTTCCATGGACCAGTAAGGGAAGCAAATTTGTGAACTTTTAAGGACGAAACAGGAAGAGCCCAGGGACACCACTTCCAATGGTCAGATTCACAACAGTGCTAACGAAGCATACAGAAGAAAAAAAATATCCAAATGTTTTAAAACACAATTGTGGACACCCACCCAATGTCGTGGAAGTCTGTGAAACAAATGAAAGGGATTTAAAAATAATAACTCGGGCTTAGGAACAAGAACTCCTTACAGAGAATTTCCTGCCCCTATAAATGCTCCCTCCTCTCATCTCAACTATTGGAAAAATGTGACACTTCTAGTGACTGAATCTCAAATTATTCAGGACTACAGATTTAAACCAACACCTTGCTGGAGCTTGTTGGAAACTAACACAGGTGATGCCCCCCCAGCCAGCACGTTCTTCCTGCATACACTCATATTAATTACCAGGTAAACGGTGCACCAACAGTGCATAGTTATTTTCCGTAATCACTGGGACAACTCATTCTGGGAGTAATTTCATAGGCAGACTCCTTGCTCAACTAACATGCCCTCAGGACACAGGCTGTCTCTAACACGGTCATCAGGTAGAAGGCAAATAAAGGAAGAGAGCATAACACGAGGGAACACAGAGGCAAGTAAAGAGACCATTTGTTTCTTAAAAGATGATGTTGCTTTCTACAGGAAAGAAGACGACATAACGGCAAAGGAAAAGCAGAATAACACATCGGCCAGCTGTCATGTCAGAAGATAAAGGAGGATAACCAATATCCTACTTTGTGCCAGTCTCCTCTTTATTATACCCTTTAGAATAAAGTCACAACAGCACACGCTGTCTTATATTTCCAGTGTGTCCAGAGTTATTATGACCACTATGACCTTTTAAATTCTCTCTTATCTTGGAAAACAGCTTTTACTTTACAGCAGGCCCATAGAAAGGGAGCGTGACAGAAGTCACCATATAGTTCAACAGAGCAGAAAAGCAGCTCTGCGCTACCTGCACACTGGAGGAAGTTCCCTGTCTCGTTAAAATGGGGCGGACAGCCAGCTATACCCATGCAGACCTTTTGAAAGATAAGTCAAAGTTGCCTCAAATTTGCCTACAGAGAGGCATGTATTCAGGTTGTTTTATCATTTTAATCCAAAACAAAATGTTTTTTTCAGTATTTTTTATATTGTCATTGCATTTTGCACCTTTAGGTACAATATTCCTCATCTTTGTCACCATCACCTTGATGTCTTGATGCATCACCTTCATTTGCTTGTGGAAAATGAAACCACAGTGTATCATTTTGTTGAAAAATCTCATATTGCTGTCCTTGAATTATTCAGAATGTTCTTAATTCTCACATTTTTTATTATAGTTGAAAGAAATGAGATAGGGGCATTCCCTAATCATCTTTATTTTTCAAGAAAACAATGCCTGCCTGTCATTCCACTTCAGTAGTGGTGAGATAGCAAGGAAAGGCAAAGATAACATTAGTGCAGATATTTTCTCAGAATGTTGTTTCTTCCCATGGCAGCGAGAAGTACACACAACTGTTTTCCAAGCAGGCTAGCGATTTTGTCAATCCAGTCAAGACAAGAAAGAGGCCAGATTTTCAAAACCTGCTCAGCACCCATCTGCTAAAAGTAAGACTCAAAAGAAGACAAGGAACACCTAAACTCATTAATTACTTCAAATAGCTTAATTACACTTCATTAAAAGAAAAAATATTGGAACCTACATTATTATGATTTACGTAACATTTACCCACTTGTTTTAGACAAACTTGTGTTTGATGGTAGCTGTATTTTTCTTGCACTTGGCATGGAACAAATCATGAAATAAAATCATTTAGCAGCAAAGTGCACAAACTCAGGCTGACACATACACCCTTAAACATGCAGGCTTCCTACCCATAGAGTAAACAACCTGAAGAAGCTGAAAGATTGACAGAACATAGACCATGTTCTGATTTCTTTCTCCAATACACGCTATACATTTCCTCCAGTTCTTCTGGCTAGCACCTTGATATAAAAAGCAGTCAGTTCTCAACGACATCAGTAAATTGGACATTCCTTCAGAGCCCTTTCTTTTTAATGGCGATGCTGCTACTCAGTTTTCCAGGCTCTCTCTGGCTGTTTGGAGCACGAGACATCCAAAGTCATTGCTGATGGCAATGGAGGAGGAGGATGGGCAGCCAATGAGCTCTTGCAGCGAAGGCTAATTGTGACAGTGAGAAATCTCTGGAAAATACCCATCAAACAGCTGGGAGGTCAAAGGAAAACATCTTAATCTGTGACCATCAAGCCACCTTTGGAGCTACCAGCCTGCCTGGTGGGTTGGTAGCAGCAGATACACTCAGAAGCCTGCTGAGCTGATGGCATCCCTTTGCTTGGTATTTCCCAGCGTGGAAGAGTCTCCATGTGGCATTGTCTGTGGCTGGCTCCCTTGTATACTGAGGTCTTGCAATGCTGGGATCTGTCTGGACAGTTTTTGCTTGGTACGAAAACAAAATGTTGTCATAAAGTCCAGACAAATTCATGCTGGGAGGGGGATTTTCCTCCCTTGAAATTCCTGTTCTCACAGTTCCCTCTGCCCGAGACTTTATCTCTTCTGCTCGTCTTGAGGAAGCCACGGGAATGAAAAAAACAGGAGACTTTTTGTCAAAAGTAGGACTGGACTGTTCATCAGCAAAATAAATGAACCTATAAAACTCATATAAACTTGCATTACATAAAGTAAAACTGTCCTGGTGGTGACAGTTTAATTCTAACTGCTCTCTGCCAAAGTTTCATTCTGGGTATGAATACACAGGTTGTGCAAAGGAGTAGCATATGCCCCTTCTCTCCTAATTTTGAGACACTTCTTTCTATGCACATAGTTCAAGATAAATCAGATGTTAAAGGAGATATTTATGATCTCCAGAACTCAATAAACCGCATTTACGCTTCCAGTACCTTGGCTCTTTCTGGGCTGAAAAGACCATAATACCTCATGTATAGTTGTATAAATAAATGAGTATATGAAATCTAGTAACAGGAGCCCTTGTGACTCATAGGAGTCTTTGGAAAAATCCCCACTAATCTATTAATAATAAAGAATCTGTAATGCTAAAATTGCAAACCCCAGCACGTCCCCTCTTCTTAGCATACCAGAGAGACTTTTTTTCTGGTAACAGTAGCATATTCAAGACAGCGTAGGCTTGACATAAGCCTAGTTCAAATTCTGCAGCCGGATACCTAGAATTAAGAGCATTCCCATGCACGATATGGGATACTGAGCAACATTCTCAGCTCAATGTAAAAAGCTAATATTTTCAAATGAGATAAGCATGAAAGTGCCTAGTACAATTCATCAGTCTAGAATTCCTAGTGTTACTGGACTGGGTATCAAATTGTCTTCATTTCTTTCTGCTCCTAAATTAGAAATTCAGAGTACAACAAACATGCATTGAAGTGCAGAAGATGCTAGATAGAGGAGGTGGAACCTCTGGCAAAGATGAAGGTACTGCTGGTAGTTTGATACTAAACATTCAACTAGGACATAATTTACAGTATTGACATTTTACACACCGTGATTAAGCTTCAGAATTATACCCCACAGGTAAATCAAGTGCTCTCTACTTTGAAGAATTTTTTTCCCATGCTGTCTACAGATATATAGATGTGACTGAGTAGTTAGAGTCACTTGGATTACATTTCAAGGTTTCCTTTATAGGCACTGTGTCTAGGGACCTGAAGTTCTGATTGTGCAGCACAATTCTGCTACAAGGGGTGATTTCTGGAGTCAACTACACATCCAAGAAATTGAGCAGCAGTTCACAGAGCTCTGTACCCTGAAGGGCACTGTCTGTCACTCTTGCACTTAATGTCAGCACAGAAAACATGCAGATTGTTTCGTACTTCCCACATTCTCCAGCAAACTGACTGTCTGTTCTCCATTTCTGAGCACCGATGTGACCATCCCTTCTCATATTTCCAGGTTCCTAAATTGGACAAATAATACGACTGGAAAAATACATATAATATTTCAGCAACCATTAAAGGAACGGTGCTGTGACTGGGAGGCCTAAATTCCTTTCTTCTTTTCTTTGTTAGCCTTTGTGTATGTTTTATTTTTTATACAGTGCTTCAGGCATCACTCAACAAATGATAATCTCCCCACATAAAGTCACAGTACAATAAACAAAGCTAGGTGGAGAAGATTCATTTAGCAAGGAGACCACGGTGGTTCCACTTTTAGCCCAGTTCTTCAAGCAATGAGACTTGAGATATCACACTGTGTGCATATATGAATGTTTCTTGACCTCTTCTTCCATAAGCTTAGGAATCATCACCCGGTTTTCCTCAAATTTAACAGGGGATTAATAGACTTGAAAATACTACATTGCATAAAGAGTGAGGGAAGCAAACAGCTGGGTGAAGCAGGGAAATACTGTTAGTGCCTCCACTGAGGGGAAAGCTAAAAAGGAGCAGCCGTAGTTAGACATCAGAGAATCCACACAGGACAGCACTGCCGAAAGGGGCTGATTCATTTCGCAGCTCACAGACTGCTCGTATCTGCGGACTGGGACCACTAAAAAAGTTTATTCGCCCATCTGAACAAAACCGTCCCTTTCTGTGCCCGCAGTCCTGCCCGCCAGCAAGGACGGATGCTTCCTCAGTAACAAGTTCATGCCATCATCTGAGCAACACCAGCACATGCTACGATTGTCACCAACAGCTTCAGCTGAAGTCTACTTATGCAAGCCAGTTGATGAATCACCAAAGCTGGATCTTGGAGGAAAGTCCCAGTCCAGCACATGTGTTAGGTTAGCCTTAGGCAAACTGGACACCCACAAATCCATGGGCCCCGATGGGATGCACCCATGAGTGCTGAGGGAGCTGCAGATGTCATTGCCAAGCCACTATCCATCAGCTTTGAAAGGCCATGGAGAATGGGAGAGGTGTCTGAGGACTGGAAGAAAGCCAATGTCACCCCAGTCTTCAAGAAGGAGGACCCGGGAAACTACAGGCCAGTCAGCCTCACCTCCATCCCTGGAAAGGTGATGGAACAGCTCATTCTACAAGTCATCTCCAAGCACGTAGAAGAAAAGAAGGTGACCAGGAGTAGTCAACGTGGATTCACCAAGGGGAAATCATGCTTGACCAATCTGATAGCCTTCTATGATGGCATGACTGTCTGGGTGGATGAGGGGAGAGTGGTGGATGTTGTCTACCTGGACTTCAGCAAGGCGTTTGACACTGTCTCCCATAACATCCTCATAGGTAAACTCAGGAAGTGTGGGCTGAGTGGATGGTGAGATGGATTGAGAACTGGCTGAATGGCAGAGCTCAGAGGTGGTGATCAGCAGCGCAGAGTCTAGGTGGAGGCCTGTAGCGAGTGGTGGTCCCCAGGGGTCAGTACTGGGCCCAGTCTTGTTCAATTTATTCATCAATGACCTGGATGAAGGGACAGAGTGTACTCTCAGCAAGTTTGCTGATGACATGAAACTGGGAGGGCTGGCTGACACACCAGAAGGCTGTGCTGCCATTCAGCGAGTCCTGGACAGGCTGGAGTGTTGGGCGGAAAGAAACCTCACGAGGTTCAACACGGGCAAGTGCAGGGTCCTGCACCTGGGGAGGAACAACCCCATGCACCAGTACAGGTTAGGGGTTGACCTCCTGGAAAGCAGCTCTGCGGAGAAGGCCGTGGGAGTCCTGGTAGACAATAAACGCACCATGAGCCAGCAACGTGCCCTTGTGGCCAGGAAGGCCAACGGCGTCCTGGGGTGCATTAAGAGGAGTGTGGCCAGCAGGTCGAGGGAGGTTATGCTCCCCCTCTACTCTGCCCTAGTGAGGCCCCATCTGGAGTACTGCGTCCAGTTCTGGGCTCCCCAGTTCAAGAAAGACAAGGAACTACTGGAGAGAGTCCAGCGGAGGGCCACGAAGATGAGAGGATACTGGAGCATCTCTCCTGTGGGGAAAGGCTGAGGGAGCTGGGGCTGTTCAGCCTGAGGAAGAGAAGACTGAGAGGGGACCTCATCAATGCTTATAAATAGCTCAAGGGCGGGTGTCAAGAGGATGGGGCCAGACTCTTCTCAGTAGTGACCAGCGACAGGACAAGGGGGAACGGGCACAAACTGGGACACGGGAAGTTCTGCCTGAACATGAGGAAAAACTTCTTCACTGTGAGGGTGACAGAGCCCTGGGACAGGCTGCCCAGGGAGGGTGTGGAGTCTCCTTCTCTGGAGATATTGAAAACCCGCCTGGACGCAGTCCTGTGCAGCCTGCTCTGGGTGACCCTGCTCTGGCGGGGGGGTTGGACTAGGTGATCTCCAGAGGTCCCTTCCAACCCCTGCCATTCTGTGTGATTCTGTGATTCTGAGCAGCAGTGTTTGCTCCTTCAACGCAATGTCTCTTAGCAGTATTTTTCCCTTTTGCGAATGCCCGTAAGATTATATGCACCCTGTATCTTGAATTAAACTTCCTGTCAGCATACTCTGGAGATGAGAAAGTCCCTTACCGACTGCCTCGTACCTTCCTGATTTGACGCAGAGTTGTTAAAACATTACCAATTTATCCAGGCAGGAAATACATTCAGAAAGGCAGTGCTTTGTGGAGGTACAAGGTACGCTCAGGTACCCCTACAGTATCCAAATCTGTGATTTGGATGAGTCAGGAATTTTACCAGGTTAACAACAACAAATCTAGCAGAGGGCCAAAGGTGTTCATTTCTGACAGTATTTTAGGCTCCATTTTTCCTCACAGACAGATTTTTGAATTCTGCTTAAATCACAGCGAGAGAAGTGCTCCACACTGAATGCAAATATTCTTTTGTCCAAAGATCAAGGCACTGATGCATGGATACTTACACTCCGTTTGCATGATAAAACCACTTTTTGTGACAACCTTATTTATTACTTGTCCCCAGTAAAGCTTATGAAGAAACATACCAAGCTAGGGGTCGTTGATACTCGGGATAAAATTGGAATCTTTAGTGAGACTCTATGTGAAATAAGTGCTCCTCCATGAGAATATGGTTAGCAGAAGCTACCCTCAAGAAAATTAGCACCATTTGCAGCTAAATAATATATTTGCATTTGAACAAGAAGGGAAAGAATGCATTTATATTCAGATGACCTGAAATATTTTCCGCTTACACAGAAATATGTTAGCTCTATTAATACAGGGCTTTTCTTTTAAACAGGAATTATATAAAAAATAATTTTAAACTCTTACTGTTTTAGTGGTGGTAGGCAGGTTAACGTTCCTCCTAATCCACAGGGTAACAACTTTTTCTCTCACAAAAAATTTTGACAAAAAAATAAATTACAGATGTCTACTTTTCAGCCTTAAAAAAAAAAAAAAAAAGGTTTGAGCAACTAAAAGGTAGAAAATAGCCAGAGAGAATTATGACCAAATGCCACATATTAAAAAGTTCTCCACATGTGGCACAGAAAGAAAGAGTCAGTTCACTGCAATTGTCTGCTTAACAGGTTGAGCCTCTATCCAACTGGTAGCAATCAGGCAGGACACTAGAGTGGGCAGGAAATCTAAAATTAGGTTTTACTACCTATAATGGAGGATTTATGGGATAATTTAATTGGCAGTCTTGGGACTGAAACCCAAGGTGGGGGAACAAAAACATCTTTCTGGATATACTCTATGAACCCTTCCTGTAGAGGGCTGAAAAATAAAAGTACTGGGCAAATAACCTGGAGATGCGATATCCCCTTTCTAGTGCTAAGCAGGTGATGCAGGAATATGTTTGTGGGTATGTGGGGGGGTGGGGGCTAACCAGAGATAACAGGAAGTCATGCATTGACATAAACCGATTTTTCTTCTTGTTAGGAGAATGTCCTGTGAATTGCTTCTTGTAGTGAAACATGTCTCCAACTACACAAGGGATGATAAACAGTCCCAGAGTAAACAGAAGGCTGTAATTCACTCCAATGTTCTTCTGACACTGCAGAGCATGAAGCACAGCACGCACAGTTTATTGACTGCAGCAGATTGAACCCAGCCTTGTCTTCACTCACCCCAGGATGGCCATTGCCATCCGCAATATTTGCTGAGCCGCTTGTACTTTTGTTTCCCCATGGCACTTCTATGTTTATACAGACCTTTTAAAGTCAAATCTCAGTGAAGTAAGAAACACTTTCTTGCCTTCTCCCTCTGCACCAGGAGAGCTTTGAAAGGGTTAACATTTAGTTCTCCGCTGGCTGAAAGGGCTGTGCAGCTGAACAGGGGGTAACAGGACCCCCTTCTCCATCCTCATGTGTGTTCCACCCATGTCGGCACATGCTACCGATGCATTTTCCCTGGCTTATTGCAGTTATTAGATGGGCTTCATGCCAGCTTGGGAGATTCGGAGAGAGGAGCAAGGACACTGCCCACCGTCACCTAGCGAGGGGCGATGTGCTCCCACGTGCTGCTGGCAGGTGATTCCCCATCAGTTCTCCATGGCTCCTTGCTGTAAGGTCCTTGATCAACATGGATCTCCGACTCCATAACCAACTGGGACGCAGGGAACAGACCTACATCAGTATGGGGGTGCAACAGAGCTACCAACCCCTTACAGAGCACATCTTCTAACTCTTTTCAATGCCATGACCAAATCTGCTCACAGTTTCGCAATCTGCTGCTCAGATTCCTTTTTGCTTTTTTCCTTTTGGCAAATCTAATATTGTTTAAAAACGGCAGTCAGTCATCTCTACTCCCAACTACCAGAGCCAAGGGCTACCTATTCCAAAGTTTTTCTGTAATGAGATCTCCACCGCAGACCTTTATGAAGATGTTATAGTATTTGACATATGCCTTTATCTTTAAAACCCGTGCATAGTCACATTCTATTCAATGGTGACAAGTTTTGAGAAGATGACAGGAGAATATGCTTAGTATTATTACCTCTAGCTTATCACTGTCAGTGTCAAAGAGAAATGTAAACAATCAAGTCAGTATAACAATCCTTGATTATTATTCTTAGAATAGCAATGACATCAAGTTATAAGCTATCATAAATTAAAAAAATGCATTCCCATTTACTTCAGAAAGTGACACGCAGGAATAGGCTGAAAAATTCCAAGGCTGTGTCAAGAATTTGTCTCTCGGCACATTTCAAGCTTGATTGGTATGAAAAGAAAAAATCCCAGAAACAAGGGAAAATTAAGAGATTCCAAAAATCAACCATTGCAAGAACTCTGCTGATAGCCAGTAAGTCTACGGTAAAATCGGTCAGGCCATTTGGAAACCAGCCCATTGAGAAGGCTACAACATCTCCAGAAAAGGTGTTTAAATAGATCAAAGTGTGGCAATTTCAAGTATGGGCTGATATTTTTACCACTGTGCTTTTTTTCCCCTCTCCCATTTTCTGAATGCTAACATCAATCATCTTTCATTTCTTTCTTTTTATATTGTTCCCCTAATCCTGTTTCTACTAATGTGAATGAGAAAAATCCCAGGTTTTGCAATTTTAAGACACTCATGCTCCTTCACTAAGAGGACCCCAACACGGCCTGACACAGACAGACTTACAAGTCATTGTTATAACTAGGATGTTGTGGAAAGGTTAAAAGTCAGTATCTTTTTTCATGATACTGAAATTTTCCTTTTTGATATAGATTAATTTACTTCATATTTCAAATTATATTTGAAGTTTACTTTATATTTGAAAGGTTTCTTCCATAAACTTCCTTTTTTATCTTCCTCTGGCTTACATTTTCTACCTTTGGGGGTAACATAATTACATTGAGGTAAAGAAGAAAACCTTTGTGTCTAAAAAATATGGCCTCTCTGTTGCCTAAACTTAAAATATGTGAAAAGTTTATAGACCTTGACAGATTCAGGGTGTGGTGCATCACACTCTCCTTCACGCAAACGCAGCCTACATTTGCGAGTAAGTTGCCTTTTCATGGAAATACTATTCAGAGAGCATTTCCATAAAAATTCACCCTGGCACTGTTCTGTTTCTCTTGCCATTCACCCAGCTGTGTTCCTTCCTTGATTGATTTTCATTTTGAATAAGGCACAACAGTCATTTTCATGGGGGGAGCCGGGGAAACTTTCCATTTTTACGTAAGAGCAAACACTGTAGGCAATGTAATACGGCTGCATGAAGCATCAATAAAACCCAGTGTAGTTGTATTTACAATCATCAGAGATGATAGCCTGAGAAAACACTTCAACCTCCGGCTGCCCTTACTGAAGACAAGGCTAGAATATAGCGTGCTGAGTCCCAAACTTCGCTTTCCCAGGAGGAAACAGCGGGTCTTCTCAAGGGTTTGAGTCAGTCCTGGCTGAGGTCAATGCAAGTCCTTCCACTAGCCTGAGCAGGAGATAGGGTCCAGCCTAGATTGCCCAGGAAAAAAAGGGGTGCAGAAGAAGGGGAACGGCCCTCCTCAAAGAAAAGAGCAGCTGGCCCAGGTGGACAAATTAAACGAGGTCATACCACCGCCACAGATGCTGCCCCTCAGCCACCAAGTCCCAGAGATGCCCTGAGGCACCGAGCACCTCCCAGACTCAGTATCTTTTCTTTCCCCTACCAGCACACTGAGCTGGGACTGAAATTTAACCGTTTTTTAAAAAACCTAACTACTCTTGCAGCAAGCAACGCCAGGGCCGATGCAGAAATGATCCCAGGCTGTCCTCATGCACCTACCAAGCCCTCTACCATTTTGGGGGGAAGGCGAGACAGACAGACTTCCCCACCCAGGCGAGGACCCCAAAGGCGGACTGGAAGGCAGAGGCTGGGCCCGCACTGCTCCCAGCAGGAGGATGGGGCTCCCCGCGCCGCACCACGGCGAGCCGTGGCTCTCCCCCTCGGCCGCAGCCACCGAGCCCTGCATCGCTGCGCTCCCGCGTGTTCAAAGGGCATTTCGACCATGTTTCCCGAACACAAATACTAAATTATTATTTTAAATGATGGGTTTCGTATTTTCTGAAGCATTCGCCCTACGCTGAGGCTGAAAATGGACAGTCTGTGGTCTCTTTTATGAAGTTGTTTTTATCCTTTCAGAACCAAAGTGGTAAACCACTAATGGCATGAGCATTTTTCTCATTATCAGTTACAACGTTAATGATTCTTATTTAAGCAAGCGGTATTTTAAAACCTTTCGGGCTTACATGTTCAGTTATTAGACCTCAGACTTTTTATTGTGCCTTCTCTTAAGAAAGTTCTTTTATGGTGTTAAATGGAAGAGGCCGTTTCAAGACCAGACAGCAATTTGCATCAGTAAACACTTTTAGGAACTTGTTGCTTAGAACTGACTCATTTTCAAAATCCCTTGCCTGAAGGTTCAGTGCACTCCAGTGCTCAGGTCTAATTGTAAATAGCTAAATGTTTCAATTAAAATTGTGGTCTAGCAGCTGAAGCAAAGGCAGACTTTAACCTCAGTACTAGTATCAAGCTCCGCTTTGTAGTCTTGTGCAAATTACTCAGCCCACTCTTAGAAAACATTAACTGAAACAAAGTGGTTTAAATTTGTTTGCCCTAACCCTCCAGCCACAACATGGTGTTAAGTCATGTCTTCATCTCCAGGAGTCCAGAGCCACCCAGACATAGACCAGCACAGGCCATAGAGGTTATTTTCACACAAGGAGCCTCATCCCTATGCTAACACAGAGAAAAACGGAGGCACCATCACAGCTACCAAACAGCACTAGAGAAGAAGTGTCCAGGGTCAGAATGGGAATGGGCAAGTTTAGAAAGGGTAGAAAGCCAAGCATAAAGGCTCTGGCACCAGAAAAATCAAAGCACATTCATAAAACAACTGCCCAACATTTTGAAAAGTATCAAGCACGTATTGCAAAGTGGTTGCCAAAGGGTTGCTGTCATCTCCAGGAAAAGCAAGCATGCCACAGATATTTCCTGTGCACACTGATCCTCGGGGAACAGTAAAAGTTGGTTATTGCACAGACCCACTCTGAATGTTCTCACTTTCATAATACACGAGTGTTTTCTCACTGCATCCATTTTTGCTCAAATCCATTGGTGGGCAGCATACCTAACTCAGCTTTTGTTTAAGTTCTTATGTTCTTCCAAGATAATTGGCCCTACGGGACTCTAATCTAAATGGAGTGTATCTTTGTAGGGACCTTGTAGAGGTATTTCTAACGTTTAATGGTCTCCTGAATTACTACTTTCCTCCCACTGTGAAGGAAATGGGCTCGCCGCCGTCCGTTTCCCCGTAGCATTCATTACCGCTAGCAACACGGATGTAGAAGCAGCATCCCTTAGCCCATCTCACGCTTCAAAAACACAAGAAAGAAGAGGCACAGCATTCATCCTCCTTAACGGAGGAAGACTCGCTCCACGTCGATGTGATCAAGCAAAGGTTACCCTCACGTGCAATTACTCAAGACCCATCCATTTGGGCTCGCGCCAGGGGCTAAGGCAATTATATCCCGGCACAGCTTGCTGACTCGGGGCGGCTTGCTGACACGGGCACATACCTGCCAGTGGTGTGGGAACGTGAATCTGCCTATGCGGGGTTATTTCTGCCTTTCTTGTGCAGCCATTTCTCAGACCACTTTCTAATGTCTTCCAGACCACCAGGAGCCCGCAGACCATATGTGGAGTAACACCGCCACTGGTTAATGAGTTATTCTCACAGCCTGCAATAAGGCTCCCCTTAGGAGCTGGTAGACATCTCGTTGCCTGCCAGCAGGCATAGTCGAGAACCGGCTCTCAACTGCTGTCAATACCTAATTTAAAATGCTTGTAATTATAGCAGTACAACAGTAACATTTTGTTTACCTAAAAGCTAAGTTCCTCATTCATTCCCTGTGCCCCTGGCAAACAACCGCCAGACACGCACACACAAAAAAATGGGGGTATACTCTTAAAAGCTGTAGGCAGCCCTTCAGTTCATAGCGGTTAGGAAGCACTGGCGTATCAAACCCTACTGCTAACCCCAGCGTGCCGCCAGCTGCACCGCTCTAGGGCCAGCTGTGCTCAGAGCAGCGGGACCCTCCGCACCCAGGTGCGACGTCCGCACCCAGCCCGCGATGGCAGGTAAATGAAAGTGCTTCATCACGCACCGTGTTTCTCCGTGCTGCCTCTTCTTTGGGCGAGTCTGTCTTTTGAAACTGTTTTATTGCTGGTAAGAGAAAGCACACGGGCTTTCTGAACACAGAAAACTTCTAAACCCGCTCTACTCAAAAAGTTTAAAGCGTCCTCGCGGTGATCTCAGCTCCCTGCCAGACAACGCGAGCGGGGCTGAGAAGGGACGTCTATCTTCACAGCCGTTCAGTGTCAGGTCAGTGACAATCCTGTGTCCCCCAAGCCTGTCGGGCTTTTCCTCCCTTTTTTCGCCTGCTGAAATCACCTGTCTCACTGCAAGAGAAGGAGCAGATACGTAAAAGGTGATACGCTTTGGCTGTAAATGTCATCATATCCAAAACACCTTTCAAATTCAAAACAGAGAAATTAGGATTCTCCTGCAATAGGAAGCTACCGGGCCCCGCAAGGAATTAAACAGGAGCCCTTGACAGCAAATCTTCCCTGACTCCTTGCTGCCAAGGGACTGGAAGGAGGCCAGAGATGGAGCAGGAGGGAGTCATAAGACCTGCAGGTGTATGACCCGTGTCTCCTCCTCCATGAAAGATGAACCCACACAGAGAAAGTGGAAATTCTCTGAGTTGCTACAAGGGAAATTTTATCAAGAGAAAAAGCAGTGTCTGTTTCCTGTGCTAAAAAGACAGTGCCTTTAAATGCTGTACTAACTGGGGGGAATTAAGACTTTAGGAAGTCATTGCAGTGAAACCACTTCCACGGCTTTCCAGGCCCAGCGGAAACACGAGGAACAAACTCTTAAGCAGAAGAGCTCTGCCCTCCCTCCCCACCCCCCCGAAACCAACTGAGAAGCTTCAGCCACTTCAGCAAGGTCAAGATTTCATCCACTGAACAGAAATTCAGAGTTTTCAAACTCTTTCATGGGTTATTCTGGAATGAAGGAGGAAGAGGAATTTATGGGTTGGTGGTTTGTTTCCATGTAAAAACCAACTGAAAATGGTAAATACGTTAAACAGGCTTGTTGTTTTTCTTTTCAAGAGAGTAACGGTCCAAAGGAGAACAACAGGACGGACAAACGCCCATAAGCACATGTGGTGGAGTACACCACTGGTTTTGAGTTTCTGTGCACCAGCCAGGCTCTAGCTTGCTACCAAACATTTAAAAATAAAAATGAGACGAGAGTTCAAAAATTCAGCATCACCTACTTAGCTGCGAGTGACTTTCTGCGAAATAATTTGCCTTGCTAATCCTTTCCATGAAATGCAGATGAGGGTCGATATGGACGGGGATCTGGCTGGGGCAGGTCTGCAGCTGGCGCAGAAGAGCCCGGCTCCATCCACCTCACCGGGAGCTGGACGGGCGGGAGCTCAGCCCGCCGGCGCGGGGGGCACTCGTGTCTCACGTGAACATCAACATTACCACTTCGGGACTCTGCCAGTGATGATTTGTTTCCTCACAGGTCCATAAACACTCACGGCTTACGTCAATGTGGTTTCAGGCTCATTTTTAGCTTAGACCACTTGCTTTGCACGGTCCAAGAGGAACCCGGAGTCAACGGTCAAAAGGAGCCTCACTGTGCTTCAGACGAGTCTACTGATCTGAACCGTACTTCTGCAGGGACACGGGGATGCCAAAAATTGGTGCAGAGAGCTAGCCAGAATTCATCCAACCGTTAACAGGCAGGAACTGGGAATCACACTTTTCCACTACAAATGGTAAAACTATCCAAGCCCAAATCCCCTCCCCACAAAATTCAAATGCCTTCTTTCTATTTTTCCTGGTGTTAAACATATGTTACACATGCCTTACAAAACTCGCACACAATTTGTCCGGTTTCGAAGCAGGGGCTGAAGTGCAGCAAACATCCTTGCTCTCACTCCCATTTCTGCTTTCCAAGAGAAGTGCCAGAGAAAGTATTCTATTTTTGTAAGAGTTTAAAGGGCATGGTCAGAAAAGTGACTATGTAAAAATGGCACCTTTTCATCCAGCAGATCTGTTCCCAGTGAGTATTCTGAGTCATGTCTGCTTACTTTAGTGACCAAAATAGATTTTTACTACTTCTCACTCCTCTTTAGTCCTGTGTAACCAACACAGCAAAGAGGGAGTTATATAAATCCTATCCTGGACCAGAAACTCATCGGGGCTCGTTAACTAAGTGCGCGGTGCAGAAGCGCGGGCTGGATGCAGCCCTGCGGGTGGCTGAGGGGGCAGCGCTGATGCCCCCCCCGTTCCCCCGTCCTACGCCAGGCACGGCACATCGCACGGGCTGCTCTTAACCGAGGGGGAGAGGAAAGGGAGAGGACAACGCGTCTGCCCTTCACCCCGGCTCCTGCGCCCTTCAGCAAACCTGAGCCCCGCCACGTCCCGCGTTACTGCTCGGCATCCCAACCACAGCCTGCGCTCCCCGGGCTCACGCTTAGTTACGACTGTCTGTCCCCTAAACTGTCAGGGAAATCACGAGCAAGTAACAAACACAAAGCTCGCCCCTCCCTCCCGCTAGCTCTTGCGGAGCTACTCTGCAAGACTGACAGCCGCTTCAGAGGTAAGCTGCGCCCGTCGCAGGGACCACTTTCATGTCAAGACACCCATCGGGGGCCAAAAACTGCTCCTGTGCTGAAAACTGCTCCTGTGCCCGGGGCCAGGCACAAAGCCAACACCCTCTCCAAAGCAAGCTTTCCATAGTTGTGCCTCGAGAGGTTTAAGCAAGGTATAGACCCAAGGGTATCATCTATATGGTTGGTAAAACCCTTTTGCACAGGATGAGATATTGGACCATTTAAAAAAAAAAAAAATATTACTATTTCCTTCATGAGCAGAACAGAATCTTGGCAGAAAGACAGCAGTATTAATCCATTCCTATCTTACTCTAATGATAAAAAAATGATGGTTAATGTTTTCATTTTTCAGGTTTTTCAATGAAGTTAAAAGACACAGCAGTGCAGAAAGCATAAAAGGGCTTTCCGTTGCTATTTCTAACGTTTCTATCGCTGGTGATAAAACTGGACAGTAAAAAGGTAGTTTGATAGTAAAAATGAAACTATTATGTACTGGGTCAACTTTAAAATGGAAATAATAAATAAGCAATAAGATTCATTCCTGGTCAGACTGTAAAACATTCATCTGGTCTCTCTGCTGTACTTTTACCTACGTTTTTCCTTCAGTCTCCCTGAGATCAGCTGCTGGATACAGAATTCAGTGTACTCATAGAATCATAGAATAGTTTGGGTTGGAAGGGACCTTTAAAGGTCATCTAGTCCAACCCCCCAGCATTGAGCAGGGACATCCTCAACTAGATCAGGTTGCCCAGAGCCCCGTCCAGCCTGACCTTGGATGTTTCCAGGGATGGGGCATCTACCACCTCTCTGGGCAACCTGTTCCAGTGCTTCACCACCCTCATTGTGGAAAACTTCTTCTTTATATCTAGTCTAAACTGGCACTCAGTGCCAGCCATCTGAAAGCCAAGATACCTGTAACCCCAATTCCTACCCAAGTTGACGGACAGAGGCTGCCTCTTCAGCGACTCACCCACACTAACACAATTGTCTCAGACTGGCAAGATTAACCTGTCCTCTGGCCAGGGAGGGAACTTACTTACACAGCTACTGTCAACTAGATGCTTGATTTTTAGGTGCTAGGTGAGGTGAATCCTACCCTCCTAAAACCACTTTTCAGTCTCATCACGTAGAACTGACTTCTCTGCATAGAAGAACCAAGATGTCAGGTTCAGATTTCTCCGTGCTCTTCATTTCAAGAGGGTGATGAATTGCTTCGCTGAAATGGAGCCTTGGTTGTGCCTACCAAGAGGTGCGCTTTGTGGTTTCAGGATGTTGACATACGTATTGGTGACAGATGATTTGGCTTGTCTCGATTGCAAGAGATACAGGGCATGTTACAGATGGTTTGATATAAATACCAGAAAACTTATAAATGCAGCAAAGGAACGAAGAGCACTGGCCCAAATTCCCAGCTTCACATTCTGGGCAAATCTAATCAAATTCAGGAAAAGGCACAAGATAGCCACCAGGACCAAACTAGATCTTGATTGGATTTTAAATCCTTTATTTTTTCCTTTCTCCAACTTGCTTTTAATGCCACGGCCACAAACCTGTGCAAAAAAACCCCTCTATAAGCCTTCGAACAGCCAACTACAATCACAACAATCCACGTAACAGCACTTCTTCGGGGAAATGATGGAGAACTTTTACCGTATCTGCTTTGCAAGAGTCCTGCAAATCAGCTGCTTTTTCAAGCAGATTTTGCAGTTTTGTCTCAGTGCATGTTGTAATGTAACATATTAATGTTACTTTAGTAGTTTACTATAAATCCTTTGTGTATAATTTGTGAACTCTATAGAGAACAGTCCATTTTATAAACAGAATTTTAAAACACCAGGTTTAAATTTATTGCAGGGTTTATTCAGAACTGACAAAGCCTCCTTAGAAAACTGAATGTTGCTTAGAAGACTTTCCTTCTGCATAACTACTAGACCTCTTTCTCTATAAAGCCCTTTTTAATTACATAGAAAAATATAAACCGTGACAGAAATGCAGTTTGTCTAAAGTGAATTGTTTGATTGCTGTATTTCATTTTGTGTTCTCATTTAATGACAGTAATTTACAGAAAAAAGGTCCATTGTGGAATTTTCTAAATTCACATGATTTTTACATATACATTTAATTGCACCAAAACAAATCACACATTAACGACTGAATATCAAAAAATATATGACTTCTTGAAGGAGTCTGCTTCAGTCAAATCAGGTCAAATATACCGTGTACAGCCATACTTCATAAGCTAAAAATAAAGTAATAAACTCAATGCAAAGCCAGAAGGTATTATGAAAAGCTCAAACTGGTAAGCCTACATGACTTAGAAATTAGAAGAAATCAATCAGATTTCACAAAACATTTTGCCCTAAGTCGTTTACAGGGCAGCAAGCTGCTACTCCTAAGCCACCGCTCCCAGCGCTAGAAAAACGAAAAAGACCCGAACAGTTAATAAATCAATGCATCTTTACTAACAGCGTAATATTAGCAAGAAAAAGACCCTTACCAACCACTTGTAGCGGCCAGTAAAAGGCAGAAGTAAAAGATGCTAGTGCAGCAGGCAATCCATTTGGGACGAGGGGAGGTTAAGAGGGAAGGGAACCTACTCCTGACCCCCTCGCACCTGCACAGCCTTAATCAGGGCTGCCCCCGCCGCCCCGCGGCACCCCAGCTAGCAGCCCAGGTGCTGCAGCAACGGCCGCGACCTCCTCCCCTCTCATTAGGGACAGAGTTGCGTGTTAGTCATAGGCAGCGTTCCCTGGCTCAGCAGCAACAGCCTCGAACTCCTTTGTGCTGCCCATCCAGTCCCGCACCCCGAGCTGCTCTCCTGCAGCGACCGGCTATTGAGCCGGTGCAAACTCTACCAAGGTTTTTCTCCTGTTGCTGTTTCTTTGCGAGGTGAAAAGAAAACAAGCCTGTTTCATTACGGACCTCCTGGAGAAACTTGAAAACTTGGGTGTCTAAACGGAGCTGATTGAAACCACATTTAGGCTCATATTTGTTTAACTTGCCTCGTGCAGAACTGCGAGCCTGCCGGTGCTCATCATTTCCTACAAGCCAACCTTTCTTTTTTAAATCAGCAGCTAATTAGGTGCGTGTAGTTCAAAGCTACAGACTACCTGACAAATCCAGAAGATCTGAAACACAACAGAAGTCAATATTCGTTTGCGGGAGCAGCATCTAAAAGAGGCAGAAGCTTTTTAATACCCTACCAATATTACAGAGTGTCTGAGCATCCCGGCAGCTACTGCTTTCCCTCTGCTAAAAGGACCAGCAGAAGCACGGCACCTTTTAGCGGACGGCGAGAAGGCTGAAAGCAATGCGACTGTCAAGATACTTTAATAAGCACCCGGGTATCATGTCACTTGGTGTCCGTATTAAAATGAATCAAAAGAGAAGAAGACCTCAATTCAAAACGAAGCCCCCAGCCTTGCGGCCACCTGTGCGCAACACCAATCTCCCGGACACGAGTGGTCACCCGCAGTCCAGCTTGTGCGGCTACAAGTGGAGGCCCTTAGCTTTAAACCATCCTCTATCAAAGCCTGTTGTATCTCCAGCTAAAATGAAAACATCGGTTTATTGTTTTCTCTTTGGGCAGACAATTAATATTTATACGATGCATTATCAAACAAAAATAACTATGTATTTTGTTCCTGGAATAAGTTTTTTCTTATTGGAATGAAGTTGTGCCAAGGTGGGATTTTATCATCTGATGCAAGCAGCATGCAAGAACGATCCACTTACCACGGTCGCTTTCTACATGAAAAAGCGGCATTTCGGAACGGGCCATAGCAAAGGTAAGTTGATGAACATGAACCCCACAGCGCAGTCTCGTGCTCCACGCAAGAAAAAGTGCCACTGAAGTCAGCAGGAGACACGCTTGCCACAGCAGTACGGGAAGTAGGCTTTTTGCAAATCCATTCATGCTTACTTTAGATCAAATATCGTTTTCACTCTCAAACAACAAAAAAAATGTCTCACTGCCTACTTTTTAGTTTTGATATAGACACCGATTAACAAGGACGTGCACTATGTCCACAGCAGAATAACCTCTTTGGTTTTCATTGTGAAATTACTGTTTCTTGAGTTCAATCAAGCCCTCCAGATTATACACATACCACTAAATATAAATAGAAGAGGTTAAAATGCAGTTTAAATATAACAGATATGTCCGCAACTCCATATTTAGATACACCCTTTAATTTTTTCCTATTGCCTACTTTTTACTTACATTTAAATTTAGCAAAGTAATTTTAGACTGCCAGTTTTCTACCTACACGAGTTAACTATGCTGTGAAGGAAATATATTAGATTTTTACCTTCTGAAATGCCAAAGTGATACAAATTCTCACAGCTCAAACCTTCAACCAAAAGACAAAATGATGCTCGACTTTACTGGGAAACCTGCCTGACGAAAAGTGCATGGCTAGAACCACACCGGGAAATAAAAAATATTCTAGTGGCTGTGAAAGTGGCCAGTTGTGGGTATAATGAAAAAACAGTGTGGTATTATTGCACAAAAGGTAATTCTTTCAACCCAAGACAAACATCATTATAATGCAGGCTGAAAATACCTTACCAACATGAACTTTTTTTTTCAACAAAAGCATTTTAAATCAACCGTATAGGAAAGCTGACGTACAAAGCATCAACTAATCCCTGGCCTACCTTCCCAGCTGTACAGCAGAAAACCACCGTGGGCAGCATTAGGCACTCCGGGCTAAGCCTGCACCGCTGACCTTAGCTGATATGGATCAGGCCCAAAGGTCCCTTTCCGACCGTACCTCCTGTCAACAACTTCCACCTCGAGTTCGGGACACAGATTTCCACAGAGCTACTTGCATGATTAAAAGAAGTACGGTTTGCCCTTACAGCTGCCTTTTCTGGAAAAAAAAAAAAAAAACAAAAAACAAAAAACAAAAAACGTTCACTTGAAAGAAAATGACAAGCTTCCCGATAGTGGGAAAAAACCCAACGCCATAGATATTTCAAGGGAAAGGGTTCATTTCAACCCAAACATTTTAAATGATTTTGTTGTTGCCTGCTAATAACTCCTGGAGCATTTAGTAATGCGGAGGCACGGAAAGGAAGGAAACGTAACACGTAACGTTTCGGGGCTACCAGATGCCGTCAGCACTGCAAAAGCTTTTCACGGTTTTCTGATCCTCACTGGAGCGCGTTTAACCAAGAGGAGAAACTGCGGTACACGGGGACCTCAGCAAAGCGATCAAAATGAAGTGCTCTGCAGAGGGAGAACCAATGCCATGAGCCGCACGTTTTGATAGCAAAGCACTGGTGTTTTGGAGAGGGTGCAACGGGAAAGGATTTGCCTCCTCAGTAGGCAGGTATTTTGCTCCTGTGGCGTTATTCAAACCAACTGGATTGCAACAGTCATCCCTGGGGTTTGTATTTGTTTACACAACTCCATGTGCACACAGAAAATAAACTTCCCACAGAAGAGCAGGTAGCAAAGATGCATCCGCACTGCAAAGGTAAAAGCACTGGTCTTAGGCGGAGCCCTCATTGGAACACTAACAACTGTGGGATCCGACCTGGTATTTCAGACAGAAAAGGTCTAACCCGTTACCATACAAAGGAGTGTACTTGCAATAAGAGACGCTACTTCCAAGTTTGTAACAATCTGTATTTTAAGCTCATGGTTCCTATCACTGGAACTCCTCAATAGACTCATACGCCCAGATTTCTACGGCCCCTGACAAAGAGCTCAAACGCGCTTAAAAGAAAGAGGGAGAAGCCCCACAGTCAGTACTGCTTCTAAACCATCGGAAGAAAAATGCGCCTAATATATATCTGTTAGAATGTATCTTTAAGAACCAAATGCTTCATAAATTACAATCCAAATGGAGTAACACCTTAGGAGCAAAAAGTCCGACTAATCACACCTAGGACTTATACTGACAGGTCATTTATAAAATTCCTGTAACATGTAACTCTATCTAGTACTATATGATTTGTTTAACTTTGGGACTAAATTGTGGGAGGTGGGGATAGATGCTGTTCAAAGCTCTAAACCCTGAAATGCTTTTGGAGGTCGTGATTTTTTTGTTGCAAAGTTTTTCAAAAGAATTGCATAGCACGTTAGCCATTGTTTGCCTACGTACATGTACGAAAGAGAAAACAAGAACTGACGTTACTATTCCAATGTACCGTGCCTTTGTTTTTATAAATGTCCCTTAAGAAATAGATAATAAACGTTAAAATATATTTGTCCCATATGAAATATGGCTTAGTTTATTTTTGCCTTTACTTATTTCCTTTTAATGAGGAAGTTGTCAAACAATCTATTTCTCTCCCCTGATTTTCCTCTCAGTTCAGGTGTGCTTGAAATCGCATACCTGATACATATCCTGGAGAAAGTTTACATTTCATACCCTAGTGAGAAGCTGTCTTTGTCTACTTCACTTGTTTCAGTGAAACCAGGGAAGTGGTTAAAGGGTTAAACCAAAGGAATGTGACATTTCTCCATGTGCAGTTCATAGACCTATCCTGGTTTTCCTAATGGACTCAAAATTACACGGGTAGAATGTAATTTCCAAACTATTACTTCAGAACTGAAGCACAGTGTTAATTCAGAGAATGACACTTTGAATACAAATAAAAACTTCATTAAAGAAAGAGCAAGTTTGCTTGTACTGGGAGTTCTTAGCAAAGGCAGCAATGAATGGAAGTTTATGTTAGCCAGAACTTGCAACTTCAGCTTTTGTAAATACTATTACGTACACTCTAAACTCTACAGCAAAGTCATCTGGTCACCAAAATAGATCTCCGCATACTGTATCGCAGCGCTTTCTCTGAAAAGTACCACAACCAACTCTGACTCTCCTCAGACCAACTCAGGTAACTGAAGGTTTTCCTACATGCAAGAGCTGGACAGCTTTCCAAAAGGCAACAGAGGTATTAGTTAATTCAATGATGAATTGCTGAAAGAATTACAAAGACACCAACGCTGCTATTACGAACCAGGAATAAAAAAACGATGGCGGGGGGGGAGGGGGGGGGATGATATAATTTGCGAGGCTGATGCCTGAAAAGACAGCAGCCGGCCCGAAACCAAACAGCGTTAGTGCTTTAAAACTACAGAAAGTCGGAGAGGGCCGGTTTGCGCAAGGCGCGCCCGCAGAAGATGCGCGGCTCCCGCTGCCGCCCCGCGCCCCGGCCGAGCCCTCGGGGCTGCCCCGCTCCAGCCGCCGACCTGCCGCGGGGAGGGGGCAGCCGCCCCGCCGTCCCGCCGCCCGCGGGGAGCCGACTCGCCCCGGCCCGGCCCGGCCCGGCCCAGCCCGGCGGCGCCGCCCGCCGCCGGCCCTCGCCCCGCTCTCCCCGCCGCTCCCGGCCCCGACGGCCCCGCCGCGCTCCCTCCGCGCCCGGCGCTCCGCTCGGCCCCCCCCTCCCTCCCGCCTCATCGCAGCCCGGAGGGAAAGGACTTACCGGGCGAGGCCGGGTAAGGGGGCGAGTCCGGGGTCCCGGGGAGGGGAGAACGGGACGGGACGGGAGGGGCCGGGGCGCGGAGGGCGCCGCCGGGGGAAGGCAGCGGCCGCCGGCGGCGGGAGCGAGGGAGGGAGTGAGGGAGCGGGCGAGGGGACGGCGGCGTTGCCGACTGCAGTGAGTCACTTCAGTCGGGACGGGCTCAGCCCATCGCGCTGGCCCCGGGCTCCGTGCGCCTCTTCCTCTCTCCAATCGCCGAGCGGGGCAGCCGCTGCTCCCCGGCGCTCCCCGGCTCCCCCGCCGCCGTCGGGGCGGCCCCGCGCCGCCCGCCGGGCACCGGCACCCCCCGGGGCGCACCGGACCCCCCGCCCCCCTACTCCCCGGCGTCCTCCCCCGGGCGCCCCCGCTCCGCACGGGGGGGGGGGGGGGGGGCGGGAGGGGCCGGGCGGAACTGGAGGTGAGCGGGACCTGCGGGGGGAGGACACGGGGCTACCGGGGGCTCGGCGGGGCTCGGCTCGGCGGGCCCCCTCTCCTCCCGGCGCGGGGAACAAGAGCGTGTTTTAAGGGGCAGAACAAGCGTGCGGTTGTTGCGAGGACCCGACGTGAAGTCAAAGCCTGGCCTCTAACCAGGTGGCAGCGGGGCTCCGGAGGGCAGCGAGATGAATAACGGGATGCACGGAAATAAAAGGACAGGGGAGGGACAGGGGAGCCTGCTCCGGCCGAAACGGGGCTGAGCGCCCCATCGCCCGGCGGTGCAGGGCGGGCGGAGAGGGGATGCGTCCCGACCCTGGCAGCGGCACTCACCTCGCACACGCACTCACACGCACACGCGGGGAAGCCCAGCGGGAGGCGGGCGAGCCGCGCACGCCGGGGAGAAGCGGGCGGTGCGCCCCGTCCCGTCCCTCCCGCCCGCCCGGGCCCGGGGCCGGGGCTCCTTACCGGGGCGCCGCTTCTGCCCGCCGCCGCCGCGCTGCCCCGGCCTTCCCCGGGCACGCCTCGGCCCCCGCCGCACCGCCGGGCATCGCCCGCCGCTCTCCCCGGCGCTTCTCAGCCAGCGGTCAACGCGGAGAGCCAGCGCACAAAGCAGAAAACCCAGTACTCCCTTAATTAAAAATAATAAAAAAAAAAAATAAAAAAAATAATTAAAAGCGTCTCAGTTTTTAAAGCAGAACTACATAATGTATTAATTGGTTGCTATTAGCATGCAGTTTTATTGAGCATAGCACACAGAAGTCTGATTGTGAGCGAGGAGTGTTTTCAATGAAAGTGGAGTTATTTTAGCTGCAGACATGTTTACATTTCTGTGGTTTAGTCTATAACTTTCTCTTTTTCTTGCTTCAGAATTCTGCTCCATGAAGCAAAGCCCTTAGCTCCCAGACATTCCAAAAAGTCTGCCAAAATAATAGGGGGGAAAAAAAAAAAAAGGAGAAGAAATAAAAAAAACACACACAGAGACCCCCAAGTCTGGGTCAGGCTCAGGGCTGGGTATGGGCAGAGCGAGTATACCCCCTCCTCACTCTCTCTCCAGTTAAAAAGCCTTCAGGGCTCCATTTCCTGTTTTTAAGGAAAAAATAAAGCGGGTCTAGGACTGATTTTAGACACTGCCTAGACCAGGGCTGGTGGGTGCCGAGCACCTTTAACTCTCTCGATGCCAAAGGGTACCCAATAACGCGCCGCTCCGGGCAACCGCGCGCCTCCCTCCCTCAGAGAATAGCCGTAGCGGCAAGATGGCTTTTTACCCCGCTGTGCGTTTTCGGGTGACTAAGAACCTGAAGGTCCCGAGCAGCAACCTGGTGCACGTCCGCCACAAATTAGCAGAGCGAAGAGACAAAATACCCCAAAAGTGGGACCGAGTACCCTCTTCCGCAGACCTGCCACAGCAGCACCCACCTACGGAGATCTCCTGGCGAGCCCGCACCGTCCCTTCCCCGCGGGCTGTGGTGCAGGGCTGGGCACCATGTTGCTGCCCACCCCACCTTCCCCGCAGCCGCTGCCTCCCCTGCTATGGCTAGGCAGCCTCGCTCGTGTGGCCCTCATTGAGTGGGCGTGAAAACAACTCGAGCTTTTGGGCATCAAATCCACAGCTTAGGAAAATCAAAACGGAGCAGTGTGGTTAAAATTAGGAACACGCACTAGTGAATGAAGCAAGAAGTTAGTGGGCACCTCCCCACAAAACTACCGACTCGAGTTTTCCACTCTGAGGCTTGGTAGGTTATGATATGAATAGAAACAGAGCGATCAGAATAAAGCACCCCTGTAATGAAGGGTTGTGTCTCCAGGGAGTCAGGGAAATGACAAGGAGAGGTGGCGGGAGAGAGGAGGATGCTGCAGCGCCGAGAGCCGCCCGAGCAGGCGCAGACCCGGCTGGGGCACCCGGCAGGGCTGGATCCCGCGTCCCGATCCTGCACCTCTGCCCTGAGCAACCTGCCCCGGGGCAGGGAAACCCGTGGATCTGCAAGCGGCAGTGCCAGGCCTCAAGTGAGGCAGGGGAGGAAAAACCACAACTGGGTTTCTTGGCCAGGCATTTGGTCATAGCCCCCCTGCCCCCCAACATTCGCCTCCCAACCTTGTCCCAAGCATTTTTAGGTGTCCCGCTTCCCCTCTCCCTCCCCTCCTTTTTCTTTTACATGCCAGATGACTCCTGTATATTTGGACCTTTCGCTTTTGAAGAAGCCAGAAAGCGTTATGATTTCCTAATGCTTAAAAAAGAAAAGAAAACACCTTTCCCCCAAGATGTTTTATATTAATTTAAGTATCGGTTCCTGGTTCATGTCAGCCCCTTTCGCAATGAAATGTCCTGCGTGGGCTGTCACACCTGCTAAATATAATCCTCTCTTTCTTTTGATATTCTGCAAAGGGCCTTTAAAGGTTCACATCCTCCAGTCTGGAGATTTAATTGCTTCATCTCGGATTTTAAAAAGCCTTGTAAATTTCTGAATTTTGTCGATTTCAAAGCAGAAGGGGGGAGGATGCGATAGGGATGCGAGGGCGAGCGAGAGGCGATGCTGAGTGCGCTGCGCTGACGCTGCCGGGCCTCGTAAAAGCTCCGACCCACCGTCCCGTCCCGCAGCTTCTGCTCTTTGGAGCAGACAACTTGAGCTGGTTTTATGACTTACCAATGAGTTAAATATGAAAATAGTAGCCTATTTTGCTATGGTAAATGCTCACCAGGGAGGAAATCACAGATTCGGTTTTATAGAAGGTAATGGAGTGAGATTACCCACACTAATGTACTTAACTCTTCAGAGAACATAAATCTAGCAGGGAGACGGCCCCAAAACCAGTCGCTCCCCAAAACAAGCTGCGACCAGCAGCAGTTTCGTCCCTACGATGTGCCGGTGGCACCAGGTTTGCCCGGCGGTGCTGTGGTTAGATACCCCCGGCCGGGAGGAGCGGGCGGTTGGATAACCCCGCAGGGAGGCAGAGGCCGAGCTGCCCCTCGCCCGGGGCCAGAAAACGCCCGGCAGGAGGGGAGCAGACAGGGCGGGCGGGCTGTGGGGGATCCTGCAGCCCCTGTCATGCACTGCTTTGCCATCCTGTACACGCAGCAGCTCTCAGTAACACGTCGTGGCCACAAACTGCTCTGTGAAACCGTGTGATGCATAATTCCTATTAACGTGCATAATGCAGCGGAGAGGGGGACCCCAAGCACGCTGTCAGCTTCTTCCTGCACCCTGGGGGATGCGGATGCAGGAACAGTACCCATGGCAGGGCCCTCAAATCCTGTATTTTCCTTGAGGAGATGCAGCAAAGCCGGTGGGGTCATGCCCAGCCATCAGTGTGCCCACGCGGCTGCGTGTCTCCTGCATCACCTTCAGGTGCCAAGTCCTGTGCGGTCGCTCTCAGGCTGAGGGGGCAGGCAGCCCCACCGCAAACAAGCCACCACCGCAGAGGACAGGAGGTGAGCTGGTGGACTTCCTCACGCAAAGCTGCTCTGCATTGTTCTCTCAAGCTGCAGTCAGGGACCGAGGTTTAAAGCCCTGCCCAATAAACTAATCTTCTGCTGATCCTTTAAACCCTACATGTGCCCAGGGAAGTGGTTGAGGCACCATCCCTGGAGGTATTTAAAGGACGTGCAGATGTGGCGCTTAGGGACATGGTTTAGTGGTGGCCTTGGCAGTGCTAGGTTAACGGTTGGACTCGATGATCTTAAAGGTCTTTTCCAACCTAAATGATTCTATGATCCTGTGATTCTATGTGTAACCTAAAATCTTCAGCCGATGTTTCTGCAGAAAGTAAGTCATTCCTTCTGCGATGGAGCATAAGGTAGGAAAGGGACGGAGGAAGGGACCAGACAGGTGGGAGGCTAGAGCATCTCTGGCTGTGCCACTAACCTGCACGGCAAAGGTGGCATCGAGAAGCCCCCTCCTGCAGCCAGCCCCAGCTCGCGTGGCCCAGCAGCTGTTCGCTCGCAGCCGGTGGCTCTGTCGTGGCGGTTGTCCCATTCACTCATGCCTGGAGCTTTCTCTCACGAGGAAGGAGGAAACTTGCAGATAGTAACAGATGAAGAGTGGGGCTTCGAGCGCTGCCTCTTGTTCAGGAGTGTCATGTGGAAAGAAAAAAGTGTTCATAGCATTTTCCATCTCCTTAAAGACAGTTTTCAAAATGCAAGTTTGAAACAAGCAATCAAAAATACCAAATTTTCAAATCTGGAAAAATAAAAAAACCCATAACCAGCTCTTTTTCCATTTTTCTTTCAGAGCAGTGGGCCTATGAAAATACATTTGTCATGTAACGTGTAGCACAGCCTCAGATAACTTGCAGTCTCTTGCTGGGAGAAGCCTCACTGGGGACTGGAGCACTTCAGGGGTGCAAAGCTTACCACGATTTGAGCCTGGTTGCCACAGGCTCCGGGGAAGGCAATGGCAAGTGCTGTGGGATTTCAAAACAGGACAAGAGATCCACCTAGACCTCATTTTTTACCAACATGCCTCTGTTTCCATTACTGTTGGGCAAATATGGTGTAGTGCTTTGAGGTTCATAGAAGTTTGAAGCTTCTGTTTTGAAAAAAACAGGAGGAATTATCTTTGACCTCCTGTATGTTACAAAAAAGCAGTGCTTTGTCCAGTAGTGCTGGGTTGCCTGTACAGCAACAGGTGAGAGGTGCTCCACGTCTGCTGCGCTTGAACGCCAGCGGGATGGGTTGTGAGCTGCAACGAAAAGGGGACACCTTTATAAATCTTACCTCTCACAGGTGTGGATGACACTCACTAATAAAGGTTCTCTTAAGTAAAAATGACATTTAAACCAAGAGAGATAAGCAGCTATATAGACACATCCTATTGCCCAGATATGAACAGGCAACTATTTTTCAAGTACCAGAAAGGATGACTTTTACAGCATTCATGGTTTTCTTTTAGTCACAGACTGGACACCGACAGTTTTTTGGCAGTCTCTGAGAAGACCACTGGAGTCTCTCCTATGAGAGAATCACTTTTAATTAGGGAAGGAAAGATCAATTCTTATTAAAAGCTCTAAGGCAGCAAAAGAAAGCATTTTGTTAGGAGATACACTGGAACTCACCTGATTAAATATGTGGTTAGATAAGGTATTAGGATGAAGAGGATATCAGTCACCGGGATATTCAACACCAATGGATATTCACGACTGCTGTATCAATTTAAAACAATTCACACTGTTTCCCAACAATTGGCTAAAAGGAAAGGGAAATCGTTGTTTGTTTGTTTGGGTTTTTCATTTTTAGTATTTTTTTTCTGCTTGAACTGATAGCTGAGATTAAAAACCAAACAATATGTTGGCAGGAAAGGTCCAGGCAACACTTGAGACTCCCATGAATTTCAGCAGGGTTTTACAAGGCCACAAGTAGTGATGGAAGAAATTAAAAAATGTCAAAGGTCTAATCTGAGTGATGGGAAAGCTGGCACGGTTGCCTGAATCCCTCCTAAACACCCTGACTCTCCAAAATAAGGTGAAACTGTCAGCTCTTTTCCCTGTATTTTGGCAGGTCTGTACCAAACTAGATAAAGTTGAAGACCAGTCCACAAGGCAAAGTGGAATAATGATGAAATAAACTCTCCCGCGCAAATTTCTGCAGCCAGAACCGAACTTCTGACTCATTCTCAGTTTGGGGTGGGGGGCAGAATTTGTGCCTTTTCCTATTTTATCCAAAGCATTTCCCCTCCCCTCTCCAAACGGGCCTTTCTCTGCATCACTGCCTAGATTCAAGGAACAGTAACTCATTCGGTGAGTCAACACAGAAACGCTGAGCAGTGCATCTTCGCAAGAACTGTGAACTTCTTCAACCACGTGGCAAAACGTAAAAATAAGAAAGCTAAAAGTTGAAGCGTTTTCAAAAACAGAAAGACAAAGTTAGGGTAGGTGACAAAATGTCATAATTTCTAAAGTATGCATTTATTTACCAGTGAAGAATTCAGCCAGCATACAGAAATGACTCAGGTCACAATGGGTCTTTAAATATAAAAGGCTGCAGATAAACAATGCAAGAAGACAAGTCCACCCAAAAATAAAATGCTTACACTTTTCAATAGAGAGCAATTAATAAGTTTAAATACCATGAAGTTACTTGCTTATTATTTACTTATGTCCTTACATGTTTGCATTCCCTTTGATTACCGGGTGTATAGTGATCTCTGAGGAGGCCATAGCTTAATACAAATGTAACTAAGTAGAGAATCAATATCCAGATAAGTAACATTTTTGTTGGATTTCAAATTGTGAACTACCTTAATTGTCTCTCTTCTTTACATTAGTCTGTTCCTCTATTTTCTGCATTTGTCATGGTACCAGGAAAAACCTACATTTTGCCTTCAGGTCTGTAGAATCAGTCCTGTGTTCATATACAAGTGCCTATACAGCTGTACATACAGCTTCGGCTAGCAGACCTGCATACTACCATAAACAGCTCTGAGAAACGTGATTTTAGCATGCAGACGGTTCTTCCTCTACACCTGTCTCTTTGCGGCTATCCCCATATATTATCACCTCATTTTACCACACCTCTCTTTTATTTAGATAATTCAGCACAAGTTTTCCGCAGCATTTCTTCATTGGCTGTGTCATAAAACAGAGTAATATCTGAAATTATAGTCGGAGGCAGAAAAACAGCCTCCCCTGGAACCTGAAGCTACAAAAAGCTCGGCGATACACGAATAGGAGATACTTGTTTTTCCACAGCTGCAATTACATGCACACACACGCATGCACGGACACGCACACACGCGGGTTTCTTTTCACACCTACCTTGTGGCAGTAGTGCAACAAGTTACGCGTGCCCTAGAAGCGGCACCTGTGAGGGCTGCGAGGCAGGTCAGAGCTCGCTCTGCTGCCTTGCAGGGGGGCACCGGCGCAGGTGCCTCGGCAAAGGCTCCCTCTCTGCCGGCCGGAGAGGAAGGGAGAGGCCGCTGCAGAAGGTGACTCAGCTCTGGATGTGACACTGAATCACCCTCTGGATGAGCCACAGAGAAGGAAGGGAGAGACCCACCCCCTGCTTCCAGCTGCTAAAGCTGCTCGTCTGCAGCAGCCGACGGTAACTGCTGGAGTTGCAGCACCTTGATTGAGGTCTCCGTCGCTGGCTGGTTGGTGGCACAGGCCCTGCGCGTCCCACCACCCCATCTCTCAGTCTGGTTCAGCACGAACAATTTACGTTCCACGTTTCTTTCTGACGTGATCTTCTGAAATAACGGAAAATGAAGAGCATGTTTAATTCAGGACAACCATTTGGACTGGATTAAGTGAAGTCTGTTTGTTCTGTCACAGATGAAAAAAATGACATGCCGGAGCCCCATCGTTTTTTGACTTACAGCCTCAGAGAACTTTGGATTACCCCACAAAGGGACATGCCTTCCTTGATTTTGTATCTGAGCCCTTGAATTAACTGGAGAACACCGAAAGGTGCTTGTAGGTCAAGAGGGGACCAGGCTCACATGTGCCGTTTGTTGCAAAAAGCAAAGTATTCAAAAGCATATCTCACTCTGCTTCTGACGCTGCAGTCTTAGAGCAAAATATGAGAATAGGTTTTTCAGACCAAGAACTGATTTATTTTGTCAAACTACACACGTAGCATAGGTGTGCTGGACGTAATTTGGACTGTCATATTGTGGCTCCTGAAGGGTGACAGTTTCCCAGGGCAATGACGGTTTTGCATGAAGGCTGAAGAAGGCCTTTGCTGCTCAACTTACACGTATGCATTTGGTGACACTCATGAGCAGAATGAAGATCAGGACAAGGCCCTCCACATTCTTGAAAATACTAAAAGGAATGTCTAGAAATGTGCAACAGATGATAACAAGACAGTGACACAAAACAACTGTAAGAAATCCTACGGTCTTTACTACCATTCATCAGAATGGATTATCATAATTGGTCCCATCTGGCTTTAAGATTTATGAAATCGATACAGTCTAGGATAGACACTCTGTAAAAAAGCTGTTACCGACGTGAAGCTTGCAAACACTCACCTTAGCCCCTGTGTCAAAATTCTGACCTGATTTACAGCTCAGAAAATCCCTATCTTAGTGAAATGAGTCCTTAACATATGAACAGTGGCAGACGTCACACCACTACCATGTCGAAATTAGAAGGAAAAACCGAGAGAAGATTGCTAACAGGGAGCCAGGCAGTCAGATTCGGCAGAGGCAGCATATAGCTGCCTGGGGTGTCTCTGCCATAGCAGCTGGCTTTGCACGTCCCTCTGTTGCACTGTGCAGCCATACCGTGGGGATCAAGTGGTACCCTGATCCCCGTCCTGTGTCCTTGAGGAAGGGCTGTTCACTGCTGAGCTTCGTTTTTCCCTTTTCCCAAACACTTCCCATGATCATTTTAGATGTCAGACACATGAGAAAAAAAATTTCATTTGACTTAAAATATAATTTTAGAGCACAAGTCCTATGAGGAGCGGCTGAGGGAACTGGGGATGTTTAGCCTGGAGAAAAGGAGGCTGAGGGGAGACCTTCTCGCTCTCTACAACTACCTGAAAGGAGGTTGTAGTGAGGTGGGGGTCAGTCTCTTCTCCCAAGTAACACATGATAGGACAAGAGGAAATGGCCTCAAGTTGCAGGGGAAGTTTAGATTGGATCTTCAGAAAATCTTCTTCACTGGAAGGGTTATCAGGCACTGAACAGGCTGCCCAGGGAAGTGGTGGAGTCACCATCCCTGGAGGTGTTTAAAAGACGTGTAGACGTGGCACTTAAGGACATGGTTTAGTGGTGGACTTGGTAGTGATAGGTTAACGGTTGGACTCAATGATCTTGGAGGTCTCTTCCAACCAAAATGATTTTATGATTCTATAATTTAAATAGTTTAACAATCACCAAATTATTGTGCTGACTGCTGTCATCATTTGGAATTTCACAGGGAGCTTCATTTTGAACAGATAGCTTTTTGGTTTAGTTTCCCTTTGCACGTATGAGAAAGTACTTGCACAATTATTTCAAACATTTCAAGCATTTCATATTTTACCGTAATGAAAAAATGGGCCAACGTATTGAAAAGTTTGCTAAAGTAGGTGGATGTTTTTTTAATGAAAAGAGCAGTTGGTTCTGCAGAAGCATGGGAATTTTTAGCAAGCACTGCACGCTTCCCTTCAGAAAGGAGTGAAAATGTTCCTGGTTTTCCAACCAATCTGCCATTTGTACGAAAGCGGGCAGAAGGACATGTTTTCAATGGGACAATAGCCATTTTCTTGAGAGCAAAAGGAAAACTTAAGGTGTGGTGTTACAACAGTATAGGTGAGAAGATAAGCTTTTTTGAAAAGAAAGAATGCAAAATTTAAAAAAAGTGGGGGAAAATTTGCACAACTCTGTTTCTTGACTAAAACAAGAGCCTTTTCTGCTTTGGGTAGAAATAGCCATTGCGGCGTAAGCAAACGCCGCAAATCCCAGGACAAGGCGGTAGAAATGCAAGCCAGGGAAAGCCTAGCTTTTTGCTTATATTGCACAAAAGCATCGTTCTGTGGAAACGATCCCTCTCTGATCTTTTTCATTTTCTTGACGCAGAAATAAAATAACTTAGAGTCAAATAAAAAGCTGGGAACAGAATAAGCAGTCTAAAACTATATCACACTAGATAAAATTCCCTGGAATTGTCTGTGAATTCATTGAAACTCTATTTTATTTTTTTGTTCAAGACAACTGCTTTGTTGAAGAGGTAACGTATAGATTAAGACAGTACACTTAAACTCCAAAGTCCCCTTGGAGAGTTCTTTCTGGTATAAATTTGCTATCCTTTAACTTGGATTATAAACAATCTACATGATATGCACCTGGTTCTGGCAGGGTCTATATTATTTCACTCCCAAAAGCAGCTTTATAAAGAGAACACACTGCATTTCAACAGCAATATAAATAATGTTGCAGTTGGGGATCTCTTGCGCCGCTTTCATTTTTCTTTCTTTCCTTTTCATCTGAACTGAACCACACCTCTCTAAAAATACTCACTTTCTTAATGAAAACCATATTTTTGGGCATTTTTTCCCCCCGCGTGTGCATGACCTGTTGAAATGCCTGCACAATCTTTAATGTCAGATTCAGACGACACGTGTCTTATGAAAGTCTGGGACCCAGCTCTCGGCGGGGCCTCCCAGATCTGTCCCACGTCTTTATGAGAAAGAGGGACAAAACCTTCTGGTTTTGGCATTTTATATTGGAGTCTGCTTTAAGCTAGGCGAAAAAAAAAAAAAAGTAAAAAAAATAGCAACGTAGAGTCTAGACAGAAGAGATTGGGTTGAAATCTGGAAGCTATTCAGTGAGGCTACGGCACATGGCAGCTTGACTGCAGCAAGAGATCACATTACGCTGCCTAATTACACATGAAAAATGTACACATCACTTTTCTTAAATGCTTGGAAAAATAGATGTTCAGATGGCAATTGCGAACTAGTAACTGAGCCAGTCATACATAGTTGGAACGCGTCACAAATGGCATTTCAAAAGCCTGCATTTTTTTTTACAATGTAATTATTTTGTGTGTGTGTGTGTTCCTAAAACAACTTCTAAAAAAGGTATTCTAAATTTAGCAGGCGGTTGCACTGCAGGAGCACGAAAGGTGAAAATCCAACATGTAAGTAGGAAGAACGAGGGCCTAATCCTGACTCCTTGCGAGCCAACAGGCAAATGCAGCCAGGCTTCCTCGGAAGCGCGGTTCGGTCCGCAGGCTCACCTGCTTGACTTTACGTGCGCGGCCCCAAACATGTACGCGTTTGCCGTAAGCAAATGGCGCGGTTTGTTTCTTCAACGGGAACTGCCCATGGGAGTAAAGATAAGCAGAGGCCTGAGTGTTTGCAGTACCTATGGCCCTGAGATTGTGTGTTTATATTCTTGTGCCTATGAAATGTTTAGAAGAGAAGTTTCTCTGTTCGCGTGGACAAGGAGGGGGGAAAAAAGAAAAAATCTCATTTACTGCATTGTTTGCGCATGAAGCTCTCCTGTCATCATCATCGCCTCCTCCTGACCCCCTCTCCCCAGGCTCCTTTTCTGCCACACTCTTGCAATGCACTCGCCGCTTTCAGTGATGGGCTAAACCAGTTCAGAGATAAGTTTGATGGAGTTATTCTTTTGTTTCAGTCGGCTTGAATGACGTCTGCTCTTCTTTTGAGCTTAAACACAAATGTTCAAAGACAACTGCTCCAAGGGAGAAAGCAGTTTTCCAAGCTATTTCAATCCTTCGGTGCTAACGAGACATGTAAAAGTGGATTTGCAGGGGAAAATGTTGTTGGTATGTCTGTCTGCCTCCGAGACTTTGCTTTTCCTAGAAGACTCCTCAGAGCAAGTTCCTCCAAGAGCAAAAGAGCCCAATTCTGCACTCTGGGCAGCGGTCGGTGCCGCTCTGGGTGAGCGCAAAGGAAAAAGCAATCCCCAAAAGCCCACTCGGGTAACAAGGCTCTCCATGTGACTGCTCCCTCCGAGTGCCTTTGAGTCCTTCGCTTCTGGAGCCAGCGGCCGGTCAGACCTTGGCTGAACTGCTAATCCTGCCAGACAAAGAGGAAAGAACATCTTGTAAAGTTTTGTTGCTGTTGTTATTATTAAAACGGACTAAGCACAGAGTAACTGGCCAAGCTATCTGGCAAAAATGACCTGCAGAAAAGTCTTTTAGAACAAAAATGATCATTTCTGGATATGGGAGGAAGCTTCCCCAGTTTAGGGGGATGAACTGCACCGAACCAGCTACTTTCAGTTGGAATACGGCTCATTGCGCTGATTATTTTACCACCGTACTCTGCAGGACCTTCCTTGGCTTTTCCCTTTTATGGCATGGCTGCAAAAAAAAAAAAAAAAAGGTGCTTTGCTGTTTGCATAGTCTGTGCCTGCTGGAATCCTGCATGAGAAATATCGGTCACACAAGAATTAAAAAGATGCCTGAATACTGCAGGCAGAATACAAATTTGAAACCGCTCAGCTCTTGCCAGGGGCAGCTTTCCTGCTTTCCCCGGCGGGAGGGAAGGACGGGGGCTCTGCAGCACCCACCTGGGGCAGGCAGGGCAGGAAACCCTCCCGGGGGAGCGCGCAGGGGCTGCCGGCGAAAGCGGGAGCCGCGACCACATTAAGGCGCACGCTGTTCCCCTTTCGAACAGGCAGGAACCATTGCGGGCGAGGGCTTCCTTCCCGGGTTAGCCTCTGCAGAGGTTTGGAGCAGGCGGACAGACCTGGGCTGGGGCGCTGAGCAAGCGGCTTGGCCCCCGCCTCCTCCGGGTATCTCCCCGCTGTATATTTTGTGTGCCGCTGCGGTCGGAGGCGGCGGCACCGAACTCTGGAAGTCCTTCAGCAAAGTAAGGCCTCGTCTTCCAGAAGGGTCAGGCTTGCGTGTAATTTATGAGAGTTGTGGTAGCCCTGCTACCCTCTCGCTGTTTGCGATGAATTTTAAATAAAGTGAATATTTTCTCTTCTGCTCGCATTTGGAAAGGTCACTGGTAAAGGAGGAGGAATGATCGCAGGAAACAAATCACTTCCTTTGGTCATTCCTCTCACCACAGTCACGCTATTTTTAACAGATCTTATTAAAAATTATACAACCCTGTCTTTTCTGGAATCTATTTTATTGAACAAGTACAAAACAAACCAAGACAGGAAAAATGCACCATTTGGAGTAGCTCTTTTTTGCTGCAACTGATTTAGCAAAACAAGCCACAGGGGAATGCAAATGGCTTTCTAGAACTGCTTCCTGCGGCCATCTCTCTCTCCATGTGGAAGAGAGGAATATTTTAAGTTAACCAGCTGCATCACTTCATACAATAGTAAATTATTCTAAGTGTTCTCGTCACCAAAAAATACACTATCTCTGAGGTTATTCCCATTATCAGTGTTATTTGTTTAATTTCTTGCTGCAGCCAGCTTTAAACAGCGCCTTTTCAAAATGTTGTCAAACCCATGGGTGTATGTTTAGCAGAAGGGGCTCAAACTGACCCGCCAGATTTGGGGGCCTTTCCTGGTGGGGTCAGCTGGGACAAGAATTTGACAGAGGGAAATTCTTTGCACAAATATTTTTCAAGGTCCCAGATCTCTTATAAGCAGTTGCTGCCTTACTTACCATTCAGAAATAATCAATACATTTGGAAATCTGATGACAAAATGTGAAAAAACCCTCTGCTTGCAGCTGTTTCTGTTTAGGTGGCGAGAGGTGAGGCTGATAATTAGAGGGTCTTACACAAATGTAAGCTTTCTGTTCACCGAAGTATCTTTCACCATCAGTACCATGCGTTATCAGCCACTACTGACTTCATTAGGGCCAAGGTACAGCCCAACACATACAAAGACTGAGTTTTGTACTAAGAGATTATGTATAAATGGAAAAGACATCAGAGTTGCAAACAAAGAAACATAAACTTGGGCCCTGACCATTCAAAAGATTTGGGTGCCTAACTCAAAATTATTTCAATGAGGATTAGGTGCCTAAGGACCTTGGTGGAACTCTTCTTCTGTATCAGAAGTGAAACTACAAGGCAGCATTACAATAGGCAAAGTATTAATATTTACCATGAACAGATATACTTGCCACAAGAAAAAGAACATCCTTTGGACTGCTGCTCTCCCCATCCACAACAATTTTGTCTCCATTTACGAAAGCACACTTCAATGAATCTACCTCTCTTAAGACATGCATGGAAAAACATCTCTGGAGAATGGACTCAAACACCGCTCCACAGAAGAGCAAAAGCCATTTCAATATGCAAGTTTAGCTTGGAGGAATCTCATTATAGGTTTGGGGGAGGGGGCAGGGAATTTTACGTGTGTCATCTCTCATACGTTATCACTACCAATAAAGGCAGCAACATTCATTATGCTGATGGCTTAAGTACTAAAGGCACTTGCCCTACTCATTTTGTTTAGGCTTCAAAAAAATTCTCTCTCGATAAGCTAAATCTGTTCTTGATCTGCATTAGATATAATTTCAGAAGTAAAGGACTCTGTTACTTGAGATCCACCAGCATAGGTCTCGATGTGCCACAGTGTTCCTCCTGTATTGTGAATACACATGGGCGTTGGTGTAAAAGCGTGAGTTTATAATCAACTATATCTTTAAAAGTCATTGCAATAATTATTATAGAAGATGCCAATCATGGCCCAATATCCTCAGAAGACTGGCGAGTGCTCATCTGGGGACAGAGTCTGTACCTGGCTCTCAATCCGTCCATTGCAATTGACATCTAGTTCTGTGGCCGAAGCAAAACCACTGAAACAAACACAATCAATGAAGACCTTAAAATGGCCAAATCCTGTCTGGCAGCTGACCCTCGTTCTGCTAAATCTACAACCCATACCCATATGAATGCCTTAAAACAGGTATTTTAAAAGATTTTGTGAGATTTTAGATAAATATCACTGATGATAGAATAATTTCAAAGAGATGCTATCTCCTGATAACGAAAACATTTAGAACAACTTACTTTTGCATGTCTCTGAAGAGGTACTGCAGAAATCGCACCATGATAGCTGAACGTCTTTTAGCCCTGCATAACAAACGTCAGAAGTGATCCCACATTTCTCTCCACAGGAGAATCACAGGTCTCGTGGTTTTTACTGGTTAAGGCTCATTTCTTCTTTTGTTAGAGATCAGAGGATGGAGATGGCTTATATATTCAACCATATATTTTTCCAGGATGCTTTTTCATTGTTCCTCTTTCCTACAGACTGCCATAGATCATTCCAGGAGATCTGTATCTGGATGTGAAACTGTTTCTTCCTCCCGCAGAGCTGTTTGCAATTTACAATGACTTCAAGAGACAACGAAACTTGGTTTGTTGGGATATTAAGCTTAATTATCACCCTTGTTGCTTTCAGGTCAGTTTCTCAGGGGGTTACCTCTTCCATAAACCAACCCACGTTTGGTCCACCATTTGTGAGAGTAGCTGAGTAGACAGCTGTCCTGGACCTGGCATCTCAGATGCTGCAGGTATCATTGACACATGTTTCCATGATCCCAGTGACCATGTAATGAGGATGTTTCCCTAGAGGCAAGTACACCTGTGCTGTGGGTGTCAAGCATTAGAAAAAAAACCCACCAACTTGTGCTACAACCCAGGTGCACTAACATGCTCCAGCTTCATTAACAAACAATTAGCTCTGAGGGTAGTGCAAAGGTGACAGTCTCCCTGTTGGCATTGCTTGATAAAGGCTCTACCCCTCAAAATGTCACTTTACGTCCTGGTTCTCTCTTTGATTTGGTAGATCTGCAAACAGGGATCCTGCACTGGTCATCAGTGGTTCCCTGGAACGGTCTCTACAGACTGTAAGATCCTGGATCTGAGGTTAGCACTGTGGATTAACCCTGAAGGAAATCCTGTAGGTCTTGAAATAAAAGGCTCCTGTATGAAGGCTTCCCCGAAATCTGAGATGCATTTAGGCACTAATGGTAAGGGGCCCAACATCTGCAGGGAGAGATCCATCCAAAGAATAAGGAAATACTTGAATCCAGATGATCTCAAGGTCATATTTGGTTCAGAATTTTATTCCAGTTTTCTCTTTCTAGCTTAATAACAGCAATAGAGCTCTCTGTTGAAAGATCAGGAGGTAGCAAGAAGGAAAGCCAGGGCTGCTCCTCAATGCAGAGTGGGACTACTCCATACAGAGGGGATGACCACCCAGGAGCTGAGGGTGACCCCAGCACAGGCTGTGTCCTCACCAATGGGGCGCTTTCCCACGGTACCTGAACATGGCAGGCAGAGCCTCATAACAGGGTCCATCAACAATCCCCAAGAAGGCAAGTGATGAGCAAGGTTCAGGGTTCATCCAAGAAATCCAGGCAGGAGATAGGGCTGGACACCAGGCTGTACCTCCACAGTAGCCCAGGCAAGGAGCAAGCGCCCACGCTGAGCTTAAATGGAGCTCCTGGCCAGTGGGCGGATTGGTGGGGCTACCAGGTGAGGGTGGTTTGGGCAATTGAGGCCTCTTTGCTAACAGGGTCTTGACACTGACCTAACTGCAGTCTTAAAGAAAAAAACACAGAAGAAATAACACCATACAGAGCTTCAAGAATGAAGCAAAAGGGAAAGGTGGTGAGGGTTTCAACACTAAAACTGGTTTAATCTCCAACTAGGTGGTAGCTAAGGAGAACGGAGGGTTAAGAAGCGAGCACTACCCTTTGCAAAGCAGAAAGAGTGACAGCGTACATGCGTACGGACAGCCCAGACCAAAGAGAGCTGTACTGCACGTGGCACACAGCCCACTGAACCGAGCGTGCAGATCATCAGTCAAAGGAAGAGCAGCAGCAGTTCAAGGACCTGAATCCATTTGGCTGGGAAAGCTGCCTGCTGCTAGCGAAGTCAAAAGAAAGTTCAGTGCTTGAGGTGACCGGCATTTTTGGATGACAGAAAACCCCGCTTAAATCTTTGCAAGCTGTTGACACCAAAACTTAAGAAAATCCCCTTTTCACCTCAGTAAGCGCTCTGCAATTTGGGATGAAATTTCCCATCTAGCCCAGAGGAGTAGTCTCTGCACAGCGCCTGGTTGCCTAGGTGGGCAGGGAAGACCCCGCTCAAATTCATGTCCCGCTGTTCTTCCAGCTACGGAATGGGGAAAATCTTTTGAAAACATTTACTGGAACTGAAAGGCTTTTGCTACCTTTTTCTATTTGGGATATCACAGGAGGGCTCCACACCTCACAGATGGAGTCCTAACAGGATACAGCAAAGGTAAACAGACAGAAAATGAGGAATAGCTTATTTAGCTGGAATTGAAGAGGGACTGTAGGTCAGGAGGAAAGATCACACAAGTTGGAATACAGCCAGGACACCAATGGTAGACCTTTAAAACTTGAAAAAAACCTGCTGTAGGAGCTTTACTGAATACAAAGAGCCAGGAGCTATCGACACACTCAGTCTCCCTGTCCCCCTCCGCTCCCCGGCCCCTTCTCTTCTCCGTCTCTTTTCTCCCTGCCCTCCTGGGTACCTCTCTGTACAACCTATGGTACCTCCACAGCCAGAGAAAAGAAAGAGCGTGGACCTCTGAATCGCCGTGGCACACGTCCTAGCATACACAGACGCCTGCAGGTTTCCACTTGCGCATCCACTGTGAGAGGTGACAGTACTGAGGTGTGGGGCAGGCTGGGGGCTGAACACAAACAGCGTCTTTCTCATGAATCCTTTCCAAAAGCTCCAAATGAATGTACCCTGAAGGAACACACGATTTTCCCCTGGCAGTAGCTAGTTATGAAAGCCTAATACATTTAATTCTGGAAGGAGGTGTCCTTGGGTTCAATTAAAAAAACCAAAACAAACACCTCAAAATCATAGTTCCGTGATATAAAGAAAACTGTGGAAACCCTGTTAAAAAGTGTCACTGTATTAAGTTGTGCAGTTTGGTTTCCTTCTAATTTCTGCGTTCTTTTGTCACAATTTAAAGTAAGGAAAAGAATGTTTCTCAAACCAGTATTATGCTGACATTCAACAATTCAGAGTATATGTCCTCGGAATTTTTATAAAGTGCAATTTTTAAATATTATTTTTCCAAAATACTGCCCAGAGGAACCATTCTGGCTGATCAAACAGCCCTTGTAACCGCTTTAAATGCTCACGCAGCATTTCTCAAAATAAGGCCTCGTATGAAAACGAAACACCACAGGGGCACCATGAAACACCAGTTAGCACCTTTATAAAACTCTGCTTCTAAGATTAACTGTGCTACAACCCTGGCAGATCACAGAATTGTAAGTCTTGTACGAGCACAGAGTGGAATTGTGTTAATTTGTCTCAGAGGATGCAATTGCAATAGTCCTTTCTCGTCTTCAGAGAAATCCAGCTTGGAGCACCGAGACGGCGCACGCCAGGAGACATTTTATGGAACATGCTTTTGCAGGGGGGTGCTCTCTCATTCACACTGCTTGTCTTATGCCCTTCAAACTGCACCAGTCTGTCTGAAGAGGAAAAGCAAAGGTCTACACTGAAATGTGCTCTGTGGGTCCAAGCAATGTTTCGTCCTTATGTCGCATTGGGTCTCTGGCATTGCAAGATGCCTTTGTATGTTTGGGAAGAGATGAGGCAACCAGAAACGGGCTGAAAAGCAGTCAATGCCGCTTCCTTCCTTTCTTGTGTTTTCTTTTGCCAGCGACACAATATTCTCTCAGAGAAATCTGCAAGCCATCAAGTGCATCAGAGCCCAGGCTGCGCTTGCTAGAAGCCGAGCCGAATGTTCAGCGGGAGCCCACCTCCCAGCTGGGAGTGTGACCCCATTTCAGCGCCGCGCATGCAGAAAACTCCTGCTCCTCTTGTGCCTCGCAGGGCAGGTTAACACAACGCTCGGGCTAATCCAGCGGCTCGGGGCTGTCAAAAGGAGTGATCCTACTCCCAGCCCTGCTCTGGACTGGGGCCTCAAAATTCCCTTGAGACAGCGTGCTTCTTTTTTCCTCTCTTCTTTTTTTTTTGGGTTTTTTTTTTTTGGTCAGGTCAGTTTTTGGCTCCGGTTCCCCAGCCGGGTCACTGCAGAGGCACGCACGGACACGCAGGGCTGGCAGGAGGGAGGAGCAGGAACACGCTGCTGAAGACAGAGGGCAGGACCCTTGGTCATAGCCTAAGTTCATATGGCCTTAAAAGACCGGCATCGCAGCCCAGGTGACTCTATGTGCCCCCTATGGAGTGGTAAAGGGTTTCCTTTTAAACAGGGAGAATTGAGATCCACTGAGAAGGTGTTTTTGTCTGAGCCACCCACCTGAATGGGACAGCAAAGGCTCTCCAGCTAACCCCAAACCATCTGGCATGCCAACACGGCACAGGGACGGGCCAGGCAGCAGTGCTGCCTTGATCTTAAAAGCAGGACAGAAGCAGGGTCTTCATGGCACCACGCGTGCAGTAGTTTGACCTGCTGCTCAGTGGTGACAGCCCGAGATGGTCACATCGCCCTTGCTCCAGAGATCACTCATTCCCCGTGACCTGTGCATCAGGTCCCCTGGCACAGAGGTGGTCACAGTCTAGCAATGAGGTACCAACAGAGTGCATGAAGGCTGAGGCAAAACAGGGAGCTGACCCCCATTTTCGTAGTCCAAAGAATGTATCTTAACACCTGGAGCATTTTTCTTCTTGAGAACGAAACTCTTTGCCTCACCCCATCCTCCTCTTTTTACCTTTACAGTCCCTCATCTTTGCAGGCTTTTGGAATTTTTATTTTTAAAAGGAATTACAGAGTAATTCCTGCCATTAGTAAATAACACAAAAGCTGATAAACTGTTAAAAAAACAAGGAGGCCTTGCCAAGAGACTTAGACGAGACATTTGTTTTTGGGAAACCCTCTGTGCAGTACAGTCCACATGCACACTTAATCACGCAGAGAAACATTTACTGTAGGATATATTTTTAGGCAATTTTTCAAGTGGCAAATTTCCACTGGGGTACAGCACTTGTTCTGTCATAATTAACTGTACAGAAAATATTAGTCTAGAGCTGGCCTGCCTGATGGCGGAGGGAACGCGTTACACCCAAGTTCAAGAGAGGAGCAGGGTCTCTCGCTGTGTGGGCTAGTGAAGACTAAGTACATTACACACATATTTGGCCATCACCACCACGAAAGGCCACGAGCTTCCCTCGCAGTGTGTGCTTGGTCCTGGAGCTGAATAGCTTTCAGCTGCACAGGATGCTGTTTGGCTGCTCCGAGAGATGAAAAAAACATGTAGGAGTCAATCATTGAAGAAGGGAGGTTGGATTTAAAAGGGGATTAATGTGACAGCCAGGGATCTGAAGGGTGTGGAAAACCTGGGAGGCCCCACAGCTCCTGTCGAGCGGGCGCCTGCCAAGTCACACAGATCTGCAGCGTGACACATGTCTCCCATCTTGGATCTCGTGGCCGCACCGATAACTCGTGTACTCACAGGGCCCCAGCCGGCTGCTGCCCCCCGCTCCGTGAAGGGCCAGCGCCACACGCTGCGTCTTTCTGCATTGGCCTCTGCCTTCTCCTTTTGCTTTAAGTGTTGATGGGTTTTAAGAACAAAACCGAGGGGCAGGACTGACAGGGGGGTTGCTGAGGTAAGTCCTCCGGCATGTAACCCCCGTCCCTCTGACCGCGCTCTCTCCCCTGGCTTCGTGGCTGGGGTGTCTGAGCACGCCAAAAGTGCAGACAGTGCTGGTCCCTGGCTCGAATATAGGACAGCCTTAAAGCACATGCTTTGAGCCAACAGGGATGGATGTAAGCATGTACCGGAGGGCTTTGCTGAGTGAAAGTCTTACAGAACAGAATGGCAAGTCATCCACACTAAAGTGTTTTGTTGTGGGTTTGTTTTTTTTTTAATGGGGAAATGTTGGCTTGGGAAGAACCTTCCCACATGCCTTCAAGACAGGGAACGGTTGGAGCAGGTCTTTTAAAGGCAAACCAAGTGGAACTCTGCTTTTAAAAGTTGTCATTCCTTGAAGAATTCATGCCATTTTTTAGTTCCCTGACTAGCAAAGGGACAGATGCAGCTTTAGCACCATTCCAGGACCTCTACTAAGGCACTGGCGTGGCACTCACCTGCCTCATGTACCAAACACCAGCGTATCTGATATCATGCTGCTACGCTACTCAGCCATAGCAACGATGAATGTAATGCAACAAGATGCTGAGAGAAGTTTCCAGGTCATGTCTTGACCAAACTGAGTCCATTTACATGAGAAATATTTATGGGCGAGAGGATGGTGAGAACTACTGAAACCTCCACCTTGTCCTACCCAGATACATCCACTTTCTCTGGCTTAATTGATGATAGGTCATATAGATTTATACTAGTACATATTCATAAGAAGTGAGATAGACCAGGAGTGAGTAAGTCATTTGTGAAGTGAAAGCTGAGCTGTGGCTCCACTTTTCCTGCTCTTTTCAGATCTGTGAGACCCCTCCTGCTAACCATTTGGCAAGGCCTGAAGTCTAAGTGGAACAAGAGTCAACGAAATCTTGTTTATCAAAGTTTATGGTAACCCCTAGTAAATAGCCGATATTTATTTTACAGGTGAATTCAGACACCCTATGGTAACCTACACAAAAAGTAAAATAGCGCTGTGAGCAAGCACGTCGGGTTCAGCCGACCGTGGTGGTTATCTGCACAGTAATGAACTCCACCGTTGTGCCCTAACGTAGAAAAGTCACTTACCTCTGGGCTCATTCGACTCCACACCAAAAGCAAGTACCACAGGGCAATGATGGGGTAAAACTCTACCCTGTGTAGCTAACGCAAGTCTACCGATGTCTCAGTTTTTGATCTTGAATGTCCTTTTATCGCAGGTTTTTGTGCATTGTGTGTCACACCGCAGTCCTTAGGCCAGCCCGTGGTTGGCCACCAGCGTGTATCTGTCCCCACTGCAGCAGTGCAAAGCGTTGACCCTCCTCCAGGCAGTCCCTTAGAGGAGATCCGTGAGCAGCAACTAATGACATCTGGGCCTCTATCCTCTATCCTCTTTCTGTCCTCTGCTGCCCAATCAAATATGTATCTAGCTGAGGAGTTTTCCATTTTGGGGTCCTTCATAAGCTTTCTTTCCCATGTCAATTCTCTGATGCCTAGCACGGAATAAGCCAATACTTAAGCCTCTCCTTAAGCAGCATCAACAGGGTCTCCCTTCTCTATCTAGCCACTTACTTTAGCAAAACCTGTAACAAACTTTAACAAAACTTTTTGAGCCTGCTACCTAGTGTCAAATCTCACTGAAAATGTACAGTAAGTTCAAAAATTAATGAACACGAGAACTAAAAGGCAAAATGCCAAAGACAAATATGGAAGTCCATTGAGGTCTCACAAGCATTGTTTCCCTTAGAATTCAGATTAAAAGTCCATGCAACTTCTCCTTTCATTAATCTTTAGCGAGGTGTGTTAAATTATTCAATCTTCTTTCAAACTATTAGGCAGAACAGGCACATTGTGAAGAATGCTCAATTCACATTTTTTTGTAATACATTGCCCTGGTTTGATTTAGTTTAGTTTCTTATATTCTATATAAGAAACCGTATACATACAAAGTGTTTAGCTATTCATCTAAATGGCTTTATCGGGCATAAACATCTCCATATTTAATATTTTAGTCATGCTCAAATATAAACACTCATTATCACTTCTTTTATATTTCCCCTCCTCAGACAAGTATTGTTTGGGATGAAATATTTTCCTTCCTTATTCTTTACAGTTTTTTGTTTGCTCATTATTTTTCTTTTTTCTTTTAACTAACTGACTCATTAACATGTTTTACAAAGATGTTGTGAAGCATCTGAGAACCATATCATTTACTCCACTGTACTTCCATTTCATTATATGCAGAACATACTTATCAGATTGACAGCTCCTCAGGTTGAATCTGCCTGTCAAAACCAGCAAATGCTCTTGTAATTTTTCCTTTCTGGATTGCATTTTCAGCGTTTTAAACACATACTACTATAATGATACTTTAGAAAAAATAAATTAAAAATGAACCTATCAATCAGCTGTGTAGACTGTCAAGATTTGCATAAACGGAAGATGTTTTCTAAATTTTTTAAGTTACAGTGTTCAAATTCGTGAAGCTGAACTGGGAATAACTGTTTTAGTGCATCCACAAATGAAAATAAATCCTACACAGACAGCATATACAGGATTATCTTCTCTAGCTGGTGCTGGTGACTCTACTGAGAAGTAGTATGGGTCCTTTACTGTATTCCTAAATTTTGAGTGGCAAAACACTGTCCCACTGCAGACTGTTCCCATAAAATTATTTGATAGATATTAAAATAAAAATGAAATTCAGTCTGCAACAACCTCTCTATATAAAAACATAAAGACACAATGCAAAGATCAGTATTATCCTTTAATTATAGCCTTTACGAAATAATGCAACATCCACAGTCCTGCGTACCAGACCAGCTGCTGTGAGAGTGCTCTGTTGCAGAAAATATCCAACACACTGAAGAAACCAAGGAGGGCAAATGTCCAGTTCCTGTTCTGCAGATCTATCATCAGATCCCAAGCTACCAGGGCAGGGAGAGAATGCAACCTAGAATAAACCTGCATAAACCACCTCTTCCCCCTCTGTGCCCTACCAGAAAGGATTTTTGCCCCGTTTCTGGCTGTTAGAGAAATGCTGCATAGCTCATCGCTGCCCGCAGCCCCGCTTCTCAGAAGAACTGCCATTCTAGACGTCTTGGGAATCCCCGAATGATTCTTCCAGAGGTGCTACAGAGAAGATGTGGCCAGCGGATCGAGGAGAAATTCATGAAAACTAGCTGTGCTATTATACAGCATCTGCCCTTTGTGTGCTACTTTACACGGTCACAGCACAGTCATTTATATAGCCACACTCACTTGGGTTGTGTGACATCTAGTTTACATCTCATCTTGGCTAACTAGAAAACTTGGCAACTGTAGAACACTTTCAGCACTTCCAAGGTTAGACATCTATCTCATGCTGTTTCTTGTTTCAGTTCATTTTTTTTCTTTACTACTTCTTTACACCATTAAACTGCTAAGAAATTCCTTATACATTGGATTTTTTCATCTTCCATCATTTACTGAGCCCTTGCTACAGCATACAGCACATCAGCACTGATTCTGTGTCTGAAGTGCTCCTCTATCACATTTGCAAAGAGATTCAGCACTTTATTGTATGCATTTTTTATACTGAAGCTATGATTTATTTTGCTTACATTTCTTTCTGATAAATTTTCTTCTCAGTTTAGGAAGGGGATAGGTAAGCTTTTCTTTTCCACAGTTGCACCTACGCTCTCCAGTCCTGTGTCACACCCAATCTAGACTCCACCTGATTTATGTCAGCCTTCCGAAATGACAGGACCTTTTTGGGCTATGCTGAGATCAGAGCAGCTCTTTTTGGGCAGAACCATGAATATTTAAGTATTAGTTAAAGGCCAAAGCACTGGACTGTTAAGGATAAGCATTCCAAAAACAGTCATGACAAATAAAGTGGCCAAGAATATGTAAGAAGCCTTTTAAAATAACAGTTCTGAGCTGTGTCGCTTGAACGACTGTGTTTGAATGCTAAGATACTTCATAAAAAAGATGCCCATAATTGCTGAGATATTTTTAAGTATCTGGCTGAATCATGTCTGTAGAGGATTATGAAGAGCAAAGGATTCACAAGTTGGCTGCAAACTTGATCCCACTTGGCTTTTCTTATGTTAGATGTAAGGGTATCTCCAAACTCAGCTTGGCTCCAAAAAAGGTCACAATGCACAAAACCAGAAGTCCCACATTTTCCCAGTCCCCTCAAATATCCAAGATATATCCACAGAAATAGCATGCATGCTGAGCAGCTCTCAGCTGAAAATGAGAGGGAAGAAAGAAAAAAGACCTGAGCGTATTAAGTTCACAAAACCCAACATTGTGATGCAGCTCAGAAACAGACAAATTGAAACAGAAGGTCCTGCCAGTATAGAGTGAGGTATTCATGCTCCCGTGTTTGTATTAAAAGAGCTCATCTTCAGTATTGCAAACATTGCTGTACAACTGCGTCCATAACAGCAACATCCAAAGGAGAGCAGATGTGAAGAATGGCTACTAGGATGGCAAACAGAGAGGCTTTTCACCCAAGGAAGCTAGAAGAGTTTGGTTTGTTTAGTCCAACAAAGTTAGAGCTAAGGGGGGAAAGGCATAAGTGCCTTCTACAAGCAAATTAGGGATGTATCTGAGCTACTGAAGCAAAGGCTAGACTTGACAAAAGAGAAAATAAATATAAACTGGCCACAAGTGAATTTAAACGAGGAATGAGATTGCTAACCATCGGAAGAGTGAAATTCTTAAACAGCTTTCGTATGGAAGCAAAGTGGGCAGTTGAGCTGGAAACTGAGCTTCTAGAGAGCTCGCAGTCTCTCTAGGAAAGCAACTGCCCGCAACATCAGGCAAAACCTCATGATTCAAGCAGTCCCTTTGGGCCCTGTTTCATACAGCCCTAAACCAGGTACACAGAAGGAGAAAAAAAGTTGCAGGGCAGACTGGAGACCCCAAAAACATTTTGAGCAGATATTTTACTGAAGTCGTAGCATCAAAAAAGCAAGACACTGTGAAGTGGGCGAAGCCTGCTACTGACAAGTGGGATGGGAAGAAAGGTTTCTATTTTATGCAGTGAAAAGATCCTGTATCCCCAATAAGTAACTGTGGAAAGGAGACAGGCTCAGGGAAAAACACTGATTAGGACACAGTAACTGTTCAGGTTCTACCTTAATAACAAAGAAGTCTTTAAGAATTCCCCGGCATGAATTAAGATTTCTGCACAAAATATGCCGCACGCTTAAACAAACAGTCTCTTATTTTCTACATGTTTTTTTTTTCTCTGCTGCACCTTAAAATAAATAGTGAGGGGGTGGAATCTAATCTGGATTGAATGAGAGTGTTGCGTTAGGGAAAATACTGAATGTTCCCATTCTTGAAGACTGCAATTATTAATAGATGGAGGTATAAGAAAAAGGGAATTAGCTGCTTAATGCAGCTGCTCTGAGACTGGAAATTCTGGGCCAGAAAATAGCAAGCACACCGAAATGTCCTGTCATTTAGCATATGAGCAAAGGCTGGGATCTCAAGTGGCTGAAGACTAGACTGCAGGGGGAGGGGAGGAGGTAAGGTCACTGAACCCCTAATATATAGAACTGTGGCATCTAAGGTTTCGCATGAACTAAAGCCTGAGGGAAAGAGCATTAAAACCCAGACTACATCTGTGTATGCACTAAGAGCGATGATCCCTGTCAGCCATGGTTTCCTGCAGGTATGTTCACTCTGACAGGTAATAAGGATCGGTAAAGTTTTGCTGGGGAATATTTACCTGATGTCTGACCAAAGCACATAAAGTGCAGAGCATGTCCCGATACAGTGCACAGGTTCCCAGCTGTGTGCCAGGAATCTACTTACAGGGACAGAATAAGAAAAACAGGAGTCAAGACCCAAAAGCCCTTCCCCTCTGTTAAGTGGACCTAGTGGAGGAAGAGGAGTTCCTTGCAAAGGTGGATGAGGCAGTCCTAGAGTCTGAGTGAAGGTAACAGTGGTGCATCTACATCCAGAAACCACTTGGGAGAATCTCTATTCTCCACAGGAGTAGGGCAGGGGAAAAAGAGCGGCCACCCTGCCCGGCCTCTCTGCTTCCCCTGAAGAAGGAGCAGGTTTCTGTAGTGCAGGGTCCGCTGCCTCGGTGGAGGCTTCCCATAGCGTGGTTCCCCTCACACTCATGCAGCCCTCAACAAGACCAAACCAGCCATACTTCATGTTCAGAGAGGACGCTGCATATGTTCATCCTCTGAAATCCTCACAAATTCAACCTGTGACCTCTAGGCATAGTCCTCTCTATTAAAAATGTGAAACACAGAACCACAAGACAGCTGAGGTTGGAAGGCATTTCTGGAGATTGTCCGATCCAAATCTGTGCTCAAAGCAGGGTCAGCCAGAACAAGTCCAGTTTGATTTTGAGCCTCCCCAGGGAGAGAGAGTCCACAGTCTCTCTGGGCAATCTGTTCCTAGTGTTTTTTCACCCTAACAGTAAAAAAGGGTTTTCTTATGTTTAGGTTGAATTCCCTTTATTTCAGGTTGCAGCCATTGCCTCTTGTCCTTCCATTGGGCATCACTGAGAAGAGTTGGACTCCATCCTCTTTACTCACCCTCCACCGGTATTTATGCACATGGTGTGGTGGGTTGATGCTGTCTGGACGCCAGGTGCCCACCAAATCCATTCTGTCACTCCCCTCCTCAACTGGACAGGGCAGAGAAAATATAACAAAAGGCTCGTGGGTCCAGATAAGGACAGGGAGAGATCACTCACCAATTACTGTCACAGGCAAAACAGACTTGACTTGGGGAAATCAATTTAATTTATTACCAATCAAATCAGAGCAGGATAATTAGAAATAAAACCACATCTTAAAAATACCTTCTCCCCACCCGTCTCTTCTTCCTGGGCTTAACTTTACTCCCAATTTTCTCTACCTCCTTCCCCTGCAGTGGCAAAGCGGGACGGGGAGTGGGGGTTGCGGTCAGTTCATCACACATTGTCTCTGCCGCTCCTTCCTCCTCAGGGGGACGACTCCTCACACTCTTGCCCAGCTCCAACATGGAGTCCCTCCCACAGGATACAGTCCTCCATGAACTTCTCCAACGTGATTCCTTCCCATGGGCTGCAGTTCTTCATGAACTGCTCCAGCGTGTGTTCCTTCCATGGGGTGCAGTCCTTCAGGAACAGACTGCTCCAGTGTCGGGCTCCCCGTGGGGTCACAAGTCCTGCCAGCAAACCTGCTCCAGCCTGGGCTCCTCTCTCCCCACAGGGCCACAGACTCTGCCAGGAGCCTGTTCCAGCTTGGGCTTCCCATGGAGTCACAGCCTCCTTCGGGCACATCCATCTGCTCCGGCATGGGGTTCTCCATGGGACTCAGGTGGATATCTGCTCCACCATGGACCTCCATGGGCTGCAGGGGGACAGCCTGCCTCACCATGGTCTTCACCAGTGGCTGCAGGGGAATCTCTGCTCCGGTGCCTGGAGCACCTCCTCCCCCTCCCTCTTCATGGACCTTGGTGTCTGCAGAGTTGTTGCTGTCACATATTCTCACTCCTCCCTCTGGCTGCAGTTGCTGTTGTGCAGCCACTTTTCCCCCTTCTTAAGTGTGTTATCCCAGAGGCGCTACCACCGTCGCTGATGGGCTCGGCCTTGGCCAGCGGCGGGTCCGTCTTGGAGCTGGCTGGCGTTGGCTCTGTTGGGCAGAGGGGAAGCTTCTAGCAGCTTCTCACAGAAGCCACCCTTGTAGCCCTTCCACTACCAAAACCTTGCCACACAAACCCAATACACATGGATAAGATCCCCTTGAGCTTTCGATTCTCCAGTCCCAGCTCTCTCAGCCTCTCCTTGCATGTCAGATGCTCCAAGCCCCTAACCATCTCAGTGGCCCTAAAGCACAAGTTTGTTCACCTATTTAGCGCAACTTTTAAAATGGGATAGTAGGTATAATGTTATTTGCCACTCTTAATTTGAATTAGAAGATGGTACATCTTCTTATCCACTTTCCATTGTGATTATTGTTAGAGATTACAAACAGGGTTTGTACTTCGAAGAGACAGCATCTATTTATGACTAAATGCTTCCACGATCTAGTGCGATTGCCATTTCTTCTAAGAAAAACAGGGTCTACAATTAAGACACGTTAATAAATCTCTGCTAAATGTAGTCTATAAAGAAACATTGCTTTCATTCTTTGAAGTTACTTGAACAGGGTTAAGAGCACGTGTGCAGACATCACAGGCTTTGAAGATAATATGCAATATTTTTAGAAAGAAGTATGCTCACGTATTTGTGAATAGAATATATGACAATTTCTGCCATCTGTGGGAATGCACGTTAAGGGAGACAAAGATTGCATTCTTTGTATTTCCAATGTAGTTTTGCAAATGTATAAGGAAACCAACGCACAACAAAGCACAATGTTTTTGAGAGAGCAAAAAGACCAGATTTTGAGGCACACTAAGCACCTACTGAGAACAACAGCTGATGGATTTCTCATACTTGTGAAGTTTAACCACAGCAATTAAAGGTTAGTTAGTTTAAAAGAAAAAGGTGGGTTGTAAATCACGTTCATTTTGGATGATAAGCCAAATGTATTGATAAGACCATAAAAAAAACCCCTGTCCTTGTGAGTCAAGGCGCAGCTTTCGGAGGGCTCAGGAGAGGGGAGCTTGTGAGCTCGCGCCTGGCAGGAGGGGAACATGAATGCGGCAGAAGATCTCGCCCAGCGGTTCCCTGCCAGCTCAGCCCCCTGGCAGGCAGCCAGTGCCCGTGCCACCAGCAGCCCTCACGGAGGCCCCGGGGAGCTCAGGGGAACTAGCACGGGGCGTCCTGGCGTTCACATTCACACTGGGGTCAACAGTATTAGTGTGGAAGCTTATACACTTCTTCCTGATAGGGGATTCTGTATGAAAGCATCCCATCTGGCCTTGGTCCCCTCCCTTATCCTGCTTGTTTCAGCTTATTTCCACACTCAAGCAACCCCACATGGCGGTTTGAGGTAAGTATGTCAATCAGTCTTAAACAAAGTTGGAGCTCTGCCTCAAGAGTGCTTTGCTGCCAATCACCTGTGCTTTAGTCACGAGGTCTGACAATCCCGGTGGATGATCCCATAGTACTTTACCACACTCTAAGAAAGGTACAGCACGGCTCCATGCAAAGTATCGTATTTCATGTATATAGCATACAAAGAGCAGAAGAAGGTGCTGTTCTTGTGAATTAAGGATTTCCAAGTGTACGCCTTTAAGGGAAACTTAGTTGAAACCAATGGGGCAACCTTAAAGAGAAATTATTAGAAAATATGAAAACTCCCTGATTAGTTAGAAGTAGTAACAGAAATTGTGTTCAGAAGAATTCTGAGCACCTTCTCTTTGTGGACTCTCTCATCTACCGAGAAATCTGATGAAGCGAAACTGAACAGGGTCATGTTAAAAGGCGGGAAGCCCCTCCTATTCAGAAAATAGTTTATGAAAAAAGAGAAGCTAAGATTTTTCTTTTGCTGTATTTTACATGTCTGAAAATCTGATCAATATAATCACCAGCTTATTTCTGAAGAGTAGAAGCACACCTTTACATCTTTCATGAGTAGCAATCGCAGAAATCAGGCAGTTATTATCATCCCTATGAAATGTACTTGAAAGTTTAGCCTTTTTGAACTTATTTATGGTAGCCTACGAGATAGACAGCCTAATTCAGAATTTTACACAGTGACATCTGAAAGTGATTTTTGAGTTAATAAAAAGAAACCAGAGAGATGACTTTGGAAAATTAACTACTGAGTTTCTCTTACACACACACACGCACGCGCACACACACACACACTCTGTGACTTTGAAGAATCACGTATTTGAGCGAGCGCTTAACTTCATATCCGTGTACGGTAAAGCATCATATTCTTCACTAAACTTGCCATTGGATATTTTAAGAAGTGCCAAATAATATTGTACTTCCTGTGAAGAACTGCTGCCCACCCAGTAGTAGTTAAAACAATACTAGCACCTTATCACCGTTAAGCAGAATACTGGAGTGAGTCAAGAGACCCGAGGTTTTTTTCCCTTTCTGACACTGAATATGTGATCTGCAGTTCACTGGTTTTTGTGCTGCTGTATTCCCAATTATAACCTGGCAAAATTGTTTTCCCACATCTATAAGGGACTTTCTTCACAATAGATGGAAATTGTGACCCGAGGGCTATGCGTTTTTATTCCACAGTGTATTTCATTCTACAATAAGCACCTACTGAACAGTAAGAACTAAGCTATTGCTAATTCTTTAAAACTGTTGTACAAAGACAAAAGCTCAATTTCCACTCCACGGAAAGCTTATTAAGTAAATTATAAGGGGTTCCAAACTGGCACTGACTCTGTGGTGAAAGGTTAACCATCAACAATTTCGAACCTAGCCTAGCTCGATTTTTACTTCTCCCTTTTATTGCCACACTGGTAACTTAAAGAGAAGTGGTATATGCGCAATGGTTCTTGCTATCTATCCAGAACAGTTGTACCTTGGCGCCTGCATCACTGTACAATTGTATGCCCTGGCAGCCCTCTTAGTTCTGTTTCTTCTTCTGCAGATGATAGAAGAATTTTGACATTGGCCCATCAATTACACAATTAATTTTAAAGAGATGCCCACAAACCCCCTTATGTCTCAGGCTCCTTTGTCCTCTAATTCCTCTACCAGGAACCACTGGAAGGAATGTTAACAGGCCAACAGAAAATATTTTGTCATGAATATGAAGTGGATGCAGCCTCTTTCCACCAACACATGTTCTGCCTTTTCCTTGCGGTACCCTCACATTTAATTTATTCAATATTTAGCACACATACGCATTTTTATTTCCTTTCTCTGCTTTGATCACAGAACATGTTCAAAGAATATTCCATGTGCACCGTTCACACAAGTGCCTTCATTTAATTGCTCAGGTAATTCACCACATGTGCTCACCAGGCTGAGGGAGCACAAGAAGTTTTCAGCCATGAATGCTCTCATGTGAATGGAAAACTGGGAAGTGACGAATGAAGCATTTTCTATTGAGTTTGTACAACCATGGACACCGCGGGTACAACCAGGAACAACAACGATGCATGTAGCTTAGAAATCTGATTTCCGTGGAATTGTGCGAGTGAAAATCAGTCACTCAAAACTCTCAAAAAAAGCACAAAAAAGGAAAGCTACAAAGAAAGGCAAAATTAATTCATTTGGAAACCGCAAAAGAACCTGGGAGGTAATTGCTGCCTTCTGTAACACCTATTCCAACATTTATTATTCTATTCAACTACGTCTATTGCCGATGTTAAGTATCAAAATGCTTCCAGGAATCATGGTTTACCATAATATGAACACAGTTCAGATGATCTTAATACGATACAACCTGGTACTACAATGTACAAGAACAGAGCTGCATCGGAGAGGCAAATTGAGAAGACTGCTCTCTGCAACAGCCCAGAACGGCTTCCAATGTGCCATCGCTATTTAGATAACATTGTGACAGGCACTTTACAAATTACCCGGAATTTATGGGCCAGATCGTGACACCATTACTCATGCTGAAAACCAGCACATAACGGCAGCAGCCCCACTGAAGTCAGCAGACTACCAGACCTGAAGTCATGAGCAAGGGTTTCACAGCCTGGCTCAACTCTGTCCCTGGGCAGATAACCTACGGACCCACAGACGCGCAGTCGGGTTTTGCAGCAAAGGTACATAACAAATCTGAAGCAACGATTTCCAGCAGCAAAGTGGGGAAGGGGAGGAGGGGCAGGGAGAGAAGCTGTAGGCTCCTCTCATGCTTTGTTAGGCTTCCTGGCTCCAATCTTAAAAAAAAAAAAGCATCTCAAGGGATACAGGATTTTTTTTTTCCCCTCCTTCTTCTTTTCTTAGTGCAAGATCAACTACAGTTTTCTTAAGGAACAAAAAAAGACGGCAATGCTAAAGTTAAGAATATTGCCTTATCAGTCAGCTACATACAAGAAATATAAGAGTTGTCAAGACAATATTAAAGGTTTTAATGATATGCCAATGCTCCTTTGGGAGGATACAGGCTCTCTAAATCTTTTTTGAATGCAATACCAAGTTACAAATTACCCACATGTCATTCCTGTGTTCTCCTTTATCTCTTCCTCCACTCTTCCTCTATGATTGCTATAGTTTTTGTATTTTTATTTTCTTTGTGGAGTTAAGCTCTAATCATACTTGATCCTAGCCATATTAGCTTCTTTTTTATGAAAGGGGAAGACTTTTATAACCACAGCAACAAATTTCTTTGTGACATGATTTATCTCATTCCTTTTTATGGTGGTGAGGCTTTTTTCCCCTTTAATTACCCAACAGAAGCAAAGTCTCTCATCCTTTCCTCATCTTTATGTACTTTGCTTTCAACCAGTTCCAGATGACAGCATGGAAGAAAGTTTTCCAGCTCAGTACAGCCACCTCCTCTTATATATTTGGGCTGACTTGCACTACAGAGAACAGGCTACAGAGTTTGTACTGACCATCCAGTAAAAGTGTCTTCTGCTATGAGCGCTTCTTGCAGTGATATTCCTTTTCCCCATAGGAAACTGGCTCTTCCTCACAGGCTCTGTGGGGATCCCAGCCCTTCCAGAGCTTAGCTGTGGAGTGAGGTCTCATTCTCTCAGATCTCATCTCTTCGTCCGCTAATTCCCCTGCATGCTCTGCAGCATTTGTCAGCTCACTCTTCCGTCCTCCAGCCCCGCAGCACTCAGGCTTACCGGGCACTCCCAGCTCCATCCTCTGCCTTCGCCTCCTTTGCTTCTGCACTGTGGTGTCCACAAGCACGTCTTGTAAGTCAAAAACGGCCTCGCAGCGTGCTGTAGGAACACACTTCGATTAAATGGTCACAACACAAATTCAGCCATTTCTTTTCCCTCCCCCTCATGCCCCATTTTCTGATGTTTATCACTGTTTCCATGAGAATTGCCTTTCTCCATTCAAGACCAAGATTTAATATTCGTATTTGGGAGCGGCAAAGCTTTCCCTGGCAAGGAGCAGTTGCACCAGCGGATGCATGGAGTCACAAAACAACAACGGGAAGGTCTGAGCTGGGTCACCTACAGGTGAACACCCGCATTTGCCTGAATGCGGAGCGACGACAAGGTTTGCTTTCAAGGACTTGCATGATTCCCAGGCTGTAACCAGCCCGGGGGCTGCGCTGGCGCTGGAGAGAAGGCAGTTCGGTATGCTCGACCGCTTCTGCTGCCTTCTGTCCTCGCCTGCAGGAGCTGCGGCACGCCGCCCTGCCGCCCCTCTGCACCGGGCGGCTGCGCCTCGCTCCCGGCACCGGCACCGCTCCTGCCCGCGGCGGTGCAGTGGGACGCCCGGGCAGCTGCCCACCTTCTGCTGGGGCACGATCGCACCCCTCCAGTGAGACCGGCATGATTTTTAAACGCTGCCTGGGACAGGACTGTGTTTGGAGGGGAAGAGGTCTCGATCTTGCACTTGAGCAGGGCTGTTTCGTGGAGCTCCATTTCCCTTTTATTTCCTGAAGAATCATGGCCAGGGAATCCCAGACACCCCAAAACCTCCTTAAAAGCTGGAAAGGCCGTGGCAGAGCAGCTGTAACCCCCAGTGGCACCAACTCTGGCAGATTTTGAGTGCTGTGAGTGGTACCTCTGCAGCCCCAGCCCTCGGCAGCTCTCGACCAAGGCAGGGGACGACTGCACAGGCACAGCCAGCTCTGCCAGGGGCCTGGGCAGGCCTTGGGAAAATGTTACGGTAATGAATAACTGACTGACATTTAGCAACCTAAAGCCTTTTGTGCAGCTAGGGAAATGTCACCATGCATTTTCTTTTCAAGGAAACGTGTGGGCCATGCTTTACAAATGGATGTTTGCAGAGGGGAGAGGGGCGCTGGGGAAGGGACCTTCACTCTGTTTGCAGCAAAAACAGAAGCAAAACTCCACCTTTTTAGGTGAAGGTAAATATGTCAAACCGCTGACATCAGAGGGGAAACTCCCTCCCTCCGTGCCGTCTTCACCTAGCTTGCATCGCTTTAGCAAAGCCAGAGGTTGCTAAAAAACACATGGCGTGAAAAATAAAATAGCCCATAACTCTGCAACAGTTGGAAGGGAGTTTTAGCTCATTCTTCATCTCTTTCACGTGCTGTGTTGAAATATGAGGCCAAGAAGGAGGCCAAAAGACTTAAAAGGCCTATCATGAGGTAATTCAGGCACAAGCCCCGAGCAGGGGAACACAATGATAGCAGTGTGTTCGCTGTTTGCACAGAACTTGAAATATCAGAGCCCCATAGACCCTAAAATGCACAATTAAAAATGAAACAACTCCTTGGGGCCCAGAGATTACCCACATCTCCCCCTCTGAAAATGTTTCACTCAAGTGTCCTATAAAATTGGTAATTGCTTGTGGCACCTGCACAACGTAGCTGTTGAGAAGAAACCCATAAAAGAACACCCGAGGTCACATACCCGTGCTTGCCATTGTGTCCACCAGTGACCGTCACGTGTGCCTGTGCTTTATGCAAAGCACAGAAGATTCAAGCAGCAGCAAGCAGCATGGAAATGGTCTTCCCAGCTTCGGGAGAGGCAGCACGGCGTAGCCGACCTGTCCCATACAAGGGCCCCAGTTCTCCAGCAGGACCCTACAAAGGAATCATCCACAGAAGAAAGGGGGTCAAAGAAACAGACTGCATGGGGTCCATCTCTTGAGCAAGCACAGATCTGCTCCTGGGTTTAATTCCTCCTCGAGGCTCTCCGACGGTAACGGCAGAGCCCAAGAAAGCAGAAGGCAGTGGTTTGCCACTTGGCCGTGAGGGCGAAGGTGGGCTGATGTCACTTTTGTACCCCCACGATTCCCCCGTGCAGCAACTGCTCCCAGTTGCCGGAGGGGTTCTGGGCAACTTCTGGCATCTAATGCAGATGGAGGTAATACCAGTTTTCAGCCAGGGAACGGGCAGTGAAGAAGTCCTCAAATCCGGCGCCGAGATTGACACCCGAGGCCAGCACACTGGAAAGACAGACCACGCTGGCAGCAGGCAGATTGAAATACAGGGCGGTGCAGCAAGCACGGACCCAGGTTTTACCAACTGCTGGGCATCACGCATAGACATATTTGCAGTACCCATGGGACGGCAAACATGCAGAAGAAATAAGTGGAATTATGAAACAGCCCAGCCTGTTAGGACACTTACTTGTGGAGGGGGCTCCCTGCCCCACAGGCGTTTGTTGCAGGGCTTCCGTGCTTGGCGAGGTCCATTTGACTGAAGGGTGGAGGGTGTCACAAACCCTGTATACTTATTTTGTGTGCTTGATCCCATAATTGTTGCTAATGTGGCATTTACAACTGCAGCATCAGACCGTAGAAAAGCAAAAATCAAACAGGAGAAATTAGCTGTAATAAGTAAACTCACTGCCCAGCTCAACTGAATCAGTGAAGCAAAGAGAAAAATAGACCCTTTTTGGAATGACTAAATACATACAGAAGAATTTTATATTAAAAAAACATAAAAACACATACCAAATTTAAGAACTGAGAACTCTAGCTTAAATGATAGCTTTAAAATATTACCATAGATTAATATTCACGGTTTACAAAGTGGATAAATTTATTCATACTCCATATAGATGACGTACTTCCCTCTCGAATGCCAGTCGTTTTAGTTGCTATCTTCAAATTACTCTTCTCAACAACTGAAAAACAAGCAAAACGAGTGTAGGCAATCTCACAAGACTGGCTTGTATTTTCTTGTAGTAATAGCAAAACGTTCCTTCAAAGCTAAAATCTGAACGCAGCGACAGAAGCTGTCTCAACCAGACGGTGGCACTATAAGCACTTGCTATCATAAGGGCATTAGAAATAGGAACCCCCCCCAAAATAAACCAGCGTAACAACTGCAGTATCATTTTACAGCACTGCATCTTTTAATTTATGAGAGACCTTCACAGATGGCTAAACATACATGAATCGCCTGTGTTACGGAGCCCAAACCATTAGCTTAACGAACAGCATGCTGAAAAGAGAGTAAGAGTGTCTCATGACATTTTAAAAAAAGCTTTCAAAAGAAAAACAAAAACCTTTCTTTCCCCATTCCCCTTCCAGTCCAAGTTTTTCAAACCCTTCTCAAATAGCAGGGAGGAATCTCAGTGGGTGCCAAATGACCTCTCTCACCGCACCACGAACATCAGCGCATGGATATCAAAATATATCAAACGCAGAAAGTACGGGGCACTGGCTCAAAACTGTTTCTTGAGCAGATTAAGTGGCAGGGTGTATGGGACAGCAGTCCGGTATTCAATATATCAGCAGCAGTAATTTGTGAAATGTACAGATTACGTGTTTGCCATGGCGTATAAATCAGAAACGTAAGGAAGACGGAAAATCCGGGAGGATAGCCTGGCTCCTCCGGTGGCAGTGGGACTTCTGCCATTGACTTCTGTGTGGCCGAGATTTCCCCTTAAGGGTCGCATCAAAATATACAGGGCCTGACTTTTTCACAGAAGTGTGAATCCCTGTGCACCGGCAGCCCCGTTCCTGGTTTACAGGAGGAAGAGTGGCAGGAAAATCAACCAGAAAATGTGCCTGAAAGTACAATGGATGCTCTGCCTGTTGGAGGGAAAGAAAAGAGGCATGCAGCCCTCTGGACATCATACTAACCGAGTTCCCCTGCTAACAACAAAGTTACTTACCATTCTTCTCCTGCTTTAATTGCATTTGCCACTGTTTCTTCAGAGGCTTCTTCGCCTTCTTTCATGCATCATTTTTGTGGGATTATTTCTTTTTAAGGACTATTTATTGCTTTCCCAGGTTAGTCTCTCAACTGTTCTATGTTATTATTCTTTGTTGTGGAAAGTGGAAAATACCCATGTTGTTGGTCAGTATTCCTTCTCTTCTCTGGCATCAATAAATGACACATTCATATATACTGCTTTAAATTAATTGATTTCAAAACGTTTACCAAACGAAGCCTGCAACACCACTGGTTTACAGATGGGGAAACATGAGAAAACTCAGAACCAGAACAATGATTTAGATACTGATCCTGCAAACACTTGTTCATATGAATAACTTTACGAGAGCATTTGATGTGGCTACTTAGATACATCAAGTTACTTGTGTGCAAAAGTGTTTGAGGACCAAATCCTTATCCACTAACAGCAGCTGCAACTGACTTTTCTTCTTCAACTACCTTGTAAAAAATTGTAATTCTCAAGCAAAACATTGTTTTTAGCAGTAGCTCCTCAGAATGAGAAGGGGAAGGGAAGTAGCAAAATCCAAAGTTGTGATTAGAAAAAAAGAATCTGATTTGCAAAACAGTCCAGATTAAAAATAAGTAAAGAATTTTCCTTTTTTTCTTTAACCATGAAAAAACATACAGTAAAAATTTCCCTGGTCTTTTTCATGTTGAAAAGTCAAAAACTGCGCTGCCAAAAACTTCTCAAGTTTGGTAGCAGCAACAGCATGTTTGAGGTTACACAGGAGGTTTCACCACGTGACATTTCAGCTGCTGGGAAATGTGGCTAATATCAGGGATTTGCCTTGATTACATAAAGATACTCTGTTCAAAGAAAACTCACTATTATTCACTGCATTGTAAATGAGAAAAGCTATAGAACCAAACTACGCAAGGCCAACAGCCATAGTCCCAAAGGAACAGCCATATTTTACCGATACACAGCACATACAGGAAGAGGCCGAATATCTGGCTTCTTATTCCAATTGTCCCGAAGGAAGATCTTTTTCAGCCATATACATTTATGATAGATAGACAAACAACATGGGGAAGTCAACAACTTGCCAAAGCCTGATGAATGTGAAAAATGTTGTTTCTCTCTTTCCCGGACTTTCTCCAGCCAGGCGCATTGCTCCAGGCCTTCTGCGGCTCACATCTTCTGTGAGTAGCGTAGCAAATGACCCTTTCCTTCTACCACGGAAAATAATCAGCGCTATCTGAGAAGAGAGATTCCTTAAAACTGATAAGTGTACTACGCATACCCACTGGACTAGATCCTGCTTTTAGGATGGATCTTCCATTGTTTTGACCAGCGATCCGGTCTGTCCTGCCTTGCCTGATTTTCCCACACTGGGTCAAATAAGAGGTAACAGCAGATGAAACAGAGCTCTAGAGTACTACAGAAGGAAAATGCCTGGATATTCTGAAGCATCACGTTCATATCATTAAACAGGCTGGACAAAGTCATTCTGAAGTTAGGGCAAATCTTCTCCGTAAAGTTTAAATCACTTCCAAAGGACATAACCTTCTACAAGATATGCATCTTTTTATTTTTTTTTTTAATCCTGGACTAATGAAAACATGGGGAGTTACCTTGCCTTACATTTACAAGTGGTTAATTATTACTGTGATCAGTTCCCTCACTGAAATGAAAACGCTCTGAATCAAGATGAGGGAAGAATGCGTATCAGTCCACAAACTTAAACTATATATGTGTGTGTATATACACACACACTTTATTTATTTATTTATTTATTTACTTTTTCTTCCTAGAATGCAAAGAAAGCTAAGGACATGTCTCAGAGTGAATAATCAGACTGACTAAGAGTTTCCTTGGGGAAACAGAAAATGAGGAAATGTCACCATGATTTTCTTCTTGCTTTGCTCAGAAAAAAATTATTTTTACTTCTGGTTTCCCAGTGAAAAAAAAAAACACACAAAAAAAGATATCCTCATGGGGACATGAGCTCACTTCTGCACACTCCAACATGTTAGTCATTCCCACTTGGTTCCTCTTGTTCGATAGCTTATCCTTGCTCAACTTACAGAAAATAAATTCAATGGGACTTTATCAGGCTACCAGAGCAGTAGCAAAATAGCTCACATTTCCCTCTGATATTGTACTGCTCTACTTGTTGAGGCCAAAGCATTCAACAGAAACTCATCAGCAGTCTTACAGGAGATCCTCAATCACCACACCAGGGGCAAAGTTGTGATAAATTAATATACAGCTCCAAACTCGAACTCAATCATCACATCCTACCAGCCAACCCCTGCAAAGGTCTTTGTGCAGAAATGCATCACACAGAAGAGCTTTGATGCAACATACACTTTAAGCAGCCTTCTTCATGTCAGACTCATTTCTCCTGCTCCTTAGCTTCTCTGCGGATCTTTTATCTTCCCCAGCAGTGACCAAATGAAAAAGGAAGCCCGTAAGGAACAACCACACTCGGTAGCAAAACTAATCCACGGTTTGCTCTGAGAGTCTTGCCTGCTCACATGTGCACGCTTTCCTGAGGGCTCGCTGCCGGGCAGGAGCAGGACCACCACTGCTGCAAGGAGGAGCAGGATCCGGCCCCAGGTGAGATCACTGGGTTCACAGGGAGAGGCTGTTTCATGAGGGAGCGCTGCCGGGAAGAGCACCAAATCACTCCTTTAGACCCACTTCACCGGCTAATTTTGGCTCATCAGTAATACAAAAAAGACATTTCTTTTCCCGGATTTGGTCATTACCTTCCTCCTTTTACTGCAATTTATAGGTCAGGATAATCCAGATACTGTGACAAAAAGTGGAATAACAAACTCAGCAGAGTTTCCGCTTAAAATGCTTCAATAGTGTTTCCTCTGCCTTAAGTTTTCAGCTCTTGTCAGGCCAAGCCTCCTTCCTATGCATAGCTTGGACCAGAGTAGATGAAGAAAACTCTGTCGGGTTATCTGCTTGAGGATACGTGATCCGGACAAGCAGCAAGCCTGTAGAAGGGGGTCCTTCTCCAACACGCACACTGCCGGGCAGGGAGCAGCTCTCCTTCTGCAGAGAGCAGTGGAGAGGCGCCGGGAGAGCTCGGGAGGACAGCACAGCAACCCTGCCCTGAGCCGAAGTGACCACGTGAGAACCATCTATCTCCTAGATATCTATCTATCTCCTAGATATCTCCTAGTCATCTGTATCTGTTGTAATGCACAAGCTCCACGGGCCCACTTGGAGCGTCTGTAAAGCCTCAGAAAATGCCCAGAGACAGCCCCCAAATCCCCAGTGTTTCATTACAGAGCAGCGCAGGAGAACACACCCAGCAGTAAACCGCCTCAAAATCAGGCGATCTGGGTGTTTCAGAAGCTCATGATGTGAGAAGCTCAAGACGCGAATTTCTTCAGGCTTTATTTCACCACATCTGTCTGGAGCGTAGTCTTAGCACTAAATTATATCACCAAGTAGGACCAAATTTACCCTTACGGTTGGTTCTTCAAAGAAGTACTACAATGTAGAGAGACTCTCAGAAAAATGCTGGTTTACTCAGCCTGAAATGCTGTGTTCACTCAACCTCTGGTTCAAAGTGTTTTCAGCAGCATCACGATTCCTGGCCTGTCCTCCTCGGGGCTGGGAACCCTTCAAATTACGGGGCTCCCTGGCTTTTGGGGAGCAAGGACCCTTTGGTGGTTGATGGCTCCCTGAAGCCCTGGCAATGCCGGGCAGCTTTGCCGAAGTGACATCCTTGTCAAATTGCAGCAGGGTAAGAGCCGTGCGACTGCACGCGGCACCTATTTCACAAATCCCTCAGAGATTTCAGAGAGGGAGAAGAGTTGATTCTGCCCACTCTAGATGCAAACCTAAGTTCAGAATGGATTTTTTTGTGAATTGGGAAAGAAGACTGGGGTTTTTTTGGCTAGCTTTGTACATAAATACTAAAAATTCTCTAAGCAACAGCTCTAAAACAGAACTGGGATAATTCACAGCAATCGTCAACACTCAGGAAATCATACACATCTTTTAGTGGCACCTCAGACACAAAACCAGACTCTCCCTGGTGCCATAAAACACAGAAACTGAATCTAGATTAAAAATACGTTCTGCTATTATGTACTATCATTGCCAGGCTTCAGCAGAACTAAATCATCTTTCTACTAATGGAGAAAGAAACCTCAGCTAAAACCAACTAGAAAACTCAAGTAAAAATCAAAAGTAGCGGTACAGAAGTGACTGCAGAGGGAAGATAAAAGCCACTGACAAGAACAAGCCAGGCTGTGACACAGCCTTTCGCGAGCTGGCTGCCTCATTACAGGAAAGCCTGCAAAACCAGGCAGGCTCTCAGTGTCGATAAATGAGAAGCAAAAATGGAAAGATAAAGCCCGCTATGAAGCCGAAGGGGAATAAGTGCGTGGCTGCGGTGAGGGAGCAGCCGCTGCTCCGAAGAGCTGCTTTCTGGCTGAATGCTGGAACTACGAAGGAGGCCAAGAGAAAATCGTTTCTTCAAGATGTCCGGGAAAAAATGACAGACCTTTAATTAAAAAGTTTGTGTGTGGGAAAGCTGTATGTGGTCCTAGAAAGCAGGGAAGACAGCAGACAAACTTCTTGCTAGATGAGCAGCCTCGTGCCAAATGAAGACTCAGGAACTGACAGGCAGATGTAGAGAATGCAATCCCAGCACGAAAGGATGTACTCGATACCCTGGTAGCTGAGTCTGGCAGCTACTCGCGGGTCACTAGCTTTCAGACTTAGACAACACATGTAGCACCGAGCCAAGCTGAACCCCTCGCAGCTCAGAGGGGTTCTGCACAGCCTGGGGCTGAACACTCCCACCTCCACCGCAGCCTTTACAGACCACCGCAGCTCCCGAGGCCAAAAGGCTGTTTAATCGCCGTGGGACACTCCCTTTTCATTCCACATATAGGTCACTAATCCAACAAGAGGGCTGATAAGCAAGCCTAGATTTTATAATCTTGCTTCTACTTGCATCTTCTCTCTGATGCTCCTGCCGACAACAGGGACATAGGTGAGACATTTCCAAAGCGTCCTGATGGACGTGATGTCTCTCTGGAAGAGAGTCCCTCTCCCACCATGAGAGAGGGCACTTAGGACTTGCACTGCTCTTGCTCCAGTCTTGGAGCTGTGACGGCAGGTCAGCATGTCATATCATTGGCAACCGAGGACATCCCAGAAATGCCAGGGCAAAGGACTTACTGGAGACAGTGGCAATCTAGCCAGAGGAAGGGAGGCAGAGAAAAATTCAAAGATGTTTCCTTTTAGAAAGGTGAATAGAATGATGACTATTCTTACTGCTCTTCAAAGGGAAGAAGCCCTACCTCCAGGGATAAAAACCTGAAAGATTAAGAAAGAATGAGACTCGGCGAGGCAGAGTCATAACTGGAACGAGAAGTGATTATTTCATTTTGCACCTTTCTGCCTGACTTTTGAACAGCTATGAAAAAAAATCTTCATTTCAAAACTTCCCGAGGCAGGAGCCACACCTTCCATCACAGATAAACTCTTCCAGGTAATCCCATCAAAGTCAAATCCCACTTAGCTTGTTTGCTACACAGAGATCCACTGATTCCAAACCACCATTTCCCTCTTGAACTCATTACCTTCAGGAAGGAAATATTCTTCTGGAATGCACATGTATTATTATCCCCACACGAATCCATTTCTAAGGCATAAAAGTCCCCCAACCCTTGCCCTACAATTACCTATGGCAGTGATTAAAACCTCATTTAATGTAATAGTAACACTGAATATTTGCAGTACGTATCTGACAGTAGCCAGCAGAAGTTCCAATCAAGATTAGAGGCTGTGGTGTGATTTACTGACTGTCAGAAAGCTCTCGGTAGCTGCGAGTTGACTGAATCGGAAAACCGCTCGGCATCATGTAGAGGAGGCACAAGTTAACAGGCAAAGGTCAGAGGTAGCTGGGGTTTGCTCGCCTCCCCCACAGACTCATAACTGCTCATATAAAGGGAGAGGAAGACAGTCGAACGGAGCTGCTGGGAATAGCTCAAAGCCAAGGGAACTAAGCCAAGCCGCTTAGGGGACCTGTACAAAAAAAGGATCACAACATCGTGTGTGGTGGTATGTCGCTGTCACACAGACTGTATTGAGCAGTAGAAACTCTGTGTAGAAAGCCAGATTTGATGAGAGAGAACGATTAGGAAAAGTGATGGATATGGTTTGTCTAGAAGATCGCATAGTAAGACATGAGAAGAGCCGAGAATTTACACTTTGAAAATACCACACCAGAGCTTTGTTTATTTGGTCCTACAAGAGTGTTGTTACACGTCGCCTAAATGGCTAGCTTCCAGAAGAAAGGCAGGGCTTTCAGGTGACCTACCTTGACACGCCAACAGGTAAGACACCTGCAGAGACAGCGCGTCACACGGGGCTCCTTTCGCAGGCAGCGGAGAGCGGCTAGCAGGAGGCGGCGCGTCGGACCCGAGCCACCCGTGCAGCAGGAGATGAATCATGCCCTGCAGGTGTCCGAACCTCCCCACGGACTGCAGGTGGAGCCCAGGTGACTAACTCTGACACAGATATTGCGGACACCTACTTTTGGTCAGATTAATCTCTTCCTACCCCCACCACACTCCCCACCTCCCAAGCATCCACATGCCTCAGTACTGAAGGTATGGTTAGTGCTTTAACTCTTTTTGAGAGCTTAACTCGCGCTTGCTGGTTCTGGCCTTATAGTCCAATCCACAGACCCACCTAGAAGGACTTTTGGGGCTCTAAAGACATCAAGGCTTTCATTTGCCTCCTCCTTCACCCCCCAGAGGTTAGTGCTGCCCGGTCGTGCCATGCGACAAGGGGACGTGACTCCATCACGTAGGTCACGTCACCCTCCCTGCTCCTCGCGTCGCTGCTCAGCCCCGGCCGCGCTCTCGCACGTGGAGCTCACTGAGGCGAAGGAGGGAAGCTGCCCCTTCTAGGCGAGGGAACGGGCATCCAAACAGGCAAGCTCCGGTAAAAAAAAAAAAAAAAAAGCCTGTGGTACCTTAGTGATTCAAACTGACATTTCAGAAAAGTTTGAATCACTAAGGTACAACAGGCTTTTTTTTTTTTTTAAGCGCACACTTAGTTTCAAGCAGACATTGGCTAAGGAAGGACTTTGCTCACACGAGACCTCCACAGGGCATCAGAGCCTCGGCACAGCACTCCAGCTATAAATACCTGGCCCTCCCGAAGTCAGCAGCAAAGCTGCCGCTTATTTGACTGTGACCAGAACTTCACCCCGGTCATCTCTTTGTTTTTGTGCACAGCCAATGGGCAAATATTACAGTTTGAAGTCAGAGAATTTATTATCCTGTAAACAACATTCTGATAAGCCATCCCCTTGCCCTTCCCTGTTCTTAGCCGAAAGGCTAACTTTCTTTTACTGCGCAGTAAAAATAACCCTCCTGTATCAGGTTCAATTTCTTCCCTACCACTCCATCAGAATGTTTGTTCTTCTTTATCACTGAGATCAATATTTATCCATGTGGGTGGAAACTGTTCTCTCTGCTCACCATGCTGTTATCGCGTTAAAGTTTAACGTCACTAAAGAGGTAGTAAATGACAACTAAGCCTACATAACCAAAAAGGCTTTATTTATTTAATTAAATAACGCGTTTTACTGAGAAAGCCGACCATATTGTTCCTAGGCGGGATCCCAAACACATTTTTCACAGTAATGAGCCTCTATTGATTGCCCTTCTTTTGATAATATAACTCCATCTTTAGAAGTGTCGGGCACAATCTGGTCTTACACTGGCTTCACACCACTATGGCGGGTGACTTCATAGTTTTGCTGTTGACATACAAAGATATACAAGAACTGGAATCAGATCTGCCACCTTTCTATTTATCAAATACCTTTTTTTTTTCGGCTTCACAGTTCCCCAACTGTTTTTAAAGCAGAGGAGGATTAGTAATTTTTTTTCTTCAAAGGTTTTTCTAGACCGTCTGCTGAGAGCAACGTCTGCTCCAAGCTCCTGGACAGCATGGTTTAAATAAGGATTTTTGTTTATGTCTTTTTGTGAATTAATTCATTATTGAGATTACTTTCCAATTTTAACAAACATTCTAGTAATTATTAGCCACTGCTAGGTAAACTCTGAAATGGCTTGGAGTTCGAGTTCAGTTCAGATAAACATATAAAAGTTCAGATGCTTATCCAACTGCTTGCACTTCTTGAGTCTGCAGGACAAGTCTGGAAGCCTATCAGGTTCCCCATCTCCCTGCTCCCACATGCCAAGTCATGCCAAGAATGCTCCAGTTGCGTTTCTTTCATGATACTTCTGCATGTCTGTTTTCGGTCCTGTGCAGAACCAAGAAATACAAAGGTTCATCAAAGGGAAGATGGGTGAGGCCTTGAAGGAAGCTCTTTTCCTCAGAAAATAGGGTGTTTTCAAGAGCCTGCCAAAAGATGTGGAGTGAACCATTCTGTGACAATGGGCTGACTTCAAAAAAGAATTTAATCCCACCTACATTTTATGGCCCCATAATTCCTTCCTCCACACCTCCCCTCCCTCCCCCAGACAGGATGCCTGTCCCTCGAATTGGTCTGAACTTTCTGGGTGCCCCCTGCTCCAACCACTGCCCCGCTCTGGTGCCTTTAGCTGCTGCTTGAGCTCCACTGGTCTATAGTCACTGAGCCTGAATCCCCTGGAGTGCCCCCCTGCGCTCAGAGCACACCTCCAACAAGCCCAGGTTCCTCACCAAAGGCACTCGGAAGGATTTCTTTTTAAACAGCTTGTGACCATACCTGCCAAGGAAATGAAAGGGCTGGAAACAACCCACTACAGCCTGGGGGGAGTCAAGCACGCTTTCCAAAAAAGCACATTAGTCTCCAGGATGGGTCATCCTGTGTGAGGAACGCCACGCTCTCCTGTTAACATTATGTCCCTGTGAACCCAAGAAGGCACGAGCCGTCAGTGTTGAGACATGTGAGCAAATAATAGTGCAGCACTCGGGGACAAAATAAACGTGAAAACCCCTCTGAGCCCTCAGGCCCTCCCATAACCTAGTGATGAGGAAAAACAAAACATTCTACCTGCAGTAGTATTGGGGCATTTTCCAAAATGCTCTTGTTTAGGCTTTCTTCACATTTTGAGTAATACTGAGGCATGTTTTAGTTATTCTTCAAAAAGCAGTTTATCCAGCCGCAGTAGTGACTAGCTTGTTAGCAGTACAGGCACTGGAGGCAGAAAATGGAGGAGGAAGGCAATAGCCTTTCGCTCGTTCGATCAGCAAGAGCATCAAGCTGCAGTGTGGATGGAGGTTGCTAAACTGGGCGCAGCAATGTAAGTAAAACTGGATTATTCAGCCTCAGGGCAGCCATACGTAGTCTCCCCCATGAGCAGGAGAGGCAAAGTAGGTGGCACGCAAATTGAATGCTGTCCGTGATGCCCTCACCACTTCACCTCCTGGGAATTACTGCGACACTTCTTCTCAGGAAAGCTCAGGACGGTTTGGGGAGAAGCCGTCGCAAAGCAGGCCTGGGTGTGTATTAATAGGATTATGTTTCAAAAGGCTAAAGAATAAAAAGGAATTGGTCAAAATTGTTTTGTCTGTATGAGTAGTCCGTGTGCTCAGGTATTAGTAACATCACTACCAACTCTGTTTTTCACCTTTATGTTTCAAACTCAGCAGAAGTACTTGGGGTCATGATATCTGCAGGAGCAGAGAGAGCGCGCATTTGAAAAAATATATGGCCCAATAAACTTTGCATATTCTGATGGCAACAGAATTTTCCAGGAGGACCTCATAGATAAATATGAATTGCAAAATCAGAAACTAGGGCTAGGCACACCTGCCCTTTCAATTTCTGCAGAAGCAAAGAGAAGGTGAACAAGGGTTAGTTTGCGGAAGATGCCCACCCACACTAACACCTCCTCCTGCCGCGCACAGAAGAGCACTGCCAATATTTGCAATCTCCTTGCAGCTATGCCAGTGTTTGCTCTCTCCCCCCTTCCCCTTCAAACTCCGGTTGCAGAAACCAAGAGACTGCATGAGGACTTTCATTTTCATATTTTGTCTTGAAGACCTGGGGTATAGAGCTCTCATGGTTTCAAAGAATAGCTTGAAAAGATAAAGCAAATTCACCTCACACAAACTCAAGAACCCTTAGCTTACGTAAGAAAAAAAAATCACAGTTTTAAACCCACCTGTACTTCTGTGTAGCTATGCACTGTTTTCTCTCTTTTTTTATCATATCACATGGCCATTTTTGTTCTAATGAATTATCACATTCACCTCTTCAAAATACGTCGAAATACTTCCAAAAAGGTGCTAAATGAAATCTGTTCTTTTGTTACAGTGAGTTGCTAGCCACAACTCCATATGGAAACAGAAGAAAGTTGCTTCCTTTAAAGACTTGCTCATGTGAGATGGTCCCTGCTCTACTCGTGAGATGGAGAGAACAGACCGTACGCTTTGATGCGGGTGTCTCTTCGTTCCTTCTCAGAAGCAGCGAAACCAGAGCAAGACAGATCAGTCTGTTTTCCAGCACGTCCCATGCATTGCATTGTGTTTGACAGAGTAACTCACATTCAGCCCGGGGTTGAATCCGGCTGTGGGGTTTCACTCCAGGCTCGACGACCCGCCAGGTGCCACCTGGATGAAGCCATCGGGCTGCAGCCCCGCGCTGGCCACAGCCACCTATGCCGGGATGCGCCTTGGTCCGCTGAAATCCATCACCAGGGCATGCTGCTGTGGCTGTGAGGAGCAAGACAATTAAAACCAGGAAAAAGGAGGTGGGGGGAAATGGGAAGATTAATCCCATTGCATTCCAACTTTTCTTATTTAGTGAAAAGGAAATACAATTAGGCGGAACACATTAAACACACCTACACAGATATCTGAACGTCTCCCTGGTGCACTCAAATTCCTGTCTGTAGATGAAACAGGCAGGCACCGCTTCCTTAATCAAATTAGAAAACGAAACTTAAAATTATCCCCCTCCGGAGAGCTATTTACACCTCCAAACATATCCAGCAAAATAGACTATGAAGCTGAAAGGAAATCACTGAATTATTTATTATGGTTTTCTAATGGTCTAGGCTTCCAATTTCAGACAGTAAAACGTACAGTGGAAAATGAATGATTACAGTGTACACCGGAAATTTTGGGGAATTAAAAGAAAGCTGCTTTGCATAATAATTGCACGCTTCCATTTCTTGTGGAAAATTAAAAAGCCATTGCTCCTCACTAAAGATGACTATAATTGCAAATAAGGGAGTTTGGGGATGGGGGAGGGAGAGAGGAAGGATAGGAGGAGAGAAAGAATGACGGCAAAGATTCATGATGAGTTTGTGGAGGTTAACATACCAAATTAGGTGATGCTCCAAAACACAGCTGAGGGCAGGAGAAGCAAAAATCACGCCTCTCCAAAACGTGTCAGACAACAGGCCACTTTCCCTCAAGAAAGTGAAAGAGCGCTTTGGTAAGCTGACATTCAACCGAGCACCTCCCGGGCAGCGGGTCCTTCGCCTTGCGGACTCAGGGGAGCGAGCGCTCAGCGCTGCACGGCGCAGACCCTGCGAGGCAGAATGCCGGCTGGGGACGCTCAAGCAAGCGTGCACCCTGCACGGGGAGCACGACAAGGCGGCGGCTCTGCTGACATCCCCGTGAAGACTGCCTGACATAGGAATCTCCCGAGGAGATCCCTCGGCCAAAGTGCCGGTGAGGGCTAGGGGAGCAGGGCGTCGTGCTTCCGCTGCAAGGTGCTTGCGGTGTGACGAGGGTGGAAGCTGGGGAGCAAGGAACCACTGGCGCTACACACAAGGGCACAGGGGGTTTACATAAGCAACCTGCACTCGTGAGGTAGAGAATTTGGGGACCGATTACATGTTCTGCTGCACCCACTGAGGAATGTTTCTCTCCCTTCTACAACAGCGGAGTTTAGATGCAATCTAAGGAGACTCAGAAAATCTCTCCCCTGGTCCTCTCACAGACTTTCACATCAGAAGCAGAAAGCAGTCTTTGTTGTCAACAGTTGTGTTATGTAGGGATTTCTTTCAGTCTTTCAGACAAATTAAGCATTTTCTGAGTGTAATAATGTCTAATATTTTTATATACCAAATGCTTTTTACATACCAAATTTTTTTTATATATAAATATACCTAACGTATTTAGGTTTACATGTACATAAGCATATGCATATAAGCACATATGTAGTTTTATATATTCCTATTGCATTTACACTATTCCTTGCATTTATACTAATGCAAATTGATACATACTAAACCTTTTATTGTATTTGTCTGTTACTTATACTCATTTATTTCATGTTTGCATATAACTAAAGATAATAAGGCATCATTAAAATAGCTTACTGGCTTCCAAATTCTGACCAGTAAGGAAATGAGTTTTACACCTTTTTGTTAGGTTAATATATCAGATGCACAATCGTGCCATTGATGTGCTGAAATGTGTAACAACACAGTGTAGAACTTGCACCTGAAGGCTTTACTGAAGCCAATATTCTCAGGTAGCAGGTAACTGCGAGGATTTATAGGCTGAGAACAGTCCCACACAAGCCTCTGAAACAATCGGAGGAATTGCTCTCCCAGCCTTCTGTCATAATATGTTTTTTCTTGCAGTTGTGACATAAATCTTTACGTACACAAACCAAAAGCTTTAAGTGTGTCTGCACAAAAAAGCGCTAGACTTCGGTGGACTTTTGGGGGAGCTCACTGAAGTGCTGTTAAGGACAGCTCATGAGTAGGCAGGCGATTCCTGGATCCCATCCCTTCTGAAGAGATTCCAGGGGAAAAGTTGGGTAATCTTTGCAGGTATTTCTGCAGAAAGCAGCTTATCCTGCCCATCCCACACAGACACACCGACACACTCACTGACCCATGGATCGCTTCCAGACATGGTCAGAAGCTCACGGAGATGCTGGCACACAGGCACCTGACCGCCCAGAAGATCAAGACTATGGTTTACAACGTGTATTCGGGAAAGTTCCTCAAGACTGTCAGGCATGAAGTAAAAATAAAAATTAAAAAAAATAAAACAACCACTAGTTCATACCCAGCAAAGCCAACACAGTGCTTTGCTCACCTGGAAATCCCCCCCAAACGGCCACTGCACACGTGCAGAGCAAGTCTGCCTGTCAGACTTCCCCCCGTTTTTGAAGCCGCCAACAGGTCTGGGCTAGAGGGAGTTCACCATCCCTAGAGCATCACTTCTTTCTGTTTTTTTTTTTACAGCGAGAGAGTACGCTTGTATCAAGGCAGGAGAAGAAACTGTATTTGTATGGTATCTTGGTGGGGTTTCCAGTCCTACTGCCAAGACGAGAAAGCGCCAGGAACCTGCAGGGAGACCTGTCCGAGCTGGGAGCCGCCTGCCGCCCATGCAACCCTGTCCAACCGAGCTGCCTCTGGCACCCTCTCCCACCCAGGCCCAAGGGCCGAGGGATGGGAAGTCACTCTCCGCAGAGCAAGGTGGATGCACCATTAGCTCCCCTAAAACACAGGCAGAGCAGAGAGCGGCGGCGTGGGGGGAAGCAGAACAGGTCTCTATGGGGAGCTGGGGAAAGGCATTGGGGGACGTGTTTCCAGACATACGAGAGCTGTGACATGGATGCGTTTTCTATGAGGAAACCCACATACAAATGAATGACAGTTACATAAAGATAATCTCAGTTTAAGGAGTCAGTACAAAACCAAATTACACAGTGGCCATGCAGTAAGTGCCAACATAATGGGAGGTTTTCATTTTGGGGTCAGCTGGGAAACTTCAGTATTTTTTTTCCCCTTTGTTCTACTTCCAGTCATCCAAAAGCATGCCAGCCCAGCTTTCTGACCATAGATTATGTAAGTGACTTTCCTTGTAACTCAACAAAAGCTGTTTCTTAACTGTGGGAAAGGGATAGAAGAGACTTCTTCCCCTCTGGACAAAGCACTTTGCTTCCAGAGCTTTCTTGTCTTGGCTAGCAGAGGAGCTAACTCAGCACATAAAAGATAGACTCCCATCAAACCCGCCTTGCATTTTTCAAAGCTGTTATTCTGAGATGTTGCTTAAAGGAGCAGAGACAATTTAGATGATCGGGGGAAAGTAATGGCATTGACCGAACCAAAGTACAGCACCACTGAGGAGTAAGCACAAGAGTCATATCAGCTAAGGTAACACAAAACCAGGGTATGTTAGTATAAATGCCGAGCGCACCCACATCTTTGATTTTGTAACAAACAACATTAAGGAGAACTAGAGAAGTTCAGCTTCTATGCAAATTGGGTAAAAATAGCTATCAGTAGATGAAAAGCCCTTGGCTTGCACAAGAGGCGACATGGCTAGTTCAAGTGAGAGAGCATGACAGCCGGAATGATCAGGAGGAGGCAAACACAGGACGTTCCTTCTTTGTTTCTCACACTACAGGATGTGGAGAGGAGGGGAAGTAGGTTTAAAACACGCACACGTGTGCACACACATGCACGCGTGCACACACACACACACACATACATACTTTTTCACGAAGCGCACAGCTACACCGTGGGATTCATTACCATCGGATATTATGGAAGCCAAAATTATAACTGGAGAGGTTAGTCCAATTCATGGAAGAAAAGTCCACCGTGAGCTATTAAACACAAAAACACAAATAAGGCCTCTGGGCCAGAAAGTCCCTGTGCAGCGCCTGCCAGGAGCGGGGAGGATGCGCCGGAGGAAAGGTGAGCGTGTGCTCGCCCCCTTCTTGCACCCTGCTCTGGGCGTCCGCTCTCCAGAGACGGGGCAGGCAACTGGCTGGCCCTTTGGCCTCTTGCAGCGGGGCTTGTCTTCTACAAGGGACCGAATGCTTAGGTCAAAACCTTCAGTCACATGGGAATTTGAGTCATATTCAACACCCGTCGGTCCCCTAAGTGAAACATTTCTGTAAGCATTTAGGCAATTTCTTTCCATTTCTATAACTTTTACAAAAAATCTTGGTTTTGCTGCATCTGAGGGTGAAGAAATAAGTGGTAAAATCTTCCTAAAGCAAGTCCAGCTTTCTGGGGAAGGTGACCAGGCTGGAACTCTGGCACCCCTACCTCCACTCGCCCACCCATCCACCCTGTGAACTCATCTGCTCATCTGAGCATCTCCAATGTTCTGAAATATCCACATACATCCAGAAATATAGGATCCGTGCATGTTCAGTAGCTGGTTGGGGGGATTTCCAGGTGGGTTACTCTTAAAGCTACTGTACTGTCAGGTCTGTCTCAACCTGGGAAAAAAGAATACTGTTTGCCCTTCCACTTTTCTTCCAAACTTAACACTTTCTGTATCTACCTCTTAGCATCAAATATTTAGAAATAGAAATTTTGAAATCTCCAGGAATGTAAATATCTGGAATTACCCAGAAGATTAGGCAACTGAAGCCAATGTTTTACCATCCTACATGTAATCAATTCCATTCCTGAAGAGACTATGGGAATTGATTTTGTTAGCAGTTTTTATGAAATGCTTCAAATATCACTTGTTAAGTGGAAACAGCCATTGCTTAAAAGGGAAAGAGATATGTGCTTGTTATGTAACTTACTGAATCTCTTTTTCTCTTGTTTTTGCCAAGATCTTCTTGATAATGGTGCGAATTGTTTAGGCAAGCTCATGCAGCCTACAGACATATGTACATACAATCTTTAAAAGAACTTTCTGTTCCTTGTTCCCAGGTACACACCATACCGTGCTGCATATTTTAAAAACCTGCTATAGCCTGTTAATGGAGTGTGGAAATAACCCTGGAGGATAAGGCACACAGAGTTTATTACATAACTTAAGAAATTTTGGCCAGGAAAAAACGTTGATCCTATTAAATAGCTTTTAATGAAGTCAAGATTTAGGTGATTTTTATGATAATATCTTCATTCCAGTTGCTGTTTCAGCATGCCAAGTTCTGTATCCCATTAGCCCCTTACCAAAGAACAAACTGTTATTGGTGGACTTTATTTTTAATTTTTATTTTTAAAGGACAGGATGGGAGGTTGCTTATGTTGGCTTTTTCTTGGTACTAGCATCCCCCCAAAACCTGATTATAAAGGGAATTCCAGCGAAGCCATTAATAAATGAAACAAAAATAAGTAGTCCGGAAAGAAATACTCGGGGATTGTCCTCACTGCAAAACGTATAGCCTCAGTGTTGCCTTTCAGTTAAGGCCTACTTAGACATAAAGATCTTTACTTGCGTTTAGTACCTTTTAAACCCAACTTAGCTTCCCTACAGGAAGCACAGGCTAAAGCTTTAGCTAGCACACAGTTTCGATTGCTAACAGAACCATTTTGGCAACTCTTCTTTCTGGGTACAACTAGTCATTAATGACTTCTCCCAGCTACCTTGTGTGCTGAGATAATACCCCTGTAAAAATTCATAAAATGAGTCAAATTCCTGCAGAGACGCCCAGGATGAACCCCTCAGCAACCTTGGCACAATGCATGCCTGAGTGCAGGACCAGCACGTACCCGACTGCCCGCATTTCATTTCATGAAGGGGCTGCTTTTATCCACACTACAGTAACTTGGGAGGGAAAAACATCAAACCAAACCAAACTTTAGTTAATTACACTGAGTTTAAATCCGCAATGAAGACGTACCCTTTTCTTTGACAGCAAACTGGAAATGCCCTTAAGCCATGTCGTCAGTTGTAGAACAAAAAGGTTGCATTTTTGTCCTGGAAGGATTTGTTGCTTCATAGCAGAAGTTCTTGACTATTTTGTGTCTCGGTTTGAAGCAGCACACTGAGTTTTATGTTTTCTGCCGCAATTGACTTTGAGGAAGTGTTAAAATGGAAATGCTAAATGAATTGCTTTGAAAGCCTTGATTTTCCATTGAAAGTAGTTCACTGTACACCATGGCTGAAAACTCATTATATTTATGTACCATATAAATGTGTTCATCCTTTTCACAGTAGTTGATGAGGTATTACTTCAGTCGTGATGTTTATGCTATTTACTGAACATGCTTGATTATTACAAAAATGAAGCCATATCTTAAATTCCAGGAGACAAGTGAAGGAAATTCCTCTCTTCCTGTAAAGTCATCCACCCTAAGCCATGTACAATGCGGATTGTATTTTTCCATAGGTAATCTGCTATATATTCCACCCACTTCATGTGAATTAAGGTTTTTTGGTTTATGTCCCTGCCACTGGGATGGGACCCACAGTAGAGCTAATAAATGAGTACCGAGACAGATCTCCCAGTCCCTCTCCCTCAGTCTCTCATCTGAAGTGAATTTCCATAGGCCACATCATTGGCATGATCCACGAAGGCTTCTTGAAGTGAGAGGCTGAACTACTAGATGCTTTAAATTTTTAACTTGTAAATTAACCAGCTGGTTAATTCTCACTTTGTGAGGAGCAAAAACCCATAACCCCTAGTGACGTTCCATATAACTAAAGAAAATATATGGAGATATATATTGCATAGACCTCCTGAGATGGACAAATACCAGTGTTCAAAAAGAGCCATAATGAACGCTATAATAAACACATTTGAGACTAAGTAAGATCAATTGCATGCTCAACAGTAAAACTAATGTCACAGAAGGTTGCAAGAGTTTCAGGTAAACGTCATGGGGCAGGGTGCCAAGAGCTGTGAGTTTTTTAGCTGAAGAAACTCTAAGCTACATTAGCACCAAGGAGAAAAAAAAAGACATTAAAGGAGACAGACCTACACTATACAAGAGCTATTACATTACTAATCTGTCTGAAGTACAGTGCAAAGACATATTTGCTTGTAGTTGCAAGTTCCACTTTTGATTTTACTTACACTGGAAACAACTCCATCAAGGTCACTGGTATCACATGTGTGCAAATACGCATCTCTCCGAGTCTGAAGTTGGGTAAGATCCGGTTTAAAGATAATCTTTCAAAGATGTCTTTTAAACTCATCCTTTCCCATGGCAGTTGAGATTTAACATGTGATGGTTACGTCCAGGCCTCAAAGCGTTAAGTTTCTAGTGTGCGACTAGCTATACTCAGAATGAAACTTCCTTCACCCATCATCGCAGCAAGTGTATCAGGATATCGCTGCCACAACAACAACAACAAAGCCTCATGAGTTTTAATGTATAAAAAGAAACACTTCCTGACCAACAAGCTCTATCCATTGTGTTTCAGGTCTAATTTTTAAGTCAAACCAAGCACAGAGACATGCAGTAGGCACAACTGCATTCAATAAAGGGAACAATGGATAATGACAGGCTCTGACAATGGGCTCTGACAAACCTTGTTGCTGCGAGTTTCTTATCACCCCCATCCGTCTGCCCCACCCTTCTGCTGGAGATGGCCACCCCACCGCGGCGGTGCCCAAAGCCACGTGTGTGTGCCTCAGCAGCTTGCCTGCTCCAGTTCACAGCCTGCAACTGGGAACGGGCTGGTTTCCCAGGAAAGCGGGGTTATACGAAGGCTGTGAAGCAGAGCATGATCTCACATTCCCTGCTGCTGGCACCATTTTGGGAGCAGTAACCTCCGTCAGAGGGGTAGGAGCAAAACAGCTAGAAGAGGCAAGAACCTCTTAAACCGCCACAGCTGTTTTCTCAGGGAGCATGCGTCAGTCTTTAATATAGCCTTCGTGACTTGTCATTATACTTTGGTTTCAGCCTAGTCCTGCTGAAAACCAGCAAAAACTTTGCAGCTGACTCCAGAGGGAGCAGAAGTCAGGTCTTTGCTGTGGAGCACAGGAGAAAGGACGCTAAAACTATTGACTTCATGCTGTTTCCCCTGCCTTCTTTCCCGCAGCTAAACAGAAGCACCCTTCATGCTTGCTTGTGATCCTAAAATGAGCAGCAGTGACCATAGGAGCTTAAGCAAGTGAGCTTAGAAGGCTTTTGAACGTCTGGTGAGCGCTCGCTTCAGCGCGAACAGCAGCCAGCTGGTTCTGGGCTCTCCTAATCTGGTATTTGCAGTGCTCCTCGCTGCCAGATGACATTTTAGGCCTTGGATGGTTTCACTCTGTTTGCTTGGTTTGGTTTCAAGTTTACATATAAACAGCCACTACATGAGACGCCAACAAACTTTGACTCAGTTCCTCATCAGAAAACAATTTTGTACTCCCACACCAATCCCACAAATGCTTCTGACTCTCTAATAAAGCACCATTAAAAATGTGCTCCCTGTCAAGAGTTAGGGCAAAGATATGGTCAGTGCTGGAGGACCCCTTCTGAAATGAGAGGGTACTGAAGGACCCTGAACCACCACTTCTTAAATGAAGTGCCCGCTGTTGCTGCTGTCTTCTCTTGCGACGTCACCTTTTAGTAGCCTTATGGGGCAGGTGAAACCTCAATGACATGCTGCCGTGAAACACCTGTCATTCTGCCTTTTCCAAGGCCGCAAATTAATTCTTACACTAAAGGACTAGTCAGAGACCTGCAAGCATTACCACATACTTGATTGGTACAAATGTAATTACAGGTGAGGTAGAGCTGATCTAAAAATAAAGCCAACTTAAAACTACAGGAGATTTCGTACAAAGAAATAACTGGTCCTGAGCGCTGGGGACCCGTTCAGGCAGCTGATCGTTTCCAGACCCTGGGTAGCTATGATGGAGGGCTTGCTGTCGAGGAACAGGAAGGAGGTCCAGGCTCATGTCCCAGCTCCATCAGGCAGACAGACAGGTTGCTTAGCCTCTTCGCCTCAGTTTCCCTTCTAGACACAACACGGTGCTGTCTTACTCTCAGGACTTGAGAGTGTTTACGTGGCCGTGTAAAGGCAGATGTGAGCTTGCTCTGCTGGGGCTCAGCGCTGCCTGCAATCTGTGCAGTCATATCACTGTGGCATCAGCTGGGCAGCCGTGACCTTTCTCTGGCTTCATTATTTACAGCTCTTCTGGGCAGGGTCTATTTCTCCTCATATGTTTATGTGGCATGTAGGACATGGGGACACAAATTTCCATCGGGACTCTCCAGGTGACAATACCCTGCAAAAACAATGCGTGCCCAAACAGACCCAACAGGACGGCCCTGTAGGGAGGTATTGGGAGGCTGAGGCACAGGGATGCCCAGCATGTAAATCCACCCAGCATGTAAATCCACCCAGCGCAGTGGTCGAGGGGCTGGCTGCAGCAGCGCTCCCACACTGCGGACGCTGCCTGACGCTGCCTGACGCAGGCAGAGGGCAGGAGGGACCGGCCCTCCTCCGCACCGATGAGTTGCTTCAGCTGAACAGAAAAAAAAAATGCAATCTGCCTTTCAGAGTTTATCTGCAAGACAACACTAAGGAAAGTTAAAGCATAGAATTGTCAAGTCACTGAGCTCAGGATGAAGCGTGTTGAAGCTCCTGGAGAGCAAGGTAGACCTTTCTTGAGGACTACATGAATCCAGGTAGCAAAGACTTTCTGTGTGTTGTGCAAAGCGACGTGCTCATTTTGACTAAAACAGGTTTTAGTCCTCCCACCCCCACCCTTGCCCAAGGAACAGGTCCACCAGGCGATGTGACTAGGGATAATTTCGGATGGGGAAAGCAGTGATGAGCTCCATTTGGCACAGCCGCAGCCAGGAAAAGGCATGCATCCATAGCCCAGGCTTCAGCCAAGAGTTTAGGATTCTCATTTTCCCCACAGAAACTTCAATTTCTCACATCAGCTTGAGCCAATCTGATTCTGATAAGGTGATTTTTCTCTGCTTTTGTCTAGCTTTGTCGAGAAAGCCAGTCTCTCCTCCTAGCCCTTAGAATTTTCTTGCTGTAAAGAAGCAACCCAGGCAAAACCAGCATCTGGACTGGCAAGGGAGGAGTGCGGGGCTGGAACTGGCCTCTCACATGATGCACAGAAATCATCTGAATGATTTTCGTAACCCAACTGGTTTACCTGAGGGGAGGGGTAACACTGATTTTCCCAAAACCTGGTGGTCACTTCAGCAGCACAGATTCCTGATTGGGAACCGAGTCTGTCATTCTCAGAAATACCAGGAATATCAAGTCTTTCCCCCCCTCAACCCCCAATTCTCTGTTAGCCCAGAGAAATGTCCTGGACACTCTCTCTGTCCCTGGAGGGGCAGCGCTGAAACAAGAAGTGGGGAGGTGGGGCAGGAGATCAGCTGCTAAATCCCCTGTGTTTCCCCATGAGGAGCAGGGAGATGGAAGCATCCAGAGAATGCCATTGACACAAACACCAGGAGCTTTCCAGGCTGTCTTTACACATATCGCAGACAAACAAACAAGAAAGGCATTCAGATGTTCCCTCTACGTTTTACAGAGCACTTTAACATCAACACTAATAATTCCCAGAGGCTGTCACAGGGAGAAAAAAAAGCATGAGTTTTGTCTATGAGCTAAACATCAAACTGCAGATCAGACTGCATCTGTGCACCTCAATAGCTAAAGTCTTTCCGGCCCAGGAAGCTGAAAAGCTCGCCCTGTCCAGATGTTTCCACACGACGTTATCAGCCCTTCACAGAGAGAGCCCTTTCAGAAGATGTCAAAATACTCGATAAAGTTTAGAGGCAGCAGAATCGCACCCCACTCTGCCAGGCAGCGTTCCCAGCCCTGGCCTGGGAAGCACTCATACCAGCAGTTTAACACCTTGGGTTAGGAAACAAAGAAAAATAACAGTCTAAATTGAAACCGAAGGAAGCTAGGCAGAAAACAATTATCAAAACTGGAATTTGGCCAGGACTGCCTGGATGAATAGTCCTACTCTGGCGCTCGCACATAAAAAATGCCATGAGATGAATGATGAGCGGTGAAGATCTCAATTTTCTGTCCCATCCAAACGGCTGCAGAGTCCTATTAGGGCTTCAATGGGACAGAGTTTCATTAATGGCTGAGAGAAAGAGTGTCAACTACTTAATCACCAAACTGCTTCCTGAAGCACCCACGGTCTCTGTGATGAAATCTCACCAATTATTGATCAGTCCCAGCCCTGCTGAGCACGCAAGATCAGATAAGGTCACAGCCCGAAGTGATTCACTGGTAACCTGGAAAAAAGGCAACATTCATTAGCTACACTACTTAATGGAAAATATGCATTTTAGAGGGAAAGAAAAAACACTGCCAGGATTGCTGTTCTAAATCCAGTTACACATAGCTAAGCATGAATGAGCGCTTACACACAGTTTTAAAATTGTTTCCATTTTGGAAAAAGAAAAAAAAAAGACCCATACTAAAATCTCCGTCTCGGCTTGTATGGAAGATATGAAAGATATGTTCCACTAATACTGCAGCGCTAGAAGAGGGTCTCCAAAGATTACTCAGACTCTTAAATAGTCTTTAACAAATTCATTTATCATGAGTACGTGTAGTAAATTTCATCAGATCACCCATGTGTTTATATAAGAAGTCAGTCTTTCAAAAGCATCAGATAGTACTCAAACTGACTCATCCATCTACCCGTCTTTTTTCATTTGTGCGTTGTCTTCTTCCAGATTACAGACAACAAAGAACAGTGACTTTGATTAGAAAATTCCCACTTAAACTTTTATTTTCCCCCAACACAATATTCACCAGCTATCATCATAAAAAAAAATTGTCTCATTGAAAGTTATTTGGTGACAATCAAAACAAGTGAAACACAACAAAGGGTATGATGAACCGCATCAGCCAGCAGTAATATAACAGCATTTTAGTACAGTACAGCTTGTATGCATCCCAAAGAAGAGATATGCTAAGAATGTTTACAAATATAGAGATGTGAATGCTCAGGCTGGAGTTTATTGGCACACGGAGGAATTCTCCAGGGGTTACAGTTTTCCCGCAGCAGATGTCCTTCACTGCATCACTGGGAAAAGGGGAAACTGCAAGAAATGTGAAAGTCCTTTTTGAAACAGGTCATTTTCTCTGTTACGTATCATTCCCAGTCTACGTTGGCCTGTCATCCCCAGAGCTGCGCTGTTAATAACGCAGGGGCATTGAAGCAGCCGTGTTACTCTGCTGGAGTGGTGGGCCCTTCCTAGTTTAAGGATGATTCCTTCAGATTAAGACAAAGAGCCCGTCTTCTGCCGCTGCTGCAGCCCCTTTGTACTTCTTGGAGAACATAACGGGGCTATAAAGCTGACTGCTTTGCTACCTGGAAATTCTTCTGCCATACAGGGAATCTTTGCACAGTGATAAACACACGTGGCATACTGTGCCATTGTTATCGCAATCCCAGAATAGCCCTGCTTCCTCAGGAGAGGACGTATGGGCAAGGGAACCTGTATCCGGGCAACTTCTCGGAGCCTCTTTGCAGGCCACTATTCCCCAGCTTTCTTCCAGGAGTTGAATTCCCTCTCTGGGTAAGCTGCATACATAGGAATATCGTCCTTTCAGTATCATCCTTTCTGCTGAGGCTCCATGGAGCTCTGGGGATGAATCTGAATCTCCTTGACTGAGCAGGCCACATCACCTCCCACCGCATGGAGTCAGAACCCCAGAGCACCCTTTTGGGGGTCAGCGGCAAGGGAAACCGAACTGCTTGTTTTATCCGAGCTTCTTTCCACACCGTGGAGGAGAAATCCACATCCTAAGGACCACCTCCACGGCATGGTGGGAGCCTACTGCGTATCATGGTGTCTCCCTGTGCTGACCCACGAGCTGTCGCGCTGAACAGGGAGCATACCGGGGACAGCATCATACTTTGCTTGTCTTCTCAGCAAGTTTAACCCTTGAAAAGGCAAGAGTTTTAACTGAAAGAATATTAACTTTTTGATTTATTTGTGGGTGTAAGTGATGACAAAAAATCTCTGAGATAACACGCTGACCTAAAATATCTTTATCATGTGACCATGCCACATCAGGAATATTAAAATGGGGCAAAAAAAAAATGAGCAATACATTTAGGTTTTGTCCACAGGGCCAGAGCTTCAACTGGTGTGGGCTGGCCAAATTCAGCGAGAGTAGGCCGACTCAGCCGTCTTGAGCATCCAGTGTAGAAGATGATGAAATCTTGCTTTAATTTTAGACCTGTGCATTTCTGCACGTTAGTACCCCCGCACCCCTGAGACCCTATTCCCATTTGCACTGAAATGACTTATTCCACAAACTTGGACTTGCTTTCTCCTTTTCTTTCATTTTGAGAAAGGTGGTCCTCTCCCGGCCCAGCTAGAAAGCTCTGGGGTGCACCTGCAAACCCCTGCCCCGTCCCGAAGAGAACCTCCCGCTGACTTGGGAGCCAGCAGAGGAGCAGAGGAGCAGAGGGCTCGGCCTCCCTCGCTGGCTCAGCAGACGGCTATTCATGTGCCAACACTATATATGGGAATATTTCAGCCCCAGCACGTTGACATTTCAGGGGACGCCGTGAGGTGAACCTCCTGCGGAAAACAATATGCCTTACAGCCCAGAGGGAGCCGTGGGCTGCCAAACTGCCGAGCGCGGGCATAGCTGCCCAGGCCCTGCTTCTAATGATGGAGAAAGTTGAGCCCAACTTCACGAAGTGGGTCTTTGCTATGCCAATAACGGCTAACGAGTGCCAGCTTCTCCGTAAAAACAACAGGAGAGCAGCAGGGAGGCACAAGCGAGCAGCGCTTTGCGAGAAAATCTACGCGGCAGCGCGAGGAGACAGGTTTTGGAGACACACGGCCCCGTAAAAGCGGAGGCGAGAGGCTCTCCCCTCTCCCTGCCTTCCCGCAGCCCCCACTTCTGCGGTGAGCTGGGCAAAGCCTTGCTGGGGCTGGGGCGGGGGGGAGCCTGCCGCTGCCCTCCCGCGCACATTCGGGAGGGGAACCGGGGGGCCACTTTGCGGGGAGCAGGGCCAGGAGGAGGAGGAGACGGAGGGCAGCTGCCCACGGCAGGCTGCCGGTGGGGAGGCATCCCGCCGCCCGCTCCGGGAAGGATGCTCCTGCACGCTGCCGGGGCAGCTGCGTGGCCCAAAACGCCGTCCCCCCGGGCCGGCCCCGTGCGTCACAGCCGCGGCCGTCAATGGTGAGTGTTACCAGCAAGAGCCGTTTCTGTAAGCCATAAAATGACCACATTAAATAGGAAGGAAGTTAAACAATTATTCCCGTTGCTTAAGGTATGGGCTGACAACATCAAAAGGACTGATCATTAAAAATACAGTAATGTTTTCCTAAAGTCTCTTCCACTTCTATGTCCTCTTTTGAGCTGCTTGATTGGTGTTTTATGAAGCGTCATTTTATCAGCTTCTAAAAATATCTCCAAACTGGTTGGGAGCCATCCCCCACATACAGGACACCGAATCGTTGTTTGCTTTAAAAGCACAAAGCCTACTTTGGCAAAGCCCTGGGGCAGGGAGATGGGTTAGGTGTCCTATTAAGGTCCCACCAATGCTGCTTTGTGCATACGCTCAACGTTAAGCATGCAAAACTTCCAGGCAAGTCACGGTCTTAGAGTGCCTCATTCAAATGGGATTTGAGAAGAAGAAAAAACAAAAACAGATATAGGAAAAACATAGCAACTATGCAAGCTCTGGAAAATGCATGTGTGTTCCTGAGAGCAAAATTTGGCAATATCCTCTTAACTTTCTTGGGTCATAAGCACAAAAGCTAAGCTCTTGCAATAAATTATTTAACTGAGCTTTCAATTAAATAATTGAACTGACCTATCTTGTAAAATGGTCTCCAGTTCCACAAACACAGCAGGTTTTTAAAAAGAAAACAAAAATCTGTGGAAAATCAAGAGTGTTTTACAGCAAGCTCACCTGCCACACAGTGCGGCCGTTGCACATCCTACCCTCCGTGCCTGCCAATACAGACGAAAATTCACCAGTCCAAGACACAGCCTATACCGGCTCAGCTACAGAGAGCGATGAACAGCTAGAAGCACGAAAGGCATCAGGCAGCACGTGCTGGGGCAAGCGTACTACAGCTACCCATCCTCAGTGAGGACCCTCAGCTCACCCCCAGAGCCCCAGCTCACGGAGAGCCCCCCCGTCCCTGGGCTGGGACTGCGAGAGGAGGGGCCGGTGCCACCGCAGCCCTCGGAATTCCTCAGCCCTTTCTCCGAAGGGTGCCCGATTGATACTTGTTGGTATCATGACACATTTTTTCGGCAACCGAATTGGGAAAGACGCAGATAGTATCACCCATCACCACCTGATGACAGGGTTGAGTAAGACAGCCAGCCGCTGCCCTGCGAGGCTGGGGGCAGGCTCTCCGCCGCCGGGGCTGGCTTGCTCCGACACCTTCCCATTTACATCCCGCTCTGAGTCACCCGCCTTTCCCCGGGTAGAGGCAGGGTGCCCACATCAGGCGGGAGGGCTGCCCTATCTAGGCCATCTACCTGGCAGCAAAGCGCCAGCAGGCTGGGCTGGGGCTGAGCGAGCCCCTTCGTCAGCCCCGGCCAAAGCTGGGGAGGAGGGAGAGGAGGCTGGGTCTGGTTTCTCCACGCTAGCTGATCTCCTCCTCTTGATTTCTCCCACACGCGGCGGGCTTGCTCCAGCCGCAGCCTGCGAACCAGCGCGCGGTGACGGGGAGGTGAGTTTGCCGAGCGTGGGTGTTAGATTCCCTCACGCCTTCCTGAAATAAATAATCAACAGGGAGCTTGCTGAGGGAGGCACGGAGCCCATGGGTAGCCTCCCGCGCTGCAGCTCGTACGCAGCCGTACGGACAAGCACCGGCGGCAGCGTGCGGAAGAGCAGGGTGTGGAAGAAGGACTGTTACTCTCTGAGTGGCACTGTCCTGACCACACAAATTAAGGATTAGAAATAAAAATGATGAAAGCCAAGAGAGGGAAATGTTTTAATAGCTTGAGGATTCATGCGGGCATCCTAAATTTACGGTGCCCTGAAATAATCTGTTGGGTTGCACATCATTTACCACTTCATATGACCTCTGAAAATTTGAAAAAAAAAAATGGATTTCATACTTGCACCACCTCACCTAATTCATATTTACAAAATTAAATACCAGGCTGATGTTCTGTCCATCTCTGCCTAGAAGATTAGCAATTATTCCATATTTTCAAGAAGCCGTATTACAAATAGTCAGTTCTAACTAATTGCTCTAATTATTCAACCCCTGATTTAAATGCAAGTTTTTCAGCATACTGCTGGTGACTTAATTAATTGTAATTACGTACAGGTCACGTTCCAGATATATAATCTTTATAAATGATAGACAGGTGAGTAAGGATAGGAATCCAGATCACCAAATACAAGTTCAGCCCCCAATTAAAGAACCGTGTGCATCCCAAATTTAAATGCTGCATAATAATTATTTCTATAAATAATAGTATCTAGAGAAGGAGCTGATGACAGAGCTGTATCCCAATAATTAGGAATGACTCCAACTTGTTTACTATTCCCTAGAGATGCATGCCTATTGATTCTGGTTTTAAACGACCAGTTCATCCAAACACCTCAGAGTATGCTATCAAATATTCAAACTGTCTATTCAAATACCTGCTCTTCAGAAGTACCACCATCTCTCTGAGAAGTCATTACCAGGGCTGAAGCAGCGTGTTGCCCCAATAAAGGAACCAAAACATTAGCCAACAACATGATACATTAACAACATTTCTCAGAACGCTTCTCTTAATTTTTGGTTCACCAAAAGCCATTTCTGGCATGTTTTTAGCTCGAAAGAGTAAAGTTAAATATGCTATATTTTTAAGTGAAACATACAGTACACAATTCATTAAGGTGCATTGAACTGATACTTAAAAGCTGTTGAGCTAATTCAGATATTTTGCTGGTTTTATCATGGTTTTATAAGGAAATAAGTGATCATGGTATGTTTGAGGTGACTGTGTGTTTTCCTTTAATAAATTTTGACCCCCTAGCTAACTGCAGTCACATCTGGCAGAAGACAGGAGGTCTCAAACGTATTGCGTTCCTACCCCTACTGAAAATGAGCAACTGGGTACAGGAGAGGGACTTTGTCAGGGCCCTCACGGAACGAGGAACCTCGTGAGGCTTGAATTAATCAGGAATCCACCAGGGAGAGACACAGGAAAACAGGCTTCATTTAACTATTGCTAGGCTTTAAACCAGTATCCCTCAGAGAAGCAATAGGAGACATTATTCTTCGAACGGACATTTCGCTTCCCTTTGAACTGTTGCAATCTCTTCTCTGTCTCTTCCATCTTCAACCCTTCCCCACGCAAGCTGTACTGAAAATGCTGCGGCTAAAGTCATCCTCGTGGTTTGTCACTTCAACACCTTTTTCCCCAAGGCTTTACATCACATTAGCCGCAGGCTTCCAGCCCTCACCAGAGACGTGATTCATGAGGCTTAGTCCTTCCTACATGCCTGCTTTTGTACCTTCTCACCTGGTCCCACAGCCCCCACTGCACTCCAGATCGCAATGACTTTGCCGCTTCTTCCACCTGCAAAATGCAAAGCAGCTGGTTACCCACTGGGTTTCTTCTGGAGGGCACAGAAAACATCTCTTAAATAATGGAGTTAGAGAGCAAGTTGGTATCCTGTACAAATTAATTCACTTCTCCTTCAGCAAACCTTGGCTCAAAACCTGTCACTGATGCATTACGAAGTACAAGCTATCCTTGCTCTCCACTGCCTGCCTTAAACCAGCTGGCAGGTCTTTGGAAAAGGAACGGATTGCTTTGCTTGTACAAAACCTGACCTAAGAGCCTCACAGAGTCCCTGGGAGCAAAAGCAAGCATGAAAATTGAGACCCAGAGGACGAAAACAAACACAGAGCATAATTGGTAATTTGACCTTTGCAGCTTATAAGGAAGATTAGGGTTAAGAGCTTTACAACGCATGTTCTTGAATTTACTGTTTACAAAAGATGTCAAAAAGATAACTGGGAAAGATTTACTTTTTGAAACCCAAAGACAAAAGATGTGCAGGTCCCAAGTTCCACACTGCTAAGCACACATACTTAAATCACTTAAGATCATCCTCTGCATGGTTAGTATCCCAAACATCAGAAAACTGAACGTATCTCCTATCCCACCACTACTGGGTATGGAGAATACTCTCCATAATGAACATATATGATATACCGTCCATACTGAAACACTGGAAACATGGGAAACTGGTAAGATTTAGGTAGGGAGCACTGAAATCCAGAAGACTGCCACAGCAGGGAGAAGAGTGCGGAAGGTACTCTGCCACTCTTCCCACTGGGACTTCTAGTGTGAGTTCCCCACGTCACTTACAGACCTGGCACGTGCAAAAAAAAAAAAAAATCAAACAAAAGGAGGCATTAATGATCTTCCTGAAATAAAATAAGATATCTGATTCACTCTCTAGGCATGGATAGGTGCCCATTTTCCACGTCTGCTCACTCGTTCCTGGTAAGACTTGGCAAACCTACGTATCAATAGCAGTGGCCATCTGCCAAATAGGCTCCCAAATGAAACTGCCAACTCACTGATTAATAGAGTTTGAATAGCCTTCAGACAGTCATGACTTTCAGTTCACTATCGATCTCGTTTGGACAGGAACGGGTCCATTTGGCATCTCCCTGTGGAGCCTGGGAGCCACCCAGCCCCACCACTTGTAGGCTCGGCAGCCGATTTAAGGCTGACCCTAGCAATTCTGCTCTTCAGGCAACACTGAAACGGCAACGCAAGCCCAAGCCTCCTCTCACATCTCACCAAACATCCCCACAAGAGAGCTGGCTCAGACAGAGATTAAGTAGTGATGAGAAACCACCGAGTAGAAGTAAATATTAAATTTTACCAAAGCAACAAGTCATTCTGTGAGCAGGAGAACAAATGATGCCCGGCTCCTGTGACTTGTGTTTTAGGGTGGTTTATCTCATCTCTAACAAGATACAAACTCTTATCTCAAGCCTAGTATGATGTACGCTCCGATTAAAGGTTCTTGTTAATAGCATTTATTTCTTGTGCGATTCTCTGGAAACAAATACAGTTGAGCCCACGTTTCTGCCTTTATCTCTGTGGGGGCACTGTCTCTGGTGTCTTTTATCTGCTCTGCTGCCTCTTATTTCTAAGTCATGTAAGAACTTTGTTTCCCTCAGATCATGAGAACCTTCCCAGCTTTGGTTAAAGTTGACCAAAGGGTTCAAAAGTTGTTTGGGGGAAACAGGAAGCCAGAGAAAAAATGGCTGAGTGACTCCGTGACTCTCATTTCCTTAAGCTAAATCCAAGCTGAAACACAGCCTTGCAGAGAAAGCACGAACCCATGTAACAAATACTTGATAAACAAACTTCTTCTGTAGGGACGTGTGCCTTTCAAGGGAAGGGGAGGGTATACATGCAGAAGTGGGAGAAGGAAATACCCTAGGAAAACTGAATTCCTTTAGGTGTTTTCAATATCCTTGAAAATGGCAACAGGAGTGAAGTGTGCTCATTTAGGAGCTCTTCACCTCTTTCTCGGTAACTAAACTCTCCACCGGAGCGTGTAACCACACAGGATACAGAGACCTAAAGAAAGTGAGGGAAGCTTTTATTGTCAAAATGTCTGATGTGGGAAGCAGATGCGTTACTTACGATTTATGGGACATTTTAGACACAATCCTCAACCTTTTGGTTTTTTTACAATAGAAGACACTGCTACTACATAAATGCTGGCCCTTGCAGGTGAGAGTCCAGCAAGTTCCTCTTGGGAAGCACCTTCACAGCACTGCCCCAAATGCGTTTGGTGTTTGGAAGCTGCCAGCAGCAGCCTGAGGCAGGGCTGCAAGCTGCGAAAACACTGGGAAGGGACAGAGGGTCCAAGTGCAGGGAAAGGGTATTTAAAGATGATTGCCGCTTAAACCCCGGCACACACTGGCTGTGGGTTCCCAGAAACACCAGGTTTCTGTGAGAGCACAGAAGGAATTTAAAGAAGGTGAGATCAAAATCCCTATCTTTTAAAATCTGTTCAGTTTGTTTCGTGCATGGCCAAAGCGTGTGTTCCCCTGCGATAAGAGCTCCACACAACAGTTAGTTTCTCCCGGGTTTACTTAGGAACATTAAAAGCAATACAGGTTCTGCTTAAAGAAACCCGATGGAAATCAGCAGAGCTCGCCCGAGCGGGACCCGAGAGCATATTGCTTCCAAAGTTCAGTTTCCATACACGGGCAGAGTTAAAGCTGCAATGTGGGTAGCAATCACTTGGGTGACATCAATAAAAAAGCAAACGAATGATTACCGTAAAGGTCATAGTAGAATATATATGCTCATTTGAAGACTTCTGGGCAAGCATCAGCTTTCTTTATAAAAGAGCCACGTTAAGAAAACCGGTTTGTACTGAGACAAAGGAAAGAGATTGCACTACATAAAAAAAAGAAATTATGAGGACAATTTATTTCTCCCCTAATTAAAAGATTTCCAATGCTGGGAAAAGGCACAAGAGCAACGAATTCCTATGGCTGCTTATCTGCCCAAGGCCAGAGAGCAATCCACTTCACACCTGCGAGCAAGCAGTGGCTCTAGAAATCTCGGTGCTGTCAGCGGGACCGACTCCTCAGCTATGGAAACACTCATCTGTATGAGGAGAAAAGCACATCTGGCTCACAGAGGGGAATTCATGCTGGTGGGGAAAAAGCTACATGGAGATTTGTGTGGGGAGGAACTGCCTACAGTGCTCTCCCACAAGATGAAGCCTTTGCTTGATGTGTCCAGAGCTCCACCAAAACCCACTGTTTGTAAAAAAGGCAATTTAAAATAAAAACATGTTTTTAAAAAAAAAAAAAAAGCCAGGAGCAAAAAGAATGGAAGGCTTTGATCAATCACAGCTAGTTTTTGCTTTGTTTTTATATGGTTTTTTATCCAAAATACAATTCACAAAGTATTTTTGAGACTGATTTTGTTGTTCCTGTGGGGGAAAAAACACAACGCCTGAGCTCCAGCAGATTCTCATGGGCTAAGAAAATGATTTCCCCCTTGTTCTATGCCAGCCCGGCACAGGCTGTCCCCCTTAGAGGGTTCGCCGGCCAGTGTCGACACAGAGGTGGTGGTTTCGGTACTGTGTGTCATTAAGCGCCTGCAGAGTGCTTGCAGCGTCTGGGCTTCACGCAGGGCCAGACGGCCACAGTCACACAGGACAGGGACATGCGGCCACACGAGCGGCCATGTCACATACTGCAGGAATGTCTGTTTGGCTGGGGAGATGGCTAGCAGGGCAAGGGGACCACAGAGCCCTGGGTTCCTGCCACTAACACAGCTGCACACGGGGTGAAGCAAGACTTATGGTTTGGCCCCAGTTTGACACTGGTGTGGGATACCAGCTTCCCCAATGCCCTACAATCCAGTCCCCCCCAAAAGCTAATTATTTCAAACTCCAAATACAGAATTTGCTTGCTAGGGTCGATCAACACAACTAAGCTCACTTTTTTGCTCTGCTAATACTATTCTTACAAACAGTATGGTTTTCAAGATCTCTGGTATATGGCGTATGTCATACGTTCTCCACAAATATTAGACATACCCCCACCCATCCCTTCCATATTTCTACCTCATTTGCTGTTATGACAAAGATATTCTTTAATGAATCTTAATGACGCATCTCAAATGTTGTTTTTTTGCATTCTGATAAGCACTAGATGGGATGACTAATAGACTACATGCAACACCTAGACAACGTGAGCAATTCAGTGTTTGCTTAAACCATATTAGATACTGATAACAGACATAGGCATTGCACCTGCTCCATTTAAAAAAAAAGGGGGGGGAAATAAAAGAAAGAAAAAAGAAACCAGGACAGATATAGCGACTGCTGCTTATCTTTGTATAAAGCGAATTTGTCTTGTCAGTGTTCCAGAGAACGTATGTTGTAGCTGTTATAAAGCTTCCCTCTCTTGTAAAAATGACTAATTTGACATTATGCCCCTGGGGAAGTAAAAGCAAAAAGACAGCCAACTTGGCTAAGACGAAGCAGTGCTTCATAGAGAAGATGTCTATGAATCAAAGACAGGCAGTTTTCCAAGTCTACCAATGTCTGCACCAGTGGACACAACAATGTATACATCCACTTACGGCTAAAGCTGGTACTGCCTTTCCTTTTCCTACTTCTGTGAGATTGGGGTTAAATTCCTCAAGATAAGAAGGCCCGAACAGTTTTCCAACAGAAGAGAAGATCATTAAAATGGGATATAGGCTTTGCATTGATGTTATGCTAGTCAAGGCCACTCAATAGATGATTTTTTCCTCCAGAAGCTTCAGGCCGAGATCGTCAACACTGAGCGGGCTGAATGATCCTCACTACAGTGGTCCATGCCTGAATTTTTGCTTAGGTCAAGAAAGAGGCCAGCAACTTCTCCCTCACTCTTGGTACTGAGAAATGCATGTCTTGTAGGTCCCGACACATAGCACCTGCCAGGCTCTGAACGAATTTCAAAATATTGTGTAAACAGAGATATCCTTCTTATTCACTGACCACAACAAGACTCACCGCTGCTCTTTATGTAAGGATGTGTACATGCACTAAGCGTGCAGTAAGAGGACACACGGATGAAATCATAGTATTCTCTTGGCAGAAAGAAACAAGTGATTAGATATGACTCTGTGCTCACTTTCTGTGCCACAAGTTCTGCCACCACCCAGCACTTGGCTTATACTGCTCACTACAACAAATGTAAGTCAATGAGGTAAAAAAGCAAACTTTCTCTGGAAGGTAAGGGATGAGAGTGAAGTAGGTGGAGAATAATAAAGAAGGTCATAAAAACATATAATATGAGCAAATTCTATTATGCTGGGGCTTAGGCACTCACACGCAGCAGTACATGTCAGTATGAAAAAAATAATCTTAAGTCCTTGTTCCAAAAATATACCAGTGCTCCGACAGACAGTCCCCACGTCAGAAGTACAAGAGCAGCAGGGACCAGCAAGGCTTCCAAGCAATGGGCTCTCCCTTTCTGTGGTGTAAACATCGTTATCAATATACCTGGGGCTAACAGAAGCTTTTAAATAGTTGTGACAACTTACCAAGTGCCAGCACGCAGCTTTCACAGCCACGGAAGAATGATGCAAAACTCCTGTGTTTTTTGGCGACGGGGGAGGAGAAGAGGGGAACCGTACCCACCGCAAGACGACGTGCTGCCCTCGCTGGTGAGAGAAGCACGCCGCTGCCCACGTCGGTGGGAGAGCAAATGTGGTGATGAAGGGCCCATCACAGCGATTAGCGAGTTGAGCAGGAGAATCGTAAGCCTGCACACCGGCAAGATAACTCTCATATGAAATCAGCGGTACATGAAATGCAGAGAGTAAAAGAAAAAGCTCAGTTGCTAAAGGAAGCTCAAGTGTACTTTTTTGAACACAGTCATCCAAAAGCAATTATTAAACTCTGCTCTTTCTGAATACACTTGGCCTCAAAATATTAACATGTGCTTTTTATATTATGCCTCAGACTGCATGAAATGAATTAAATACACCCAAAATGGTATGAGCAATCTCTTAAGCACTAGCTGGTTTAACGACTAATCTTCTGCCTTAGTATGAAAAGTAAAGGCTTAGGTTTTTCAATCACATGAGACATCATCCTACAGTTCATGTGTTAGGCATCTCTCCTGTCCGCTGGCAACATTATTTGAGGCATGCTTGTAACATTTTCACTTAATTAAAAAACCAGAAGCAGAAGGGCTTCAAATTTTTATACTTTATGGAGCTGGCAGTTTACTTAATTTCCTTCAGTTTTATGAAGGTGAAATGTAGCATTTTATGGGCAAAACGTAGCAATTTCTGTTACTGCTCAAACATGCTGACAGAACTTTGACATAGTATTTTTTTCTTCTCAGTAATTATTACTGTTGGTTTGCATGTGCTCAGAATAATGACACGCACATGAATAACTTGCTACACTTTGTGACTCACCGAGATGCCTTCGCAGAAATGATCTTGGCCACATTTCGTGCACCAAGCACCGTGGGGAGAACTTTCGGTGGGGACGGTCGGCGGTGTTTTATTTTAACAGTCTCTTCCTCACCAAGCGAAGAATATACATCTGAGTGAAAGGACGTGTGACACCCCCCTTTCCCCAACCCTGTATAAATATTTTGGTCTAGTTGTGTTTGAATGGCAGAGTCAATGAGTTTCATCCTTTGTTTCAATCATAATAGTGCCTTGTTTGAAGTTGCTATTTCAAACCAGATAGCTGGGCCTTTATTTTTCAAAGATGTTATTTCCTGAGACCCTTTACGCTGTGATCTTACAGACGGTCACTACTGCAGCTTCATTGTTAATTGTCTTTTAGGGGCACAAATATACAGCCGTTTCTTTCAAATTCAGGATGACTCTGTTTATTTACATTACCGAATGCAAATGAACAACGAGGCATCCCCAGTACGGCAGGGATGCGAGGAGGAGCGGGAGAAGGAGCAGGCCTAGCACCCACGCCATGCTCCCGAACACCCGTGGGGCTCCCCCGGCCAGGGCCGCTCCAGCCCAGCACAGCCACGCCGCTCCCCACGGCAGCAGGAGGAGGAGGAGGAGGAGGGACACGTGCGCCCCAAACATACTCAGGCAGAGGAGCTGAGCCAACATGCAGATGAGCGCACAACACATACTTTGACAGCACGACAGGGTTTTCACTCCTGTGTGTCCTCTCCCGTGGCGCAAGAGAGATTCTGGAGGAGTAAGTCATAGCTGCTCCGGAGCCCTGGCTGCAATGCAGCTCTTCCACATACCTGCCGCCTCGCATTCCCTCTCTATGCTTTAAACCTCTACATTTTTAGGATCTTATTCCGCCTCTGTGTTGGCCCCAGTGAGAATACGGTGTGCAGACACTGAGAGAAGCCGTTCCCTGGGATGCCCGGACCATCAGCTGCTGCTCCTCTCCTCCTCCCCGTCTTTGCCAATGAACTCATGAATCAGCATTGCAGCTGCTCAAAACAGAAATACGGGGCCAAATTATCGCCTCAGACAACCATCCGTTGCTTTCAGTGCAAAATGTCGTGTGCTTACATACTTAAAAAATCTAACAAGTTTCTTTACCTTAATTCACTACAAGAAGGTAACTCTCCAATATATTTCTGAGACACCATTGCAGAGAAAGGCATTTGAAAAAACAGAAACAACCCCTTAGCACTCACTTGGAGCTTGGGTCCTCTTTCAAACAAGAAATTTATGAGCAAGAAGGAATAAAATAAAGTCTTATCTATCTGGACTACCACGGAATCCCAGTATAATGACTTTGCAGCAATTTGTTCTTTAGTCTTTATCCCTCTTCTTCCCTTTTCCCTTTCTAGCCACTTCACTCTTGAGGACCACAGCTAGTTCTCCCTCACTCCTGCAAAAAAAAAAGAAAGCACCGGTAGGTCTGCAACAACAACAACAAAAATCTCAAAAGTTTGGAGCATGGTGCTGATACCACGATTATTCTTCAGTTTATACAGACCTCCCCCTGTTGTCTCTATGGCCGACGGCACGCCAACACACACGCGCATAAAAGCACAGGTAAGAGCTAAAGAAATTGTGAAGAGGGTGGCCAATTCCTAAAATAGAACTAAACACGCAAGTACACTACAGAAGCAAAACAAAACCAAACCTCTTTTTTCTTTGACTCTCTAGCTTAAAGATTTTACATTTTGAAAATGAGCAGTGCAGAGGGATCACAGAATTATGGAATAACTCGGGCTGGAGAGGAGCGCTGCAGGTCTCTGGGCCAGCCTTCTGCTGGGGTCGCCTGGGGCTTAGGCCGGTCAAGCTCAGAGACTCTCCACGGATGAAGTTTTCAGTCACACTGGGAACATTTGTTTCCAAATATCCAGTTGGCATTTCCCCTGCTGCAACTGTGCACCTCTGGAAGAGTCTGGCTCTTTCTTTGCTATAACCTCCCATTAAGTAGTTGAAAATAGCAACAAGATTCCCCTTTAGCCTGCTCTTCTCCAAATTAATGAAACCCGGCTCCCTCAGCCCCTCCTCATGTATCACGTCCCCCAGCCCACTAAGCATGTACCACTTCTAATGGAGCAACAGCATATTTGTATACTAACAACAAGTATTATTTAATGAAATTAAATGTTCTTATGTAAGAAGACTTACTTTAAAAATAAGACATTTTAATAGAGCAAAATATGGCCAGGTTAATCATTTTGCTCTGGATCCTAGAACATTAATTTAGCAAGAAATAAGTAACTTCCAGCCTTTCATCTTATCTTTTTGACAGATGTTTCCCCTATCCCGGGTGGCATAATTGTTTTTGTCAGTGTTATAATTAAAATTGCTATGCAGCTGACATACAGTTTTTAATGGTTTCCCTTAGGATTATAACAGATGTTGCCTTATTAGATCAGGACTCTCCTGAAGTAAGAAATGTCATTGGCATAATCAAGACACTTCTTTCAGTCTCTCAAAGCAGACTGTCACAATTTGCCCGGTAACATTTGACCCCAAGGAATGAAATATATCCCACTTTTCTAAGGAGAAAGTTTTCTGAAGGATTTGGAAGAAATACTACAGAATCTTATGCCGGGGTAACAAGTTGTATGGTCCAGCTCTCGCTGTGGCCAGAAATAGCTGGAAAATACCAAAGGAGGGGGCTCTGACAACTGCACCACCAACAGGCAAAGAAACTATGGCTTAAAACCAGCTAACTTCTAACTATGGTGAAAAAACAGCAACAATAATCACAGCTTGGGCACATGGTAAAGGGTCAGTTGAAATCTGGTGAGGAACTGAGAAGTGGCAGTTACTGGGCTCTTATTAAAAGAAAAGTTACAACCATATGACACAAGTGTTAATTTGAAATGGGAGTTAGTTTAAATAAAGCAAGGTGTAATAGCACGCTTAAAGAACAGCTTTTTAAGTGCAATTTAGGTCCCTGGTGTTCACTGAAAAATCTAGAGAAGCCGAGGGTGGAAGCAACAAGAAGCCGTGGCTCCAGGTTGTTTTCTCCTGACAGCTCGGTGATGTACCGCGACCAAGGACGGCACCTGCAGCCTGCGAGGCGGGCGCTGCGGGACGTGCGGGTCCCCTGGGCGCCCACAGCAGGACGGCTGCCGGACGGACACACCGCGGCTTCTTCCCGAGCAGAGCGTGCGGCGTGACAAGCCGGCACACAGACAGGGCTCACACCCGGACACCGGCAGGACACCGCTCCGACGCGCAGCCAGGCCGGGGAGCTGGGAAGCACACGCAGATCCCCCCGGCTGGGTGCACCCAAAGTTTTTGACACCACATAAAAGAAGTCAGTCGCGGGGAATGTGGCAAGAGTCAGGAAAGTTAGGTGGCTCCAACGAGCGCGGAGCAGAGCAAGGAAAGCAACCCTTGCCTCCTGTCTGCCTGTCCATCAGATCTCTCCAACCCCTCGGTGGGAACTCACGTCGACAAAACACATTTAAGAGAAAGTTACTTTGTATTTCGGTGGTATAGAGCTCCTTGCAACTTTCCAAGGGCTACCAAATTTTTTCAAGGTCTGAGGAACGCCAACTCTGCTTTACTGACTGTGGCGCTTAGATCTGCAATTCGCAAGATGAAACTGTCGGTACAGCTTTCACAGTGCATCTAGTTTATATTAAGAACTCCCCAAAATAATTGTAGAAGATGCAACGTGACATAATTGAATTTCCACAGCAGCAAGTGTCATAGCTTACTTATGAAAATAGACTATTTATACAAATGCTTGGATTTTATGGGTTAATTCTCCTAACCTTATCTATCTCGAGGACAGGTGTTAATTAAAAACAAGCATGGAAAGCATCCAGCATGAATTATCTCCTGCATAGCCAGGGAAAAAAACAAAACAAAACCAAACGTGTCTCTCCGAATGAGCTAAAACTGCCTCCTCCTCTCCCCATGCCCAGCAGCACCAGGCAAGGAGGAGGAGGCGTCGGGGCCGGGGGAGCGGCCCGGTCGTGGGGCAGCCCCGGCGAGAGCCGCCGCCGCCCCCCGCCCCCCCCCCCACCGTGGGCCGACAGAGACTCGGCCGGTACCGGCGCAGGCAGCAGCGCGGCCGCCGCTGCCGTAGCGACGGCGACGACAACAACAACCGGGTCCGCGGCGGCGAGAGGGGCCGGGCTTGCCGGGAGGCGGGCCCCGCCGCCTCCCCCCGCCCGCTGAAGAGCGCCTGCGAGGGCGGGCGGCGCGGCACTGTACGGCTCGGCTCGGCACGGCACAGCACAGCACAGCACCGGCCGGCGGCACCAGCGGCTCGGCCGGCAGCGCCCACGCACCCGCCGCCGGGCACCCGCCTTCCCGCCCTCCTCCCGCCCCCCTTCCTCCGGGACTCTCCGCTGGGATCAGCCCGCCGCCGCCGTTGGCCGGCTCCGCGCCACGCCGAGGATATTTTGGCTCCCGGAGAAGCAGCGGCGCCTTTTTTTTTGGTTTTTTTGGACTCTGCGTGTGGTGCCGGTGCCGCCGCCGCCGCCGGGGAGGGACGCAGAGGAGCAGGCGAGCGCCGGGCTCGGGGGCCAGGTGAGGCGGGGGCGGCCGCGGGGAGGGGGTGGCCCGCCGGCACGCACCGACCCGCTCCCCGCCGCCGGGGGGGCTCGGCGGCCGCCCGGGGAAGCCGGGCATCGCCCCCCCAGCCCCCCCGCGGGCGGAGGCGCGGCCGGGCCCCGGGAGCGGCTCTCCCCGGGGGGCGATGGCGGGAGCCGCTGCCGGGGAGCGGGCAGACCCCGCGGGCGAAGGGGGTGGCGGTGGCCGGCGGGGTGGCGGAGGGGACCGCGGCGGGGCTAAGCGCGGGGGCGGGGGGGGACGCGTTGGAAGCGGCGGCGGACGGGGGTGCCTTGCGGCGCGTTGTGGGGGCGGCTGCGCGGCCGGGAGGAGAGGGTTAATGGGCAGTGCGCGCTCTGGATTTGGTTAGTGCTTTAAAGGGACTTAAAAAATGTTGGGCTGTGTGATCTCCCCATCTAACTTTTATGTGGGCGAGCGTGTCATATGTGTGAAAAGTCTTACCAGCTCTCGGCTATTTCGGCTGTTTCTCTTATCGGTACGTGGGGAGCCCAATAGTTGCGGGGCGAGGGGGATCAGCGTTCCTAAGGCAGGCGGCTGTCTCTTCACCAATTGGTACAAAATGTTTTTTTTTTGTCTGAAAAATTTGCCATTTAAAAGCAAAACAATCACCAGACGCTCCTTCTTCCCACCCCCCAATAACCCCCCCAAAAACCGACAAAAAGCAGTGGAGAGATGTTGCGGACACCAGCATGGATTCGTTCTCCATGTGGATGATTCCCAGCTGATTCCAGCTGTGGGCAAGCACCTGGCTATTGCTGAAAAGAAGTTGATCAGAATTCAGGAGTATTAGTTAATAAGTGCCTGATCCTGTTGACCCTGTTCTGGTTCACCCACTCAGCTATGCGGGGGTGTTGAAGAAGGTGTCCTGCCAGTTAAACCAATTATAGCTGGCAAGTAGCACTCATCAGCATTAGTGGAGGAGTTGGAAGTGAGGCCCAGTCACACCATGCCCTGCCGTAGTGTCTTTTCTGAACTTAAACAGCAGCTTTCCACGTCCAGCAGAAAGCCAGCTTTAACCCTTTGTGTCATGAAAAGCCGTATTGCCTTTTCAGCTCTGCTTGGCTTGCGATACCTCTGTAAGGGTTTCGGATCTCGGGGCTGGAAACGAGTAGTGCTGGTGGGGAGAAAGCTGATGTATGACGAGCAAAGGCTACAGAAATTCATAACAATGTGAGAGATTTGGATGGGGGAGGAAAACTGGAGTGTTACAAAACACACTAAAGATCCGCATGTGCTATTAGAGCGAAGCTCGATGCCTAATTTTTCGTAAGCTGTGTGGTGCACAGGCAAGGCCACGGAACAAACAAGCAGCCTAGCGTAGAAAAACAGTGACTTGGGTTAATGAGCAACACCACATAACGAAGACTTCGCATAAACCTTTTGTCTTAGGACCCTAAACGTTTCTAAAGAAACAAACAAAACAAAACAGAAAGGAGAGAATCCCAGTCCTTTTAGTCAATGGGGAAGTTCTTAACAGGATTTGTGTAGAGGCCAGGGTTGCACCTGAAAGTGTCAGAAATCTTATTTGTAGTCCTAACTGGGGATCAGATCTAAACTTACTGAAAATATGTATAGTGCTTTCACAAATACTTTCCGATTGGTAAGGCTTACAGCAGTTATCTCTAGATACCGGAGCAGATTTCAAAGGCAAAACAAAGGGTGTTAGAAATTGCCATATACTTTTTTTTAAAAGCCCAACCAAATGCAAGGATAAACAGTTGTTTAAACTGTGGCAAATTTAATGAAAAGATTAGGATGCTTGCTGAGTGAGACTCATGCTGTGTAAAATTCTTTGCTGCTCAATGAGATGAGTAATTTAGATCAAATATTTGTACATGCTATTTGAGGTAAAAACCGTCGTTCACTAGATCACCCTTTTCGGTAACATCAGTGAAGTGTAAGTGGACTATTCTTTTCATATTCAGTTGATTTATTTTATTTCAATGATAAGCCCTATACATCTAATAACAGTGATGTTGAAATGGGCCTTTCAGGTTAAGGACTCTCGATTTTTAAGTGATCGACTATATAAGAGGATGAAAGGATTCCTTGTCTTTGGCTGTTGGATATTTTTCCTTTCCTCTTTGCTTATGTGGATGGCTTTTGTATGTGTTGTCACTTTAACAGGCCATGCTCATTTTGTTAAGCTCTAATTTGCCATCTTTTTCTGAGTTTAAGGTTGTATTTTGATTTCTCCTTATGTTAACATGGCTAATGAGAGAACTCGCTTGTAATAAGCGATCACAGTTTTGTGGAAATATTAATAGTGTCCTATGTATCTGTTTATTTAAATACACGTTTTCAGACAGTTTCTGTAGAGCAAAAGAATTTAGCCTGATGCTATGAAAAAAGGAGAAGGAAAATTGTTGAGAGACAACTTGCCGCAGTGTGGTCTGATAAGGTGTTGTTCACTGACACCTGGATTACAGCATCACGGTAAACCTGAACAATGGCCATAAAACTGGCTCGATCCCTTATGTTTGATCTCTCCCATAGGTCAGTAAGAGTATTATCACCCTTTTCCTTAAGTCATGTATAGGAGAACGAGTTATACAGGCCTCACACAACCCCATTCCTGGTAATACAGGCAACATGATAGCTTTGACTTCAGTAACGTGAACGTATTGGTGGTGGTCCCGTTATCAATGCTTTAAGAAAGGTATTTTACAGGATAAACCCTTTTCAGTTTAAACTTGGGCCCTCTAAAGCTTTATAAATATGCTAACCCCGTGTTTACAAAATGCGCAAGATAACGTGGTTTGGAGATGCTTTGCCTAGTAAAGGAAGGAGGTTGCCGAGACTGGGTATTGGCTTCAACGATTATTCATGAAAGGTGTGAATGTTAGTATGTGAAGGTGTATCACAGTGATCGCTCTGTCGCTTCTCTTCCTTCCTTTGAAAGCCAGAGTCCAAAGTGAATCATGATGTGTGAGCAGGAATACAGTAAGCAAAAATAACACAAAACTTAACGGGTGAAAGTTGGAAAATATCTCAAAGTGATAGATACTTGATGGACAAAGGACTTCTGTAGCCTTTTCAGACTAACAGAATAAGGTACTAAAATCCTTCACGGTGGTTATCAGAAGCTAATCATCCTCATCTGCTCATATCCTAAAACTTTAACTCCAGTGATGCCTGTGAAAAGTCTTCCAGTTAAAAAGCTGCTTAAGCGAGATGGGAGTTGTGCCTTGTGTGGTCGGGGTGTGAGCAATGAGAAGGAAAGCTTTCCCCGTGTCTCACTCGGAGTTCTGTAGTTCTGTAGTCCGTACTGAAGCAGTGAGATACGTCTGTTAACAGGCTTGCTTCCTCTAGCAACATTTTTCATGTGACCCCTCTCGTTTTTCAGATGAGTGATTTTGCGATCAGGAACATGGATCAAGTAGCTCCAGTGTCTAACATGTACAGAGGAATGCTCAAGGTGAGTACTCTCGAGCTGTCAGCTTCTAAACCCAACTGGCCCGTCTCCCCGCTGATGCATTTATTGCGTTTGTTTATTGTAATAAAATGCTAGCAGAGGGATTGTATAACCGTGCCAACGTGGACACAGATATTTGGGGTTTAACTGCTTGCTTGTGACCTCTAGTCGTCTTCTAGAGTATTCCCACTGAGTTCAGTAGAGATGTGAAAAGTAGAACTGAAATAGGAAGATGTAAACCTTACACCCTCAACCCTCTCCCCCAAGGAGGCTCCCTCCCTCCCTCCCTCCATCCCCGAAATCTTCAGAATTTGAAAATAAAAGGTAGACAAGAACTGAGCTCAAATTCGTTGGAGTTGGTGGAACTTTTGCCTAAATATAGGTTAGAGGATTGGCAGTAGGGGTGGTCTTTGTATCTTTAACTTGATGAGACTGGCAGAGGGCTGTTCTGATATGATGGGTTAGGTCTGATTCATTCAAGAACACGGTATGAAAAAAAGTAAGTTATTCACTTACTACATGCAACTATGCGAAATGGAAGTCCAATACATTGTAAGAAACCAAAGGTAGTTATTAAGTATATTTTATCTTTAGGTAGACTGTGTCTGTTACCTTGTTTTGAAAGGAACTTACAAACCAAGGACAAATGAGAAGCAGGCTATAAGACTAAAGACTTTAAGAGCTTCCCTCCTCCCCATTCATGCAAGTTGCTTTTGAATCCCAGTATCTTTTTTTTTTGTTTTACACAGCATTGATTAATGTAAACCAAATAAAGGTTAGGAACATGCTTTCTGCTCTCATTAACTTTGATAAATGTCCGTATTTTGAAGAATCAGTTAGTGAGACTCCAGTATGCTAACTTCTCTGATGTTTTATATCCCCTCTTAGCTTTCTCTCCTGCCCACAACAACAAAATCCACAAGAGTTCCCCCAACTTAACAGCTGTGTTCTCTTTAACACAGTGGTTATTCTAGGCAGTTATTCAGTTCTCAGTTGTTATATAATTAAGTCAAAATCGAGACCTGTATTCTACTATTTTGTACCTGTTTGTGTTTCTTTTTATTTTGTTCTGTGATAATGACTCTTACATATGTTGAAAAGCCAAATAAAATACTGCATAACTGACAGGGCAAGCAGAACTTGATCTACATTGTTTTTTTCCCCTTTTACTACTATTAAATCAAGAACCTGCTTAAACATTAATTTTCTCCTGTTTGAAATATGAAGCTAGCACAGTATGGATTTTACTCATTCACATGCCACAGCATTTTTTCCAGTGACTCAGGATAAGGGTCAGCTATTTACACAAAACGCAGGAGTTTCCAGATTGTGTTGAAAGAACTTGCCCTTTCTTTTTAGGTACTAGCGATGAGTCAGTGCTTTTATCTAGTAACGTATAAAGAATCTTTTACTAGCAGATTTGGCAATTGTTATTAACTTGTTTCATGTGGATGTGAGCCTTTGCATGGGTTCGCTGTGACCCTTTCCTGTAGTTGTGGTGGGTACCTGAACCAACTGTACGCAATTTGTTTCTGCTGGTCAGTGCTCAGTGGAGATTTCTGGACCCAGTTAACCCCTAGAGGCATGGTATTGTTTGTTTTACTAGCTTTTTCTTCTGTGGAATGTATGCTTTCATAATGTATGTACTAGGATGCATTGCAGTTTGTTAGAAAATACAACTAAAAAATTAGGATTCCTAGTTTCTTACTAGGTTTAATGTAATTGGGGGAGACTGGGGAGGGAGATGACACACAGCACATGAAGAGGCACCTGGGTGCAAAAAGGCTTCAAGCCACTTGAAACTTTGTGGTGACATAGAAAGGAAAGATAGGGGATGTGAGGAAATATTAATACTTATTTGCTATTCCACAAACATAGTTCAGGTTGCTTATGCATCACACATGAACACTGCCCTGAAAAATCTTTGCCTTGTCCTCAGCTAAATCCTCTGCCTTGGCATAAGCTGGCAGACCAGTGGATGCCTAAAACAAATCAGCATTTGCAAGTTGCCTTTGTGTCCAGCTCCCTGAACTGCAGTAGCTGCCGTGAACATGCCGCAGCTCTCCAGAACAATGTTCTGTCTTCAGGTGCTTTTAGAAATCTCAGTGGCAACTTTTATCCATCTGTGCCTCTAGATATTACAGATTCTGTTTCCTTGTGACTAACAGACAAGTTGCATAAGTCGCTTTTAAAGTTATTTCCTCCTCTGTTAACATTCCCTCTGCCCCCCCGAAGACTGATGTGGCTGGGGGGATCTAGTAATAGTACTCTGTATTTCTAGCATACACATTGACACAAGTCAAGTTGGAAAGAAGCTAGGTTTTCAAAATATAACAATATTTATTGAATGTTGCCAATGTATCAGTAGAATCCACTTTTATCTGGAACATTTTTATTAGTCCTGTTTATCCCTTTCTGTATAATGAAACTAGCAGTGTTTCACTGAGCATCTGAGTGCTCGAAAGACTGCAGAATGTTGTGGCTGGCAAATCCAGTAACTCAGAAATATAAAAGTCACAGCAAAGGAGTAACATCTTTCCTCAAGTCCTGTAAAGCTGGTTGTATAGCTTCAAGTGATGTGGTTCCGATTAAATTTTTCTTTTTAAAAAAAAAAAAGAAAAAAAGATGCATAAATCTACTGTAGGTCTTGCACTGGCAGTTGTTTTTCCATAGTTTACTGGTCCTGCCTCTGCCATCAAGTACTCATGAAATGGATAGTCAATTTAAGGGGTTAAGGAAACAAGGATTTCTTTAAAATATACCTGGAAATAAATATACATCTCTCTCTCTCTCTGTACACACATGTGCATTCTCTATTGTTAAAAGCCTCAATTACAGGAAAACCAAGAATATCCTTACTCGGCTTTACTGTAACCTGCAGAACATGCCACCCACCTAGCACTGTGGTCTGAATGTTGGTTGTTTTGTATTCCTGTACAAGAAGCTACGCTATCATTGTGTTTGTATTTCAAAGGCACAAGTTAGCTGATTCAAGATAGTGGTTGTGCATGATCTCTAAATCGAGGAAACCTAACCCAGCCAATTCCTAGCAGTGAGGTTGACGGCGCTCTAGCAAAATGCTCACATTGGATTTTATTTATTCTGTTGCTTTGCAGCGTCAGCCAGCATTTGACACCTTTGATAGCTCAAACTCTCTCTTTGCTGGATATTTTTTCTCACTAAATGAAGATCAAACGCTTCAAGAAGTGCCAACAGGATTTGATTCTACTTCTTATGGTAACTCTTCACTTTGTTTATTATGTGTATTTAAACTTACATTTTAATTATGGTTGAGATGTTGCAGGTATATTGCAAGCTCTTTTCTTGACCCTCTGGTGTTAAATCCCAGAACACTAAATCTTTGTTCCCTTTCACTCCCCTCCCGCCCCAGTTTGTTTTACTCCTTACCTTAAAAAACAGGGGTGGGGATGTTTGCAGGTCCTTTTGTGTGTGTGTATGTAGGACAGTACCTGCTATAAGTTCTCTATAAATCCTTGCCAGAGATCTTACTTTGACAAAACAGGGAGTTTTGTCCAAAATGCAGATATTTTACTTGATGCTGCCTTTATCTCCCCTTAGGGGAGGGAAAAAAAAGCCTCAAACCTCTGAAAACCGCCAGTCCTTTGTTCTAATATGATTCTAATCAGTCACCCTCTCTGGTCAGCAAAGCAAGTCCTAGCAGATATTGAGGATGGGTGTGGTAAAAACAGAAGTTAAGCACAGGCTGGTAATGAGCTCCACTTGCTGGGTCAAGTGCAGCCTGTAGATAGTCTAGGAAAACAAGAAGAGCCGCACAGCTTCATGAACTGACTTGAAGTCTGCCAAGTTCGTCACCTTTATATGCCCTGCCACCGTTATATGCCTCTGACGTAGCAGAGCTCTTTCAAATGCAACCTGTGTGTGAGTTCTCGGAGGCTCTCAAATGCTCAGGGATGCAGTAGCGAGTTGGTTAAGTTGTCTTCAAATGACACCAATCACGAAGTATCAGTAAAAGGTTTCCTAATCTGAAACATCTAGGCAACGTGGTTGGCTTTCTTCAACTTAGTTCTTCTTTCAGAATAAAATGAGGCATCTTCTGGTGAAAATTGCCCAATAAGGAAGGCTGAGTGGAAGCCAAATCTGTCCTTAAATGGAATCTACTTGCAAATTTAAAAATCAGTTAAGCAGATTTAGTGATTTATACTGGCATAGGATAATGCTGACTTTGGATTTTGTTGCATTATTTAGGCAGTGGGTACCAGCTTGTTACCAGTCACACTGGTCACACTGTCACACTGGTTCAGGCGATTGAATAACCTGTCACACTGTTTACTTGGGTGATTGAGAGATGTATGAGAAGATCTGAAATACAGTCCATTGGGAAGCAGTGTCAAACAGTGCAAGCTGGTTCTTCGCAAGCCTACTTTCAGTTACTTAGCTCTCGAACTAAATGAAGACTGGCTGGAGTTATAAGGAAGTCTGAGGTCAAACTATAGGTGACAAAATAGAAATAAGCAGTCTCCTATTTCCTTTTAAAAAAACAAAAGTAATAGTAAAACTTCACTGCAACAAAGGCACTTTATGTAACTACTAAGAGTAAATGAGGATCTATGTCATGGAAAGCTGCAAAGGTTTAATTTAGCATGATGCAATTTTATCAAACCAGTAGCACAGAGATTTTAGTGTTGATATATTAAGTCTTTGACTTAACTGATCTACACTGTTTGTTTCTGGTTTTAAAATACTTAGTTTCTAGCATCCCTTTCTTATTTTTCAAATAGCGCAGCAAAAACCTGTCACTCCTTTCACTGGCATAAAAGTTAATGTATCTTCTTTTTTTCCCCTCCACCCCTTTTCTTTCTTGTAGAGTCGAACAACTGTGAATTGCCTCTGTTAACCCCGTGCAGTAAGGCTGTGATGAGTCAGGCCTTGAAAGATACTTTCAGTGGTTTCACAAAGGAACAGTGTCGGCTGGGTATCCCAAATAGTAAGTGTTTTCTATTTATAAGCTCTTTTTTTTTTTTTTTTTTTTTAATGCTAAGGAGGACGCTGAATAGCGGCTCTTTCAAAAGAGAAAGAATGATGTCAGTAGGAAATACAAGAATGGATCCTATGTGAATCTGGCACAGCTTGACTTGGAAAGACTAGACTTGCTGGTATTAAAAATGGGTGCATGGAGAGCTCATGCTTTGGCAGCGTAAGAGAGAATCAAGTAAGCTGAGGACATCTCTGATTATAAGTGAATGCAGAAGGAAAAGAGGACTGTTTGGTTTTGTGTTTTGTTTGTTGTTTGTTTAAACTCAAGAATAAATTAATTCTGAATTCATTCAGAACTAAGTAACTTGGTGTAACGCATTTTTGTCATTCACTGCCTTCTAATGAAGATTATTTGACAAAGGTCAGGAGTTATCTCTAAGTGCTGGATACTTTCTGTCTTGCAGATCCCTGGCTGTGGACTGAACAGCAAGTTTGCCAGTGGCTTTCATGGGCTACCAATGAGTTTAGCTTGGTAAACGTGAACTTCTATCAGTTTCTTATGAGTGGCCAAGATTTGTGCAACCTGGGCAAGGAGCGTTTCCTGGAACTTGCACCTGACTATGTGGGTGATATTCTGTGGGAACACCTGGAACAGATGATAAAAGGTAGTTACAGAGCCAGAAAGAGCTTTTGTTTTAAGGCTTTTCTGACAGAAACAGAAATAGGACTCTTTCAACACTTGTTTCACTATGGAGGGCTTTTATTACACATGAAAACTCAAAATGAACTTTAAAACTTGGTTAATAAAAACATTATCAGAACTATTAATACATCCTTTGTACAGAAAGCACAGACGCAGATATCTGCAGAAATCATTCTGTGTTCAGGCTGAATACCTGTTGCAGTCAGGTTTTATTTGGAATAATCATTGAAATAAATGAGATTAGGATAAGGCTACTGTAATACTCCATTTAAAAAAAACCAATTAACCGACAGACAAAATTTGTTCACTTCTTATTATAAGTTTTCAGTTTTGTTCCTTTAATGCAGTGTTTTGAGGTAATTCAGTGAATAAATATAAGGAAATCAAAGACAACTAGAGGTGTCTTAGGTGAACACTGATGGTATTGCTAAAACCCTACATGCAGTGCCCTGTGACTTCCATTGATTTCGGAGTATAATGTTCAGTAGTTGCATACATTAAGGACTTGGACCTTAGAACACACTGCAGCTATTGTTGCTTCTAAGTTTTATGTTAAAATTCAATTGGTATGATGGTTTTCAAGCCTATTGGAAGTTGATTGGGTTTTTTGGTGTGTTTTTTTTGAAGAGAGAGAGTGCAATGCAGTGTGTTAGTAAAATTTGCTTGAATGATGACTCCAAAATACTCAAGAGAGTCAGAAGCTTTTCATGGCATACAGGTCAGATCTTTAAAACTATAAAACTAAATTTTCTTTTTTTCCCTCCTCTCCCCAGACAGCCAAGAGAAAACGCAGGATCAATATGTGGAGAACTCTCATCTCACCTCAGTTCCTCACTGGGTCAATAATAATTCCTTAAGTAAGTATTTTTAAGAAATTTGGCATTTTGTATCTGTTAGGTTTATTCTAAGCATGTCAGAGACCCCAGTTTAAAAACAAAAATATAGAAGCGCCAGAATAGTTACTGTGCTTGAGGAGAACACTTGACTAAAATTGCTACAGCCTGCTTTCCTAGTATTGTTTAATTGTCATCTAATTCATATCGGAAATCTTTTGAAGAGCAAAGGCTTTGAGAAAATCAAATTTCCTCTTGGTATGCCAAAGCCTACATCTGTGGAGCAGAATGACCACTCCCACCTCTAGCAAACCGAGGCAAAAACTAGCATCACTGGGGAGCAGCAGGAGTGGTGTTTAGGCCTTTTTGAAGACTGTGGAAGCGTAATAGAGCTTTTGAAAGTGTGTGGGACGCAGTGCTAGCTCCCTCAGATTGTTTGATTGGTGTTGTATTTCATTCTACCACAGTCAATCTCCAGCTCGACCTTATTACACCACTTAAATGATGAGGGCCTTACTGAAAACCACTTAAGCTTCTCCAGCTTTTTCTGTAGCCCTGTAGTTTCCTTGAAGAACAAACAATAGACATATTTGTGGTTGGCAAGTTAGAGAGGGAGATTTACAGATTCTGATTTGGAGCCCGTTAGATGGGGATCTTCCCTCTGACTTCAGTAGCCTTTCCAGTAGTTTTGTAGCATCTATCACTCTTTCTTAATCAGATTTTCATGGGAAAACTACTTTTTGGTGGCACAACTGTAGTGAGGTGCTGGAGGTGTATTATTCTAAGGGACTGCAGAGAAAAACATCTAATTCATTCTTTTATTTCTTTCTTCAGCTGTTAATGTAGATCAGAGCTCCTATGGTATGCAAATGCCTGGATACCCTAAAGCCCTCAGCTATCCCAAACCCAGTCTCCTGACTGACGTCTGTCAGACTTCCACAGGAGCGAATCTCCTCAGTCCAGAACAAGAGTTTTCGTTGTTCCCTAAAGCCCAAGCAGATGCCGTTGGTGTGAACTACTGTGCAGTAAATCAAGATTTCCCAAGAAGCAATCTGAACTTGCTGATAGATAATTCTGGTGAGTCGTCATCTGCATGATAACCGTGGGTCCAAGGCCATATTCTGTATGTCTTTTCCTCCTTTGCATAATTTATATATATACACAAGCTAGATTAAGGGAGAGGAAAAAAAAAAAAAAAACACCAAACCCAAAACACAAACGCTTTTCTCTATTATTTTTTTCTTTTGTATAGGTAAGCTTAGAGAACATGAATCTAGCGACAGTGGTGCAGAAAGTTACGAAAGCTCAGATTCGATGCTACAGTCCTGGAACAGCCAGTCGTCATTAGTGGATTTGCAGCGTGTGCCATCCTACGAGAGTTTTGAAGATGACTGTAGCCAGTCCTTGTGTCTGAGCAAACCTACAATGTCTTTCAAAGACTATATTCAAGAACGAAGTGATCCTGTAGAGCAAGGGAAACCAGTTATACCGGCAGCAATTCTAGCTGGCTTTACTGGTAAGTAGTGAAGCAAAATGGTCACTCCTCTTCTTGTGTAACATCAATGTCCTCTATAAATGTGTAGCTATGGTGATAAAGTTAGTCAGAGACCACTACTCATGAAGAGTTTTTCAATTTTAAACGTTGCTAAAGAAAGTCTCATAGGACTATCTATCTAAAGCAAGAAGAGGCAGGTACATCAGAATGCGTAAAAATCAAATGCATTTTTTGATCTGTTTGAAAAAGAGGGAAGCTTGGACAAAATCTCCCACAGTTGGGAGTTTCCGCAGGTCTTGACTTGGCTGTTAAGACCTTGTTCCTGTAGTCCTTGCTGAAATCAGTTTTTCTTCTAGAACGTTTGCCAAGCCAGGGGCTGCAGGAGAGGCGCAAGAGCTTGAAATGCAGCTGATGGGAGGTGGGAGTGACGGGTAAGGGATCCATATGAAAGGGAAAGACATAGCTTGTGTCAAATCCTGTGTTTCCATGAAAAAGCTGGCTTTGGTTTAATTTTGATGTGTTTATGAGCCGATTTCTGTTACAGAGAAAAATCTTAGGTTTCTTTCTGACATTCAAAAAAAAAAAGGTAAATCAGAGTAATTACAAGACCTATCCTGTGGTATGAGTATGGTCACATACATTGGTTGTGGTAAGAGCTTGCAGAAGGATTAATTGTGGTTTCTCCCCAACAGGCAGTGGACCTATACAGCTATGGCAATTCCTTCTGGAGTTACTGACTGACAAGTCCTGTCAGTCATTCATTAGTTGGACTGGAGATGGATGGGAATTTAAACTTGCTGACCCAGATGAGGTATGTGGCTAATTGTGATGAACAAAAAGATTTAGGGTCTGATCCTCCATCTGTGGGCCTAGTCTTGAATATAAAGCATTTACACGATCAGACACTTACTGAAATCTCTTCATCTGCAAATGCTTTATTGTACAGTCAGTCTGGCTGTGGGATGTTCCCCCTTCTCCTCCCACCCAGGAATATCAGTATTTGCTTGTAGTTAGGAGAACACGTTGTATAGCTTGAAACTTTAAAGGTAGTGTACAAAGTTAGTTCTCTTGACAGTGTAGTACTGTAGATTAGCTTACTGAATCTAGTTGAATCAACAATGCCTGGGATTGCACGAAGGCATGGGGGAAACTGCACTCCACGTTATCGCCGTTCTTTTAGATACACAGCAAATACGGTAGTGCTGCTTTTAAAACATTTTGGGAACTTACAGCTTTAGTCATTACAAATAAATAGAACGCATTTTCTTTCATTTTCTGATACTGTTATGAGTAGGAAAGTTGATGTAGTAAGAGACATAACGTCCACTGGGGCCTTTAATAAAACAAAAAGGGGGAGGGGGGGAAAGGGGGAATCATTAACTCCAAGGAACATCATATAATTCAACTTCCATTTAAAGAAGCAGTCTCATACTGCTCAGTAGCAAATTAATGCTTAAATGGTGTCTCCTTGAGAAAGGAGGAGACTGTATTTCCCATAAATTTGATCTTCTTAAACACATTTTGGCCCATCCACTACAAATAGGTATCCTTTTCACTGATAATTGCTATCAGCCACTTTCTCCTGAAAGTGCTGCTGATAATTGTCTCAGAGCACGTTCAGCTGAGGGGTCAGTCGCCAAATCTTCTCTTATCTGAGTTTGGGACATCCAAAGCAAATAAAATGCTCTGTCTGAGAAAGGGTTTTAATAACTGTGTTTACCAGCCACCGACTAGAAGAACATGACTTGAATAAACACTTTGCGTTTTGCTTTCTTTTTGGACTGACAGGTGGCACGGAGGTGGGGAAGGAGGAAAAACAAGCCAAAAATGAACTATGAGAAGCTCAGCCGAGGCCTACGCTACTATTACGACAAGAACATCATCCACAAGACGTCAGGGAAACGCTACGTGTATCGCTTCGTGTGCGACCTGCAGAACCTGCTGGGGTACACGGCGGAGGAGCTGCACGCGATGCTGGGGGTGCAGCCTGACACGGAGGACTGAGCCCGACGACGTGGTGCTGCACGGGTGAAGATCACGTGTGGGGACTGTGTCTGGGAACCGTCCGCAGTCGGTTCTTCTAGCTGTTCAGATGGGTGCAACTGTTGGGAAATAAGGACCTTAACCGATTTGTGTAACCAGGGAGAGCTGGAAGGAAGTGGCCTTATTTCATCAGTGGCTTCGGGTGTTGCCATGTCAGGCACTTGAGCAGCATGGAAGTCAGCACAGACTCTAGCTCTGTCATGAAGACATGGAAATGCGCTCGGGTTAAGCATTTCGACTACCTGTACTGCCATGTAAAGCGTTTCGGCTACTTACGCTGCCATATAATAATGGGTTGGCTTTAAAACCAAAGGTTGGATGAGAAACCAGTGATGCAGCAGAACTATTGCTCAGATATTTTAAAATTACCATCGTCCTTGCTTACATCTTATATCATGCAATTTATTTAAAAAAAAAACAAACTAATTTATTTTAAATGAGCAGTAAGGAGAATCGATATTAGTTTTGTTCTAAGGCACGTTTTATCGTTATTATTACTACTCCAGAAATGTGCTGCATAGGTACATAAACACTCTGTGTCCAAAACCAGATGTAGCAACCGTTAACAAAAAAAAAAGACCCTTTAAAGAAGGGAAGGAAAATCGTACCATTTCAATATTCAGTTTGTATATATTCTGTGATTCTTTTTGAAACTCTGTAATGTTCCTATTTAACAGATACTGTATAGTGTAAATTAAACTAATTGTATGTGTGTTTTGAAGTAGGATGAATGTAAACTTATCAAATTTTTATGTTTGTCTAGGATATACAACCTTCTGCAAATATTTAATTGGCCTGAGAGACAACATAAGTGCTCAGTATGCATGCATATGGTATGCCTATGATACGAAATGGGGGGGTGGGGAGGGGGGGCTGGCTCAGTATTTTGCCAAGACTGAAGCTGGCAATTCTTTGTGCATTTTGGCATTTTTACAAGAAACTAATGTTATATTCTGGGACATAAAGGGCCTGTTTGTGGTTTCTTCTGTAACTGAAAATGAAAATATTAATATGGATAAAATTACCTTTTTTCCTTTATAAATGGCATATGTTTTTCAACTTCTATGCATGTCCTTTTAAAAAAAAATTTATATACAAGCCTTATTTTTTCAGTTGACTTGTCTCTTCTTCCTGCAGTTTATCCTGTATGATTAAAATATGAATTCTATTTTTGGAAATAACTGTGACTCCTTTTCAAAGATCAGGAGGGATTTATGTAGCAGCTATTTTTACTGCAAAAAAAAAAAAAAAAAGAAAAAAATTCACTGGAAAAATGTACTTTGTAAGAAAGCTTTATTTTTTATCTGAGCTTGATGTACATTTAAATGTGTTGTACAGTGTGAGAGGTTTGAAAATATGAGTCTTTAATGAGTCTTTATTAAAACCTCTTGAACAAGAAAATAGTGCGTGTGCCTTTTAATTTGGAAAGTTTCAGAGGGGTTCCCTGTTTGTTTGTTGGTTCAACCCTTGTCCATCCCACCACCTTCCTAAACCTCTGCAGGATTAAAAAAAAAAAAAAAACAAAACCAAACAACAACAACAAAAAAAACCCCCAAAACCCCAACACCACCACCAAAAAACCCACCAAACCACACACAACCACCCAAAACCAGCCAGACTTGCGGGGCTAGGGAGCTTGTTGGAGAAAATTCTGCAAGAGTGCATAGGCTGACGGTCTTGAACCAAGCTAAATGTATGCAGGCACTCTGTGTTTAGATACAAATTCAAGTTAATGCCTTTGTGCTGTGCCTCTGAGAGAAAACCAGCAGTTCTGCACCGTGTTGTGAATCAGCATGTAAACTGAGGGGTAGCTACATGGAAGAACAGAGGTGTGTTAAAACTACTTATGCTTAACTTGTTCCTGATCCTATCCTGTACAAAGGAAGCCTACTGTCCTAACTATCTTGAGCTCATAGTCTTCTCCATCCCTCCACCTTACGGAAAAGCAGGAAATATGGAAACATTTGCTCTTAAGCATGTATTTAAAAAGTAGAAAATGTAGTTATTAAACAATATGGTGCTTCCCCTAGGCTTCTCGATCTTTGTTTCTGCCAAACCGTGGCCATGTCTTGATGTTGCTTTTGCTGTAGTCACCCTGGTTTGGCAGTATGTTAAAAATTTGGAGGAAAAAGGATGGTGTTTTTTTGAAAATGTGCCTTTCTAAATGGATGGAGCTGAAAGGGGAGTGTGTGCCTTGCAGCATGGCCCTGGTCTTTGAACAGTTGCAGACGCTGTCCTTCAGTGTTACTTTTCATTGACCCTGTGAAGGAAAAGCAGCTTCCCACATCCTTCCTCCCTTCGCATCAGCTGCTGCTGCAGGCCTAGATGCACCTCAGTGGGTGCTGGCCCACAGGCTGGTCTCACCCTAACGACGACGAGGATGTAAGGGCATAGAGAGCTGCGCTCCCCCGACCTGGGCCAGAACTTGGCACAAAGAGGGAAAAAAACCACCTCAAACCAACAAGCTTTCCTGGGCTTTGGGTAACAACACCCTTAAAAATGTAGTGCTACACATTACCTGCCTTTGAGCTGTTTTACTAACGAGGGGAGATATACCTTATTTTGCAGGAAATAATGTATGATCTGTCATGATGAATATAGTTTTTTTCCTTGGCTGTCTTTCTCACGCTGTGGCTGCAGAGCACTGATCGTCCTCTCAATCTGTACAAGTTCCATTTTCAGTCTGTTTTCCCCGAACACCGAACTGTTTCTTCATTTAGACTGAAAGCTTAGTTGCCTCTTGTGTGCGTGATCAGTGTTAGCTTCAACCTAGAGACTAAAGGGAAGTTATTTTCCTCCCTCAGCAGAAAAGAAATTTCATGATAGCAGAAGCAATGAAGTACCCTGATACACACAACCCACACCAGTGGGTCTTCCAGAAGCAAAACCCGGTATCCTGCACTGGGTCGGGTCAATGCAGCTATCCAAGCTGTAACCCAATGTGACCCAGAAGACAATTATTAAAGGATATTTTGTCACAGCGCGCACAGAAAACACCACTTTGTTTTCTCAGCCACCCAGCATCAAAGAGGCTGTTGAACGTAGTCTGGCTAAATTCTTCACCTTCTTCAGGACATGCCTCCCTGCCCTTCCAGCTGCCAACTTTCTTCCTGAGACAGCAGTCAAAATAAAGTCTTCCAGTTGGCACCTGCCCATGGTTGGCATGTCACCTCTAAAAACAGTTTGACTTCAAAGCCTTCTTTGCTCTTTTTTTTTTTTCTTAATTTTGAAAACAAAAAGGTAGAATTCCATCCTAAGTAAAACAACACCTCTGGGTTGGGAAATCTGTGAGCCACAAACGCTCAGTGTCCAGAAGGCTATTTTGGGAAACATCTGTCTACTGCACCCCATTCTTACACTCGCTTTAGGTCTCAGCTGTTGGCCATCGTCAGGTAGAGGGTAGGAGCATGAGAAATGGGGCAGATGATGGATCACTTATCCCAGTACTATATCTCCACCAGTGGGAGGAGGATGGAATAAACCTGGCCACTCTCTGCTGGTCCATTCCCGCTGTGATTCCCCAGCACCCCTCTGCGGTGTTCAGCCTGTTGGAGGGGACACCCTGCCCATTTCTTTTACTACTGATTTAAGGACTTCTTGCCTTGCCCGACCTGTAAGGAAGCCCCCTGGCCACTCTCTACTGACTTGTCCTCAAGCATTGTAGACCAGCACCTCACCCAGGGGCTGAGGGAAGGGTACACCAAGGTTTTGCTCAGCAGCAAAACAAAGCTCTTTTCGCAGTACCCTTCCTCATGGTACCTTGCACTTTTTTGGCCTTTTTGGCAGTCACTGCACATTGAGCTGATGATTTCAGAGAGCTGTCAGTGATGATTCTGAGAGCCATTTCCTGGTAACTACCATTTCCGAGTGTGCATTATTTTTCCTTGGGTGTATTACTTTACATTAGCCTACGCTGATGCTCATCTGCCACCTTTTTGTCTGCTTGCACCGTGTTGTGAGGTCCTCCTGGAGTTCCTTGCCAGCACCATGGCACTTGACTACTCAAACTACTTAGTATCAATCAATCATCTGCAAACCTGGAGGTTTCACTGTTCGCTCCTTAGCCCCGGGGTTTCTGGTTCTCGTCAGAGCCAAGGCGGCTGTTCTTACACTAAGGACCAAGAGGGCTGCTGCAGGATTCAGCCCTTCTTCTGTTTTCAGTTCTCAGCTCGTCCACAGGTTTCTGGGTGGCCTCTGGTAAAATAATTCAAGACTGAGCCCCTCTGACAGGGCTGCTGCCATTCTAGTATAAAAAAACTCATTCACTCACTCTTGTGCATGCGACTGGCAGCACCAAGGTGGTGTTCTGCCGAATCTCTTTTGGGCTTTCCTGCTCCACGAGCAGGTTGTGGGCCAGCACTCTTGTGATGCAGGACCATACCTGGCAATGAACAAGATCAGCAGCAGCTGGTACAATATGAAAACACAGCATCTGGCCCTCAAGAGGGTTCAGTAAAGCGCTCTGAAACTACGATACTCTATAAAATGTCAACAGGCACTGGAACTTCTCATATTCTTGCTAAAAAAGCCTGCTGGAATTGAAAAGGAAGCAAGAACTAAAAAGCAATTTACATGTTCACAGTACTAGCGGAAAGCCTTTTTGATGCCCTCGCCAAGGATGGTCCAAATTTTGACAGAGTAAAGAATTGCCCGATTTCAGCCATCGCAGTTTATCTTGTGTCTCACGTCTCTCGCTTTCGCTGTGTGAAGCGGAGCACTAGTTGAACCGTGTGTGTTCACACAGCCATGTGACTGCAACAGGATTTCATGTGCTAGACACATGAATGCTCAAAACGCTAAAGAGGGAATAAAAGGCATCCCTGTAAGCAAGAAGAATGAAAAATTCAGCCCAGAGCGCGCGATCTTTGAGAAAGACATCTAATATCTCATTTGCAATGTGTGCCATGTGATGTGTAGTCTGGAACCACATAATACAGGAAGTTATTAAAAATAAATAAAATAGGTTGTCCAGTGACAGCATAATTTGCTCTGTGCCAACAGAGATTTTCAAGTTGTAAGTCTCATTTATGAATAGAAGAGTTTTAAGATAATTCTGTGGTTTGGGGAAGAAGCATCAGATCCCACCATTTTTCTTCTTTCTGCCTCTCTCTCTCCTGGCATTTACGACGTAAATGATGAGTTTAACAAAATATAATGAGTAACAAGTAAAACAAGTATAATGAAATCTCCGTACATGCAAAAGGGTATGTTCTTTGGAAGATATTTTTCCCAGATGCTCTCTAGATAGCTAGCAAAATGGTCCTAACTCTCATATAAAAGGTTTGCCGTGATTTTCTGCATCATGACCTAACATGAGAGCGCAAATGCAAAAGTCCTGACACAATTCCTCTGAAGCCTGCATATACAAAAACTATTTGTTCATTATTTTCTTTCACAGAAAGAGCAGAACCACAAAAGAAAACAGGTTTTTCTATGCGTTGCTTAGCCTTCAGAGCTTGTGCTGCAGAGTGAAATCCAGAGCCCCGAGAGAGGTGGGCAAGCTGAGCTGAAAGCGCACGGCTTGGAAACGGAGGGGGCCGTCACGCCGAGTGGTGAATCCCTCCCAGGCCACCACCGCTGCGTGTCAGGGCTGGCTGAGCCCCCTCTCCTAGCCCCATCCCAGCCACACGCACATGGGGCTGAAGGCAACACACAAAGGGGCTAAAACCTGCAATCCCTCCGGAAAGCTGGCGGTCAGACCCTTCCTTTCCCCAAAAAATGGGGCTGGGCTCACCGTCCTGAAGCATGGCCAAGGGGGACGGTGGTGGAGCGATGGCTTCTGCCCCGCTTCACGTGCAACTCGCTTGCCTGAGTGGCGAGATCTGGGGTGGGATCGCTCCGCTGCAGGAGGGCTTCCAGCACCCGTCTCCCACCTTGGCTCTCTGAGCGAAGTGCAGAAAGGAAGGACAGTGTTTCTCATTAAATGGTTGCCGGTTAAAACTCAAGTCTCGGGTGCAGAAACCAGGATTCTCCCTCTCCTTCAGCTGGATGTCTGATTATTAGGCTAAAGAGACCTGTTCCCACTTGCGTTGCCTCTCTTTGGCCTGATGAATCTTGAATCAATTTTTTTTTTTTTTTTACTTTCTTTTTTTTCCCCCCCGACAGAAGGCAAAGAGCAATCTAGCAGATGCAGTTCTTCCATTTAGCTTCCTCCCATTCGCAGGGAGTTTTCGTTCTCTTACAGGGTGCTTTTTGCCCTGCGGAAGAAGAGGAGTTATTCCAAAAGAAATATAATTCCTCCTACATGCCTTTGAACAGACCTGTTTGTTCGTTTTTTCCCCCATCTCGAGTGCCAGCCCCCGGGAGATGCCAAGAACCTACGTCTCTTGCTGAAGTCAGGACGGGCTCCCAAACCCCCCGTCTCGCGCGCTGCCCGCCCCGCAGCCAGCCCTAGCTCGAGCGGCCGCTGCCGCTGGGGAGCCAGCGAGGACAGCTTCTGCATAAGGATGAACTGGTTTTGAACAGTTTCCCCAATGTCCTGGGCACAACGCTCCTTTTCTTCCTCATCAGGGCTCTACGTCTGCTGGCTTCCCAACTTTTTTTTTTTTTTTCTTTTAAACAAATATAGGCATTGTTGTTTATGCAGGGAAAATTCCACTTGCTCCTAAAGGGGCTTTGCCAGGATCCGAAGGCTCAGGATGTATCTTTTCCACAGGCAGCGCCTTCCAGAATTCACAGATCCCTGCTTCTCTTTCATACACATGAACGCTTTTCGTTACACGTTTTTAAGCAATCTCTAAAATCCCCAGCTAGACCCCAGCGCCGTGGTTGAGTCCTCATCTCATGACTCGTGCATTGCGAGGGAAGGAGATTCCTGCTAGCGAGGAGCGGCGAGAGCCGCCAGCGAGGCCGGTCCCTGTGCATTGCTCCCCGCTCCTCTGCCCGCTCCAGCCTTAAGCAGCTCAGAAATGGGGCGTTTGCAATTTCCCTTGGAGGAGCCTTGTGCAGACCTTACCCGTGCTCAGTCAAACGCTGTTTGTTTTCATGGTGCCTGCTGCTAAGTCACAGTCACCACACTTCTTCAGTGGGTCAGTACGGCTAGTTCTCAGCGGTAACGTCGCTATTGCCTGTATGTTTACCATGCCTTGAAGACCACAGTCCAAAATGACACTTGTTAGTGGTAACTCTAGTGCTTAGGCAATTTTGGCCATCGTTGTGTGACTTTACCCAGGTCAGCCGTGTGCAATGACTCATTCAAAAAAAACCATCAGTGGAGACCACAGAGGTCCATGTATGCTCCATCTTCCCTTCCTAAATGAGTGAACCTTTCCACTAGTTGAAGCAAGAAGATGTTTACCAGAAGCCAGAGTGCCGGTGGTGCTGCCAGCTCTCTGCAGAGCGCAGCAACCAGAAAAGCCAGCGCAAAACAGCCTCGCAGGGCAGAGCTTTCCACTGCAGCATGATTGGGCTCGAGATGTTCATATTTTATTACACCCATTTTTCTCCAAGAAATATTAAAAAGCTCTCACTACTTGAAGGGAGGGGGAAAAAACACACATGAGCTGCCTAGCTATCCCTAAGCAACCTATCAAATAAAGCAATAAACTATTAGCAGGCAGAATGGCTTTAAAAGGACCCACAGCAGTTTCAGACCATCAGGGGAAGAATAGGAATGGAAATGATTCTGCAAATCATTAGTAGTACCTTAACAGCAGCCCCTTAATATCTCCCACAGTATTCTCAGTCATTAGCACAGCCGAGCTGCTGCTCCATGCCAATTACTGTCCCTGCGTTTCCCTCCGCTTGAGAGGGATTTGCAGAGGATCCAGCTGAAATGAGATTTTAGCAAGATTCTGCAGCTCTTGCAAGTCTCCGCTGCAGCAGCAGAGGTGGTGTTGGGTGGAAGCTCTCCCAGCTCTTCCCATAAGGCACTCTCCAGAAATAGTTTAACCATGGCTCACACAAGGAACTGGCCACTGCAGCTGCATTTCTACAATTTCTTCACTGCAGGGATTGACTTCTCACTAACAAGCTGCAGGGGACCGGCAGGAGCCATTTACAACGCCCACACAACCCAAACCCTCTAGGGTTTTTCCAGTTTTGGGTTTACCTCCTCTTTCATCCTGTGGTATCACAAAGTGCCTACAGTGTGTAACTCTATAGCAATGCTTGATTACCATCAGCAGCTTTGTCTCCTTATCGATCTAATGTAACCCCTAAGCTGGCCCTGCTTTGAGCAGGGGGTTGCACCAGAGGTCCCAGCCGGCCTCAGTTATTGTACGTCTTGGTCTTTTGTTCATAAAAGCCTAACTCATCCTTCACTCCAACATCCCAGGGTCACGGCACGCAACAAGAACAGATGCTGACAGTGGCTGCCCATCTTCTGACATTGCCTTCACCCAACTGCGTAAGGAAAGTTTGCCGTGCTGGGACAGGGAGTCCATAAAATTCGTGCTTCAGCACCTCCAACTTGTTGGAAATACTGAGCCAGACATCTTATAGAGGGTCCTGCCCTAATCTGAGGCCTGAGAACAGGCATGGCGGTGGGGAGCGGTGCCAGGTACCGAGGTGCTGCTTCAGCTGTGGGGCTCCTGGTCAGGAGCCGTGTCTGCAAGGCGGGACAGGTCTAGCAATAAAGTCAGCGTAAGAGGGCTGTGCAGACAGCCGGTTCTCAAATTGCTCATGGAGGCCCTTGTTTTGGTTTGGTTTTAAGTCACCAGGCTAGCCTGGACAATTCCACCCAGCCAGCCAGCGGGAGATCTGCAAACACTAAAACAAGGCAGGGAAAAGGGGGAACATGGCTTCTGCCTCGTCGCTACAGCCCGGCAAAGGCTTTCCCTGCCCTGGCTGCCACCACTTGACTTCTCTTTTCCCACAATGCCTTTTTCCCCACTTCCAGACAACGTGGAAGGGGCCAGGAATGCGAGTGGAAAGTGGGTCAAGATCCTTATTGTTCCTTGTTTCTGTGTGTGGGCGGTAAGAGAAATAAGAGAGCCGCTTCTTAGCAGGCCTCTTTGGCCAGGCTATAAATCAGAGCAGCTCCAGCGGCACGATCCAGGAAATACCCAGAGCACATTATCGTTCCCTGACGGCCGTCCCCTCCTCTCCCTGCCCAGCTCCGAGCTCTCCACTCGCCCGCCCCAGCTCACTCCTGCCCGTCCCTGCGAGCTGGCGTGGGGGGCAGGAAGGGAGGAGAGGGGAGAGGCATTGCCTTCAGCTGCCCCATGCTCCCAGAGCTCTCCGAGGACTGTGCAGAGCCGTGTGCGGGGGCCTGTCTGCAGGGGAGAACCACGCTCTTGTAAAACAGGGCTTGAATGTCAAGTGGGGTTTGCATTCTGGAGTAACTCTGCTCCCAGGCTGGGATAAGCCAAGCCAGGGGAAGGCACAGGGGACTATTGCACTGTTACTCTTCTCATTGGTTTTCCCAAGTAGACAAGCCCGAAGTTAAAATAGCTCCAGCTTTCCTCTTGGCTCCAGAATAGGAGCGCAGAGGCAGCATGAAGATGCACGTAAGGTGTCCTTGCAGATACTTTGCCCTGTTCTGTCTCAGTGGGAAACATGAGGTTTTGGCCATGGGTGGGACAGTCCTCGTGGCCCTGGGGCAGCGATGGCTCCCTTTGCTTTCAGAACCGGCCATGAAGCCTCCATCCACTGCAGAAGAAGAAGAGTAGTGCTGGTCAGCTCTGTTCGCAAAAATAAATAGAGGAACAGAAAGTTGTGCCCGGATTAAGTCATGGGTGATAACTATGTGAACACAGAGTTCTCCACCGAGTTACGAAATACCAGCTGAGCTGCTAGGAAAGAGTTTTAATGTTGCAGCATAGGCTCTGTGCGCTAAACATTGCTACTTTACTATTAAAACCCAAGGAAGCTTGCAACATATGACCACATTTACAAAATACAGGAGAAGGTTACATCATTGTATTGTAAATGTCCCTACTATTTTGGCTCTGGCAGGCTTGCATGTCAGGAACAAGTGCTGAGCTCTTGAGTAACCATGTGTGTCAGCATGCGGAAAACATTGCTAGAGATTCAACAGCGTCGCAAGTAGAAGTTGCTTATAACATTTTAAGTTTCTGACTTGTTTTAAGGTTACTTTCTCTTGCTTCTTACCTGTAGTATCAGGCTCTGAAGTTTAGGCGTTTTTAAATGCAGCCATTCCTGGCTAGCACTCCCAAGGAAGATGCTTTGCGAGCTGGAGACCTTTCTCAGTTAAATATTTTCATCTGCCAAAAAATGCATGAACAAGCCAGTTGAGATGATTCAGTTTTGTGCCAGACTTATCACTGTTTCAGCTGGGAAAAAAAAAAAAATAGGGGACAAAAACTAAGTTTTATGTTTCGAAATGTTCTACCAAAGCATCTGCTTTTTCATTTCAATGTTTCTGTCCCTCCTTGATTTTGCCTAAAATGAGAACTGAAACCAGAACATCACATACTTTATGAATGAAATGTTTTATCTGATCAAAAGCAAATTGTGTATTTGGGGGTGGGAGAAAAAGCATCAAAACAAAAACATAGTTTTAATTCTAGTGTTTTAAAAAGAGAATGTTGGATCTTTATCATCTTCTCATTTTAATTAATCAGGAGTGCATGAAAACCACAATAAGATGTTTTAGATCTTTCCCTTGCTGGAGACGGGGTGTTTGTGCACGCGATGTACAAAGCTGTTTAAGCCTTACATTTTAATATGACATATTTATGGAAAAAAACCTACTTGCATCATCATATCTCCAGTTCTAATGCAGATTGTCTTTCATATTGATGGAAAAGAGAAACAAAACCAAGCCAGTGTAGCGCAACCCATGAAAGTCCTGACAGCATATCCATTCTGCAGCTGTGTTCATCTTTCTCATCTCTCATGATACAGTATCAGTCATTGTCACAGGCTCCAAGTCTGGACAAGGCCTGAACTTCTATGGAGAAAGACAAACAAACACTGATAAACCTAATTTAGGGAAGTAGTCTGTTCTTTGGTTGTTTGCTTATGTAAAGGAAAACAAGCAACTGTGTTGCAATTCACAAGAAAATCTCAGCAGATAACTAGCAGGAGTATTTTAATTGGTTTTTCTTCTTAGATCTGGAGAGTGCTAAATCTGCTTTTCAGCTTTGTGAATCAGGTTTGTGATTATTTTATTATTGTTGTTATCCTATTTGAAACTTCAGGTGGAATCATAAAGAAATCCAATTATTATCCATGACTCCCATCACAATACACAAAGCATTTCCAACAAGAAAATTATATCCGGACTTGTGTGCGAAGACAAGGGTAGATTCGCAACTGCAAACATTTTAAGTGTTTTCCAGGTTTTGAAAGTTTATCAGCTTGGAAAACATCTCCCATTCCTGAAATAAGACACACTGTAACCAAACACAACTAGTACTCGGAAATACTTGTGCAGCTAATTCCTCCCTGTTCTGGAAGGTGTCGGAAGCCAAGACTGAAGACGTATCACAGGCATGGCGACTCTCTCACCTGGGGCTACACCGAGACCTCCAGAGCTGATGGCGCGTGTCTGCACAGGGCACCTGCTAGAGCTGTGGTACAGCAGCCCCCAGCATCAGAGGCTGGGAACGCGCTGACCTACAGCTCACACCTATCCCCAGGTCCCTATCCCACCAAGCAGCCCTGCCTCCATTACAAGCTGAAGGTGCAGTGGGCAGCCCCACAAGTGCTCTGTGGGCTATGCCACCCCAGGCTCCGAAAGCCCTTATTTCTGCATCCTCCACTGCAAGCGGCCTCCGTGGGGCCTGAGCGCAGGTTCCCTGTAAACCGCCTTTGCAAGAGGCAGCGCGGCCCTCGGGCAGCCTTCCTGGGCACCCTGCCTGTCGCTGCCGCCGGTGCCGACGGGGCAGCTGGGGGCCACAGAGCCCGCCAGGCCGCGGGATGTGGCAGGAGAGGCCACCTCAGGGAGTGCTCAAAGCTCAGAGGCACCCGAGCGTTCCCCTGGGGAATAGCCACATGGCTGTCGCACATCTGTCCCTGAGGAAGGTCCTGTGGGTGGTCAGCTAATTTGGCCCCGAGTTCACCCTACAACAACTGCTGTACAGCGGTATGGACGTAACCAGTGAAATCGGCTCCTGCTAATGTAGAAACATAGACGTGTCCCTCTCCAGGTTCTCCTCTGAAGCCTCTCTCTCCTCAACCAAAAACTTGTTTCCAAGATGAATGCTAAAAGCAACAGGTTTTTTTCTGTGATCTTCATACCCTGCTGGGAGCCCACTAGTGAAGAAGGTAGCCTCCTTAGCATCTCCAATTTGAGTTTCATGCCTGCTCCATCTAGTAACTCTGATGAACTATCCCAGACAACAGCCTCAGGAGCAAGTCCTACAGGCCATGTAAGACTTAGAGAGGACCCCAGAAGGCAACAGACCCGGTGAAGTTGTGCCACACAGGTATCTGGTAAGTGGCAGCAGGTATGGCCCCACACCAACATTTCTGCCACCAGGCCCTCGAAGCCGGTGTTAGGCAACAGACTGCTTACAGCGCTTGTGGCTGCCACCTTGTAGTACTTTCTGTTTCCTTCTGAGGAGGAAAACAAGCCTGGTGCAGAAAAGTCAGCCTTCTGAGAGCTGATAATCATTAAAGAGGATAACAGAGAGGACAGGTTACTGATACGGAGCAGCCAGCTGGTAAGTTGGACACCATAAACTCTGTGCATTTTGAGACAACTATGTGTAAAACCATAAAACTTGGGAAAAAAATATAGACTAGGGAAGCAGAAATTTTGACAATGATGATGTTTCTTTCTAGCAGACATAGCTGTGTATAATTTCAAGGTATGACATTTGACCATAGAGCTAATATCTTCTTTGGATGTCTAGCTAGGAGAACACTAAAAATAAAAAAATGGAAAGGTGATATGACCTCTGTACTTAAGGTTTCAAAAGCACCAGCCTTCTCACCTCTCAGGACCACTAGCATCTTCAAGTCAGATGTCTTATTGTCGGAGCCAAGTCAGATCTCTTAGTCCTCTGCAGCCTGCCTCCAGCCCGGCTTTTTTCTCACTCTGCTTTGAGAGCACAACCCCTGCCTGTGGCTGCCTCTCCGTACCTGCCCCCATTACCACGTAACGCTAAAGCTTGAAGACACACTTTCTTCCATACCTCACTTCTTGTAGGCACAGATTAACTCCCCACAAACATTCAGGCATTTTCTTTTCTACCTCGCTTCACGTCCCACCACAGAGCTTTCCCCACTGCGCCGCCTGCCAAACAGCTGGGGAAAGGTCCAGCTCCTGTTGTGCCCCGGCAGCTGCAGCGACACCACCGCCTGCCACGCCAGCAATGCTGCCATCTCTTGTCTCCTTCGTTTATCCCTGGCCACACTGAGCATTTGTGCACCATGAAGCACAATGGTGTCCTAGGTGCCCCTAGGTTGCCTAAGCGCGGTGACTATGTCTAAAGGGGAGGTGTCTTGGAGAATACTTCTGAGCTTGTAGGTCCTGATATGAACGTTACCCATGACCAACTGCAGTGAAGAGATGGTGGTGGGTGCTAGCTACCCTTTTGTACTGTCTGGACCACCACAGGTACAGATCATGGCTAAGCCCTTAGCTGGGGCCAGTGGGACACTGATACATTGGCACGCACAGCCAGCCTTGGCAGGACCGTGTAGGTACAGCTTCTGGTACAGCAAATAAACATAGTAATGGCAGAAAAGTGTATCAGTTCTGTCCAGCTTTCTAGGAAAGACTTTACAGAAGAACTGTGACTACAGATAGGAAAAAAATACCCAAAACTTTTAAACTGAAACAGGTGTTTCCTTTGAAGAAGTTCAAGAACTCAGTCTAGCTTTCTTAAAAAAAAAAAATGTATCCCTGGAAAATGCAAATTTGATGATAGCGTAGCTGATGAAGATACAACAAAACTCAATGTCTCAAAATAGAAGCCAGATATGAGTGGGATATAGAAAATAAACACATTTTTCATAGTGAAGGGAATTAACCAGTGGAAACAGTATTTCATGTTGTGTACTGGATTCTTCATCTCTAGAAATGCCATCATCAAGACAGGAAGGGGTTTTTTCAGCTGATGTGCTCAAGTTCAGATGAGAATCAGTTCAAGGAAAATTGAGTTCAAGGAAATCCAAGAGATGACGCGGTATGTCTGAGATCAGACTCTGTGATCAGGTTGGCCCCATGATCTCTTTCAGCAGGAAATCTCCCAATCCCCAGCGGTGCTGTGACTGTCTCTAAGCTTTAGCCTTTTACGGGGTGACAGTGACACAACCTACAAGCCCTCAACAGGAACATGCACTTAGGGAGCAATGCAATGGAAACTGAGGAAGAAATATCACCTCATCCTTTCTTTTGCTGTCCTCTCCCCCCACCCATCACAGCTTCTCTGATCCCTCTAAATTCCCCTTGTTTTGCTCACCAAATGGAGGCTTCAGTTTGGTATGCAATTTAATGGAGCTTTGTTTGTGCAGATGCCTGGAAAGACCTTCTATAAACTGTTCTTACCAAACATTCAAAGTAATGCCCGAACATGCAGGCAGCCTCTCGGTGTTGCTCAAGATCATTTGACGTGTTATTAAAGAGACATTGCTGTTTAATCCTCATTCTTTCCATACTTTGAAAATAATGACATTTCAAGAAAAGGGGCAGGTTTTGTTTCTGGAAGTGGTTGTGCTCTTCAGTTTCCTGTTGAGTTTCATGACAGTCTCACCCTTAATAGGTGCGATTTTGAGACTGCGTAACTATGCCTGCAGCATTGCATTTCTGTGTTTGGGGTGTATTTCACACAATTATAACTACAGCTGAACCACTGGACACGGGAGTACTCCTGACACCATACCAGTGTGAGACCACGGGTGCATGAGCTCATCTTGCACGCCCTGGCTGCAGTGGAGAGGAACAGCTAGATACCAGGAGCCTGCTGCATAATCAGCTTAGAAACAAGCTGCATGGCTTATACTTGTTACAGCCAATAATTTAATGATGTGGACAAAATTGTAAGTGGGATAGGAAAGCCACTGGTTATAAAACAAAATCAGACCTCCGATACCTGTGGAAGGCAAAGCCAGCACTCAGCGCTGATGCAAATAAGCAACCGGCATTCATGCAGCAGGCTGCAGCCTAGCGAGCAGGTCTCCCCGTGGCCCCACGGCTGGATGCAGCTGCTGTGGGAGCAGTGGAGCAGCCAGAGTGCATCGCTGCCTTCTGCCACCTGACCAGGGGCTCGAACCTGCACCACAGCACGATGACGTGCAGAAACCCCCTTCTCCAGTTCTCCATCTCCATTTCACTTGCTAGATGCTTAGGGGATTTGGGCCACGGGTGCTGTAAGGAGCAGGCAGCTTGCCCAGTCTAGACACTTGGGTATCTACACTATTGTCCAATTCAAGACTGGCCTCACCTGGACAGGCAATATGAAGAAAATTAAGATATCTAATCACGGATCCAGCCCTCTTTTTTTCCAATAGCGGGGAGAAGAGGAGAAATACTAGCAAAGTGGCACTCCCAGGTGAGCACGGTTGCACATACCTTCTGCTCAGGTCCATCTGGACAGGGCTGAGCAGCCAGCAGAAGCCACGACACACATGCAAAAGTGCTCTTTGGTTTCATTCTTGCGCCAGTTTTCCAAGCCTGGGGCAGCAAAACACGCAGCAGGAGTATCTATGCTGCACTTTGAATCCAAACTATATGTCAAAAGGGTGCTGGATCATTTCTATCACGAGACTGAAGGATGCAGCAAGGTAATAGGATTCCATGACCCATAAAAATCTACTTTTCTCAGAAAACGAGCATGTGTGTCAACATCTCTGTCTTTGAATCAGGCATGGACAGCCACTGTGATTCATCATTCCCGGACCCCTGTTGGCCAGGGATTCAAAAGGCTCACAAATCCCTCATGATAAGGGAATAAATTGTAATCAGCTGTTGTTACGAAGATTAGACACACATTTATTACAGATGTATCTGTCGAGGCAGCACACAGCACATGTCACGAGCTCTTCTAGTGGCAAAGTCATGTTCCCTCAACACAAAATTGAGAGGACAAGGAAACAAAAAAAGCAGCTTGTGCATTGCATGGTCTGTTTCATTTCAGTTAAGGATCACAAATCAAACAGATTACTAAGTCACAGACACTTCCTACAAAGCAAAGCAAAGCCAGATTTGCCCATGCACCGAATCTTGTTTCAAAGCTCCGCCACTGAAACTTGCTGCTGCTATTTGAGGGGAGCACTTTTGTGCTTTTCTCTTGGTGGCTGCAGATCTGAATTGTCCAGAGCGAGGAACTTGACTGAAATACTGCTGAAGACAAATAACAGGTCATTTCAAGCCCTATGAGTTAAAACCTGGTGAAATGGGAGTTTTTCACTATGAAATAACAGGCAACCCAGCTGCCTAGGAGCTTGGCCATCAACGTGATGTCTCAAGGAAAGTTACCTCTCACAAATGGTTTGAACTAACTTCAAGCGTGTCAAGAGGGAAAAACCCAAGACCATTCAAAAAATCTTTAGGAAATAAGCCTCTTTCTTGTCTCCACGTCCCTCGCAGTGAGTACTAATCTTCCTTTACACCCACAAGGCACACCGTTCAGCTCGTGGAGGATTACGGTGGCTTTCTTTGGCATAACCCAGCAAGAACTCCTTTCTCACTGTGATATCTGAGAATTAAAAAAGAACACACCCCACACAAGGGACTTTTTTTTGAAACCTGCCCTGAGGTGGAACTAGGCTGTGACTCACCGCTCAGGTAGCCAGCTTAGGTGGAAGTCAAGAACATCTGAGGTGTCAACCAGCGATCAGAGACTAAGCTCATAAAAATTCCGCAAACACTTTTGTCATTGAAATGAAACTAGAAGTCTCCCAAACCTTTCAGAAACAACTACCTGTGCAGCTGCTACCTGAAAGGGTCCCTGGAACAAACAAATCCTGCTTCAGCTAGTGTCAGCCTACAGAGTCCAGCCCAGCTGGATCAGCTCCTCTGCCCCTGGAAAAGCTCCTTCCACTTTCCGCCAAGCACCTCCAAGAGCCGTTGCGTGGGCACAGCGGAGGACAAAGCTGAAACTCTTCCAAGATTGCCTGAGAGAAGAACTACTCAGTCAAGAAAAATCATTAACAAATGTCAAGCTGTGGGGAGTGCAGGCAAGGGGGAGAGCAACAATAAGAGCTAATGTTGTTTTTTATTTTTTCTGCATGCAATTTGCATGAATTGATGTTCTATATAGTGGGACGTGGCCTTACAGTTAGAAATGTATGATTTTAGAAAGCAAATGGTGTTGTTTTTTTTTTAACCAAGTGATTACTTTAGAAGTAAAAGAATTTTACGCAGCTCCCCCCAAAATCCATAAAAATAATGAAGTCTAAAGAACAAGAGGCAGACTTCTTTCTTTTCGCAAACTTCAGTTTGTTGTACTTTCACAGATCCATGCAGAAGTGAGGAGAAATGTTCCTACATTTAGTGCTTAGTGAATTGTGTCGACATGTGAGTTAGAGGTAAAATTTGGTGTGCGGTTTAGCTGCAGAAGTTAGCTGTAGATATGATACCAAACTGTTACGGAGCAGAGTTGAATTCCCGGTCAGGGCGTCCTATTTTGGTTTTAGTTAACTTCTGTTGTGCTTTTCAAATGATGCCCATTGAGCCATACAATTTGCTGACTGAAGCAGGTTTTTGTCTACTGAGTCCTTCCAGCAGCTGGCCATAAAGCTGTTCAGTAAAACTCTTGACTTTCCCAGTTGAATTCTCTTGGTGCCAAGCAATCCAGAAAACAGTTCATGGATGGATTTCCAAGCCTTTCATCTCTGAGCTGCCAGTAGGAACGTACGACTGGAGGTCAGTGGACTGCTTAGCATATGCTCTCTTGCTACCATTTCAAATAATATCATTTAGAAATAATAATAAACTCTACTTGGAAATTATTCGGAGTTGGAAAGAAGTTGCCCCAGTACTCCTACTGAAAACTGTCTTTGGACCTCGCTGTTTTGATGGAGCAGAAGTATATTGTTTCCTGCCTAAATTCAATAAAGGCAAGTTTGCATTCATTTGTTCCTGTGCCCACACTAACTTCAGTGGCTTATTGCCTGCGGGCATGAAGAGAGTACGTGCTGCTGTCTGCACTGAATTCTTCTATATTAGACATATGTAGAGCCAAATGGATCCTTTTTTTGACCTCTGAGTTTATGAGTATGCAGCAGTACGATGGAGGAGTGAACCAGAAGCACATTCCTTTAATTTTTAGAGTCTTTTTTGCACTCATTCAACAAATATATCATGGAGATAAACTTCTGGGGATATACTGGCTGTAGGGAAGGGGCTAACATAGAACAGCAACTTTTTGCAGAGGCCAGGGGAAATGTGTTTTCTTGTAAGGGGACTCCAGTAATGCCAAGTATTCGTACTGCAGCCAAAGCATGGCAAGCGACATCGCTCTCAACGCAGCTCATGAAGATACGCATTAGCAACAACTTGTCTTTCACACAGACTTTGCAAACTCTGGGTGTTTCAGCTTTTCAGATGGATGAGCGAAATGCACCATCTAACCATGAATAGATTTGGGGATTTGATGGTGTTCCCGTGTTGGCAGCAGTCCAGCAGCACCAATTCTCTGCAAACAATTATGCAATGCACTGCCAGCAGTCTGGGTAAACGGCTTTGGAAAATTGAGTTAGACTCTCCATACACTGCCCATCAGCTGAAGATGTAAGCCATGTGCTGGTCAGAAGATACAACATTATGATAAAGTCAATGCCCTTAAGCATTATCAGGCCCTGCAACGCAATCATTTATGTTGGTAAACTATAGAGATACTTCCTGACCTAAATTTGGTGTTGCTGCTAGCACTATCCCTAAAAAACTTTGGGGAACGATCTGGTAGATAGAGCATTTCAGGGACCGCTCCCGAAAGGTGGCTTGCACAGAACCCCCTTGTTTTGGACAGTAAGCCAGTTTACCAGCACAGACATGGGCTGGTATGTGCCTTCTGGCGTCAGTGCTTGACAATATTCCGGGTCACGTTTAATTTACCAGTATAGATTCAGTCTATGTTGCTCCTCTGTTAAAATAGGTTTAGAAGCAAGTTCGATTCTTCCATCCATTTGGTGCTAGTGTCAAACACGGAGTACCCTGTTGTCTCGTAGGGAGGAGAGCAGTTGAGATGAATGTTTATGGCAACTGAGTTTGCATAGTTAATTCCTCAAGCAAAGCCAAAGTCTCAGTCAATCCACTGCCAAAATAAAATGTTTCCATATTAGCTAAAAAATGTAGTTTGGCACTGCAATCCAACCAGCCTACAAGGTTCTACAGTAAATGGGATAACTTCTTCCCCTCTTTTTTTTTTTTTTAAATTGAAATCAGACTTTTTTCATTTAGCCATTGCAGAAGGGTGTAGGAGTGACTAAACACAAGGACTGAATCTTTAACAAAAATAATAAGCATGCCTAATGGCCTTGATAATAAAAAAGGATACATAGTATGTGTATACATTCATATATATGCATACCTGTTATATTTAGGTATGACTATATTATACATAAAAATATTTTTATTTAAAATAAAATGTTATATGGCTGTTTTAAGTTAAAGTAGGAGGACCATGCTCCTCTTTCATAAACCAAAGAAGTCAGTAGGAATAGCACATGTGATGCAAATGTAGACTTACACAAGGATTGCTAGAAACAACTTTATTTATGAACTTCAGTGAATTCTCTGGGTTAACAACTGGGAGGACTTTGAACAGAGGACTGCTACATTTCTGAAGTGATGGCACAAAGTCCCCGAGCGATACCAGTTCCATACACCACTATGTTTGGACAAAGCAAACATTCACAGCCCTGAGAGGTCCCCTTGAAAATCAGGATGTACCCTAAGAACACCACGTATCAGGACTAGAAGCACACACAAAAACGTATATGAAAGAGACCAGCCACTCATTTGGGAGAAGAAATCTGCTGAGGTCTTGGTGGAAGAGATGTAAACCCACCTGTGAATGTATTCTATTCAAAGCTGCGCCAGAGGCGGTTCAGACTGGACATTAGGAAGCATTTCTTTATCGAGAGGGTGGTCAAACACTGGAACAGGTTTCCCAGAGAGGTGGAAGATGCCCCAAGCCCAAGGCCCAAGTGTTTAAGAGACATTTGGACAATGCCCTTAATAATGTGCTTTAACTTTTGTTCAGCCCTGCAGTGGTCAGGCAGTTGGACTAGAGGATCATTGTAGGTCCCTTTCACTGAACGATTCTAGTCTAGTCTAGTCTATCAGGACCTAAAAACTCCGTGAAGGAAATAAAATGTGAACACCTCTACAACAGTCTGTAGGCTTACAGCTAAGAAAAGATTATCCCGTACTGTGTAGGATTTCAGTCTTGGTGATCTTGGTCTCATCCTAATTACGATCAAAGCCTCGAGATCTTCAAAATTGTTCCTAAAAAAACCCAAAAAGCAAAAAACTGGGCCCCAGTTCTGCCACAATTTGATGATTTTGTTCCTATCCTTCAAAAAAAGGACACGGAGGAAACAGTGGACCCGGGCAGGCTCCTTTGGAAAGCAGTGGCAAAGGAGGGCACCTCGGGGTCTAGCAGCCGCCATGCCACGGGGGAGCAGAGGGCAGCCTGGTGCAGGGCTGAAGCCAGCCCTGCTTTGAGCGGAGTTTGGGCCAGGCGAGGGTCCCCCGGCCACAGGCGCTGTGCGAGCCCGGGAAGGCATGAGAGGTGCAGCCTGTCCCCATGCCATGGAATTTGAACCCTTGTTGTTGCTATGTCCCTGTGCTGCAGCAGATAAACAATGTTTAGGACTTAATAGCTGCCAATAACCTTTTATTATCTGAAAAGTGTTTTCAGAAAAAGCTGATTTTGAGTCAATATAATCTTTCTGGGAAAAGCAAGCCCAATCCAGTAATTATCTTTGACAGTTAAATCAGCCCTTAACTTCCTTGAAAGCGGTGATGGAGGAAGAAGCTTTTGCAAGCTAAAGCCTTTCTGCAGCACGCGGAGCCTGTTTCTTGCCCTCTAAGAATAGCATCCCTCCTAGTCAGCGTTCCCTAGAGGCTTGAAACATAACCAGGAGAGACCTGCAGAAGCTCTGTGTGTGTGTGTGTGTAAGGAGAGGCGCTGCATCTTTGCCAGTCTATCTGCTCAGCTAAGCTCCGGAAGATCGTTAAAACCTGACAAAACTTGTTACAAGCTGTTTATAATGTCCAGAAATATTTTTCTAATTTGCAGTGTGGGAGAGGAGGCAGGAGCCCTGCAAGGAAGACGTCCAGCACTAACCTCCTGCAGCGACCCACTGCCAAGAGCCGGCGTGGCCGAAGACTGACCCCCCGGGCACCAGAGGTGGTTTCCCCCCCGCTGCTGCACCCATGCCCTGGGGACCGATCTGGCACGCTCAGCATGGGTGTTGGCTCCAGCTGCTGCACCCCGCAGTTATTCTCCTCCCGCCCTGCCTGTGCCAGCAAACGGGATGGAGGGGCACAAAGCTGGAGAAGACTTCAGTTGCTACTGGAAGCCCTCTTTGCCGGTGCAGTCTCCAAACTGGGATTTCTGCCCTCTGAGTGTCTCCCTTGACAGCACCCACAGATCACAGACCGAAAAGATGTCAGCAAGAACAAAGGCACCTGGGCAGCCTAATAAACCTGGCCTTCGCCTCCAGTGTTGGAGCCTGACCTTGCGCTGGCAGCGGCTGAGCCCTCTCTGGTGATGGCTGGCCAGGGTTTGCGAGGAGGATTCACCCTGCAAGGTCACTACAGCTGAGCTGCCCCTTCACAGCACATTTTCCAAAACAACCAAGAGAAGGTGACTATGTCTGTTTTGGTTTGAGGAGTACAGTCAGGTAATATCCGTCCATCATAGAGCTGTTTGCCTTTCACTGACCTTGCTGCGGGACTCTGCAACCTGCTCAAACCCAGCCTCGTGTTAAAACCCAGTTGAGCCTATTTGTGCCCCCCTCGGCGAGGACTAGCTCTCCCACCCGTGTGATGCAGGCACAGGTGGTGAAGGAAGGCACCCTCTCTGCCCAGCTATTGCTGGTGGTGCACCGAGGAGATGCTCACAGGGTGGGCGACCAAGGACCCCAGGCCAGCAGCACCCATCCTGGCACCTCAGGGCAGCAGGGGACGCGCAGAGGATGGTGGCTGGAGCCAGATCCCTTTACAAGGCAGCAATTACTGAAGCAGCACCGACTTGCAGATGCGTATAGTATAGGCAAGGGTGTGTCAACTTCTACAATACTCCCTGGCTTTCATAAATCCTTTTTATGAGTTTCCTCAGAAGTGAGGCTTAGCACCCGAGGTCCTGACCCATCAGTAAATTCAGGACAGGGAGCAGCCTTGTCCTCAAAGGAGCCGAGGGCAGTCGGGAGCACAAAGCGTGCCGGCTTTTCATTTCTCTGTCTGAAGGAGCAAAGGTTTCAGCAGTCTGATAGGGAGCAGCCCTCATTCATTGCCTGAATCATAACACTATTACCGTCTGGGCTCTTATCTCCAGCCAGTCACGTACAGCCTGCTCGCTGCCTCTTTGAACTCCCTTCCCCACCAGCCGTCTGGACACACCTGGGAGGTCCAAGGCCCAGGCTGGGAGCAGGTGTAGAGAGAGGCTGGGGACGGCCGCCCTGCCTGCAGCCCTGCCCCATCCCCTCCGAGGCAGGAGCTGGGCAAAGAGCAGGGCTGGGCAGAGGGAGTGGCGTCCCTGAGCTGCACGGTCCCCTTCTGGTGCACGTCCTGGCACTTCCAGGTCAAGCAGCAGCGTAGCAACACGTTAATACCGATAAGGTGTTGAGAGCATCGCAGAAAGCAGCGCAAAGGCTGTCCAAGCCGGCATTTAGCTACAGTCAGCATCTGCGTGTTGCCTGGTGGATACTTTATAATCAAGCATTAAGAGCTATCATTAGAGCTTCGACTTTGCTCAATGTTTATTTACAGGTTGGAGACGGTTTTCAATGCAATTGGGAAGGATGTGGACAGGCTTCTGGCAGAGATGAAAAGAATAAGAATGAGATCTGGTGGAAGAATTGAACTGCTTGAAAGAGAAAGAGAAAGAGAAGGTAAAAAAGAAAAAAAAAAACCCACAACTCAGAGAAGCCCCATGCCAGCAGAAAGCTGATTTCTTTCATCCTGGCAGGGCGGGCTCTTTGTGGGCGCAACTCCTGGCTGGCCGCCCAGCAGCGTAGGTGGTGTGCTCTCTACAAGAGTTCAGGGCTGCCAGATGAGCCGTATCACCTACAGAGGGAACTTTGTCCTTTCAGCTGCAAACGACTTGCCTCTCTCAAGCAAGCAGGGCTGTCCTGGCTGAGCTCTTATAAAGCACAAAAGGGGAAGCCGCCGGTGCAGCTCGCCCTGACAGGGAGTGATGTTAATCTCCAGTCACGGTGCAGGACAGAAGTGCCTCAGGACACACAGGAGGGCTGGGGAAAGCTCAGGGGTGGCTGGAGGCATCAGAAAGGGACCGTAGAAGTGGGCAGATGGGGACCAGTCATTTTCGGAGCAAGGGCCAGAGGGGTTTGCATCCAGCATAGCTGCACAATGCTCACAGGTACATCTACTGAGCGTATGATGTCCAGACACAAGCGATCATAGCTGTGCCCTGAGCTGGTGCGACATAAGCCGTCACGACTCCAAGCCCTGTTTGGCTGTCCAGCTTCTCAGTCTCACATACCTGCCTAGCTCTCGCTCTGGGCTTATTTGGCTTGAAGCAATGCTGCAGCCCAAGTTGGGGGTGGCTGCCCTGCTCTGCTAAGAGCTTGTTAGCAAGACCACTACTTTTTGTTGGGTGCATTTTGTACTGTGCATATTGATGGTGCAATACCAACAGATCACAAAGCGTTACGTTGCACCATCCCAGTGCCGCACGTGGCAGGGTTTGTCTGAGGAAGAAATGTCCTGTCACATTTGTTGCGAAGAAAACTGAACTATGATCCTGCTGGCCTGCCAAGGTACACGGGAGAAGTACCGTCTATGCCTTTTCTGGATCTGCAGGAGGTGAAACTGTGACCTAACATGCTCTGCACTTGTCATGGGACTGCACTAAGTCATACGGGCTGTGTCGTTTCATTCACTTATCTCCTGTGATTCATTCACTCCTAAGGAGGCCTATGTAAATGCTCACTACTCTTTACACATTGCCGAAGGAAAGTGTTCTCCACAAGATGCAACACAGTATTTTCAGCTGGCCAAGCAATCTACGTGTGTAAAATCCAAGACTGGGCTATGCAAAGCAGATGTAATGGGATCATCAAAACCCTTATTCACGGGCAGGAAGGCACTGTAATGGGAAGGAGTTGAATCTCCCTGCAGCTGGCTGAGGTCGCTCACCGCAGAGATGTGGTGCGGCCGAGCGTGGTCTGGCTCCGCACCACACACCATTACTCCTCAGGTACCTGGGCAGCTCTTCCTGGTGCGGCTCCTGCTAGACGCGTATCTTGGACACAGCCACATCCCTGGGACTAGTTAGCAGCGATGATTTGGCCATGTGTGGGGCCTCCCTGTCCATGCCACAGCCATGGGAACCATTTGGGTCCCTTTCCCCACGACCCAGAACAACAATATTCCATGTTTCCTTCTCTATGACTTTGGCAGAGGGGAGATCCAGCCCCCATATGAAAACTGTGTAGATTTTTCTCTTTGCTTCATCCTGAAAATGAGAGATGCTTCAAAGTCCCCAGCACTTTCATTTGCTGAGCACACATCTGTAATGGCCAGGGCCAATGAAAACAAATATGTCTGCCAGGAAACAAAGCTAGAATGAAAAATCCCAAATAGTTGCGCTACACACTTATCCCACAGCCCATGAGTGCAGCACCAAACACCATCCCGTTTCCCCTTGCCAAAGTCACAGTGTGGCATCAGCCCGCCACCCAAAACTCCTCAGGCCTACCTGAAAGACTGTCTCTCTCTCTTTCCACATACGTGAATAGCAATGGCCAGCTACACGCCTGGCAGCTCATGAAGGTGGGAAACAAAGCTCTCAGAGGGGCTAGGCGAAGCCCGCGGAGACGGCTTACACGTACGGTTTGAAGAAATGAAAGAGCTGGCACTCATAGATTGAAGTCACATCTCACTTATCGGGGTTTGTTCTCCTTCAGCACGAGTAGTCATGCACCTCCCCGCAGCCACACTCAGACTTGGACTTGAAGGGCGGACCCTCAAAAGCAACTCAAACCCTTCTTCCTTCAAGCTGGAAAAGGAATAAAAGAGAAGTTGCCATTTTCTTATTCTGTCCTACTCTATTCTTAAATCCTTGGGAAGTGTGCCATAGCACAGAAGGAAAAAAATCCTTGGTCTAAGCGGTAGCTTTTGGTCTCTGTGCAGTGCTGATGCTCTGATGAACATGAAGAGAGGTCCTGGGGAAAGCGGTGGTGATGACAGAGTGGTGGCTGCGCGGGCGCAAGCGGGGCCGTGCTGGCCACCTCCCTGAGCCCCCGCAGCACGAGGGCTGTGGCCGAGGCCAGCGTGAGCCCACCAGCTCGGCACGGGGCGGCTCGTGAGGCTGGCGGGAAGCCTACTGCAGGTGAGGGATGCCTTGAAGTAACCTGTGGCTAAATTGTCACACTTGTTATTTTGCTCTTTGGATTCTTTTTTTTTTTTTAATCTTTTAAAAATAGGCCCTGGAAAGCAAAATAGCTGCTGCCTGAGACTCCTGCGTTGCTCCTGAAGACTGTGTGGACAGGAGGAGTTATCCCTGCAGCCAGGTGTGTAGCACATAAGGGACACTGTACTACACAGATGATACTGTTTTTTTAAGGGAAGCTGGCTTTCCGCAAACACATCAGATTATAGGTCTTCACTCAGGGTATATTGCCAGTAGGTCAAAATAGCTGTTTCTTCAATGTCTTTTCCTACATACACAGGGGTGGGGTATATGCAGGATTTCAATATTTGCAGTTCAAAACAGGACTTATACCTCTAAATTAGGGTAAGTAAGTACCGGTAAGTATCTAGATTTTCAGAAGTGTCAAAAATCCAGCCATCTCCTTCTGCTCCTATCCAGTGCTGAGTTCCTAAGTCCTTAAGCTCCAGATCATCAGCCCCGGCCCTGATTTTCAAATGTATTCACAAAGTCCAAGGCAAGCCTGACATCTTCTTTTAGCTGCTCTAAGGAGCTTAACAAAAAGCACCCATTTAAAAAAAAAAATAAAAGCTGGCCTCCAAATCTCTACTGCCTAAAAGTTTGCCAACACTCTTCAGCTGCCTCCCTGGGAACATTTAATGACAGTTTGCTTTGCTCTACGTGCATGGGTAATATATAATCCTTGTGCCACCACTTGCTTTGAGCGTTCTTCATGACTGGAGGCATTTTTTTTCCTTCTTGCTTTTGATCTCGCCGAGACTGTTATTCCTGTAGTAGCAAAGCTATTTGTCCTTTTAAGTAAGCATGTGGTAATCCACAAACCCCATGATTCATAATGAAATTGGCTTCAGTCTGCAGGAGTTTAATAGTTGTCTCAACCCAGTACAACTGGCAATTTTGGCACAGAGCAACTGCAACCCCTCCTTGAAGTAATAACATCTAAAGTGTTGGACAAACTGGGTAGCTGATGATAACCAGTATAAAACATGATATATAGCGTAGCTCTGGGTAAATTAGAGTGCACTTTAATTTGAGCTTGTGCAACCATGTTTAGCAGCAGTTGGTGTTCTGACTGTGTTAGCTGTAAAATTAATATTACAATTGGACTTGACTCTTAAAGATCAGCTTTGAATCTTTTAAGACCACCAGCCATGCTGTGCACTGAATTAGACCAAGACATATGGAAAAACCCAATGTATTTATGGTGATGATCTTTAATTACAGAACAAAAGGTGTTCAGACTTATGCTGCACAGGGAGCTGTAATGTTTCTAAACTATCATTTTTTTCTTAGGTGATATATTTTTGTCTTGTATTATATACTTGCCATACTATTACAATATATTTATGTCTTTGTATTTAAATAAAAAATCTGGGAAGACATGCCGGCACTACAGCCCACAAAGCTTAGCCTGCTGCCCTTTTAGGCAAACCCAGTCCCTTCATCATGCGCAAACCTTTTTTTTTTCCTTCAGAGCACACCTTAAATGCGCTTGCTCTGCTCTTAGCACCCTGTTAAAACGCACGTTTGAAGTGTCATTAGTTTCAGTCTACTGTCCCACAGTATTTTATTTTACTAAACCTGCCATGCGATGAAACCACCTGCTAACCCTAATCTGCAACAAAGAACCTGTCCCCTGACTCAGAAAGCATTACATATTGTGGTTTACAAATGATAGTTGCTTGAGACATACTTTTTACTTGTAGGAGGAAAAAAATAGTCTATTTCTAGCTGTTACTGAGTATATACAGCTTGCTGGGTACAGTGAGTGAAGCCGAGCCAGTCCTTTGTTTCCTTTGATCCGTTAAAGTCTGAGCCTGTTTCCTTCTGTCGGAGCAACATCACAAGCAGCAACATTCAAAGCAATGTTTGTTTTCTCACCCCCTGTTTATGCTCTGGCTTTCTCAAGGATGTTCCTGTTGGTCTGAAATTTCCCAGGATTAATTTTAGCTCGTAAGTGATTTTTTTTCTTGGAAAGCCATAACCAGCAAGCACCTTAACGAGCACTCTTGGCACTCTAAGAACAGATGCTGCGTCCCTTTAAGAGAAAAAAATGCCAAGTGGCCTTTGTGCTTCAGCTACTCCAGGGGAAAAAATAGCCCATCCTTAAGTCAGCTTGGGTGAAATCAGAAAAGGCTCGCCAGAAGGGTTAAAGGGACACTTGGGAGGAAGAAGGGAAAGAGTGTGAGCACTGAAAATATCTGCGCACAAAGAGTTTCATGTTTTGAGTGCTTGTTTACATTTTTCACAGACTCAGCTAAAGATGGAGGGAGCAAAATATATGTCCAGCACAACACGAAACCAGGTCTTCTTGTGGGGGTTCTTATCCTGACGGGTGTAAGCTTGGCTCCAAGGTAAAAATGACCATATGCATCTCCTTGAGGGTTTAAAAACACCCATGAAATCGGTAAGCAAACACAAAGATTTACCTAAACACTGCTATTTTTGGCATTTTCAGCTTCCTGCAAAATAGCTTTCATCTGAGCGGTGCTGACTGGCCGCTGCCTGCACTAGACCAGGCAGCCAGCACTCATTCCTGTTGCCGGTTTCAAATTCACCACCTAAATTGGGGAGAAACATTAGTGCTTCCAGCAGGCACTGGGGGATCTCCCTTTACCGGCAGCAGCATGCACAGGTACCCAGCACCCACGCACGGGCACCCCGGGCCTGGCTGCTCCTGCCCGTTCAGGCGGCCAGGGTGAGTTATAACCCACAGGATGATGCTTCTGTTTCAGCCTTGCTTTGCGGTGTGAGATTTTCCCCTCCACTAATTTCTCTGAGCAGAAATCCCTTTCTTTTCCTCGGGTGTGGGCACCTGGAGCACTGAACTCAAAGCAAACCCACACCTTCGAGTTGCCGGCAGTGGTGCTTTTTAGATGGAGAAGGTAAAAAGCTAGATCAGAAGATTGCTGGGGTGCTGGGGAGCTGGTCTGGGGTGGGGGAAGCGGGTGGGCTGGAGCCAGTCAGCTGGAGGACGGCTGTTGAGGAGTAGCCGCTCAATGAATAAGCATACCAGTGTGCCCGCGGTCCTGGCCAAAGCCCCGGAGACATGACTGTACCATACCCTGCGTGGGCTGGGTTTTTTCTTTCCTTTTTTTTTTATTTTTTGCGTAAGAGCCACGCTAGGATTAATGCTATCTGGGTGCTGCTGCAGTTTGTTGGGACTCTGTTTGTTTGTTTTGTGTATCCATCCTCAGCTTGCACGGGTCTGCCTTCCCAAAGTGTGGGGTTGCACTGCAGGTTCAATAGAAGTCCAAAGGCTGCCAGGGCTCTCATGAGGCTCACCACAATTTGCCCGCCCTGGGCAGCTTGCAAGCACTGTTCACCTTTGGTAACACATTCTAAATGATGACAAATGACAGTTTCTATTAAAAATAAGCCAACAACAACCTCCATTGCCTCCCAAATGCATGCACGTGAGAGGGCACCTGAGAGGAAAAGCCTCCACAAGACCCTCTTGGTGGCACGGGGCACGTAGGACATTAAGGAAACTGCAGAGGTGGGAACAAGTGTGGAGATGTCAGCCCTCCAGCTGGCTTACCCTGACAGAGATCAGTATTTGCTGCTGAAATGTTTTCATTCACAGCTCAGGTGAGCAAATGGAGAAAACCAGAAGACCCACACAGTTCCCGTCAGCCTGGATGGCACAGTGGTAACGCTGCCACCACCACATCCCTACGGCCTTCCAGCAAGGGGACGTGGTGAAAATAACTACAAGGGGAAACTGCGTTGCCTTTTCCAGGTGATTTCTACTGTTTTCTGATGAAACCCTGCAGTTCCCTCCTTTTCCCTAAGTCTTGGCCCTTGTGTGGGCACCAGACCATAACCCAGGGAGGAGACGTCCCCGACGAGGTGCCGCTGGGCCTCCTCCACCCCTGCACCACAGCGGGGAGCGCTCCAGCGTGCACAGCTCCTCGCGAGGTAATTAGACCCTTTAATTTTCAAAGATTATATATTTCAGCCATCTATGGGGGGAGGAAGCTCGCTCTTCCTACCAGTGCTCCACCCAGGAGCAGTTTATCTCCATCCAGATAGGGCTGAAAAGGCACTTGAGACATTGGCAAGTGTAGGCAGATCAGATAAAGGTGATTTAACACAGAAGAGGGCAGAAGAAATGCCTCAGCCCAGTGCCACGGCACCCGGGAAGAAAGGTCTGCACCGCTGGACGGCACCGCCGCATCTTTTGGAGATCTTTCAAAATAAACTCCCAGCAAATGCTGTTCAAAAATCTGGGCTAAGCAGATGATGCTGATACAAAAAATATGCTATGACATAGCTTTTTTTAATTTACTTAGGAACATAAATAGCTTTGTTAATTGCCATTCCTTTCGAAACACTGGAAGATGTAAACAGTATTTGCCAGATGAGTGGGGAAATATATCTGAATTTCTGTGGTGACAGGGGAGACCATATTTTAACAAACAGCACTTAGAAAGGGCTTTGCAGTGCTCAGAGTGGAAAATTATCTGGAATTGCCTTTATTTTTTACAGCTTGATCTTATCGTGAGTTCCCAGACCCACAATACCTACCATAAAGCCCCGGGTCCTAGAATTATGTAGAAGCAGAAGAATGCAAGATTTTGTTTAAAACAGAAAGAAAGCACAGGGAAAAGAAAATGAAATTTGTTTCTCCAGTGGCTGCAGAGATGATATGGCTTGGGCTCACCCAAAGGCTCAGGGAACAAAAACGCACGAACAAAACTGCAGCTCTCCTGAATTTCAAGCTGTCACAGCTTTCAGGGGCTGGCTGATGGGAATTCTGACTGTCTGTGCCGACTGCCTTACACCAACAGACAAGGATGATGTGCACCAGCCCCTGTGCTGGTATCACCACTGTGGTGCTGAGGACCTCACACGGAGAGACTGGTGTAATGTCATGCAACCGGACAGCACGTGGAGACCCTGTCCCTCCCAGCCTGCACCTCAGGTGGGGCTGAGATGATGGGTAGGAGGACTCCAGCCCCTTCCCGCAGGCTGACAGCTGTGAAGGGGACAAATGGAGAAGGGCAGGCAACAGGGCAATCGCCAGGGACAGTCTGGGGTGAACCAGCCAGAGGTGAGTGCTGGTCTCAAATCTGCCAGCGGCGGTGGCAGGAGGTGGGCACTCAGCACTGTTGGCTGGGGGCGGGGTGGAGCACTTTGGGATGGGATATCCCATGCCCCACAGGTACTGCTGAGGAGGACCCCACCTGGATTTCAGGTTTCCTAAACAGCAGTGCAAAAGGATCAGCCAAATAGATGATCTCCAGAGGTCCCTTCCAACCCCTACCATTCTGTGATTCTGTGAAATACAGTCGGCATCACAGGGTCTATCCCTAATTCCGCTACAAAGAGTGTCTGCACGTTATCTGACCCTGATGTTACACCACAGGGCCCTGCTCCGAGTTGGGCAGGGGGAGGTTGACCAGAGGACCCCAGAGGTCCCTTCCAGCCTACATGATCGCACGCCCCTGCATGCCAGACCTCCCAGCGCTCACCGCCTCTCTGCTGCAGCAAGGGAGAGGTCCACACACCCTCCCCAGAGACACCCAGCTGGGCCTTTCTTGCCACATTAGCACATGCTCTTTCATGCCAAACCCACAACCCTTTCCCACTTAGCATGGGTCCTGTGCCACTGAAATGGAAACTGCAATCCCGGGACGCTCCTCCCCTGTGAAGCAAGGCAGCCACATGCCTCCGAGGGCGCGGTGAACTGCCTGCTGGCTTTTTCCCTCATTAAGATTACTTTATTCATCCCTGTCAATGATGTTCATGAGTAAGGCTGCTACTGCAATTCATGGAAATTGCATACAACACCCCTCACAGATATGTATTTTTCCCTCTCAATGTACATGGTGTCACGTCTGTCTACACACACACGTTCCGTTTGTGAGTCATTACCGAAGGCAGAGGTCATGTCCAGCGCATGTTTTAAATCCTCACTTATCTCTATCATCTATTCTTCCTGTAGTCTAATAGCTTCACCTCCTTTTCCTAATGACATCGCCTCCCATCTACAAAAGACACCAGTACAGCTGTCATCTCGCTAACTCTAACCTCTACCACAATATTGCCAGCCCCTGGGGTTTTTTGTTAGTTTGGGGTTTTTTGGTGGTTTTTTTCCATAGTAAATGAATTCAAACTTTCTGCAATCTGTATGAAGTCTGGATATGTTGCTCTGGCACATAAGTCTCACTGAATTTTTGCCAGCCTGAAGAAATATCTTCATTCATTAATCTATGCCCCACCTCTGCTATACAAAGCCTTGGAGAGGAAACAGAGTTTCTAATTTGGCAATATGAAGTTTGCCCACTTTTCCTATATGTCAAACAGGTGAGCTTGAAAAACACCCTGATTCACAACACAAAAACATTTTCCAGGGAAAAGTTATCAAAATCTCAAATTCTGACAGGAGAGGACATGCTCAGTTGAGCTCCTCCCTCCATCACTCACAGCAGCAAGTTCTCGTACTGGTATGTTTCTCATATCACTGCCATCTCTTAGACATTTCACGTCTTGCACAACCCTCACGTGCTGACCGACCCATTGCCCTGTAGCCAAAGCCACTTTATTGCGCTTCTCTCACGCTTTGTATCATAAGCGTTTCTCTCCCTGGCATTTCTGCTTAGGCCATAAGTTTTGCAGTCACCCTAATTCACATCAATTTTTTTTCCGTATTCCCTGCCTTTTTAGGTCTATCTGTCCATAGTGTTATGCTGGAACTATTAATATTTCTTACTTGCTTGCTACCACAACTGGAAATCCCTATTCTATCTTACTATTTTAAACTTGGGCTATTGCGACTTCCTTCTTTATTTTTATGTACACTTCTTCTGGCAAAACTTCAAGGAATCCCGAGTATTGGCAGTGGCAAAGTGTCTGTCTCACTTTTATCCATTCTCTTTCTTTTCGTTTGGTCTTCTAGAGGAGACGCGCGGAAAAATTAGTTATGAAAACCAGCTGCTGCTTAGTCACAGGTGTGTACAGCATGCTACAATTTGAATCTAAACCAATCATGCTGGTCCTGTGGGTGGATAACAACTTACAAAAACTAACTTTTAAATGGGGCTGAGTAAAGGTACCAAGTCATCATCATGAATAAACAAATACACCTTGATATTCCACCTAGGGAGACTTTCTAAGGGAAAATTCTTTTCCTGATTCACATTTCTGACCTCCCTACTACAGCCCTTGAAGACAAATAAAAACCAGGAAATCTGGTCTTCTGAGAACAGGTACAGTGTTCTCCCCACTGACGATGCTGGAAAAGAGATCCCTGTGAAAATGCATTTCAGGGTGGCTATAGGAAAATTATCTTTTAACAGAAAGGTAGATCCTGGATTCAGCAAAACATGCCAGCTAAGCCTGACAAGAGAGTGTCAGCAGATGCTTTTTGATGCCATTTCCCAAGCATTTCTTACCGTTGCTGGTACAAGTTGTGCGACCAGTCCATCAATGCCGAGCACACAGCATCAACCCCCGCTTGCTGCGGGCCAGCACGAGCAATGCGTTGGCAGCACAAGGCCATTTCACACCTATCGGAAAAGCCCACAGCCGTGGCTGAGCAAGGAGCCTGCATGGTGCGGCAACAGTGCCGGTGAGCAGACGCCGCCGGGCACACACACAGGTGACAAAGGCAAAGCAGGGCATGCGCAGGTCCTCTGAATACAGCTCAGGATCCTCTGCTGTCACTCCTTTGGTCTTCAGGGGGCCACCACACACCAGCTTGTGGCTTCCACAGGTCCCACCCAGGCAAGGCAGGCGGGAAGATGTCTCCAGACTTGTTTCGTGGCGGCTGACGGTGGGATTCCTCTCACCAGACTTTAGATGCTGTCACGGAGGCACACCAAAACAACTCCACACAGCTAAACTCAAACAAACCTTTAATTCACAACTGAAACCAAACAACCAAAACTAACAAAACAACAGGGTAACCAAATGACACTCCGAGAACATTAACAAGTTACAGGTTCGATATACCGGTCGGGGATGTTATTACTGCACGGCAAAACACAAGAATGATGGTCCAGGGTGTGCACACACTCACTCACAAAAGGGAAACTCTCACTCAAGGATATCCAGAAGAATAAGAGCGCTCACCGAGGGGGGGGGTGTTCAGGTTCGGGTTCAGGTTCACTCAAGGATATATCCAGAAGAAATCACTCACCAGAAGATGGCGAGGGCACTCAATCCCGGGAAGTTTCCTTGGGTGACGTCTCAGCCCAAGGGGAGAGTTTCCAATCACAGGCCCGCTGCTCCGAGGAAAACCACTCAAAGGGGGCTCTCCGGCGGGGGCTCCTTTTATAACCTGGTCGGATCTGAGCTGTGGTCATTTATGGTCAGTGTTCCAGAAGCTTCTCTCAACCAAGGCATGCCATTGGTTGAGGGCCCTGTCTCCCCACTGAGGGGTCCCAGTATGGTCAGAGGTCTAGAAGTTTCTCTCAGCTGAGGCCCGCCATTGGCTGGGAGCCCTACCGACCGGTCCAGGGGTCCCGCCTCTCCCACTCCCACCATAGGGAGTGGGGGGTTGACACCTGAGCTGAGGTGCGTGAGTGACAGCTGCCATGGCAGGGCACTGGAGGCGCAGAAATGAAGCGCGAAAAGGAGCCATCGGCTGCCGCCCTGAAGGCCTCTGGCCCTGGTCAGGGCGAGTGTATCTGCCACAGATGCCCACCAGGTGTGAGTCAGTGTAGAGATAAATCCCCTCCGTAGCCCTCTCGGCGCTGTTTTAGGTGCTCGCAACAGGATGGAGTGAATCTTGGTCTAGGAGGACATTGTCTCCTTCCATTGCCCATCAAGTGAGCCTGGGTGAGTAGCTGAGCTGGAGACACAGTGTAAATGTCTAAGGTCAGGCAGGATGAATCCTCCCTCTTGTCCAAAACCAGGTAAGCCTAAAGGAAAAGGCTTGAATGCACATGTTTTTGTGTTAGGTATTATTATTTCTCTGTTAGTCACATATTTGCACATTTTAGGAATGCACGACTGAAATCAAGGTCTGTTTTTTTGACTGCGGAGCCAGCAGGCACCAAACACAGCCTGAAGTTCTCCTCTTTTTAGAGCAAATATTTTCGGCATATGGAAGGAAAGGTTGCCAAGTGAGGGGAACATTAGCTAAACTGCCTCACCGAAAGGGCTGACAAATACCTACAGGTCCCTCATTCCTCACCTCCTGGGGCCGGCTCTGGCAGCCTTCACTCGCCAGAGCAATCCTGAAGCCAAGGAAACCACGTGCCTGGGTAAGGTGAGCCCAAGGTTGGCTCTGTCAATCAGAGAGGAGGAACACGGTGCCAACAGCACTCACACAATTATCTGGCTCAGGTTCTGAAACCTCTGCTCAACAGCGATGATTCAGCAGTTGATTACTGTTCATTTACTGGAAACTGCTTCTCGTCACTCAGAAGGAAAAACAACTGGAAAAGGCCTATATCACTCAATTTTACATTAGACAAGACCATTATGGTCAATTGCAAGCTTACAAAAAAAACATGTACTGGAAAGCTCCAAAATCAAAACATTTTTTTCTTTCAAGAACCTTTTAATTTTCATGTTAACATAATGTTCCTTTTATTTGCCTTCTGGTTTTTTGGCCTTCTGGGTGTGCACTTCCCATTTTTCTCTGATCTCATGAAGACCAGAAACTTTACTGCATATATAACCCACCCCCACCCCCCCTCCCCCCAGACACATACACACATGAAATTTCTTCCTATAACTGAGAACTGAGCACTACAGGGGAGGGGGGGGGGGGGGGGAAGAAATACACTTTTGCAAGATCCAAGAGAAGTCACAAGAGTTTATGTTGTACCTGGCACCCCAGCCAACAGGCCAAAGACTAACCTGAGACCCTCCAGAGCAAAAAGCGTGAGTGGCTGGCACCTGTGGAAACAATTTTTAACTGGAGCTGCCACACACATACCGCAGCCCATGGGAATGCAGGAATATGCAAAGTCCAGTCCCGAGCTTGACTAAGTCAATGGCCACTCTGTAATTTCAGAAGGTCACGTCCCTGGAACTGCTGCTTCAACAAGCAGTAGTATCTAGTCCTGGAAGTACTGTACTGAGGAGCAGTGGCTTGATCTGGTATCTTCACTGCACTGTTTTGATGCATAATCTGTCCACTGAGAGACTGACACCTGCTAGGAGCCTGCCCACAATGCTTAACACGGTGCTTTGGGGACTTAACCAGCGATTAGGAGCCCGGTGTGCCACAGGCACATTTTACAAGTTACAGTGATGCATCTTCATCATTCAGTGTCACTGCAGTACTCTTCAAAATAACACAAGGCCCATTTGCTAACTCAGAAACAAAAGTATGGATAATATTTAACAAAAATTCTTTTGCTTTTTGTCTTTCCTTTCTGGCCGGGTCATCTGAGTTCAGATACCAGCCACCAGATACAGATATCTTTCACAGTAGCTGGGAAAAATTACACCAACTATCCCATCCTCACCCATGCTTGCCCTGCCACTAGCACAATGATGTCCTGAGCTTTCACTTGGGCCCTTGGAAGCTGACACAATGCCAAGAAGGGACCATCCCCTATAGCTGCTTGAATTCCACGTTACTCTTATTTCCAGGGCAAGCATCTTCCCAACACCATTCACATACCTTCAGTTTGGCCATACCTCCCCCCCCCCCCAGATCTAACAACTATGCTTACATTTACATAGCAAACTAAAGACTGTGTTGCTCATCAGAACTTCCCTTTCAACATACTGAGCGGTACCGTGGCTTCATCACGTTTGACATCCCATCAGCGCTGCCTACGAGTAATGGGTGGACAGAGCACGTGCCTACAAAACTTCCACTACACAGGGGTGTCCATGTAACCTGCCTCATTCAGGGACACTTAAGGCCACATCCTGCTACAGGCAGTATAAGATGTTTTTATCAGGTGTGTAATGGTTGCTAATGAAGAACTAACCAGTGGGAGTTGCACCAAACCATCCCACTCGCATGATATCATCTTTGCAAAGGGAGGCATCCCAGAGTTACGCCAAGCTCACTCACAGTGACTCTCAGCCTGTGGCTTTCAGTCTCTGTGGAACAAGATTGCTTTATTTATACCTTCACCAAGATACCAGGACAGGTAGCTCTCCTCAGCTCAGTTCTTCCAGGACTTGATGCTACGGTTTGTCAGGGCGAGTGAAGCGGCCAGCCCTAGGAATACAATTCTCTGAAGTTGTAGTGTTTCCATGGGTTCAGTTATGGTTTCCACAACTTCAGACTGGTCCTTGGTTACCAGAGCATTATTCACACATTCATAAAAAAAGGCTAATTCACAAGTGCATATAACAAATCTGTGGTTATTGTCCGTGTAATGGATATTCTGAAATACTGCCACATATTCAATAGATGCAATAGTAACAGTGATTTGTGCCTGAATCCTCATCTTCTTTTACACACTTTCCCCACAGTCCTCACAACTGCAGAAATCTTCTCTGGCCAGGTCCATCCCATCCCCACATAAAGTTGGTGTAATTGGCCAGGTATTCTCAAATATCTGATGATGGGGCAGGGGAGAGTGGCCTGGGGGCTTTGGTTGCCTTTGGGACCTGCCTTCTTGCTAATGGCTCCAGTAGTCCCACTTCCACCCCTGATATCTGTCCCAAAAGGGAGCTCTGGGAAGTCTCAGCCCAGTCCCAGCAAGCATGAAATTAGCTGAAGTGATGGTGGCACGGATGAAGGGAAGATGCAACGTGTGCGTCAGCCCACTCACCTCGATGACGAGGAGGGAGGGCGTTTGGTCAGTTTTGTTTCACTTGTGGGCAGAACAAACAATGCCAGACTCTTGATCCCAAGCTGATAAATTTTTAACCTCCTGGAAAATCTTTGTGAATCCTCTCAGTGGATTCCTCTCATGCACCGTCAGGAACCAGGTGGTTTCTGGGATGTAGATAGTGAGCATGAGCTGTCAGACCACCAGCTCCTGGAGAGAACCTTTATTATAGGACATTTGTAGGCAACCTTGTCCTGCCTGGGGAAGCAATAAGCCTTCCCCAGCAGTCTCCCTCCAGCTCAATATCTCCTCTCACCCCAGCACACAGCTGGGACTTTGTTCCAGCCTCTCTCTCACTCAGGTTCTCCCATACCCTCTGTGGCTGATGCCTTCCCATCACCACCACTGATCTCGAGCCTCAAGTTTGGGTTGTCCTTCCCCAGGCATACACATCTGCCTCCCTGTTCATCCTTACAGTTTAACCAGGCAAGGTGCTTCTTCTACTCCACCTCTCTTTGTCCAAAACCCTCCTCCTTCCAGACCACCACCTCTCCTTGCTGCTGTTGCAACCTCCTTCTCCAGGATACCAGCTCCCACACAGGCAGATGACCACCATCCTCCTCCCTGCACAAAGCAACTCCAGGCACAACACAAATAACTGCTGCCTGTCTCAAATACGGCCTTTTTTGTTCCCCCTTCACTTCTCCCTCTGCACCTCTGTAGGCCAGTCCCAAGCAACTTTGGTTCGAGGGACCTATAGAGCTCCAGCGACTTTAGATTCAGCTCTTAGTCCCAGCCACTGCCTCCCTCCTGTGTTATGTGATTTTGTATGCAATTTATCTCATCTAAATAATTTCATCATCTAAGAAGGGTCTAGTCCTAGCTAGGCCCCCTAGACCCTCCCTAGAATTGATAGATAGTCATCTAGGACTGGTAGGATGCCCATACCCCCCAGAAGTATCCATTTTACCCCACATCTTGGCAGGAGGAACTTGGTATGCGCAGCTCACTCAGTAACCACTGCTGTTAGGGGAAATGAAACCCACCCGGGTCACTCAGTCCTCTTCTCCACTACTCTCGACGCTTCCAACCATCTCCCCAGATCTCTGGACTTCACTCATGCTGGACCTGCCTCCAAAGGTAACTTTTCTGTCTTGTCACTACCTTGTCATTTCTTTCGTCTCGTATCCTATTTTTCATGCCTCGCTCATCCCAGGTTGTAATTACATTACTCACGGTAGGTCAAGCAAATGTGATGTCACAGGGTTGGTAAAACCGCTGGTCAAATTTGCCCCTTGCCTAGCCAGTATGATCTGATTTTTGGCCTCAACCCTATGAGCACGCACATACTTGTTTAATTGGATGCACGAGTTGTGGTGCTGCCTGCACTGGGACTATGCCCATGTGTGAAGGAAAGCACGTGCCCACAAGCCCAGAGGCTCATGGCCACAGAAAGGGAAGGGGCTGATTAGACTCCTTTCGACTGCAGCTGGGCCCGGGGGTCTGCTGCATCCCACAGCGGGCTCTGTTGTCACAAACAGGAACAACAGGAAAATACGTAGGGTCTTGTGGCTGCCTCTCCGAAGCCTCAGTACAGGGCTGGCTCAGGGGACCGACCCCCAAAACGAGAAAGGAATGGAGAGCACAGCTGTAAAACCCAGCAGCCAGACATCGCCCAGTCTCATCCTGGTGCAAAAGAAGTGGCCCGCACAAGGCATGGGATCAAGCTATAAATAAATCCCGGTGCTCGTACCTGTGTATTAACATTCATCCATCACCACAGTTATTAGCCAGGACTGAGCTGTAACATTTTATGGCATTTAGGACAGACAACACTTTCTTCTGGCTTAACGGTATCTCCTGTGAACTAATTCACTCAGCTACAAACCATTACTATTACCGTTAAGACAAACTGTGCATATAGTGGGTTTAAGTATCATCAGGCTCAGAACAAAAGTTTTGCACACACTATGTAAGGACTGCCAAGATCCTGAGACAGGGTTAGAAACTGCCTAATGCAGGTGTCTACTTCAGGTGCTGCTGCCTCACTGAGGTCTGAGACAGCTGAGTGAGATTTAAGTGAGAGCCAAAGCATCTGATACAACCACTCACTTCTCAGTGAACACTTCTTTCCATTTCCATAGAACAGCTCTTCCCACTTCTACAGCTACAAAAAGTTTCAAAGGTTTTTGCTTGTGCAGGAGTTCAGTCCCGATCCAGTCTGTTGAAGTCAAAGAAAGACCTCCCTTGGCTGAAATAAGCAGTGGATCAAGCCCCAGGAGAAGGTATTTCTGTGGACCGTTTTTGTGGATCCTTTTGTACAAAGACCCCAAAGAAGAACTACAGGAATAGCACACCACAGACAATATTCCCCCATTACAGTGCTCCTAGACATTTTTATTTTGGGATAAAGATTCAGAAGTTCTCCAGCAGGTAACAATGGCTTTTCCATGAAAAAGCTCATCAGATTCAGATCGTTACCCACATGCTCAAATTTTCTTTTTTTGCTTGTACACTTTGTTTGTTTTTAACTGAAGTGAAGCCATGAATGCATGCTAGCCCTTTATCCTGCCCCAAAAGGGGGAGAAACTTAGTCATGATACATCCATCATTCCCAATTCTTCCAACAGCCTGAATACATCAACAAAAAGGCCCACTCTAATGAAAAAAATTTATTTGGAAAAAAATAGTAAGTAAAACAAGTTTCCATATGTTTACCATAAAAATAACCTAGACTCCACCTTGGGGTGTATAAAAATACAGACTACAGATTGTATATTTTGGCATTAGTTAAAAAATGCCTTTGTAAACATACCCTATTAAAATTTAACTGCAGCTTTTATCATTTACTCAAGTAACATATGAAAGGGCTAGAACACATTTATCACAGAAGCAGTCATTTTATCGGGGCTTAGTAATAGCAGTGATGTATTGTGCAATTTGCAGTGCATGCCTGGTTTACAATACAGTACTGGTGAGTACTATCCACACACATCTGTAAATTATCCTTTAAAGTGTATCCAGAAACATTAACACCTATAAAAAAAGTTATAGGAGCAGCAGACTTTTCAGTCCTGTAGATAAGACTTAAGTTAACATATGTGGTTTGTGTCCAGACTGCTGGCCAAGAGAGGGACATGCAGGCGGTACTACAGCAGGAGGACAAGTTTCATTTATTTTTTTTTAGTGGTTACCAAGATAAAATTAGGACAAATATCCCCAAATAGCTCTAGACTGGGATTCAGTGTCACTTTTTGGACATAGTTTTTATGGTATCAAAATAAATGGTGTAAGAGTTCATACGACTCATTGAGCTGTCAGGTCTGGGTCCTTCCCATTCAGTTTGGATTTTAATGAGCCAGAGACACTTGAAAGACTTCAGATCTTCTTAAGAAGTAATTTATATGACTCACTGAATTTTGCGTTACCCCAGCAATTGCCTGGCTAAGCATGTATACCACCCACGGGCCAGTGGCAAACCCTCAGCATCCCTCAGTGCCGGCGGCAACCCGAGATCAAGTGGGAACAGCAATGAGCTCACTTGGGCCCTGCATTTCTGCAAGAAATTCCTTTAACAGACTAATTCTAAGCCTTTCAAAGTAGTCGCTGTTTCTACCACAAACAGAGCAACAAAAGAGGGAGAGTTTAAATGAAAGAGTCCTATTAAACCGTCACAGCTACTAAAGTATAGCTGAGTAATTCCCCAGTTACTTTACCAAAGCAGCAAGAACCATATGGGTACCATACATCATTGCTGCATCTCAGGCTTGACGAGCGTACGGATAACAAGGTTGGTGTGTGAGCAACGCGTTACAATGGCAGGAGGTGCACACAACCACGTAGTGTGGGCAAGAAGCGTTACACCCCGGTGTTACCACACAGTATCATGTATTTGCATAGGAACTAGACACCGCAGAGCAGAGGCACTGACTGATTTCCTCCTTCAGCTTTGCTGAGGTTACTCTCTTGTGTTAAAGAAGGGGGGCTCCTATTTATTTTTAAAATCGAAGGCCTTCTGTATCTTAGCTATATCGCCTGGAAATTCCACATGTGAAGGTCTGCAATTAAGTGTAAAAACAATAAATGCCTTTCTGTCCTTTCAAGTGGGAAAGCTTTCATCATTACAGAAGAGGAAAAAGAGAAAGCAGAAGGAAAGTTAAGATCTGCAGGTGGACAGCACCCTTTGAGTTGAGGGGCAAAGACAGTTGCTCAATAAACACTCTGATGTTTATTTTTTTGAGCGTGTGTGAGATGTGGAATTCAAAGGATATTCAGCACAGCTTAGTCTTAGTAAAACACATATTCCAAGACCCGCACACGTCGCCAAATGTTACAGTCCATTTCACGAGACTTGAATATATCACTTCTGTTGGTGTTTCTGTCGCAGGAAAAGTACCCTGAATGCAGGGCAGCGTTTGATTTTGCAGCAAAGTAGATACTGGCAGTATATGGATTAACTAATTACCTCCGTTTACATAAGGAAAAGTTCGTTTTGATGTAGGATGAAAATGACTGGAAAATACAAGTCAGATATTTCGTCTTTTCTTTCCCATGTGCCAGGCGCACGTGCTAACAATATCCCCCAGCCATTCATCACACGTTCTGTTTGCTGTGGCTTAACCCCACGGAAGAAGGTCGCTCCTTGCACCAAGCTGGGAACATGCATTACACAAATTTGTGCACACCATATTGTCGTGCTCCAGCGTAGAGGTTTTTTCTTGAAGTTTGGAGACTGGAAAAAGTGGGCATCGTGTTCACGCCAGATTATTTTTGGAGGTAATTTATGTACAAATGAAAGGGAATATCCAGCAGGAGATGCTGATGAAAAGCATTCAAGTGACAAAGAGCCGGTGGCATTTCTCAGCTATCCGATCACAGGAGAGTTTCTGCAGTCAGTGTAACGTCACTGAATCGATAGCAGTTCTGCCCTGCAAGGCCACTTTTGGGAAAGCTGTGCACACGTGTCCAGAAACAGTGTTTGCACTTTAACATCTGCTCTGCTTTATCAGTGCGTTTTACAGCCTCTGCTGTTAGCTGAATTATATTGCTACCGTGAGGTACCTCTGAACCCCAAGCCTGTTGCCTGGCACACAAAAAAAACAGGGACAGGCAGATAGAAGGGAGGGCATGGGGTAAGCATGACAGCCTGTGGCCAGGGTGAAGGCCACTGCCTCCAAAAGGGCCTCTGAAATTATTCTACTTAGTCTAAAAAGCACCTAATGTAAAGCAGCACCCTGCTCAGGGATGCAAGAAACAAACCCAAGTGAGAGCCTTAACCAATTCCCAGGGTTGTTCCCTCATTTTCCAGGACTTCAAAGACAAATGCAGGTGACACAGGGACCACCGGTGAGGGCATTTTGCTTGGGCACTTTTTTTCCCTGTCAGTAGTGACAAGTGACTCAGGAATCGGAGGCTGCTCCTGCCAAAAAGACCCGGCCCCAAGCACTGCCCACGGGGCTCTCCCCTCGCGTTCGCTGTTGGTTGCCCGTGCCCTGGCCAGCGGTGGCCTGAGCCAGCCCCTGCTGATGGGAAGAGCACCGGCCAGGGACTCTCCCAGGACGCAGCAGAAACAAGGCAACCCTGTTTTGCAAGGGTGCAGGGAAGGGAGTTAAGCTGCGCAAGCAGAAGTCTTGCCCTCGGCACTGGAAAACAAGCACTGGTCCGTTTTTGTTTGCTGCTGTAGATGTAACCTCCAGCAGTACTTAGCTCAAGTCTTGCTGTGGGTCTAGTCTATTCTGCCCATGCACCTCCCAGCTGTACTCATTTGCCTACCACCTTCAGGGATTATTAACGTTTCTGCTGTGCCAAAACACCAGCACCCTCAACAGGAGCAGGAGCAGGGCGGTTTGGGGTTTTTTTTCTTTCTCCTTTTATTTTCTAAAAGAGGCTGGGAAGCATTTTGGCACACTTTGACATGAGAGATATTGTAAGTTCAAGGAACAAATAACATGTATTCATGAAGCTCTGATGACTGCAATGAAGACCTGAGATGTCCATGCCTGCCTCTGCTCCCATCATTACGGAGAACACCCGTTAGCTTTGCTGGGAGCAGACAGGTCCCCAGTCAAGGGGGACTATGCAGCCAGCTGGCGGCCAAAAGACGTGCTTCAGCTGTGTGCTTGCACAGATTCAGGGGAAAAAGTGTTTTCCAGTGTGGGCATCAGCCTGCCCGCGGGTCCTGGCCGTCCTGCAGCAAGCCATTTGGTCTCCGTGTGCTCCCTACGGCACCTCATCCCAGCTCCAGGTAGGGAGCTGCAGGGTCCCAGCCTTTGCCTCTCTGTCTGGGTGTGCATTTTTAAGCTCGGGAGTAATGCAGGTTATAAATAGGTAACAGAAGAGGAGCCGATCACTCATACCACAGATCGCAGAGGTTAAGCAGCGACATCAGCCCAGAGAACGGCCATTTCGCCTCCAATCAGCCCAATTCCTGCCAGAAGCCACTGGGGAGGTCCCCGGTCACTGCCCGTGGTGGGGCCTGGGAAGATGCAGTAATTGCTCATACGACCAGAAAGGCCATTTTCTGGGCAGCATTTAAATGCCTGGTATGAATAATTGTTAAATTATGGTGAGCTGAACAAGGAAAACACCCACAACGAGCAGCAGGAGCATTAAGTGTACCATCTAATGGTTCTGTGGGTGACCACAATTATTCTTCCATCTTTTCTCCAAACAAATTGTCCAGCAAAGCCATACAGCTACAGACGGGTTTGTTCCGAGGGTAGCACCAAAATATCACGAAATAATTCACAGGGGATATTCCTTTCCTCTACCTACTGCGGCTGCCTGGTGCAGCACCGAGCTTCAGTGACTGCGTCACCTTACGACTTCAGCTGGAGCGAGAGACCCAGAGAAGGTCAGCACGCAGCTCGCCCACCCCGCGGGCGACGGGGCTCAGCGTGGCAGCTGCCTCACCGCGACCGCGCTGACATTTATCTCCCCACTCGCTCAGCATCAGCGTCCTCCTGGTCACTGGCACCGGACGGCCCCAAAACGCCGGGTTGCTGCGTCCCGGTGGCGCCGGTCCAACCACCTAATGTGGTTTCCTGCACGCAGCTTTCAAATCACAAACCATGGAAATATTTTATCTCCAGTTGCAGAATTACATCGCTGTGAATAGCATATCCTTCCTAATTAATAAGGGCGATATTGCCAAGAAAGTTATGAAAGCTTGGGTCCCTCTAATCATCTAGTCAGCCTGACGTTTTTCCAAGTTTTCCTAAGTCATATTTTAGCAAAATAGCGCTACTTCTCTTGCACTTCTCAACACTTTCTGGACTAATTTAGGGTAAAGTTCTTTAACTTATAATTCTAACTTCTTTATTCTATTTCCATTCTAAGTCTATCCAAAGATAACCTGTAAATAAACTGCAGAGGCATAATATTAAAATGCCAGTGAACCGAGTGAACATTGAAGAGGGAGGGGAAAACCAGTTTGCCACAAAACCTAATTATTTTCTCAGATTAATTAATGATTTAATGTAGCCCAAACCTATTTGAAAATAAGAGTTGTCAATTTGAAGAAGAAACACAGAAGTTTAATGTTATAAAACAGAGGCTAGAATGAGATTGCTTCATGTTTAATAAAATGTATGAGCCTTGCCATGCATTTTTGGTATTTTGGCATTTTCCCTGTCCTGGGAAGTTGGAAATTAGAATGTGTTGGTTTCTTTGGTTAGGTTAGGTTTTTTTAAAAAAGCCTATAAAAAAGCAAATTGAAGTAAACTAACTAATTTGGCAAAAAAAAAATTCCAAAAAACCAAAGAAACCCCTAAGAAAAAAATGCATCAGTATTAGAAAATGCCTCTCGGGCCAGCCACAGCCCCGCTCCCCGCCCTGCCCTAGCAGCAGTTGCAGCACTCGCGCGGGGCGCAGGGGATCCCCGCTGGAAACGTCTGACTCCCCGCCTGACTTAGGGAGCCGTGGCCCGGGGCTTGCAGCACAGTTTTGTAGGGTTTTATTTTCTGAAGGTGAGTCATATTTGTATGTTGACAAAAAGCAAATGGAAACAAGTATTAAACCCTCGCAATTCTTCTTAAAATGGAAGTCTTGCTCCCTGCCAGCCTTCTTCACAGAGCAGTAGGGTGCCGTGTCAGAAACTCAACCACGACGGGCATCGGCAGCCTCTCCTGCTGCCGAAGGGGCTCAATATTTAAGTGACGTCCCGAAGCAAGTAGGAGCAGAAATTAGGACCCACATACACCAGGTTTGGGATCAACAGGGAAAAGCGCTCAGTGATGTAACAGCCTTTTAAATCCCCCTGTTCGGTGCGCAGTGTCCGCAGCGCTCCAGTATTGCTGTCAAAGCCCACGGCTCATGTAAATCTGTGCAGCTCTCCCCGTGCCGGTCGAGCCACACTGGTTTACACCGGCTGAGGACCCAGTTCGAGGCACGTGAAATCATTGCAAAAAAATGCAGAGGGAGTGGGGGGGCTGAAGCAGTTGACAACTTTGGTTTTGTTTTTTAAAAACACACGCGGCTGCTCAAGGTGCACTGAATTGTAGGCTAGCTGCCTTCCCAAGCCCTGCCATCATCATCGCAGCCGTGGGAAAGAGCTGCAAACAAACCCCACAAAACGACAAGGTAGGTGAACGCTGGCAAGATGGAGGTAAGTGTTAGGGAAATAGCTCAGCTGTCTGTAGCTTCTCTTATGGGAAAGCTGAATAAGCATGCTGGCCCCAAAAGAGATCGTCTGACCCCCTCTGTTTTCTTGAACAGTGTTTCCATACGAACGGCTCGGAGACTGCTTTGGGATATGGCACAGCATACGCTGCCTATGGGCTTCATATTAGAAGTGAATATCTTACGATAGGTAATTGCGTGACTACTAACTGATAGGAGATGTGTTCTGGAAAGACAACGAAGGTCCTTAAGCTCCTTCTGAACCCTCAGCCTCCTGCCCTCTTCTCAAACACCAGCAGCGAGTGACATTACCCACCTTCAAAAATCCTGCCCGCTTCCTCCCTCAGCGGGAACCGAGCACCTTGGTCCCAGTTATGTTGAGGGATCACGGAGAAGGTAATTCAACAGAAAACGCTGTGACAAAAGGTGAAACTAGAATTTCTGAACTAAGAAGTTGCTATTTCTCTCAGGACAGGCTGAAATTTCACCAGGGCATGCTGTGTGAAAACATGGCAAGGAGACAACCTTCAGTTTCACCTTTTGTAAATCTCTATTTGTACCTTGTTGGCAACTGAGCACCTCCTAAGGCTTGGCATATGGTATCATCTGAAGCACAAAATAAAAATATTGCATCCATCTGTATGTTATGCTAGCCAATTTCTACACTCACGAAAGCAGATTATTTTAATATTACATTTTTTTTAAAAAATCCTTAAAGCAATGTCACAAAAGTGTTTTCTGTTCCGTGTATCTAAAGTACTTCATCAGAAGAAGCACTTCCAGAGAGAATCACATTTACTCTTGGGCTGTTATCCAAGATGTTGGTAGGTTGAATGGGCCCTAACATGGAATTAAATGCAATTAATGCCTATGGCAAGGTTCCTTTACATTCCCGTGAAATAAAGGAGAATTCATCTCTCATGTAATAAGCCTATTCAAGATCATTAACTGCATTAGTTACTAATACTCTTAGTCCTGTAGCATGTCGGCTCTTTTAATGGTCCAGAGTCTGGGGCAATTAGAGAATAAAACTGGAACAACCAGAGATAAACTTTCTTTGAAAGTCCCAGTTTCTCTCTGCTGTCGCCTTACCGTCAGAAAGCGCTTAACTGGAGCAGGCACGCCGCCAAACCCTATCTGGGGAAATTCCCCGCCTCACAAGTTATCTATTTAATTCCAATGGCACTATTTTATAATGGCCCTTCCTGTTTCTTTCTCTTTGCTTCTCAATCTAGCTGTGCTGAAAAAGTGCCAGCTTTTCTTGTTTGGATTTAACATCCCAGCATTTTTGGGTTTTTTTTTTCCTAGATCACTGGGCAGCCCCCTAGCCTTTGAAAACTCTGGGTTATTTCTAGATGCGTACGTCAACAACAACTTCTGGGGAAGGCTTATCTTGCCGGCTGTAAACTCTTTTCCTACCTGGCTCTCTTGAGAACAAGACGTATCGGCTGCTCATAATTCACGTAAATGTTCAATGTTTCACGACAAAGAGAAACATGCCGAATTATTTTTATCTCCTCTCCCGGAATAAATCCCCGCACAGTTCATTTCCAGGCATCCATCACTTCACACCAGAGGCAGGGCTTTGGTAACGAAGGGAGATCTAAGCGGAGAGGCCTCCGGAGCGCTAACCTGCTCCGAGTGGGACAGAAGCAAAGCAGGACTGCATTCCACCTCCAGAAGTCAAACCTTGCCACGGTGCCTTTAAAGCGAAAATTTACCAACACATGCTCGCACCGTTCGCTTAATTAGAAAGGGCCATAAGCAACGTTCTTCTCTGCACTGGAACAGATCTGTCTGGAAGTGTTGGATACCAAGGACAGATAGGAAACACAGTGCACATTGAAGAGAGCTATGGGAATCATTTCAAGCAAATATTTAAAATACAATCAATTTTGCCTCTATCTGCTCAAGAATGGCCACGAACTGAACTGCAATTTTGCTTCGGCTTGTCTAATTTTAATCATTTATCATTGCATCAAATGATTCTTGGTCTGTAAATTACCTAAATTCTTGTAAATAACGGAAACCCAGGCTGTGTTGACCAGTCCTTAGCAGGAAAGGATATATTGTTGTTGTAGCCCTCTGAAATGAAAGCCTACTCTCTTTAAATCTCTTAAAAAAAGTGTCTCTATAAAACCAAAAATATTTTTCATTGCTGCAGAACCAGTTTTCAATATTTGGTATCATCATAGGGGACACTTCTGTTTACCTGGGTCATCTTTGTATGGGCCATTAGCATGAGTCAGCGACATAGAGTTAAAAATCAGCATGTATTAGGTCTAAGAGACCAGAGCAAGGAGCAAGACTTGAAGCAGGTTGGTCTTATCGCTGCTAAACATTGAACCATCAGACAGGGGGAAAGGAATCATAACAAAATATTATTCGAAGTGCACCTTTTTGTAGAAATAGGCCATGTCAACGGTGTGCTTTTCGGCTATTAGCCTTCTTATTAATATCTCTCAAAGAATCAGAGGCAAACCTTGGTAACATAATAACACGCAAGATAGCCTGTTAAAATGTTAATAAGCCAATGGAAAGGGAAAAGTGTCTTTAGCTAGAACTGTGAGTTGAATTTGGGTGGATAAAAGCTTGCAATAGTGTTAGATTACAGAGGGTAACGCAATTCTGCTGAAGTGCCATGAGATTTTAGCTCAGGGTTTTTACAAAAAGGCATTTGGTCTTGATTGTTCCAAGTCCCCATGGAGAGAGACCGATTGACACAACCAGTTGGGATGTCAAAATGCTTTTTTGAAGCTGAAATAAATGCACTGATTAGGGGGGAAACCTCTCCTCCCCTCTCAAAATGTTATAATTAAAATAAAAGCAAGGCAAGGGACAAAAATGAGATTGAAATTTGCCATAGGCTTTGCTGAGCTGTATTTGTACAACATCACGGGCTGAACTACGCTGATTTTGATAAAAGACTGTTCCTGCAACCTGCCACGTGATTAAAAACAGAGCTGCCTTGGGTACAACAGGCAACAGACAACAAGAAACCAAGGACTTGAGGACCCAAAGAGGTCCATTGGATGTAGCTCAGATTTGAGACGCTCTGTGCCGAGTGCCAGCAGGACCTTTCCCCTTGCAGAAGTGCAACCCTGGGAGCCTGGGGTGGCCAAGGCTGGAGAGGGTGATCCCACAGACAGATGTGTGACTCGTCCAGCTTCCTTAAACCTGGGCACCCCTGCAGGGACCAGGACCCAGGCTCCCATGCGCAGGGGCAAGCAGAGACACCAGGACCCCCACGCTTTCTGCCATCACACTCCAAACTCCCAACCCTAGAGAGATCCGGATCTATTCAGGGCTTGTTTTTTTCTCCTACAGAACCTAGAAATCCTGACTTTGAAGGTAAAGCCAGGGCATCAAGAGCTCCGAGGCTCCCCGCTGCAGCGCGCTGAGCTGGAGCCAGCCTCCGCCCCGACAGCCCATCGCCCCACGAGCACTGGCGGCGGGCTTGCTCCGGAGCCACAGCTCCCCGCCGTCCTGGCAGCTACTTGGGAAATTGGCACTGTCCTCGGCCTCCCAGCTGCTATTATTTATTTCGTTAGTAAACATCGTGTTTCAGTACTTTTTAAAAGTAAATTTCCAGTTTCTGGGAAATAGGAATAAAATTAAATTAAATCAAAACTTTCACAAGATTTCCCATGAACCAGAAATCCTGCTTGCTTGCCACTTTTCATCAGTATTTCAGAAAAAAAATAGGCCTTCTGTGCTGACCTTGGACAAATGGAAGTGGAGCTTGTAATGTCAGTGGTTACACTTGAAAGTTTAGACTTAGGTTTCAATTTCACTCTGAACCACTCCATCTTCTTAAATATCTTAGATAACTTTTACAAAAATGAAAAGTCAAGTTTCACAGGCCTTTTAGACATTTAGTGCATATTTTAAAGCAGCGCATATATATATATATATATATGTATTTTGAACCTGTGTGAATTCATCCTATCATCTGTCAGAAGTATCATATCAAGTGTCTGTAAGGGACTTTGGAGGTTCAGCACAAAGAAGTATGAAGTTTATTCTCTGGGGATGTTCCCTGCTCCTCAAATACAGAATTTGCAAAACCCATGGGGATTGGAAAGAAAGGAAGAAGGAAAAAAATATGAAATGAGCATTTAATTGGGTTTTAAAGACAAACAGAAGCTGTCTAGGGTACCAGAACCATGAGAATCCAGCCCTGCAAAGATGGGTCACCCTGGTGGGTGCCAGGCAGTGAGAGCCGAAAGACAACAGGGACCAGAGTGGCGAGTGATAAGGGGCATTTAGCCAGCTCATTGTCCTGCTTTCAGGGGTCATATTTGAAAATTGAGATTGATAAGCACGCTCAGTGTAGAAACAAAGTGCATGCCAGCAAGAAAGGGGTAGGCTGATGAAATTCACAGGGTGGGCAAGCTCTTCCTTATGCTCAGCGTCCCCGCTCAGAGCGTGATCCAGGTCTTCCAGTCAGCCTTGTAATCCGGAAAATCAGAAGGGTAACGCTGAACTGGGCTTTTACTCACACACAGATTGACACACCCTTTGATGCAGGTGTCCCTGCGTTGGTAGGGACGGAGAAAGAGTGAAGACACTCAGTCAAAGAAAATACAATCCCTACGCCACAACTACCTGCCAGAACAAACCTAAACCGGCTGCGCCCCCGGCATACAGCAACACCACGGCTGGGACGGCACGTGCGCAAACAGCGCCGTAAGCACGCGGCAGACGCCGTCGCTTAGCAGGTGAGCTGGCCCCAAGCTGCATCGCTTTTGCCTTGTTCTGCAGGAGCGGCACCAGTCAGCCTGCCCTGAGGCGGTGGCACAGCCCGGCTGAGCTGACAGCTGTTCTGCAGCTGGAATCACGCTTTTAGACTGCACCGGTTGCAGCCATCCTCCACCCAACCTCCCCCAGGAATGGAGAGGGACCCAGACCTCAGTGAACTGAAATCTGTGGATGAGCTCCTCTGCTTACTCATCTCCGTGCATCCACGCAGGTTTTGATAAAGGTATCGCGGTTTATACCCCTCTGTCTCATGGAGCCAAGTTCAGACCTAATTTAAGCTCTGACAACTTGCAATGCTGTAGCGTGACGATATCAGCTTTGGCCTCGTATCTTGCACGTGAGATGGTCATATGGAGTCTCCAGTTTAAAATACTATTCTGTGATCTTTGCAATACTGCCTTTTTTTTTAAGAGGGGTGAGTGGTCATATATCCCCTCTCGAATGAGCAGCTGAAGCCTAGTTTCTAAAACATTCTTCTGACGAGAAGGGCACTGAACACTGTCACTGTATGCTGATCAGCTGGTGAGACTGCCCTTGCTAATTTTTCCTTCCACATTAATGTGTCTAAATAGTATTTTATAGTCTTTGGATATTCAGCAGTACCCAGCCCGTTATATGTGCACTGTGTTCACACCAGACAAGCCATCAAAAGAGGAAACGCAACTCCCTAACCCCAGCCCAACATATTAACTTCTCTCATATCCCAGTTTTCCTTCTTCGTTATTTGACGCAGAGAGTCAAAAAGTCATGACCTCTGCCAGAAAAAAATGTGTGCGAGAAAAACGATAGCACGGCATTTTGACTCTCTCCGATAGTCAAGAATATGTTTTCAGAAGCATAAAAAGAGAGAAGGAAAATCAAATAAAACCCCAAACAACCGGAGAGCTAGAAGTGCAGGCAGCAAGACGAGGAAGGGAACGGCAACATCGGCGTACGAGGGCGAGGGAAGCCAAGCCAGCCTTATCCAAAGCAACGGAGGAGCAACTCCCCGGCCGGCGGCAAGCCCGGAGGCAAACTTCCCGAGGAAAGGAGAGGAGGGAAGAGCAAATGTCCCCCAGCACAGGGAGTACGGGTGGGTGGAGAGCCAACAAGAGATTTTTAAATGCTGGTTGTATTTCTTATTGAAGCGTAAAAGAACAGCGAGTTAATGAGACGGGCTGGCTGAGGCCTCTCCCATAAATCAATTGTCTCTGGGGGCGGGGGGAAAGAAAAAGACACCCCTCCACAAAGAAACGCAGCAACAACAAGAGATCAAGATTTTTCCCACACTTAATAACGTTTTACACAATTACAATAAAGGATCTCCAGGGAGTGCGATTGCTTTGTAATGCCAAGACATGTACTTGAAAAGAGCAGCTAGATGAAATTGTAATAGAGCTCTAGCTTTTGTCCTCTGGAAAAAAACACAAATATATGTATAGGAGAAGATTTTAAAGAAACAATCCTTTAAAGAAAGAATGAGGAAAAACAAACAAAAGGGAAATGCATTTTCAAGCATCAGTGCTAACCCGCTGAGAAGGTTGCTACAGAATTAACTCAGTTGTTTACATTATTATTGGGTTCAAAGGGCTTGTAGGTCTTCAGTGTGATTATGCATCGTGAATTTTGTTTGGTGAAATATATCAAATATTAGTCCGAAAAAAAAGAAGAAAAAACCCTAAATGACTTGACATCCACACCCAGCCTCCTTGGGCAGACGTGCAGCAACAAAATACCTGCCTGTAGTGGATGGAGTCGAGAAGAGACTTCAGAAGTTTGTAGCAGTCCAAGCAAAGACTTAAATTTAAGACCCAGATGTTAATCACTGCTCTGAGAAGCAACTGGCTCTCTTTTTTGAGTTAATCAGATTTTAGTTTTATAGGTGTTTAAGACATGATTGTGATTAATCTAATGGCCTGAATTTCACTGAAACTGGAGAGGGGTTGTTTCTTTCGGTTCCTGGCTCTGACACAGACTTTTTGTGTAATCAGTATCTCAGAGGTTTGCTTTGCTTTGCTAAAATGGTGATAATAATGTTTCTTTTGTCTATTTAGCTCTTAACCTTTTCGCAAGTGCTTTCTCCGTGTGACCCCCTTGTGACACTAGGTGCTGTAAATACACAGACTTAATAACAATACGGAATCCTTGTGATTAATGGCAACTCATTAAACGCACTCCATACGAGTTCTGTATTGTTATTTAGACATTGAAACAATAACATAAACCAAAACACATTATGAGACAACATCGCTTTTTGTTAAAATAAGCTATTTGCAATTTGCATTGAAAACATGCTAGCCAAAACGGCAGCATATCCCACCCTCGCGGGCCAGTGCAGAAACAAACGTGTGGCTTTGCAGAAGAGGAAGGGTCACATTTCCACCCCAGTCCCACATCTCCCCATGCCCCACAGCGCAGCGGCCCCGGGAGGCAAATGCTTTGAGGAGGGCGAGGGAGGGAGCCCTCAGAGCTTGGCCTCAAGCAGCCCCCGTGTCCGTGGAGGAAGAAGCCAAAGCTGAGGCGAGCTGCCCCACCACCCCTCCACGGGCAGACGTGGGAGGAACCAGACGATATCCCAGGTCAGCTAAGGTATTCGAAGGCAGGAGTCAACGCTCCTTACGTTTCAGTTTTCAGTATAGCCGAGAAGCAAACAGACGACTGCGGCTGATCTTTGAGCTCCCGTGTCCTATTTTGTAAAGCACGGCGTCTCGCTGGGAGTGTAAGCTGCTGGGTTTGAGCTCCACTCTGTAATTGAATTTAATGGCAGAGCATCTTGCAGACACTCCAGAAGAAGGGAATTGCATCTTATTTGCATCTGTTTCTCTCCTGTAAAAGGGATTAAGGGTGACTAGTTCAGAGGAATCCTGCCTGATAAGTCTCCTGGAGCTGCTCAATGGAAACACAGAGCACTCCCTTTCTGCATAAAAATTAGCAGGTTGTTGGCCCTGTGGGAGAAGATAATTTAAAAAAAAAACCAAACCACAACACCCTGACTTACTTAGTGCTAGGATTTCATGCCTTGCTCTCTTATTTCTATTTCTAAGACACCAGTAACACACTGAGTCACAGCAGGCATGGGAAACTTTGCTCTTGGTTGTGCAATGTCACCGCTCTCCTGCATCGTGGTCTTACGAAATTCAGAAGTATCATTAAACTGAACCAACATTGTATTACTGAAAGGCCATCTTATATTATGTAAACAAACAGCTTTTAGTCCCAGAACAAGAGATCGTTGTTTAAGATTATGCATCATCATTGCATAGTTCAGACATCATTGATCTGATGTGATAGAATTCCTGAGCAGAAGCAAAGTCCTAATAATACTGGTTCATTTTTTAAAAAAAAAAGGAAATTAGCCTGATTTTTATAAAGACCTCCACTTCTGGTGAAGTCTGGGATCCCACAGTCTCTCTCAGAAGTGGGCCATGGGAAAGGGATTCAGGCTTGGACTATTTCCCATTCTTTCAAACGCATCTGTGGCAAGTTTAGCGTGGCAATGCCTGTTGGATACGATTTCCCTGGCCCTTACTTACACCTCGGTGCTCTCGGGTGCTGAGAATTTCAGTCAGGTTCATTCCTAGAGGACCCATTTTTCAGAAGGATGCCTTGGTTTATCCCTTAGACAGGGCACCTCTTTTTGTTCGTGAGCTGCTTCTCTCCAGAGTAAGCTGGGGGGAAGGAGAGAGGCGACGGCACCGGGGTTCACCCCTGGCAATGAGGTGGCACTGCTTTCCTGGAGGCAGGGCTGTGGTGCAGCCTGAGGAGAAGAGCTGCAGCTTCCTCGAGCTTCCCACAGCCCCGTTGGCACAGGCTGTGCAGAAGACCTGCCAAGGAAGTGTCACCCTCTGGGCGTCCCAGCCAGCTCTCTCCACCTCGGGAGCTGGAGCTCAGCTCTTGGGTACAGCCAAATAAAGGTTGCTCCAGGTGCCAGCAGATTCCAGGCAATGAACTCGGTATGTACAGAGGGCTGCCTTCACCCACCAGCTGGAGGGGAACACAGCAGCCATTGAAACTTATTATAAAGTATGTAGTATTTACCCAGAAAGCCTTTACGGCCTCTTGCTCAAACACATGTGCTATTTGGGCCCACGTTAATACACAGAGAGATACAGGTCTCTTGAGGCATGCACATAATTTAAATAGCTGTCTCGAATTTTTCTTTCTAAAATACAGAAGTCCCCTGGTCCGCCTTGGGGGCAACTATCTGCAGTTTCAATTCAAAAGGCAAAGTGTCTTCTAGTCTCCAGCAGCAGCACCTAGTACTGCCGCCAGGCGGGGAGGGGGCTGGCTGCTCCCACTGGGTAAGCTTCCAGTCTGGACCTCAGAGGCCGATTAGCAACTGGGGAGGAAGATAAAGGAGCTGGAAGGGAGATGCATTGGGGAAGAGTGATTGCAGAGTTACAGGGCTCTCCCAGGCGTACTTCTGACCAGAACCTGTTCATTGACAGGCCCCCAATGGTTGCCTTCATCTTTCTGCAAGTACACAGCTCTGCACACTGGCCCTCCCTTTCTCACCTGCTTTCATCCTCATTCCGGAGGCTACATCCCCACTCCTTCATCCCTCACCCTTGCTCCATTCCTGGCCCTCCATCTACATCCTGTCCTCCGTCTCCTTCATCTCTCATTACCACCACACGCTACCCCCGGCTCTACTATCCCATTCGCTCAAAGGCTGGTCACTTCACTTTGCCCTTTCCCATCTCTTTCCCCAGATTAGAAGCTTTCCATCTGTTTCCCATTTTCTTTATGCATCATCTTTCAATCCTTGTCTTCACACCCAGTCACTGCATGTATGTGTTTTTACAGTTTCCAACCTGTCATCACTGACTACTTTTCTTTTTCTGGGACCCACTCTGAGCTCCTTCCTCCCTTTAGTTCAATGGCATGGCTGTGATTTTTTCACACATGCCTCCAAACCATACTCTTGCTGGCTTCTCCTTCCCAACACGAGGTCTACCCTGCCCACTATCAGCTCCTGCTCACGTCTGACCCCTCTTTTCTCTGTTCCCTTTCTCATACTACTGATGCCTTTGGTAGGTCCCATGACTCCGCTGACTTCCCTCCACTATTAGCCTGTCCCACCCTCCAGCTGTCCTGACAGCTTCCTACCTAGGAGAACACAGCACCTCTAACTCCAGAACTCACACCAGAAAGCCCAGCTTTCTTCTCATCACCTCTGACTCATCACTACACGCTTCCATCTGTCTCCACTTCCCCCTGTCTCCACAGAAAAGTGCACTAGTTTCCCATGATAAAAGATGAACAAGAAGCCCACATACCCTTCTGCCACTCTTGGTTCCACTTCTTCTGTGACTACACCATGAGATGGAGTACAAGGGAGATGAGTTTTGTTGGTGGGTTATCTGCATGTGACCCATCCCTTAAATTATCTGCTGATTTCCTTTGAAAACAGTCATACCTCTTCCAACATTTTTCTTTTCACATTATAAATGCACTTCAGTATTTGCACTACTACTATTTTTTGTAAACCTAACTCCCTCTCCAGCTGTTGACTGGTCTCTCTTTTTTCTTCCATCTCCAAGTCCATTGAAGTCACCATTTTCAGTGGTTCCTTTCTTCCAGTCTCATTCTAGACCTTCTTCTAACAATTTCTTGCCATGGTAACTCACTGGATATGCTTCTCAGGCTCATTAAATGAGCTCATTAAATGAGCTCGTCCAAGTCTTCATCCAGCCAATGTTGTTTCTTATACCATCCCTTTACCTTGAGCTGTAGTCCTCTGTTGGTTCTCTCCCTAGACTTTAAATTTCTTTTAGCATATGAAAGGAGGACCCATCCCATACGTAGCCTTGTCTTTAATCCTTTTTCATTTTAATTCTTGTGGGCAACCTCATCTTCAGGAAGCAGAACCTCAAGGGCTGGAAGAGACCTCAGGCAGATGTCTGGCCCATCCCTAGGAACCGGGCAGGCCCAGCTATCGTTTATGAAAGGTTTTTGCCTACCCAGGTCTAAACAACCTCCAACAACAGAGGCTGCAGAGGTTCTCCAGCCAGTTTATGCCTGATTTTGCTATTCAGACCGGTAGAAAGTTTTTTCCTGATGTCTGACTTGAGTTATTCTTGCCACAATTTAAGCCTGGGACTTCTTGCCCTAACAACCACAGACAAGGAGAATGGATTATTCTTTTCATCTTTGCAGCACCCCTTTATGTTACGATATTCTCCCTCACGTTCTCTTCTCTAGACTAAGCAACTCCAGTTCATACATGACCATGTTCATCTAATCCCCGTTCACCCATGATGCTCTCCTCTGGTCTCCATTCAAGCAGCATATCTTTCTTGAATCACAATTCAGACACAGCTTTACTAGTGTTCACTAGAGCAAATGGATTACTTCAAATGTCCTGCAGACTATCTTTTGATCCATGTAGCCCAGTATGATGCCTGCCTTTTCCAGAACAGCATGATATTGCCTCACTTTCTTCCACTTTAACTTCTAGGGCCATTGTCTGAAGAAATGCCAGAGAGCAGCAACATCTACACGGCTGCTTTATTCTCAGCTAAGCCCAGTACTTTACATTAGACCTTGTGGAATAGCATTCCATTTTTCACCTCGTTTCTCTGACACTTTTGTATCATTTGGGATTTAACCACTATGATCACAGGCCCCTGCAGCTCACTGAGACCTCTTGTTATGTCCAGCTTACACAGACTCTATCATCTCTTTAAATTATGTGGTCACCCACCCATCCAGGCAGCTAAAAATCTCCTCTGTGGGCTTTCAATACCTTATGTCTGCGTTCAGACAGCATATTTTTCTTTAGCCTTAATAAATAAAAACTTATTCTACTTTCACACATCCCAAATATTGCCAGAGAGATGATTTTCCTCACCAGCACTCTCACCTTGGTACACCCTGTTCCTGGTGAGTTCCCCCCACCTTCTCTGCCATATCAAACCATCAGCAGCTTGTCGCCACTTCACACATCATCCCTCGTTCGCTGCTGAGCTTCCAGCCTACACTGTGTTTGGCCAGCAATGTCCCTTCCATCTTCAGCTTGCCACGTTGCGAACAGGAACTTCTGGGTTTTCTCCTAAGTTCCCCTTATGCTTCAGGGCAGATTTCCAGAAACAACAAAGAACCTGCCAGGAACTTCGTTACCCTCTTCAAACTCTTCCTAAAAACTTCTTCTTTGTCACGAAGGCTACAATAAATAACTGCAGAAATAAATACAACAATAAAGGCCTGGTGTGCTGAGAACACCAAACACCTTCCTGACCGGCAGTGTCCTCTTGCTTCCTTATTGCCCCCTCACCTCGCTCCTTCACCCTGCCGTCCTGCTGTCCTGCCCTTCTATCACACATTTTTTGGGAAGGAGCCTCTCTCCCCCATACATAGTTGTACACGACCTAGTCCTGTGGTGTCCCAGTGTCTGACTGGTGTCCTAGACACAATCTAACAACAAATATCCCTAAGTCACGGCAGACCATACTGGAAAGTTAACCTTGATAGCAAGCGGCTGCAAGCTGTTTGCCTTTGACCGCAACTTGGCACTCCCTAGGTTAGCACGGTGATGATATCAGTTCATTTCCCAGTGAGCAATTCTGCTAAAAAGACACCGAAAGTAGCTCTCAAAGTAAGTTTCTTGGCATTCGCTGCATGACCCTGAAGTGAAAGGAAAACTCATTTTCTAAGGTGGTCCCTTTGGTTTAGAAGTAAAATACCTGTGGAGGGGAGTGGAGGGGAAGGGGCACTCTTGTTCAAGGGATGAAGAGAAAACTTCAGTTTTCAAAGCCATTGGGCATGGTACTGTCAAGTAAAAAGCACATAAGGAAATATAGCAGTATATCATATACAACCCTTTTCTGGTTTCAGTTTGAAACAGTCCGCATTGGTTAGTAACTTACGAATTTTGGAAAGTATCAGTACCTCCCCTCCTCTTGTAGGAGTGCACTAGCCCTGCACATCTATACCTCTAAAAAAAGGACAAAAAGCAAACATGTTTTGAAGAAGGACATAGTCAATAAGAAAAAGCCCTCTGTATCTAGCAGACAGCTCATAGCAGTAGCAGCACTGGTGATGCTCAGAAGGGAGTGCTCTGTATTCGTGTTTACATATTGATTGTTTTGAAGCCTCTTTCAGTTCCAGGAATGGTAGACTATAAAAAATGATATATATTTGTGGTTTGGCACCCAAAGAGAGCTTCAACTCATGCATCATTGCCAGTTGCCAACATCTGCAAATTATTACATGTTGGTTTTGTTTTGGGGTTTTTTTAAGCCTCAAACTGCAAAACTAACGTCACTCGCTGGTTGCACCTACTGCCGAATAACAGGGTGGAATTTTGGTATGGGATTCTCGCCAACGCAGGTCACTGCGTTTACTAATAAACATGATTTTATGATAATACTTCTCCTCTCTGCTGCTGTGCTATAGAGTAAATTCTAGCTAAATAAAACTCAGAAAGAAATTTCAGTTTCTTTTCACAACCAACTAGTGAATAAAGAACATCATTGAGATTTATTTTTAAAACAATCTTCCGCTGAAGATGTACCGGTACCATGGTATAATGACACTTGGTTTTGTCAGAGGAAAATAATCTGCACAGATGATTTTGGAACCATATGTGTGAGCAGTGGGGAACAGTCTGTCAAAGTGTAGAGTCCTCATTCTTGCTGAAATACTTGGCAATGATCTGTACATAGAAAATCCGATGCCAGAAGAGCTCACCACATGCTTACACAAGCCCAGCAGGTCTCGTGACTAACACACAGCAGTGCAGATGTGTATACAAGGAACCATCCTCAACCAACATCTGCCTCAGACACAAGTGAGGAAGAAAGCACCATCCTCGACAATTAAGCCACAGCTGCCAGGCAGCAGCGAATACTTGCTCAAAATGCATCACGTGGCATCAAGTCATCGGGGGCAAACACCACCAACTTCAGCAGCTGTAGCACACATTTTTTTCTTGCTTATAAAAGACAAAGAGGTATGCAAACAGGAACATCATGACACTAACTTTTCCCTCCTTCTTGCTGGTCTAATTTCAGGACCACAACAGCAAACCCCACCGCTGCATGTGTGCTTCATGGAAAAACGGTACTTCATGAGACTCAGCATTTGTTTGCAGAGAGAATAGGCATGCTCATTACGCAGATGGGTAGCTAGAAACTATTTGGATTGGAGTAGAAAGGAAGATATAAAAACACTGGTTAATAAACTCAAGTTCAATCCCTTTACCTTAAATTGTTAAATTTCAGGCTCCTTTGTCTTCACTGCCATTTTAGCTTTACTTCAAATTGAATCTGTCTGCAGCATAGGCATAATGTTAGTCTGGCATGCCTATGTGGTACACTGGAGCAAAAGCACTATTGTATTATAAATTCATGCCCTGGTTGATTTTGTAACTGCTTTCCAGTACAAATTAGCCCTAAACCATCAACAGGTCCACAGCAATGAAGGTTATTGATGGTGTACTGCATGCGTGCAATATGCCTATGGGAAACACCCAAGCCACAACAAAAGGTCCACAAAAAAAATTAGAAATGCAAACTTGAAAAACCCATGCTTTGTAAGCCACAGTGAAACAGCTGAATCTGCTGTGGGTGAAGACAGATCTGCCAGAAACACATATGCCTGCATGGCCACGACCTAGCCAACAGAAGCCATAAAAGGTCTAAACCTCAAGATGCAGCTCTCTTCTCCAGGAATACCCGTTAATTAAACCTAGACCAGGACAGTGGAGCAGTGCTCCTCACCACTCTTGCTCTGCAACTGACATTTTGTCCGTCTAGTTTCAGCGTGGATTTCTCTTTCTCTCTCACACGCAAAATGAACCACAGGTCAGCACGAACACTGTCAGATGCCTTCAAATCCCCCAATTTCCGACTGCTCTTTTTTAATGCTAACACAATGATTTGGCATAATAAGCTAAGATACTTCCCGCAGCTCCTGCTGAAGGTGAGGCTTTTTTCTTAGGCCACCAGTTACTGTGTATATGGGCAGCTTTGCCGCAGGGGGCTCTGACTGGCAGGCGCTGGTCTCTCCACCACCCACCCCCCGTTAGCACCCCTGAAACAGAGCTGGCAGAGGCAAATATGTGCTGCCTCTCAGCTGCCACTGGTCAAAGTCCAGCTTATTATTTAATACATACGCTTGAATGGATGAGTCATGAGCCCGCGTGCTTTTCTGCTACGGGAATAGTAACTTTTGGTGAAGGAGCAAACAACTTCTCAGACTGCTGCAGCTAGACTGAATGGAGCCCTTCACGTTTTAAGCATACCAGTAAGGAAATGCACAGTCATGCTGAAATCCAGCGTGAGATGGATTGAGGGCACGGTGTAACTCAAAACCATCTTCCTCGCTTCAAAGATAAGGGAGAAGAAAATAAAAGATCTCAGACCTGTTCATGCACCTTCCTGCTCTCACATGCACATATTTCTCAATGCGCTTGCTCATCTTCTGCAGCCTTGGGTTGCCTTTCCCTTCTTTATCTTGATCTTAGCTTTAAAAGCCACAGAAACTTTTTCCCTCTTAAAATTCCCTATCGTTTAAATTCTCCCTCCCACACATAGTGTCTGTAAACAGATGGTAAAACAAGTTTGTATGAGTCTGTGTACAGTAAAATTACCTGTTTGTTGCAGTGCCAAAGCCAACCAGAGGATCTCCATGAAAAATCTCCTATGAGCTGAAACGCAGTGCCACGTTCGAGCCTGTGTTTGCGTGGCAGGAGGGCTGGCCGATGTCTCAGCCACGCTCTCTCGCATGGCTCTGGGACTCGGGGTCAGCACCTGCAGCGATGGGTGACAACCTGGACCAAAGGGGAACGGGGCGGGCAATGGGAGGACCCCCGCATGGCCGTGGGGTGGGAAGAGGGTGTCGTGCCTGCCCTGTGCATGGCGCTGCGCCCCGCAATGGCAAGAGGGGGCCCGGACAAAACCTGGCTCTGCCCGCTGGCCTGTCTGCCCTGCTTAGGGGCTGTTGCCTCTGTCTTTCAGGCAGGGATGGGGGGAAGGTGTCTCTGGGCAGCATTTGAAAAGCCCATCTGGGACAGCCAAGGAGAGCCGGGAAATACTGATTTCCCTGCTGAGAAAACTTGGAACTGGAACAGGATGCTCCCAAAGACGGAGAAACCAGAAAGAGGCAAATTAAGAGTCAAGTGAAAGCAAACCAAATCAAACATGAACAAAAATAGTCCTACACAGATCTGATATGCTATAAATCCTGCTCTTCAGTAAGGGGTGAGTATTCTGCAAGTCTGGCCTGACTCTGAAGGACTTTTCCCAATCAGATCTGGAGGCCAGGCTTGCTCACATGGTGTCCATCAAGAGGAAACCCCTCGAAAACTGGGTCACTGAGGTTCGAGCCTGGATCCCAGCCACAAGGAAGGAGCCCAAAAGCACGTCACCAAGCTTTGCAGCGTGCAGGCAGCCAGCAACCCGGGTCACGCAGCGGCGCCCACGCAGTGACCTGACTCCCTGACACCTAACCAAGGGCCAGGCTGTAATTTAGACAAAGCTAGTGATTTTCTATCAATCAGCTCCAGCAAGCTAAGGTGTTGAACCCATGAGCTCACACGACTTGGCGTCATCTAACTAAGCTGACAGCACCAAATCAATGAATTCATGGTGCCCTGTGTTTCAGCTATGGCAAACAAAGCTGACGAAATAGCACAGCAGCACTGTCCTTTGGGGGGGGGATGAGGTCAAGGCAGAGGTCCTAAGCATGGCCAGCCTTCAAGGGGAGCACGTGTAGGCAGCTGAAGAAGTGCTCCTGTCTTCCGCTTCTTTTGGTTGTTGAGGAGAAAGAGCTCTTTCCCTCAAAGAGCGCCTGCAAGCAAGGTTTTGCTCCCTACCGTCTCACTGCAGTGATGGTTATGCTTTGGACCATCGTGCACTAGGATCAAGGCAGATATGAAGTCACAGGGAAGACTGAGCTGCTGAAATACAGCAAAGGAGATGGAACAGGGGAATGCAACGAGAGAAGAACTAGCAGATGGGCAGAAAATAGGCTAGATGATCCTGAAAGGGAAGAAACCAGTGAGTTTAGAGCTCTTCCTCTGCTTCAAGGTCAACAAACATGTTACTGGGATCAGGTAGGATAATCCTGCTCCCAGGTCCATTTCTGCCAGATGTGCCTGTTCACATTCTCAAGTTCAGTGCACCTCCTTCAAGCAAGCACAAAATAAATTCTCACATTTCCCGCACACCACTTTTACACGCACACTCCATTCCGTGTTTCCCCAGGGGCATTTTCCACTGGATCTGTTCCGTTGTAAAGGCAACAGATGGTTGCCAAAAAAAATCCAAAACAAACAAACAAAATAGCCCAAACAGCATGGATGCAGTTCATGTAGTTCAACTGTAGTGCAATGCAGTTCGTTGACCGCTCTATCATTCTCTGTCATTACTGGCAAATTATTCAATCTGTTATCAAGGAAAATGCTTTAAACATGCAATCATCTATTGTTTATCCTGTGTTCTAAAAGTGTGTGGTCGTGTCAAATATGTCCTAAATTCTTTCATTTTTTTCTGCCCAGTTGTACACAGATGTCAGTGTAAACAAATACCAGATACACACACCTACACGTAATGCAAAGGATTCAATCCACCTCTGATGCTTCTCTTTCACCTTCAAGGAAAGAGAAGGGGGGAAAAAAACGCTGCTCCACCTCTACTGCGCTCATGCGATCCCATCATCACCAGCCTGCCCTGCTCACATTCGAGTGGGGATTTTCCTAAGCAATATAGATCTGGCACGTTTTTTGGCACATATTTACTGAGCCTACAGAGTGACCTTAGTGACCGAATGGCACCTACGTGCTTCGAGGGGTGAGTTTGCCACTGAGAAGGTTTGCAGGGGAATTATTTGTACAACTGCATCACTAAACCAGAAGGTAAGAGGTGTGAATATCTTGGACCTGAATGTGTGTGGCAATATCGCCTCAAAACAGAGAGAACACATAGCAAGCAAAGTCAATAATCCAGGAGCTTGCCCTCAGTGCCACACATGGAATAAATGCAGTGTCCTCTGCTCCCGCCACCGTGTTCTCCACACTGGAGACCAGGATACTTGGCTGGGAGTAAAACCGGGTTTCTACTGCTGCAGGAGGCCAGAGCAGGTGGCATTAGATCCATTTTGTGTTCAGGCTGTTTTTTCCCCTCCCTGCCTGCTTTGAGCTGTAAACAGTCCGAGAGAGATGTCCTCTTAAGTAGCAGGCATTACTATCACCTGGGAGCAGCTCCCCAACACTCTACCATTTGAAATCATCACCTTGCTTGCAAAGGTTAATAGGACGGGCTGATTTCCAAGTGGGAAGCTTTGTCCATAAGTGGGTTAGCAAGAGGGCGGGGAGGAGACAGGCCCTTACAAAACCAAAAATTCACTTACCCAGCAGTTGTAACTGGGCAAGGTCACTCACAGTATGCAAGAGGTAAAGCCCAGCATAACAGATATTTATTTAATGTGGGGAACTAGACCAGGCCACTCATCTCCAGTGAAGATCATCTTCCCAGGCACGGTGCTGTTGGGCGTCCTGCAGCATGGGAAGTCCGAGACAGGACAGGTCTTTATACCAAGGAGCAGGAGCAGGAGCACCCGCCAAAGAAGAACATGCAGTGGCAAATGCCAGGGCTCAGTTTTGTTTGATTTATGTCTGATGTGAATAAAGTGACACCATCTACCTCCATCCCATACCTTAATGCGCTTCCCCCGCCCCAACACATCTTTTTTCCCCCCCTCTTTTATTCCTTCTCATTGAACTGCATCAGGTCGCATGCATCAGAGCATATAGGATGGGGAAGCACTGCCGTGACCTCTCTGCAGTTCACTCGCAAGGGGAAAACACAAGGAGAAAAACCCATCAGTTCTTGGAAAACAAGAACTGAAACTTTTCTTTTCCGACATGGACTAGCTTGGCAGCTCGCGCTATATATAAAACGAAACATAAAATGTCTTTCTCCCTTTTGACAAACACTGCTGCACATGTCTGCTCAGATCTATTTCAGGCATCAGTACTTATTCGAGGCAAATCACAGCTCTGTGTAGGTGTGTCAGGGGTGATTCAGCAGAGAAACACGCATGGCTGAAAATGTACCATGCCTACGGAAAACAGAAATGTTGTATACCCCTTTCTAGCCAGGTTACAGATATCTCCCTTTTCGTGCTTACATTAACACATAAGGTGATTCTGCTCGTCGCTGTAATGAGCTGCTCCTTCCACTGGTGCGGAGGGTCAATCGTGCAGTCTGTGTTAAGCACAAAGTACCACACAACAGCATGAAAACACCGATGTCTATGTATGTTGTATGACTGTCATTGAACAGCATTGAATTTTTCCACAGCTAAGAAAGGGGACAACAGCATGGTGTCATATGGTGACTGTGTCACGTATGGTGACATGTACATGACAGCTAATGTTTCCTTAGGTGTATATACATATTTACATAAAGAACATTTAATAGTAATAGGCAAATATACTTAAGTAATGCCTTTTATACTAGGAAACCAATCTATGTGTTTGATCAATCTGTTAGATTTTTACAGCTTGATTATTAAACCAAATTAACTCCTACTGTTACACACAGTTCTTGCATGAGACATCACACACACCCACATATACACAAATATTTACTCTCAAGAAGAGCTGACCTCTCTTAATGCACAAATATTCTGTTCTACTCCAATTTAGATGTAAAATGTCACATTTTAAAAGAAGAGCCTTGGGAGAACATACTGAAAATAGCCATTACGTCCATGAAAACCTCTCATTATCCAAAACGAAGTTATGTTTAAAAGTGTCCTGTTTATTTAAAGCTCAAGTTCTAAAAATAAATTCCACATTTCTCGTTCTGTTCAGATAAATACTCAATTACTTAACATGTTTATGGCACTAAAATGAACACTGGTGTGTTCTGTTGTTTGGTGGTTTGGAGGTTTTTTTTAATGTTGTAATGACAATCAAAGATTTAGTAGCCATTTTAATTGCTGAAGTTGACCTCATAGGAAGTGATCTTGGAGAAAGACAGGCTTTCAGCAGGGCAATGATTTAATATATTGAATTTACTGCAAGATAAATAAGCAAGAGTAATACTATTTTCTAATCTCTCTACTTCTGCCTATGATGTGAGGTCTCCACGAGGAGTATCGTTAACTGGATGAAGAGGCACGCAGCTGAGTTGTCACGGGACACTGTAAGAGAAACATGCTCCCCCAGATCAGTCCTCATTAGGAGATGCGGAGGGCTGATGCTTGCAGGTTTTGGATGGGGGTGCAAGAGAAAGTTGCTTTTGCCGTTAATTTCATGGGCTCCAGATGTGAGGAGATGAGAAGCAGCCTCCTTGCCACACTGGAGATCTGGCAGAGGCTTCCAGCTGACAAAAAGCCTAAAAGCACACAGTGATGTTTCCAGCATTTCAGGTCTAACACATCAGGAACTCCACCAAACAGCTCCACGGGTCTTCTGGTTGAACTGGCAGGGAAGCTATTGCCATCTTATCTGCCAGATCCTTTTCTGGAGGACTGATAGCATGGCATCCCTTTTTCAGGGTTATAAAACGGGTTCTCCTCTGATTTGGATACTGACCTGCTGTAGCTATTTACCCGTGCGTAACAAAGACGTAGCACCTTCCCTCAGGGGAATCGCAGAACTAAGGGTCAAATACACATATGCCAATCTGGGTTCCAGAGTAGAGCGTCCCCAGCAGCAGAGAGGTATTTCAAGCCCGCTGTATGGCTTATGCCTAAATGTGATCACCACATCTCTGGGCAAATATGTCTACTATGAAATTGTGGGATTTTTTTCAAATCCACTGAAAAAATGTGGGTTTTTGCCCATCTGGGCAAAACTAACCAAAAAAACCCCAACGAAACCCTTTATGCTCAGCCTCACATTCAGGAAGTGAAATTGCCACCTTAAGACAACAGCAGCAGCCCTAAAAAGTATCTATTATTCATTATTGTTGTTATTGATAAGATCACAAGTGACCCTACCAGAGCCTCCTTGGGCAGCTGGCACTGAAGGAGCCGTGGAGCCCGGCCGGTGGCTCCAGCACACACATGTGCATAAGATGGTGCATCAGAATTGCAATCGCTGGCCACGTTGCCGGCTGCTGGAAGAAGCAGCAAGTGAGCACAAACCACCTCTAGGTCGCCCTTCCCCTCACTTAAAATTCCAGATTAATGAGCACTTCACACACATGGGAAAATTTTTAACTCTGACTCACAGGATTATTATTTTTTGTTTATAAGACACACCTACTAATTTTACATTGGATGCAGGCATACATCATGAACCACAGGCACGTGACAAACGTTGGAAACACTAGCGTTGCACATAACGCAACTTGGTTAATCAATCATACATTTCCTTGGCGCGCTCAGGGACAGACTCTTAGCATGCTATTAGACTGTTACTCAAAGCTGGAGAGAGAGCACACATGAAAGTTGTCTAGCAGCTCTTTAACCGATGCAGAATCTGCTGCGAACCTGCAAGCAGGCGCTACCCTCAGCCAGAGCACGTGAGCACCTCTCGCATCAGTGGGAGCCCCACGGCAGACAGGAGCAGTCAGTGGGCCTAAGGCTTTAGCAACTGCAAAAATAAATCCTAGCTGACATTTTGTACCTAGCTTTTCATCCAGCAGGATCACAGAGCACTCTGCGAGCTGACTCGAGACCAGAGAAATCCCATAACACACAGCACCGTACGATGGGGATGGCTGCCTCCTGGATCCATGCTTTGCAGAGACAAATCCTCCTTCCAATGCTCCGGCAGAGGAAAGGGACCCTGAAGTGGGTGTGAAGGTTCGTGCTGCCAGAGTGTAAATGAGAATCAGGCCTGACAGCCTTTAAACAGCACAGCTGCCCTGCGCAGCAGTGCAGAACCAGAGGAGAAGGCTGTCCAACTGAAATAACAGGGATTTAGGCAACCAGAAAGTTTGGAAGCAACAATACGACCAGTTGGACTGAGGCGAGGACTAATGTTAGCAGATCTGCCAGCTCCAAGACACATTAAAAAAAAATAGAGTAATAACAAAAAAATCCCAGAGCTTAAATCTTGAGTTTTCTAAAACGTAGTAGTGTTCAGTTAATTTGGTTTATTAACTCTGCAGCCATATTCTGGTCATCACTTTGAGCTTTCTCTCACAAATATAAGCACTAGAAACAGACTGTGACATGTTGAAGAAAGCAGAGGCTCCTGTGCGGTCAATTGCCTGCCTGAGCTCCCGGCAAAGACGACCAGCTATGCCCTGGCTCCCAGGATGACCATGAGCGTTGGCTCCCTGGCCGTAGGGCTCTTGTGCAGACCTGCTCCCAGGCCCCTTTACAACCCCGCTCGCCCATGTTCCCACCAGCAGTCGGAGGGCAGACTGCCACCTAGTGAACCACTCTTCTTCTTCCTCCTCCTCCTCCTGCTCCTCCTCCTCGCAGTACCCCAAGCCTCCTGGATCTGCCCCGCTGCTGGGGGACCCGCGGCAGCTGTACTGTCTCCCCACAACTGTTACTGCTCTGGCAGCAGCTCCCAAAGTTTCCTGCTCATGAGCCAACTTCCAGGCTTGCATCGTTGCAGGGAGTCACCGCTGCTTGCCTGGGAGCTGCTCACGGCTCTGCGATGCTCATTTTGGCTCAGCTTGCCCAGAGCACGGCTCTGTCTCCATCACACAGAGCGGGCAGCCTCATGGAGGCAAGGCAGACCCAGGACGAAGGCCAAGGAAGCACACACAGCGGAGCAATTGAACCCCTTTAAAGTGGCATCCCCGTGGATTCAATTTTCATAGCAAAGGTTTGGCAGGTAGAAATAAGATTACTGAAGCGAATGAGAAAAAGTAGCAGAGGAGCGCCACTGGTGTGGGGCAACCTGAAGTTGTGTAATGGAGGGCGTTCAACAGGAGCAGCAACCCCAGTGCAGAGCAGAGGCCATGCAGGGCTGAAGACTCTGGTGCATCACTTGTGAGGGTGCCCACTGAGATTGCTCCTCTAGCATGGCCAGGCCTTGGGACCACCTCATCCTTGGCACTGGCTTCTCTGTCAAGCCCAGAAAGCCCAAAGTAAGGAGGCAGCACATCAGTGCACTCAGGCTAGGCGGTGAGCAGCCAGGCTGCAGGCTCCCAGCTCTGAGCACGTGAAGGGACACGAGCTGCTTGATGAGGCCCCATCTAATGTAACCACTGTATTATTGATATGGATTCTTGATACTAATCACAGGCTGGCTATACTGGCAATAGATGGTGGTTGCCCACTCTCTCCAGATCCAAATTCCTGCTGGTGATCCAGGGATCTCTCTATTTTTCTTTTTTCTTTTTTTTTTTTTTTCCCAAACCCAGCATAAAGAGAACAGGTCTCACTGTATTTTATTTCTGGAAGTCGGGGAGATTATTGAAGCCATCATTCACTGGGAAGAAACAAGTTCAGCCAAATTATAGGTATCCCTCCTCTCCTGAGAGGCCTGAGTATAACAGAGATGCAAAAAAATGCCTCACTGAATATGTCCGAAAATAACAAGCATCTCCTAACCAGTCCTTCACCCTTATCCATTATGTGGCATCGTAACGGAGCAAATAATAGCGTACCAGGGGAAGTAAAAACACCTCTGAACATCATTTAACACGGTGATTGGGTGTTATTCTTATGAAATATGCTGGCCAAGCGGAGAAAAGTGGCAGGGTGGAAGCTGCTTGGAAACCCAAGGACAGCCAAAGCAACAGGTCCAGGCTTGGCCGACCTTGCTCCTGTTGTTGTAAAATAGGAGTGACACATTGCACACTGCATAGGTAATTACAGCCACTTAAGCCTCATCTGCATTCCACACAATGCAGCCAAGGAATAAATATAATTACCTCCTTGTCTAGAGCTGTTCCTCAGGTTAACCTCCCACCAGTCAAGCAGCCAACTCCCCAGTTAAAAAGATTAATATTTAAAAGCATTAAATCCACAGCTAAATCCAGGGTTCAAATCTCTGGAGCAGCTCTCCAGCAGACCCCCTGCATGCCCAGTTTTGTTGCGGAGGACCAGCAGAACATCCCACACCCCAAACATCCAAACAGCACCAGCAACCCAGAAAAATGGGGTCAAACCAAAAGCAAATCAAGGGAAAATACATGATGGATATAAGAGAAAGCTTCCTGAGAGGAAACTAACCTATGCCTTCCATTCACTAAGAGAAAGCAAGTTTTCCAGTTGGCTTGGGCTAGCTCTCTAACTCTTCCTAACCCCAGCCAGGAGTGATGTACGGTAAGAGACCAGCTGGCAGTGGCTGGGATAGAGATTGGGCAAACTGATGGGAACTTTCCATCCCGAGTTTCTTGTGCTGATGTAAATCAGTGCAAGACCACTGAAGCTGGTGGAGGCTATGTCTATTTATATCACCTGAAGATCTGGCTGATGAATCACTGTATTGCTGTGGTTGGAAAATACTGCCTCACTGGGAAAATCCCACTTTCAGTGACACAAAATCTGAATGGCAAGGGAAAGAGCTCTCTTCCAGCTCCAAAGCAAACTCACTTAAAACTAGGTGGGGCGACGTCCCCGCAACAATGAGAACTCACACCAGTTCCTCAATGGCTGTTCAGCTCAATCCAGACTGTCAAAACATTTCTTATTAGGTCTTTCCTACTGGTGTTTCTTTTCTTCTGAGATACCCTCTGCCTCTCCTTCCTCCAGGCTCTTATCTCCTTGCACACGTTCTGCCTCACAAGAGAATAACCATAACAAACCATGATTTATGGCCAACTTGGAAAATGCGATGACGTCCAGGGTTCCATTTGAATTCCTTCATGTTTGCAAAGTTTAGATGCCGTCCTACGAGCTGCCAAAGCATTCAGAGCAGGAAGTCAGCAGAAAAAGAAAGATAAGGGGACTGCTGGGGCTAGGACAAATCCCCTACCCATATGTTTTGTTTTCTTGCCTTCTCATGCTTTAAAACTGAAGAAGAAAGGATCTTCCTCCGCTTCTTTTTCCCTTCTCCCTTTGCCCCACAAAGACACCCTCAAGCAGAATTGATTATGTTTTCTTAATGAAAATTAGACCAAGGGAAGGGAGGCATCTGGGGAGCACAGACAGTTTGCATTTGATATAAAGTATATTTTTTGAAGTGATCATTAAACTCGTAAATGGCCTGGGAGCCCTGGTTACATCGCGTCTCCAACCAGGCTGAAAACTCCCAAGGGCTGGGAGCCGCATCTGCCTTCACACTTGTGAGGTGCAGCGGGGACCCGGTCCTGGCTGGGGTGGCTGCTCGGTGCTGCTCCAGCCCAGGGGTCACCTTCGGCACTGGCACCTCTCACCCAAAACACCACAACCATTTTCCGCGGCACCACCTGTGCGAACTGGCCCCCACACTGGGCAGATCAGTCCTGCACACGTTTCCCCCCCTCCCCATGGGGACAGCTGACATATGGGGCACACGCACCCCACAGCTTCTCCGACCGCTGCCTCGCCAGGGCAGAGGTCTTCTGCCAGGAGAAAGGGGTCACCCCTCGGGTACTTCAAGAGAGGGGAAGCAAAATGTCATTTCTGCCAATATTTTGCACTCAAATAGCAAAAGTTTCTGCTCTGTACTCACCAGTAACTTGGTCTGGGACATTTTGCCAGTCTGGGACATTTTGCCAGTCTGGGACAGCCAAGTGGCTCTCATTTCACCTTGTGGTTTTTTAGGGAGTGGAGGTCTTTTCTGAGGACACAATATGTGGACACTGGGCCTTTTCCTAGTGCAAACCAAATTATAACTTGACCTGAAGCAGTTAGGATATCCAGCGCACTCATGTTGAAGCACCTACATGTCCTGCGACCAGACCTGATACCATACGACCCAAAACTTTCCACATCTCTGCTGCTCTTGCAGCCTGAGCCAAGGCCACCCAGCCCCGCAGGTCTGCAAACCCGGCAATGCTACAGCCTCTGCCCCCCGCGCCGGGAGCACGGCAGGGCAGCAAACCCCGCTGCAGCGACCCCGAGGGCGGAGATCCCTCAGGAGACCAAGTCCATGTCAGGACAGCGCATTGCTCAGGCTAAAGGCGTGTCTGCAGCAATAAGAAAAAATAATGGGTCCCACACAGAAGCACCTTGTGAATGAAGCTCAAGAATTTGTCTCAGGGGGCCAACACGGAGAACCATATAAGCATATTACTAGGTTGCACCCACTGTTATATACACCTTTCTGCCCTTGGCTGGCCACTTGCCACTTTGCTCGATATAAGATAGATTACTAGAGATATACAAACAGATGTAATTGGTTTCATGAAGTTTTCCATGACCACTTCCATTCCAAAAGTCACTAATTACAGAGTACTTTTTGGTCCAAACAAAATTTTCTTTGGAAATAAGATTGTTTGCAGAGAGATGAAAAGCATCACAAACATGCTCACAAGTTGTGAATATGCATTCATACACATATTTCTAGTAATGCTCACGCAGCCCTCCTTACAGCTCTCTTGCAGGTCTGATGAATCACACCCTACAAACAACAACACTCAAGCAATAGTCATGCTGAATAGCACATGACTAACCCACAAGCAGAAGTTTATTCACAAAGTGTATGCAAATAGCAAACACATCTGTAAGCATCAGCCCTTACTTCAGGATAATTTCCAAACAAGAAAAGGGGTTAAGTCTGTCAAGCTGATTGCTTACAGAAAGTAGATCAGTCAGCCTTAGTCATTTGCATCTCTTTCTGGATTGCAAATCCTACTGGCACAGAATACAGCAGGCCCTTTCATTTGTTTCCCTACTCCTCGTCCTCCAGATGTTCAAGTCAGACTTGTTTTCTGCAGTATTTTTTTTTTTGACTTCTCAGCCAGATAATGAAACCTACTGAGGTCACTACTTTGCAGTAGAATAACTATCCAAGCTCTGAAAACTCATACGTATGCTCTATTTATCATTTCCAGCTATCAATCATATAAATACATTAAGCTTTTCCAAAGAAGAAGTTGCGCCATGAATATTCTGCTTCAGTAGCAATGCACGGTAAATACTGGGATGCAGCTGCAGAATGAAACAACAAAGCGAGTGGTTTGTTTCTCAGCGACACGAGTGGAGCAGCACTATTCAACAGGCTCATGCTCAGTACGCTCAGTGAAAGGGCCTATGCTCAGACTTGAAAAAAAGAAATTACAAACCCAAGAAATCTGCAACGGGTCAGAAAAAAACCAGAGATATCCACCCCCACCCCCTTTCAGTGAATACGTGCTTAAATAACTTACTTGGTGTTATATTGCCCAGAGCACTCCACAACTGGACACACAGATTTCAGAAACACCGTCTCTAATTAAACTTCACCAAAAGGCAAACTCCCAAGAACCCCTCTCATTTGAGAGTGGAACGGTAACACCTGCAGTACCTCACGAAGAGATTAATTTAGGCAACAATTCAACTCATTACCGCTGCGCTGAGCTCCTGGCAAATAGCTAGAAAGTGCAGTAGGATTTTTTTTTTTCCCCCTCAACAAGGGAGCAGGTGAGTAAAGAACAGACGCTAAATTTGTACTAGGTGTGGGTAAAATTGATAGACAGAGAGTCAGCAAGCTTTGAAGACTGAATGCATTATCACTTCTTAGTCGACTTTTGGCTGCCTCTCATGACTGCTTAAGTGCTATCTCTTGTTTTAGAGCTTATGCAACATCTTCAAGTTATGTCATATAATGCCTGACCGGTAAGCATGCTAGTCTAACTGCTATATGACATCTTTTCTGATGTCTTCTCAATGCTTAACTTAAACATTGACTGAAATACAGGCTACCTATGTGCCTGCTAACCAAATTAAGTCTCCGTGTTCTCCCATACTATGGAAGGTCGTTTCTTAGGAGCGGACTTGCACTTTACTCTTTGATTTAAACCTGCACTCAGGAACATCAGTAGATAAAGGGTGCCTCTAAACACTGCTGTAAATCCCACGATTCATTTTGCAGGAAGTTGCCCCTTTCCCTGGATTCAGGATGTTACCAGGAATACGAAGTGAGCCACTTTTAAAAGCAGTTGTTGTGAATACTGTGTATATCTCTCTTATTACGACTGCCTTACTGTACAATTGAAGCCTTGCAACTTGCCCACGTCGCAAATGAATAGCTGTAAGCTTCCTTTGACGCCGACTTGGTTAACAATCCTGAGAGAGGATGGGATGACTAGTTCCTGGCACATCTCACTCCATCCTCACTCACCATCCAAGGGCTTGGAGTCACCATTTGGGACTTGGGATTTGGGAATAGTAGGTTAATGCCTGACAGCTACAGCAGCCAGCTGGGAGTTATTCTTGCTATAGGGAGCAGTGATAAAGACTACTTGCTTTCAGGACTTTGTATTTTGGGGGCTATGTCTTTCAAGCCACCTCTCTCAGATTGTCATCTTACCTCGGCAAATATCATCATCATCATCAACGTATCATCATTCAAGCCACAGCAATACGCTGCCTCGGCAGAGCTGAGCCCACGCGCGGAGCAGGCTGGGGTCCCGGGGGGTTATATCCCCCCTGCCTGCAAACAAAGGTGCCTGGTGCCCCCCCCCCGGGACCTCTGCCCAGCGCTGCTGGGGCTGGTGGGCTTCACCACAACAGGTAGCTTACCCTGGCTTTTGGAGTCACTGTGGCTTCCGTTAGCTGACTTGCACATCTAAATTTCAGTGTGCCCTGAAAACTTTATAGGTGGTGTTAGCAAGAGCTGCTGCCTCGTCTCACTGAAGCTTTCCTCGTTGCATCTTTAAAAATAAGCAATGGTGCTCAAGGGAAGCCTCTTTCTCCTCAAAGAAAGACTCACTTTTAATTACCAACTACTCAATAAAGCCATTCTCACTCCTTTCAGCTACCAGAACACGTACCTAATTAGATAATACATCACATACTCATAAATAACCTGGTAATGGAGACACAAGGAGAAGGCGATACCAAGCATAGACACAGATGTATTCCTTTGGAAAGGGTACTACATCCTTATACATGAGGTAAATGCTACTTTATGTAGCCCAAAAGTGGTAATAAAAGGACTGTATATGTACTAAATGTTTTTGTTTATGACAGGTTTATAAAAAACCCGCAAATTAGAAGTAACAGGAACAGAGTTTTTATTTTCTGCCTCTCCAAAAATGTAATGGTTGATACTCCTGTTCCATTGACATAAGCGGCTTTTCCTACTTCTCTTCATTCCTGACTGATTTGAGTCTGGGGAAATTATTTTGGACTTGTATCATAGTGCCAGCTAGGCCTGATGATTTTATCATATGTAATTCCCTGCCCTTTTTCCTCACCAGACATCAAACAGCACTCCCTCTGGGTAAAGTCCCCCTATTTACCCTGATGTGAAGGTTGAAACAAATGATGCTCCTCTTACCTGCTGCTAATACCGGGCAATCAGGAGTAAGCGGTGCTGAAACAAATGGTTTTGCTTCAGTTCCTTTCATTGGGGATGTATTTAACTCATCTAGGAAAAGGACTTGGTGAGCGTCATTCAGCGAGCATTAATTTGGGCTCCCCGCGCTGCTCAGGCGCAGATCTACAAGCGAAGGATGGGCGAGCGACCACTCTCTCCGCGGGTTCCCCTGCTGTTTCTCGGCCAGAGAGCAGCGTGCAGCACACGTGCACGGGCACGCACGGGCAGAGGACAGCTCGGCACCGACCAAGGCAGCTGGGCTGCGGGAAGTGCTCCGCGGGGATCGGCTTGAGCCGCGGCAGCACAGCACGGCGCTGGGTTCGTGAGCAGGGAGGCGAGGGTGGCAGCGGTGCGGAGCTCGTACGTGCAGGGAAAGCGGTGTGCGTGGCGTGCTGTGCCTGGATTGACAGCCCAGCGACACGCTGATGCCACCACGCATCAAGAAGATGCCAAACGCTTGGAAAGTGGCAAACCACGTCTCACTGTTTTACTGCTAGTCGGTTTGGGGTTGGAAAGGCATCGGCCTCTGCAGTTGTGCAGGGGGTGCGAGCCCCCGGTCACCAGGGCTTGGCTGGTGCCACCTCAGGGTGATGGCGGTGGGAGAAGAGGAGGTTTGTGTGCCCAGGGAGACCCAACAGCTGTTGGTGTTTGCCCTGGGCCACCACAGGACTTCTTGACACAGATAGCGCTTGTCTGCACCAGAAAGTGTTTGTCAGCGTAGCCAAGTACAGGTCCTCAAACAAGGCAGGTTATGTCTTACATAGCTAGTTATATCCTATATAGCTACTGCAGCTAAACTTGCATCTCAGCTGGCCTTTCATGGCTACCACTTCATTAAGCAAGAGAGTGACTTTTCTCCATGCTCCTGATAGCTATGCCAATGAAACTTGTACTCATGAACCATAACTTAACAGTATTCATTCTTTGTAAAGGGTAAAGCCATTCACGATGTCACCAACTGGGCAGGATGGGATGGGCACGCAGGCAGGTAACGGGGATGCTGCTCACACAGCAGAATGACCTACAACACCACCATCCCCATGCCAGCCCCCCGGGGATGCCTGCGGGCTGTTTTCCCTGGGCATAGTCCAACACGAAGCCTGCGCAGCCACCATCCGGATGACATCCCCACCCAAAAGCAGGGCTGTAACCGCGCTGTCTGACCAGGACCTCCTGCGATCCGGGGTAGCGCTACGGGGATGGGAGGGAAAGTGCAGGACCCACCGGCTCCAAACCCCGCTTCGATCTCAGCCAGCCGGCTGCGTGCCAGGGGGTTTGCCGGGGCAGCCAGGCTGGCCGTGGGGGCACTCCTGTACGTGTGTGCTCTGGGGTCTGTGCTGACCCTGTTCCACATCTGCTGTGACAGACAAGCAACCTGAGACTGTCACTGAGCAACAGGGTGATGCTGGTAATTTAGGAAATGGCAAACCATTTGTGTGTGTCTGCACCCTGGAAAATACACCCGGGAAAGGTGAAATCTGTCTTTGCAGCAGCACGAAACAAATGGGAGCGAACATCAAGATGGATGCGCTGCCGCTGGAAGGAGGCCGGTGCCCCTGTTGTGGTAAAAGATGCTGCAATGTAAAATCACGTGTCGCAAGGAGACTTGCAATGTGCTTGTTTGTCTCTATTTCATGTTACAGTGAAGACTGGGGCTGGGGGTTGGGTTTGGCTTTTTTTTTTTTTTTTTAATTAAAAGAATTCTGAAAGTAAATTTCCTCAGATTCTTCACCTGATGGATCGCTTGTGATGAAAATTGATACAGAAATAAATCATTGGCTGGATGCTACCTGAAAAAGATGTGGTCCTCTGTTTTCTGTGTCTTCTAGGAAATAATTGCCTGTTATTCATCTTAATTGTCTCAGTTCTGCTTGTTTTTAAAAACTAAAAAGTCAGCTCTTACCTGAAGTTTTCCTAGAAGACTCTCAGCATTGAAGGGAAAACGGTGTGGCTTGTGGCATTACAGGCACCAGCGAAGCACAGTTTCATACCAGCATTGCTTAAACCGCGGTTCTGAGTGTTTCAGTACGTATATCGAGTATGCCCATCTAGCCAGGGATGGAGACGTATGATTAAACAGGAGCGACTGAAGTCCTTTGTGAAGGACAGGGAAAAGGCGATGTGTGCAGCTGCAGGGTGGACCTCTGTGGGGAAGGCAGTGGCCACGCAGCTGCATGACCACAGCCACAACCCAGAGCAGAGCCACGCAGGCAGTGGGAAGCTGACGCCCAGGCTGTTTCCCATTCTCCCTCCTAGGTAAAAATACACGCATCCAGCTGTGAGGCTGCTGGGCTCATCTTCTTGCAAGCAAGTCCTCTGTGTGTGTTTTAAAGGAGGAAAACAAACACGCAGCTGAAGGCATGGAGGTGGATGCGGTAAGATGCAAGATGGGTTAATCACAGGGCAGATTATTCTTGTCAAATCTGATATCTGATTTTCTAGATATCAGATCTGGGATAAACCTTTCCTTTCTGGGTTCCAAAAAGGCTGCGGGGCAAGGTGTGAGTTTACCTGGAGAAGGAGGTGGTTGAGATGGGCAACACCCTGGCTAAGGGGATAGGGCCCCAGGCAGTGGGGAGGAGAGTCGCAGCAACAGAGGCTTCTTCCCCAGGACTGTTTCCAAGACTGATCTTAGTATTTTTACTCATAACCTTGGCTCAGAACGTCAGCATGAGCTAATAAAATTTGCTGATGACACAAAACTGGGAAGCAACATCAATTCAGAGGGTTAGAACATGTTACAGGAGGACCTCGTGAACCAAAGTAACAGAAAAGGGAGGAAATTCAGTAGCACAAAACACAAGGTCATACATTTGGGAACTACTTATTTCTTGCTGTAAGCAAGGAACTCATCAGCTAGCAGCAACAGGGCTTCTTCCCCTGAGCAAAGGGCAGTTATGAACGATAACATGATGCAGCTGTGAAGAAAGAACTTCAGCCTTAACATGCTTCCAAAGAGGTATTTCTGTTAGCGATACCCCAGGAAGGGTCATACTAATGCCACTGTACAAGCTTTCGGTTAGCTCTCATTTGCAATAGCAGGTACAATTCTTGCTTCCAGTTCCCAACGTGAATTCCCAAGGGACACAAAATAGGGATGAAGAAGCGTTATCAGGATAATCAGAAGAAAAAAGGCTGTATTACCAGAATACTTCTGCTAAAAGCTTTGACTTGGGAAACTAGCAGAACAAAAGCTCAGAAGAAAGTCAGCTGCTGTCTGTAAGTGTGCTGGGCACAAACACTTGGGAAGAAGACCTGTTTAAGCACCAGGACAATTTCATCGTAAGAACATATGGATAGACACTAGCCATCAATATATTTAGACTGCAAATTAGATGAAATGTTTAAATCATTAGGATAACCAGATTTCAGAAAAGGCTTCCTATGGGATCATGGAGTCAAATAATCCACCTACTTTTAATGTGGAGTTTGATTAGTTAGAAAAAGTAGCATATACCTGGACTGGGTGACTCAAGAAGTCCTTTCTAATCACTTGTCCTATCCTAGTATGCTTCCTCAGTGCTATCCATCAATAACATAAGTGGTAAAACATAGAGATGTACGGGTAGCTTTAAAGTGCCAACTTTCTCAGGTTTCGAAAGATAACTGAAGGCGTTTGCAAGCCTACGCTCTCTGCTCTGCCTGCAAAGGATTCCAGTCAGAGAGTGTGTACTCGGGTTTCTAAGTGTAAAGTAGCACACAGAATATGAAAGACATGTCCAAACCACTTATTCTGAAGAAAAAAAAAATCCGACTACATCAAGGTCTTTTAAAAATGCCATTGAAAGAACTGGAAGTAGTAAAGACTTTGAATATTTCTATTTTGCATGCTATCCTTTGTCTTTTTCCACAGCAAATTTTGAGCACAATAGATTTTTCCTGTTTCCCATTCCCCATTGAGACACCTGCAAGAGGCTCAGAAAATACAGGCATTTCCCATCTGTCTGGTCACTGCGGTTCCACAGAACCCTAGAGGTATACAGTAGTGATAACAAATATATAAACCATTTGATTTTTAGAAATGTTTCCCCACCTGGACTCACAAAAGCTGAGGTTCTTGGGCTGGCAGACTTGGCAGGGAAGACATTTTTCCTTGTGCAGGATTCATTTTTTGATGCCTATAGCACTGTCTGACAGGAGGGAATGGCACAGCTTTTCAGGTCACATGTCTGTCTTTCATAGGGTTCTATTTAAAACATATAATCACAAAGCCCATGAATTGTTATCATTTAACAACTGGGACTTCCTGCCCTAAAAGCTCTGTGTTTATAAGTCATCACCCATCTTTTTACAAGGGCATGCAGTGATAGGACAAGGGGTAATGGGTTGGAACTGAAAGAGGGTAGATTTAGATTAGCTACAAGGAAGAAATTCTTCACCATGAGGGTGGCGAGGCACCGGAACAAGTTTCCCAGAGAAGCTGTCGATGCCCCTTCCCTGGAAGTGTTCAAGGCCAGGTTGGACGGGGCTTTGAGCAACCTGGTCTAGTGGAAGGTGTCCCTACCCATGGCAGGGGGGTTGGAACTAGATGATCTTTAAGGTCCCTTCCAACCCAAACCATTCTCTGATTCTATGATCTCTCTATTAGTGAATTTTCCAATAACCCACTGTATTTGGGGACTACCTGGAAGGGTATGACTAATGCCTCCCTGCTTATATTTTCCAACTTTCCTAGTAAAGCAGGAATGAGAAGTAGCCAGAGCATCTCCATCTGAGCACTGTCCACCTCATGGGCTTCTCTTTTCTATCCTAGTTTCTGCACGTGGTTCTGCTTCCCTGCATCACGGCGCACCCTGCCCCTGCACCTCTGGAGCCTTCCAAAAGTTACACAGCGAGAGGCCAGCTGGTAGGTTTTGCACTGACCCTAGCCAAGGGCTGTTTCTGCATGACCAGCTCAGCCACACGACTCTCGTATCCACTTAAGTCCCATTCACAAACCTACCCTGGAAATATGCCTCCTGTTACCTATATACTACTCCCATGCAAGCTGTTTCGCCTTCCAGTCACCTTTAGTCATGGGTCTCATTTTTCTTTTCCTCCCCCAAGACATCCTCTCTTTCACCCCAGGCTGTCTGAGTCCGGTTCTGACACGTCATCTCAGAAGACTTTCCTACACCCATACAATAGCCTCCAGGCCCGCTCTGGTTAGGCTAGCAGCTTGCCAACATTTTGGCACTCCAAGAGCTGCAGGTTTTGAATGGATACGTCAATGACTTCTTGAAACGCATTCTTATTCATGCTCTTCACTCAGCTCTCCTGGAAGCCAGCCCTTCCTTATCTCCACAGATCTTGTTGCTCAAGATCATAGCTGAGAACAATAAACAATTAACAAACTCCCAGGGAATACCTTAGGTGTATTTTCACATCGTGCCTTACATCACATCCCAGCGTGCTCGCACATGTTCATGACTCCAAGTTCCAAGCTCAAACTCACACTTTCCCAAAAGATTTAGTTCAGATCCATTTTTTATTTCGCTGTGCCCCATCAACATCACACGCAGCCACCACTGTGCTGATCCTGTCGATTTCACACAAAAACCGTTTCTGTGTTATGCTGAGAGCCAGGGCTTACGTGGATAGACAGACAGGAGGATCCATCACTTTCCAGATATTAAACCAGTTTTTCTTACTCGTTCCAGTGCTCCACAGAGCAGTAACTATGTCCTCGCTGCTTTTCTCCCTCTGAAGCACGCCTCTGTTTTTCTGCCACTGAAGCGAAGAGAAATTTGCCCCAGGTGAGACTAGCCGGGACAGCAAGAGTGCGCCGCAGTGACAGTGCCAACAGGAACATTGCCAGAGGTGTAAATTTGTCTCATCCTTTGTGATCTTCTGCACAGATGGCTTTTGTGCCAGGGAAACAGCACCGCGCCTTTCCCTGAAATACCGTGGTGTGGGAAGGGCGGAGGGCAGACTGTTCTTGAATGGTTCTTCAGCTGGCCTGTGAAGGAGACCAATCTTATTAATGCTTTCCTTAAATACTACGCAGTGGCACTGAAAAAACACCTTTTATTCCACACATAGCTTCCTTCAAAGAAAGATGGTTTGTGGAAAGAGGAAATGGCTTTTCTTAGGTTCCCTAACATAGCTGGAAAACACAGGTGAGGTTTTGGGCACACAGCCCTTTTTATGGCTTCTTTCTCCTATAATTGCTTTAGGATGTGTAACGGATGTGCACCACACGTAAGGCAAAAGAAAAAATTCACTTCAACAATATTAGCATGAATGTGAGCTTTCCAGCAGGACCACCCTTTTCACATCTGGGGCGCTCTTCTGTTGAAATTAGGAACTGCTTAATTATAGCCTGCCTGAGTGGTGCTGGTCATTTGAACCGTACCAAGGGGAGAGCGGGCAGGCGGTCTGCCCCAGCCTGGCCTACGGAGCAAAGGCTAATAGGCAAAAAGGGATGGTTTTCCCCATCCGACTGCCTCAACCTCTTTATAGACTCGCTATGTTGAAATCATTAACAAATCGTTCTCAGACATGTCTTACTATGCAAACAAACGAGCCTAGAAAGCTTCCAGAGGTGGTTCCTAACGCAAGCAGCAAAACAGAATTAGTATGTTAGCTTTCTCCTTGAATATTTCCATCTGAAATACTCTGAAAACAAGTAAATCCATTGAATTAAGCAGAGGAAAGAAACACACTGAGGCCCTCAAAAACACTCTGGGAAAACAATGGCACTGGCAGCGGCTTTCCTCCAGCACATCAAGGAGGAGAGAACAAAGGCCCAGTTGATCAGATGCGTGAAGAACGGTGTTATTGTTCTTTCATTTCCTACACGTACCCACCCAAATAGAAATGAGCCCTTCCTCCAGACAACACCAGGCTGCAGACACTCTGTGGGTGTCTCAGCTGATACGTCTCTGCCGCGGCAGGCAGGAACGCAAAGTACTTTACCGGATTGCTTAACAAGCACTGAGCAAGCAGCTATAACCCCTGGCAAGCAACCTAGAGGGTTGTTTTTTTAAGCCAATTTGCATATAGGTGTAAAGAAGTGGCTCTAACTTGTCTCCATGTTTGAAATCTCATTAATTTTTCTGTTGATTCATTCGTTCGGTTACCCAGTTAGCATGTAACATACTGCATGCTGAAACTTGACCTCCAAGCACATTATAAGCCCAGAGAGAAGTACTGGTTTGATTAGCATCTCCATAAAGAAAAATTTTCCAGTAAGAAGAAAAATTTCTGCAAGCTGATTGCAGCAGGAGCTGGTATGACGTCCGTCGCACCAGCGATGGCTGTACAAACTTGGCTATAAATTACCACCCAGTGAAGGCTCCTTTCCAGGTCAGGGCTTCACATCTGGCCCCAATGGATACTTATTGAAGAAAGCTGTTGATCCTCTAGGAGTTTCCAGGAGAAAAATATCAAATGTATGATGACCACCAGCAACTGCAATTGAATAAAAGCAATTGAAAGCCGAAAAGAGATAGCTACGTCTTAAGCAAACTGCTTCACTTTACTTTGTGTTTTTGTGATTTACTGTGAAACTCTTTCCACCAAATTACTTGAAGAATCTTTTAACAGAAAAATCCTATTAACAGGAGAAAGCATGGCAGCACTGTTTTCCTCACAGCCGGCCTTTGGTTTCTGAGCCACTGAATTCTCCTCTCCTCACACTGAAATAAAAGAGAAGTTACCATCACTAAGAGATCCCTACATGCTTTCGTGCAGTATGAGTAAAGCTAACTGGAATTACCTTACGTTTGCCCAGGCTAGGGGACGGTACATCAGCAGCTAATGCTCAGTAAATAACTCGGGATGGCAATTCATCTGACCCACCGGAGGCACCAAGTTCATCTGAGCTAATTGTCCATTTACAGCCAACCGAAAGGAAGAGGAAAACCCAGAGTAATTCACCTTACCCTAAGACAGAAAGCAAAAATAGGCCACTGACTCACGCCCAAACCCCACCCATTTCTCCCATTGACAGTAAAGGGAGCCCTGGGTGATGGCCGACGGAAACAGACGTAGCGTAGACATGTAACGGGAGGTGAGTCAAATCCCACCCCCGCACGGGAGCCCTCAGCCTCAGGTGCCTGGTCCAACTGCTGCCCCCGAGCTGGGTGTGAAAAGGAGACTGATCTCTTCCCTTCTCACATTTCATAAAAAGCAGCCAGAGGGTCTTCATTTCTCCAAGAGAGCATTTCCATCACCTCCAGGAGTCGTGTGGAGAGGAGAGACGTTTCCTACCCAGCTCTTGCTACACCAAGACCATCATCGTCCTTCATCACTGAAGACGACCTGTTTCACCGCGGGGTTTGCCAAGGTGCTCTCCGGTGCCCACCTGCTGGCACGAGGTGCCGGGTCCCTGGAGCACTGATCTTGTCACCAGCATTTTGGGTGCACGTGCTCATCCGCTGCCCCTCCAAACCAGCCATGAACAGTTTGGTACCCTCACTTGAGTCCACGGGCGTGGTCTTCTCAGCTTTCAGTGTCAATGTCTCATTGATCACAGTTGTTATACCTAATTGCTATTGCAACTCCTAGCATGCTCAACAGCAACCCTTGTGCCCCAGAGAAGCGGGCACAGAGGCTGAGCGTCCTCTGGCCCACGCGGATGGCCAGGCAGGGTGATGGCTTTCCCTCCTCTCCTCCACCACCCCCCTGCCTGCGCCCAAGCTTGGTCGTGGGGAGAAGGCATCCAGGGACCAGAGATGTCCAAGATGGCGCCTGGTGGCACAGAGCCATGCGGGATCCCCTGCAGCCTGTGCCCAGCCCTCGGAGCGGTGTAGTGACCCAGGGAGGGTGCCCACGCTCACCCAACGCGCATCCCAGCTGGGATGCTGGGGCGCGGGACAAACAGTACACACTTAAACTGTTAATTAATGTGCACAGTAGGGAAACGAACATTGCACATGTGCACAGAGGCATTCGCTTAAAAACTGTGAAGCTCTTAGTCAAATAGGTGGGATTTCAGCTAAGAGAAAAGCAGAGGGATATCACCCAGCAAGCAAACGCACCACAATGAGAATTTAGCATGTAAAAGTAAAAAATAGCTGCTGCGTAGTTCGGAAATATAAAAATAGTTTGGCTGTTCCCTTACCCTTTCCTTTCAGTCATCACTTCTCTGCAGCCCTGGGGTTTGTTTGTGTCAGTTGCTATGGGGAGGCCGCGCTGCCGAGCCCTGCTGGGGAAAAGCCGTTCGTTCCACTAACAAACCGACCCAGGGCTAACGGCTCTGCAGCAACATTAACGCGGGCTTTCTCCCTCTCCCTTTGAACTTCTGACTTAGCATGTCTTGATGCAGCAAAGCATCGCCGCATCTCCCCTCCTCACAAAGTATCTTCTGCCCTTTTAAGAGAGCTGCGATGACTGGGGAGAAGGCATGCACACAACATCAACGAGCTGCTGTCGGGGTACTCCCTGTAACGAGTGCCATCCACCCCATGAAGTCGCTGTTGACACCACATCACCCCTCACGGGAGCAGAACATGCCCATGGCCGTGCCCGACCCGTGTACCCTGGAATATACCCTGGGCCAAATTCTGCTGCTTCGGGCTGCGATCACGCTGTTACCCCGACCCCGCAGAGCCGGCTCTGCCAGGGCAAGGCAGGACAGGGGAACGGTGCCTGTCCCCCTCCGCACCCCTCGGGGTGGGCTGGAGGTGCAGCGCGGCAGCCAGCGCGCCCCACGGGAGCAGCGACGTGCCCGCCCCGTAGGGCACGGCGTTCGGCGGTGAAGTGGTGGCACTTCCAGCGTTCGTCACCGTTGCGGGAAGACAAATGCTTCTCGCGTATGCCTGATAACAGCGCTGACAAGTATCTGCAGGCAAGGGCTTGCAGCGCCCGCTTTTACCGCTCTGGCTCTATTCACAGGCGACTTGTAGAAAACATCAGCCTCCTTTCCGTGCTCCTTCACCTCTGCCCTGCGCCTTCCCAAACATTCGGTGCCTCAGATCACCGCGCTGGCCAGGTTACGGATGCGGCAGCCTGCACAGGTTAACCATTCGCCTCTCTGGGTCTGCTGCCTGGTGCCCCTGGTCAGCAGGGGTGTACTTTATGGAGTGCCTGCAGTCCATCACCTCCTACTAAATGCATTTTGGCACCCCCTGTATTTGCGAGTTTAAACATTCCTGTCTGCAATAAACCTGTCTTGCTCGCCCCACAACTGTCTGAGCGCCGTATTTCCCTTTCCTGCAATGTTCAAACATACTGTTTGGCACCTAGAGGCTTCACATTTTTATAACACCTTCTATGTTTGCAGCACTGTGCAGACATTCATTGCCGTCTCCCAACACCCCGGCGAGGTCAGCGAGCAAATATTATTCTCTTTTCTCGGGTGGGAAGACTGAAACAAAGTGAAAGCGGCTTGTCTCGGACCACATGGCTAAGCCTCCCCAGACATACCAGGTAGCTCCCGAGCCTCCTTTCCCTTCGCGAGAGTGCTGTGCTTGCACGCAGCCCACGGACTTTCTCACACCTGGAGCCCATCCCCACGGCTGGCAGAGGCATTTGCTCTCCGTGAGCTTGGCTGCCAGGGCAGCGACTTATGTGAGCAGAGCGTGAGTAAGAAAGGTTTCCTGCCGGGGACTTGGGTTAGGGATGCTTTTTCACATCCACGACGCACGATGTGGAAACACCCAGCTCTTGAGAGCAGCCCCGACCTTCTCTGCTGGCCAGGCTGCAAGTGCTGGAGCTCAGCTTTTTAAAAAGGCGAGTGTGAAAAATGCGAGAGCACTTTCCAGAGCTCGTGGGTGGTTTAGCTGCCATGCAGGCACGGACAGTGAGGCTGAGCAACGGGGGTGGGAGAGGCGATTTATAACCTCTTCGTCTGCAGTCCTGTGCTCCTCCAGCCCTGCTTCAAAGCATTAGGTGGATCTAGTCCAAAAAGCCAGGTCTTTGATTGCTATTACACAGAATAGATGGGGTTTTCCACGTTGAGTTGCCTGCCCGCTTGAATCTCCAGTTCTCATTGCCGTAAGGATCAGGTACCAGGTGACTCAATGAAACAAGAAGAAAGCCGCAGCTGCTGTCCCGCCTACGCTTACGCGCTCGCATTTATTTCTGAGCTCTGCCATCTCAAGGCAGGAGCCCCAAACGCTAAACACGGAGTATCGCCAGCCGCTCCGCAGAGCTGTGCTGACAAGGCAGGTAGCCGTCAAAGGGAAGCACAGCTCCAACAGCTGCGAAAGGAGCGCCTCTGCCTTTCCCTAATGGCCCGCAGGTGGGGGAAAAAGCACAACTTTACTCTGTCTCTGTCGGGGTCAGCATTTATACAAGCCGGCAAAAGACTAAGGCTTCTATTTCTGGCCACCCCCCTCGCCGCTGGGCTGGCGCAGGTGAGCAGAGCCCGGCTGGCGCAAGGTGTGCCGACCGGCGGCACCGCGGCTCCGACGGCGGCACCGCCAACCTTTTCGAGTCCTGTCGGGCTCTGAACTCCAAGCGGTTTACAGCTGGAAAGTCTGAATAGGCCGCGCTTCAATGACTTTCTAGGGTTTTTTCTCTTCACGTGAGTTTTGACTCAACAAACTAACTTACGCTGAGGTCATTTTCAATTCAAAAGCTTGGTTTGGATCTATGTTCAAGGGACTTATTTTTTTTAAGGTGCTTAACAAGCAACAATCATGCCCTTCCTCTCATCCCCCCCCTGCAGCGCCCACCCCTGGGTCAGACACAAGTTTTGGATGCGCTGCTGCAGCATTGCCACAGCCCTGTCCATTAAAACAAACCAGAAGAAAGAGGCGGATGGACCTAAGTACATTAGAAAGTTTTTCAGGAGCATTTCAGGCATTTTGGTGGCTCACCAGAAATTTGGTAGCATGTCTACGCCAGCTACAAATTTACCTGCAATGGAGTTTAGCGTTTCAGATTCCAGGACATATTATCTAGGTTAGGGCACTGTTTCAAGTTATTAGTTTTATAGCCTGCTTGTAACTACAGAGAGCAATTTAAATAATTACATCCTTGCCACAAAGAGCTTGAAAACCTAGCCGGCCGGGCAAAAGGCGAATGGGAAGGTGTGACAACACTGCTGGAAAAGCGATCAGCCGGGGAAGCGGGCCAGAAGCGGCTGGGAGACACCCTTGGTGGAGAGCTGCTCGGCGATCTTTGCTGAACGGGCACATCGTTTCGGCTGCGCTCCCAGCAGCCCCCCAAATACCTCCCCACTGGTACCGCCAGCAGCCGGGCAGCCTCAGCATTGAACGGGCACATGGAGGGTGCCGTCCATGCACCTGGTTCCTCTCTCGGAAGTGTGCTCGGGGCTTGAAAAGGGGTGGTGAGCGCTCGGGCAGGGCTCTGCCCATTTTGGGGAGGCTGAAGAGAGGGGCTTCCCCCACCAAGGACGTGAATCTGCAAGCATTAAGCTTGCTATGGAAAACTGGACATATAAGCAAAAGACAAAGATCTGGATGCAAGAAAAATGGAAACTACGAGGTGGATGTTGAAAAAAACCTGGGATAAATACTAGCTAAGGCGGCAGAGGGGAGGGCATCAGCCTCCCCCGGCAGCACGAGCTGTGCAGTAGCTGCTGCCCACAGGCTGCGCGCAGCACATGGGGGGATCCCTGGCGAGCCTCGCCACCCCTTCCCCTCCCACTCGCCAGCCTCTCCAGCAGGGAGCCACTCTTGCTCCACACCATCTGGTACCCAAAAAAAGCACGGGGGCAGAGGGAGGAAGCCAGGCTGTAGCCAGCTCCCACAAGCACCGGCCACCCGGGGAGCCACTGAGCAGCGAGGGTACCAGTAAATAATCCACGGAGAGGAGTAGCTGGCGTTGCGGCTGCCCGGCCAGCCGTGCTGCCCCAGGACAGGAGAGCTTTCCTCATCTGGCCGTTTCTCCTGCAGCGGTAGGGACGGGTGGGAGCCGCCCGCCTGGCCAAGGTCACCCGCACTACGCCTCCGGGTACCGCCGGCACCGCCTCTGCCAAGAGAAAAGCACTAGATCCATTCAGTGGAAATGATGAGGGTTTATACTACAAATCTCTGTTTAGGGCAGCGTTAGTCATCTGCTGTGGGTGTGATTCAAGACCAAAGTTAGCTGACCAAATTCCCTATATAGTCAAGACAGAGACCAAGAAAGACGGGGGTGTGATCCAAAGTGCCTACGTTACACGCCTGAAGTAAAACAGCGTCAATGCTGCCATTGTATACACAGCGGTATTTTAATTTCTGGCTGTACTGAATTTTCTGTGGAATCTGTAAAAGCAAAACAACCTTTTAATACTTCATCAAAGTGGTTTTCCTTTTTTCTGCCACCAGCAGGAGGTATCGCACGTTTTGCTGGTATGCACTCACCACCAATAAACAGCACCACTCTGGCCACGCTTACCAGGTGTGCTTGAAGGTTTCGCGCAGAACCAATCCAAAAAACACCCCGGGAGCGGCATTCCTCTCCACCACCTCCAAAGCAGGGCTGGCAAGGAGTGCTGCAGGGCAGATCACAAAGAGGAGTTTTTCAAAGGCCTCAGAAATCCAATGCAAACACACAGAAGTGAGAGAAATGGAGTGAGGACAGAGAAAAAAAGCACAAGAGCCCCTAAGAGTTCAGGTCATGGTAAATTATGAGAATGAGGGAAACCCTGGGCGGTTACAGTCACTGCACAGGTGAAGGGAGCAGGAGCCTGGGAGACAATAAGAGTCAGGATAGTGAAACACAAATGACAGAACAACTGAACCAAAAATATATCTGCAGCGACATGGGTCGTTTACTGCCAGCTGTCAAGGAACTGCGTAAGAAAGAGCTACTATCTTTAGTTACCCATCGTCTGAGGAGCCAGAGAAAATGATGCAGTGATGCAGCAGAGCTGGAAAAGAATAAACATCATAAAAAGTTCATCCATCAGGGAGGAAGGGGCAGGCCAGCTAGCTTAACACTAATATTGGCGAAATAACAAGCTATTCAATTTCTGAGCACTTCTAAGGTTATAAAGAGCACAGCCAAAACTCTGCTGCCAGTTTTTTCTTATCAGATTTCCGAATTCCCTCGTTTCCTCCCTCATCAATCATTTCGCCTTCACACCGTGCTTCACATGCTGGTTCTTCTTCCCTCCACATCTCCATTAAGCTCACTTCCCCCCAACTGAAGATGTTTGCATGTTTATATCAAACAGCTTATCCAGTGACACCATGATTTTCTGTCTTTGGAATAACCAACAATATGTCTATTTCCATACACACTTTTGTGATTCAAAGTGATGCAATCTCCCAGTTAGCATCCATCAATTGTTCTTAAACAGTTCCCCGGGACTATTTGTTATTGGCAATTAAGCTTTGTTGGTCACATAAAGTTGTGTGCCATTGTTTCCATTTCCCGACTGGAGGACAAGGCGAGTCATTTCAGCGCTAATATTAACACGGTGTGATTTTCCATTTGCTCTTGCAAATACTTGTACCTGCAGCTTTGAAATAATCGTTCTTTGAACCACCATGGTATAGTACGCTTCAGTTGACTTAACGGTCATGACAGGCACATGCAAATGGATGGCAAGAACAGTTAAGCAAATTTCCTTAATTATATGCACAAGTATGAGTGGATTTTTGTTTTAATACTGTTTACCTAGTTCTCCGTTACAATTGGTGGCCTGTTTTCCTGTATTTGTGTTCTCTTTCTTTCTTCAGCTGCATTTCATGGCCATTTCCTTTTCTTCCCATATTCATAAGATCTCCTTCTCTATTCATTCCGCTACCTAGTGAGCCTTTCTCCTTCCTGAAATGACTTATCCTTGGCAGCTCTTTAAGCAAATCCTCTCTGTTATATACTCCGTTATTACTTGAAATCTAATTTCCTCTTCGGCAAAGTTTGTTTGGGATGGGTCTCGCTTTTCCCTTGGGATTCATTTTGCACACTTTTTTTGCGAAACATTTTAACTAGTTGTGAAAGGCCTCAGCCAAAAATTCTCAAATAGGATGGCAGCCACATTAATAAAATCTGAGACTGCAAAGGAAGAAAACTGTTATTAAAAGCAACACAGCAAACCTGTTACGCTGTCCATTCTGCTTTTGCACGGTTTGGAAGCCGGGCAGAAGGGATGTCTGGTGTGTACCCAAATGATCCGCGCTGCCACCTGGTTGAGCTCCGCACTGTCCGGCTGGTTCCTTCCAGAGCACCGGACACCTGCCCTCAGTGCGGCAGCAACAGTCGCGCTGCCCTTTTGATGCCTCGTCTGATGGGTCCGCATCTGCGATCATTTCGTCCTTTTCACAAGGGTCTGTCCTAAAGATAAGACGGGCAAATTTTCCTGGATATTTTCCAGGAAAATTGCGGAGGCGAATCTTAGGAGTTAAACATTACTATAGAGGAAATGCCTCTTTTTCTTAGGGGAAGGGGTGTGACTTGCAGCACGAATGCCCTTCAGATAAACGCCAGTGTGACGAGCTATCAACATGCTCTGCCGTTTCTTCCTGGCATGCCCCACCCCAGCAGAATTACATTTTCTGCCCATACAAGTGAGAGCTTGTGGCATACTCTTCCTCATTCAAATGAGACACTCTCAAAATAAACTTTGTGAGGCAAGCAAACCTATCAAAGGAGAAAGATCTGCACACACACCGGTAAAAAAATGCATTGTGAAATACTCCATGTTGACACGCAGCACACATCCACCAAATGGAAGGAAATAAAAATTAAATTACCCAACAGTGTTTATCTCCCTGTTCATTCAGCCGTGCTCCGACCCAGTTTTCTAGCAATTCATTTACAGTGAAACTCAATGCGTATCTATACTGTAACCAGCTCTAGTTACAGCTCCTTTCCGCATTTTAGAGCTAGGCAAGGTAGATGTATTAAAACAATAGTCTGGTTTAAGCACGGTTTTCATACCCTTACTGTCACAGTCACATTGAAATAGCGTCTGGAGATACAACATTTCCTCTTTATATCTTTTATTGTCTCTTATTAGAGCAAACTCAACACAGAGAAATATATAATAGACCTAATAACAGACATCAGGAACTTGAGACAGCAACGCAAATCCCTCATCTCAGTGACACGAGAGGCACTTAGGAGATGCAGATTTGCCTTTCATTCCTTCGGGCGGGCGGGCGGCCGACAACCAGGGAGCCAGGCCGGGGCTCGCGGGCCTGCACCGAAATTCCCGGTTCAACCACAGCTTCCTGCGTGACCTTCCTCCAGTCACTGCATTAATCCCGTAGATCTATTTACAGCTGGTAGAAGGAGAACGCATGCTTTCCCTATCAGAGGGTGATTATGAAGGTAAAATCCCTTAAGTGCTGTAAGGGATGAGAAGTTTTGAGGGCTCTGGCAACCTCCCGCTGGATTTTAAACACTGATTTCCCTGCTGCATCTGCAGGCGCAGCTTAGAGCAACAGGCTTGTGGTCAGGCAGAGCCTCCTGTTTCAGGGCACGGTCGGACACGCTGTTTTGGTTGGAGCTGCTGTGGATTTAGAGGTGACCTTGCTCCCCAGCTGCTTGCCATCGTTTTCAAACCGGGGCAGTTGTGCCTATGCAGGCATCGAGTTTACAAGGAGAGTGGCGTGTAGAGCTGTAGAGCCACAGCTTTAAAATTAACAGTTTAATGATTAGTTAAACTGTTGCGCCATCTATGTTTAGATTGTGTTCACGTTTGGGTCAGCAAACTTGCGAGTCTCACTGACGCTGTGATTTCCATTCAGCCGCCAAGACCAACACCAGGGAAGGTCCGTGAGGCTCCGTGCTGGGCCATCTGCAAGACAGAAACAACGTGACTCGGTCAATGAAGGTAAAGCTTATAATAAAAGACGGAGGGAGCTCTGGCTGCAGCTGGCAGGAGAATCAGCTCGTCATTCCTCAAAAACAAGAGACACCCAAATGCATTTTTTTTCTCAGACCACTACCCTTCTCACCACTTGCTTTTTAAAGTACTGTGGTTTCACGTTCCCTTTTCTAAAGTGCCAAGCATTGCAGGGTCAGGTGTCCCTATTTTGGAAGTCCAGTTCTTTTCCTTACTGCCCCCCTGCACTGTCTTCCTCACAGCTGAACCAGTATCACTGCAATAAAGCCGTGTCGAAGAGAAAGGAATCACTGCCACAGCACTGCTATCGGCAGAGGTACATGCTGTCCTTCCAACCAGCTAACTGGGGAGGGGGGAAAGGGTTTCAGTAGGAGTGTTTTGGATATTTCCTTCTTAGGAAAGCTTTCCACTGGGTTTTCCCCCTAAAAAAGAGGTGATTCAGGTCATGCTACCTGTCAATGCCTCGTTTTAAATGTGTACAGAGTCTCTTACAGGCACGTACCACCCAAATGCCAAGTTAATATCATTTGCAAATACACTTGCTGCATTTGTACTCGGCAGAGTAGCTCGTTGTCTCAGGCAAGCAAAGGGTTCTGCAAACACCCAGAAATGCTTGTAAACACCGCGCACGCAACTAGCCACCATTTTGCCTTCAAATTAGCAGGCTGAGTGTGAACCTGGCTCTGAATTCAGCGAATCTTTTGCTTTGCCCCTGATGCGGTGCCTTCAGCACTCAACCCTTTGCCTGGCACCCCCCCCCGCACAGTGACAGCACCTCTTGGGAGTGCACACGGAGCTCTTGCTTATGACCATGGAAGTCACGTCCCCCTCTCTATCACCCCGCAGTGACACCAGAGCATTTTCAAGAGTAGTTACAAAAAGAACAAAATGTAAACCAAATCAGCTTTAGCGTGCTTACTGTTACAATGCAGCCTATTCACCAGCTGGTGTCCAACATATAGGCACCTCTTAGAAGAGCAGGTAAGGGCCAACTGGACCAGTCACCCTTCACTTCTCTGCTCCAAGAAGAGCTCTCCACTCACGCATCTCACTCTCCTGGCAAATCCTTGTCTTGATTCCCAGCCACTTTTGCAACCATCTTGATGCCACTACTTCTGCTTCTTTCTCCGTTTCCCAACGGTTAGGACAGTCACGTAAGCAAAGGGAGACCTGCTCCCAGATCTCAGCAGTGTCTCTGTTTTACATGCAACAGCCTCTGCAAAAAATACAGAGGAAATGCGGGGTCAGACCACGCGCGAGCAGAAGCCGCGGTGGCTCCCGCGCAGGGCACTGCCCCACTCCTTGGGCCCCGTGAATGGTGCACACCAGGCGCCTCCAGGCTGAGGCAGAAGCCGAATGGATGTTTTCAAGACCACAGCTTCAGACTTAGTCCTTAAATGGATCTGGGCTTGTCCTCGTACTTACCTCTCAGCTTTATCAGCTGCTGCCGAAGCAATGCCCCTGCAGTTGAGAGCTTGAGTTGTAAATAGGGCAGATGTTCCAAGGGAGTTTCCCGGAGGTCCAAAACACGGTGAGATATCCAACCCTTGGTGGCTTTCAGCCCTGCCCATTACTCAAATGTGGTGCATTTCAAAGCATATTTCAAAGAAGGCTGTTGTCTTGGAAAGGTACTGAGTTGTTAATTATTTGACGTTGGTTGCAGGGAGCGGGGCGAGTTTGCAATCCATTAATGACTGCAGAATCACTCAGCAGCAACACATCCAAGGGAGCCTGGGAGATATATGAGCTGTTTATGAAAACTATTTTATTGTGAAAAGTGTTAAAGGCATCCTTTAAACTGCTCCTCCTTGGCAGGTTTTATTAGCAATTCATTTCTGTCACACCTCAGGTCAAGCTACTGTAGATCTTGCAGTGATTTTTTTTTTTTTTAAAACATGTTTTTATTTAATTGGTGTCTCGAAGATTGTTTTGAATCCTGTGCGTGCCTTGTGAGCAGCTGTCTGGGTCCTCTTCCAAGTTGGCCTCCACGGCGAAGCGTGCAACTCAACTGCGTTTCGCTTTGTGTGGCTGCCATTGCTAAAGGACCACTGCCACACACTGGCAAACTTTGAAACGTATATTTTCCTAAAGTCCCGCTGACGGTTTTTTCCATCCATCATCTCTGCTTCCCAAAGGATTTGTGTGGAAACAAAACTTTTCTCTTTTCTTAACCAGATTTATCCCTCTGCTGATGAAATCAGAGGTGCTGCACAATCTGCTCTGCAGGTGACAACAAAATACATCATCACAAAAGCTGCTGGTGTGTCACTACGGGAGGACTGGCAGGGCTGGCAGGAGGAGAGGGCCGGCCATAGCATGACAAACTGAGCATTTACACACAGATACTCTTCCAACAAATCCGCAATGACCAGGAAAGTCATAAGGGGAATGCTGTGACTGTGGCGGTGCTCGGGTCTGACTTTCTGAAGTTCTCTGGGCGAGCAGGTGAGGGTCTTCCGTGTCCCATCAGCTTCTGAGAAAGTCCTGGTACCAAATCACAAGGACAGTCCCAGTTCAAGGGTAGCTTGCTACAGAAATCTCCCCGCAGGCTTTCCGCACTGTCTCTGCACGACCGTTCCTGGGAACATGATTAAACTTGTCTTAAAGAAGGAGACGCTAACACAGGTTGGCAAGAAAAACATCACTCAGGCTTCAGGTTCAGCTTGTGCTGACACTTCTCGGGCATTAGAGAAGGCCAAATCCTGCAGCGATTACTGGGACAGATGGATGGGGCTGTGGTTTCTCTTCGGCGTCTCAGCTCCATCATTTTGTTCTTCCTCCAGCCAGGCATTATCAGTGACACTGTGGTCTAAAATACAGATCTGAAAGGATAATTCTGTTCTTTCTTTTACTAGCTTTGGCATACGGCTTAGAGTCATGATTATAGAAGTTTGTTTTAATTGCTTTTGATACCCTGGGGTGCCCTATTTACATGCGACTATTTTGCTTTATCAGTTTTCTAGCTGGACTTTTTTCTTCCCTGAAACTAATGTTCATGACCTTTCGTCTTGCTTGTAAGAGTTCCTCGGAGCAGCCTGCTGGGTGCCATGGTCTGCAGTAAAAGCTTGGCCAAAACCTAGTGGAGGCGAACAGGACTGCAATGGACTTTAGATCCATTTTGAAATATTGTCACTTCAACATCTACTTTAAAACATTTTCAAGTGTATTCTGTAGCAGCTCTGGAATTACTTTTCTTCTCCTCAGGTGATCTCTTTGAGGCTGAAGCCACTTCTTCGCCCTGCTTGAGAGACACTTCACCTGATTTTTAAACAAATTTACAAGCTACAGTGCTTCTCCATTTCTCCGCAAGCACTGATCAAGCAGTACTGCTTAGAGCAGTGCCCCACGTCTGATTATACTGCCTCTCAGGTAGAAAACATTTCTTCTTCTGTAGCAGTCCATCAACAACTGTTCAAGGTTGTTACCGACGAAGAGGAAAGCTGATGGGAAGAGCCGTTTCAGAAGTTGTTATTATGCCCCAACAATTCCAGCCCAGCTGAGTCAAAGGTGGAGAGAGAGCCCTCGTGCCTGTGTGTCCTCCTGATTCAGTACAAGATATACCGACTTGCGAATGGCATGAGCTCCTAAAAAAAGTTAGGAGGTAATGTTTCTATTAATCGCTCCTAAAGCCTTGCAATGGTGAAAATTTATTTGACTAAAAAGTTGGTGTTACCAGCATCATTCCAGCCTTTCTTCTTTTTCATGTTTCTCACGCCAAACCCTTGAGCTCTGCCGACTTGCAACTCACCTGCCACAACTCTTTCATAAACACATCCCAAAAATTGATGCTGAGGCTGAGAGACATGGTTTTTTAAGCTAAACAACGGCCACATTAAACTTTTGCCTAATAATTGTGGTCAGTTATAGCTGCTGTGATTTTGTTGCTGTTGTTGTTACAACATTTTTATGACAGCAAAAGCCTTAATATAGAATCAACCCTTCAAGCATACAGAAGATTTGCTTTTGTCATCTTGTATTGCTCACCGTGCCTGCAATACATATTGGCAAAGCATTTTTGCCTGTGTGCGCTGCCCGCAACCAGAGGGCTGGCCAAGGTAGTTACTCTGGCAGAACTTTGAGGTCTAAACGATGCCCGAACCCCTCAGCTCCCATAATCAGTTGGTGGAGTCAACAGAGCTCACGTGCCTGAAATCTGTGGGTGTGGGCTTTGGAAAACAGGAGCAGATCGGAGGCTTCTTTTCCCCTCTGAATTTAGTAATTTCAGGTGGATACTCAGTGTTTTTCTGCAGCATGTATAAAAGACAAGCAGCACTCCTCTGCTGAAGACTGTAATTTTTCCTCCTTGATTTTTCCCTCTTATTTTGCAAAGATGGAGGTGGAAAGTAGCAGGTTCATCTTTTCTGAAGTGTCTAGCCTTCAGGGTTTGCTGTAGCAAGTGTCAGACATTCACTGTAGCCCTTTCGAAGGAGAAGCTCCTGCATGTTTTTTTGCCACATCTTGTTTGTGCCATGATTTCTAGAGTTCACGCTCCTTTTGTACCAAGGGACTGTATTCCTTATTTCTCCTTAGAAGAATTTTAGCTGAAATATTTTCTTTCATTTTTCTCCAGTTTGTGATAATAGATGTTTAATAGGTTGCTCAATAATTAATTAATTAGAGCTGCCTGGTAATTTAAGTAGACAATGTATGGAAAGTCATTTATTTTAGAAATCCCTTTAACCTCAGAAGCCAACAGGTTGGTGAGCGGTTTGTCATGGAGCATCAATGTGATGGGAGCCGATTTCCTTCAGTAGCACAGACTGCACCCAGAGCACTCAGGATGCCAACAAGAGATGTGCGTAAAGACCCAAAAGGCTTTAGCCCCCGAAACACCCCTAGACCAAGCCCAAGCAGCCTGACCTGTCACACAGGTCCCAGTCACAGAAATGCCTTTTTTCACATGGCATCAGCACAGTTTTCTTGGCAGCATCGCTTTTATGCTCAGCTTGATGAACTCCACCCGCCATGGCGATGTATCGCTGAACATCCTTCTCCCAGCTCTTCTTGCTCAGTACCCTTGATGTATAGCGGAGGGGCGTAGGCACAGCTCTCCCAACAGCCACGGGTGTCCGCTTCCCTCAATAACCGTGCCACGCGGCAGCAATAATCTCCTGCCTGTCTTCACACGCGAAGAGCCGATCTGCTTAGGTCCTTCACACTACGCACGTTACTGATACAGCCCAGCTTTCACTGGCTTAGGTTAATTCTGCAGCCCTTGGAGCAAGAGCCTTCTGCCCCCGTGCCTCCTACCCACCCAGCCGCACAGGGTGAGATGGGAGAGGGTTGCATCCTACCCGGCCTGTGCGGTTTTCCCATGTCCTGTGTAGCAACCTGAAGCTGCTTACCCTGTTCCAGCTCTCCCTTAACACCTTCACCTCTCTCCCCATTTCACTCTGTTTTACTATGGGATTTCTTGCTCTGTCCTTGAAAGCATCTGAAATCACTTACCAGAGGAAGACGCTGGAATAACTGTTCTGACCTGGCATGTCCTATTGCAACATCATTATCAAACTTAGCACTCAGTAAATCCTGTCTCAGTTCTGTGCTCTGCCTCTGCTGTCCGCTTGCCTGCTGTGATAATTTCTAGTCCTTTTTGTAGTTTCATCCTTCTTACAGCATCCAGTTTTCCTGCAAAGCTCAGAAATCTTCCCGTCTGTCTGTGCAGAAGACACTAAAATGCTACATAACAAATTGTTGTTGTTATGTGCTACATAGGACCATCCTTGGCATTTCCTGAGGCATTTTTATGTCTGACTTTTAATTCGCTATACGGAAAGTTGCTTGAAGCAGAAAGCACATTTGCCCTCATTTCTCACCCTGGCACCCAACGCAGCCCTTGTGTAACCATGAGGGGTGGGAGCAGAATTACTCACCTCCCTGTTTTGCAGCGTGCGGCTCTCCGTACCCCACCCTCCCCACGGGTACCACCCAGCAGGCAGATGCGAGCCCCAAACTTCATTCAAAGAGATCCCCTTTCTGCCCAAGGGAGATGGTATTTCCATAAAACTCTTCTTTGGAAGGGCCTTATTTATGTAGTACTTTTAAAATTTTGTTGCTTTGCAACAAGATGCAGTTTCCTGGAGGGCAACATGACCGCGGGCCCACCTTTCATCCCGACATGCCATGGCGCAATGTTTGGAGGAGCCTCCTGCTTTTATTAGTCTGCTGTTCATAACTCATCTGCAAAAGAGAGCTCTGCACAGCCAACCCCCATAAAAAACATTCTCCTGGGGAAACAGAAGTATTCTCCGGGCTTTGTGTATATTTACAGCAGACAGATGAAATGCATAAATTAAAAGGATAGGTAGAGGCTCTGAAGAGTTTAAGTCAGCCAGGGTACTCACACACTACACACATTTACTAAGGATTTTTTTTTTTTTTTCACAGGGAGCATTACTGTTTCACGTTGGACTTTCACAGTTGTGGTAAAATACACAGTGACGTTTGAAGGCAGCGGGACCGCTGTGAAACCCCTCGCTTTGAGGGGTTCCCTGGTAGGAGACCTTGGCACTGGGAGATGGCAAAGAGGAAATTCTGGAACAGACTGAGAGGTGAAAGAAAGCACAGCTAAACGTCACAAGATTTAAGTGCTGTGAATAGGGAGTTTGTCTCCAAAAGAGTCACACGGGCCTTTATCCAAAGGAGACAGGGTTGGAGGTGGTGGGTTGTTTTGGGTTTTCATCCTCTTTTGCCAGCACAAAGCTACTTTCTGCCTACAGGCGCTCCCGATGAGCTCCCCGGGCTGCAGGCTGGAAGCCGATCAATAAATAAAAAATGCCTGCCAATACTGTTGCTCGCCCCTCGCCGTGGCAGGCTGCTGAGAGCGTGCCGAGCAGCCAAGGTCCCAGCGCCGGGAGCCAGCCGTGCTTCCACACGGGGCCCGCGGGCGAAATGGAAACCAGACGGGAACCTCTCCAGCCCCACCGGGCTCGCCTTCCACCCGGTCTGCAATTAATTAAGACTGAAGGGGAGGTTTTGAATAACCCCTTTGTGGAACAAAATACACGCAGTCAAAACCCAGCTGACAAACACAACAAAACTGACTTCATGGTTTCTTATGAGAAAACCATTAATAGCCAGAGAAATGAAGAAACACTTTGTTCAAGTCACTGGTGTGAATGCAGCATATTCAGATTACAAAGCAGTCCTGCCCTGCTATAATAAATATCATATAGCTTTATCCACGGGTAACCAGGTATATAAAAGCCAGGAATAACACATTAGGTTTTAAGTTAGCGTACAGTACCCACTATTACATTTTCACGGAGTTCGCTCAGAAAGACAGTCAGCGCTTCAACACCAGCCGATGCCCCCGACGCAGCAAGCACCGACGGGGCGGTCACCCGATACCCACCGCCATGGCTCCGGCTTCCCTTCAGCTCTTTGTCCGTGCCCTCCTCCGGTGTCAGCGCCCAAGAGAGAGGGGGGCTGCGTGCTAAAAGGTTTAATAAAGAAAGATCTCCTTTACCTCGGCGGCGTGTCGCCTTCTTTTCCACAGGGGCGTACATTAGAGCCTGCTGATGAACGGCGGCAGGTTGCTCAAAGAGTCAGGCGGGAAGAAGCAGGGAAAAAAGATTGCATTTGAGGAGAACATCTACAGTCTCCAGACCTTAGTCGGGGTGAAGTTTAATGGTGTGTGTTATGTGGCAGGTCAGAGCAAAGGCTGTAACAGGCTCCTCTCCCTGTCCAGGCTGTGAAAGCGGTACTCACCCCCTGTTTTACCGCCAGCACCCAAAAGCATCTCAGAGGTGTCCAGGCCTGGCTGTTCCCTACCACGGATGTCTCGTGTAAAGGCTTTGTGCGAAGGCTGGTTAGCCACTCTCCATGACCCTTGTGAACCCACCACCCAGGGCCAACCATGAGATGGGGAGTGTCGGTCCATGAAACACAGACCCAGCAGGTCCTGGTCCAGCCTCGTGTCACGTTCTCCCTTTGGGCATTAGCGTCCGAAGCCCCCGAAGTCAGCAAGCATCTTCCTGTCCGCACCAGCCCCTCAGCTCTGTCTGGAGGCTCCTATCCTAACCTGCAGGTGAGAGACCTGGAGATGAGACCGCAAAACTCATTGATCTTTGAGGCCTAATCCAACTTGGGAACCCAAGCCCCTTGCTGGAAAAGGCGGCCACCGTGCCAAATCAGCGTTTCGGGCACAAATCTGGATAATTTTTGGTAATACCATTGTTAACATGCAGAAACACAGTAATTTTTAAGCTTATGTCATAGTCCTAAAATGAAATAAATTCAAATCAACAAACTATATTTTCGTTAGGTTCTCAGAAAATCAGCACAGCACCTTATTGTCTCCCTAGTTTGACAGCAGTTATAGTTCGACTGTCCACATTTGTCTCCATCATTCTGAAGACTTTCATGCATCACGCATGCCAGGTGGGATAACAAATAATTGTTCTACTTCCAGAACATGAAAAGAACCCACTGCAAGACAAATGAGAAAATCCTGTTTCTACACCTTTGCCAGCCCTCAGAAACCTGAAAGATTCAACTTGCTGAGGTGGTAAGTGTGCAAATTCAACAACAGTTTCTATGGGCTGTATTCCAAAGTACTTAGCCACTCCATAACAAGCTCTCTTTACAGACTTACGATCTGGAGTGATGGCTAACCTTTTACCGTTGTTACCCAATAATTTCAAACATGAAGGTGGTCCTGCCTCTTAACTTTGTCCTGTCATGTTACAAGACTAACTAACTGTTCTCTTCAGGCCCATGAACAATGAGATGATTGTACCATCCTCGGGGTAAGCAAGTTGTGCTGTAAGCAACCATGACCATATGCCGTAAGCCTTCCAGTCACAAGAAACTGGCTCGGCATCTCATACTTGACCCACTGAGATCAGGAGACCATGTCACAACTGTCACTGGCCCTGCAGTTTGGTACTCACCTGCCCACAGGGCTTTGCTGTCTTTTCTAATGCATGCACAGAGCTCTTCCCTCCACACCTGGTAAGAAGTGTCTCCTTCCTCCCTCTCCCTCATTTCAAATGTGGGATCCTAAAGGTTACGGTTTATAAGCAGGCTCAGGTCAGGTCCTCCATTAGGTGTAGTAGGGACAAGGATCTTTAGGTGGACTCCCTGGTCTCAAAACCAGCTGGGACTACTAATATCAGCCTTGCTCGATCAACCACCTTTGGATTTTCAACGCTAATCTCTCCTGGCCTCTCCAACTCTTCTCTTGAGAGACCATGTCAGTTTGATCTAAAAAGATGGCCTGGACAGAACAGATTTGGATCACTGTGGAGAACTGGAAGACCTGACTTTTCCCTCCCCAAAATCACTGCAAAATTAGCTGGCACACAGGTGGCCTTAAAAAGATGTCTCACTACAAGCCCTTCATGACTTCAGATAGACAGAAATGTTAGAGATGAAGTCAAGAGTTTTCTGAAGACAAGATCTTAACTTGAAAGGGACCACTGAAAAACTGGATGGGGTAATTACCCAGATAGAAAGGTGTATTTCCTAAGGAACACAGACAACCATGGTTTCCACTCTTTTCCTCTCCCTAATGTAAGCTTGGTCTTTAGGCCATTTGATATGGATGGCTACAGCTGCCACTCGTGGGCTAGGTGGGACTGTGGCAGGGCCATTACTCCTCCTCTAAATACACTTTATTTCTGTGACTTGCCTCTTCAAGCACTTGCTCAAATTGTAATTAATTTAATGCACAAATTTCCTTCTACTAAGGCTTCTCTTATGTCTTCGTAACTCGCCACATCTCCAGTCAGAGCCCTCCTCCTTCCTCCTGGTAACTTTGGGTCTGAGTTTCATGCTGTGACGTTCTGCTTTCATCCATAGGATAAGCAACCCCTTCTTCCAGTTCAGCTACTTCTTTAGGCTCTTCAGGAAATACTAAGGTATAGGTTGCTTCTTTGCAGCCCACTTTGACCAAACCACAGGGTTTTTTTTAAGTATCCACTCTGGCAAGCACACCACCACAGGAGCTGTCTCCTCCCCAGCTCTGGCCCTAGCTCCTTTGGCTAGGCCATTGCAGCATCCTCTATTGTAACCCACCAAATGCAAGGACCTTCTCAGCATTTTACCTTGTGCTGTAATTTCTTGTGTGTAGTGTGAGGAGTCAACAGGACACATGCAGCCCTGAAAAAGACCAAAGAACCTGCCACATTTACACGCTCAAAACTTAAAAAAGTTTCTGAATAGATCTTCTTCCAGCTGGACCACACGTTTGATGATCTTCACAAGATAAGCCAAGAGCGATATTTCTGCCTAAGGTTTCTAAGTGGTACTCGCACATAAAATTTCTCATCAAGCCCTCTTTAACACAACAGAAAGGATAAGCTGTGTCCGCTCTGCTCAAACTTCACAGAGCAGAGTTTCCCTTTTGCCAAGAGCGACCAGCGCTGAGCATTTCACTCAAAAATTAATAGATGGGCAGAGGTAGGAACAGATGGGGAAAGGGAGGTACGACTGGAAATTAAACCTCAAGCTTAATTATGTCCTCCGGTAACTATACTCACAGTCATTTTGACTTTTGTCTATCACAGATTTGTTAAAAGATCAATCACTTCATTAAGACGACAATAAAAATGTCTGTTCAAAAGTAAACCTCTGTTTTTCCACTGAAGGGAGCATTTCTTTCTACAGCTCACTGTCCCCTCAAACCAGAAGAATGAAACCAGGAGGGAAAGGAAAGAATCTAATAGAAATGTGACAGGCAGAAAAAGAGGGGAGAAAAATAAAGAGCTCTTTAACTGATAAATCTATCATAAGACACAGCAAGCTTTGCAAAAAATTACTAGTTTTGCTCCGATCAATCATTATGCATAGGCAGCTGGTGGAGACTGACCCACGACAAAAACAGACTGTAACTTAATCACTTTGTGGAGAAAAGCGGTGGATAAGGACTGTTTTAAAGTCACTGTTTTTGAGGTGATCAGCGTAAGATGCTTTAACAAAACCACTCTCAGAAAGTAAAAAGGTGATTAGAAGCTGCCAAAAACCAGGAGCTCTTCTAGAGTCTCTAACACAAGATCATTTAAAATTAGTATTAGTACATTGAGTTTATTGAGGCCATTGCGACAGGCAAAGTTTTAGTCAACAGCTTGTTCTTTCTCTGTGTCATGTTCTTCCTCCGCTGTTTTTTTTTTAAACACAAGCCCACACGTCGATTTTGTCCAAAGTACCACCAATAGCACACAAATATTGTTTACATTTCTATAAATGGAACAGTTTATTACAGCAATTTCTGCGTGATTGTTGCTCTGCGCAAGAATGTTTTCAATGTCAAAGCAAGAAGGCTGCTGAAACCCTGCTTGAAAGCATTTTCTGTTGCCCATGGAGTATAAAAAGAAAAAGCTCATGGTTTTTAGCATTTTAACGATTTGATAGGGTACTGAAGCTTAGGTCTGAACGCCCAGCAAAGTACGATGACTCTGCCCATTTGAAGCCACGTGGAAGCGCAGGGTTGTTAAAGAAAGAGCTCCTGAAACCTCCGCATTAAGAGATTAACAAGGTCATGACAGGGTCCGGCTGCCTGTGCCAGGCCACTCCTTGTGCCTGGAGGCTCCGCGTCGTACGAAGCGCCCATCCAGGGACAGCATTCGCTCACCCGACGTTTCGTCTTGGATTAGTTTTGGACAGCTGTAACAAACTCCTCTGCAACCTCCAGCAGACTCTAAGCTGCAGTGTCAAAACTCAACTGGACAAGCGCTCGAGCTATCTGGCTTTGCAGTTACCCACGCTGGGACGTGGGGCCTGGAGGCCTCCAGAGGTCCCTTCCAAGCCAAATCTTTCCACGATTCCATGAAAACATTCCATTTTTTCTATTGAATTAATTAACACTTGACCCCTAGTTAAAGCGACCTTCCATTATGCTCAAATCTTCCCCCCCCCCCCAATCAACCCTAGAAAATTGTCCCTTGGCCCTACCTGTAAAAAAAGAGGAATACAACATTTGACAATTATTTAGTTTAACTGAACACCTGCTGCCTTATTATCATGGAGAGAGAAGTACTATGAATTACATGCAACTCTAAAAATAGGAAGGGACTGAAGAAAACCCGTAAGAAATCCTCTGTGTACAATTTCTGAGAAATACACTCATTATCTGGCTAGAAACATTAGCTGTCAGCTAAATGCGACTTGGGTACATACAGGAAAAAACAACTCAGAACATATTCCTCTGAGTATCTAAAGATGAAATTTCCACACCTTTGAGAGCTGAATCATATTGTGCTTCCATTTACAAAGCTCCTGTTCACTTCAGTAGTCAAGTATGCTCGGGAAGTGCATTTTTAAAAAGAAAGGAACTTTTTCTAGACAGGCAAAGAGCAGGATAAAATGCTATCGTTTTGCAACTTGCCAGCAGAGCAGAGTGAGGTGGACTAGAGACCATAATGAACACAGAACCAAATGAAAAAGCAAGAGAACTTGAATCTTCTGCCACCTTCTTCTGGTTTGGTGTTTTGGTTTGGGGTTTTTCTAAGAGCTCCTGCAACAGAAGTACATTCAGAGATATGTTATTTTGACCACCCTTGGTAAATTAAGCACGCTACACTCATATTTCCACTTGGACATTACAGCGGACTATGGGCTGGTTTCCACCTGTCCATAATCTGCTCAATATTAAATCAAATTAATCTCATACATACAGAAGTAAAGAATTCAATCTCTCCCACAAGGTGTTAAATGTGGGTAAGTTGTTTCTGTTTTTAGCACAACTAACCTCACTGCTTCTTCACTGTTAGCATTCGGATTCCTTCTGCAGCGCTGCTAAAAGCACCTCTTTCCAGCAGACGCTGCCTCCCGCTTTGCCCTGGCCTGGGTGGGCGGCAGAACAGGAATCCTATTTCTGGGGGTTGTTTCATAACTACAGATATTGCAGCAACAGGCTGCAAAAGCCTTCAGGCATAAACGCCGTGGGACAGGTTAGGCACACGGTAGAATATAAGCAAGGGGAAAGGATCTCGTGCCTGCAAAGCCTGTGGGCTTTTCTCCTATTATCCCTCTTCCTGACGAAAGGTATTACCTCTCCTTACCAGCGTCCCCGCGCCGTGCCTACGGCACTGTTAGGATGACACGATTATTTGTCACGTTGCTGTGAAAGCGGGGGGTGCTGGTGCCGAGCGACTCGCAGAGCGGGGCTCAGCACTGCACCTGCTCCCAGGCTGTGCTCCGAGGACACCCGCCCGTACCCCCGCGCCCCCGCTTCCTCGCTGGAAAGAGGGAGCAGAGCACGGGTTTCCTCTGCAAAATGCTTGCAGGTCTCCGGGTGGAGAATGCTTTCAGTCACCCTGAGCAGCAGCTGCTTAGCAGTCAGGTTTGAAATACGGTATTTTCAAGATTCAAGCACAGTTGGTTTTATAACACGCTCAGGGAGCAGGAATGACATAAGCTGTGTCACCTGCTGCAAAGACCTTCCTCAGCAGATTAAACCAACAGACCAGATAAATGTATCTATTATTCAATGCAGTTGTTCATCTACAACACCAGGTGAGAAAATTAATTAATTTACTAAACAGCAGTTTACATCCCTTACAATTTTTAAAAGATGGGGGGGGGGGGGGAGAAAATCTGCCTCTACTTACGAGACTCTCTGGTCACCGTGTTACTGCCATCTAGCATTAAAACAGAAAGAAAAATCCCTTTTTACTGAACGGCAGTACCGCAAAGAGGAATCCCACGGCTCGCCATGGGTTCAAATGCCGCCAGCGAACTCTGCCAGCTCAAGGCCAGGAACCGAGGCGGGTGATGTCCTGTGTTCGCCGCCATCCCAGCACCCACAGCAGGAGTGGGCTCGGCAGAGATGCAGCAGAGCAGGGCACGGTGCCACACCGCCGCGTGACAGCCGACCTCGTGCCGTCACCCCGTGAGCAAGGGGAGGACTGATGGCCCCAGGGCTGCCACCGCGGCTGGACCAAAACAGGATGGCCGAGGCTCCCCGCTTCCCGGGCCAAGCCCGCTGCTCCGTCATCCTTCAAACACCCGTCGTGTCTCAGCTTTCGCTCACCCCACCGTTAAGCAGCCAACCCTCTGCCAGGATCCGCACTGCGTTTCTGAAAGCAGCCACAAAGACATCAAGTTTCTGCCGTCTTTTACAGGCAAATACTACCTGGGCGCCGCGTGTTGCTCTTACATGTGCTCCATGCAAACCGAAACAGTGAAGTAAAGCGGGCTGTTTCAATCAGCCGGCCCGTAAGCAGAAAAGAGGAAGATCGGAGGGCACTGCAAGAAGATGACCTGGCTCGCACAGCCCAGCTCTTCCCTCTTTCTTGGAAAGAAATGCTGTGATCCCAGAGAACTGTGATGTCTCAGGTATTGAAACTCTCAAACAACACTTATCAAGCACTTGGATCAATTTTCTTCCATGTTATAAGAGGGAGGAAAAGTGGAGATGTTGCCTTGTTTTCTCTCAAATCACAAAGTAACCTTTTAAAAATAGGTAGAATTGCTTTCATATTTCTCTTAATTTTTCATCATTCTTTACCTCCTTAAAAAAAGATCTACATGAACGCTGCTAATCTGCACAAAAAAAGGAACCCACCCTTCCCAGGTTCCTGTAATGGACTCCTTACCCATTTTAAACACAAATGCACCCTTCTGGAGGTACCTGCTGTCTCTGTTTTCAGGAAGAATGATGAACAAAGCCAATTATTAAGATTTTGTTACTTATTCCATAAACATGGGACCAGATTCCCTCGAGGAGACAATAATCTTTCCATTCTATGTCCCACTGAGCAAATTACAACCTTGACACAAAACAGGAAGACATAAAACGATCTCATAGAGGGAATGAGATCTTTCTGGTCCCACGTTTGTGGGATAGAGCAACCAATTTATCTCATCTCATGTAAGCTGGAGATCTTAACGGCAGAGCCTTCAATGGAGGGAGATAAATCCTAGCAGATGAACCATCCCATCCTGAAGTCAGCGTCTAAAATAGCTGGGATTAATCACTCTGTGGAAGCTCCTGGCTCTCTCCATTGACTAGAGAGGGGGTTTCATGTGAGGCATCACAGTAAACAACAGCCTTTTGTTGCGACGGCACAGTCCCATTCAAGACACTACCAAAACACTCCTGGCTGCAGGGACTAGCAGCTTTCACCCAGTGTTGCCAGGGAAACCGTGGGGGTTTTTTGTCACAGCCGGTCCTGAAGGAGGGTTGGATGGTCGCACTTCTGCAGGAACTCCTGCAGGGCTCCAGCTGAGTCAGAGTCGCTTAACAAGCGGTTCCCCCGCAACCCGATGGCCAAAGAGGCACTTCCCTCATCCTTTTATGGGTATAATCTGCGCTTCCCATCCCACTCTCCCCAGGCCTTCCTTTCTAGGCAGGCTGCGTGGTGCTCGCACCTCCCACGGGCTCAGTGGCAGCGCTGCCTTTCAGCGTGCAGGGCAGAGAGAGAAACACCAGCCAGAAGAGTCCCTCCACCGTTGGGTAGAGATGCTAATGGAAGAAAAGCAAGAGGGCTACAAGAAATGCCTATTCCATTCGCACAGCCTGCACTTGCTGCCTTTTTCAGGCGTACAGGGATACAGGTGTAGCTTATCAGATGATCCGTGCAGGAATCCCTATTTCTTCTGGAGAGCAGACACCTCCCTCTAGTAAGGCAGTGGGAAAATTCCAGCAGGAGTAGTCACAGGCGGGATATTCCAGGTGCCCAAGCTCAGATGGCTCTGTCAGCCACTCTGCAGAAGCTTGTGCTTTGTATTCGGGGAAAAAAAAATGTAAAAAAAAGTGGCATATTCAAACAGAAACACCTGTTTCTCACAGGACCACAAAATCCCCAGGGCTGTTCTCCTCACAGAAGCTGTAGCTCATTAGCAGGGACAGCCAGCCTTGCAAAGAGCATTTGAAAACACATTAGCAGATGTAACAGCAGGCTGTTAAGATATTTAAAACACACATCCAGAAAGGTGCTGGTTATTTGAGATTGTTCATAGAGAAAAAATAACTTCGCTCCTGAAGCCCGTGAGCTGCACCGACCATGCCAAACACCATCCTCTGCCTCCTCCAGGTGCACCACGCCACACTCTGCGGGGAAACCAAAACATGCAGCACACCGCAGCGCGCGGGGAAGCCCAAACCAGCGCCTTCAGCGGCAGAGTATGTCTGCAGAGACGGGTAAAGAGGAGAGACAGAAAAAGCATCTCCCAGTTCAACCAGAAAGCAACAGGTAGCGGCATCTGTCCTGAACCTTCTCTTTTTTTTTTTTTTTCTTGTTTGTTTGCTTTGCTTTTTAATGAAAGGTGTGACGGGCATGTCAGCAGAGCTCGGACTGCACCACAACCGAAGCAGCGGCACCTTGGAGGGATTTCCCCAGGGCAATCATCAAACCTGGTGGGAAAGAGCCCCTCCCCAGCGCCGGCGTTGGGGGACACATTTCCCCACCTTGCCTCTGGCAGTTTAGTCCCTCACACACTGCAATCAATGTACGTGGGGCTTCTGCCAGGCTGGTGGGGAAGGTGACCCACCTCTGTCTCCTCTGGAATCATGCCCACGCTGACCTCTCCCCAGCCCAGAGAACATACCCCCAGTACCAGGTCCCCGTAGGCAGCCCTTATCCCTCCTCAGCCTAAACTCCCAAAGCTCCTCAACCCATGTCACAGTGGGGTTTCCCACTGCCTTGCCCCCCAAATAACAGGGTTTCCCCCGGCACATCTCCAGCTGGCTCTGCTGCCCTCTCTCCACCGCCCAGGTCTCCTCCCCGGTGACCCCGCAGAGCCCATCCAGCCCCCTCGCTGCGGCTGTAACCCCTGGGGCTTCTGCAAAGCCTCGTTAAGGAAATCACAAAGTAGCACAGACCTTTTTTCCTGGGGTGCCCCAGCATCAGTCCCCCCTTAGAATCAGGATTGTTTAGGTTGGAAAAGACCTTTAAGATCATCAAGTCCAACCTTGCTGGGACGTAGCACCCACTGAAAATTCCTGTGGTTCAACGGCCCGTGGAGGCACTGACCTGCCACGAAGCAGTGCCAGTCGCTCACCTGCCAGAGGAAAGCCCTGCAAATGCCACCTCTTAGGCAGTCAACCTAGGCAGTGAATGAAATATTTAGGGAATTTTTTTTTTACACACTATGATTTTTGAGGAATGACACTACTGTATCATCCTGATCCCACCTCCATGCCAGGTATATTTTCATCTTGAAATCATATTATCCTTTGGGGGATCACTCACTCACAGGAAGATTGTCCTTAAAGGAGAGAAATGTGCAGTGAGAGAGACCAGACCCAGACCCACCCTTAGAGGAAGAGCATACACAGCACTTTATCAGCCTTTAAAAGCAAAGCATGCTTGAGAGAAACAAAAAATAAGATACTTTTTTGTTTGTTTTTTAAGAGCTAGAAGAATTGAGCAACAATTAAGTCAGCCTAGATAATGCTGATGCAGAAAGCATCCGAAAAGATATAAAACCAGAACACAGATCGACTCCTCTGCCTCTAAACCTGCGAACACTTGCACATCAGTAAGTTCATTTGGTACAAGTCCCACTCAAAGTTTCCCAGAAATGCGAAATATTACGTGTGTAAATTATCTAATAGTATACTTGTTTTACACTGGATATGACACACTGAAATGTAACACTTGTAATGCGAAACACTACATCAGAGAGCACCCCAGCACTGTACCCACTGACGGATGAACTTTCACGATGTCTGTATTCTCTGAGAGACATGGGAATTGTCTTCTGCTGCCCATTATTATGACAAATACCTTCTCTGTAGGGGAAAGTTTATTAAAGAAAGTGGCTAAGGCAAGGACAGGACACGGCAAACCAAACGGAGAAGCAGAAGAACGGAAGAAAGGAAGAAATCCTCAGCTACACAATGAGCGACGGATGCCAAAAGCACCACTGGCCTCAGGAGGTCCACGCAAACCCTGTTCCCATCACACCAATAATTGACAGTGCCCGGGACAGACTCTCAAAGTGCTGGGCCGTCAGACGAGCCGCACACGGGGAGGTCTGCAGCTGGCACGGACACGCTTGCGCTCCCTTCAGCTTGTGTACGGTACCGCACACACAGGGCATCTCAGTCCCAGGCCACGCGGTGAGCCCAGACCCAAGGCCAGCCTGGGATTTGCCTAGTAAGAAGTTGAAAGAAGAGGAAAAAGAGACAATGAAAAAATCAAACATGCATACAAGATAACATAGGCTTTAAATAAAAAGGGATATAATTGAAGAATAATTCTATTCTATTCTAATTCCCATTTAAATTATGGGAATGACAAGAAATGTTGCTATTTGTGTAAATAAGAGAGTGCTAGAAGAAATAGCTTCTCAAGAAAGGGAAGCATGGACTGATTTTGCAGAAGATGATAAGAGTTTATCTTTCAGCTGTAGCTTAATAATAAAGAAAATAGATGTAGTGAAAAGAATAAGAGCTGAGTATCACACTGATTTGCGTCTCTCTCTTCATACCTGCTCACTGGTACATAAGGAAAATACTACAATTTAGCTCAACACGGGCACTTGAGTTTAGACATACGGTGGCAATCTATGAAAAAAGGGGCAAGTGACATGTGTGCTCATGAACTGCAAAAGGAGCCGTTCAGCGAGACACGGGAGAAGCAGCCGCATTACACGCCGGCATCGGATGCCGATTCGGTCACCGGACTGGGGAGCACGGAGCAAGAAAGCACACCTGAGCCCTTAGACTTCCACTAACAGCCAGAGGCTGTGCTCCTCCAGTTAGTGGTGTGTCCTGCACAATGCTCCATGCAAAAAAAAAAATATTATTTTTTTTTTCCTAACGTTTGTCCAGCTGTGTACAGCATAAAACTTTCCAGGAAGACATTTGGTACAGAGGAATACTGTAGCCTCATTCACTTCATTTAAGGCCTCTGTTGCTTTCCCGTCCAAATAATACGTGTACAACTTTTACATTGGTTAAAAGGAATCAAATGGGGAGAAGAAAAAAGGAAGGAAAAAACCTCACCCCCAAAAGTCTGGGTGAAACTTTAGCAACCCAGCTAAGACGAAGACGTGCACGTCTTTGTTTCAAGCCACTTAAACCTGGGCCCATTGGGTTCTACGGATTACTGTAGCACCCAAATTTTTCCAAAAATGTCAGACAAGTTTACCACAGCAATTAAGCTGTCTACCATCTGTAAAAGATTTGCCCAAGATTCTTCCTAATGTTCCCCCCCCCCGAAATACATTTAACTTAATTCTTTCAACATTTCGCCTATCATTCAAGTCCATATACATTAAGTATTGCAGAGTTGGCTAGATTTTTGAGGGCAACTTTTCCTTCTAAGGATTAGTTGTGCACTGGTGCACTGAAATTTTATATACGGAGTAACACTCTGAATATGAATTATTTCTTGAGGAACACTGCGCCTATTCTTGGGAATGGAGAAGTAAAAACTTTACTAGGAATTTCAGCCAAGGAGCTGAGATTAACACCCTTTATTCTCTTCCCAAATGGTGAGTTATTTTCAGAATACTAGACCAGGCTCAAGCTTAATGTCTCCATCACACTGTATTAAAAGTGCCCTACAAGTAAACATGTGCACTCAGCCAGTGACAAAGACAGACATGGATCTGAATTCTTGAGCACGTTGGAGAGTTTTAAGTTTTCTCAGCGACACTGAGTGTACCTTGCGGTCCAAGTAAAACAGCAGTTAGGAAAGCTGAAGCATATTCTTTATGTTTCTCCTCCTTCTAGCTTGCGTATAAACTGGTTCTTCCCAACTGCCTGACACTGGTGGGTGTTGTCACTTTTTGCTATGGAAACTATATTTTTTATGTAACTCTCTAAATACAGATTGCTTATGTGACAAATAATCAACCAGTCTACAACACATTATCTTCTCTCCCTGAGCATTTATGCTTTTATTGCGACTTCTGTGTTCCCATCATATACCTAAATAATACCGAGTCTCCTAAAATAACCTTTGAAAAAGTAATCCCTTAATGACTGAAAGGCAGGAGGGCTGGGGGCACAACCTTGTTCTTCTCACATAGATGCGGCGTCCTCTTTGGAGCCTGATTTTGACAGAGCGGGGAACAATTTTATGCTGCTTCTGTGACTCTGCAGAAGCGTAAGATAAGGTCGGGCCTTAGAAGAATTGAGAATAAGGATCAGAGTTTTAACAATGCCCAATAAATGACTACATAACTGAGAAGAGTGGCAATTACAAAAAGAAATAGCTCAATCCCTTACCTGGGTCCGGTGTACAGCCTTTGAAATCCTTGAGTGACATCTATCTGTAAAATATAAAACGATCCTTTGCTGTCAAAAGCACATACTGAATTTTGGGATGGTGATTCTGTGCGGTTAAAAACCATCCATCAGCCTCAGTGATTTATAGCTGATGCTTCACATTCATAAAACAACGTAACGCTCCTGGTTTCTTCTTTCAGTTTCTTATCGCGTGTTTTTTCTGTTTCGGTTTCTGAATTTCATCTGAATGATGAAGCCCTTTGGACACGTTGTCCATTTGTAGGAAAGCACCCAAAAGCACAGAAAGGGCTGATCACAGATGAGTAGTGGTCCGCGTGACCGGTCCCACCACACTCCCTGGGAACACTGGGGCAACAAAACGCCGTGCGCAGTCCTCGAGCCGAGGCTAAAACCCCAAGCGCCACGCAGCAGCCCTCGCAAACCCTCCCAGCTGCAGGGCTCCTCACCCCTCCTGCCCCGTGTCCCCCCACCCGGCCGCACGCCATCAGTCCGCACCTCGCCGCAAAGCACATCCCGTCCTCCTCCTGCGCCGGGGCTGCCACCTCCGCTGTCTCCTGTAGCTGCAAGGTGGAGCTCCCCCAGCCATCCTCCTGCGCCAGCCCAAGGGACTTGGCTCCAGGCTGGCCGGGCTTCGCTGCCACGGCTGTGGCCCTGCTAGCCAAGCCCGCTGGCCGCCAGGGTTGGGGCAGCCAGATTGCTCTGCCTTCAGAGCCATCACTCACCACGTCTCCGGCAGATTTACTGTCACTGACCCCTGTACCATGAGGTAGCGTCTCTGACTCCCAGGTTGTGTGCCACAGCCATACAGGATGGCAAGCGTTGTGGTTTGTTTTTTTTTTAACAGGCTGCATTTCAACACAGCGAAGAGAGAAGCACGACTGATGTTTATTTTCGGTTGGGATGTTGAAAGCCATCAAACAATGCATCGAGCACTATTCGGCTAAGCCTCAGTACTTGCTGTGTTGAATACATGTGCTTCACGCTGCGCCTGTCCTCTGCTGCTGTATTTACTCCTAGGGTTGTAATACAAATTCTGGTGGAAGAAGAGTTGACACGGATGCCAAAAAGTTGCACTGATTTAAATCAATGAAGGGTTTTGCTGTTTGTTCTTCTCTCTATACAGAAAGGCAAATTTACAGCACTAAAATGAGATGTCTCTCCGCCCCAATTTACACATACTTTCAAAAATATTGCTGCTATTCAAAACAGCATACATTAGGCACTAAAAAATAATAATAATCAACAGCGCGGAACACATTCTTTCCATTAACATTTTTTTACAGCCCCTGGGCCCAGCGCTGCTCCCACTGAATAGGACACACACAAAAATATAGCAAAACAATCAGAGAGGCCGTAAGCCTCTAGCAGCCCTCCCGGGGAGCCCAGGCTCTGGAGACAAGACAGGGCAAGCACCCCCATTCCCCAGGCTTAGCAGCAGGGCTGAAAAAGAGACGACAAAAAGGGCAGCTGTAAGGATTGGGAATAACATGGGAAACCAAGGAAGGGGACAGGATAAAACGTGGCCAGGAGTGTCACCAAGAGGAGGCCCGTACCCCAGGGGCAAGCAGGGCTGTGCACCCTCCCACCCCCAGAGCCACCTCGTTCCCACTGCCAGGTGTCTCTCCATCCTAAAAAGGTGCAAGGGGCACAAGTCGACGCCTGCACTGCTGGCCTCTGCCTTTCTGGGGCGAGGGTGGAGGGCTGACGATGCTGGCGTAACCTCTTCTGGGGCAGGGAGTCCACACTCTTGCTTGGATGCTGACCCCTTGCCCTAGCAGCACCCTCAAAGCTGGCGGCCGCTCGCAAAGCTGTGGGGACAACAGCATCCCTTTGTTGTGTGCATCCTCTTGGCTCTGCCCTCTCTTCTCTAAACCACATGAGCGTGGACTACAAAAGCCCAAGCAATTCCTTAGCAAGCCTCTCTAACACCCAAAAACTTCAGGGATAGTATTTCTGAGGTAGTTGGGCCATAGCTTTCCACCAGGTCACTGCTAAAGTATTCCGTCCAGGCAGCAGGGACTGGACCAATTTTCACAGACCAGGCTCATACCCCTGTGGCTGCAGCCCCTACGCACCCTCTTCTTTCATTCACTCACTTATTTGTTCATCTGTTCATTCAGTGAACATGGGGCTTCCTTTTTCTTAGTCACTTTTCACAAGTTACTTCTTAAAATTATCCCACAGCTCCCCAGGGGCGCGTCAACCACAGACGGCAACCACCAGCACACCACTGGCAGCCTTCCCAGCAAGCCCAGCCACGCACCGCCGGAGGCGGCCGGCTCTGCCAGTCACCAGAGCCGCATCCACGAGCCCCCGGCTGCCTCCTCCGGGGCCCCACGGACACCCACTGCTCCCAGTGTCCGCCCCACCGCAGCCCTGCGGGGGGCTCGGGAAGGTGGCCAGTCATCCCCCGCTCGTTTTCAGTGGCGCCAGGGACATCCAGCCTCTGCCGCTCGCTTGGCAGGGGCGTAAATGGCTGCACGGGAGACAGTACATAACGGTATTTGGTGTGCAACGAGTCTACTAGGATCCCTTGGTGCTGTTTGTCCGTCTGTCCTAACAGCTGAAAATCCTTCAGGAAAAAAAAGTTCCTTAACAGCACTTTTGTTAAAGCAGCTCTGGCTCATACATCACTTTAACTTGTGTAAGGAGGTGCTCTGACCAGAAGCCACAGAAACACAACTAAGAACAAAAGCTTGAAAAAACTGGTTCAGAACTGTCTTCTCCTTATGATTTCTCCTGTCCTTGTTTCATGGAGACAAGGACAAGGAAGGTACCAAACACTGAGCCCCTCCAAGTGAGTTCAGCTGTTCTTCCCTATCAGGACAGGCTACCAAACACATCCTCTCTGCTGAGACATCCACAGCCGCCTTCCTCCTGGTTTCTGAAAACAGTTTGTGTTCTTAAGGATCCCTTTCAAATGCTTCCACCAAGGAGGCACGATGAGTACACTTCCAGGATCAGATTTACCTTCTCCCAGGGGTCCCATCTGCAGATGCCCAAAAGACAAGAGCAAACCTCCTGGTTTTCCAAAACTTTTTACTCACTTGTGAATGTTAGAAGGAACAATTCAACAACTGTGCGACTGACTCACCCGTTTCTTACAGTTTGGACTCACTAACAGTAAGTGCAACTGCTACATCCTTATATCCAAGGACAGATGACCCTTGAGTCACTTTCCTTCCCCTGCCCTTGTTCACGCTCACATTATTTGTTGTTGGCTAGGCTCTCACGGGAAGGAGACACACAACTTGTGCTTTACTCCAGTGTGCAGAATAAGGAAGGGCTACACAAACACAGAGGGCCACCTGCCATACCTCAGACCAGACCCTTTCTTGCAAGAGTCGCTCCTCCAGCTCTGTGGAGCCACCGCTCACCTCCACCACGGCAAGGTCTCGGCTCAGCAAAGCATTCAGACTGTGCTTATATCAAACAGCAGCCAGGGGAGACAGAGGGACCCTAGGGGAGCAAGGAACCATGGGGTTACCATGAAGACTGTGCTCTTAAAAACAGAGGGATACGATCAGGGGAAAATTAAGATAAACCATCTTGTCTGAGGGTCTGTAGGGAAAGGTGGCACGTACAGCACAAGTGTCAGCCTGTCAACAAAGGCTGAAGCTCAGCTGCTGATCCTGCCCTTCCCATTAGACCTTCTTCCGGTTTGAAACGTCCTGGCCAGAGAACCCAACTGCTATGGCTGGCTCTCCCCCTCTCCCCTCCGCTCTGTCTGCACCCTGTTATTTTAATGGACTTCTGGTCTCTCTCTCTATATCCTGCGTATACATTTCCCGATTCCCCAGACAGCTACATTCTGCCACAGCCTTCGGCGGTCTCTGCTAACAGCCCCTGGCTGCCAGGCTAGTCACTCCAAAGTTCTCGCCACACCTGGAAAAGCAACAGCCAGAAGTCCTGAACTCAGGCAACCTCTGGAGGTGCCGACACCCCCGCCGAGCCCAGAAGGACAGCACCCGCGGGGGGAAAAGCTGGTGCTGAAAATTACCTTTTGCCACTTCAACTCAGAGTTCATTCTTCGTGCTCACCACCAAATTGGCTCACCAGGTGCGGGACCGGTTTGCCTGTGTGGTGTGAGGGCAGCGGCTACATCGTCACGCATCAAGACACATCCTATCGCAGGGCTGGGCCCCAAGGTTTGCTTGTTAGTTTTCTATTTCTTCTGCTCAGCCTGCACCTTACACACTTGGAGGAACTAAATAAGCTGTAAGCGTTTCCCAGGTTTTACTGTTATCCCATTTGCATGTGTATTTTGCTCTGCATCTAAATTTGTGGGACACTGGGCTTAAATATTAACTATATCATGGATCCATTTGAAAAAGGAAAATATAGGTAGAGTCAGTGCGACCTGGAGTGTCCAACCCTAGATCATTTGGTCAAACACAAAGTTCTTACTGATTTCACCGATACTGAAGGGAATTCCAGCAGGAAGACAGCAACAATCATTTCAAATATTGGCTTTCTGTTTCTCTAGCATGTGAGTCATTGTAAAACTGACACTTTGCAGCAAGCAAAAAATAACAAAATAGTTCTATAGATCAGCCTAATATGCCTTACCGTAACAGGTGAGCACGAGGGTGCTTAGGTATATGCCTGCGCACAGGCTGGAGGCCAGCTATTTGAATTCATATATTATTTTTAGTGTGAGTTAAAATGCTGTCACTGAACAGCAGGTTATTTATTTTCCCCCCAAATGAAACCTCTGGCAAAAGCATATAAATAAAGTAGGTCTTATTTCATTTTCTTCTATTTTAAATGTATTTTCTGCAGAAACTCACCAAATTCATTTGGGGCACGAGAAAAAGTGCAGTTATGCTAACAGCAGTGTTGCTCAAAAGCACAACTTGTGAAACCAAAAATCCAGTGTGAACAAAATTGTTGGTAAAAACATCATTCTGTACTATAGAAGAAAACAAAATATGGCTCCTTTTTCAAATGCTGCCAGAAAGAAAAACTTTGACTCGTGGATGTGCGTCGTAAACCACGATTTCATTTCACAAAGAAAATGTCCCGGCAGGGACCCAAAGCTGAACTTACAGCAGAGGAGCAGGGAGCAAACGCCGGGGCTTCGCTCGGCAGCGTGGTTTCCCCAGCACGGGACTCCATCGCATTAAATATCGCCACTTACAGAGATGTAGGGGTTTAAAGTAAAGCAGCAAGTACCAGAACACTTAAAATAAACTCGTACGATGTGGCAACACTGCCCTCCTGCTTCCTAGTGATTCCTGCCCTTTTCTCATATTCAGCATACCTTGGGCCAAGAGATGTCCCGCGCAGCCTCTCCCACCACAAAAGTGTTGAGAGACTTTTTCTGCTTTTGCTTCAGTCTATTCAAATCTCCTTGTGCAGGCAGCAAAGACACATCTCGCTAGGGAAAAGAGGATAACAAAAGCCCAAAACCTTAATTCCTTGGTTTTCTCAGGGAAAATACACACAGCTATAAAAATCATCTCAAAATCCACTGTTTGATTTCTGGGTTCGGCTCCAGGTTTTATAACTCAGCTTAATGCTTTATAACTGAATAACAACAAAAAATAAAATTATAGTTAATTCATCTTAGAACTGAAAATGGTTTATAACTGTTCTTTCATTAGGTTAAACACAATGGAAACGTTTAAAAAAACAGGGGAAATAGATTGTTGGATTGTATTAGACTAATCCTGGTCTTTCTGCATTCAGCGTTTGGGTGATGGCAGGGAAGGAAAGATGCAACACTCTAAAACTGGCCAGACTAAAATTTTAAAAATTAAATAAATTAAAATGCAATTAAAAATATTAATCCCTATGACCTGTTCCTATCTGCTCCTATTGAAACAGCCATCCCCTACAGGCCAACGGAGCAAACACCCTACTGAGGAAAGCAAGCCAAAGAAGAGAGGACACGTCCCGCTCCCCGGGCGGCCGGAGGACAGGCCCTGCAGGCAGGTGCAGCCGCTAACGCTGCTCCAGGAGACGGGCAAAGCCTGAGCACATCAACGGGACGACTCCGAGGGTTCATTTAAGCGTATGACGAAGCAGCTAACTACTGTAAAGGAAAACGACGATGGAAACCGTAGCTTTTACTTTGTGTAATACTCCACATGAACCTCTGCATTTTTTCCTTCCAGAAACAAAAACAAGCTGGGATGTGCAAATAAACCAGGAAAAATGGAGGGAAGGAAGGAACAGCTTGCAAGGCAATTGTGAAAAACAAATAACAGCGGTAACGAGGAAGGAACAGAAAATGCTTCACAAAGAGAGGACGTGAGTTGGGATTTAGAAAAGATTGGAAAGACTCAAAAGGTGCAAGGAAAAAAAAAAAAAGCTTGAAAAGGCTTATTGAACCCAGGAGGTGAACAAGAGTAAGTAACAAAATGAGAAAAAGGAGATTTTTGAAGAAAAATAAACCCCTCTGTTTTATTTCTGAGTTCTTGTAGAACTGCGTTCTGCTGCTGACAAATCTGAGGCCCTGGTGTTCATGGGTCCCAAACTCTCCCGGACTTCTGTCCTCCTTCGAGAGTGCAAAGCTGGCTTTGCATTCCCCTCATTTGTCACAGGAACAACACTTAAAAGGTAAAGGTTTACCCGGTAAAAACTGTCTGTGTGCTGTACACCTTAGGAAAGATGTTTCTGCTTCCAAAGGGAAAAAAAATTTAGAAAAAAGCAGACGTAGGCACTAGTCTTGCCTACTTTCTTGCCCCAAAGCCCTTACGATTTTCTGATTTGAACCCAAAACATTACCAATTTGTGGATACCCAAACTATCCGCTCGAGCACTCTTTCCTGTATCTCCTTTACCCTCCTTTGTCATTGACCCGAACAAAGCTTTTTTTGGTCGTGAGCACACTCAGGAATCAACACGTCCACGCTCCCCGCTGGCGCAGCCCGCAGCCCCCGCCAAGGGCACGCTCTCCAGGAGCGCCGTACAGACGTCACCGACACCTCTCACTGACGGGAGAGCTGCGTGCTCTGTGTTTTCCTTCCAGAGAGCCTGGGGAAGAGGAGGGGGTCCGGGAGTTTCGCTTGTGTGTTGCTTCCCGCACGCTCGCTGGCATTTTGCGTTGTCGAACACCGCAGCTGAACGGCCCGACAGCTATTTTCACTCGAACGTTTCTACTCACTTAATTAGCATTGATCTGCACATTTGCCTCATGCTGGCTATCACCTTCTAGGCTTTCCATACGTGTTGGGTTTTCCTGACATGTGGCATTACTTTGATGCCTGGGGGCCTGACTTTGTTCTGCACTCGAAGGTCACGCAGAGTGCTTTTTCAAAGCATCCTTCAAGCCAGCTCCCTGACAATGACAAATCTTGGTTTATTGCCTTTCCAAAGGCCTCACAGTGTTTCCTAACAGACATCCTAGTGGTATTCTCAAATCCATCACTCTTGAAGCCAGATGTAAAGTAACCACGGAAAGCTGTATACAGCCATCAAACCATATGAACGGTTTTATAACTACTGGCAACCCACTGAACATTAAATATTGGATTAACATTCAACAGCTCTGCTGGCGCTTCCTGCACTTTGGCAGCGAGCTCTCCCCACTCTGTCATACGCTCGCTGAACGGGCTACAACTCTCTTTCAGGAAAAATCTCAAAATGGAGGGCTTCGTTTGCGCTACGCCAGACTTGCAACATGCAGCCAGCGGGAAACGGAGCAACGCAACAGGACCACAGGCCAGGAGATGAGACTGCTGCTGCTTTTCAGCCTCTGTGAAATCAGCCTGCAACTCTTTACTTACATGGCTGGCCCAGGAAAAAGCACGTGCTTGAGTTGCTACCAACCCAAACCTACCCTCTCACTCTCCTCCTTGCATGCCCCTACGTGAGAACTGTGATCCCTTTGGGATCGGGACTGGTTTTCCTCTGTGCAAGGTGAGTCTTGCTCATGTTTGCTTGACTTTCCCCCTACGCGCCATAACATGAGTGCTTCTCCGAGCAGGAACAATTTGTTCTGAGAGCTGGTTCCTGGTGTCTGCGCTCCAGAGATGCAAGCACAAGTCCCAACACTGCCTCGTACCTCCTGCCTGCTTTTAAGCAAGATCCTTCCTGAGCTCCACGTCCCTCTTCGCTGCCGGCTGCTGCGTCTGGCGCCTTGCGTAGGACCAAACTCTCCTCTGATGCGGGGTGCTGCAAGACCACAGGCACTAACCTGAGCCTGCTACATCCAGCTTCCACCTCCATAAAGCACGGGCAGGTGAGCTGCCGCGAACCTGGGCGATCCTGCCAACACAGGTCAGGCACCGCAGTTGTCACCTGCCAACTATTTTAGTACACATCAGGGCAAAATAAACAGACACAGCTCGAACTCGCAGGGAGAAGCCCGATCCCAGAGGGATGCCAGGCAACTACTGTTGCCTGCACATGCACATTCTTCCCGACATCCTCTTTTACATCCAGACGCAGGCTGCAACGTTTTTAGAGGCAGAAGGAGACTGACTGATGGACTCCAGCACACAGCCCAACAGAACATGCCAACAGACCCATGACAGGGGTAATCACTGCGTTTAAAACACCATTTAAAGAAAGGTAACCTGTCAAGTTTGCTTATGTTGTAAGGCTCAGACCCAGAGGACTCCGGCATATTTCCAACACATCGAACTAATTGTAGTTTACATTCATTTCACTCTCTATTATAGGTGCTCCACTTTTCAGGAAAACTAATTTCATCTGCAGCACTTGGCCGGCCACAGCTTTCTGCACGAAACCCGAGCGCCTCTCTTCACTGAATGGGGCTTTGGGTAATAGTCAGCGGAAAACGTGCAGCGCGATCTGTGGCATGTCACCCTAAACACTGCTACACGCCGAAAATAGTTTCAGCTTCCTCTGCCTCGCGTAGTCTGGAAATAAAACATATGGAGTTAGCACGGCCGCTGATTGGATTTTGATTGTTCTGAAACGCTGCCAGGTTTAAAGTGGAGAGTGCGGCCTGAAAGGAAATACAGTAGACACTAGACAATTTATTTGTTTCTGAGCGGGGACCTGGCTGACGGGCCGCTTCGAAGGTGGCTAACAAGAGCAGCATGTTCCCATATGGAAACCATATGGGGAAATCGGCCAGGATCTAAAAACATAGCACAATATATGTTATCACGGCAACAGAAAAAGCAGAGCGCTGTAAAATCGGTGCCAATCACAACAGCAAATTGCTGATGGATGGTGCTGATAAATAACTAAAATAGTTAACATACCAGCAGGTTCTAGCTAATACTGTAGGAGCTGGAGAGGGAAAAGGCGCACACGAGACGGACTTGGGAAGGCGGCAGGGGGATGGCCGGCGTTACTGGTCAGATGTATTTGCAGAGCTCCCCTGGTTCAGCGTTGCAGTCGGTCCCACAAAACCGAGGGCCCCCTAAAACCCCGCAAAAGGGGGAAAAAAATCCCAAACGGCCGTGACCTCATTAAAGAAACCTGCGACCGTTTTGCCTCCTGAGAGCAGTGACATAAAACCAGCCGAAAGCGCAAATATTTACATTTGGGGAAAACAATTTCGAGCTCCGCAGCGCCCGGGCCTTACTCGGGGCTGAACCGCGGCCCCAGCGCCGGCGCCCGCTGAGGCGCAGCCACTGCGGCGCCGCGCCCGGGCACACCGTCCCGCGGGGAAAGGGGGCGACCCGTTGCTGAGGGAGGACGCCCCGCGTTCGGCCGGCGGCTCAGGCGGTGCCGGCGAAGCCTCGCTGCCGCCTCCCGCGGCGGTTTCCGCGCAGAGGCCCGGGGCCGGGCGCAGCCCCCCCACCCCCGGCCGGCCGCCGCCGCCGCCGCCGGGCCACTGCGCTGCCGGCAGCCCGCCCGCAGCCTGCCGCTGGGCCGCAGCGCCCCCGCGCGGCCGCCCCGCGCACCGCCCCGCACGGCGGCCCCGCCCCCGGGCACGCCCCGCCCCGGGCCCCGCCCCCCGGGCCCCGCCCCGCCCCCCGGGGCCGGCCCCGCCCCCCGCCCCGGGCCCGGGCGGAGCAGCCGGGGGAGCAAGACGGTAACGCGGGAACCAAAAGGGTTCCCTGAATTCGGCATCACTTTAATCATCGGCCTGACAGAAGAACGAGGAGAAATTAACCCTCTCCCCCACATTTGGGACATTTTAACCTGCGCTGCTTTCGTACCTCTACTCTTTTCTTTTTTAAAAACAAAAAATAAGTGTAATAAATAATAATAATAACTCTAAACAAATTAAAAATAATATAAAATATAAAATAATATAAAATTAATAATATATACTATATTATTAATTTTATAATAAAATATAAAATAATAGAAAATATAAAAATAATATAAAAATATAATAATAATAATAACCATAAACAAATTAAACTTTTCAATTAAAACAACCACAACCTTAAATTCTTTTGCTCTTTTCATTTTTTTTTGAGAAAGCAAAATTTTTTTCATGCTTTTTATAGACCCAAAATAGTCACTTTTCCAAGGTTATTATGTTGCTTGAGCCAGTAAAGCAGAAAAGCAGAAATATTCACAGCTTCAACAACTTTGAGGGCAAAAGGAGGAGGAAATAATTGAACACGCCGAAGCACAGCCCATCCGGCAACCTGACAGTCACCGAGGCACGTTTCGTACTGCTAATTAGCTGCTGAAACGCTTCCAGGACAGAAGCATTTTGTGCAGAAGCAGCATCCAGAGAGCTAAAGCACAGGACTGTATATAAGTTATGCTACTATGGTCTTTTAGGAGTAAGATCCCCTGGTTTCTCATCTCGTGAGCTACTAACCGATTTTTCATTTCTTAATTTTATGATTTTAAAGATATAGGGAACAGGGTTTTTTAAACCTTTGTCCGTGGAAAAGGCATTAGCTTTTCCACGCTAACCCTTCAAGATTTCCTTTTTGCCGGTGACAGTTCAGGAACTGCTTCACCAGTTCTGCGTATTGCTACATATTCAGTTCGTGTCTTCAGTGATATTAAAGACCAAAGCAGTGATCTTGTGTTAATTAAACTGATACACAAGGAAGACTGTTCCAAAGCCCACAGAAATCAATGGCATTTACACTGACTCCGAGAAAAACCCTCTTGGGAAGACAATATATTTCATTGCAGCTTTGACTAGCCCCAAACACTCCGTTCACTCTTCCTGGAAGCCCCTTGTCGGAAGACCCCTGCGTGCTCCTACCCCGCGTACCTTCCTACTGCTAACGCCGGGGCTGGCGCTACTCGAAACACCAAGTCCCTAACACCGCCGCCGCCGCAGCCCTCAGGCGTACTGTACTGCTGGGGAACTTCGGGCCCCGGCCTCTTGGGTCCATGATCGTCCGGGTACGGGCGCCTGTGCGCGTCCTGCTCAGAGGGTTTGAGCCTGAGCGCCAAATCCAAAACGTTTGAGAGATATCAAAGGTAGAGAGGGTAAGAGAGATGTCCAGAGAAACCCGGACGTGCCACACATCCGTCAAAGACCCAAGACTAGGTTAGGGTAACTCCTGAATCCTGACTGAACCGGGCAGAAGCCAGGCAGTTCTCGGTCAGGACAGGAATTGATGCTTGAATCACCCATTTTCCCTTTTTTGTCCTTTCATTTTAAATGAGTAGTAGTCCCGTGCATATACTGGCCTTGTCTGTGTGCCTTTTCCTTGGACCTTTGCTTTTTTTCTTTATAATTGCTGTTTGGGTTGGTTAGCTGGCGCTCTGGAGCTGCGGGAAGTGGGTTATGCACAGTAGTGCCTTGAAGCTCATCAGTTGCCATTACAGCTCCCATTTATCAAGCCCTAATCGAGCCTAAGCATCTTTAATGCTAACCTATGTAGCCAAGAAATCAAAACAGAGATCTCAGTCATCAGTTGCTTGTGATGATCTACCTGGTTAAATAACCCAGCCTTCAAAAGAAAAATAACACTTATTTAAAAGATCAGAAGCTCTAAGTGTCCAAAGGCCTCTCAATACAATCTCAGCAACTGTAAATTAATGTTTACATCTCAAAAGTCCATAAGTGAATATGTAAGTCCATATATACACACGTATGTTCACATTCACTATAATTTAGAACCAAAAAAAAGCCACTGGGATGAGTTTTAGCTTATTTCAAGATACAGCAGAGGTTATCACATATTTCAACATCACCTCAGGCACCACAAAGCTACAGCACGATGCATTTTTATTCTAATCATGAGAAAAGCTTTGCACTGATTGATGATAAAAGAGGAAAAGTTTGCCCTATCCCTGTCTCCAGCTGCAAACATTTTTTTGTGTGTGTAACACCCATGCTCCGGTCTCCTCCAGAAACAGAAAGGTCGCATCCAGGTTGACACTACACCTGCTGCAGGAAAAGCCAACCAGGCGTATCTTTATGAGCTCCAGCACAGGCGGCACTCATACTTTTCACTCCCTAACCCAGGCTTTCAATGGCAACCCCTAAGCACACCAGTCAGCATTGTTCACCGACGGATGCTCCTATTTTATTTGTGAACTCAGAAAACGTAGCAAAACTTCTAGTTTTAATTAGTCAACAGCCTCTAGAGTATTCCGCTCTGCTCTTTAAGCAAAACACATCAATTCTGGCCCAAGACTGAGCACCTGCCTTTTCATTCCTCACCCCGGGTTAGTTCCTTGAGATTGAAGCAGGTGAGACAACCCAGTTAGACCTGTGCACACCCTGCTCTTCCGAAAGTTATAGAATCATAGAACCATGGAATAGTTCGGGTTGGAAGGGACCTTTAAAGGTCATCTAGTCCAAACTCCCTGCAATGAGCAGCGACATCTTCAGCCAGATCAGGTTGCTTATGGCCAAATTGTCTTTGGATAAATATGCGCAAAACTGAAGCCCCTACAACCAGTGGTCTCCCTCTAAAATTTGGTTCTTTTTCCTAACCCTGTTAGGATCTCGAGCTGACAGCCACAACATCATTTCTGAGATTGTAACGCTCTTTCCTTCTGAGGGAAATACTAGTAACAGGCTGCAACAGGGCAGGGACGGCACTGCTCGGCTCCCAGCTCAGCGGTGGTGCCCACCACTTGCTCCTCCGGCTCCACATCATTGGGATCACCAAAGGAGCTGAAGCTGGTCAAAGCGAGGTCCCAGTCAGCCCTCCATCTCACAGCAGCTGGTGGCAGATGATGAGGGAAGGAAACCGCAGATGCTTACGGAAAGCCTGCAGCAGCACCCCCTGGGTCTGCCCTACCAGTTGCTGGCAATCTAGCATTTAATCTTTGCATTTAACAGCCCTCCATCAACTTTTTCTTTCCAGAATTTGCCCTTAATGCCATTGCTGCCAGCACAAATAAACTTGGCAGCACCAGGGGAAAGGCTGGGAGTGTTCCCACAGAGTAACATAGTCTAGAGGTTGCCCCTGCACCTGAGGCTGGAAAACATCTGAAATGCAAGGATGGGAGGGGAGGGAGGAGGATGCCAGCAAAGAGCCGGCAGGCTGGGAGGTGGAGAAGAGAGACAACTGGAGAAGGAAAAGTGGAAGAGTGGGGCAAGTGTATAAAGTGATATTTATTCCAAACTGAAGAAGCCAGAGGTGGCGTTTCCTACAGAGAAAGAGGCAGTAGTTGAGAGAGTGGGTAGGGGCTTGCCATCCTTTTATTGCTGGGTTAGACACATTTACTGATTATCCGAAAGTCCTAGCTCCTGGACACATGCGACTTTGTGATGAAAGTTAAGGTTCTGGCAAAGAAAGGAAGGAAAAGAAAAGGTCTAGCCCTCACAGTTGTAGGGTAAACTCAAAACCTCAGGAGGCAAATTAAAACAACCCAAAACATACTCAGATTTTAGAAGCGGCATGGTTTCTGAAGCTGATTCAGAGTTTGCACACTAGGAGCTAACTACACCAACGGAGACTCTATATGCGCGTTCGCTTGTCAACATCTTTATCTTTAAAAGCAGCACTTCACTTTGCTACTAAAGAGACTTGTCACCCAGTCACGTCAGACTATAACATTTGTGTCGTGGTTTAACCCCAGCTGGCAACTAAGCCCCACGCAGCCGCTCGCTCACTCCCCCCTGGTGGGATGGGGGAGAGAATCAGAAGGGTAAAAGTGAGAAACCTCGTGGGCCGAGATAAAGACAGTTTAATAGGCAAAGTAAAAGCCACACATGCAAGCAAAGCAAACCAAGGAATTAATTCACTGCTTCCCATGGGCAGGCAGGTGTTCAGCCATCTCCAGGACAGCAGGGCTCCATCACGTGTAATGGTGACTTGAGAAGACAAACGCCATCACTCTGAATGTCCCCCCCTTCCTTCTTCTTCCCCCAGCTTTATATGCTGAGCATGACGTCATATGGTGTGGAATATCCCTTTGGTCAGTTGGGGTCAGCTCCCCCCTCCCAGCTTCTTGTGCCCCCCCAGCCTCCTCGCTGGTGGGGTGCGGTGAGAAGCAGAAAAGGCCTCGACTCTGTGTAAGCACTGCTCAGCAGTAACGAAAACATCCCTGTGTTATCAACACTGTTTTCAGCACAAATCCAAAACACAGCCCCATACTGGCTCCTATGAAGAAAATTAACTCTACCCCAGCCAAAACCAGCACAGTTTGCCTCTTGCCAGCAAGTTTTTCATTTCTGGCTCTCAAGTTCTAACCAAAACGGTAATTTTTCAATCATCAGAGAATGGGTCTGACACATAGGATTTAGTGCACCATAATTATGCCTGTAAGGTCAGAGAGTTGAAGTGTACTGAAAAAATAATAAGAAAGAAAGCTGGGCTAGAAAAATAACAGCTGGGGAAGTTGCTGGAAGAAAATATATGTATAAAAAGAGGCTTTTTATCTTTTAAACACTCAGATAATTTTGTCCAACTGCAGTAACGACTGAAACTTTTTTTCATCTCATTTTGAGCACACCTTTAAAACAAACCACAACAATGGATAAAGCTTCCTGCATCCACTTCCTGGTATGAACCATTCCAGTTCTTTGAAATAAATATGGTTTGTGTTATTTTTGTAAAGGTAATGTTTAATATCTGTCCCCCAGCGTGTAAATGTGTAGAATACACCAAAGATTTAACATCTGCTACAAATAATTTTACAGAGGATTTCAAGTTCTCTATTTTAAGATTATTAGGATATTGTACAGGTGGTCAAATTATTAAAATATGGTTTAAATTCAACACTCATGCATTTTCATAACATGTATTGGATTTTAAAGCCTGGAAGCCACATGTCAACACTAGAAAAAACAAGGCTGGCTTGCTGGAAGTTCAAACATTAAAGGCCACTTTCAAAACATTACAGACTTGCTACTCAGCATCACAGCTGTGGCAGCAGGCTGCTCTGCAGAAACACTTAGCAGCAACCCCTAGGTAGAGGTGATGTAAAAAGTCAAGGCAAGCTACTTTCCTTTCAGACAAGTGACCGTTTCTATGAGCGTTACAGTATTACTTTCTCTATCTCATACTGATTAAGTCAAGACCTTTACCAACTGATCTTAATTTTAATGTCTAACTTGATGTGCACGCTGCAAGTGTAATGCAGAATGAAAAAGGACACATACAACGTCAAACAACGGCTTTTGATCCTGTTTCTTTGTTCATAAAGTACTGTGAAAGCTAAACGGGGGAAAGCTAAATAAAGAGCCCTACTTACTCCTACTGGGTAAGACTCAGTATTTATTCCTATTTTGAGCGAGTCGCTTCTTAATGAATGAACAGGAACCTCTTGCCTGATGCAGTGACGTGGTGCAGAGCTCTGGGGACGCGGCTGGGGAGTTCGGGCCCCGTCTGGAAGGAAGTACATGATTCACACCAGCACGTGCAACGTGGAAACCGCTTCTGCAGCCTGTGGTTTTACTGGGCTGCTCTAAAGACCACAGAAAGTGGTTTTTAGCGCAGGCACTTTTGGGCCTTCTTTGGGGAAAGCACTAGCTGTACCGGTGCAAGAGAAAAGAGTTGCCTTACTCAATTGCCCCTGTCTCACGGTGTAGAAGGGGATGCTGTTACCTTGAGAAGCACCCTGCAGCACCACCCGAGCTCCTTGGGTCTGAGATCTCAGCTAGCACATCTGTTTTCCTCCCTAAGAGCTGGCATATGTCTTTGTGCTTCCAGGCGATCCCTGCGAAGGCACGATCCACAATCGGGAAAGGGAAGAGCACATGTGGGAAGGGGAGCTGGGATGAAACTCGGTGAAGGGGAGCCTCATGCTGCAGGCCCACCTGCTGTGAGCCATCCCCTTCGTAAATGTTTTATTTTGCAACACACATAATTTTGAGCACATTCAGGGTAACCACATCAACTACAGGACTCTTAACTGCTTGAAGTAGAATAATGTCAGACACAGCTGAGCCTGAATCAGAACAGGGTCAAAAACCATCTTGGAACAGAGCCGATACGAAATTCCATCTCCAGCATTGACTTGTAGAAATATTTCCATCCAGATTTTTTTTAAATACCATTATTAAATTAATTGAAAAAGTCAGTGAAAAACTAAAATTCACACGAGCCTTAGAAAGCAGTGTCACCATGCATGAGCACCACAGAACAAACCAGCCTGCAGTTTTGATGATCCGACCTCTCAATCACCTCCATATTGGGATGCTCAGAAAAGCAAATAATAGGATCATTGTCCGGTAGAACACCAAACAGAGCACTCGCAGCTAGAGCCAACAAAACCTTCAATTAAAATTATGCTAGACAAACCTGCACCATCCAGAATTTCTTTACTTGCCAGACAGGGTGTCAGCTGGGAACTGTTGGGATTCATACTTTGTTTTTACTCATAAGATCTCTGCAACAAGCCTCGTAGGAGATGAAGTTCATGTTCATAAAGATAGAAAATGTGCTTACCACAACAGCTGGGTAGAAGTCTATTGATAAAAACTCCACAGACTGAATTATTTCCTGTTAAAAAAAACCCTACTAAATTTCAATAGTTGTTAAAAGTAAATATTCCTCACATACACTCTCATACACCTCAGAGAGAAGTGGAAGAACATAAAAAAGTAAAAACTATAAGGGCAGGTGCCGAATCGACTATTGCAGAGCATCTCCTCACACATGGCACTACAACATTATCTCAAATGTGCTTGCTTCCTGCCACTTGGAAAAAACCCCAACAACCTGAGGGAGCTATGTTGGGGACTCTTAATTCTGGTTTCAGGTTGAAGAGTTTTGCACCAGCGCTTTCTAAGTAATGAACAAAAGAACTGCTTGTTTCTGACAGCATCCACAGGGTTTTTTGCAAGTATCTTGCAGGGTTTAGGGGTGGAAATAGCCAGGCGCAGTATTTTGTACTTGCTCACTGTGCTTATTCTGCACAAAAAATAGCTTTTTCAATCCAATTTGGAAGTGAGTTAAGCGGAGCAGCACAAAGGCATTCTTTGTGACCTGTGAGAATGTTGCTCAGGCCAGCAGGGAATAGCTAACCCACCTTACAACCTACTTTTATTTCACAGCAATGGTCTCAAACCATAATTTTATAGGACGGTCAGTGCTAAGGTTTTCTCTGCTGTGCTCTTACCTTTCCATACTGGCTGCTTCTGTTCTCATACAACCTTCCAGCTACAACCTTTCTACCCACAGGTAGGTTGTTTTTCTTTTTTTTAAGCAAGGCTGTACATTCACCATTCATCTGTTTAGTAATCAAATTGCTGCCTGTAGTGATCGTGACTCTATTAGATTTGTTCTCCCTTTTGTTAATTCCCTATGAAGCAGCAGATTGGCTTTAAAGTCTATAGAGCCTACGGAAAAAAAGACAGCTTTCATTTCAGCGGACCATGAAAAGGGATCCAAGTCCAAATCGGACTTAACAGAAGAATTCAAATATCAATCCTGAACGTAAGAAATATAGTGGGTTTAGTGTATGAAAGCACGCTGTAATCCTCTGATTAAAACACAGGGGAAGAACCCATGGTCTTTTCAGTAAATGCTTCTGTTAAGAAACTGCCCTTTGAAGGTACGTCACCATTCTTACAAAACATTTTCTACTTTAAAACACTTACCCAGGTGAGTACATAACATCCCATACAAAGAACATTTAAACAGTTGGTTATACAATTCTTTGAAAGTAAAAAACTTGACACTATAGCCCACCATTCAACATTTAACTTTCTTCCACATGTGTACTGTTCGGGGTCTATGGTGTTCTTCCCTCACTGAAGACATCTCAGGATACCTTGCTATCAAAGCAAAACAAGTGCTTTGCATTTTTATCCCTGCGAGTTAATGGTTTCCTACAGTATTTATTATATGGAATTCTCAAGTACTTTTGCTCACCAACTATTCTAGGATATCTATCAACAGCATCTCAGTGTTTCCTATAAAGTAAGAAAGTCTTATCTCAAAGCTCTGCTCTCACTCGGCTATATAGAGGTGCCCTTTAATGCTGGTTCTGTTATGTGCAGCAGCTGTCAGAACTTTTAGTCTAAAATATTGAAAGGGGAAAAAAATGCAGATCTGATTGCACTGAAAAAAATCATGAATCTCTCCTACTTTCATTTAATTCTTAGCTCATTTAGATTTTTCAATGTTTTAGACACAAAACAGAACATTTAAAAAAAATCAGAAAGAATATCTGAGGGTGAACAAAATGCTTGCCTTTTTTAAAAATCTTTTCATTACCTGCAACATTTCAAACATTTTCAAGTTTCACTATAATAATCCTATTTCTACTTTCAGCATCCTGATCCAGCTTTGTTCTTACAACTCATCTTGCGAGCACCCAACACGTCAGCAAGTCAGGTTCCAGGTACCTCAGCTTGTTCACCCACAAAATATACAGATACCAGCTGCATGTCGAATTGTCATTTACAGGGCTTGCCTAGCATTACTAAAGAAATCCTTGCCTGAAGTTGAGGCGGAAATAAATTCCTCCTTTATGGGCCATTAGAGTACTCACTTGCCTCAGTTATCACACTCTCCGACACGGGGGAGAAATGAAACCAGCAATCTCATCCTGAGCTTCCTCCCCTCCACGTTGCCATAATTGGGCACTGCCCTTTGGCAGGGTAGCTTTATCCGGGAAAAAGTGCCTAACGTCATTAAAGATGCAAACGTCTTCAGGCATTGGGTGGGGACCGAATTAAAGTTTGCAGGGCAAAATTCCAGGATTTTCCTATATTTTGCTTACTTGACTTCCCAAATGTTTTAATACAGTTTTTGGCATGGAAATTGTAAAATTACCTGTCCTGAGGTTCTTCCTCTGAGGCTTTGGCAACAACGCAGTTTGCAGGGTGGAGCCTAAGGTATTTGCTGCCAGTATGAGAAGGCTGGATCCAGAGCCATGCAGTAAGATGAGGAGACCTTCCCACAGGAAGGGGGAAGAGACGTGCATCGTGCATTGGTGTCAAGGATGGATTGACAAAAGAATAAAGCTCTTTTCTACCTCATCTCTGTTGTGCAGTGGGAACACAGAGGTACCTGAACAAGGTTCAGGGAGCACGTTCCTGGGTAGGAGGCAGTCACTGAAAGCAACCTTTGGGACACAAGCTTCAACATCCCCTGCTTTCATGCCACAAAAGGCTTGGGCTCCAACAGGAACATTTGGGCTCATGCTTTTGTGCACAGTACCAGTGTTTCTGCTGATGGCACACAGGAAGGAGAAATCGTACATCATGTCAAATCCAGAAGGAACATAATGGGACAGAGAAATGCTCGGGAAGCAGAGCAGGGCATAATGTTTTCATGCTGGATTTTCAAAAGATTGCAAGACTTTTCTTACTGGAGAGTCATTGCACTGTATGTGACCACAACCACCACAGGGGAAATGAAAGCAGAATAGCAGCAATATTGCTGTTTTGGGCATTCAAACGTGGAGGTTTTGTAACAAATTCAAATAAACCCCAGATTTCCTGGCTTGGACATTACCTTCTAACTATGTCTGTACAGTCCTGTACTCCTACACCTGTGACCTGAACTGCACAGACACCAACATGTTACAAGCCAAAAGCTAAGGAGCCTCATTAAAAAGCACTGTGATCCCAGGACTTAAGAATTAGGTCAGGCACATCACCTTTTGAGTCAGAGCCTTCGAGGAAAGAGAGAACACGTCTCCCTACCAAATATATTCTGCAGCATGATAAAGCAGATTAGACTTGAGAAGAGGCTGTGTCCTTGGTTTGGAAGGCAACATTCTTCAGTGGAAGACAGCTCAGTGTTGTCTGAAAAAAACCAGTAGCAAGTGGCTTAGGTGATTTGAAAACTGGAAAAAGAAAACTCTTTCAGTCTAATAGTTTACTCTATCTGGTTTCATTATTTGCATTTAGCCCAGTACCTTAAGGAAACAAGTCTTATGCAATCACATTTCAGACATGCAGGCAAGAATGCACTTCTTCCCCAAAGCTTTTAAAGCCATCTGCCACATTTGACAAAAGAGTTTGAAATTTGTACGCTCCTACAAGTATTACAAAAACCAGCAGCTGTTAGAAACAAAGAAAACCTTATTGCAGGCTCTTACTAGATACTGGAGAGCATAGAAGAAAAAAAAAAACCAACAACTTAGCAATGTTCAAATACAAAAAAATCTTCAGCCAACGCTCACATCTTATGAGATATTCGGGCATCGTTACTTCTGATGCTCCCAGAACTATTTGTTTTAAGGGGGGAATATGAGCGACTTCATACATCAAATCATGGAAAAAGACAGAAGGAATTTTAAATTAAAATATCTTCTTTCACTGCCCTATAGTACTTACGGTGTACTGGAAAAAGCTGACATTTCGAATTTATACAGCACAATCCAGCTGATAGTGATGAGGGAGAGTCTTACTGACTATACGGTGTGCACATGCCCTGACCTATAGAGTTTCACACCAGAGAGAACAACTACTACGGCACAAAGCTTGACCTCATCTGTGATGTGGATCACAGAAATGTACCTGGATACACAGGGTGAAACCACTCGCTCAATCGTATCCAACAGGAAAAGCACCACATCCTACGTCAACATTTCCAGCTACCGAGAGCTATCACACCCTTTGAAGCAAGAATAACTCGCCTTCGGAGCATTCTGCCAATACACCAGCTTTCAGTCTTTCTAATTTCATCTTCCAAGTTGCTAGAGTGTTTTGTTTGCCACTTTTATTCAAGGTGTTTAAGAGTATTCTCATGCCTCAGCATAAACCCAGGTAGTAAAAAGTGAATTATACTTCAATGGATAACTGTTTTGAAACATGGCAAACTGCATGGGTGATAAAACCATTACTAGAAGTATATTTACAGTTCCTGTAAGAGCCTGCATATTTATTATTAAAGATATTTCTTGTTATGTAATTTATTATGAATCAAAACACATTCAGTACACAAGTAAGAAAATGGTGCAGCCAACGTGCAACTCTTTTGGAGCAACAGAATTCTCAGCCCGGATCACGCATACAAACAGGTTTTAATTAAAATGCTGTGTGGAAATGGGAACAACAACAAACAAACAAACAAACAGAAGGAACCATGTCCTGCACTTCATGCTTCAGTTTGTTCCAAAATACAGTACCACTTAAAGCAACAGTTGCTTATCTGTAATTATATTAACAGAAATTTAAATCAATGTCTTAACCGATACGCAACTTGGTATCCACATCAAGAATATTGTACTACCGTTGAAACTGCGATACAGCGTGCAGTTAAAAATTTCCAAAACCAGAAGCTGTAGTGGGCCAGCTGAAGCCAGGAGTTACCTGCTTCAGTGGATGTTGACTAAGCTGACCGCTTTCAGACCTGAAGGGATGACAGTTCTGTTAAAGGAACACACTGTTCAAAAAAGTCCACTGGGCATCCGGTGTTAAGTCAAAGTAAAGCTCAGGAGAGAACTTTGAGGCTGTTATCCTTTTGTTCCAAAAGGATAAGCTACATGCAATTTAAGGACCTCTGTGCAGTGACACCACCAGCAAATTACCTGGTAGCAACAGAAATACTATCTTGAACACCATTTTCTTAAACAAAATGTTAAATTAAACAGAGGATATATACAAGTCAGAATTGCATGCCAATGCTGAAAGTGTTAGCAACTTTCAGAGAATTTTTTGAGACACTTTCTTTAACTTTTACTTTCCTCTAAAAATCACAAACTCTGCATAAGAGACCTTGTTCTATTCCTACTGCTGCCAGCAATTCAGAGTTTTAAAGTGGACAGATTAAAGCTGTTTGCCCCAGCAAATCCAGCTGAAGCAGCTTGCGAGCCTACCACCCTGTTTCACCAGGAGAGGTTCCCACTACGGTCAGAGATCCGACAGCAGGGAATGCTCCTGCACCTCGTCTCTACGGCGCCTGATCAAGGTCTGAAGCTGAAACTGCCAACAAAAGTGCAACCGGGAGCTGCAGCGTCTGAACGTGGGCTCATCTCTCTTCCTGCCAGATCTGCAGGCAGCAGCAGCACCCTGAACGCCTGTGACCGTCTCCTCGGTGAATCCAAGTCACAGCCCATCCATGCAGTTCTAAACAGCTCCACGTTCCTGCCTCCTACTAATCTGTAAAGCAAGCTTATTTTCCACTAGTAAGTCTTTTAAAGGTATTGACCATACTTTACGTACTATATTTTCTATCACCATGTGTAAAAAAAACGTGTGTGCACACATATATTGGTATCATTCATACATACACACACACAAAATTATATATATTTATGTATGTAAAAAGATGCAGAGTGTACTTTCTCCATCACAGACAAATCTTTAAAGAGGATCGAATATTAAAAAAACTTTTATGCCTCAAAATAAAGTAAAAAATAGGTGTTCTCATTAGATATAGACAGAATTCCTTAACGGCATTTCCTCTTTTACATATAAAAGGTATACATTTAGGTAAGACAATCCCTTCAGGAGGAGAAAAAGAAGTTGCTTTTCATGTTCAAGATATTTTTCCTAAAATTGCTCCAAGAAGACAGTCTCCCAAGCCATGCAGAAGAAATATATGTGTTTGTAGTGATGAATTTGAAAGTAACAAAAATGAGTGCAGAAGTAAAAATCTACTGGAATTTATTCCACTTTTAAGGAAACAACTACAATTCAAAAATGTCCTTTACAGAAGAAACTGAAGTTTATGAAAGTGCAGTCTGCGTCATAAATGTCCTCTTTAGATATAGATATTATTATGAATTTCATTGGTTGTCAGTAACTTCTTCAAAATCTTTGTGCTTTCGGATACATCCTAGGAAAAGGAAGAGATAATCAGCATTAGCCACATTGCTGGTAACAAACCAAACCAAACCAGTCTCACTGTCCTCTATTCCAATTTTTATTACTCTGAATATCAGTTTGATTAAAATGTTAACCGTGAGCAAAACTCAGGTCTTCTGAATGAAGGTATCTAGAGACCTGCTAAAGGCTCCAAATGAATCTGCAGTTCAACCACAGAATGGGATTTGTTAATTTGCATTCCTCCTCTCTTGTATATGAGAGGAAGAGCCTGCATATTTGCTGTTGTTTTCCTTCAGAATTTAAACATTTATGTACTAGTCTGTTAGATATATTTAGCAGACCAATATAAGCTGTAATGAAAACTAACTCGCAATTCCCACATTTAAAGCTGAAATAAATACTTCAGTACACACAAACCTCTTCTGTCATTTAAATGTAAGTTCAATTGGCAAAACTGAGGAGAGTGTTTTGAACCAACTATACTTCAATTAAAAACGTTTCAGAAAGAAGCAAAACATTCACTTTAGTAGCTACAATGCCATGATTTCAGAGCTGCTTGATTAGTGCAAAACTGTTAACAATCATCTTTAGAAATTCAGTCTTTTAATTCCAGAAAGAAGTTATGGGTCAAAATAGATTTCTTAAGAAGCTTTCACATATCGCACAAGACAGCTAGATGCAGAAAACTGCAGCTTAAACAACCACAAGAAATTACTCCCTGGTATACTAATACCGCTACAACAGCCTGAAAAGTCAGAATGAAGTTTTGAGGGAAGCTGTAGATTCCCTATTTCTAAGCAACCCATGAACAGATGTAAATAGTTACAGCAGGTACTATACCAGAAATCATTGTCCTCTTCCAATAAAGTCTGTACATTTCTGTATATTACATACATCAGCCTTTTCAGGTGGAATCCTCATAGGGGCACATCAACAGCAGAATGCAAGAGATGAAAGACAGACCAAGATAGACCAAACCTCCCATTAATTTTTAAATATGACATTTTACCTTGACTAAACTCTTTAGGATTTTAGAAGAAAGCAGAGGCTTGAATGCTTCAATTGTAACCGTGTCCAGTTTGATGACATCGGTGTAGCACTGATACAACACTGCAGGAATCTGCCATACTTGACAGTAACTCAAAACTAAACACAAGTCAAAAGAAAATGTGTGTTACATTCAGCAGAGAAGGAATCTCAGTTCTGTGTATAAAATCACATTTGTTATGGCCAGAACTTCAAAAGCATGAAAGTTTATAAGTTAACTACTCAGGATCCTGACTGCTAGACCAGCCATCCCTTGCTCCTCAGGTACACAAGAAAATAACCCACCAAAAATTAGTAAAAAGCAGTTGGTATTTCTTCCTGGCAAATACCTTAACTGGAAACTGTACATTATTGGTAAACAAAAATAGTATGAGCTTCTGTAAAAAAACAAACAAAATTCCAAAACACAACCAAACATAAAAACTCAAAGTGCAAATGAGATTAACTTTTGCTAGAAAAATCATCCACTTTTAGCTCCTGCCAGACAAGTTTTTCCTCATGATGCTACCACTAATTTGATACTCTATAATGAAAAGCCTCAGTTTTTTATTGCATTACATAATAAAACTGAATCTTTTGCATGAGGTTGCTCAGTAGCACAGTGAAACCTACTTTACCGGTAATAAGCCGAAAGGACTTTATGAGCCTTAGTTTGAATGCTCAAATGAAAACAACTCCTAATAAATCCTATTTAGTTCATAAGTAAAACGCCCCCAAAACCCAATATACAATAGACTTTGTGAGACTATACTGAAGAATGTGCTAGTACTTCTGTCCCGCACATAAGGGGAAAAAGAATTTGTGGGTGGGTTTGAAATTTGTCCCTATCTTACAAGGCAACATGTAAGATGTGAAACTGTTAGGAATTAATTTTCAAAAAGCTAACTTGTTAGCCCATTCACATAATTAAGTACAAATTCTAACTGCAATGGGATGCTCTTCAAAGTGAACTTTGTGTTGCCACCAGCAGCCTTGTAAATAATTGCAATTGCGAAATACCAGCAGCAGGAAGATCTCGCACAATGTTAGGTTGTTCCAGCAGTGGGCAGCAGATCTGCTCTTTGAATTCTTTTGTCTTCAAGGCTTTCAGAAACGGAGATGGAAGCGTTAAAGTGGATTCCTGAGTTTTATATTCAGCTACAGGACACGTTGAAAGAATGGTTACTTGCAAGCCCTCCTTTTGCATACAGCCAAAAACCTGAAATGAAAATGTTAATACATAAGCAAAATTTACCTTCTCACAATAGCAGTGTAAAACCACAAAGATTCATTTCAGTTTCAGTGCAGATGACAGATGGCAGTTTAATTCAGATTTGCAGGACTAACTAAAATTTGAATCACAACCTTCAGGTAGAAATTTCACGTGTCTTGCTCTTAGGATGGAGATAAAAGACCCCAAAGAACAGCTAACATATTTACCAAGTCTATTGGTTTCCTTGAGAGGCTTTAGGTTTTCAGCACTTTCTATTCACCTGCAAATATATTAAGACTTACTGTTTTTATTAATGGTGACTGTAGAAAGGAAAAGGACTCCAAATAAAACCAGGCTGCTTATGACAGGAAGGCAGCTTGCTAAGCTGCAAGACATTTGAAATTGAAATCGTGCTCCCCAGATGTTCTACAGTTCTTAAAAAGAGTTTTTATTTTAAATACTTCGATTCTATTTAATGATATTCAAGTTGAATTGAGAATTGAGAAAAAGAACCTTATTTTTTTCCAAAGTTTTCCTCAAATTCAAAGAAATGAGTTTCAAAAACATTGTATAAAACATACTTTTGAATCCATTGCATGCTGTCACAAAACACCAACATGCTGCACAGCCTTCCACTGTTTTTAAAGAATGTATGTCAAAATGAGGAGAAGCACGATAAACCTGCACCCTCCCTTTACACTGTTGTTCTTCAGATTTATGATCAATAAGGAATTAGGGAATTTGGTAAATGTTATAGAAACTCGCATGTTTCTGTATATGGTACCAATCACAGAAGGGAAGCTGACTGTTCCCTCACATCAGCGTCTTACCACTGTAATATAAAACTGACACAACTTTTGAGAAGCACACATATTTTCAATTTACAGTATATTTACTGGAAACACTGGCTGGTGTGCATTACTGCGGAACTTTAGTCTGTATGTTCTCATTTTGTCAGTGATCACTTACTGAGAAAACACACACAGAAGTAAAAATCTGACTCATGGAGACTGTGAAGATGCTCAGTCAATCAGAATTTATGAAGCATACAGAACAGGTCTGTAACACACACTAAGAGCAGAAGATTACCAGCACAACAATTCTGCTGTATGTTTAAAAATATCAATAACCATGACATCTAAAAATACTCAAGCACATTGACTTGGTAAAACTGTACGCTCCTACTGTTCATGAACACTCGCATTTGAAATAAGACATATGTGCAAACAGCTGGAAAAACACAAATGGAGAAGATAACACAACCATCTTTCTTGTGTAATCCCAGTTTAAATGAAGTGCAAGAATGCGTGGAATACAGCAAACCCAAAATGTTTTAGGTCTTAGGGTTTCTAAACTTTGAAGTGAACCATTACCCCCCACCAAAGTGAATTAAACTCTTCAACGAACTATGGAACTACAAAAGGCTAGTTTTCCACAAACTTAGGTCTGAAATCCCTGTATCATTCAGTGAAGTTACCCTGGTTTTCCATCCTCTTTGCCTTGCCATGATCTCTCTGGCTCCCTCACGCCGAGATGCTTGTATGGTTCTCCCTCGCAACCGAGCAATCCTTCCCATGCACTGTCTGGGCCAGCTGGCAGGCTGGACTGAGCAGGCATCACTCAGCTCAGGCTGAGGACTTGCTCTCAGCAGACACACCGCTTTTTATCTCACTCTTTGTATCTCTAGCCACAGCCTTACACAACTTCAGCGTAACATAACAGCTTTAGACTCTCTGCTTGTTCATCAGATTAGCAGAGGTTTAAAGGAAGGTAGGTTACCAGACAGCAAGACAAAATAAGCCATACTTCCTTGAGGCTAAGCAGTGACCCAAATCCATAAAGAAAATCAATAGACAGAACATTCTCCCCGTGGCTTTATCTTATTAAAATCAACACGATGATATTTGGAGGGACCTGAAGGACCCAGTGGCGTTCATGTACCTGAACGATGCTGGGGTAAGGCACTCAGCATACTAAGTCTACGAACAAAAGGGACAGATACTGCTTTGGAGGCACCTTCCTTTAGAGTTCCTCCTTGTGAAAGAAACAGAACACACCCATTAGTGAAGATACCATCCATCATGAGTTTCATAACAGATTTGTCTGCTGATCCTTTGGCAGCCGTACAAATGCAGTTATGTTGTTATTTTTAAGGAAGGATTCTCCCAGAGCTGAAATAAGCCATAGAAAACTTATCAAAAGAGGAAAACGGTTTGGAAAGTAGTTAAGTGCAACAAGATTGAAACTGTTCAAAAGAACTAATTGCACAAAGTTGGTAAGTTACAGCAGATACAACTGGCAGCATCTAGAAAGGAATTTCACAGAATCTGCAGATAGTAAATTTGTTCATTGGTTGAATACTTAAGAAAGCCACAGGGAAAACAGTTACTTATAATGCTGTCACGTTTAGACTATCCGAGAGGAAGAGGCACTTGCACTAAGTTGAAGATCCCCACCCCTAAGATTTCATTGCTCAATTTTTGTCTTGCCAGTTTTACCTTTTCGAGCCACTGGAACTGTTGATCCTCAGCAACGTAGCAACTACACTGGCACAACAAAACCTTTAAAAAAAAAAAAAAAGTTGCGTAAGCAAGTGGTTTAAAGAGCACAACAACAGCTCATAATCACGTGTAAAGATGATGCGACTGCAGTCAACAACTTGTTCAGTTTTCTTGGGCTTCTTCAACCCTATTTCAACAAGAATTTTTCATTCACAACTGATGCAAAGCAATCAGCTTGTCATATATCTTCTTTGTACTGAATTTCACACGCCAGAACTTCAAATAGTTTTAGTGAGCATAACGACCCTTCAGATTTTTGATGAGATTAATCCAGAATACTGCAGCCTTAACGCTTTGTTTGCCCTGGGCAGGGTAGGGGGTGGATGAAGGTTGCTCTCTTTTTCAGAAAGCTAAAATATATAGGAATACATGCATAAGTCACTTACTGTCGGATCGGATATTAATCGGTAGAACAAACAGAAAGAATCTGTTGGGAGGACATTTGTTGTGTGGGATGTTCGACACCACTCATTCCACAGCTTCACAACTCCAACCACTTCCCAACAGACAGAATCCAGAATAAAAGAAGACAGGAAAGCTGCAAAAAAAAATAAATACTGTTCATTTGTAAAGAATAAAATCTCTGTTCTACAAATAAATACCTGAACTGAATTAGATTATTTCTTTGCAATCTCAGTTTAAAGAAGTGTAGTAACTTATTTTTATCAACATACATTTATTGACCAAATCCAACAAAGATCAAGAATGTGAGTAACCTCACTGTATCAAGACTTAAAAAATAAAGAGCAGTTCTACATATAGAGATCCCTAACATCAAAACTATATATTATGAGGAATTATATCACTACAGTCAACTTTGATTCCTTTAGTATACACTAAGGATGTAAATATTAAGTCTCTAATACTTCTTGACATACCAGATATAACAGATTTCTCAAAAAAAAAATTTAAAACAATCACTGAACCAGCAAGGCTATTACACTGGCTCTAGGAAGCAGAGACAGGAGTATGCATGACTTAGTGGCAACAAGAGATCCTAAATCAAACGTTCATAAATCAAATTCCTGTCAAAAGTTACTGTTAAACAAAAGACAGATCTAAAATATCTGTAACTATTTTTCAAGGAAAAATCTGAACAAATCAAAAACAAGTTTGCAAAGTTAACTTAGATATCATCTAACATCATCTAGATGTGACCTAAATGTAAGGCTTAAAACTTCTTTATATCCACAGTGAAAGAGCTATTAAAAAACTCAAGACCTTGGTAAGCGTGTGTGGGAAGGGGAGAGATGTTTCGACTCTAGGCCTAATGAGTAAATAACCACCTCACAAAAGAGGGCATTTTGAACAAGTAGGGAACTAGAATGTGAAAAAGGGACTAACTGATCAAGAAAACATTAAAAAAAAAGATCACTGTTCATTAGAAATTAAAGAAATTACACCTTATTGACCCATAATTGTACATCTTTGACAGATCCCTATTTCAAAACACTAGATTGCACTGAGCAACTTGCTACAATTAGAAGGAAACTTTTACCAATTAACAAACAATCCAGGAGAGTCTACCAAACAAAAGTCAGATAAAGGAAAAGGAGGGTTGCCCCAACTAAAATCCAAAAGCAAAACATACTATGCTTCCGCCCTTCAACTGAAAGTATATCATTTTACCACGATTTGACAGGAGGAATAAGCAGGTGTTACAGAACCTGTGTTTTACATGTACAGACTAACTTTGGTTTTCTCTAGACAGCTCAGCTGCCTCAGGGTTAAAACTCTGCTCCCTACATGAAGAGCTGGACACCCTTAAGGACCATTCTTGCAGCAGAGACCAACAGACTATGGCAAAGGGACTGCCCTGGCACACTTACATTTTCTTCCAACCTCCTGCTTTCTCAAATTTAGCCAAGAGCAAAAGAACAATGGCATTTTAGAGTCTCAGACGGTGTGTTTTTGCAGTTTGCACCACCCACCTGCAGCGTTATGTCCTATCGCTACGATAAATTTAGAGCACACAAACGGCTCGTCGGCAGAGCTTTCCGTAGACGCGCCCGACTTCAAGGTCCAAAGGACGTCGATCTCCCTGGTAAAAGAGGCGGAGGGAAGTGGAGCGGCGCTCCCCCTATCCAACCCGGCCCAGGCCTAGGCCCAGGCCCGGCCGCCCCCGGGGATCCGCCGCAGGGGACGTGGGGGAGGCCGCACCACAGCGGCGAGGAGAGCGGCCGGGGCGCCCCGTGGGGCCGCTACCTTTTCTTCTCCAGCTCCCTGCGGATCTCCCGGTCCTCGGGGGTCTCCTCGCGGGCATCCTCCGCCAACTCCTCATCGTCCACGCCGGCGCGGGACGGCGCCACCACCACCTCCCCGAAGAAGGTCGCCATGGCCGCCGCCCCACCACTCACCCCGCCGGGCAACGCGCCTGCGCGCCGAGACGCTCTGGTTCGCCGGCACCACCGAGTTCCGCTCCGCCTGGCGACGCTCTGGCTCCGCAGACCATAGAGCGGCCGCCGGAGACTCCGCCGGTGGCTGCTGTCGCGGCCGGGCCGCCCGAGGCGGCCGCTTCTACCGCCGGGCCCCCGGAGAAGGCCCGCCCGGCGGCGGCGCGGCCTGCTGAGCCCCCGTCCCGCGGCACGGCTTCTCCCGGCCTCAGCGCAGGCCTCGTCCCTCCGGCGCAGCCCGCGCAGCGGCAGGAGGTTCTGCTTGACGGGGCAGCGGCCAAGGGGAGAGGCGGCGGCGACGGCTAGGAGCGAGAGCGGGGCGCAGGCGGGGGACCCCCGGCAGGGAGGGCACAGCCTCCCCCTGCCCGAAATGGCACGGGTACCCCCCTTTGAAACGGAGCGGCCCGGAGCAGAGCCGCTGCCCAAATACAGCGAGGTTAAACATACCAGACATGGGCAAAGGAGAGTACAGTGACGTTACAGCTTTATGAATAGCTTTACTTTGGTCCACTTCTACGTGTACATCAGAAAAGCCTTCACTATTGAAGAGTTTGACTCTCCTACACTTCTGTCCTGCACTTCTAGTATTCTCCTCTGTTCATGCTGCCCGTTAGCCTTGTCACTATCTCACATCCAGGTCCTGCTTTACAACAAACAAGCAAACCCACCCCTCTGCTCCCCCCCAAAAAGACCCCCAAAACGGCTTATAAATGCATCGCATTAAGCAGGTTTAAATAGAGACACTACTTTTACAGGTCTACTACATGACATTACTTCCCTGAGTACAGCTAGACCAAATAAAGAACACTCACTGATTAAAATTACCAGGAAGATGAAAGAACTGCTTCCTGCAAGGCTTAAAAGAGACAGTTCTGATAAGAGTGAGCATGCTCATTTAAATAAATTAAAAAAAAAAAAAATTCAAACTCTCAGAGGGTGAAAGAGTAGAAGTCCCTTTCCAGTTCAATCATTTCTCCTCCTACTGGCTCTTTGGAACCTGTCTGTCTGTACAAAATTAGGAAATCCAACATGGCATTTGCTTTGCTTAGAAAATAAAGCGTTACGGTCCCTTGGCTAGTAATTCCCTCTCGGATGTGTAAATTCTCCCAGCTCTCGGGGATGGCCGTGAACATGTAGAGCAAGAGTGCGGTATGACAGAGAATACAGCATCTGAAACACGGTGAGAAAGAAAACCACCTTTTTAAATCTAAGCCTGAATTAGAAATAGGAACCTACCAGCCCAATTTTAGCTGTTTCAACTTAAGATTAACAAAAAACTCTGACGTTCACTTAAGAGCTATGATACCAGTATTTATTCCTACACTGGAGCTTGTACTCCACAGAACATTGATCATAAGCAGCTGCTGAACAATGCATTCAGTTTATGGAGAATATAAAAATACCAGTTGACTTACTCTCTTTTAACAAAGTTGCCCCTAAAAGGTAAGGTACACAAAGCCACCTCGAAGTTTCATCACTAAACACAGCTGTGTTCGTATTTTAGAAACCAACATAAAGAATTCAGATAAACATGTATCTCGAATTTACAAAATTCTACTGTATCGTATTAAGGACCATGCTCTAAATAAAATTCCCAGGGCAAGAATGATACAAACTAGGTTATTTTTGGACTTCATACAGAAGTTTTAAGGGAAAACAAAAAGTATTTCTCTATATCGAGATAACATTCTAGATACCAAAATGATGAAGTACGCCTTGTGGCACATCATGTCAGCAACGCCATTGGAGAAGCAGTTCTCGCTGCCCGCCGATGAGCAGCGTGCGGGACTCCCTTTTCCATTACTTCACTTCCGTTTGCACAAGCAGCTCTGGCATTAATGACTGTGATTACGCAGCTGCACTCACTTCCCCCCCCCCCCAACCCTTCCAGATGCTACCACCAGTCCAATCTGCTGGAAAACTAATTCACAAACTGCTATTTCAGTTAAAATGCACTGGGTTAGGATAACTCTAATATTCTAACATACCTCCTATTGAACAATGAGATGAGGAATCGCTAAATCTTACTAAGTGTGAGGAAGGGACCCAGCAGAGCCGAGGGAGGAAACCTACAGCGCAGAGTGGGAAGGAGCGGAGGTCACCAAGCGCCGGCTGTTGGACTGAAGGCGGCGATGGTGGGGCTTCCGCCAGCACAGCTCCAGGGAGAGGCCAGGTCAGAGCTTGGAGGTGCTGCGCGTTCTTGTCGTTGATACACGGCCAACCAAGAATTTACACATTTTTTCCTGGAGGCATTTTCTCCTATCTTCTATACGCAAGAATTATTTCTTGTCAACAACAGCCACCTCAAACATTTTCAAAATAGGAGATGTACTGCAACAATCAGAAACTGGTAAGGTTTAATCAATGACAAGTCTAACATTAAAGCACTTAAAAGTTTAAATATGGAAGAACAACAGAAACGTAGCAAAAAGGTCTGGAATGTAAGAATCCTGCACCTCGAGCTTTTCACGCATAAAGAAAACAGAACAAGTGTTTTGTTTGTTTTTCTATTTTATAAAGAAAACACACAAAAACCCTTAGGCCCAAGAGTTCACCTGCATTTCATATTCTTAAGTTTACAGTATAGAAGTCACATTAATGATGATAGTACTACCTGTCAGCATAAACCCTCTCTGCACCAGCACCAACATGCCTTCTTAATTGGCAAATACGCTTTTTCACTGGTAACTGGTTCTAGTTGCATGTTATCAGTAATGGAAGTACAGAACATTTAACATCTGTACTAATACAAGTTGTAAAGTTATTAGCCTAGTGACCGTTCATTACTCTTTTGATGCAATGCTACATTCCGCCAGATTTTTATAGTGTATAGTATTATTTATAAGCCTGTTACTATTGGATAGGATTTCATACAGCATTAGAGATGTCTGAAATCTGTTCTTGAATGTTGTATGACCTAGGTAGTATTCCATTGCAGCACCCATAACAATAATACTCAACATACTGCTATTAACCTGTTGCGCAGTGTTTTAACATTTCTTTTAACTCTTGTTATATGTAATAAAATACCAGTAAAGACAAAAAATTGCCCCTATAATGAGGCACATTTTGGCATCTGTGCTAAATGCTGCTACATGGGCAGGCAAGTGCAAGTCAAAATATGAAAAGGAGAAAGTCATCATCTAATCACATTCATAACTTTTTCATAGAAAAATATAAATATATTCCCTGAAATGTAGGACAAAGAAGAGCCAGCATCCATCATGAGTTCTAGTGCTATTACCATAAAAAAAAAAAAAAGGTGGGCTGGCTTTTCCTTTTAAGGTTACGTTTCGCAATTTACATCATCTAAACCTCTGTCATCGTCGTCGTCACAATCGTCGTATCTCACAGTCCGTCTACCGCCGTTCCGAGTTCTTATTTTAGAACGCCGATTAGCTCTTCTATATTTGGTGTAATCCAAATCTTCAGAGTCATTTTCTTGGTTAGGTTTCCAACGTTTCCTTCGCTGGGGTCTTCTGGAAGGCTTAGGCGAGTTGGAATTGGTAATTTCTTTTCTAACGCTTTCTGATTTCCTTTTCCTCTTTCTTGTTTCTGTGGCATCGCTATAGATACTGTTATCAGTTCCAGAGTCTGAATCAGAAGAACAATTGAAACTGGCTTTTGAACTTCCTGCAGTCCCAGGTGCTTCCACACTCTCTGATACTGAGCTTTTTTCATCTTTCTTCCCCCCTGTTTCAGATTCTGCTGTTTCTTTGAAGTCATCCAACAATTTTGATCTTTTGAAAGAAGCTCTAGATTTTTTATTTGGTACTTCTCTGATATTTTTAGTTTTGTGTTTACCCAAGTCAGAATCTACCTCCTCTTCAGAGTTGCTCGTACGATGGTTGTGGGCTGAAGCTGACTGACTAGAACTTCGCCAACTTCTCCCATTTTCCATCTTGTGGTTTGTGGAATTCTCCTCTGAAGAGTCGTATTCGAGATTTTTAAGAGCTGCAGCACAGACTGTTTTGCGTGCCTGCTTGTGGTTATCATCATTCTGCTTTTGAGTCACTTTTACCTCTGCCTCAGATTCCGTTTTTTCGTTCTCAGACTCACTAATGTATTTTCTTTTAGGAGCAGATGATTCAGGGCAGGAAAGTTTTTTTCTGCCAGAAAGCTGTTCTTTCTCATTTTCAAACTTTAAGCAAGCATCTATCTCCGAGTTGCCAATCAGTTTCTTTCTGGATGCTGCAGACACATTGCCATGAAGCTGCCTTCTGTTCTTTTTTACTGTGTAAACACTTTCTGAGCTTGATAATTCTTCCTTTGTATCGCTCATTATCTTAATCTTATTAGCTGCCAAAGTGGCACATCTGCGTGGATTTTTCTTCTCAGTCACATTAGACAGCTTTATGTGTTTCTTGTAGTTAATGATACATGTCCTGCTCCTGAGCACTTTTGCACTTTGTCCAGTCTCCTCAGATGTTGATTCTACAAAATAAAGATTTGCAAGTTTTTTAATAACGTACATTCCTGAAATAATTTGTTTATTAAGCACAAAAATTACCACCTTTAAGAAAATACACAAAAGCATATTTTTTTTTTTATTTCAACTGTTATGTGCAAGTTACCTTAAGCCTTTACTAAAACTACAGTCAGCCAGTCCCAGGCATACTTTTAACTCTCAGGATTACTCTTTTGCTTTGAGATAATGAAAGGGTTTGAAAGTAACATTCTTTAGCGTCACTCTAGTTATCAGGTTAGAAATCACAAATTATCTAACTTAGCAAACCAATGCTTTCATATTACTAATACCTCTATCATTACAAGCTATCATTTTCTTACTAGAATGAACTTTCAAAACTAATTATTACACATTTTAAACCTTTTTATTCTAAAAAAGGGATATTATTTTATGTAAACACAAGCCTTGGATGGATTTCACAATTTTAGAATTGTTTCACGTACATAGAGAACATTTAAACCATTCAGTTCCTTAGTGACTTAAACAGTAAGATTGCTTCTAACAGCGAATCTTCCATTCAGTATTTTTAATACAGCACCTGCTTCTTATGTTGGGTTTTAAAACAAACATGCAAGCTGTAAATAATGTGAACGACGCTACGAAGATCAATGGTTTAAACTTTTACCTTCTAAATAAACCAGAATTACTCATAGATGTCAATAAAAATTAATAGCAGAAGTTCTTTAAGTAAATGTATTTGCATGGACTTGATAAAAAAACAACAAAATTTTGCGGTTTTAGCAGAAATGTGTTTTGCAAAGTTAGTTTTCCCAAGATTGTGGTCCATCTCATATTTCTTTGTAGCTGTTACTGATTTTATGAGTGAAATGGATAAACATGTGCTCCATTAAAGCCCTACATTATATTAGCCTATTATCTCCTGATAACAGTCAAATTCTGTTCTAGCTTAAACTCATTACTTTTGATGATTCTCTACCTGTACTCAGCAAACAGAGGGAAAATCATGGCAGCTGCTATATATTTGCAGAATATATATATAGTATTTTGTCAAGTAGTTTAGGGAAACAAGAGGAGTTTAAAGAGGGCATGCTCCCTCGTCTTCCTTTACAGAGGGATGAAACAAGCTTGTCTTGCTCATGGCCAAATGCCTTCTGAGAATGACAGCCACCCAGACACAGGAACTGTGGGCCTGAGACTTAAAACCGAGTAAGGTTCGGTCCCTTGCTCCTTCTGGCCAGCTTAACCAGAAGTGTTAACACTGCAAGTCATTCGTACTTTCTTGTTCCCCAATTCCTCGCCTGTGAGGTAAGGATAGCGCAACATTTTCCCTAAATTCTGACAAGAATAAATGCAATGAAAATGAATTCTAGAAAGTGAAAAAAAAATATTATGAGACACGAATTCAAATGTCCATCTTGAATTCCAATATTAAAAATCTGTTCAGATACCAAATCTGGTCATTATTTCAATGTCTATCCTTTTATGTACTACTCAAGTATATTCCTATTCTGACATTTCCAAAGAATAATTAGTTTACTGTCTTTTCTAACAGTTTCCATAAATTATACATGAACACTACTATTGTTACTATTTGTACTCTGTGATTTTATGGCCAAAACATAACACATTTCTGCTGAATACTGCATAATGTTATATAAAAGGTGAACTAATTCACAGATTAAAAAAAATGAAAAGCTAAACCTTAAATTATACACTGTCCTCCAATACCATCACGTTGACACGTACACAACATATGGCTGCTGCTCATAGCTGTTATGAGGTAAGCCTGAACAGGCAGGAACAAAGAGCTTTAACACTGTAAATTACACTGGAAACGGGAAAAAACTGTAAGTAAGTGTAATGATACATCATGACATACTAGTGGTGGCAAACAACAGCACCCAAGTTACTGGTAGAAAGAGACATTTTGACCAGTTAGTAAGTGTGGAAATGTATACCCCAACCCTAGGATTAAGATTCCCCTCGATCCACTTTGAGCTACACTTGCATTCTAGAAGGGCAGTTTGGAAAGGTGGAAAAGACTGCCCAGACTTAATGCTGGGTGCTAACTTAATTCCCTTTGGCCATCTGAAGAAATAAATGTTTAAAACTTAAAGACATCACCTGGAACTATTCCAAGAAGGCAGTTAAGAAAAAAAGAATGCACACAAAGATTTTAGCCAGTTTTTCAGAGAGAGAGAGATGCTTAAGTGTTTATAGATGCATGTTTTGAGAAAAAAGCCTTTATCATAATAAACAGATTATGCGTATTTTCAAAGTTTCAGCAGCTAATTCATAAAATGGAATGCAAGACTAAAGGATAAAGGAGTCCAGCCTATCTGCAACACAGTACTAGAATATTAAATCTATACTTTGTATACAAAATCTTAAATTGGGAGTAAATTTGTATAAATCTCATCTTATTTTTTAATTAAAGCTTTAATTAAAAAGTGTAATGAAACCTCACAATGAACATCCTGAATTGAATGCTGCAAAGGTACAAACAGATTGCACAGGCAAGAAGAAGGAGGATTAAACAAACTTGATTGTGATAAGCTGTCCTGGAGTTCATGCCATCAAACTCTAAACATGGAAGTCCAGGCTCCAATACCGGGTAGGAACACCCAGCCATACCTCCAGTCAGCTAATCTGCAGGGTGTACTGCAGTCCACAAAGTACTTCCCAACCCCTATCAACCAGCTACACAATTTATGGGAAAACTTTGCTTTAGTTTGTTTTTTTTTTTTTTTAAATATATACAAGAACATGCTATGCACTATATAATATATAATATATATATTTTATACTATACTATATATACTATGGTTTATGTATTAAAATATACTATATTTTATATTAAAAAAATAACCAAAGCAAAGTTTCCACATAAATTGCTTAGCTGGTTAATTGTGTAGTGCATCTATAGTTATATATAGAGAGAATATATATTAATTTGAAAATAGGTATTATATAAATACATATGTGCCTATATGTATGTATTTAAATAAAAGCATGCATATACTCCAGCAGTCCCTAACAATAACTTCTAGAAGTACAAACAAGTTTAGCTTCCTATTTACAGTTAACTATCAGCCTCTTTAGAAAAAAGCAAGACACACATCAATTTGGCAAATCACAGTAAACTAGGCTGTGCTAATAGCACATCTGTGGTTGCATCTGTTGACTGTTGAGGAGAACAAATGAGCTAGAAAGGGCATCTGCTAGTTTAAAAATAATGATGTGACTATCTGCAGTAATATTCCAAATTAGGTTAAAGATTAGATAAACTGAAATGGAAAATAAATATTGTGTTTTACAGTAAACATTGTCCAAAGCTAGCTATCAGTTCATATACAGGACAACTAACGTTTCAGCAAAACAGAGGGAATAACTCACAACGTAAAGAAAACTAAATGCCCGAAAGTTACTTGCTTATAAGGAACACTGTATAGCACAATGATATATCCCCTTTAACATGAAAGAAGTCTCAAACTTGGCCGTGTGTCTTTAACCATCCTGGTTCTGTACACACGGGAAACATAACATTAAGTTTTTTACTAAGTTAACAGTATACGAGGCCCTCTTGGCAGATGATTGTGCAATGAGACCCAAACGATGCAAGTATGCATTACTGTATTTTATCTTTATTGACTTTTAAAGAGCGTATTTCATGGGCTTGTAGAAATTTAGTGATACTCGCTCTTGCCCCATACTTACCTTAAGGATTTCATTTAGATGGGGTCTCTTCATTTGATTTAAGAGGTTTAAAAGGGCATCAGTTTAAAAATCTTGGTAAAACAAAAAACTGACATTCTGCTGTGCATGCACCTCAACATTTGGGTGGTTATACAGGGCAGGGGATGTTAAACATTGTGTACAAAGTAAGACTGTTCCATAATGAATAGGCCCCCCTTAAAGCAAAAAAGGTGGCTATTAAAGTAAAAAATACACTGTTTATTTTCTTACTGATTCTCATTAAAAACTTTGGTAATGTTATTATGATCATTAAGCAAATGCAGCCCTTGGCAACTAACTGATACTACATATTGACACTTGCCAATGTTTGGCACCAACTGCTCATGGAAAACAAAGCTGAATTTGCTTTCGTGATAGGCAGTTTCACCTAGTGGATGAACATTGATTACTAAAGAAGCTATGGCCAAAGTAAAAAGATGAGAATTAACAAAAAAAAGAAATCATCCAAAAAGTTTAAGAGACAAAGTGTGTATAAGAGGAGTTTTGCTCCAAGTTAGAGCTGGAAGAGAAATTAACATTTCACACCCATGGGCATAAAAGGTACAATACAGCGGAAGCTACAGTTTAAGCAGAGTGTTAAAGAATTGGCAAGAAGAGAAACCAGATTTTCATCAAGCTTTGAAACACTACAATATAAACAGTTAAAGCATCTATGTTACATTCAAAGCACAAGCTGAAGAGACCAGAAACTCAGTGTTGGCTACCCAGTGTGACAGCTTCTACATATTTCACAGGAAATGTTTACACAAACTGTGCAAGGAAAGTTTTTAAAATTAACTAGTCTTGTTTTCCGCTTAAAAATGAGGTGTTAGACAAGCTTGGTAAGGGAAATGCTACCAATTCCCTACTCGAAAAGGTACAAATTCCCACTAGATGAAGTATTTGTACAAATACCTTCCCTTTTTGCCATGTTAAAAGTCTCTTCAAATCTTCTCAAAGTAATCGTACAAATCTCAAAAAAAAACCCCAGAAGTTTTATATTTGACTCAGGAGTTTTGACATATGAAGTACATTCAAGTAAGATTTTCAATTCTATAAAGCTATTAAAAGATCCCCCCTCCCTCCCCAATTTTCTAAAGTTTTAGAAAGTGACTATGGCAACATAGTTCTGACAAGTCTAGAGTTCAATAGCCAATTACAGAACTCAGCAGCTCTTTATTGCTGCTCCTCAGGTCCATGTGGTGTCCTTTCACATTGTTAATGTTAAAACATTAAGAAATGTTTTCAGTATGTTTAGCAGCTATAAATACTAAGATCATTTTAGTACGAAATAAATAAGTATTCCTTGTGGAAAACTGTCAAGACAGATTCATCTTAAGAGACAATCATATTCTTCTCAAGATTCTTAAATCGCTGCATTACAAGCATGTATCAAATCCACTACTGGAGAGCGCACAAAAATGTGAAACAATCAAACTTACAAGGCTGTAAAGAATTTACTCAGTCTGGAATTAAAAAAAAAAAGCTGTCAAAAATAATCCTTTCCTCCATCTTATTTTTCGGCAGGGCAGCATTCAGTTGACACTGAACACTGGAAAGGAAGCAGGTTGGACACAGAAAGATTTTACTCTTTTATAACACAGTACTGAAGATAGCTCGCTCTTTTCTCAATTGCCAAATTAAGTGATGTGGGAAGTAACTGACAACACTGATAGGAATTTTTGCTTCAACACATTATGGTTTTCAACTCTGATGGAACATTATGTGAACCAGAAAAGTTTAATTCTGTTTTGTATGCTTGGTATGGAAACCAACCAACCAACCCCCTTGAGCTTGAGTACCTTTTTTTCTTTAATTCCCTTAAAGCCTTTTGATAACTATTTGTGGGGCACTAAATTCCTGTAAACCCATGTGTTAAGGCTGAACAATGCAGTCTGTTCTGTTTGAGGGAGGTGGGTGAGGAAGACCGCTGGGAAAGATTAGTCTTTGCACTATAATAATAAAACAAAAGCTATATAATGAAGTCTTGAAAAATAAAAAGAAATGCTATGTAAAAGTGTGTGCAACAGTTCACACAATATAATCTTGTACGTTGAACACAATCATTTTCCTTTTTAGGATAACTGCATGTTATGAGAGCTCTCAAAGCCTGAAAAATATGATTTACTGCAAATGGTAAACCATACCAACAACATGCGCTTGACTAAAGTTAGATATAGAAAAAGTTAATGATCCAACTGTATCTATTGCCACTTATGGGTATTCTCTCACATCAAGTCTTTTAGGAGCACTTATGATCTTTCACAGATTTGGGGCAGTGGGGGACACAGACCAAAAACCGCAACCACAGTCGAAATTCCTAAGGAGTTTTTAGATGTTCATAATCTGGTCTCTGATTCAGTAACAGGTTTGGAAGGATTAGACCAAACACCAACCTCTGAACAGTCTTTCAGATTCTAAGTCAGGACCAATCCCCTAACAATATGAAGACATGTAATGTAAGGAACTTGTTTTTATAAATCTTAGCATCATTCTGATGAGCTTAAAAAAAAAAACAAACCCAAAACGAATCTCCAAATCATAACATGTCAGCATATGGAAGTGTTTGAGTGACAGATAAAATTATAAAAAAAACAAAAAGCAAAGAACTAAACTTTCTGAAACAAGTGGATGGTAAAGAACAAAACTTCCTGAAACAAGTGGAATAGTAAATCTTGCTTCTGCAACCATCTGAAATTTCTGCCCTTCAGTTGGCTGTTTTTAACTGCTTTATGGAGATCTTCTCACGTAATGTTTTATCAGTGTGATAATGCAGTTAGAGCAGTGACATGATGCTTCAATTAGATACAACATTGCTTAGACACCCATGAACCTATGAAACTAAAGCAAGCAAGGAATAGGAGGGTCACCACTGTATCGGTAACAGCACCCCCCCCTCCCCACAACTTCCCCCCCAAAACCACCCAAACCCCTGCATGCTAAATCTGGGACAAGCCAGACATGCATCAGAACACTACCAATGCAGCATCAAAGTGCCTCTCTGTCTTAAGGACACCACACATCACTGACAGAATAAAATCCAAAAGTCAAACCAAGTTACAGGTTCCAGTGTACACCATGGAAGTAACAATAACTAAACCACCTTTCAATCAAATTAATTTTGAAAGACTATAAATAAAAATAAAGTTACTTCAACTGAAAATAATGGTTGTAAGTCTGCTTTAGCACAGAAAATTTCAACAGAAAATTGAGATAATTTAGAGTAAGAACTATTACTTTACCCACAAACTCAAGGTAACAGGACTACAAACCAGAGGGTTTTCATTACTGTAATTCTCAAAACAAAGGAGCAGGCCAAAGAGAGAATGTACTGCTCCTTTGGAGCTTTTCTGCTACCTTGAGCTGCATACCATAGAACTCGTTCACAGCTCCCTTTAGAATACTGCTTAAGTTTTGTGACAACAACCTGACAGCCAGCGTTTCTCGAATTTAACTGTCACAACATGCACGCACAGCAGTATTACTTCAGAATAGGTATTTTAGCATTAGCTACTACATACTGCTACATAGACAAGCAAGTGCAAGTTAAATATGGAAAGAACAATCATGATTTAATGACAAGTGTTTCATAGGGAAATGCATCACCTGAATTGCACAAGAAGGGCCAGTGTTCAGTCCGAATTCTAAATACCACAGAACTACACCAAACTGTAATAGTCTTCTCTCAGTGCTGTGTTTGGTAACCTCCCAGTTCCAAACCTGTCTAGACTTCTAGACACTGTCGTCATCATCATCATCCCTTACAGTTCTCCTTCCCCCATTTATAGTTATTTTAGAACAACAAGGAACATGATTACACTTTATATAGTCCAAATCCTCCCAGTCATTATCCAGTCATCAATCTTGTATTGTCTCCTTCATCTAGTCCGTATCAAGAGTTAGATGCATTAACTTTAAAAATTTTACCTTTTCTAATGATTTTTCGTTTTCCTTTTCTCTTCCTCTTTTTTGTTTTTGAAGAAGTTTCACAATAATTACTATTATTGGAATCTGTCTCAGATTCTGTATCAGAAGAGTGATTGAAGCTGGCACCAGGTCCAGATTTTGAACTCCCTGCAGTTCTATTTGGCACCAAGCTCTCCAAGACAAAACTTCTCCCATCCTCTCTGTCTTCTGTTTCAGATTCTGCTGTGTCCTCTAAATCACTCAAGACTTTTGCTTTTTTTAAAGGAGCAGCAAGCTGCAGACCAGTTGCTTTCCTGCCATTCCATCTATCCAATTCAGAATCCACTTCATCCTCAGAGTTGCTCACTGCAGGCTTATTATATGCAGATGTTGACTGGTCAGAAACTTTTTGACTGCTCCCATCCTCTGAATTATGGCTTTTGGAGTCCTCCTCTGAAAAGTCTAGGGTGGGACTTTTCATTTTGGGAGATACAGAATGGATTGTCCCACGTAACTGTTTATGATCATTGCTTTGCCAGTTTTTCTGCTTCATCTGTGTGTCTGTCTCAGAATCTGAAGTTCCGTTTTCAGAGTCACTAACAAATTTTCTTCGTGCAGCAGATGAACCAGGTTGAGAAAGAATTTTCCTCTTGATAAGCTGCTCTTCTATTTCTTTTTCACTTTCAGACTTTAAGCCTACATCATCCTCGGATCCCTCCAGTAACATGCGCCTGGCTGCAGCTGAGGCATTTCGGTGAGGCAGTTTTCTATTCTTGCACCCAATGCCAATACTTTCTGAGCTTGAAACCTCCTCCTCCACATCACTCATTAGCCTTAACTTATTAGCAGCCACAGCGGCACTTCTGCGTGGAGTTTTTCTATGCCTACCAGTGCTATTACTGAGTGACTCAGATGTCACCACCGAAGTATTTTCAGAGTCACTTCCATATAACTTTTTCCTGACAGTTTTTCTTGTATTCCCATTCTCCTGAAGAAGTGTTCCTGTAAAGGAGAGGAGAGATTAATATCTTAAATATAAAAATTGCAGCTTCCTAAGTCTTGTCAAATCTGGAACAGGTTCAACCCATAGACGTGACAAATGAAACATACTCCTAGTAATAGTTATGTGCTTTTGTTGTCTGCCAAGAGAAATTATTTAGCTATGACATAAGTTTCTGATTCATTCTAGTTTTGTGAAAATTAGAACTTCTTTATGAATTATTGCTTCTACTTTCATTAAGATATAAAATGTTGCAAGACATTGCCTCTCACCAGGCTCTTGGTTTCTGCCCTCCTCTCCTAAGTACTGGGAAAAAAAGCTTTTTAAAAGCCGAGTGTAGTATTTTGAGAGCTTCAGAACTACCACCAATCAAAAAGTTAGTATCTTAGATATAAAACAATTTATAAAGACTAATTACATTTAGTTATACATGCACACACTTGTGTTATTTGCCATTCACAAGAAAACTACTCAAGTCTTACCTATTTGTTTTCTCTGAGCAGCTCGATTTCTAGTTATCCTACGATTGCTGTTCTTTCTTCTACATACACCATTGTGCAGTGGAGGTGACACAAGAGCCGCAGAGCTTTCTTTGCTGTCTTCTGAGCTACTTGTAGAGGATGAAGATGAAGAGGAAGTAGATGAAGAAACCAAAGAACCTTCTATTTCACTTTCTGTTTTTTAAAAAAAAAAAAAAAAAAAAATTGTCAATTAGAATTCTAAACATACAGTTAGCTTCCAGTTAAGAGCTACATTTTGCTGATCCAGGAAATCCTCAAAATTTCCTCATGATATTATCTTACAATATGCTATCATGCCTTAATGTCTTACATGTATGAAATTGATAGCTCTACAAAATATACCACTCCATATTTATACAGCGTTCAGTGATAGGAAGCTTCTTTAACTTTACTTGAAACTTAAATACAAGTAACACAGCTGTTTCCAAATAACAGAATTAAGAGAAAAGCATGTTAAAAAACAACACAAAACATATTCTGACAGATCTCTTTTACCAGGACTTGCATTCTCATTCTTTGGAAGAAGCTAAATTTTTGTCAAGGTGAAGTGTAGGGGAAGAAGGAATAGACAGGAAGGTTTTTATGTCTCAGGGAACTTCTATGAATTGCTAATTTTGGATGACAATTTTTATGTTACATATATGGGTGTATAACCTGTTTTTTATATAGTACCTTTCATCAAATGCACTACATTTTCCTCTCAAATAAGAGACATCCATTCACTACAACCACTTTACCAGAACAGCTGCTTGAAATGAAGAAATTCTATTATTCTATTTGATAAGACTTAAGAGCATCAAGTAACCATGTAGTTAGCAGGTCAACTTTTGCTTATCATCAGTCTTACTCAGTTCAGCTTTGTTGTGAATCCCCATATAAAAGCTGCAAAAACAAAATACCACCCACTTGACAGCAAAATGGATATACAACCAAGACAGCTCTGCCTCTAAGCAGCAAACTATCCTATTGATAGATTTCCACTTAGGTGCAAGTTTTTTCATTAATAAAAGTTAAGTAACCTTACTGCATTCTATGGGATTTTAAAGCATAATTTTCTATGTTTAGTACGCAGATCTTTTTATAACATTCAATAATGTAGTAAGTGTCCAAAATTCATTAAAATACACAAAATTCTGGATTACACAAAAAACAAACTGCAAAGAAATCTTGTCTAAAAAAATTTCACATTGAAAACGCAAACTTCATTTAACAATTTAGAATGCAATTGCAGATTATGGCAATTATAAAGGAAAGGAAACTTTAGTGGGCAATTCATAGATAAGACCAAGATGAAGATCCTCATCTGAAACAGATTCCATTTCTGACCTGATGATAATGCAGAACAATTTGTTAGTGTTGTGGATCTAGCTTTTCCATTCCTTTCAAAGGATGCCAGGCATGCAGAATCAGAGGATTCACCAGAAGAACTATGGTTGTAATTGCTAGCATTCGTTTTATGGCTTGCAACACAGGCGGCTCTGCTTGAGGTAGGTTGAGTAAAAGAATCTTCCTGCTCAGATTCAATTTTTGCCTGAGACTTTAATGGTTTCTGCTTCAAATTTCTAGTGAAAGGGGAAAGAAGTAAAAGCAACACATGTTGTAAAACTATGAGAAATAATGGCAATTATGTATTTTAACAACACTTCTCTCTGAAAGCTTAACTAACTGTATGCCATACGATGTTAGATTTATGGAAGGGTAGTTAGATTTGTGAGCTAACGTGGTGTGGGACAACTTTAACTCTGACAAGGATAAGCATTAAGTACTTAATAATAGTCTATGCTCCTAGTGAAGTTATACAAGAGGAGAGATTCTTTCTCTGCTCTGAGAAACAAAGAAGTTAATACTGAATGCCTTCTAGACAGCAATATCTTCTTATTGTTTACCAGGAAATTGCAACAGAAGCCTCAATTTCTGTTAAATTCCCAGTTTCTTGTTAATTTCACATATGCCTCAAACTACGTGCTATGCATACTAACATTATTCCACAATAAACTGAGTTCCAAAAGACACAAAGAAGGTGTATCTTTAGAGAAAGTGTACTGTCTAAAATAAAATGCCTGTTTGTAGAGAAACTCACTGATTTGATTCTTCCTTACTATACATGCTAAGAGTGCTACACGCAGTCCTGGTAAGTCACTTATTTTCACATTTAGAACTACTATTTTGGCAGTTGCTTCCTTACAGTCACAGGTTTTCAGATACTTGTCTAGGCACACAAGATGTATATATGCTCTTTTTGCTATCCAAACAGTCTCCCAAATAGTCCCAAACCTCAGTCCTGCTGAGCACCACTGACTTGTAAACAAGTCACATACAATTCTTCAGATACAAATGGAAGTGTTGTTTCAAAGGAAAATTTCTGCCTATCCTGATGTGCGTGTGTTTATTTCTCTGGGAAGAATTGAGAACCCAAGGAATACTCCCAGTAAAGCTTAAAGCTCGTTGGCAGGTATGCCTGTAACATAATCCAACACGTATGCATAATAGAATTTGAAAATGTAGATGTAATCCACTAAAATTTTAAGAAAAGAAAGCCAAATATGGCAAAGTATTCTTAGATGGTTTTTTTTCCCCTTAAAACTCTTATTCCTACCCTTTCACTGCCAGAGAAGAAAGGCTGGATAGTAGCAGAAAGGTGTAAGCTCAGTTTCAACAATTTACCATGTTTAGCTTTTGTATTTCATCTCACTTCATCCCATATGCAAATTAAGAATACGAGTTAATCAACCAGCAGTTGTGTCAAAAGCTTGTTTTCCTTCAAAAGAGAACATGCATATCTAGCTACCAACAGAATGCTACAGTAAGTGAAAATTTCTATAAATTCCACAGAACTTTCTTCTGTATATGTGATAAAACATGTAACATATGCAGCTTTGTAATCTTTGTAATATATCTAGCAAGTAAATCTTTGTTTCATTCCTCATTATTTCCGTCAGATTAAATATTGATTTTCTGACTGAAATATTTTAAAAAACAAAAGCAAAAACCCCAGCCTTTTCTGCTCTTCAGTCCCTTCGCTGTTTCACAGCCAGTTTTATACTACAAAACCCCCACTTTTTTTGGCATGCCGTTCCTACTGCGACAGAAGCAATTATAAAAAGTCTCACTGGAGTTAGCTAACCATTTAACAATTGTTCTCTTCTTCATAGACTAAATATGACAGTCAATATGAATATTAGTCAGCTGTGATATATCTCTACATCTTCATAATTTCGTTACCTGAGCATTTTGGTAGGATGCTGCACTGAGCTTTGATTGTGAAATCTTCTAGTATACCTCTGGTTTCTTCGTAGTTTTTCATTCTGTTTCTGACCATTTTTGAAATCTGAAACAATTCTTCTTATTTTCTCTTCAAATAGTGCTGACAATCTCAAGGTCATACTATAAATCTAGGTAAGGAAGTGGCTTATATTAAAAACAGAACCTTTCATCCAAGAATAACATTTCTAAAATTAAAAACTGTACAGAAAAGAAATAGAAAAAGCATGGATCACAATGCTATGTAACACTAGATAAACAAGAAAGGAACATATTAAATATTTTTTGTCATACTTCTCCCCACTATCTACCCAACCAGCAACTTTTGATAAAGTACTGATAAACAAACTAATTCCAAAATAATACCTCATTTCATTAAGACAAGCATAAACCCCCCAATATTAACAGCTACCTTTGACTTTTTGTTTGGAGTATAAGATTTTGCATTACTAAATATTAGTCTTATATCTTTGCACAGTTCCATTGGAGTGTCATAATTTCCAGCTTCCAGAGTTTCTTTCACTGTACCAAAGTCCATTGGAGTGTCTATAATATGTCTGTAATCCTAGATAAAACATGAAAAAAAAGATTCAAGAAGCTATAAAGGAAAAACAACACTTTTGAATTTTATTTCTGTAATTTAAGGGTAACTAAGATGACCACAGATTATCTTAACCATCAGCCGAAAACAGAAGCACCTACCACAGCAGACAGCAACACTTTTGCTGAGACTAGTTGATCAAAAGTCTCCACCACATTATCCCATACAAACTCTTGCTCATTTTCAAGGTTGACTTCAGAATTTCTGAAGATCATAGCTGATACAACGTCACATGCCTGCACATGCAGACTTCTAGTTTCAATTCTCCCAAGTTTCCTCAATAAAAACTACCCAGTAACAACATGCAAGTCAATGTTTTTATTGTTAATCAAAATGAGAAATGAGACTGCTGTGAATTGTCATGTAATCCTTTCCCTGATACATTTTACTATGAGAAACAAACTGATCTGGTTTTAAAAAAACACAAACGAACCAAATCAAAACACCTGTATCTTCCTCTCCTGTTAATGAGTTTTAGAGAACTTCAAAATGTTTTTAAAACCTGAAGTGAGACCCAAACTCAAGATGTGAAGTCCGTAGGAAAACAGTTGCATGCTTGTTAAGAAATTTTTTTCCTTGAAAGTTAGTTGAGTGTTTAGACAAAAAGAGACCAAAGAGTTAGCAAGAATACCATGAACAGCTAAGAGAAAGAGAAGGAACAGACCAAGTTCATCGCTCAGGCTGAGTAAACAGGTTTTGTAGATTGTCCCTCAAGAAACTAGTTTTAATTAAGAACATACAGATTTATCCAAAACTATTTCCCCATAAGGGACAGTAAGAAAGCAAGCAAAAAAAGATTGTGAGTGGTTTCAAACCATATTTAAGGTACCAGGACATTTGTAGACACCACCACTGCTCTACAATTGTTTTCTGTTCTGTTATCTTGATGCAGTAGAGCAGCATACAGCTCATAGTTCTAAGCACAGAGCAAAGCAAATTTCTTTCAGTGGTTTGGGATTAAGCCATAAAGAGAACAAATAGCTCTAAGAGCAATGTGGAGATCTTATTATGGTACCAAATGCTAAGAGAAAAAAAAAACAAATAGTATTTATATCTTACAAGGTTAATAAGAACAACTTACAGGATATTGATCCAAATCAACCGGTTGCCTGAAAGGTTCAGAATCTTCACACTGGAAAATTAAATTCACCAGTTCCATACACTGCTTCTTCCAACAGTTTTCATCATAGCCAGTTTTCACGCTTTTTCCTTTTTTTAAGCCCCGTCCCTTGAGAAAAAAAGTTAGAAAAAAGCATTACTGAAATACAGCAAGAAAAACTAAACCTGACAATCTGTCTGGAATTATTTCTGTAGCAGAAAAATGCACTTCCAAACATACTGTTTTATAACAAAAAGGGCACTACACTACTAGCAGATTTTTTCCTAATCTTTATTAAAAAACTGACAAATTATACAATTTTCTTTCGCTATCTGTTTTTTTTTTTTTTTTACTAAATAACTAAGGCACACAAAAACATACCTCCTGATACCAAATTATTCTCAGAAGAGTTGAGTAATATCCATCACTCAAAATATTTTTTCCCAGCATCTCAGCTGAATAATGCTTTTATTTCAGTATCATACAGACAACTGAAAACTGTCATGCTGAATAGCACTGGTATCAAACTCGTAAGATTTTCCTAGACAACTATACAGAATGAGTATAAAAGCATTAAAACGGCAAGGACCTATTTAAACAAAGCTTTTACTTCCTTAATACCATCAGAAAAATTCTGTTCTATGATTGTTATAAAACCAAGCATCGCTCCCATAGAATTTCAATACAGTCCGTTAACCAATTTTTCCTGCCAGACCTGATTTGGGTATATATGGTAAAGATTAGACAACTCACTTTTCTTCTTCTATATGATGTTCTCGGAAGACATTTTTCATCATCCTGCACAAAACAGAATCAATCATCTTAAAAATTATGTATGAAAAAAATAGGTAATGGGTGCTTAGAGTGTCACTGGATTTGATACTGTGGTAAAAATAGTTTTTTTTATTCTAGTTTCTCTCAATAAGACAGAAGATGACCATTTAAAAAAATACAACACAGCATTTGAGAGACTTGGAGAGCAAGATCCTAGATACCACCACTGAAAATTCCTGACTCCAACTCTTGTCCTTAATACAAAGGAAAAACCACCACTAGAAATTGCAATGAGAAGATACCCATCAGCTTTGAACCTCAATGACTAAAGATTATCACTAATTCAATTCACTGATAATAAATGTCATAAAACTTTCTGATTTTTGCTCGTCCTGAGTTTAGGAAAAGACATCTTGTGATCAAGTTACTTTTGGTAAAAAGAAAAACCTTACAATGTGGCAGTACTAAGGTGATGCTGAAGTTGTGACATAAAGAACTAGAATGACTCAATGTAATTTCTTCCTTACATATTAACCTGCAAGGGAGAGCAGCTACTTTGCAACTTTATGAAGTCTTGTTAGTAAATGCCAAATTAGAAATCAAAACATTGAAAAGACATCAGTTTGGTTAGTTCTGGGTACACTATTAATAAACATACAGCACTGCAGATAGCATTCATTACATAACAACAGCGCATATTTACCTCTATCAGATTTAAGATAAATGCACTTTATTAAATTCTCAATGAGGCATGCAAATCTGATGCATGATTCTCATATTGCGGTATACAGAAAGACTGAGAGCCAAAGCATCGCTGCAACAGTTATACAACTTGCCAGCTTTTAGCATTTATGACTATGTGAATGACCATTTTGACCTTCTAAATAACCAGATGCATATAATTAAAAATACAAAGAAAAGACAGATATTCATGTACTCTTGAAATAGTTATATTACATTACTGCACATTAACATGCTTCAAAAATACAGTGCCACTCACAAAGTACAGAATTGTTCTAGTTGATGGCACTCATAGTACAAAATGCCTATGTGTTATACTTCTTAACGAATATTGACAACTCAAAATTATTTTAATAAAGCATCTCCTCACATCATTCCCCACATTCATAATATATTCCATGTTTATATTAGCTATGTAAATATATAAATACACACAAACATCTCTATAAAAATAATTGAGCAATTTTACCAAAAAATATTTGAAGGCTGGTGGTATTTTCCTACCACCATACATTATTGGAATTATCCACAAAAAAAAGCTTACCAGATCAGCATCAAGACAATCTTGTTCATCATCTGTTGTGCTACACAGTTCAAAAATGTTTGTACAGTCCTGATCACTGTAATGCAATTAAATCTGTTACTGGAATAGCAAAAACATAGCTATCATTTCTTAGATTAAACCCAGCCACAACCAAAAGCTACACATAAACTGGAAGACAGTAACTAAGAATTAAACGAAATATAAAAATCACATGATGATTACAATAGCAACAAAGTAATATCACATCTGAAAAACTGCTACACACTGTGCATTTCAGAAGAAGTGAGGGGAGAAGGGTGAAAGGGGATTTGAAAGGAGCCTTCATGCCTGATCTACCTGCAGAAAGACTGCCTACACTAACTTCTTTCAAAAATAAACCTCTCAGCTGAACTAAGTCAGATAAGCTGCAACAGAAACTTCTACACATGTGCTAGACAGCACAGAACTTTACTTCATAGGTTGAGCTACTTTCACGTCAAGTGACATTTTGATACTATTAATACCAGTAAATGCTACTAAAGGAAAAAGTTAAAATGTCTCTATGCTGAACATTTAAGTATTTCCCCAGTTAAGATAATACTCAAAAAGAACTGTTCTGCCGTGTATCAAAAAATAGTAAGAAATCAAAAGAAGCAGGATGCGCAAAGGGCTATTAAGATGCTTATACTCTCCCACCGTTTAAGAGCGCAAGTATTCAAGCACCATTTAGATTAAAGTGCCACTTACTTGATAAACTTTAAGAGCTGGGTAGTGATCTTTTTTGCAGCTCTAGCAATAGCACTCCCAGGTTCATTGAAGGTCCTAGCATTGCTTTCAATGTATCTGACTTCCCAAACCAATGCAGAGATTCTCCTTAAAATTAAAAAACATTGCAGCTTTAATACTAAGATGAAAAGCTTAAAAACTGCAAAAATTATATCTTAGTAATTTTCTGTCCACATTACATGAAGAGAGATATCCTTTGTTTTAAGTCTCATTAGACCAGTCTCAAACTTTTCATGCACATGGAAAACTGATGTATACACACACACAGACACACACTTATTCAAGGAAGCAAAACCAACAACGCACATCTTCAAGCACTCATTTTCCAAGTCATTATTGATAATTCATCTTCAGAAAGTTTGTGAAGTTCTAGCATGCTTTGGTTTCATTCTTAAAATTCAGTTAACACAACTAGCCAAGTAAGCACTAGCATTTGTTACCACTAAATTAGAAAATATCACTGAAATACTACTGAGGATTGTGGACTCCTTGGATTCTTTAAGAACACATACATGTTCTAAAAAGCTTACATTTGACCTTATTCAAAAAGGAGGGGAAAAAAGTACTATTTAACCACCACTGCAAATTATAACATTTATTCTGGAAACATCAAAAGTTGCTTGTCACAAAGCCCTGTCAAATGAAACACAAGTTGTGCAGTATCTTAGTAATTCTTAACTAATAAATACAAGGCTCAAGTAATTAAAAGAAGAGAGTGACAAGAAGCTTGATCTAACCACATTTGTAAAGACAACTCAGCTATGATGTTCTTTTTTGTCTTCCCTCAAATACCTCGCTTTGAGGCCAACTGACCAGTCAAAGCAGTGCCCTCTGCAAGACGACAGATTTGTAGAAACGGCTACAAATTAAAATTTTAACTTGATAGAAATGAGCTAGCACAACCATGTAATTTCATTTTTATCATTCATTTTTCCAATTCCTTATAATTGTGAAGCAGAGATACCCCAGGTTTGTAGCTCTTCACCTACAGAATTTCAAACTATTTCCCAAGACATTATTTCAGTCTCATGTAGGGGGAAAACAACTATTAATGTCTCTTCACTGTATTTACAGACACACTGAATGCAAGTCCAGATGAAGAACACTCGTAAGTTTCTTTTAGAGCTATGGATACCCAGCACATCCAGCGAATCAGAACTTTATCATCACCACACTTCAGTTTACTCACTCCTTCTCTACCAGAAGTTTTTATCATTTAAAATGCCGGTGGTAATATTTAACATTTCACCTCTGTGTTTAAGCCCATTTCTGAAAGTAGTAAGTGCTGAAGAGCTTAAGTTCAAAGTAACTGAATTACAGCACTTCAAAATCTGAATTGTCTTGAGCACTGAAGTAACTTCAGGTTTTTTTTTTAATATTTACTAATCTCATATAGCAAATTTCTCAAAGAAAGAATGTCAGTGTTTATTGTAACTCTGAAAACAGTACCAATATAAGCTGAAATCAATTTCCTTAAGAACTAAGAAACTTAGTAAAGATGAATATAATGTTGCAGTTATCAAGCATTAGGAGCCCTGCTACAAAACACTAGTAATGCTGAATTCAGGTACTGGACTATTGGTTTTCAGAATGTTTGTAAAAAGAGTAATTGTTCTTCTTACTAGAAAGAAAAGTTTAGATCTTCTCACAATGTACAAACACAAAGTCCACATTCTCCCTTGTTTCTACTGCTAGTACTAACCTGTAAAATCGGTTAGCCAGTCTTGTCCGAATAGTGTTCAAGTCTGTTGGATAAGCAATCACGGTACAGTACTTGGGATAGGTACACAGGTCAACTGGACCAGCAAAAGCTGCTGAAATGTCTGTTAAGAAACAGCAATATTAATTAAACTATTTCAAGGTTTGTATGCCTATGACAATTGTGCCAGGTGTTCAACTGCTACGTATGATTATTCTTGATAAAACTAATGATGTAAAAAAATATAAAAATCTCAGTATAGACAAACAGAAAGAACTGTACATAAAAATATGTGAACACATGCAGTACTTCATCATGGGGAATTTTTAAAGGATGTCATGGATATTATTCCAGGGAACTGTTTTATAAATGTAATGTTAGGAGAAAACTACCTAAAGCTTAGATTACACACTCACCAAGAGTCAGAAGCTGATCAATACCACTGATAATCCGTTCACACGCTTCATCACGAGATCTCATCCCCCACTCCCCTTCTTGGGGTTTGTATAATAGCTTCTCCACCTCTTCAAAAGTCACGGAAACACTAGCTCCTAATTCTTCAGGCTGATCAACTGAAGAGTGACAGCGAACAGGAAAGGGTAAGAAGTGAGAACACAAAACAACAAGGTAAATTGTTAATTACTCATGCTTATTAAATACTCATATGCTCATAACTGACAAAAAATTCTTGCCTTAAAGTGGAGTTTGATGCTAAGACTATGGGGAAAAGTAGTACACAAAATGCATACAACAGCAAAGATATCCTTTATTCGCCTTTTCTGCAGTTCTGAATTTCCAGAAGACTTTCTCCTCTCTTCATCTAAGCACCAGACTTAAAAGAGCTGAACAAACAAAAGCACGAACAAACGAAAGGCAACTGGCCCACCAGCCAATACCCACTTACATACCGTGCATGACATCTATAGTATGGAATACTTCCTTTGGCCAGTTTGGGTCAACTGTACTGGCTATACCGCTCCCAGGTTTTTGCACCTGCACATTGGCAAAACCTGGGAAGCTGGAAGATGTCCTTGATCTCTTAGCAACAACTAATAACATCAGTGTATTATCAACATTCTTCACATACCAAATCCCATACTAAATCCAAAACACAGTAGCTACCAGGAAGAAAACTAGCTCCATCCCAGCTGAAACCAGGACAATATCTTTCCGCCTCAACTCCACAGATTGTTTTTAGTACATCTGCAGTTTCTGCACTTTCATTGTTTTTGAAAAGCTAAGTTCCTCATTTCATTTGAGCACTTGAAAAGGACAAGCATGTGAAGGTTCCTGATTAGACACTGTGGGTAGGCAAGATCACGTCTTTGTTCTGATTAGGGCAAATGGAATTAGCAGATCAATTATTTTTTATTAGCAGATAAATTCAACAGTATAAAGTGTGTAGGCTTATAGCTAGAAACTAACAGTAAGAACTTCCATTAGCATCCAAGAATCTGTCCATTAAAAATGAAAGCAAGAAAGAGGATAAGGTCCTTGTCAGTGTTACAATGACTGTAATCCATGAGTATGTTGCATACAAATTCTAAAATACATTTCAGCTACAACTACTGTAGAGAAAAAAACCCAAGCGTTAGTGGGGAATCTTCTAAGTTCACAAAAAGGACTAATTTTTCCTTCAGCTGAACAGGGTTAGTGTTAATAACCCAAAGTCATTTCTAGTTCTCTGTTCATTAGGGAGGAGGGATTTCCTCCTGCAGAAGTAACAACTAAAGCAGAATGACAGACTAAAACAAACAAAACTCTGTCCTTCTCAACAAGCACGTGAAGATCTCTGTTCTTTGCAGCATCCTGGTACATGTGACATATAAGACTTGTCGTAACTCCTGGCATGTTTATATAAATATAAATATATACATATATTTATTTTATGTATAGTATGACCATATGGTCTAATCTTCAGGAGTAAATGGGTCACAGAAAGCTGAACCCCCAGAAGGAGGGCTGCAGTGCTTACAGTACAGGTACAGACAGTTAACATATACAACAGTCAGTCCACACCAATAGTGGCTTAGTAAGCAGGCTGCTGAAAACTGAACTTTCAGGTCCATATGCACCAGCTTATCCTGGTCTTGACAGCATTGCTCCTGACAAGGTGAGTTTGACATCTGATACTGTATCTTGATAATCACTAGACAAAACTTAGGCTTGCAGGATACAAAAAGTAACAAATTAAAGTTGTGACCTGCTAGTTAGTCCAATTTCAGTACTGTTCTCTTCCCATACATCTATCTTAGTAAACGGAATGAAAAAGAAGTATTTTGAGAGAAGAGTGGCAAACACAAGGTAAAATTTGAACTGTAAGGCATTCAGTTGAAGAAAGGAAGAGAAAGCAAAGGAGAAGGGGTTTAACCCCTGTTTTATACCATATTGTTAGTATAATAATACTTTCTATAAATGCACAAAATCTTTCTGTAAGAGCTTTATTTCCCTGCAGAGTGCTATTTTCTGCCTGGAAAGAAAGGTAGAAAATAAGGAGTTCCGGATTGCCTTCAGACAATTTTTGTTCTTCCTCTAGCCTAGTGCCTGCTGTGGTACTTATCCTTGACCTGTTCAGAGGATGTTCTTCTCAATTCTTTGACCTTGTCCACAAAAGACACACTAGCTTTTACTTTTTTTTTTTTTTTTTGGTGTGTCTCTCTCTCTCTCTCTCTGTTCCTTCCCAGTTTTCCTATGATAAAGCCACAGTTCCTCAGATCAATCAAACCTTAGGCTCTTAACATGGCAAAGTAACAACTTACTAGATCAAAGAAAGAAGTTACAATTTGCCTCTGATATAGCCAGTAAATGATGACTTACACATGTAATACTATCCAGATTTAAATTAGCATCTCTAGGATGTCTCTGTCTTCACATTGCCAGTGTAGCAATTCCAAGAATTCTAGTTCTTTTATGGTATCAAACTTAAGTGGTTGAGAGCACTACTCTCTATATTTCAATCCATAGAAGGAAGAAGTAATAACTAATACACTGCTATAAACAGCAACTTAAATGATAGTATACAGCATTCAGAAGAAATTGATATGATTTGTCCTGTTAGCAAAATAAATCCTTATTTAAGTTCACATTTAAGGCTTGTGACCCTCTTAACAATAATATGACTGTCTCTCAGTGACATATATGGGAAGCATTAACCAGTTGACAATGAGTAAGAAAGGTTTCTGTATGTTAGAAGGAGACAGATGTTGGTGATGAGAAAATGGAACATTTCAATTAAATCTGTGTGTGTGTAAAACCAAAATCCTGCTGATTACTTGTTTTCTATAAACTAAAATGTATAGAGATTTCAATTTCACATTTTGATGTCAGACTGTTTTGCAGAATTTGTCATCACAAGATATGACTGAAGCAGACAGCTAACACTTCTAAGATAAGACAGACAGGTGGCTACTGAGAACATCCACATGTGTACAATATACTTGTATTTAAGAAAAAAATACAGCGTAAGCCTTTCTGGTGTCTGGGAAACAAGCTAACTCCTAGCAAAGGTTATTAAGAAAATTAGTATCTTTTTGACAGCTTATTCAGTAACTACTCCCTCAATATTTCACAAACTTTCCTCCCTCCACCCAGCTGGTACTGACAAGCACTGGAAAACTGAATTGAATAAGACAAACCAGGAATCCAACTGTTTCATTTACAGTTAATTTGGATTTGACCAGCAAACTTTATAAACTGCTGTTTTAAACTACATGCAGTAAGGATTTGCTGACTGGAAATTATTTTATACATATTCTTCCCCCACCCCCTTATACTATAACGTATTACAACAAACTAGTTTTTTGAAACTTCAGACATTTTTGAAACTTGACATTTGGAACTAGCAGTTTTATTGCATAAGCCAGAGCTACACATTTAAAGTATTTCCTTCAAAATTGCTCTGGAAGATGCAAAGGGAGAAAATATAGGTATATTCAAGGTATTTCACGAAATTTGAAGTAAGACTCTCTTTAAGAACTTTCTTGCCTAAACGCACAAAACCACCCTGCTGACATTCTCTATAATTTCAAGGATAACTATTACCATATCAGTTCCACCTGTTAAGTAGATATGCACAATGGATACCGTACTCGGATGACTTAGTGGCAAGAGTTGCAAGAAAGATAGGAGTCATCTAAGGTCCACTACCTGCATGAAACGAAAGAACTGGAAAGAGGAAGAAGCACATTAAACTGTTTTATTAAGCGAGTTTCTACCTACCATTATCAGGAACTGGTTCCATGTCCCACGGGCTAAGCTTTTCAATTTCACCGTTGTCCCATCTGATTCACCAAGTTTAAAAAAAACAACAACAATTATTAGTTATCTTTTTTACATTTTTAGGTATTAATAAAATATACTGTATAGACATGCATATAAACAACAGCATTAGCTAGCAGTCAGCCATCACAGTGCAAAAAGGAAACATTCTTCATAATGAATTTCAAATTAAAATTGTGTTCCTGATTTTGGGTATATGCAACTTACCCAATATAAAAATCAATTTTACAAAGCCTGCATCAAGAAGTTGCAGAACAAAAATAAGCCATACACTTGGAAAAATGAGATAACATCATCAAGGGGAAGATATGAGAAAAAACACACAGGCGAGAGATTTTTTTGCTAACCACAACAGTAGTTGTGCAAGTCCATGGAATGTTTCAGAGAAAGGAAGAACAATAAGTGAGGTATTTGGTATATTAACATTTCATTTTATAAGCCATACCACATTAAGACAAAGAAAAGAGTAAGCATAAAGTGAAGAAACTAAAGGTAAGTAAAGACCAAGAGGAAGCAAAGGCAAACACAGTTGATATTGATAGCGTATCTGTATATTCACTTTGATACTTAACTATTAGGTATGAATATCATTTTGACATCTCTTCAAATCCTACCACATTTGGGCAGATTTTTACATGTTTTTGACAACGCAAAAAAATACTAATGATTTTTGGTATTTCAAAGAAAAGAAATGCCTGACTGAATCAGCTTAATGCCCTACTGGTCCAGCTAGACCAGTAATTTGTGTCTTTGAAACTATTATTGGGAGGTGCTATTTACAGAGACCGTACAATCCTGGTACAAGTCCATTCTACTCATACTTCCAGCATTCACAATCACTGCATTCCTCTAGGCATGTTTGTGAATATATCCGAACCTATTTCCTTTAGTATTTGTTTATTTTTGTCTAATACGTTTTTGAACCTGCTACTACCATTTCCACAGCCTCCTGTGCAAATGTATTTCCAAAGTTCACTACCCCCAATGTTAAAAAAAAACCAAACCTAAACTCTTTTAAACAAATCCCTTACAGATTTTAAACACGCACCTCTACTTCTGCCATTACAGAATTTGATGAATAGTAATTCCCTATTCACCTTGCCTATCACCTTTATGATTTTGTAAACTATGAATGTACCCCTTTCACCCTTCTCTTCCATCTGAAGAGTCACATTTTTTTTTTAGTCTTAACCCACAAAGCACCTGGTACATACTCTTAATCGTTTTAGTTGCCCTTTTCTGTACCTTTCCCAAAGTCATTACATCTTCCTTTAGATGCTGAGACCCAAAATGCATCAAGACGTCGGCACACCACAGTGCTAGAAAGCAGTGAGCAGTACTGTTTTGTCCTTGATACCCTTTCTGATGGTGGCCAACACCTTGGTGGTTTTTGCAGCTGCCACTGCATATACAGCTGACATTTTGAGAACTGTCAATGACTACCTCAACATTTCTGTCTTCAGCTGAATCTACTAATGAGCGCAGTGTCATATAAGCATAAATAAGATAGTTGTTCCCTCAGATGTCCTGCCTAACACACATCTGTGCTGAAAATTATCTGGCACTTTTTTACCCAGTTTTATGAGGTCCTTCTGGAAGTCCTCACCTTTAGGGTGATATTTGACTACTACCTGAAATGGCTTGCAATATTTACAGACCTTGGATATTTCATTGTGCGTGCCCTCCAAGAGGCTTAGAAGGGCACTGAGTAAAGCTGATCCCAGTACCAATTCCTGAGGGAGCCTACTACTCCAGCCTGAAATATGATTGTTAAGAACCACTCTTTTGCACCCTATCCTTTAACCAATTTTCAGCATCCAGAAGTATTTGCTCCAATCCTATGTCATCTTAATTTATTTAACATCTCTTGAAGAAAAATCCTGTCAAGGGCTTCTTAAAAAAAAAAAAAAAAAGTACAAATATATGCTGTCCACTTTATTCATACGCTTACTAACAAAGTCACAGAACTTCAAAAGGGGTAGAGAGGCAGAACCTCCCTGTACAGATGCAGTGCTGGCTCTTTCCTACAACTGGGTTTTATCGTTATGCTCAGCAGTATTATTTCTTATTATAAGCATGTACCAGAAACTGAAGTCAAATATATCAGTCTACAGTTCACCAATTTCCCTGCAGAGCCTTTTCTGTTGGCAGGAGTTACAACAGCAGTCTGTCAGTTCTCTAGAACAGGGTCCCACTGCAGGACAGTTTGCAACTCTGCCAGGAGTTTCATATCAGAGTTCTTCAAATGCCTGGCTGAATGCCAGCTACTTCTTATGACTTAATAAACTCAGATATTCGGTCTAAGACCTCCTGTGTATTTATTTCAAACAAACTGAAAGTTGAGATGATCATTCTCATGTTATTTTATAACTAAAACTCTGCTCAGACAAGAGCATCTCTCCATTATTTTGGATTACCCATCGACTTAGGAAAATTCTGATCCATCCACATTTAGCCTGTTTGATGCTTATGAACTAACAGAGTTCTGAAGGCTCTGAAGGTTCATCTATTGAGTTCTCCTCCCCAGTTATTGTACAATACTTCAGAAGTTGTTGGGATCATGATGTCGGCAACAACAGAAGAGATTCAGCACGCCCCATCCAAAACCAATTATCGATGAAGGATAATAATTAACGTACACTGGAAATTGCATTGCTTGCTTTGTGGAAGAGATTCACCACTAGTCATTACAGAAAATGATTCGCAAATGTGAAAGAGGTCAGTAACTTCTTTTAACATGCTACTATTCACTAAAAAGTTGCCACAAGTTATTACGTATTCACATTGTGCTAGATCAGCAACTTGAAACCATTAAGAAGTGATAATACAATCAGTAAAATCATTTGAACAAATTTATACATTCTCATACCAATAAGCCAGCTACGTAAGAGGCAACCCACACGACCAACATTAGAAGCTTAAAATCTTTTTATACTTACTTAACACTGTAACACTGAAAGTGACTATCTGGATATTGAGGCTGATACGGTTCTTGACCCAACACTGTTCCAAACCACCACGCATCATCAATAATGGATCGGAACCTGTCAGCTAGAGCAAAAAAAGTCTGCTCAGATACTCTACTAAGAAAAGTTATTTAACTATGCTTCTTCTCCATGCAATTAGAAAAACTTTTGATCAGTGTATTTCAGTTTAAAGTTCTAAATCCACTGATATTAAATAGAAGATAAGACAACTTATTATGCCAAAAAATACAAAATGCAATCTAAATAAGTTTGCTACCTAGCTATAAAATAAGAGAAGGGAACACTAGAGTCTCAATATATGTTTTGAAGACTGTATCTTAGATCCATGGTAATCCCTGCAAAACACTTAGTACAGCAGTTAGTAGACTCAAATTTCTAATGGGCAGAGGGACCTTACCTACCTGAGAGCCCTCTGAAGTTACAAGCAATTAGCATCTAGCATATTCAGCAGTTAGGCAAGGACAAATTTTTTATTTCCAAATCGTTTAGTCAAATACTTAGAAAACACACTTACAAGCTTGCCAGTTCCTTTGCCGTGCTTCATCATAGAACTGACGTAATATAAGGAAGTCGATAACATCTGGCATATCATGGTATCTAGACAAAAAAAAAAAAAAAACCCTTTCATGTGTGCACCTTAAGGCTTTAGGAAGAAGCTTAAAAAGAAATGTATTATTAAATACTTTTCAGAAAAATAAAGATGCACATACCTGATGGAAAATGATTTGTCTGTATGTTTTCCTGTGGCATGATCTATAAAGGCAAGCTTGAGGCAACACAATGTGGGAGGACCAACTTCGTATCTAATTCCAACAATTTTTACCAACTCCTGATCCTACAGGAAAGGACACACAGTTTCAGCACGTATTACCTTCTGGACTATGCACAGAACTATTAATTTAACATTAGTTAACCAAGCACATGAATTGTACCCACATCCAAAAAGCCAAAAATATTGAAACTGTATTTAAGATTTCAGTGGAAGACAGTCTGTCAGACTTGGCAATTTTAACCCAGCTATTTATATTCGGGCTTCCCACAGGTAATGCTGAAGATACTCTGGTAATTGAAGACACTTTCCTCTATTGTTTTCATAGGGAAACATTACAGGAAATGGCATAACCTCACAAATCAATGTTTTGCAAACAGTGTAATATAACTCTTCATTCATTCACAGACTGCTAGTATTGAACCCACAGCATCTTCAATGCAGACCTACCCTAAGGACTACTTTTCTCCATGGCTCCTTGTGTGGATTCAGTTCATAAATGTTATTTCTTCTGACTGCTTCAATGTAAGCTTCGTGTCCTTGTCGGAAATATATTACCTAAAAAAAAAAACCAAAAAAAACCCAAACCACCAAAATCCATCAAACAGTAAATGTTTTCCTATATTTAGTAACTACAATAATGTTAGTTAACAGAAGCATTTAAAGATTTTAATCAATATTCCTACCTCGTCTCCCATCTGAGGAACAAAAGGGGATCTTCGAAGAGCTGTGTCTGTTATCCAAACAGGAGGATGCCAGTCATATGACAATTCCAAGTTTATTGGTTGTGTTGGAGCATTAGCCTTCACATTTAATAGAGAGTAAAATTAGACATAACGGACATATTGCTGACATGACATCAAAACAACTCATTCCATTTTAATTTGACAGACAAAAACTTAACTTATAGAAGACTAATGTACATTTCCAAAATGTATTAGCAAAATTACTCCATGGCTTTGCTCAAGTTGTAACTGTATTTGTAGTACTAATACTAAGCATTCCTTTCATATACAAAAATTTGAATGAGCAAGATTACTGTTTCTTTTAAGACCTGCATAACAAAGTTTTATAATTTAGATGGCATTCTCAGTGCCCAGTTAAAAAAAAAAAGAAGAAAAAAAAAATCTATCAAGCTGCAAGAAACTATTTGAAGATGAAAAATTATGAGAGCGAGTGCACAGTAAATACCCATATTAAAACAGTTCCAAAATATCATTTTGGGAATACTTGGAAGAAAGTGAAAGGATGGAGAGAAAAACATACCAAAATTACCCCAAGCATTAAAAAAAATCTGTTTGTCTCTTTATGGTAGAAAACAGCAAATAATAGCTATTGCAACTTAAAAGAGAATAATTATTTAAATTAACTTAAAAATTTTGGTAACTTAAAAAAGAGTAATTATTATAACTTACAAAAATTTAAAAATTCAACAGGTATAAATGGCCACCATAAGTTCACTGACTATATCCCCTAGTTACTTAAAACCAGACAGTTTAACAGAGTTTTAGTCTAATATTCTGTACAGTTATTTAGTAATCACATTTCTCCTTTGATACCAGCAACCTTGAGAACCCTTTTTATTTGGAAAGTGAAAATGACTTCACTTGGAATGCAGATTCTTCCATGCAAATCAGCAGATACCTTGCATTTGGAATGGTCTCAAATTAATTAAGGGTACACTGTATGTAGTGATACCAGTATCCTTGCCCAATGGCAGTAAGAATTACTTTAAAAGTTTCCAGTGAAGAGGTCTAAAAATCTGCAGGAGAAATTTATTGAAGAGTGAGTAAACAAAATTAACTGTATACCTCCTCCTGCTTTTTTGGTTTGGGTTTTTTCCTCCTTTTTCTTCTTCTTCTCTTTGGAGGAGATGATTTCTCTGCTGATACTTCATCTTCTGAAGTACTGCAATATCTGATAGCTTTCCGTCGAGAAGTCCGTACGGGAGGTTGTAGGTTAATCCCTGCATCAGCAATCCAGTCAGAGTATCTACTTGAAGAATCACTGTCCATAGTGGATAGGGTCAGGGAAAATACAAACATAGAACCAAGTTGTCAGTATTTCAGAATGCTAAATTCTCTTAGACAAATATCTGCAGATACAGATTACTGCTGAAAGCACTATCAAAAGAACTAAAATTACTTTGCCCTGTTATAACAGTTACTTCACTTGATGTTTAACATATTTTTTTGGGAACACAGTAATTCAAAGCATGTTTTTTAAAAAAGTCAAGTCTGATGAATTCTAAAATCAGTAATTTCATTCAAGAAAGTTGTGCAATGAAATTCTGGACTAGTTAAGGGCCCTCCCTAAAGAACACACTAGTCGAACACTACTTAAATTCTTTAAAGACAGTTATACAAATCTCACAGGTACACATTTGCTTTTTTATCTCTCTCAGGATTTTTTTAGTTCTACTACTGTAGAGTTCTAGAAAGAATATCTAAAAAAAGCCATAGTAAAGTGATTAAAAAGTTATCTATAATTTCAGTTCTAACTGATAACCTTATAAAAATTAAGATTTTTTTTTCAACCAAGAATTTTTCTAAGAGCAAGCAACTGACTGTTGCTGCATTATTAAAAACAAAAAACCCACAACCAACCTCCAAAACCAAACAAAAAAACCCACCCTGCAAAAACCCAACAGAACAAAAACATACTATAAAAAACATTCCAGACTATCTTCTTTCTTCTTGCCATCTAGCAAAAAAGCTAAAGGATTTGAAACTACATTAAGACAGAAATGTTTTGGCGAAATGGAACGCTAAATAACAATGCAATGTGTCAGTATAGTACAATACCCTACAAGATATTATTACATACGAAGCACAACAGAACTTCCATACAACTTTTAACTTGTCAAAATTCAAGTAAAACTCATTACAGTAAAAGCTGGGATTTGTTTGTTTGCTTTTACCTAGAACTATTACTGTTGCTTTTCTTGTCACTTCTCCACTCTTCCTCTTCATCAGACGAGCCAGAGCCCTCACTTTCTTCGGCTTCCTGAATTTAAAAACATGCAGAGTCAGTCCAAAACTTTCTCATAGCACATGTTTTAAGGGTTTGAAACATAAAACACATTCTCCATTCACATCTGCATATTATCAAGTTAGGAAGAAATGTAGTAAAAAGAGTTGTTAAAATGGAAGTGGAAGTAGTTCTTTTTGGTAGCTGATTTCAACTTACCCTATTAACCTCAGGAGTGCACTATTAATCATTAACTTCTGTATATTCACTCACATTTTATTAGCCACATGTGGATCCACCTGTCGTAGCCACTGTTCACAAAGCAACACTTCTATCCCCCTACCCTATGACAGGTTTTTTTTTTTTCTAGTCTAAGAGTAAGTTCACATCATTTATCAGAACAAAGTGGTAGGCAATTTTGATTCCTTCAAATTCCAGACTCGTGATGCTGTAATTAGGTCATGTAACGTACACAACAAAATCTAGCTCACTAGAATGCAAAGGAAGAATTTAAAGATTGCAAAAAGGAACAAATCCAGGAAAACTATCACATTTCCCATCCGCACACAACGCGGGTATATTCTGCTACAGGAGTAGCACTTCTATGATTTTTTTTTTTTTCCCATTACTTATGGAAGTTAGAATGAGGTGATTTTTCTGATTTTAGTATCAACTGATTGACCAAGTACTAATTGGGTATATTCATGCATATATTTAAATGCAAAACTAAATAGTCAACATATAGCAAAATATATTACAACTTCAGTCATCTCCTGATTGTTGTTCAACAATTTATTTACATTAACTTCGTGTTTTAAATGTGTTTTCCATAACTGAAATGACTAAATATAATGCATTGCTCTTGTGATACGTTGTCAAGCAAAGAAAAAAAACAAAACAAAACAAAAAACACCCCCAAGATTTAACTTGCAACTTCAAGTTCGATACTGTTTGAATTAGTCCAATTGATTATTTGTCATTTTCAGAGTAACAAGGTTAACAGTCTTCCCCCTAAGACCTGTTCATAAAGCGTACACGATGGACAATATTCACTAAGTCAGTTCTTCTCTTTTATCCTACCATTTGTAGGATTAAAACAAAAAAACCACATTTACATCAAAGCTTGGCTTGTTATATAGTAATATTAGTTTTAGCATTATTAGATCTAACATCACTTCTCCAAAAACATTTAAGTATATGTAGTATTTACAGGACAGTGCGCATAACTCTCCTATTTGCACTTTGTGTGCTTTGAATTTGTCAGGTACCAGAAGTCTCCTGGCAACTCCCCTTCCACTCTATTCCCAAAATCATGAAAACCTGAACTCTTTAAAAACAATAAATCACTTAAATTTAATGAACACACAGGAATTCTTTATTAAGAGGCTAGGAGAAGAGTCCATTTCCAAAGATGATAATTCTTCATCTTACTTTCAAAATTATTTTATCTCCTGAATGTCTCCCATTTTATTCACAATTCTTCCTTAACAAAGTCAGTGACTAGTCCAACAAGTCAGACCTCCTCTACTCCTTCCGCTTCTTCCCCCTTTCCCAGTTGGAGACTATTCCTGGTGTGCAAGGCAAGACAACTGTAGTCCAAGCAGTCCTACCACTGATTTACAGCATCTGATAACATAGCAGTCAAAAGCTCCTGCTACCCACAACAAAGTCCTGTTTCACCCCAAGCCAGGACTCGGACAGGATAAACAGACTGTGGAAGAATCACATCACCAGGCCGTAACAATGTTTTATCAAGAACCTTCAAAATTTCCAGTTTTAGGTGTGTGCACAAATTTGGAAGGTTTTCGCAGATAAACAGTGAAACACATCCAAAATCCAAACTTCACTTTAAGCCAGCCTCAGCATTGTACATCAGTTTTTTTGCCTTGGGCTGTGGATTTGGTTTAGAAGATTCTCAGTAAAATTGGTTCAGCCATTTATAAAATGACAGGACAGACTGTCATTACTAAAGAAACAGATAACTAGGTTTGAGAAGTGCTAACAATAATGACGCTTACAGAAATACTTTCCCTAGTAAAAGAGGAGGTTTTTTTGTTTGCTTGTTTGTTTTAAGAGAGAAAAGGCACATTTACATGAAACTTCACTTACTGAAGAACTCAAGTTCAAAATAGAGAACTCAGAGGAGAGCTTACCTGCTCTATCAAGCCAAAGCAGTTATCTCTCTCCTCATCAGAAGACTCCAGTTGTTCAACGTTATTCCGTGTTCTGTAATTGCGATATTTCCGTCTATGCAGTCTACGCTTAGATTGTATTAATGAAGACTCAGAGTCACTCTATTTTGTATAGGAAGTGGAAAAAAAGAAGTTACATAAAAGTATGTACGTGGCAAACTTTTATGGGGGTGAAAGGGCGGCTAAAAGCACTGCTGAATGTAAAAACTGAAATCACATCACAGCCTGATCACGTCAAAACTCCTTTTCACAAGAAATAATTTTTCTGTAAGCCAATAGTTTTAAATTTGCTGTTCCCAATTTAAGACTTAGTAGTTGTTCTAAGAAATTGCTCTTTATAAACTACTATAAGTGACAGGTCCATTCATGTTACCTGATAAATATATTTACAGAATCAAGACATTAACTGTCTACAGCATGCAATTCTGAGAGGATCAGAAATCCTCAACTCTCCCCACTTAAGCGGATCATGCAGTAGAATTCTTGCGTCAAATTGTTTTGTACTGCAAGACACAGCAAATCAGACCACTATCTTATAAAAACAGTACAATAACCAATCTTTTCCTTCTTACCGATCGCTCCCAAAAAATAGATAATGAAAAAATCATTCAAAACGAGGCAAGTCTGAAAAAGTTGCTCCGTACACAAAAGAGTATCATCTAAAGTAAAACGACAAGGGAATAGCAACATAGCTTGTAATTCTTCAATATAGGACTTTGAATGTTCTCACTTGCACCTCAATGCTTTAGCATGGACCTGCAACAACCGTCTTTGAAACATCAACTGCAGTAAACCCAGAATGGCCTGAAATCAAGCCTGCCTTTAAAAATTACTACCTTCCTCAGATGGAAGGAGGAAAGTCTGAAAGAAAAAAGAATTCTAGGTATTCATAAAAATAAATCAAGCCTTGTCCTGCAATAAGTGGAAGCTGAATCAGCAGGAACCTTTGAAGACCATACCTTCAGAAATGTCTGCTTTCATTTTTTAAACCACGACTTGTCCCTGGGCACAGAATGACCATTTTCCTATAAGATGCTGCATACCTTTTCCAATGACTCGAATGACTTTTTCTTCTCTGTTGCATAAAGCTCTCTCTCTTCTTCCCCTTTTGCAATTCGATATTCTTCCTGCTTCCTACAAAAAAGTAATGAAAATCTAATTCTACACCTGTTTTGACAATGCTGAAAAGTTAAACGATCCGTTCTCTTTAAAGGATCTACCTAAAACACCCTAAAACCTAATTCCATTATATTATTAATTTCAGATGTTATTATTGCTCAAACACCTATAACATATGTCCTCTCATTTCCAGATAGAGTAAAGAAGATGGATCTTAAGAAAGTCTTCCTTGAAAACGTTTATTATGTTCTGATATTTACAACCCCCTTTTTAATCCACATTCTTCTCTTTGCAATCATTCTACCTCCCAACACCGGGAAAGCTTTTTAAAAACTTCAGAGATGTGGCAGCACATATGGCTGTACCATTAAAAAGAAATATTTAGCTATGGATACTAATTGTCCTTTTCACAGATGCATACTGATAGTACTTTTGAAAGCAGCTGTTTTAGCATTTCAACGGTCAGTGCTCCTTCCAGTCATAACATGTGAGACTCCCACAAAGCCTCAGAAAAGCACAATTCTCTTTGAACTCTTCCACATAAATGAAATTAACCTCTATCTATTTTGGAAAAAGCAAGACTTTAGGTAATCCAGCTGTCCTTTAAGATGACTTAAAATATTGAAATATGAGACAATCATTCTCTATTAAACTAGAGAAACTTCCATTTATTTTTGTTGAATGGGATTCACAATTAAAAGTTTTTAAGCACAGCTGACCATAACACTGAACTATTTCAATTTGTACCACGTGTCTATTTTAGCTTAGGTCTGTAGCACTAGATTTAGAAAAAACAATTTGGTATGTTCTCTCTAGTCCTATCTGCAGCCCAGTAAGCGGTCTACAGACCTGAGTAAGCTTGGTGGTATTTCTGGTACAACAACTCTTCGTCTCCAAGCCTGAAGGTCTCGCTCAGTAGCCATCTGACTTCGTGGAGCATTCTGATGCATCTGACGCACACCTTCAACTTGCCCACTACGTCGCAGACCAATATTGGGAGGAGACTGGATGTCAAAACTTGGTCTTCTAAAAGCTAAAATATACAAACAAAACCATTTTTTTCAGACTACACAGAATTGGAACCTTGCTTCTTCTTACTGCAAGATAAAAAAATAACACTTTACATATTTTTGTCTCCACAATTTTAAGTATATGACTAGTTATCACCTTCAGGAAATTATTTGTCTTGTAGAAAACACAGTGAGATTACACATATACTTTTAAAATGGTTATTTCTACTACTATTTTAATACAGTGAAAGGAAGTATAATGCGACAGAGGTGTTTTTCTGGACTATTTCAGGCAGCTCTGAGGCTAGTGAGGTTCTAAAAAGCACTTTTCCTGGAGCTGAGCTTACATAAATAAAACTACAAGGACACAGATCAGATGAGTGTCTGGTTTAAATCTGTAAAGAAGGGAGGGGGGAACCCAGTTTGAATAATGGTAAACTACTTTGCAAACTTCAGAGGAGAATAAATGTAGCTCCTATAAATGTTATTTGAGTACTCTACAAGTATTAGTTAATATGTAGCACTCTACAAGAAATACAATAAATGCTCTTTAAAAGGAAAAGTAAAAGGCTTTGTTTCGTAATTTAATCACAGGAGTAGCAGTGTTTTAATGAATAAAAAGATCTTAACCACATATCACTACGTTAAGGGAATCTTAGTCCCCAAAACAACATTAAAGTTAAAACCTGTTTGAAATATTTCACACAGTGTAATAAAAACAAAGATACAACAATTACCTAAGAATTTATCAGCAAGTACTAACCTCTTCTAGGTGTTCCTTCCCCATTTTGTGGGCCGCTCGAAGCAGATTCTTGATCGGCTCCAGTTCTTTGATCTTGTTGTAGTTGTAATTGTCTAATCATGCCATCAAGAATGCTGGGCTCCAAGCCTTGTTCATCCTGATCAACTGTCTGTTGGCCTATAACTTGTTCAACCACTTCTCCATCACCTTGCAAGTGTAATACAAATAAAATGAATGGGTTCAGTTAACTAACTGACTACAGCAAGTGATTTAATCTCATTGTTCACATCACAGCGAGACATGCTCTACAACTAAACACAATGAAATCTATTCTTGAAATGATTTGAGTTACTTATTCCGAATGAGACATTTACAGAGTGTACAACTCAAACAGGCTGTGCATGTCAGTGCCTGCAGAAAACAAAAGAATTAAGACACCCATTTGAACAACTGATTTTTTTTTTTTTCCTCATTTAAAATCATATTCACTGTGGGACCTTTCAGTATATTTGGTGATCATAAATACACGATAGTTAGCATGTGAGAAAACAAAGGCGTTTTTAAATCACCTATGTCATATCTACTCCATTCCCACTCAGAATTACTACAGTAACTTTTAACTTCTGGATGAAGGTCTTTAGTGATACTGTTCTTACTTGTTGCTACATATCCAAGTTGAGGAATCAAATGTTCATCTGCACAATTCTCTCTTCCTGGCACCAATCTTTGATATTTTGTTGGATGAGGGTTTCCATCCACATCTACTAAGAAGGGAGGGGGCATGAGATGAGGAGCCTGTTGAGTCTGCTCATCTAGGACGTAATTGTTAGAGTCTCGAATAAGTGGCCGATAGTCAGTGTGGAAGAACATCTGATCAGGAATCTAGAGAGGAATGAAGTTTTTATGTTACAGATTTGAAAAAAAAAAGAACATGCTAAAGAACAGAGAAGAACAAGTGACACCAAAATATCTAAAATCTCCTTAAAGGTAAAAGAAGGGGCAAGTTCCCAATAAAAAGAGTTATGCACAGCTACAGTTAACTTGTATGGGTATTGCACTACTCTCATCTTTCAGAGTGCTTTTGCAAGCAACAAAATGCTTTTAGAAAACAATAAACGGAGGTAACTTAAAGCAAAAGCACTGCTTTACACTTAAAATTATTTTACATGTCATTCTATTTTTTTTTCCACACAATTAAAAAAAGTTTCCTTGGTTTTCACGCAAGGAAATCATTGTCTAAAGTTCAATACAAGCTCTCAAAGTTAATCACGCAATGTCCACCAGAAGGAAAACAGTTACACAAGTATTAGATCACAGTCAGAATCTTTGCTCCTAGCAATGATGAGCAAGATGAAGAGAGTAAGTTTCAATTTCAGCTAAGAATGTAGAGCAAGTAAAAAATAATTCTTTAAAATGACAAACACGGAATTACCATTGCAACTTTAAAAAAATTGAGGGGGAAGTGAAGAAAAGCATAGGCCAAAACTGCACTTTTGAAAGCCATTTCAAAAAAGCAAACCCACATGTATTTATCGAAACAAAAAGGAAACAGGCTGATAGATTCAAAAAAGCAAAACATTTATCCCATGCACATTTTTCTAAGATTTCAAAATCCACGGCGTTGGATGAATATTTACTTTTGCTTATTTTAAACAAACTACTACAGAGAATTTTCATTTGAATAAGGAAAGGCCTAAAGAATTGCAAGTTCTAATAACTGAAATAAACCAGCAAATTATTCTTAACATACAAACAGTCTGCTTTTTTGCTAATTAGGCAGTAGTGCAATAAACTTTGTGATACATTCCAATCTTTAAACATTAAGCTATTTTCAGAAATTAGAAAGTAACTTTGAGGTTGAACAATTAACATGCAAATTAGCTGGCTGGAAGATGAAAATGTATTCCAGAAAAGTTCTTGGGAGCTACTCCCAAGGGAATGTTAAGACACTGGTTGTTTCTGCTGTGCCAGGACCATTCATACAAGAGAACTCACAGACATCAAGGAATCCGTTATATTTAGAGCCCGTACCCATACAAAACTCTTTTTTACATATGATGTTTTTAGAGGAATGAACATAACTAATCTAATTTCAGTTAGAAGCTTGAATAAACAGTTCTAATAAGAAGTTGAACTTACCTTTTCGTAAGACCTGCTACAGCCAAAACCAAATATCAATAGATGCCCATGAGAATCTGTACATGCAAAATGCTGCCCATCTGGTGAAAATTTACAGTCAAAAACAGCACCGTGTCCTTGGCCTTCAATCTAGAGTAAAGGTAAGAAATTCAAGATTATTTGACCATTTTTTTTGAGCAAACAATAATGCAGCATCACAAATTAATTACTCTATCAAAAGCAGTCAAGCACCTCTTAAATACCTCCATTAAAGCACAAATAATCTCATTACTTCAGTTTATTTCTTTTCCCTATGACATGTGAATTTAAGTCCTGAATCATACCGTTTTAAAAGATGCACTCAGTTTTCAAAGATGCACTAAAGGGTATGGAAATTTACTGTTAAGGGAAAAAAAAAAGCTTTCTGAGACTTTTAAGCTGTTAGTATACTGCTTAAAAGTAAATTGCAGCTAATATATAGTGATTTTGTTAAATCACTTTCAAGAAAAGCACAGGGAATCTTAAAGCTAAAGGAAAAAAAAAATCACTGCACCATTAACTGTATCCAGAAAAAAAAGATTAAAAAGTTAATATGAACATCAGATCATAACTTAAGTTTCAGAGAAAATAACCTACTTTAAAGTGTTAATCATGAGCTGTGAAATGGAGGGAATGTCATGGGAGCTCTCAAGAACTTCACCAATCCACTAATGCTTATGGTAATAATAATATCATTTTTAAGACAGTTGAGAATACAAATATTTGTCCATAAGACTCTTGAAATGATGGTCTAAAATAGGACCTGCACTATGAATGAGGTGCAAGAAGATCTTTAGTAACAAAGAGTGGAAAAGCCCTAGTGTCAACTGTTCACAACACCTCACAGACCGAGAAGTCCCGATCAACAGGTGAAGTCTGAAGAGCTCAGACATTGACTATGACGAAAGTAAAGTCCTGCTCTGCTCCCCCATACCTCACATTCCTCACACCCAACTGCAAATTCTCACAGTTCATCTTCCTTGTCTCAGAAGCTTATCAAGACTTCCCTGACAGAATTCAACTCAGAAGCCCTCCAGGAAAGCAGCAGTGGAAGGAAGTGGGGAATACTTTTGCAGAAGATCAGTGAACTGACTTCAGCTTAGTAAAAGGTCCAGCGACAGGCACCTGATTCGAGGCAGAGAATGGAAGTGGGCAGCTGGGGGCAGACAAGGGAGGCAACCCCCGCCCTCCTTTTCTGCCACATTAAACTGTTAAAACTGGCTCCTGGTCACTTTGCACCTACAGTTAAAATAACCAAGAAATTCAAAGGTAAAAGCTCTAGAGAAAAAAATGAACTCGTAAGTTTTGCTGGTTTGGGGTGTTTTGGTAGGTTTTAGTTGTTTGTTTTTTGGTTCCCCCTGCCCTCCCCCCAAAAAAGGTGCAGGGAGTGTGCGTGTTGGTGACAATTCCTTAAACTAGTATGTGAACACACTGCTGTGTGTTGAGAAAAAAAAAAAAAGGAGTTTAAAAAAGGTCTTACCATGTTAAAATAATGCTTTGTTTTCGTGCCTTTGGTAATGTCCCATATAAAGATGTTGCCATCATGACCCGCAGACAGCATTATCCTGGAATCAAAGGGATGGGTCTCCAAGACAAATACTTCATCCGCATGCCCCTAGAATTTAAAATTGCACATCATGTGCAAACAAGAGGACATCAATAGGATATTTAAAGTAGAGCCTAAAGCACTGTACTATCCTCTCCTCACACTCAGACTTTTGGAAAATTAGATCCCTACAAGCTGCCTCCAAAAACATATGGACTTTTACATATTCCACAGTCTGTCTATCTGGACTGCTACCTGTGGCACATAAGTAGGGCAAAACCCCAGGCAGCCAGAGAGACTTTATCATTCTAAACTTAATAATTTTCTAGATTCAGACAAGAACTCTAGAAATATGGAGCTCTTGCCAAAGGACAGTGAACTATTCAATAGGCAAGTATGTCACTGCACAAAAACTTTTATTTATTCCACAGGAGAGGCAAGTTCAACACAGTAGCTAGGGAAAGGATTGTTCAAATGCAGGAGGAAGCAGCTAGTTTTGGTTAAAAAAAACCACTACACTTGCTTTATCATTCATATAGAGCTTTCAAGACAAATCAGATCTAATTATGAACTCAGTATGCACATGTCATTGCAATTTTAGGAAGACCATCTACTTCAAAAAGCAAGTAAAATTACATACCACCAAGTCATGAAGCAATTGGCCTGTACAGGAATTCCAAACTTTGAGCAGATGATTATTCACAGCCGTAACAACATAGTTATCATTCTGGTTCCAAGCTATCATGGTTACTTTAGGCTTCATAAATTTGTCTTCTTCTGAACATGTGTCACTATTTTAAAGAGTCGAACAGGCATGAGGTACTTTTAATTAGCCCATTTCAATCTCAAAATACAGAAAAATAACCTGTTTTCCCATGTTAATAATCAGACGAGGGATGGGAAGTTAAGAATTACATTTGTTTTGAAAGTTTTGTCCATAAACTTCATTCTTTTTGGAGCAATCGACTATAAAGCAAATCTGGATTTCTAGCATACTTGTTTCATAGGACATGATAACCTCTTTCCCATTTGAGATGCAAGGCAAAAAGGCTTTCCTTTTTCAGAGAGTCCTGTCTCTTCTACAATTAGAATCCTAACATAATGCCTTTAAAAATTTGGACTTTTTACAGTCAAGAGCTTTCCAATGAACTCTGTTTCAGAAGCTAACCTCTACGTTAACTAAGCATTTCCTTCTGATTCCCAACATAAATATATTGAAGATAATATTTTGTATTAACCTCAATCTATTTCCTCGTTTCTTTCCCCAAAATACATTTATAGGATACTGTAACACTCCCCCTCAGCATCTCAGCCAACTGAAGGAACAAGGTTTCTTTGAAACATACCTTCACACAGTATTATCTATATTCCATGTCAACTAGTAGCCTCTCTTACAAAGACTCTCTCCATTATACACAACTACAATTGTACATCTTAACTCAGAAAGATGCCGCAGTCAAATCTCAAATATTAATACCTCCTCCTTTCTTAGTAAAACCATTTTTTTTTTTCATGGCTGCATCACAAGAACAGCTTGCAATCACCTCCAATCAACTAGTACAACCAAGGTTTTGTTTTTGTGTTTGTTCCCCTCCCCCTCTTCATTTAATCACCTACAAATTCATTTCTGCTTACTGTCTACAAAAGTTGACTGAGCATTCTGTACTACTGTAAATCATCCACCCTTCAGGTTTATCCATGTAATATCTTGATCTTCATCTGTCATGATAGTACTCAAACTGCGTGCCACCAGCATATTTCATTAATGCACTTTTTAAAAGTACAAAAGAAACAATGAAAATAGTCAGCAAGATCAGTCCTTGATGAAACCCACCTATTACCTGTCATGATCTCTCCTGGAAAGAGGTTATCATCTACCTTATTTTTACTAATCTAAAAATATTTCTCTTGCGATATGTCAGGTGTCTGACTGAAATCCAGATAGGGAAGATGTGCTGCATTTTCTGTTAACGTTTTTCCTTAACAAAGGAAATGTAATTAAATTGGCACAGTGTACATATGAAAGCTATATAAATATTTATGCATTTATTCAAGCACGGACTAAAATTTAGCAAGTTATCACATCAACAAAACACTCGCTTCACCCCCCCAGAGACCACAGTACTTGATCATAATATTGCTAAGGCTTGCTCCAGTTCAACTGTAAGTAAGTGTGCCTGATGAGTTTTTCAAACTTTCTGGCTCTAGACAACAGATTTAAAAAAAAAAAAAAAAAAAAAAGAGACAGCACTTCACCTACCCTGGTAATCGATCGGACATATCTAACAAAATACTCCTCCATTCTGCTTGCTCAAAACGCCAGATTCGAGCTGTTCCATCTCTACTGCCACTTATGAACCTTGAAGAAGTTTTAAAAGATAGTTAATTCATCTTCAAAAGATTTTGCTTTAATATATACTCAGAGTTACACACCACCACAATATAAAACATTACAAGGAAAGACTGATAGAAGTGAAATCTCCAATTTGTGTGCAAGAGAATTCTTTACAGTTACCTGTCCATTAACTTTCTTTCCAGAAGCCCAGGAAAGAGAGTTTTTCTGAACTGAAAAACTGACTAAAGTTGTCAAAACACATAAAACAGAGAAGCAAGTTCAAAAGTTAAACTCAATTCACAACTTCATCCTCAACTCCTTCTCAAATACAATACTTCAATGAAGTATTTTAAGTAACCCATTCTGAAATTGTAGATTATCAGATACTGAAGTAGAGGCGAGAACAGATCAGCACAGCAAAACCTGAGATGTTCCCGCCCACAACTGTGCATAAAAGAGAAGACCACCAGTGTTTTACTTTAAGATACCAAGGTGTAAACCATGGCAGTTCAGGCTTCCATTTCATGAACTGCTAAACAGTTCTGCAATACAGCAGAATGGAAATTCCTGAAGAGAGGAGCTGAAACATTGTAAGACATCCAAAGGTAATCCTCCTAGTCCAAGAATCACAACCCTGAGAAAGACAGTCGACATACCTCCCACAGGAAAAGTTTGCGTGCTAGGTATATCATGACTGTGCTCTAATTTGCTATGATTCATTTTAATAATTATAAATCTTAAACATCTTCCATAGAAAGTGTCACCAAGCAAAAGAGCAGAAGTTTTGCCTTTTTTTTTTTTTTTTTTGGTACTGCCTTAAAAAGTAATTCATGCAGGCAACGTGGATAGAACAGTGCAACGTGATGGCCCCAAAGACAAGTATAATTGCAGAAAAACACATTTAAAAGACAACTACAACTTCCAAACTGAATGTACATTATTAGTATTCTTAGTCACAGTTATCTGGCTTTCAAGAAGAGAAAACAACCAACAAAAATAAAGCTGCAACTTAGGGTTGCAGATGTAAGTCTACCCTGAAGGCTAAAATCCGCATCTTCATTAGTGATAGGCCAGAGATCAATTCTGACTCCATTCTGTACTGGAAGTATCGGTGAAGTTTTGCAGATGGAATTTACACAACAGTTCCCCCCACTCCCCCAAATCAGCTGTAAAACTTTGTTACATCTGTTTCCTTAAAAAAATAACAGTAGGCTAGAAAAAAATGAAAAGGATTAAAACTTGGTTTAGACCATTTGCATTGCATTTTCCCATTTCCTATTTTGATCCAATACTTCCTGAAACTAAAAGGAAAGGAGGGGAAAAGGGGAGGTTTATGAAGCCACAAATACATCGGGTATGTAAAAAGTAGTAACATTCTTCCAGGTCAATAAAAACCCAGCCAGTCCAAAGACACTGTCTAACAAAGATTAATAGAAAGCTGAGACAGCCAGCTGAAACTTAACTATGCTCTGTTGGATTAGTCCAAATTTCCCCTCTGAGTTCTAAGTAAGTAGAATTTTCTTACTGGAAACCTCCAGGTGAGAACAATAATACTTTCTTATTTCCAAAATAATGTATTGTTTGTTCACATTTGAGCATCTTTCAACGTACCTATCACCACCGTTAGAGAACTGAATGCTGTCAACTTTGTCCTGTAAGGAAAAGTGGAGTTTGTTAGAAATTATATTTTTAAACAGACAGATCTGAGCTTAGTAAAATCTGAAACAATGAAAAAAAACTACATATTGTATAATTTATAACAGTTTTAACTGCAAGGTGAACCAAGTCCCACAACTTACCAGAATTCGCTAATCGTTAATGCATTTAAAAATGCAAGTTTTTAAAAAATGTCCCAATTAAACACAAAGGATTGACAGATGAAATAACTGTCCATTAATAATTTGGCAGCCAATTAACTCATATTTGAATATACATTTCCAATATCCTAAGCCAACTACAATTGAGAGGAACCTGTTGTTCCCACTCCTACTTACACATTCCTTAAAGAAATATACAATTAGTTATTTATTTTTATCACAATAAAAATGACAGGAAAAGTAGATAGCACACTTGGAGCCATTTATCTTCAGAGCTGGAAGTCTCCTCTACATACAAAGTATGTATTGATCAAGCCTTATCACTATAACATAAATGGTTCAAGTCAGATTCAGCATTAGAGAAAACATATTAAGGCAAACACAATGAAGATGATGAGTATTTTAAGAGCTACCCTTGAAAGAGCTTTCAGGGTTCAACTAAATCTAAATTCTCTATACTAAAACTACAGATTCTTCACGCATCAAGTGCTGGAAAAAAATGACTCAACCTTCAGCACATGAACGTAAGCCAAGTTTCCCTTAGATTCCTTAGAAGACAGAGTCTGCTAGACTACGTTACAGAAAAAAAATGAGAGTATTTTATCCAAGAAGTTCTTTTCCTAACAGTTATCAGTTATACCAAGAAAGCAAGTAAAGACAGACAGCATACATTACGTAAAGCACATGGGGAAACAACGCTAAACCAGCAAGCTGACTTATTACTTAGGAAGTATAAAGTAGCTTGCACAGCCACTGAAGGTGTGAATAAAGATCCAGATGAACTGAAGTAAAATTCTGGACACTCAATTCCATTTAAAGATTTAACACAAAAGGTATCAAATGGTAAATAACTTGAGTAATGAAATCCACATTCTCAGCCTATCTGCTTCCTGTATACGGCATATAATATGTGGGTGGCTAGGCACACTTGCACCAGAGGGAAGCAACTGAGCAAACCACACACTTGAAAATTAGAGAAATGTATGACATCCAGTAGAAAAGACAGAATTCTAAGTATCATCTTGATACATTCCAGCCTTTAAAATGGTCAAGTTACATTGAGATGACTGCCTGAAATTCTGCAGAGTTCTAAAAATATTCAATAAAGGAATGTTGCTAGAAACCCACTAGCAATATTAACTTGCAACTTCAATACTGCTTGAAGTGACTCATTATTAGATTTAACAATCTTACTTACAGCATGACTTTCCAATTCAGCTATTTTCTCAGGTGTTTCAGAGCCAAAAAAATACATCCTGATGACATGGTCAGTGCTGCCAGTTGCTAAAAACATACCACCTGTAAAAATCAAGCAATAATTAAGCTACTGTATAAGAAATGAAAATAGATCACCAACATCTCTCAGATGCCTAGTTTAAAAAAAAAAGATAGCCTGAAGAGTGTCACATTTTTTATGCTCTTCCACTGACATACAGATGTGGAAGGAAATGCCCCTCTTGCGCCAGAAGGCGCGCTCAGCCACAGTAAAAATAAATAGTCACACTCAAACTTACAGTGATTTTACAATACATTAACTACGGGAATGCTGAAACATCTAACACTACTAACTGCACACAGAAGCCTTTGATTACGGGGAATATGGCTAGGCCATCACCAGAATTATCTAGATGACTCTTTCACAGTAGCACATCTCATTTGTGGTATGTGAATTGCTTCAAAACTGTGGAGAAAATGTAAGTAAACCAGTATAAGTACACCCATATTTAGCTGTGGCGGCAGTAGTATTAAGATCTGCCTCTTGGCATCTGTAGGTGCTGTCAAAAAAAAACCCCAAACAAACAAACAAACCCCCCCAAAACGCCAAACACAACCCAGGGCTATACCCTGGCAATGTTAACAAGCTACACTTTGATTTGTATTTTATTTCTGAAATTCCCAACTTTCTTCTAATATTCATGCTGTCTGGTACCAGTAACCCTTTCCACAAGTCACCCACATGATTAGAATGAAAGACAACTACAAGCCAGGAGTGAAGCACATTTAAAGATACATTTACAGATTCTTAAAAAAGAAGGGATCTTTATGACTATCCCTGCATACAACTGGCACAGAATCAGGGGCTTCTACTGTTGGCAGCAATCACTTCCACTGCTGTGGACTGTGGTACCTTGGAGTGCTAATTTTGCAAATCCCTGACATGCTAAGGGGTTAAACAAAAATAAAAGTCTAGTAAAGATGGATAAAAAGTAAACAAGCATCAGGTGACTTTTACTTCTGTAAATCACCAATGGCAAAAGGAAGATAGTATCACTTAGTTCAACAGTCTTTCACTGTTAGCTAAGGCAAGTCACATTATTTATGTCATAGGCTAACAATACACATATATACAATTACTTACTACACAGCTACTGGTTTTGTATGTTTTAAAGCTGTCACAACCAGAGTATTGTAATAACTGCTTATGGGGAAAGAAGAGAAATCACAATGCTAAACTCAATCTGTACACGACTTACCTACACTGAATGAAGAACAAAGCATCTGAACCCCTGGTCTAGGCTTCTCTGTGAATTTCACTGGCCGATTGCTTAAAAAGAAAAGATGCTTGAAACAGGACATGCCACACAAGACTTGGCTTTTATCAACATTTCAAAACATAAAGGTATGGTTCTTCAAAGATCTACATAACAGGTACTTCTTAAATACATACAGTAACATCTGTAAAGCTTGTGCAGGAGGATGAGCAACAAGGTTTACTTTTCAAAATTATTGTACACTCATATACAAATGATATTTGAAGCCCACACAGCTTATGACTTTTTTCTGCAAGATGCTATTACCTAGCAAGGATAACATGACATGCCAAAGAACGCTTATTCTCTCTCATCCTTCAGTAAGTATGATTTATCTCCTCCATAACATATCCACGAAGTACTGAACTCTTGCCCTCACATTACAAACCACCAACAGTACATGAAATAAGGCCCACCAAATACCATTACTGTACAATGCCATGCAAACCCATAAAATTTTACAGAAGTAAATAGAAGTTTTGCAACACTGTGCACACGGTGATTTAAAAGACTGTTTTCCCGTTCCACAAGTCATCCACACACTCTTCCAGTTGACATGGCCATAATCTCACAGAAAGTAGCTACTAAGAACCACATTAAGGGGAAATCCAGCACACTGTGCCACTTACAAGCATTATAGGTTTCTACTCATTATTCTACTGCTTTTCTGTTCGAGTGTTTTCTGTTTATCAAAGGAAATATTCTTATACTGAAGGTCTCAACATTTCTCATGTTTGTATGATACACAGTACACATTTAAATCCTAAGAACGCTGCTTTGAGACCTACCAATGCTTAAACCAATTTAAGTTCATGCTTAAACCAATTTAAACAATGTTTACTTCTCATACGGTCCTCTCAATTAATTTTAGGAGAGTAATTAAGGATCCAGTTTAAACACTCTCTTCCTATAACTTACAGCCCTAAAGACTCTTCAGATGAAACTATGCCTTTGATAGTTTTTGATGCAATTCTATTACCTTAAGATCACAAATATGAACTAAAAAGCAAAATAATCTTCTGCTTTCTAAAGTACTGATTTTTTTTTTTTTTTTTTTAAATAGCTGCTCTAATGTAAAATGGATCATTTTACACCAACTACCATTATATGGCACAATGCTAGATACAGACTGATCATCCTAGGTCTCTTCTTTCTGGTAATAATCTATTTCTTTTTGTACAAATAAACAGCAATCACATACAGAACATTTAAAAACTATCCTGAACATATTCCACATGCAAGTTCTGTAAGAGACATCCTAAAACTACAGGTCTGTTGAAAACTCAACACAAACAAAAAGCTTTATTGTACTGTTCCAACATATTTATGTTTACAGCAATTCTAAATGTCCTACATTTGTACTTTACTATAGTAAGAAGTTAATACATTTCCCGACTAATCTCCCAGGACAATGGAATAACATAAATTTGTAAAGGACATAGTTAGTGATGGTGCTTTAAAATAATTATGTCACGGATTATTTCCACAACATTTTTATTACTACAAAAAATAAAGGTTTTTTAGCTAGTTAAAAGTACTTGACTTATTTTAATCAAGCATAGTGTGGCATAGAGTTAATGAGCAACCCATTCACATACTTGAATTTCATGGAATCTGTATCCCATTGCCAAAAGCAAACAGTTCCATCTGCACCAGTAGAGACCATGTATCGCATGGAGCCTTTCACCATTGGACTAAACTAAAGAGAAGAAAGTAAAATCAGACACATACAAAAAGACATATTTAAAAACTGTTTATGAACTTCCAAAAACATTAGTGTAAAACCTTGATTTACTTTGGATTTTTTAACTAAACTGCTAAAGCAGTTGTTGAGAACTTATTTTTAGTGTTTACAAAATAACATCTCCTATGTTTTAAAATAAGTTTGTGGTCCATGTTTCAACTATTGCATTACATAAAACCAATTCATTCACTGTTTTGTTTTTGAAGTCTTAACTAACCACAATCATTCACTAAAAATTCTGTCAACAAATGAAGTAATGAGCAGAGCAGACTGGAAAAAAAAAATGGAAGGAAGTTTCACTAGACAGGCATAATCTTAAATTCTATAATTAAGCAGAGCATCAGTTATGAGACCGTCTGAGTATGTGTAACCCAGTATCATATATGAATTTATAAGAAGTCCTCAAACATACTTCTTTAAGACATGGATTTATTGCTATGCACAGAGCTACCCTTCAGAAAACTTTACAGAACACAAGTTGATTAAATTGTTCATCAATTACTACTACCGTTGGAAACAGCCATATAAATTGTACATATTGCAATTACAGTATTATTAAGAATGACTAAACAAAAAAAAAACCCACACACCATACTGTAATAAAAGAAACACCACAAATAAGTGCTTTGCCATTAAAAAGCAAAGAAACAAAAAAAGGCAATAAATGCCACAGAAACTCTGCAAATATGAAGATTACCCTCAGAAGCAGCATTTTTGAGAGAACTGAATTATTTTTTTTTGTACTGAACTTCACAAGCGGGCAGGTAGCCACTCTTCACCCCTCAACATAAGCCTGTTTACCTCATTGGAAAACACAGCAAATCTGGACAATGAGCTACTAGTTTATCTGTTAAATAAGGAATTACAAAGGCCAAAACGAGACTGAATCCAAAGGACTACCAATAGCACATAAAGTATCATGATGCCTTCGAAGTTAAACACACAACGTATTACACTGAACATCTTTGCACTTTTGAAATAACTTACATTTTTGAGATTAAGACAAATACCCATGTCACAGAAGTTGTAAGAATCACATCCTGGATCAGAACACTCACTCACATAAACCAGCATATCATGTCTCCAGTAACAGACAATAGGAGGACACGGTATTTCCCAGAAATTCTCTTTGGTTCCAACAGCTCAAATATTACAGGTAGTGATCTTTTTCAAGTGAAGAAGGATTCTTGTCATTATCTTCAGTTAAATACTCAGGAATTTCAGGGAGGCAAGGAACTTTTTTTTTCCCCCTTTTTTTTCTTGGGTTTTTTTTTTTTTTTAAAGTGGGTTTCTCCTGTGGTTTTGGCTACTTTTTGACATCAATATTTAAATGTTCAGATTTTAATAGTCCCACAGGCAGTCATACAGAAATACTTTCAGTCATGTGAAAACCATGGTGACAGCCACAGTGAAAGTTATTTGCCATTCACGTGCCAGCCTTCATAGGAAACAGAACATCAGTTCCTCGCACTTGGACATGGAAAAGTAAGATGTACACTTGGCAAGTTACTTCTGAACCTAGTAACACCAACCACGAAGTACTTTTGTCCACAAACAGAAAATGAGATTCTAATCTTCCTTTTCAAGAAGTTGTAACACAAAGATAGAAGGCTCTATTGGCATGCAGCAGTCATGTAACTATGTTTCTCAATTTCAATAAGCTACCAAGGAAAACTGGTTATTTCTTACCAAAATGATAGCTAGCTATCTTAGGGTATACCATCAATCTAAATCCTGCTACTAAAGCAGACTCTTAACTTTTCAAATCAGATGCAACACCATCTTTTTTTTTCCCAAATTATTTGTTTTCTACTATTTGATTAAAATACCTTCAAACTTTCCATACCATGCTGTCAAGTGAAACTTAAAGATAAGTTTTGTGGACTGGCTGCTTCTTACAATCCATCTACATTATTTGTGCTTCAATATGTAGAAACATTTAAAAAAAACATACCTGTAATGAGGTAATGGACCCTGTGTGTCCATGGAGGACTGCAACTGGTGCACAAGTTCTCAGACACCACACTCTGATCATTTTATCACAGCTTCCAGCTGCAATCATAGTGTTTTCATAATTGACAGCCATATCGGAAATCTCTGCTGAATGTCCTCGTAATGTGGCAAATAACCTGCCATTATGAGTTGACCAAATCTTTACCAAGCAGTCATCTGAGCCCTGGAAAGAAATATTTATTACGCTTAGCAAGGATTCTCAAAGACGTTCAGGATAAAAGTTTTAGGTTTCCTTTAAAGAACCTAACTATGTTTTTCCATAGCTTGGTAAGTTACACTTCTATTTAAAACTATGTATGCTACTTAAGCTGAAAGAAATAAAGTCATACGACCAACATTAAAAAAACCAAAAATGTTCACTTATGGGTCAGGATTACACTGCAAACACCACAGATCTATATCATCTAATGCAAAAAGTATGGAATAAGTTTGAGGGGGTTCCTTACAGTAATGGCAAGGCCCAATGAAAGTACTGTTCTGTAAAAGCAATTTCTCCTCTGTCACTTCATAAAGAATATGAAACATGCTTAACATAGAACTACATCACTGAATAAAGCTCCTACATCAATGTCAACACCTGACCAGATACTAAGTACAACAACTTCTTACGTGCTTCTGACCTTTAATTACATCAAATTGTTCTACTTCAGCACAGCAAGGGAGCTAATCAGCTACATTTTAACACTACTGATATCCACCACCAGAAGTTTTAGCATAACATCCATTTTGAAGTTCTTTTCCTTGCATCCATCTAGAACTATATTCAGATTCGCATCTATTTCATCAACTCACGGTAAATATTCTGTGTCCAGTCCTATCGAATGCAACACAATATACAGAAGAAAGATGGCCAAGAATCCGTCTGTGCATTTTGACATGCTGATACATACTTCCTGGAAATGAAGTACTGAACTTTGCATATCCAGTTAATTGTTTTGCTCGATGTACTTCCACTAGAACACAAAGAAATCAAAGAATGAATGTATTGATGTTTAAAACAGGTTTATTCTAAAACATGATTTTATTTAACTTCCATTAATATATTACTTAAGGACTTACTAGAAGTGCTTTCAGATTTCATAAAGTCAGGTTTTTTTGTATTTGCAATTTTTTCTATGTATAAAACCAAGACAGTATTTTAAACTGGCTCCCATCAAAACTTCAGTCTCTACATAAGAAGTGCTAAATGTTATCTTTATTTTCCTGTGGCTTTCTATACCTTAAATCATACAAGAGACCTTCTATCCAAAGGATAATGATTTTTATTTTGTGTAGGTTTATTTGCTTAATACAGGAGCTTTATAAAAGAAAAAGATGTCATCTAGAGGCTACTGTCCCACTAGTGCTGTGAGCAGACCTTTGTACCCAATATATAACTCCAGTGAAGTCACATGAAGTTCTCCAGATCCAGTTCTGAGGTGCAATTTTCAGCGTCGTAGCAAGGCCAGTATCAAGACATACATTGTATGCTCACAGCAGCAGTGACAAGTGTTGAAAAGAGCTTACCAAGATTTGGTGGTGTGCCATAGTTCACAGGAATTTCAGGAGGTCTTCCTCTGTGAAGAGCAGCAAATGCAGAGCCCTTCCAAACAGTGTTCCTGCAATCTTTAAAACCAATTGGTTGAAGTTTGTCATAAGTAAGTGTTAAAAAAGCCAAGAGAGCTGCAGTTCCCAAACACGGTACACAACATACCTATAAGTGGTCTCAAACACAGTATTGAAACAACTAAAAAAATAGGAGCGCCAAATGCCCCAAAACTTTTCATGAACAGTGTAGCGTCAGAGGAGAGAAAAATCCATCTAATATAGTAACAGAAGGAGGAAAAAAACCCAACACAACCAACCACCCAACTTTAAAATTACTCCTAAATGGTGATGGCCCTGCAGTTCATCTAACACAAAACTAATTTTTCAACTGAATTTTTCCTACTTGTTCTCAGTGCAAAGCATTTAAGATTAACATGTTCACAAATGTTTATTTATAAATATTATAAATATTTATAGATTATTTATTAGTATGAAATTGTTTAACTAGACGATCTCAAGAGGTCCCTTCCAACCCGACACTTCTGCGATTCGTAATAAAAAATTCCCACACTAACAGTTATTTTGACACACTCATGCTGAAATAATTGCAATCTTTTTTTTCAGGATAGAAGAGTCATGGTCATTCACTGTGCATCATTTGAAGCAGTTACGATAGATAACTGGGAACACAATAGTATCCCACAAACCACTCCCACATCATAGCATCTAGCTACCCAAAAGAACTTCATACAAACACATGAACACCCCCCCTCCCAGAAACATTCAAAGAGATAAGTCTAAAGCTAAAAGCTACTCTATCAAATAAAGCATGTGCTAATGCATTGCCAGTCATTCCCTTTAAGTGACAGGCAAGGACTTTCTTCCTGCAAATGTGCAGAATTCACAAGTACTAATTTTGATGCCATTTGCATCAACCAAGAAAACTTTCAGAAAACTGGTGTTAACTGTCTCACATTTGCCCTGAAGAGAATACAACAGCTACAGCATTCAAAACCAACACGGGCCAATATACTACTGGGAGTGTCGGGAGATGTCAGAGAAGTAGCACCTGTGTCCTGATGATTCATTATATTGCAGTAACACTGAAAAGTGGCCATGTTCAGCAGCCTCAGCACTCAGAGTAACAATAATTCTTGTGATGCAACTTAAAACCTTCTCTTCACAACAATCAATATATAGTTATACCATTAACACACAGATCACTCGTGCTTTGGTTGATTAAATACAGTACAGAAGTGAGGGCCAATTTTGGTGAAAGCTCACCACTTTTAAGTCTTCCAGAAGACTTCACCATATACTTATGAAAACCTATAGCACCCGTTTCAAATAATAACAAACCATACCTTTTGCTGTACGTAACAATGACTGTCTCCCTGCACCAAGTAAGGAATTCACTCTCGAAATGCTGGGTGGTATCTCCTTATCCAGTATAGGGCCAATACGCTTGCAAATTTGTAACAAATGGTCTGGAGCCACATGTTTGTTGGATAGCACCTGACAGAAATATAAGTTTTAAAAATATATATATAGTACATCCAGAACAGATTAATCTAAAAGCATCAATATTCACAGGTATATTAAACATTGTTTAAATATTTTTGAGTTCAACTTACTAAACAAAATCTATTCTGTTAAGCTCTGATCTAGTAAATTCAGCGAGTACTCTCCAAGAATGGGAGACCTGTGGTAAAAATAACTGCACTATAATTACTTACTGAACATCAGTATTTTACTACAGAAAGCCTGCAATATTCACATGTATGGCACCCATTTGTATGGCACCCTACAATGAGCGTCTTTGCCCAATTCACCCAATTATTTTTATTAAAAATAAAATTCAAACCCTCATAACTCAAGATCATGGAGAATTTTGTTGTAATCAAGCACAAGAATTTCTGCAACTAGTACTTCAGTCACACAGCACTTGTTCAGTAAACAGCAATCTAGTAGGTTTGAGTACAATCCCCCTGGAAGTAGTTTCCTTGAAGAACCAGTACTACGTAGCATAAGACTGCCCTACTTCCTTAAACCAAAAGGATCACAAGAGTCATCGGTCCATTCAGGAAGGAACCTATACTATCTACATCTAACAACCTAAAAAAATACACCCCCCCACACACTTAGATGTCTCAGTCAAGAACAGATGTGTGTGGTTTTTGATTCTTTTTTTTCCCTTCTTCTTTCTGGGAGTTCAATTAAAAAAAATCCTTATCTAACTACAAAATCAATCACAATAATGCAGAAGTTAAATATGCAAAGTAGAGTTTACACAGATTCGAGTAAACCAAACCGTCCAAATCATAAACGTAAACTAGTGGGGAGGTCTGAATCAGCAGGCACAAACAGCCCCATCCTTACTCCACTCTCTGATCTGGCCACGCAAAAACCAGTTAGACCCAGAAGCCACACTGCTTCTTCAGCAGCCAGACTATTCCAGCCAATACATCCAGGAGAGGCAGAGGGCCACACCAACACAGGTATGTGGCCTCTTGCCCACGTACCTCAGAACACAGGCAGAACTACCTTGTGCTTATGATACTATTCCCTTAGCCTACTGACTGAACTTAGATGAGGAAAGTCCTGACACGGCTGATCTCGTCATCAGAACAGTGGGAACCAAAATACCACACGCTGTCCTGTAAGACCCGTTCAACAAAAAGTTGCCCAAATGCACACTGAGTATTGAGAACATACGATTTAAGCCACAACCTAATACTTGCTTTAATAATAAAAATCCAAGTAATGTATAAAGCTTGTGAGGGTATAGGTTGTATTCCTGGGGAGGGCAAGGAGGTGGTAATATCAGGAAAATAGTGAACGTTACCACACAGACAAATATATCCAAGCAAACCAGCTCATCAGGTGCTTAAGGTTGATTATGAGAAATATATTTGGTAGTCCAAAGATTACACAGTGCACTTTTTCATCATTTCTTTATAAATTTTGGCTCTTGAATTGGTATAGAGCAGTACCAGCCACAACATTCAGGACAGAAAGCTCAGCGTACTTTATGCCACGCATTATAAACCAATTTGCTTGCATGCCATCATCAGGAAGTATATATTCCAAATACAATCTCTGATAGAAGCATGCATACAAAACCTTGCAATTATTTTCCTTTTTAAGTAGTTTTACTCAGATTTCAGAAGGAATAGTTGTTTTAAAGTCTTGCTCCAATTTCATGATGAACAAAGAGGAAAAGAAATAACTGCACCACATGACTGCATTTGTCTGTGGTCTCTGTAAATTCAGACTGAGATCAGTGGGACAACAAGAGGTTCCCCTGAAAAGCAGAAACTAAAGCCTTCAGAAGATTAATTTGGATATTCTGAAATACTATTACCCTGTGTAGAGATTTATTTTAAATTGTGTAGGAAAAAGAGGTAGAAGCAGCACATATTAAAGAATTCATTTGACAACCGTATATGCATAATAAACACAGTTAAAAAAAACTGTACCGAACTCAGAAGAAACCACACGTGACACCTCCCAACACCATCACTTTTTGCCAGAAGAACTGGGGTCAAAAAAAACAACCAACCAACCAAAAAAAACCCCACCAAACAATCCTTTTTAAACTTAATACTACTTTCATGTTTGCTAAATTCAAGTCAGAGCTTGAAAGTATTCCTGTTTAGCAAGACTAGGCTTTTTAGTAACTTAAAGCATTAATTTAAAACCTAATTTGCTCAACTGACCACACTGACAAGTAGAAGAAATGGAATCCAGTTTATCATTTTAAGCAGCACTTAAAAAATTAACACAATGTTTTAAACAAAATTTCATTCCTTCTCTATGCAAATACAATTCTGAGATCTTCAAGTGTTACACAAGAGGGACAAGGGGATTTAACTGTAACAATACACGAACTGATGGGTAAGGGAGAATCATAGAAGTCAGTCAATTAACCTGGAATGCCTGAATCGGGGTCGGGGGGGAAGTGAGAATAAACATTTGTTTACAGAAAACAAGATCAACTACAATAAAGCAGGATAAAACCACACCGGGCAGGCACCACCAGGCCATCGCTTCACAAGATTCAACTGCCAAATATACTCTGCCGTTTAAGAAGCAGTAAAATAAAATATCAAGAGAAAGACAGCTTTCCATTCTGAAACGGATACAAGTTAAACATTTCGAGCAAACTACATCAGTAGCAGAAGGCATAAAGCACATGCTGTTGAGAAATCACTCGTATCTTTCTAATATTTAGAAACAAAGCTATGACTAGTGAGTAGTCAGAGATAAAGAGCATACTCATAGGCACCAGAACTGCCAACCCTTGATTTCTGAACAGCGATTTCATTTCCTAATCTGTTGAAGGGGACCGATGAAGGAAGCCAACCAGAAAATAAATACCATCAAATCAAAACGCGCTTAACAAACTTGGTCCTGAAACTCTGAAATGAAACCTTGCTTCAGATTGGTTCTTCCCTATATGTAGGCAGTGGCATGTACCAATGCACAACGCCAAGCTCCACCTCTGCTATGTAAACAATATCCTCAATTTAAAACATCACTTGTGTTTTTGTTAGTCTAATGTAAAGAAATTAAAGGCCCTTTCCAAAATAACTCCAGTGTCTTAATAGAGCCGGAATGCAACTGCAAGGTAAAGCTTTGGGCCTACTTTTAAACATAAAGGGTCCAACATCAATGTTATCATCTTAATTAAAAGGGTTTTTTTTAAAAAAAAAGAAGTCTCACCAATTCTTCGTAACTTCTATAATGCTCATTTCCTTGCCAATCCAGCCTTTTAGGAAGCAACTAAATGCAGAAAGGAAAAAAAAAAAGTGAGCAGTTAAAGGGGAAGGAGGGATAGATCACATTCAAAACAATGTGTGTTGAGGGGAAAAAGTTGGGACAGTAGAGTGGAAGAAACTTGAATGACTTGTAAAGTAAAGGAAACTTTTGACTACAGCAAGAGAGACGATTTCATCAGAGCCCACACAGACCTGGTGCTGCTCCAGCTCCTGCACTAGCACCTGCAGAGAAAAGGGAAAAAATACAGAGTTAGGGACGAGCAAGCCTCTGGCTTCTCCAGCGGCTGCTGCCGCAAAAGGGCTCGGGAGGGGGAGGCGGAAGGGGGGACCGGCTGTTCACACCTCCCCTTCAATCCTCTTTGCGGCAGCGAATGGCCAAGGGGTGCGAGCCTGTGCGCCCAGGTGAGTGTGCGGCGCCCCTGTACTCACCTTCAGCGCTCTCCTGCAGGGCCCGGTGGTCAGGAACCGAGCTATGAGGAAGTAGAGCTCTGCAAGAGACACGGGGAGAGACGGGGGATGAGTCCGGGGCTGGCTGGGGCGGGGGGGGGGGAGCCCCCGGGGTGACTGTAATTCATAATCACGGTCAGGAAGATGGCGGCAGGGAGCGGCGGCGGCACCGGCAGTAGCTCTCGCCCTGGCCCGCGGCCGCTCGCGCCCCGGCGGTTTTACCTGATTCAATGAGCGGCAGGGACACGCCGCCGCCGCCGGAGTTGGAAGAGGCCGGGGGCTCAGCCATGGCGGCCCCGTCCCGGCGGCTGCCGCTCGCTCGCTGGCTCGGCACAATCGCTGCTGGCGGCGGCCGTTGCTGCCCGGGCAGGGATTAGGGCTCAGGCAGCGCCTGGCGCGGGCAGGGCCCGGCTCGGCATAGCCCTGTCAGCGCCGCCCCTCCCCCACCGCCAACCGCCAGCCAACCGCCCCCCCTCCCCTCCCCTCTCCTCCGCGCGCGGGAGCGAGCCGCCCCCGCCCCCCGCCGGACGCCTCGCTCGTGCTCGCGCTCCGGCTCCCCTCCCCCTGCGCTGGCGCTAGCGCAGCTTCAGCGCCGCCGCCATCGCCGCCGCGCGACCGGCCACGGCGCCGCTACTGCCACCTGCGCCGGGCACGCCCGGGGGGAGGGCGGAGGGAAAAAGTAGTCCCCGTCCCGCGCGCCCGGGGACCGGCGCGCGGCGGGGGGAGAAGGTGCGCGTGTGGCCGCGGAAAACGTGCGGGGAGGGCGGCGGGGCAGGCGGCTGCGAGCGGGCGGGCAGGGGAGAAGGCGACCGGTGGGGCAACGAGAGGCCCGGGCGCGGAAGGATTGCGCGAGGAAGGCGGTTGGTGACGGAGCACTGGTAGGCGGGGCCGCTCTGTGAGGTGGGGGAGGTGTCACGGGGCGCGTTCGGGTGCGCGCGGCGCAGCCGTTCGTTTGCCGTTGAGGGCCGGGAGCGCGCGAGCCCCGCAGCTGCTGCCGGTCGCCCCGGGGGCCGGCGGCGCGGCCTCCGCCCCGCCCAGGCTGAGCCAGGCCTCCCGCGGCCCGGGACGGCCGGGGACCGGCGGGGACAGGCAGCAGCCCGCAGCAAGGCGCCGAGAGCCGGCTGCGGGCCGGCAGTTCCCCGGGACGATGCGGGGCCGGGGGGACGAAGCGGGCGCCGTGTGCTGCGGGGCCCAGACCCTCGGCTTGAAACGCGTTGCCTTGCACGTTCCCTGGGCCGCCGGGGAGATGGGCAGAGCGGCGCTCCTCCCGAGTCGGTGGAGCTCGGGCAGCAGCGCCAGTGTGTTTGCAACCACCGCATCACCAAATACAGTGTTTTTACATATGATTGATTGTCTTTTGGCTCCTTTTTTGCTACTTCAGGCGGATCTCCTAACTCCTCGGACGGAGTGGTCGCCTCCTATGCCACCGAGGCTCCGTGGGTGGGATACTTGAGAACACCACGGCTGCCCTAAACCCTAGTTTAGGGAGAGGGGTTTCCCCGCCCCTCTGGAGGAAGGCATCGCTTTACTGGCATCACCTTTCCAAAACCAGCAGCGTTGCCCCCGTGCCCCGCACTGCCTCTCTGCAAACAGGTGCCAGTGCCACCTCCACCCCAGCCCGGCTTTGGGAGCCTGTTTATCGGGGATTTTTTTTTTTTTTTTCCTTCTTGCAGTTGTTTCTCACCTCTGCCCAGCATGAATTCTAACGCAAATGTAGCAACGGCTACACTTGTGCTGTATTTTAAATCTGAGCCGGTCCTTTCTTTTTCCATTCCCCACCTGAGGTGGCTTAGTATGCATTTTTAGAACCTTTGAAGTAAAATATTTTTACATATCATTGTAGAAATATGTATTTTATTAATCTCGCTACCTCAGATGCACTTTCAGCTTTTGACAAAGAGCTTTTGTACACCCGAGGTGCGGGCCCAGCAGCAGGCAGTTTCCCCAGAGGCATCCTGGAAGGCAGGCTGCTGCCTCTGCTTCCTGCGCTCCACCACCTCCCGCCTGCTTACTGCTCCTGCATCACAGCTCAGGTACAAGAAAAAAACCAGGTGTCCTGGCCATTAAAAAGCTCTCTTTTAAAGGGAGATCCACGGTTTTATGCTTCCTGTATTGTTGCAAGCTTCAGCCACGTTGTTCTTAAAGGCCACCTGCGTTCCTCCAGATTTCATTGCCAAACAAATCGGTATTCATTAGCTAAACTTGGATGCACCTCAGCGTCCTGGCTGTGCTCGTGTTTTATAGAGCTGTGATCTAGTTGACACTAGACAATGAATTCCAGAACGGTACAGCCATGAACGTGTATAAACAGCACTCTCTTTAACCAGAACAACTAGTAGCAGCATACGAACACGATTGAGTAACTTCAAAGAAACATGTTTTGTTCTCTTCATGTTGTATTTTGAAATGGATGGTTCTCCGTTATGTAGGTATTCCGTAGTGCTGTATGGAAATCTGCATTAGCTGCCACTCCATTCCTTAGTTGCACAGAGCAGATGTATCTGGTATCATACAGGAAAGAATGCTTTCTCTGAAGCATGCCCATGGAAATTCTTCTCAGACGAATTTAAATGCCTTCCACTCCGGTTCTCCGCAGGCAGAATTGACATCTAGTGCCAATATATACAATTCCTGATTTTCCCAGTAGCCAAACTGGTGGTTTTTTTATGGTTACACGTTGGCATGTCATGCTGTGTGGAGAAGGGCAGTAGTATCTGTCTACTGCAGAATCAATCAAAATTCATAGTTGATTCACCTACACATTTAGTGGGCATACTTTATGTAATTAGGAAAGCCTATGTCACTTTTTACCACATCAAGTGGGTTGTGCTGCTCAAAGCAGATCTAGGGCTGCTGTGCTCCTGATGCAGCTACCTCTGTCCTTTCCACCTTCCAGCATGAAAATTCCTCTCCCCTGCGAGAGAGAAGCTGTCACTGATTTACCCTTGCCAAGTCCTTTCACTTCCATAACAAAGTAAGAAATAACTTTTTGTCCCCAAGAGTAAATATTAGGGAGCAGTTACAATAAATTAAACAGTGGGTAATAGATGTTAGAGAGAAGATGTTGAAAGTCAACAGGATCTCAACACCAGAGACTCAAAACACATGAGAAGTAGGCATTCGGTAAAAGGAGGGCAGAGAGGTTATTTCAGGGTATTTACCTGCAAGTTTATGAGTCATTTAACTCGTGGTTTTGACTTGCTAAAACCAGAAAGTAAAGAATGTCATGTAGCTATGTCATGCTACTACTAAATTAAACCAACAACTAAGGTGACTGGAGGGGGGTCTAAGGGGGGGGGGGGGTAGAAGTGGTGGCATAAATTTACAGTTTTGGAATATCCAGGAACTTGAAGCCGAAGCCACTGCCAAAGCCAGGTGCGCCCTGCTAGGAGCACAGCTGTGGTGGAAATGGACCAGAAGCATATCGTGGTCCAGTGCTGGAGGACATCCTATATATAAGCTACAGAAAAGTTAAAACATTGCTTAAATACTGAAGAGGTAAAAATGGTAAAATGCTGTCTCGAATAAAAGCATTGTTAAGAAAGTAACTTAGAGGTGAAACTAAAGTGTTTTTTAGAAAGAACTGTATGACCATTTGAAAAAGGCACCAAAAATGTACAGGAAGCAGATGCTGTGCTTGCAGGTGTTACTTAAGAGCATAAACAAGTTCTCAGCCGGGGGGGGGGGGGGGGGAAGACACAGAGAAGGAACGTTACTTTTTGATTTTGATTCCTCCCAAGACAAGGTTGACACTTGTCTGACTGGCATCAAATAGACTGGTAAGATAAAACCATGCTACTACCTGCTGCAATTCAGCAAAATAATGTGAAATGGGAAAAAAAAAAAAGCCAAACCAAAACAACCCAGCACTCTGTGGGAGAACTGAAGTAACACTGTACTAGACTTGATTTTTTATTTTAAGGTTAAGTAATATATACTTAATATGCCCCCTCCTGATCAAAGGCTGCTAAATCTTCAACAAGACCGATTTAATTTTCTCAAATACAGCAAGGAAGAACTGGGACAGTTTTGCACTACACGAAGTAGCTCTCAGCACAGGTCTGTTTTATTTGAAATGACGCTCTGTCAACCTGCCGCCTTGTATAGTGGGTACGGTTGCTCACAGCACGGTGAGCTCACTCAACAGCTCAGCAGCACCGGAAGGGAAGTTTTCTTGTGCTTCCCTCCCTGCTCCTGCCCAGGCTGTTCCATGGCTCACCCTCTACGGGTTCCATGACATATGCTCAGCTACCTGGGGAAGTTCACAGCCTCGTTTTGTTTTTCCCCAGAGGTCTGAAGGTTTATTGATTTTTAAGGCAGCATTTGGGGAAATTCCAATATGGTTCCAACATAACAGCAACGCCATCTGATCAGTTAGCATTCAAGAGGATTGCTTTGTGCATCTTCCTTAAAGCAGTTATTTACACAAGACTGCCTATGCAAACTCTTAGATACCAAACAGACGAAAACATCTGATGCTAACTAATTATTGACGACCTTTAAGGTAACAGAAGCAGCACTAGGCTATCAGCTTTCAAACTGGAAGTCCAGATTAAGACTGCAACTAGTTTTCTCCTTGCTACTCACTCCCTGCATTACCACCTATCTCTTGAAAAGTACATTTTTAACAACGTCAAGAACATGGTTAAGAATCAAAAACTACACCACTTAGATTGTGAGTTGTCATAGTCAATGCAGGAGCTACAGAAACATCCTTTCATAATCAAGATTTATTTGGCTTTTGTTCAGTGATCACAGACACTATGAACAATTTTACATTTTTTTTTATTCACATAGTTTTTTAAAATCTAAAAACTATAATTCTGGATTTTTTTCTAAGACTATTTCAAATATTTTTCGTTTGATCTTTGTAGACAAGCTGTCCTTTAAAACTGGATGTGAAGTTCCAGTATCTCGAATACTGACATAACAAGTTACATCTGCCAAGCAGAAACTTTTCTTAGTCAGTATTTAAAGATATAATAAAAGTTTCCAATCTTTCGCATCACAGCTACAAAGTTGTTGGAAAAAATAAAGCTGCAACTACCAAAAATAACTTTGTCACAGATATACATTACTCAGCAAGAAATCCAACACTAGGGAGCAGTTTTATTAGATAAGCAATTCTACTGATGGTACAACCATAGATAAAGATAAATAACTAAAATGTTAAGACATTCTCAACATACCATTATGAATTCCAAAGTCTGATCCGTGTTATGCTTCATTTAGTAGGATAGAAAAACTGTCCCTCACAGTCTATGGAACGCGAAGCCTCATCAAGGCTTCAAAACCCTCTCCTTAATGTAACATGCCATTCATTTCTGGTTTCATAGAAAACAGACAACCAGTACATGATTTTACCACTTAAAAAAAGCATTTACACTTATCTAAATATGTAAAAAAATGGGTTGAGTTGGGATTCTCTCCTTTTTAAAAATGTGTTTTCTAGAGCTACTAAAAAACTTGCATTTACAAAATAGTTGATAAAAATATTCCTCTGAATTGTACAAGAAGAAAGGTATAAGGACCACCAATTAAAGACCTGGTACCAGATGTTACTCGGACTTAGCTTCTTTCTCTACTGCTGCATCAGATGCTGGGGTCTGAAAAGAAGACAAAAAACCAGAGCACTTCAATGCAGAAAGTTTCTAAGTGACTCAGCCTCTTAGTTCGTTGTATTTTTAATGCACAAGTGAGCTAACTTGACATACAAAACAACCGTGACTTGTTTCTACATACTGTGCTTTACAGTCTTAATAAGTTGGTGTCATGATCTGCTTATTTCTCTTGGATAATGACCTACTAAAAACAAGCTGTCTTGAAAAGGCTTCTGTCTCCTCAGACGCATCAGTGTGAATTTCAGAATGTTGCTGTTGTTACTACTCAATAAGCACTGCAAAGGATTTTTATTTTGTTTTTAAGAACAACGCCCATTTCAATAATTACTGCCTCTATGACAGGAAAAAGGGGCTTTTTAACCTACTAAGCTAAAATCCCTGCATATAGGGTGTTTAGAAGACACTATAGATACAACTCATGCATTTAAATTTCAGTGCAGCACTGTTAACATATTCTCAAATCTTACCGTGTTTTAAAGTAACTAAGACTTAGAAACACAGTAGTGCATTAAATGAAACATAATTTTGCAAAAATACATTCAGTGAAACTGAACTGTGGCAGCAGAGCTATACTGTTCTCAAGCCAAGTCTCTATATGCTGTACCTCAACTTCAGAACAAGTTCATACAAATTTAACTGATTGAAATTACAACTCCATTTAGATCCGAAAGCTCGCTGCATTTGCAATGAAGGTTAAAAAAAGGAACGTAACATAATGTATTAACACAAAAATTATACTTGGTTCTTCCAAAGCTTTGCAGCACCACCAGCAGCATAGACTGTTTAATGGCAGTAGCACCCAAACAGGAACCCTATCACCCGTTCAGTCTTTACTGCCACCTGGGGGAAGCCTTTGAAGGATGAAGTACGGAAGCCATTTCCATTCGCAGGCTTTAGTCTCTGCGCGTCACCAGAAGTCACCGGCCTTTCGCCAGACCGTGGATTAACAATGGCGTCACTGGCACTATTGTCCTGACTGAAAACAGTAGCATCCAACGGGACAGACTATACCTAAGTCTAGAAGAGGCAGAGGTATTATATTAAACCTGCAGTTTTGGCTGGTGTCACCAACGTGAGACCAGCATGAAGATGTGCCCCAGAAGTCATCATCCGTTCCTTGTAAATTTACATCTTCTCTGCACTAGTGTACTAAATATTGCCCAATTTAACTTTCGCTGGTATTGCCGAAATACTACATGCACAAATTAAAAGACCAAATTCTGCGATAGTAATACAGAGCCAGAGCTACACAGGAGGTTAAGCCAATTAAAGAATTCCTAGTTATAGCACAACTTTTTCCACAAGGATCACACTGTAAGCTTGCAAATGAAAAACTGTTACCCCAAAGTAAGTTGTCTTGTACACTCAAGTACCATCCTGTACCTTCCTCACCCACCAAAACGCATCATCTACCTAAAAAACAAATACTCTTTTCCTCTACTTGAAGATCTATCTGCACACTGATAGATCAGGGTGATAGAATTCAGATAGACTTTTCTTCTATCTTAAAAAAAAAAAATAAGAAAAATTACTTTTCGATGCAACAACCAGACAGGAAGCATGAATCACACCTTTAAATTAAAAAAATCATCTGACCATCTGATCAGCAAACTCCACTGAACTAATTAAAATGAGTGAGACATTCAATACTGTGGAAACCTGAAACTAATTCTAGGCCGGTTACCACATGAAAAGTTGTGTTTCATCCAGTTGTTAACGGCTGCCCTAATAAGAGGCACTGTTTCTCCCTACAGATCTTGTCCTAAATTTGAAACTGAATTATGCCCACATTCCAGAAAAAGAATACAGTGTGGAGGATGTTTGAAGTTAGATGATCAGTGACTCCAAAAACTTCATCAACACGGCCATTTTAGCACAGTATTACAGCCGAGACTGATTTGGCACGTTCATTTCTTCAGCAACAACAACTATCAGCAGTTCTTGCACTTTCTCTTCCATCCTTGCACCAACCTGTCCCTTCTACCAGCAGTGTCTGTATCTATGACTACTATAAATGTTATCTCAACTTTGGTTACATCATTTCAACTTTGGGTTTTCAGTGAAAACTGTTTCCAGTCCCAAGAAAACGGATATTGCATTTGTCAAAAAACTTTTGTAGCAAGAAGGAACCTCTCTTCCAGTAACAGCAAAGGCAGACTAAACCCAAACCCTCTGAAGACAGACACCCTCCCTGCACACACACACAGAGCAATATCCCCTCTGTACACCCTGTATGTATTATTTTGCCAAGACCTACCCGCAGGGAAAACAGCCCCTCTCTGAAAGATGTTATCCTGCATCGGAACTATGGTAAAATTCTCACCTTTTTCCTAAATTTCAGGGACTGTTATCACATCACTGCAACTCTTTTGGGGGCAACTAGAATTTCCCAGGTGTATCTACTAACATTTCAATAGCCTACATCTTTCTTTTAGCAGAAATAGATTCTATTACAAGAACTGCGCATGTTTCTGATAGATGTTTGGATAAACCAGTGCAGTAGGTTATCCAGCTGCTTTGCACCAAAGAGTACAGACCACTTTACCTCCTCACTTTTAGCTTCCCCATTTTCTGCAGGCAAGTTGTCCTTTGTCTGTTCTTGGTTTGTCTCTTCTGTCTGTTTTCCTTTAGGCCCTTTTTTCCCCTTTGACTGAGCTTTCTTGTCCTCAGATTTATCCTACAACGAAATAAATTTCCAGTAAGTAAATTCTTATGACCTACTAGGTAAACACACAAAACCAATATAGACTTGCTAAACAGCAAGAGCTACTACCAATAACCAATGAGCCAATACATAGTTCAACTGCCAAAAAAGTTTTCCAAACTATATATGGACAAACAAGCACAGTTTCAGGTAGTCAGTAAAATGAGAGAATCAAACTGGGATGAGAAGATAACTACATTCTAGTGGCTAGACGGAGCAATTTGTAATATATGCTTTAACCTCATGGCACATAAAAAAACCCAAGCAATGCAGTCCGTCCACTTTGTAAATACAAAGCACTTCAAACACACTCTTTCCTCTTATATTGATAGGCAGGAATTTCAGTAACCTAACCTAAATAAATGCATCACCTAGAAGTATCACTTTCAGTGCTCCTTTGTTAGGGTCCCAGTCACATCCTCTGTACCTACGTGACTGTTGTTAAACGGGTAGGGAAGAAGTATTTGTTCAAGAGCTACTTTCATATAAGGGCATAATACATCCTCCCAGACATTCCTTACAGCAACCAAATGCTACCAAGTTTGCCCGTCCTCTAGCTGATCCCCCTACTTACAAAATATTTCTATCAATTCAGAATTACATAAATGCACTGGTTTTGACACCACCTGTCAAACATTACTTTATGAGACTAACAAAAATTTTCAATAAATGACAAACTATAACAGTTTTTCTGGGCAGGTACAATGTGAGTAAGTGGCAAGAGAACATAATGCATTTATACCTCTAAGCAGAAGACCACTACACTGATCTACCTTAAAATGTGTCTAATCTCATTAAAAATATTGTGTGCATTTCATAAGTATGTTCTTCAAATTATGTCCTAATTTGTCATCTCTGACCTAAAATTCACTCCAACAAATAAAGTTCTCATTTTTGCATGTTTTAAGTACTGTAGAAATGTGTATCTCCAATTACTATTAGAAACCATTTGGTCAGAAATATTCCATACTATCTTCACTCCAAGCATTCTTCCTTACAAAAAACATGCAACTTCCTGACTTCACACGTGCAACTTTTTAGTAGCTATCTGAATACATTTCCTATTTTACCTGAATGCTCATGTAAAATACCGTCTTCATGAAAATACGGTTTCGTCAATCAATTGCAACTATTGAGCAAAAGTTTTAAGTGTTTTACACCACTGGATACAAACGCGCAGTAAGTTACATTACATATACAAGAGATGCAAGGTAAAGAAATCAATGCTGAAGCATCTTATGTCAGGTAACTAAATCATCAACGTCCACAAAACCTTAGAAATTCTTTGCTCCTATTTTTAGAAAAGATAATTTTTTAAATCCTCAAGAGCACAGAGAAAACAGTTGAAACATGCTGATGGAAAAAAAAAATCCTTTTAAAAAGTTACAGAGGCTAAAAACTCAGTATTACAAATTCAGGTAACAGATAATTTCAGAATGCATAGACTTATGTGTTTTGATTGTCAAAATATATTTTTCTTCATTAATATTTATTAAAAAAAAAAAAACAAAACCAAGTAACTCCATAATGAGCCAACTTCTCCCAACCAGGAAAAGTACTGTCAGGAAAGTTTTAAAAAGTTACAAAGTTGATACAAAGAAACATCTTTTGATGGATCAAATACAGAAAAAAAGATATTAATTAGGAAAAAAAAAAAAAAATCTATCATTTGACCGGTATGTAACAGTGAAATATTTCTGCAACCCATTTAAAGAAAGTCCAGAGATAGCTAAAATGAGAAAGTACTGAAGCTAGAGAAGTAAAACACAATCAGAACAAAAGAGATTTTTTAAATTAACAGTAAGAAAGTTTCCAAATGACAAAAGATTTTAGTGACAGCATGAGTTTTAGAACAAAGTGGATCAAATGTAAAACAAGTTATACGTTTATTTGAATTGCCAATGGTAATAGCGATTTTAAAAAAAAAAGATTGTTCACATATTCACATTACAGCAGCATTCCACGGGGGCTTCATGCAAGGTGTTCTACTGAGTATTCTAAGATGACAATTGTTTGTGATGTACTTGGTTTACATGAGTATGTTCCCAGCTATGAACTGCGGAAATGTTTCTTTCTAGAAGTACAGTAGTTACAGGCAGCAAGTCAGTATCACACATATCAGTCAGCATCAACTAGCAGCATTAAGAATTAGATGCACCACACAAAGACACTGGAAAAAAAGAGAATCAGAACTGAAGTACAATTGGAAAGCTTCCCCAAATTCTTTACGCTTACAACTTTGAGAATGGGAATGCACTGATAGTCAAACCATCAAAACAAAGGCGCGTTACTGTTACTTAACAGTTCAGTAGGATTAATAAAATGAAAACACCAAAAAGTCTGCAAAGCAGAGTTCTATATTAGTGTATTTGAAATGCTTTTAATCCATACATTAAAAAGAAAATCTTATAATCACAAAGGAACACTTAAAAACACACATACCAACAAGCCAACAGACACACAGCCTCTTTCATTTCTCCCAAGAAACAAAGAATTTTACACCTCAGTTACTAGCACTGTGAAGGCCATACTGGAAAACTGAAAGATCATACTAAACCACACTTAGTTACACATACACACAAAGACCTGAAAGCTACATTACATGAATGGAAACTCAGATCTTTTTCATTGGCTGCTTAAGTAATTCAAGTATTTTTTTCCATCCTAACACACTGCTTTAAATCGTGAGTATATTTTATCTCTTTTTGTTACAGTGATGAAATACAATCCTATGTACGGTTGCTTCGACACTGAAGTAGTTCTGCTCAGTACCAAACCACCATCTAACACCCATCAGTCAGCGCCCACATTTCTACGCGATACTCTTGAGTGCTTAAAAGGATCTACCCAAACAGTGGTGGAATGTACCTGCAGGCACTGGCAGAAGCACCTGAAAACGATACTTCAGCTAAACGAGTGTTCCCACAAGGAACATGCGAAGAAGAGAAGAAGTGCCCAGACACCGTGCATCACGACGCGAAACGGGACGCCGCCGCCACTTGCACAGCGGCCTCGACCACCTCCTCCCCCTCCCCTCTTCCCAGCGACTCTCACCTTTGCCGCTAACTTTTTTGGTTTCGGCTCCGCTTTGGCAGGAGCAGGTTTCTGAGAAGAAAGAACAAGTAAGGGAGACGTTCAGCCCTCGGTAATCCCCTTTTTTGGGATCCCCCCCCCGCCGCCCGGCCCGGCAGGGACACCCCCCCTCTCACTCCTGTACTTACAGCCGACAGCCGCGCCGATCGCCTCTTCGGCTACAGGCAGGGAAAAGAGAGAGAGACACGAAGTGAGCGGGCGGGCCGGGAGCGGCCCGGGGCGGGGCGGGCCCTGCCTGTCCCGCCGCCGCCGCCCGGCCCTGGGCACTCACCTCCTCGGGGGCCTCCCCGTCCGCCACCGTCACCTGCCAAGACAAACAGCGCGCGTCAGGTGGCGCAGGCGCACCAGGCCGCCGGCGGGGCGGGAGGCCCGGCGAGCACGTGACGCCGCCGCTCGCCCGCCCCTTCCCGCCGCCGCTTTCGGATTTCGAGTCCCGGAGAGGCGAAGCGCCCGGCGAGCCCCCGCCGAACCTTCCAGTCACCGCCGCCGGCTGCTCGCGCCCGGCGCCGCCGCCCCCAGCGGGGCCCCCGTCAGGGCGTACGGAGCTGGCTGGCAAGGGGAAGGCGCCGGCCCCCGTCAGCGAGCGCTGGCGGCCGCCGCACCGGTGGCCACGGAGCGGCCGCTTCCCGCCAAGCCCCGTCCCCGCGCGGCCAGACCGCCCTCCCCCCCCGCCCGTCCGTCCGTCCGTCCGTCCCTGCGGAGGTGGCGCGGGGCCGCCCCGGGCAGCGCGGTTCCCCGTCGGCGGCTCCGCTCGCTCCCGCCCGCTTCACCTTTCTCTTCGGCATGGCGAGGCTGCGCGGCGGCGGCGGCGCCTCCCGGCCGCGATCCCCGGAGCTGCTGCGGCGACGGCTCCCGCCCGGCTGCTGCGCGCGCTGGGTGCCTCACGGCGCACCGCTGCGGCTGCCTGCGAGCGAGCCTCGCTGCGCAGGGAAACCGCCCCCCCCCATCCCAGCAGCGCCAGCGGCACCGCAACAGGATCCAGCCGGATTGGAGGGGGGGGGGAGGCGGGGGGTGGGAGGGGGCGACGGCGGGGGAACGCTCCCCGCTCTCCGGCGGCCGCCGGCACCGCCCCCCCGAGGGCGCCTCCGCGGGCGGGGCCGGCCGCCGACAGCCGCCCCACTGCGCGCGCGCCCCCTCCCCGTCTGGCGCGAGGCGGGGTCTCTCACCTAAGCACCGCCTCCCCGTGCTGGGGGAAAGGGAGGGCGGCCTCTTGATTGGCCAGCCCCCGTCACGTGGCCGCACCTGTCCCCGTTTCCCCTCACGCAGACGCCCACCCGCCACCCCACGTGCGCGGGGGAGCCGCCCCGGCGCGATGCTGCCCGCCCGGGAGGCTCCTTAGTGCCAGGGGGAGGGAGGGGGCGTGCCCGCCCGCGGAGGCGCGCGGCATGGCGGAGAGCGGCGCCTGGCTGCTGGTGCTGAGCTCCGTCTTCCTCTGCAACGCTCTCAAGATCCTCCTGCCCTCCTGCTCCTCCATCGTGAGTGACGTCACCGCGCCCGCCCCGCCCCCCTGCCGGCCGCGGGAGGGGGGCGGCGGCCGTTACTGGGTTGGGGCCGCGGCCGAGCGCCCGCCGCCCTCCTCCCCTCTCCCCTGGTAGCGGGGCTGCGGGCAGGCCCTGGCCCTGCCCGCCCGGGCTCTGCCGCCGACCGCCGAGACAAAGCGGGGGCGAGGGAGGGTGGCGCCGGGCCCTCGGGTGGCTGAGGAGGGGGTGAGGCCGCGGGGCAGGCCCTTGCGGGGGCCCTTGCGGAGCGCCCGGTGTTTCGCGGAGGTGGCGTCACCCCGCCCGACAGCTGAGAGATGAGGTGAAGTGGGGAGGCGGGGGGGAACGGTGCCATTTCGGGAGGGCTCCCGGTGCCCGCGGTGCCCGTAACGCAGCCCCAGCTGTGGCTAGCGGGGCCTAGCCCTGCTCCTCGCCTTAGGAGAGGGGAAGCTTGAGAGGCTGATACTGGGCAGAGCTGGAGATCGTGAAACCGAACACCGTGACGGTGGGTGACTCCAGCAGCCTCGATTCAGCAGGTCTTTGAAGCAAAGCTCTGGGTAATGAGTTGTCAGCGTCTTAAATGATGCTCCCGAGGCTCCAGCCCTTGGGACATTGCAGGGAATATAAAGGGCAGCTTTGCTCAGTCTTCCACGTTTTCCACAGACGGGCATCTCCGTTGCTGAGAAGGGAGATCAGTGGATACAGAGATTAGGGAGTTAGGCATCATAGGAGAAGACCTTAGAGTCACAATCACTAATCGGGATGCCCCCTGGTCTGATCTTAAGTGTTGCTGTGGAAGCGTGGATAACAGAATTATGGACCAATAAACTCTGTGACTGCCTAATAAACTTATATGTGAGCAAGCATGCTAAAACATACATATCATTCTACTCTTTCACATAAGTAACTTCGTCACACAGATTAGTGCACACTGTTCGATAATGGATAAAAATCCTTTAAAATGCAAATTACTCTTAGGAATTTGGGAAGCTGAACTCGATGTTACTGTAGATGACTGATGAGAATCTCTGCTCAGTTTTCTGCTGTGGTTCATGACAGAAAGTAGTGTAATGTTCTCATTGCAGTACTGAGAACATCACTTATGGGGAAAAAATTATTACATGTGTCTTGAGAAAGCTAGAAAGATTTGCTAAGGAACAGCAAGAAAAAGATTTTATGTTCTTTGTATCTTCATTTCTATGGTAAAAGGAGTTCATAAACCAACAAGCAGCTGGTGCCTCATGAAAAGAAAGTAGGAAAGTAAAAGAAGAGGAGAAAATGTTTGCTAACATGACATGCGATTACCTTTTTACATTTCCGTCAGTAGGAGATAATTTTAGCCAAGAAACCAATAAGATGTTATAAGAAAACTGCATTTAAATGCATGGGTAAGATGTAAGAAAAATAACTAATGCAAATTTGTGTTTCTGGTTTTGAGGCAGTGGTAAGATACTGTGCTGGGTGGATCCCAACTCTCAGCCAGTGTGGCAATTTGTGTGTTTCTAACAGCCCGGACTAGGCCACCTGTAATCTAGAGGAGTGATTCCCGATTGGTGAGCCATGCATTATTGGTGAGGTCTAAAATTGGGCTTCAGCAAATAAAGTTTCCACATTAATTAGTTTAGACCCTTGCTGAGGCTGCTGGAGCTGGAAATGGGAATGGTGAATGAGTAAGGGGCATTGCTGGAGCTGGAAAGCGTAGTGATGAAAAGGAGTGCTTCCCGGGTCCCTCCGCTCGTGCACGTATCAGGTGCTGTCATCCGAGCAGTGCATGATGAGAATTGCAAGGAGAGGGGACAGCAGTTCAGCTCCGGATGCAGCGGTGGGCAGGGCCTGGGAGGTTTGAAAGGTCTCAGAAGGCAGCAGCATTGAGAGCGGGGAGACAAGGAGATGAAAGCAGAAATGGAGAAGGAAAAGGTGGTTAACCATAGTTAGAAAAGCTGAAAATCGCTGCCCTACAGGGACAGTAAAACCCTTTTTGGTTTGCTTCAGTCAGAACAAGAGAATAAGTATTCTTTGGCTTTTAAAACATGTTGCAGATGTTAAGCCAAGGTTTTCCTGTGTCTTGATGAAAGGGCCTTTTTTTGTGGGAGACTTTTGAGTATGTAAACAGGAGATCATACTTCATACATATTAAAGAAAATCAATGGAATTCTGGATAAATAACTGATACTATTTCTTTACTTCTTAGATATCCAGATTGTTACAAAAGGATGCAGAGCAGGAATCCCAAATGAGAGCTGAAATTCAGAACATGAAGCAAGAACTCTCAACCATTAGTATGATGGATGAGTTTGCTAGATATGCCCGCCTGGAAAGGAAGATTAACAAAATGACTGACAAGCTTAAAACGCATGGTAGAGTGCAACGTTTACTCCCTTTTCTAGTTTCTGAAAAACATTTTGTCAGGAGTGTTTTCAATTTTAAGTATATTTCTCCTTCAACTTTTTTCCTCCCCCTCTTACCCGTTTCCAGTGTTCCCTTCTTTTTTTCTTTCTTTTTTTTTTTTCTTTAAACTTTTTTGAGAGCTTGCTTTTCTCTTTCACTTGTGCATAGTTCTGCATACACCGATAAGGGAGTGATTTAGATATAAAATTTTTCTTACAAGGAATTTCCTGGGCTTCGCTGTGTGATTATTTACTCTTTCTCAGTGATGCTCATCACTGAATCATGTTTTGAATAAGTCGAGGAAGCCCTCTGCTGCGTATCTTCGCTGCAAAAGGCTGCACTGCTTGGTTGGGGCTATTTGGTTGGTGTACTACAAGGCTAGAGAGAAAGCGTTGACCTATAAGGTAACCAGATGAGATGTTTCCTGTCATTTTGCAATCCTGTTTGATCTTAGGCAGCAGCTTTTGCGATAAAGCTGTAGTGCTTTGCCTCGATTAGGATTTTATGGTAGTATAGTCCATCATCTCGTGGTAGAAAGTACACGTAAACCTTTGGCACCAGAGCTTTTGCTCCTGTCTTTGCCCAAACTCACTAACTGATCCTACCAGGACAGGAGACTGCTTGCTTTCCCTGCTTCCTCTGTGCAGGATGGATGGATGTTTATAAGCTCCTTGCGTGGAGAAAGGGCAATATTTACAACTGGCAGTTTTGGATTGCTTTCAGTAGTATAATTCTTAACCCAATAATTTCAATTAAACCAGATTTGAGTGGTTGTTGTTTTAGAAAACTTTAGGCCACCATTATGTTTGAAGATGTGCTGTCTTCACTGGGCTTCTTTATATTGGTCTGAGGTAGTGTAACAGAAGAAAAATAGGCATGAGACGTTTTAATACTGAACCTGACCAAGACTCATTCAGGGAAGGAATAGTCTTAACTGTGTTCCTGAATGAAATGAGGCAAGAAATGCATCTGCTAAAGCCATCATTCTCCCCTTTTAGGAAAGGGAAAAATTTACTTTGTGCTTCATCTAAAGCAGGTTCTTAAATTAGTAACCACAGTGTCTGTTCTCATTTGGGAATAGTGTTCTTGGTTACGTGTGACATTTCCCTGTCCAGCATATCAGTGTTTTGCGACTTTACATAGTAGCGTTAATAAGAAACTACAGTGTGATACGGACCTAGCACTTTCTTGCGGAAGGGTACTTTCAATATAGCTATGAGTCATTTGAAAAGAGATTTTTAAACAGTGTAATGTCCTGATTTGAAGAGTGAAATATTAATAAATTACTAGTTTTATGTAAGTATAATTCACCATTATAAATAATGAAGAGTAATATTTTTTTCTTTTAACAGTGAAAGCACGAACTGCCCAGTTAGCCAAAATAAAGTGGGTTATAAATATTGTATTCTACATCTTACAAGTAAGTAAATATTTTATTATGAATACAAATTACTAAACCAAATCCTCAGTAGTGTTACAATTCCCTCCTGCATTTATTGGCTGATGATTAGTCACACAGGTGTTTGACATTCCAGTGACACAGTGCATGCCAAACTGAAAGAGTTTCTTGATATAGAAGGGAGAGATGTTGCTGATAAGGTCTGGTAGTTGTGGATGGAAGGAGTTTTGAGTTTCATTTTAGCTCTGTGTTTCTGGTTTTGAGATGTCAAGATAGGAGTTTGTCTTACCTCTTTAATCACTGTTGGGTTTTTGGTTTGTTTTTTTTTTTTTTAATTTATATATGGCAGTGGACCTAGGAAAGTTCCAATACATGCAAATATATTTTAATTATGCTTTTGAAAACAAAATTTGCTTTTGCTGAGGATGCAAATCTCCACTTAGAGCTGCCACACATTTCCCCATGGTGCCTCATCAGATTGTCTCTGTAGTTCAGACTTGATGCCAAAGAATTGTCTGCTAATAAGGATGACAGTGGTCAACCTGAAGACGTCCTTACAGTAGTGTTAAAGGGAGTTGGATTCCTAGCAGGCAAGGATTATGGCTAAAAACAGTCATTAGAGTTTAACAATTACTATTACTATGTTTGTCTATGCTAGACTGGAACCAGGGTGTCAAAAGAAAGCAGTATTTTCCAGAGTCTCACTGCTACCTCTTAATACTGTGTATAAATTTAAGGTCATGCTGAGTTTAAAAATATTTTGAACTTGCTTAAGAACAATGTAAAATAACAAAGAAGCTATTCCCTTTAATTAGAAGTTGTGATTTACCATTTCAAAATAGCGGTAGAAATGTACTTTGATGTGTATTATTATCGAAGCTAATAACAATTTGAATTCCAGGCTGCCTTGATGATCTCTCTGATTTGGAAATACTATTCTGAGCCAGTTACAGTGCTTCCAAGCAAATGGCTTGCTCCGCTCGAGCGCTTGGTAGCCTTTCCTACGGGGGTGGCAGGTAAGGACTGTAGTGACGAAGAGCATAGATAGATTAAAAGCACCGCTTCTGTACGTTTCTTCTCACTCCCTTAACACAGGGAGGAGTTTCAAACATTTGATTAGCTGTTTCCTATGTATTCAACTCTTGTTTATTTAACCGACAACGAAATGGGCTATTTGTCATTTTTATTTCTTCTCAAACAGAGCAACTTTATCTTTATCTATATGGAATAGACCCTGTAGAAGATTTCAAATCAGAAATATTTTTATATTAAGGAGTCCGCTGGAATAGTAGAATTGGGTTTAAAAATGGGCAAATGCTTCATAGGTCTGTATCGCTTACATCTGTTTCTTATAAATTGCTGGGGTTTCATAGTAGTGTGACTCCAGAGTGACTTAGGTGTGCTCTCGCTTGGCGCTTCATTTTGTCTGTTCCCACCTTTTTTTCCCATCACACTTCCGTTACGTTTTTACCAACTGAAATCCTTTTCTTTTGGGCAGTTTAACAAATTAATGATCAGAACAGTATCACAGGTTGTAGACACCTGTTTCTGAGTGAAAAGCGTGCCGGCTCTATGCTAATGGAATAAGTAGACAGGCAGAATGACAGGACAACGTACTGTGGAAATTTGCCTTCAAGCTAAAATGCTACTGGTGAATCTTCATGTTAGCCTTGTAAGTCCTAACTGCGTTAGAGGAATTCCAGAATACGTTGTTGGAATTGTATGTTGTTGTATCTTTGATTGCTGTACCAGAGAATGACTTGTATCCAGCATGCTTACTGGACAAGAGAGGAGTCTGCTTCTGTGCAGGGTGGGGGAATAGTCCTTGGAAGACATTTATTTAAATAAAGCATTTGAACGGATTTAAAAAGGTTCACATCCATGTCTGCCTTCAAATCTCCTTTTTTGTCTTGGCTGATAATCACAGTAAAGAGATGGTTTTTGAATTCTAGGTGATAAACACAAACATGTCTAAAAAATCACCAAAAAGGTAGTTCTTCACATGTGTGTTACGAATAGCTATGTATTCCGTGATACGACGTAGCATGATTCTGCGTAGTCTGCAATAGGAGTGTGCTGTGTGCTGCAGTCAGGGCACAGCCCCTATGCCACCATACCAATACAAACCCCTGTGCTGCTACCGGGGATGGCGGGAGCCTTTCAAACAGCAGTGCAAGGCGTCTGGCCAGGAGCGTTTTTCTGTACAGCTGTGTGGGGAGCAAGGGGAAAGGAGAGAAGCGTGGATTTAACACTTTTTAAAAGACTCATTTAAATTTCGGAGGAAATTTACTTTTTACCTCTCTCAAATCTTGAATTTAGGTTCTAGCAAAGTATTCTGTTAGTTGCCAAGCCTTTAACATCAGCACCTTAGACATTTTCTGTTAGGTACATAGCAAATGTTTTTAGCTGTGGGTTGTATATGCCACACTTTGGCTCATACTCGTGTTATTTGGTACTGTTTTCCCCAGACAATCTCCAGGTTTTCTCGGGACCAGCACAGAGTTAGCTGCCATCCCTTGGGGAGAGACATTTGTATATATAAAAAAAAATGTTTTGTTCCTGTTCACCTCATAACTAAGTTTTATTTTTTACACCTCCAGAGTTGTTTTCAGACACGTATGTGCTTCAGGGTTATTGATGCAATGACTTAAATCGTGTTTTATATCTCTTTCAGGTGGTGTTGGAATTACATGTTGGCTTGTGGTTTGTAATAAAGTTGTAGCTATCATGCTACACCCTTTCAGCTGAAGGAATCCCAGTAATCCATGGAGTCCTCAACTACATTTTCATTATCGCTGTTTTAAATGAATAATAATAAAAAAAAAAGGAACAGTTGTCTTTCATGAGACTAGGTCTGAGATAATCTTCGTTACTTCATGTGGATATCAGTCAGTATTCCTTTTGATTTATTTTATCTTTCCTTAGTTTGTTTTTCAGTTTGGTGGTCAGTTTTCGAAGACTAGCATTGCTGTATATAGAACCTCATTTTGTGTCTATTTTGACAGGTATGAACAGTGATTCGTGGCAGAACCGTAAGACTTTGTCATGGCATATATTCACCAAAATCTAAAAGTGTTGGATTTGTATTTTTAAGTTGGAAATGCACTGGCATTAGGAATTAATTTGGGAGCTTTGCTGTTTCTTTGCCGTATAATACGGTAGTTTCACCCAAAAGTGGGATTATATTTGGTGACAAGTGGTACTAGGGGATAGAGGAAGGTGGTTTGGTTGGCTTAGGATAAAACAGAATTAGTTTCCTCCTTGTTATTTTTTTACACTAGAATTGGTGTATTCGTGGGCCGTCTTAGAAAATGCGTTATTGATATATACGCAGAATCAACTTTTTATCTCTTAAGAGACTCACTCAGTTGCCAAATACAGGATGGCTGGATTTTTTTTCCTCCCCAACTTTTAAAATTCATTCAACACTTGATATTTTTTTTTTCCCCTACTTTTATTGATAACTGACCTTTCTTTCCTTGACATTTTTTCTGCTTCCCAAACTGCGTGAGGATCACTGAAGCGATTTCCTTCCATATTTTGGGAGGAAAGGCCTGCCCACCCTTCTCAAGCTCCACATTAATAAAGAGAAAGTAGAAGACAGTGCTGTTCCTTCAGCGAGCTGCATTTCTAAGGGCTTCAGCATACGTTACTGACAGGCCAGGATAGCCCGAAACAGCTATGTAAATGTAAAAAGGCAAATTAGTGATTTAAGCGTCTAAAGTAGTAACAGAATGGTAGCAAGCAGAAGGAGGAGGAGGGAAAACAATTTTCTGTTTTGGAGTAAATCCTGTATTTAGGTACAGGAAGCAGCCACAGTATTTTGAATGTAAAGGAGGACAGAATTCTTCTTAGTGCTGTGCCTGTAGGACAGTGACAAAGGTGTGTTACCGCCCGTGCTACCGTGATCCGCAGCCCTCTCGTTGCTGCCCCGTAAGGGAAATGGTGGGTTTGTAACGTTCTTGCTCCACGCCACCTTTTTTTTTTGTTTGTTTTTGTTTTGACACGAGCCCGAACAAAGCTCTAGGGGACACCTTTCCCTCTTCTGCTGGGCTCTGGCGATTGGGGTTTGGCTTCCCGCTCTGTTCAGTGGAATGCATCTGTTCCCTTCTTTCAGGTCCTTTGCCTTCCTGCAGGAAGGAAGGGGCCACGGCCCCTCCGTAATTAGCACTGCATTTGGAAATCAGTTCAAAAGGTCATGATACATTGGGTGTATATATGCATGAAATATGTTTGGGTTTTTTTAAATGTTAATTTAAAAAAAAATTGTTTTTATATTAGAGATTACATTTAGCCAACATGAAAATAGATGCATTAAATATCGTCAAGAAAGAAATGTTGTGATTGAATGTTATGTATAATTGTGGTTTTATTAACGAAATAAAGCTTTTCAACCCATCTCAGGTCATCTAATCCATTTTTCAATGTTAATTACAGTTTTCCTAACAAAACCCTCAAACAAACAAAAAACCAAAACCAAACCAACAAAACCCCAAACCAAACCACCCCATCCCCACGTTCTTGCATAAGGAGATACTGTTGGAATCAACAGGACTAATTCATTTTTTTTTGTTGTTAATTTTTGAAGTATTTGGGACAGATTATTTAACTATGACAGTGACATATTTCTGAATCTTAAATGATTTGGCTAATGGTATTTTTACTCCGCTTGTTACGGAGTTTAAGATAGTGAAGAGAAGCAGCATCACTTAAAATCTGCACAGTGGCATTAGCTGTTTATCAGTTCACCCTTAGCGTGGGGTCATCAGACACGCAGTTTGTTGGCTGCTCTAGTCCAACGTTTGGGTGAGTGTGGGCAAAAAGGCTTTTGGTCATCCAGCCAGCACAGACAGGAGCGTTGGATTCTGTGTGATTGTTTGCTCTTAGCTTTGGGACAGCAGGAAACGCATTGTGGAAGTACTAATAGTTCATAGAGGAGAAACGCCTACTCTTCTGACTGCACAGAGTCATTCTTAAGCGCTGCTTCAAGAAAAACCTTCGAAATTTTGAAAAGAAATATGCTGCGAGTAGGTTCAGATCTAAATGCCTTAATCACCTTTAAAAGCTTTTGCGGTACAATTCTTTGAAGGTTTTTTTTCTAAGTCCTACTGCCTTGTAAAATTAATAGAATACACATAGTTTTCCCTAACTTCACATGTTAGCAAACGTTTCATAAATTATTACTATGAGGAACAAAACATAATCCTCCTGCCCTCGCTTACATAACCTTAAACACAGGATTTTTAAAGGCTTTTTGAGAACTGGATATGCCTGACTTCTCCAAAACAATGGTTTACTCTCGCACATTCATCTTTGGATGTCAGCTGTGGAAGTTACCAGGCAAACTGCTTTGATAAGTTCTAACAGTGGAAAAGAATGAAGCTTTAGAGCTTTATAATGCTAGTGAAAACAATGTAATAGCAAATTATTTTTATTATGTGTGATTTCTGGAAGCTATTTCAGGAGTGAAGAAAATAAAAAATTATTTTCTTTTATTGCATTGTTGGTACTAACCCAATAATGAACCTTATGAAAGCAGATTGCTCACTTCAGCTAGCTGACAAAGGATCGGCTTCAAAATTCAAACTGCAGAGAGAATGCAAAAAAATGGAAATTACATAACCAGGACTAACTTGGACACCTGGTAACAGGTAAAAATGTCATAATTGTTAAGGCACGCTTACTAAGAGGCGTATGCACGCACATGCATGCACACGGATGGAGAACAGAAGAACGTTCTTTTGTGAAAACTGATTTGGCCATCATTTTGGAAAAAACATTGAAAGAAATTCTCAGTACTTGTAAGACTTAATATGCATTTAATGATGGTAAAAACATTGTTTTTCAAAAAAATGTTTTAAATTATTCTTATTTCTAGAATAAAGATAAGTTGATGTACTTAACTAAATATCAAATAAAATAATTAGTTTGTGTATTCTCATAAAGTTCTTCATAACGATGTCATTAGTGTTAGATGCTTTACATTATGAACTAATTGGTAGCGGTGATTTGAAATTTGGCCTGTCTAATCCTGCATCCTTGCACTTCTCTTTCTTCATTCCTCTCGTGTTAGAACTTGAATGGTTGTCTCTTCAAACACAGCCCGGTCCAAAGAGTTCTTTCATAAGGCTGTTTTTCCTTTCAGCGAGTGTCATATGAGCGCAGCCTTCCGCTTCAGTGGAACTGTCCTTCTGCCTTGTTTTGGTAACTTTTCCAAAAGATGGTTCATACAGCCCAAAGGAATGTTTCACTTTTGATTCAGCTGTTTCGCTGCAGTCCTGACCTGCACGTCTATGGCTGCAAAGACTGCCCTTCTTGGAGTTGGTACCTGATGTAGGAAGCCCGTGATGCAAATTCTCGGTGGCTTCCGAGAATGTGTATTTTTTTTTCAGCCTAATGGGTGTTTCGTTTCTCGGACCCGGAGTTACACATTTACTCCCTGCCTTCCCACTGTTACTTAGCTGTTCATCTGGCTTCTCTTCTTCTTTTTTGTATTCTTCCACTGCATCTTCCTCTTGATTGCTCTCTTTTACACTATCATTTAGAGGCGTTTGTTCAGTTTTCATCAGTTTTTTCAGCTCCTGTTTAAGCAAATGTGTCTCTTTTTCTTCTTTCATAAATTCCAAACAAGTGTTTTCTTCCATCAGTAGTCTGCCTTCCCTTAAATACTCTAAAATGAAATATTGTGGTTTTGAGAGCAAGTTTTACTTCCTTATTTCATTGCTTACGTTGTTATTATTGATGGTATTTCAGTCTTGAGGGTTATGACAATGCTGTTTACTAATAAATATCACAGGATGGGGCAAGATTTAAACAAGATCATTGTGCCATTGAATCCAGGTAAATATCTTTATTTTTACCTTTTTCATTATGTTTAATTTTATTAAATTAATTAGCAGGCAAATATAATCAGTAATGGCTAACTACAGGGCCAGAAAGAGTCAAGTACAATGCAACCGAGAAACCACATGAGATTTAAACTCTAGTTGTAATTTTCTTGCTTTTAAATGGAACTTAAATATATGTATGATTTTCTTTCCCTTAATTGGCAACACAGTTGCTTGTTGTGTGGAGCAGAATATACTGCAACTCTCTAACCTATAAATGAGTTGGCTCCACTTTTAGTAGAAAAAGGTATGTGTATACTGAATGCCTACAGTAAATACATTTGTCTGCTGCAGGGGACAAATTGTAATAGGTTCTGTGCTTTGGAGAGACTCAGAGTACCTCCAAAATGAGAGAGAGAGTCCAAGCTTAAAGAAGAAGTATGACGTTGCAATAATTAAAATAGCTAAATAAGACTTCAGTAAATAAGTCTAGTATCAGCAGTGGGAGTAAGCTGAAGAGAGTCTGGCAAACAGTGAGGAGAGAGACTCTCAGGCAGAATCAGAAGACCTGTGTTTTCTGTCAGTGTTAAAAGGGAATTTAAAAGACAAATGGTGACTTTGGTTATCTGGTGGGGCCTGGAAAGGCTGCAGGCTGAAAAGGCAGAGTACAAAACACAGGAGTTAACGCATTCCAGATTACTAGCTCTGTTACTGATCTAGTAAGTGACCTCAACAACCTGTTTCACCTCTGTAAATGCGTGACCTTTAGGTCACGTAACGTCTCCTACCATTTGTGAAGTATTTAGCATGACGGCATTCAGATCTGGGTTCTTTCTACAAGCCTTACTATAACGAAAATAACTAACATTTTTAGAAAGAAAAACTCAGATAAAGGAATAGATACATTGGCTCCTCCTTCCTTCTGTTCTGTAGAATCTCTTCAAAATAAAGGTGTTTCTAGATGAGTCTCTTGCATATAACCGTTATATGAGAACACAATCAATGGCTAAGATTTACACAAAATCTATTTACAGTGATCATTGTAATGAGGAGATACTCCCAGCCCTTGAAGAAGTCCTTCTCCTGTCTCAGCAATAGATTCCGAGCCAGAATTATCTGTAGGCATCAGCTATGATGAAGATTCACAACCAACAATTTGAGATCGGTATTTGGTTAGCGTGGAATTAGCAACCATTAACTAAAGTATCCTTTTACAGAAAAAGCACCGACTTCTTACCAACGTGACCAGGAAACGCTTTCAGAAGTAGAGCGGGACGAAGATGCCTTACGCTGTGGAGCTGCTCTGCTGTCAGCGCAGCACTGCCAGCAGCTGGGTTTCAGTGACACTTAATAAATATATTGTTTTGTTGAACTAGTTCCTGTCAGGCAGGTGCCAGCTAATGGCTGTCAGACCCATGTAAATCACCAATACCATTGGTTCATTCAACTTTTGAAAACATCAAATGAGTTTCTGAGAAAAATGCTAAAATATACCTCTACGTGTTCTGTTAAACATTTCTGGCTTTGGTATTTTCTTGGTTGACTGCTTTTCTGTTCTACGTTGGGCATCTGTGTATGCTTCATTTGCTTTAGCTTTTTGATTCTTATCTTCTGAAGACTTCTTCTCCTATAATTGGCAATTAAAGGTAAAAATAATGAAGGAATACTTGATTAGTGACTTTTAAAAGTACACAGTCAGTGCAATACTTATCAAAAGATTAGTAATTTCTATTACTATTATATTCTTATTTTGTATCACAACGTTTGTCCTACATAGTTCCTGCAATATAGTTACATTCACACAAAATCCGCATCCTAGAAAGTTAAGATGACAGATCAGGCCATTCAGGCATATTACTGAAACTTACGGAATAACATACAGCTTAGCTGAGAGTTTAAACAAGGGATTGGATCCAGATCTTTCATACCTTTGTTAGCTGAACTGGACTTTTTTCTGTTTCCCGAGTTTGGTACTGTGACAGCAGCAGTGATCCAAAACTCTGTTTATCTACTTGTACCGATCTGTTTATACTAAGACCTATTGAAAAAGGACAATCATTAGTAATACAGTAGTTTCTGGAATTATACTGTTGGTACAAACAAAAGATATCTTTGATGACTGATAATACTGGTATGTGGCCTAGGATTTAAACATCTTCTTGCTGCACGTCTTAATGCCCTTTAATAAAGAAATTCTTTGTTCTGCCTGATCTATAAATGCTGAAACTGGAACACAACCATAGCTACCTGGACTTTGAAGCGTTTTCAACCGTACATCAGTACATCATTGTAAATATACTGAAGTTTTACATCTACAAAGTCCTATTCAGATAGAACAAGCGAAGTCAGACAAATGTGTCTATACCCTAGAGCCCATGTGGGCTTGATGTGTGTGGTAAAATTCTGATGTAAATTTAAGAGGTCTGGTATGAGGCCTCAGCTTTCAGGTTCCTAAATTTGGATCTTACAGAGTACAATAAACTTGGTTACTCACCTTTCTCAAAGACTTATGTAAGACTTCACGGAACTAAACTCTTCAGAGGAAATGCTTAACACTGTTTGAATTATCTACGGTATTTGAAAAGAGATTCCAAGGGAGTGGTTGAATGAGACATTTAAAGAAATAGCTGAATGGAGATGGGATGGGATGGGGAAGGTGAATATATTGTTCTTTTACTCTATTTTTAGAATAATTTTGACATAAGTAGCTGAGCAAGTTGCTAGCACAGCAGCAAAAATGTGATCTTACCTACCTCAACATTTGACCTTATTCCCAGTTTTGATCTCTGAAATCAGAGGAAGACTACCCATAAAAATGGTGATTTTCAAATACTCGCAGTTTGGTGGTAAAAAGGATGTTGATAACTAATTTGAGGATTACTCTTGAAGGAATGGCCCTGATGATGTGGAGAGAATTAGTCTTCCCTTTCGAAAGGGAATCAGCAAGTAGTTACTTCAGCAGCTTTTTCAACAGAAATCAGCAGAGCGTTCCTCAGATTCAGAACTAGGGGGAGCTGTACCTCTAGATGAGCTGGTGTGACCTTCCCACAACTGAGAAAAGTTTGCTCTCATGGAGAGCTTATGAAATTAATGGCTTCATTCAATAAATCAATTTTACTTATGTACATAGAGCTTTCTGATAACCTAAGCAAGCCTACCTTCGGCTATTTATCAGGAGTGTTAAAAAATGCAGCCCCACGTTTCTTTTTTCTTTCCTGCTGGGTAAAAATTTTTACAACGGCAGAATAGAAAATAACTACTTGAAAAAGTAGCTCTTTCTAAGTCTGTTATAGGAAAATTGAAGTCAATAGGGAAAAGGAAAAACAATAGTCAGTAATTCCAGTTCTAGATTTCTAAATCATCTGTTTCCATTAACTGGCAGAGAATGAAACCCTTATTGGCCAAAAATACCAAAAGATCAGACAACTTTGCTTGGAACCTTTTCATTACAAAATATCAGGTCTCTCTCCAACTAAGCTCCCTTATCTTTCTTAAAGAAAAGAAGATCTTAAATAGTAAACAGTGGTTTCAATACTGTAATTTAAATAACAATATTGTACAAGTCCACATGTGAGTAAAATTTAAAAACTTACAGATGGTTATGTGATGTAACTAAAACTGGAATTCAGAGCATTGTAAAAAACTTGTCCAACTTGGAATGAGAAGTAGGAATTTGTGTTTCTTAATTTTATAATTTGAATTACCAACTTTTTCCCTGTAGTTCACTTGTCGTTAATGCAGAGTAATGGATTTGCGTAGGTAACAGTGAGGAATGAAATAAGCAACTGACTGCAAGAAGACTTTGTACCAATACCATATTTTGAAGAATTCTGTGGGCACATGCAATATTTCCAAAAGATATGTTTGCTACCAAGTAAATTTTAAGCGCTCTTCTGAACCTGTATAAACAAAGTTCCAATTCCTCCTTCAGTTTAGGAGCAGAAATACCTGACCACTATTTTAAATAGGTTCTTAACCCAGGAAAGTCAATGTTCAGATCATTATCATAGAATCATAGAATTGTTCTGGTTGGAAGAGACCTTTAAGATCATCGAGTCCAACCGCTAACCTAACACTGCCAAGCCCACCACTAAACCATGTCCCTAAGCACCACATCCACACGTCTTTTAAATACCTCCAGAGATGGTGACTCCACCACTTCCCTGGCAGCCTGTTCCAATGCCCGACAACCCTTTCGGGGAAGAAATTTTTCCTAATATCCAATCTAAACCTCCCCTGGCACAACTTGAGGCCATTTCCTCTTGTCCTATTGCCTGTTACTTGGGAGAAGAGACCGACACCCACCTCGCTACAACCTCCTTTCAGGTAGTTGTAGAGAGCGAGAAGGTCTCCCCTCAGCCTCCTTTTCTCCAGGCTAAACAACCCCAGTTCCCTCAGCTGCTCCTCATAGGACTTGTGTTCCAGACCCTTCACCAGCTTCGTTGCCCTTCTTTGGACATGCTCCAGCCCCTCAATGTCTTTCTTGTAGTGAGGGGCCCAAAACTGAACACAGTACTCGAGGTGCGGCCTCACCAGGGCCGGTACAGGGAGACGATCACTCCCCTAGTCCTGCTGGCCACACTATTTCTGATACAAGCCAGGATGCTATTGGCCTTCTTGGCCACCTGGGCACACTGCTGGCTCATATTCAGCTGGCTGTCGACCAACACCCCCAGGTCCTTTTCCCCTGGGCACTTTCCAGCCACTCCTCCCCAAACCTGTAGCGTTGCCTGGGGTTGTTGTGACCCAAGTGCAGGACCCGGCACTTGGCCTTGTTGAACCTCATACAATTGGCCTTGGCCCATTGACCCAGCCCATCCAGATCCCTCTGTCGAGCCTTCCTTCCCTCAAGCAGATCAACACTCCCACCCAACTTGGTGTCATCTGCAAATTTACTGAGGGTGCACTCGATCCCCTCATCCAGATCATTGATAAAGATGTTAAACAGAACTGGCCCCAATACTGAGCCCTGGGGAACACCACTTGTGACCGGTTGCCAACTGGATTTAACTCCATTCACCACTACTCTTTGGGCCCAGCCATCCAGTCACTTTTTTACCCAGCCAAGCCATGAGCAGCCAGTTTCTCCAGGAGGATGATGTGGGAAATGGTGTCAAAGACTTTACTAAAGTCTAGGTAAACAACATCCACAGCCTTTTCCTCATCCACTAAGCGGGTCACCATGTCATAGAAGGAGATCAGGTTAGTCAAGCAGGCCCTGCCTTTCATAAACCCATGCTGACTGGGCCTGATCGCCTCGTTGTCCCGTATGTGCCGCTTGATGGCACTCAAGATGATCTGCTCCATAACCTTCCCTGGCACCGAGGTCAGACTGACAGGCCTGTAGTTCCCTGCATACTCCTTCCAGCCCTTCTTGTAGATGAGCATCACATTTGCTCACCTCCAGTCAACTGGGACCAGTGAGCCAGGACTGCTGGTAAATGATGGAAAGTGGCTTGGTGAGCACTTCCGCCAGCTCCCTCAGTACCTTTGGGTGGATCCCATCTGGCCCCATGGACTTGTGTGTGTCTAAGTGGTATAGCAGGTCACTGGCCATTTCCCCTTGGATTATGGGTGCTTCATTCTGCTCCCCATCCCTGCCTTCCAGCTCAAGGGGCTGGGTACCCTAAGAACAACTGGTCTTACTGTTAAAGAGTGAGGCAAAGAAGGCGTTAAGTACCTCAGCCTTTTCCTCATCCTTTGTCACTATGTTTCCCCCCACATCCAATAAGGAGGGAGATTCTCCTTAGGCCCCCTTTTGTTGCTAATGTATTTATAGAAACATTTTTTATTGTCTTTTACGGCAGTAGCCAGATTAAGTTCTACTTGGGCTTTGGCCCTTCTAATTTTCTCCCTGTATAACCTCACGACATCCTTGTAGTCTTCCTGAGTGGCCTGCCCCTTCTTCCAAAGGTCATAAACTCTCTTTTTTTTCCTGAGTTCCAGCCAAAGCTCTCTGTTCAGCCAGGCCAGTCTTCTTCCCTGACAGCTCATCTTTCGGCTCATGGGGATGGCCTGCTCCTGCGCCTTTAAGATTTCCTTCTTGAAGAATGTCCAGCCTTCCTGGACTCCTTTGCCCTGCAGGACTGCCTCCCAAGGGACTCTGTCAACCAGGCTCCTAAACAGGCCAAAGTCTGCCCTCCAGAAGTCCAAGGTGGCAGTTCTGCTGACCCCCCTCCGTACCTCTCCAAGAATCAAAAACTCTACCATTTTGTGATTGCTATGCCCAAGACGGCCTCCAACCATCACGTCACCCACAAGTCCTTCTCTGTTCACAGACAACAGGTCCAGCAGAGCATCTTCCCTGGTTGGCTCCCTCACCAGCTGTGTGAGGAAGTTCTCTTCCACACACTCCAGGAACCTCCTGGACTGTTTCCTCTCTGCTGTATTGTATTTCCAGCAGACATCTGGCAAGTTGAAGTCTCCCACGAGAACAAGGGCTAGTGATTATCCAAAATTAAAGGGTGTAAGTTTGTTGTGCAGAAAGTTTAGAATATTGACAGAATGTTTATGATCCTGAGTAGGTGGCAAAATATTACTTTCCATATGGGGAAAGTACTTGAAATCTGTTCATTAGTTTCTGTATGAAACACATTTATTAGTAAATTTTAGATACTATATCTAAAGCACTTGACAATGAGAAATTTATAAGTGCTTCAAAAAAACTTTCTTAAACACTTTTGTCCCTGATTAATATAGTGAGCACATGGGCAACATAGCTGTTCTTGGCTTGTATGATTTGTAATTGTTTTTAGCTGCTGCCCCTTCAGTTCAAAGGGTGGGATCCACTTGTCTGAACACAGGCGCCTAATGCTATTTGAGATGCCCTCGAGCATTCAAGGTATCCGCATAAGGCTGGCCGATATTACACAGGACCGATGGCACACCCGTGTCCTTCTGGAACAACAACTACAGGGCCAGGCAGAATGTGCTAGGACATCTCAAATGGCACTGGACGCCTATAATTAGGCAGCTGAATCCCACACAAGGTAGCTGCTCTTGGAATGGTGGATAGACAAGATTGCATATAATAAATATTCCTCTGCAATACCTGTCTGAGCATGCATGTGAAAGAAATAATCTTTACTGAAGAGCTCTTTCTTCCTTGATAGAATTAACTTTCTATTGCTCTTTTCTATTATTCTACTATATTATTCTAAATAACATAAATTCATTGAGAGGATATACAATAACTGGGTTATGATGATCTCTGGTTGTCCATTTAAATTTACTTACGCTAAAAAACAAAGGACTACTAAGGATAAACATTCTCTTCTCTCAGATAAGCTGACAGTATGATCATCAGACTGGCCTTTAAACTTCCTAAACCTTGTATCTGAAAACTTTCACCCCAACAAAATGTAAGTTGCAGAAGCTTCAATAGTGGACATTGAAGCATCTCTGCTTTTTATAAGTTACAGGGTCTAAGGATTTTAAAGATGAGAAAACAATTCTTAAAGACCCAATTAAATTCATCAATTTTGCTCATATAAAAGCACTGTACTAAAACTAGGAACTTGCTACAGGAGGGTTGTTTGTGAGGTGCTTTGATTTAGTGAGCCGTGTTGTGGGAATTCTAGGTCTAGGGTGGCCTCTTCTCTGGGCCAAGTCAAAGGGAACACAGCCTGAACAAAAATTAGTCTGCAAAAGCTTTGTGGGCTGATAGTGTCACCCTTATAAAAAAACAAATAGGCAAACAGCTCTTGATGCAAATAGACACTTAAAATAGCAGCACTACTTCAATGTCACTGTTAGTATACTAAAACTATGTATGCTAAGTGCTATTCATGATGAAAATTGGGTTAAATACTAAAAACAGGTCATGTATTTGTATTCATAAAATAAATGAGCAAAAATCCAAGCACTTCTTAAATTACATGTGCCAGAATATTTTTAACCCATATAAAAGTACTATATTGGTTTTTATTTTGGAATATATGTCCCAGTTATAAAACAATATAAGTTTCACATAACTAAACAAGGAAAATGAATACACGTACTTTTTTCATGAGGTACTGAATCACGTTTGTCTTTTGGGATTTTAGGCATCCGATTTGCATAGATATTTTTTACATAAAGTTGCCGATCCTTTTCCTAAGAAGAAATAAACACTATTAAACTTCTAATATGCATTAAGATTACTTTTTACGAACTTAATTTTCCCATGTTGGGAGAAAACTGTCAGTGATTTGGCTTTGTGCCAGGCCATGTGGTGACTTTGTCATTTACATAAATAGGAATCTGTCATTTTCTTTCATGAGCCAAATCAAAATTCTCCCTTTTTAATGCTAAGAACACACCCGTACACCTACATGATCTTTTTTGTAACACAATGTTTAGAAGATGAAGTCTTCTCTAATGATTTTTTCATTTGTTGTCCTGAGGGTTTTTTTTTCAGACTAAGTAATTTTTGGCTTTACTTAATTTTTTTTAAAATTTATTTACTCAGTGCCCTTGGTTACAATGTGCTCAGTTCTGTTTTATAACTTGTTCCTTAGGAGACGACATAAACTTCAGATGCACACTTTTAAAATTTATTTAGCAAGAGTCCTCTTTCCTTACTGAAATCTAAACACAGAAGAGAGATTTCAGTAACACTCTCGCCATATCAGTTCTTGGTGTGAAAAATAGGAGCTGCACTTAATTTGGAGATACAGGTTGTTCTGAAAGGGAGCTGTGTATCTGAATACCTTGAATGGTCTGAATAAACCAGGTGTCCAAAACTATGACTGTGTAAGAATAAACTCTGTTCTGGCACAGAAATAGGGTTAATAAGCATGTCTGGTCGTCTTTGTAGTAAAACAATAGGTCTTGTGAATCTAAATATTACATTAAGAGAACTGGACACATACAGAAAACTGTGTGGAAAACACATAAAATAGAAATATTTTAGAGAAGCGTTAAGGTGAGAACTGTACTTTAGAATAATTTACATTTTGGAACAGTTTTACCTTAGTGTTCCTGGGACTATAATTATTCCCGTCTCCCAGATCTGCACATAGAGGAGGAGATCAGACTCTGGCAGGGAAATAGCACTGCAAGTGCTGCCCGGGGGACTTTCACACAGGGCCTGGGAAGAGCACTGCGCTTTTCTGCTTTCCCAACAGCTCACCGGGCTTTTGCAGCTGGGCAGCCTGGCTGCTGCCTAACATCAGGAGGAAAGTTTCTGTACCTGGTAAGTGGGACAAACAGTGCCCAGCACAGAAACGCAAATCTCCATGATCCCTCAGGAGCTGCCTCTTCTGCCCTTTACAATGTCTGGGAAAACTCCCCATAACAACATCTTTCACAGACATTTGATTCTGTTTAGAAAGAGAAAGCTCCCTAGTGGAATCGACAGATGGATTGGTCACTTCATATAGAAATTTAAAAAAGTATATTTTAACTGTGTTACAAACACAGTTTAAATTATTAAAAAGACACAAGGATTTTCATGTTTTCTGGAATATGTTCCGCTTTTCTTGTTTACAACTCATATGTCATACCATTCATGGCAGTTTTGTTTCTATTTCTATTTAGTGTCAATTTTAGGTTTTCCTGTATGCTTGGTTTACAAGCATTCAGCAAGTGTTGAACTGCACATATTTGTTGCAAAAATATTTGTCTAAAAACCAAGCTGGAATCTGAAACAAACTATTGAAACATTTACGTAAGTCTTTTTGTTAAACTCTAGTTTTGCAGATTGTAATATTTGGCTCATTTTGATTTGCAAGTGTTTCTGTAAGGGAGCTCATTTAAAGTTAGTAGATGAATGTATTGACCTAGATCTATCAAAATGGTAAGAAGTTGGTGGGGATTATTTGTTCAAACTGTGATGTATTAATCTCCGTTTTGATTAGTTATTGAACCACTTTGAACTTTTGACAAATAAACCCTACAATAAATTCATCATTTTATATTTTGACCTTTTTTTGGTAGACTATAGACTCAACTAGGAAACAAAAATTCCATTAATAAAGAATATAAAAGAGGCAAAAGGAATGGATAACATTAAATATTTGAATCTTCTTGTAGGAACAGAAAACCATTTAAAATCTTGAATACCTTAATTTTTTGGTGAAGAGCGTTAATTTCCATTTGCAAGTTCTTTGTAATTATCCCAGCTTCCACAGCTTTTTTGTTCTCATTTGCCAACTGACGATTAAAGGCGCTATTGTTCAACTTCAGCTGCTTTTCTAGGCTCTTAAAAAATTATATATTTTACAGCACAGATGTACTCAGTAAGACTGCTGAAAATCTCAGTTCTTAACAGATCTAAAAAATAAGCATGCTAATATAATGAAAAGTAAACTTCTAATAATTATATTCTATTTTAAACAACACATGCAATTATGAGGAAGTATCTGAAAAATTACTTTAAAAATGAGCAAAACCTGGTTTAAAACCCAATTTTACTAAACCCAAAAAGTGTATTTGGCATTCAAACATGAAAAATAAGGCTGTACATTACCTTTCTGATGGATTAATGAATACAATAATTCTTGAGAATTGTTAAGACAACATTTCTGTTCACACTGAGATCTATTAGCTGTGACAGTGTAAGGAGGCTTAGCGTAAATGAAAACTAGGTAATTTATTGAGTACTTTATCGAGTACTTTATCATCAGAACCCAGTGCCATGCACTGAAATTATAGTTACTAAAATTGTAAGGTGGACACCCAATCCTGCAAGCTTTTTATAGCTTCTCACTAGGACTTCTGTAAATAGAGTTTTCAAAAGAGAGTCTGAATTCAGCTGTTTATATTTTCACTTTCTTTCACGTAATAAATGTACTTCAGACCTAGCTGTTTGGACGGTGAAATGCCTCTAAGATTCCCTGGCTCTTTATTTAATTCTATGCATAATGTATCCCATAGAAAATAGACATTAATTCCTGGAAGACAATGGAAATTTCACTCTTCCAGTTTTGTATTAAAAACTGTACTGTCTTTTTGTGAAAGGTTCAGTAACAGTAAAGAAGCATGAGATATTAAAAGGAGCTGAATATCTCCTCTTAAATTTCCCACCAGGCTTTTACTACAGTTGCATAATAAAACAACAGTAGAACCAACCCTAAAATGTAGGACACCTGACTGCTGCCTAATCCAGCAGCCACCCTATAGCCGACTACCGTGAGTGACAGTAAGTAGTGAATAGGAGCTGTAGGTATGTCCATACTGCCCACCAGCACAACGTAAAAATAACAGTGCTAGTTCCAGATAAGCCAGCTTTGGTTGTTCAAAGAAGCAGATCAGCAGCAGCCCGGTGGTCTCCATGTATGACTAATCCTGTGATTTGCCAGGGTAAATTAGGGTCCGTGCTATGGTGCCTAGATGGCCCAAGCAAGCCTGGGTACCCCATGCTGCTGGCAGGGAGCAGAGCAGACACTCTGCTGAATATTGCTCTCCGGCTATATGCTACGCTTCTGACCTAACAAGGTTAAGGCATACAACTTAATTCCTAAAAGACCCTTATTGCCAAACTTAATCCACCCATACATTTCTGCCAGATTTTAAAATACTGGAAGGGGTTACTACTGCCATTTTTAGTACCTGACACTCAGGACAGCACTGGATTAAAAAGACTGTTCAATGATGCAGGATTGTATCAGAATCACTAATGTGACAAGAAGCAGCTAAAAACCTTCCACTGCTCTTGCACAGAAACCTCTCCTATTATTGTTCCACAAATACAATGATATGCACGTGTTACCTGTATTCTCTTATCATTCACTTCCATTTTTTCTGTAAGGACTGATAATCTCTGATCAAGTTCCTCTCTCTCTGCAAGAGCTTTGTCTTCTGAGAGCGTATGCAAGGCCTGCAAAGCATCTTTAGTTTTTAGCAGCTCTGCTTCAACTTTTCTGAGCTTCCTCGATGTACTTCTCTCGTCCTCCCGAGACATCCTCAGGAGTTTCCTTAAAGCTCTCACCTCATTATAATGACTTGCTAAAAGATCTGGCAAGTTACTTTCTGAATTTTCGTATCTACCTATTGCTTTTGAGTGTCGACACTGAAGCTGTTTTAAAACATGGTTTTCTAAGCTTGATGCTTCTAATTTGTGTTGTAAATCCAGTATTTCATTCTTCATCTCTTTAATTTTGAGAAGTCTTGCTGATGATATTCGCTGAGCCATTGCATTTTTTTTCTGGGAAATCATACTACTTTACACGCTTAAAAATGAAGAATTCTGATGTGGTATCTTCTTGGCTGGCAATTTTTTTCCTCCTGCATTCAGACCAAAGTAAACTGACATTGATATACAGCAATCATTTGAGACGGCAAAATCACTGTCTGTCTTTACTGCTCACATAAGCTCATATAATGCTCAGCCAAGCTACTTACTGTGGTGTATTTGACAAAATGGCCAAGATCTATACTAAGACTCCCATGTTCAAGTATTTCACAGACAAATCCACTAAAGATTGTATATCTCTGTGTGCATTTATGTGGCTGCACTGGGCCACAGCTAAATAGATCTGTAGGAGGTCAAGGTTCCCTTCTTTCATTCACTTTCGTTCGAAACAGCCACCATGCTCAGTTTCCATTGATAGGGGTAACTACACAGGTGGTGTCTTCTGAGGCAAACAGCAATAATATTCTGGGAATAACTTAGTAAAGTATGTTTATGTTAACACATTACTCCAGCATCAATGGAAACAAATTTTCTCTCTGTAAATCATGCAGTTCACTAATGTAGGCATGATCTGGGGGCTGATGAACCAAATTTACCCCATCTAGAAAGATTCCCAAGAGGGAGGACCTACACGTTGAATAAGGGTGTGATGGAAAAAAACCCAACATAGTAATCTACAGGTCTGCAAGAACTCAAAAACAAGGTGATCACAATAGCACATGGTTATTTTTTCCTGCAGCTGGGATTTCTAACCAGCTTTCTAGAATTTTCAAAGTCAGCTTTGAATTGAACTACATTTTTAACCCTTACATGCTTATTAGTATAGAACAGTTATGCAGTTGCATATGATGTTTCTACACAGCAATTGAAAAAAATCTTTATAACCTAGCATTCTAAGTGTATCACTGCCATTTGCCTTTCTTTATGGCCAGCATTCTGAGAGAATTACTCTCATTTTCCTTTCCTGAAACATAATTAGAATTTGAAAATAGCCAAGACTGTAATCTGAGCATGTCCCCCTTTTTCAGTCATATATTCAATTTCACTATAGCTCTCAAGACATTTCAGGTAGTATTTTGCTACAAGTTTATTATAATAATTTCTAGATCACATAACATTTTATGGATAAAATAGGCAAGGTCCTAGCCTAAAAAACACAGAGGTCAGATCTTTTCAAGCACTTCTGTTGAATCCAATGGGTGGTCTGCACACAAACCCTTTACAGGAGCAGGCCCTAACCAGAATATGCTGTTGCAGATGGGAAGCAACATCAAATCAGCGGCAGGAAAAGTAAAGCAGGCCACTGCCTAGGGCACCACCATGCCATGGCCTCGCTGCTTCCACGGCCTAAGCCAGAATAGCGGAAAGCTACGGGAAGAGCATTATCTAGGAAGACAGAGATGCGTGGGGCAGCGGCTTCAGTGGGAAATGGCTTCTCCCTCCCGCAGCGGCACCTATTCCGCTCTCTCCCCTTCCCTGCTGGCAGCAGCCCCAGGGGTCAGCCCCAGAACAGCCTTCCTGCTCTCCACAGCTTCGGCCTAGCTCTGCCTCTCCCCTTCGCCTGGCAGGGCCTGGCGTCTGGCCTGGGCCCCGACCCCTGCGCCTGCTGCGCGAGGCGGCAAGTTCGAGGAAAGCGTGAAGGGGGTCAGTGACAGAACCGGGCATGACAGGGCAGACTGATGATTATGGAGTGAAGTTGGCATGGCCTGGAAGAGAACAACCACGCTGTCTGTCCTTTGCTCTTACTCCTGAAATACCCAACGTACTCTGTGGTTTCAGGATACAAACCAGATGGTCTTTGTTCTGATGGCCCTGCTGACAGCGGAGAGAAAGCGGGGACAAGCTGGTAGCACCTCGCTCATACAGAGCCACACAGGGAGAACAGACTATCAAATTCAATGTGATAGCAAAAGGAAAGGATAGAAAGAGCCTGAGACTAGGAATCAAAAGGAGGAGAGACTGTGATTTGGGCAGCACAGTTAAATTTTTTTACATATGTTTTAAAAGGATTAAGAAGGACCATCATGAAGGTTCAAGTAAACAGAGAAGAAATTATAGCAGTAACGTGAGGTCAGATACATTCAAGACCTTCTGCAGTGAGCAAAATTAACAGGTGCTGTGAAAAAAACCTCACCAGAGGTAAAAACCAAAGCAAATGGAAGGTACGCAAACATCACACCTGCATGTTCTCTGTAATACAATTCCGCTGCAGGAAGACTACAATATGACCACACGTGTTGTCACACAAATATTTGCAAAATGAGAACAACCATTACATTAGTATTTTGTTTTGCCAGAATGGAATGAGAGGATGTAAAGGAAACGCGAAAATACCTTCCTGCAAAAGCTGACAAAAATACTATAAGATCTATACACGTCTATACAGGGTGAAAATGTAGGTTATAATTGTGTTCCTGTGAAATTTATTATTTCAAGTAGCCATAAGCAAGCAAAAATAACCACTTAAAATATCCAACACAGCTAGTAGCCAATAATGATTCTTCTGCTACATAGATTTTAAAAATGTGATTATTCTTTCCTATCTGCTAGTTTCATGCTAGTATGATTTCTTGACAGCAGCATATAACTTATATAATAGAAGAGATAATCAGTGGTTCCTCTCTCTTTTTTTTTTTTTGGTTGATTTGCATCTTGTAGATTTGGCAGATCTAGATGAAATTTTGAAGCTCAGCAGGAAAAGGGTCATTTGCTTTACACTCATTTTTTTGCCGTGGCACGGTGGGATTTAAGAAAGTATGCGTCTAGATATGAAAACATGCAGACCTGAAAAGATTCTTCACTGTTAACATTTATGTAAAGGGAATGTATTTGTGCTATATGGTCATTCCATTGAAGCATAAACTTAATTGTACATGATACACAAAGACTAAGCTGGCCAAAGCATGGCTTTGTCATGATTTTTGTCAAAACCGACACTTTTGGGCAGACATACAGTTTTTGAGTAACTTTCCTCAGGAAAGGCTTTTTCAGACTCATCATGTGATGCATGGTCAAAACCAGAAATTGGTGTATATGTAGGAGAGCCATTTTCAAGTCCTCAGATTAAAAGGATTGCAAAGGTGCTCCCGCATCTCAGGTGATTATCCCGCCTCTTGGATCGCCCAGTATTGTGGGATAACACAATAAGGAATCTCTCTCTCCCTCTTCCCTCCCCTTCCTAGTGTCTGAAACATGATTTACTATTTTTCTTCACTGAAAAATCTGTTTCCCCTGTCTTCCTAATTACTGAAAAAATGCCAAAGTAAGGGAACAGCTGTATTTCTTAAGAGAGTCTCATTTTACTACTACCAGAAAACAAAGTACCTTTTTTAACATTTTGATGGAAGATATGCTTTTTTCTTCTTTTCCTTTTTCCTCTTTTTCCTTTTCCTGTGTTTTCTTCTCTTCAGTTCCTGGTATTTCTAAACATTTGCTGTTTCTAGCTGTTTCAGAGGAATTCACTGACAAAGCCCGCAGAATAGTTTGCATGAGAATTTTCACTTCTGTATTCTCTACTGTGTTGCCTGCAATCATTACCTCTGCTACAGCTGCTGCTTCTGATACTTCTGCGCTTTGGGGAATCTTTCGTATCCCTGATTTTTGTGCCACGTTCTGACTTACTGTCTTTTGTCACTAAAATATGAAGGAAACAATCATCTGAGTTCATCACTGTGTTTCGGTAGAGGACTTAAAAGTCGACCTCCATAACCTATCAGGATTCAGAATGTTACTGAGTTGTTTACAGTTAACATAAACAATACTAAACAGAGTTCAACTATATTAAACAATGCTAAGAAATACTAAGTTACCTTTAAAAAAACCCAGTCATTACTCTTTAACCCACTAAATAATTCTGTGGTCTGTAGTAAGTGGGTAAGTTTGTTTCCAGAATGAACTGCAATATGAAATATACTAGTTTTTATCTCAGAATTTACTGTGATACTGGCACATGTTTTCTAAAGTTTTACAAGGTACTACCATTTAAATGTAAATAGATACCATAGTTTGCTTCCTGTAATGTATACATTTTCTCCACTATTAATGTAATTGAAAAGAAGTGTAATTGTATTTATGCTCAATACCTACTAAGCGCTTTACAATATTAAAAAAATAATTTTTCAAGTCTCTAGAAACTAGATATTTCTAATTGTGTTTTTATAGTATTTTTAGCTCTCCATTCATGTCATAAAAATACCATTTAGTCATATTTTTCAATAATTAGATTACAAATCAGATCACAAAATTAATCTATGAATTAAAATAGAAAAAAACCCTTAGCTGCCATAGAAACATTATAGGCAGAGGATATAGCAGCACCTAAAGCTGCACAACAGAGTATCTGACTTGGAGACTGAAATAAAGGTTTTCTTAAACTTTTGAGATGTTGTTTATTTTATTTGTTTTCAAGTCAGAATTGTTTGTAAAAACAAAAAAGCTTGCTAAATAGAACCTCACAATGTAATAAAAGCATCTCTGCACAATTTCAGAAGAAACATTAGGGAAAATTTCAGTGTTTTTTTAATGAAAACAATTTCTTCACAGCCTAACTATACTTAACACATTTGTTTGCTTTTGAAAATGCTGTTAAGACACTTATCTCCATGTCTACGCACCCATATAGCTCAGAAAATGTCACCTGTAACGCACTGTTTTTGTCAGAGATGTGGCACTCTGATGAGATGATGATCTCATTTTGTTTGATCAGGTTCTAAGAAAGTTGCTGCTTCCTCTGGTATTGTCTTTTCTCAATAGTCCAGTGTTCAAACCAAATGAACTCTCCTAATTGTTTAGCTTTTTAAAAAAATATATTTATCATAAAATATAGAATGCTGACTAATTTTCTATGTCTTTGTGAATATCATCTGTTACACCTCAATTTTTTTGCCTACTGAGGCTACCGGAGAGTAGAAGAACAGATTACTTCATATTCCTGGCAGCATTATTTAAACACTGTGGTTCTGGTAAAAATTATTTCTTGGGATATGGTTCAATCCGTTTCATTTTCTTAATATCACATGAAGACTACCCAGACCATAGTTTTATAGATGCAGAACTCTACCCACTAGTAGAATAAGTTGTATATTTGGAGGGGGGGGAGGTCAGAGTAGGGGTCTAAAAGGAGCATAGCAATTATGTAAAAGAAATTTGAGGGGGGTTAAAATGATATTTTAGTTCAGATGGACTTTAACAAGTAGCCTAAGCTAAAAAAATAAGAAGATACTTTTAGAACATTCTAACTACTTTGTTGGCATTTTTCCATTTTGGTGGCATTTTATTTTAAATGAAATTAAATTTCTTAAAGGGGAGAGGGGAATCACATAATTTTAGAAGAAAATTAAAAAGTGTAATTTAGGATTGCACAAAATGTTCTAAGTTGAATCAAAACAGTTTCATTACTCTTCATTCCCTTACACGAACAACTCTTCTTTGTGGAAGACTGAGGAGTGCCCAGGGTCCTACTAAATTTAAGCCAGTGCAATAACCTCTAAGAGATGGGAACTCATATTTTAAGATGAGGATTAGGCAAAGGCCAGCTTGGTACATAGATTTGTATTTCTGTTTAAATTTGGCTTATCAGTGTCAACATTTTCTGGCCAAATTGTGTTTAAATCAAATTAGCTTTAATTAAACTTAAAACTACTGCTTTAATTTGTTTTGATGAAAAGTGTGGGCTGAACCTCATCATCCAGCTTCAAGAGCAGATGTTGAGAAGTATATAAAATGGAAAAGGAGAAGAAAAGACAGAAAAACAAAAGGTGAAGGACAAGAAACATAAATGAAATGAAATATATTACTATAGAAATGAAGGGGAAAAAAAGCAGCAGCTGAAGGGGGAATGAAATGGACAAACACCAGGAGAACATATGTTGAAGGAAGAGATGCAGAAAAAAAAGGAATTAGGGCCAAATCTATCTGTCAGAGATGAAAATGCCATTTCAAGCTTCCAGAAACTGCAAAACTGTCACAGGGAAGAATTAATTGCAGTCTATGTGCAAAAATAGAGTAAGCAAAGGAATGGGGAGTCCTGGTAGGAAAACACAGTCTGACTTCCCAGACCAGGAGGGTGCAGCACTCCTTCAAGCCCCGCAGCCGAGCCCTGAGCCAGAGCAGCCCAGGGCCCCAGGGGAACCGAGCCAGGTGCCAGGGCCCACCTGCTCACGCAGGAAGGGTGCGGGCCTATCCAGGGCCCTCAGACCTGCCTCTGGGCTCCTCCAAGGTCCCCGAACAGCTCCCTGATGTGGTTCACGCAAGCCAGAGCTCCCCCACCACCCTCACGAGTGCAGGGTTCCCCAGGGTGCTGGTGGGGTTCAACCACCACCCTGCTCTCCCCAGCCGCCTCAGAGGCCTCGAAGCCCTGCAGGCCCCCCGCCCCGCCCCCCCCCCCCCAAGCCCTGCAGCCCCCCCGTTGCCCTGGCAGTCAGCCCCCTGCCCCGACAGCCAACTCAGCACGCCTCAGCACCCAGCTCCAGGCCCTGACAGCCACCTCGAGGCCCTGGCACCCAGCCCCACGCCCTGCCACCCAGCCTGACACCGCCCTGCTCTGCTCTCCCTGTCCAGAGCAGGAAAGCAGCCACTGGGCACCCCCAGGCAGGGGATCCCACCTTCCCCTCTGCCCTCTCAAGAAATCTCCTCCATCCCTCCTCACTGCCCACCCCGGCGTGCCCCGTCCCCTCCCGGCCTCCCGAGCGTCTCCCCCGCCGCCGCCCCACACCGCCCCCGCCGCCATTACCGACCTCCTCGGCCTACAGGCGCGTCGCCGTTGCCATGGGGACAGGCGGCGGCCGCGGGGCACCCTGGGAGCTGTAGTCGCAGCCGGCGCGGCGGCCTCGCCCGCCCCCACCGTCCCCCTCTCCCCCGTCCCTCGCCCCTCATCCCGCAGACATGTCTGCTGATGTATTTCCACCCTCTTATTTCTGTACCCCACCGGGGTCTTAATGGGAATTCGACAATGCGGTGCGCAGGCAGCGGGGCCCTCTGCGCCATGAGCCGTAGGCCACGGAGCCTCACGGTGGCCACGGAGGCACCTCACCTCCCGTGGTGTGGCGTCGTGTTGTGTGGCACCGTGGGGTGCGTGCCCCGAGAGCACACGGGCCGAACCCAACAGGATCCAGACTCACAGCTCGGGTTTTTGATGCTGAAACATTTTGATGCTGAAAAAGGTGGAAAATCCCGTAGGAATGAAAGCAGCTGGAGCAGTATTTTTCCTCAAGGCTGGACACAATGGGAATCGTGCCCTAAAGTCTCACCTGCAAAGCCCAAAGGTGGGCTGAGGCTTTGGGCCTCATCGTGGTTTTTCCCTGTGAGGTTCAGTGGGCATTTCAGGTGTGAAGTAGAACAGGAGAGGGCGTTAATTGGCCATTTTGTCCCAGTCCTGACTGGGTGCAAATATTTACCACGTTGAGTATTAATTATTAGTATCACTGTGCTTGCAAGGCTTATCAGTATGCTTTGAAGCAAATGACCACTGCATCCTTTGTTTGTACTTCTTCAGAGCACCAGTAACCAAATAAATTAATTTGGAAATGGTATGTTCCAAATGGCCAGTCATTTCCATTGAATTTACTGGGCTACACTTACATACAAAATCTCCTGAGAAACAAGCATGTGTAGTAACTTCTGGCAACAATGTATGTTTTTGCACTAAGGTGGGGTTTTTTTTGTTGTTTTACAGGAAAATACTCTGAAAATACCCAATTCTAACAGGCTTTTCTTTTTGCTGGACCTCCTATTGGCTCTCAAAAGAAGAAAGAAATGACAGATGGTGAGCCACAGTAAACAGCGCAAACTACCCGTACGGTTATTTTTAGTTTTCAGTGAAGTTTTTCAGGATCCCTGTTCCATACATGGAATACTGCATTTCCAGCTTCACATAATGGTTTGCACAGATAAAAACCCCTTACTTTCAAGAGCATCTTTACTATTGTGCATTCGTTCCTACCTAATCAATCCTGGAAAGAAAGTATTATATTCCATTTTAGTATTTTCAGGATTGGACGCTGCTATATTCAATCTTAACGTTTGAAATGTGTGTAAGCGTTTTCTAAAACCTAGGCCAGTTTCACCTCTGACATAGGGTCAGCTTTACTGAGCTCAGTGGCATGTTGCTCACTTACAGCAGAAACAAACTTGGCCCTTAAAATTTGAAAGTAACCTGTTACCATTTAACATTCTTAAAATACCTCTCATGCTCAGAGACCTCCTTGAGCAAATACATGCAGGCAGCCACTGAATTGTGAACATCTCTGGGGTAGAGGGTGACAACCAGATGGAAAAAGAGCATCCTGGATAACACAGTAGAAGGAGATATTTTTTTACCAAGTATTCTGGACCTCCTCTTACACCTTGTGCCCTGGCAATTTTCATGGTGATGCAAAAAGAAGGAAAAAATCAATAGTAGGTTCTGGATACATAGAATCAGCCAAATCACCCTCCTTGGTATTAGGAAGTGTACTGACACAAATTTATTTCAGGGAAGTCCCTGAGCCCCGCAGTGTGGATGATGATCTGAATTCTTTAAAGCTGAGAGCGTTTGTAACTGAGGCTTATTTCAATATGATCTCTGCTATAATTACTTCTGCATCTATGCTCCACTTGCCCTCCCCTTACTCCTTCCCCTTTTATAACATAAAATTTGCAGCTGCAACTCCGAAGCGTCCCCATAGTGGTCAGGGAGAGGGCGCAAGCCTTTTACGCAGGAGGTAGCTGTGACAGTGCCCATGCAACATTAAACATTATCCGACAGCTTTGTGATCGCCTCCAGCACTGAGTTGCCTGCTCCCTGTCCCTTCTCACTTGTCCCTTCCCCCTGTCCCAAATATTTCTCCAGCCCTGTCTCATTGGTGCACTACTCTGCTTTGCCTTTTTTGGACTGCCACCCTGTCAATCTAATGCAATAAGGCCAGGGGCAGGTGCAAACCCCTTGCTATGGCTCCTCTTACTAACCAATCCTCTACTGGCCCCTGGTCCCAAAATACCTAAGAGCCAATGGAGTGGGAAAACCCGGGACTTCGGGGAGAGGGAGAGGCCAAAGCTTCTGGATTGCTGGGGGGGCGACATCCATTTAGGACCTGGCTTAGCCCAGGAGCTGCCGAACGCTTGGATTCCTCTTGGGACTGTGGTGACTAGTGGATAGCAGGCGTGCTCTGCTGATTCATTTTCATCACTGTCAACATGGTGATCAAAGTCTTTGTAGCCACATCTTCGGGGTCTACAGCGGTAGGTGTCTCATTTAACATACTCCTCTTTCTGCTGGGATCAGGTTGGTAAATTAGCCTAGAAGATCCCAGGACAGCCTGAGTTTGCATGTGAGAAAAAAACACTGGATTTCTTCTAGTCTACACTGACCACCTTATTCTTGAAAGCTACTCAAGATGTAGAAAATTCCTGTTAATGCAGGCTTGCTTGCATGCGAGGTTTTACTACAGTTATAACATTTACATATAAATTATCTGTCATTTAATAGATTTACTTCTGTTTGAAAAAGTATATGCAATATATATTCACTGAAGAAGGAAAAAAAGGATATTGTGTTTGCACAAAAGCTAAGGTAGATTGTTTACAGTAGAAATTAATGTATTTGTTTTTAAAAGATACTTTAGGACACTGCTCCTGCAAAAGGGAAACTCTGTCTAAGAAAGAGCCTGGAGCCAAAGTAAGCTGAATAAAGTTATGCAGAAAAAAATTCTTCCTCACCCTCTTCCTTTTCCCTAGTTTTTTCATGGGTTTTTTTTTTGGTTTTCCTTGGTTTTTTTTTTTGGGGGTGTCTATCTCTTGAAATGCTATACTGATGATTTTTAGTATTGTGATCTACTCCTGTAGCTGTCAGCATAGTGTATCAGCTGAAGGGAAGGGCATGTGAATAGTAGGGAGGTTGGAAGTCCATGGGAGGTGGGAACCGGGAAAGGACTGTTTCCTTTTATATCCAGTTCCCAGATGAGCTCAGATTGCAGCTTTCCTTTGGCAATCACTCACTCCCAGTGACATGGCTAAACAAACTGGCTGGTGCTTGCACATAGCTGTAACTACATCTGTCTCTCTGACACCAGCTCCGTGTCTTTAAGAAGCTTCCAGAGTTGAAAAGCTGTAAAAACCACCCCTAGTTCATGGGACCATCATCTCTAGAAAATGAGCCAGGGGTCATTCACTAAAATTCAAATTGGAATATGGCTGAGGAAGTTTGCAGTTCTCTCATCAGCTTGTCTTGCCACCCTGTCGCTAAGCCTGACACTCTAAATTTACTATTAACATTTTAGCATTCCTTTTTTTATACGAAACCTCAGATGCAAGGGAAAAAAAGAAGAGGGGCTTGGAAACTGCAGGTTTGGTAATTTGTAATCTAGCAGTTACTGCTCAAGTAGCTTTATAAATTGCCACACTCTGTGCATTGGCAGTCTTTTTGCTCCTGTTTGGTCTCCTGTTTTGGTCCCTTCCAGCTGACCAAAGAAGAGTTGTCCCTACCTCCTTTGCCACTCGTGCATTTTCTGGGGAAAGCTGTGGCCGTGACTGAAATCCCAGTGCAGACATTCAGTACGGGTGTGTTGGGACCATCATCATCTTGTGCGCCTCAGGCATGAACTGTTGCCACTCCAGCTATACGACTGTGGCTGTAGTTCAGCAAGGCAGTTGTACGAGTGCTTTGATGAAGCACTGACATTCAGAGATCACTTACGCAATTAAAACTAAGCATATCATATATTTAGCACTAGCTGAACCAAGATCTTTCCTCTGCTGTACACATTCCTTCTGTCTCCTCCCAGCGAGCAGCTGTAACTAACTCCTTTCCTCTTGGACTGCAGTGAAGGGATGTGTATGCTACGCTGAACACTGAGCAAGATGCAAGCTTTATCCAGCCATTTTGAGCTGTTAAGCATTGCTACTGTGGCTTATTAATGCTAAGAAAGATAGCTAATGCCAGTCAACTGTAATAGGTTTTAAGCTTATTAATTCCAATTTCCACTGAGTGTTAGCAGCCCACAAAAGCTGTCAGTGAGATCCCAGATATAAACTGGAAGAGAGTATGGCATCTTTACACAGCAATATGCCTCTGTATTTCCTCCTTTCTGATGTGCTGAGTGTATGTATAGCTGTAGCAATCTCAGAAGGCAGCATGTGTTCAGATCATACATAATTGCAATGCCAAGTAAACACAATGTTCAGATGGAGCAGTTTTTCACATTTGCAGATTAAAATGGATGGAAGGTATCCTTTCAATGAACCTTTAATGAGTTTTGGTATATATAAAATAAAACTCACTCATGCAAGGAGCCAGCACAAACCCCAATACATCACTAAAATCCTATTAAAACCAAATTTTGTATCAGCCTTGTACAGCTTTTCCTGAGAAGAATGAATTTAATCCTTAAACAGCTTAATTTGGAAGTCTAAATTGTCCTAGTAGCACTGGTGCTCTCCTCAATGCGGCTGATCTCCACCAAGTGCATGTTGTTCATTTTGAATTTCAAAATAAGATAGGCCCAACCTCCTCTGGTGTAAATCAGCAGAGGATCATTGGTAAAGAATGAAAAACGTTTCTATTCTATGTACTACACAGTCACACTGCTAATTGAAACTGGTTATCATGTTAATAAATACTTTTAAAAAGGGACTGCAGTGAACCCAGTAGCATTCTGGTACTCTGGATCAAATGCTTGAGTGATATAATTCACTGCGACTCTAGAGCAAATCTGCAGTCTGTATTTTTCCCCTCAATGATTCAGAAACTTATTTTAAATAACTTTAGCTTTATTATCTTTCTGCCTCAAACTTAGCTGATATTGAACTATTCATTAAGGCAAGCAGAAGTGGAGGCACTTATTTATATCACTAAAAGGTGCTAGATGCTTGGCTTGAAGCAAGCAGTAAAAAATAAAATAATTCTGTTAGTAGCCACTGAGGTGTTTAGAAATGGGTAATATCCTGCAAGGTTCTAAGGTACCATGAATCATGGGAGAAAGGGGGTTTATGTCTTACACAGAGTATGTCTTCCAAAGTCTTGCTCATGGTTAGGGCACCTCTAAAATCCTTTTATTCCCAGCATTTTTGGCGACATTTTATGAACTTGACCACCTTCAAATTTGTAGGTCTCAGAAAGACTGAGCAAAATGTAGACTATTTGTATTATGTCCTCTAAAATACAGTGTAGGGGTTTGTCATCCGTGACTGTGAATCTGGCCATACATAAACCAGAGCTCAAATTTCAAATCAATTGCAAATCAAATCAGAAGTTAGAGTGTGATAAATAAGAATAATTATCAGGAATAGGTTGTCCATGCGGTGTTAGAACCGAGAGCTGCAGCAACTCTGCCTGCCAACATTAATGTTCTTGCTGCTGTAGGTTGTTGACTAGGTACCGTTTGCTTCTGCCATAGGCAGCTGGTCAACGGGAGTGCTCTGGATTGTGAGAATATAGATGATCATATTTAATTATGCATCAGGTGAAACTACTATTATCTGTAGCTCTTATGCTCTAGCTAGATAACATTTATTTAAAAGATTTTTTTTTTCCTTATTTTAAGGGACTAGCAACTAGGGATGGTGGAACTTAAGCTCTGTTGAAAGGGAAGATGACATAGGTGAAATAATATCCTATTCACCACCACTTTCCAGGGAATCTGTGCCCAAGCAATCTGAATTCTTCCCATGCCATCGGACACAAGTGAGGGCACAAACAAGCTCCTGCAATCTCATCCATTCTGGGAAAACCTTTGCATGTCCTTTGTGTTGTTACATCCTGGAAGGTTTCCCTCTCTCAGTGCTGTTTGCTGGAGAGATTCTTTTGGTTGCCCAGCTACCTAGTGCCAGCCACAGCTTGCTTTATGGTTTCATACTTAGCGTGTGTCTCAAATCTTTTGCTCTGCCTAAACCCTAGTAATTGTAAGCCTTAAGACATAGTACATCTTCTGCATAGTTTATTGCTGTTATTATCATGAGAAACATCTTGCCTTTTCCTTATGCAGGCATAATTGCATGTAACTTTTTATTTTTCCTCAGCAATCATTTTTCACACAACCCTCTCTAACTAATTTTTGCTTTCAGTCCCGGTGCTGTCTGAGCCTCCTGTGTATTATGAAGCTCAAGCTGAAGAAAAATTGTTTATCCAAGTTTAATTCTAAAAGTTATAGCTACAGCCATGAGCAAGGGAGCACTGAATCTATAGCTCAGTTTCCATTATCTCCTCAGAGGCACAATCCGTCTGGGGCACTAGCTATTCCAGGAGCCGTATCTACTTCAGCGCCTGTGTCCAAAGAGACAAGCTGACACTGAAATTGCAGCTGACAGCGCTTGAGTAGATTGGCTTTCAGACAATGTGGTGAAACTCTTAGTACTGGCTCATGCAGATTTTATTAACCATTTATACAAACATTATCCTGCCACTTCCTCCAATGAAGCGTCCCTCAAGCAATCCTTTCTGCCACCTGAATGTGTTCTGCAAATAACTATGCAGCAGAAGAGCCATTAAGAAAATAACCCCTGTTTAAAAAGTGAAAGTAAGAATATAAATAAGCACCTTTGAGATCTGTCAACTAAGTGGCTTTTGAACGCTTTGGATTAGTGTTTCTGTTGAAAGTGATGTGGCTTTTTTTAGTTCACTACAAACCTCTGTTGTTGTCGTAAAAATGTACAGCATTTTATGTTTGTTATTTTTTATAAGCAAGCATAGCTGTATAGATAGATAATTCCTTATTTGAACAAGAAAAAGAAATTTTATCCTTAATCATGAAAATTCATTCTTCCAATGTAATAGGCTGTCACTCTACTTCAGCTTTTCAGGTTTATTAGATTATAGAAATACATAATCCCTGAATTATTTCTCGTCTCATTGCTTATCTCAGACTGGTTTATGCTAGCTTGATGTCACTTCAAACTCAGTTGTTCAGATGTCTGATTTGTGGAAGACATGGTTTCAAATCATCTGATGGCTTGCATGTAAAAATTACCTTGATACATCATTCTAGCTACCATCTATATAGGACACTAAGTTGCTACATGGGGCAGCATGACTGGGAGGAGAAGAGAGTCATGTCTGGAACGTGATTGTGCTAGATAGTAATTTAGTTGTCTGTGACCAAAAAGCAGCGTGAGAGAATTTGTACACACCAGTCCAAACAGTGCTTGCTTCAAGTGCTGCAGTACTTGTAGGGCTAACGTTTGGCCTTGGCAGCTCTTAGACAAGTTAGGCATATACGAAATGGGGAAGTTCTTTAAATGTCGCTTATGAGTAGCATTCCTTTAGTAGACAAGTATAGTGAGTATTACTTCTTCAAAGTAAAGGGAGAAGTTATAAGGTTGATGCCTGCATCCTAGGTGTATACAGTGCTAGCATCAAAGGGAATAAGGGCCATGACTGAATTGTAGCTGGCACAGAAGCTGCGTGTAAGATGCTTTATTTGTATGTAATATGTTCCTCTTGGTCCAACTGGAGCATCATTCTGTAATGTGGGAAATATTCAAGCACAGGAGTTGTTAAGCTGTACTGGATCTTCATCAAGCTTTCATTCATGTTTAATTATGCGTATCATTAAAGAACAGGGACAGTGAGAAACGTGGCTCACGAAAAGCTAAATGTCATATATAATGAGTAGGAAAAAGGAGACTGTTACATGTTGGGGAGAATATGTACATTCTCAGACCTGTGCTGACTTTAGGCAGGATTAGCTTTGGTATCTGTACACCACACTCACAGATCTGGGAACAGAGTAGGAGGCTTCCTGCTGAGCCTGTTTTCTTAGATGGGGGTGTCACTGCTTCCAGGGAGGAAAGAAAGAAGCTGGGGAGGGAAGGAAGTCATGGCAGTGCTCTGGGTGCTGAGAAGCAGCGTTGAATCTCAGCTTCAAAAAGTTTGGGGGCTACTGGGGTAATGGATCCAACTTGACATACTTGCATCAGCTCTGCTGGTAATAGCAATTGCTTTTAGAAAACAATTTTCGTTTTAAAGAAGGAATTCTGTTTTTCCTCTTTCCTAACCAGATCAAAAAGAAACAGCAAGAAGTAGTGGGCTTTTTAGAGGCCAACAAGATTGACTTTCAGCAAATGGACATAGCGGGTGATGAAGACAACAGGAAATGGATGAGAGAGAATGTCCCGGGTGAAAAAAAGCCTCAAAATGGAATTCCCCTTCCTCCACAGATCTTCAACGAGGAGCGGTACTGTGGGGTAAGAAGCTGTTTAGAAATTTAAATACCTTCAGGGAGTCTTCTTTCACAGAAAGTAACTGTTTTCCATTAGTAGGAAGTGTCCTCAAATAAACTCCTTAAGACAATTCGAGATTCACTTTGAAAGAGCAATTCTTAGAAAGCATTTTTCAGGCACAGAAAAGCAATGAAACAAAAGATTATTCCTTTTTAAGAGAAAAATACACACAGAGGGAAAATTGACTAGAGAAACTGCTTAACAGGCTGTATGGATTATCCCCTGCAGACTCAGAGCCTATGCAGGACCCAGAGCTCACGGCAAGGCGTGAGTTTAACGACCTGTGAGGAGCTCTGTGTTTTCTTCTCACATTCTCCTACTTCCTGCTATGTAGCTCACTCACAAAATGTCCTGCTGTTGGCTCTCTGCCTGCACTCTCACTTCAGCTCCCGAAGACCAAAGGCAGTGCTGTTTAGGTGATGCAATGTCTGCTTCATCCAATATCTCAGAATAACCAAAGGTACACTATGAGGACAGTTCAGCTGCACTTGGAGTAGTAAGTGCTTAATTACGTGGTTTGACAATACCAAGCTACTCAAGACTAGTGGGGTTCATAGCAAGGCTGATCTGCTATCTCTAGCTGTATTGCACTTTGCTTCTTGAACTTTGAGTTAATTTTGCATGGTGAGTGTTGATATTTTGTTTATTTGACACAGACTCATGTGAGCTGCTAGGAAGTCAAGCAGATGTCTGAGGCACCAGGGGCCATGAACAGGAATATTTCTTTTCCATCGTATTATAAAAATAAATAGGCATTATAGTTGACCGGACTAGTTCTAGTATGTGGTTTGAATTATTGAAATTATATTGCTTATTCAATAAATATCCAACTCTTCGTAACAGAAATTGCAACGCTCATCAGATGCTTTTATATTTTCATATATGCTTGTAACAGGTTATTTCTCTTGAGACAGTTTGTTCAAATCGGTGATAGATAATACTGTACCGACAAGAATATTAGGATCGTGAATCAAAAGAGATATCTGAGACAGTTTTTTGCTTATAGTCTGGATGGATGTACAAACTGGAAAGTACTTTGATATGATCTCTGAAATGAACTTGCAAAGTACTCTGAAACGCAGATCACATAGTGAGCCCAGTTTTAAGTTACTCCACAAATCCAGTGTGAACTACTGCAAAGGTTGTTTTGGGAGAGGAGGGATTTACATGCCACTAAGTTTTTAGAACAACGGAATGCAATTGTTCCCTCATTTTCTCATAGGAATCTTAAAAGAGAACTTGGTAGGTCAGAGTTCCTGTGCATTTCAATGTTCAGTCTTCAACAACAAAAAATATAATTTGATATATCTTATTCTGCATTTTGTGGCAGCCTATGTTGCAATAAATATTTCTGAGATTCCCTGGAGAGATTATGTAGTGAATTAAAGAGTGATTGCCTTACAAAGCGTTGCAGCTGGTCAGCCTTGCCAGTAAGTGATAAATACACAGTTTTTACTCCACGTCTGAATCTATTTCAGGAAGCCAAATAATCTACATCTTGAAATAAATTTAAGTTAAGAAGGAGTCCTCTGCAAAGACACCTCCATGTGGAAAGAGGTCCAGAAAGCAGTTGTAGCTACTGGTTTAAAAACTAAATTAAGTTTACAATTCGTCTAAAAGTCTCCAGAATTCTAATGTACCTGTCTTTCAAAGCTCATAGCTAATGATCCCAGTGGGTGCATAAAAAAGATTCATTTATAGCATCATTATTTCCAAATAAATGAGGTAAGGAGATCGATATCAATACATGAGCCTTACCCTTCTCCTCAGGGGAAGGTACCTTAAGGGAGCTGCACAGTGAGTGTGAAGTGGGATTATGTGAGCTGGTTGAGAACGTGGCCAGGGGCTGGCAGACTGGTGCAAAATTCCTCCGAGGGACGTGATGTCTTCTGCAACGTGTCTACAATATAAAGCAGGGGATTTGCATTCTGTTTCCCTGCATAACCTGTGCAGGTCCAACAGACCCATCGTTCTGAAATCTAGAACTGTTTTACGCTGTTTAAGGTTTACATGATATATCTTAACTCTTCCCCCATGTCCCACATCATTTGTCCTTAGCCACTTTATGAAAAATAGGGCTGAGAATTGCAAAGGTCTGTCTGAGTCGTGGACTCCAGTCCAGTATCCTGAATTCATGAAAGTCCCTTTAAAATATGTTGCTCTTGTTAGTACAGTCTTCAAGGGCCTCAGTCTTGTGGCATCTAGAAACCTTTGAATTTGTAGTGTGGGTATATGCAGCCAGTTTATACCCATTTCCTGGTGTGCCAAGATCACCCTTTAGCTTAAACAGCTCTAGTCCAATGTGTTTGTAAATGGGAATCATATCCTTTTTTAATCTTCATTTTACTATGCTAAACAAGTCAAGCTCTTTACACCTCTTTTTTGCAAGACATTTTCTCTTGCTCCTTCCTACTAATTTTTTTTTCTTTCCTCATTCCCAGGTAGTCCTTTGGTTTTAGGTCAAACTTGTTATATTTCATTTCTACTCATTCTCCTTTCTGAGATCAGTCTTTTCCCTCACTTTGCTTCCTATTGATGGTCCTTTATGTTTGGTTCCCATTCACACACGTGTGTGTATACACATTAATAGCATGCTGGCCTGGGAGCATTGGCCTTGGGGAGATGAAAATTCAAGATAAAAGATTTCCTTCCTCACCCTGAGAAAGAGAGATATGAAGAGAGACATGACAACCTTCAAATATTTTAAAGGCTGCAAGAAAGAGGAATTAATTATTGGTCTGAATTCAGTATTGACCCTGCTTTGAGCAGGAGGTTGGATTAGATGGTCTCCTGAGGTCTCTTCCCACCTGAATTATCCTGTGGTTCTAGGATTTTGTAAAATATGTTCTGCCTCACAGCCACTGGAGTGGGACAAGATGTAATGAGCAAAAAATGCAGCAAAGGAAGTTAAAGTCAGACATCAGGAAAAAATATGTAGTATTCAGGCGATTGTTTCATTATCTCATTAAAAGTCCTTACCAATGGATTGGAGAAACACCAATCAGGAATAGTGTAGTGGTTCCTCCCTTGGAGAAATGGTCCTTTGGGATCTTCCCCAATCCCCTCTTCTGCAGGTCAGTGGAATTTTTGCAGTGAGGGTAGGGAAACGGGGGATACTGAGGACAGGTGAGGAGGCTTCCTTTTTGTGCTGGAATAGACTGACATAATGAGCAAGTAAATGCAGTCCTGTTGCTAATCTCCTTTTCTGCTGATATGTAAAAGTATCTGCATCTCCTGGCTGACTCTGAAGAGCTGCTTCATTTCCTAACTTGTACTGTAAAATGGAGGTTTCTTACGGATGCACTTATGAAAATACACCAATTGTGAGCAGCTTTTCCGCGAGGTCAGAGAAGCTTAAGGCTGTCTTATAAATAGCTTGAATCTTATTTTTCTTTCAGATCTTTGGTATTGACACTTGAAGAAACAGATTAGAAATGGCTTAATTTTGTATGCCTGGCTGTAGCACTGATTTCAACTATCCGTTCTAATCCATCAGTGTTGGCAATTACGTTCTTATTTGATCTTTTTCTTAAGCTGCTTCTTTGCTCATGTCTAGACAGACGTCTGCATCTGTGTCAATTTCTAAATATATTGAACACTTTGTTGCTCTTGTCTTTGCTTTTGCTTAACAAAAAAACCCCTAGAAAACTAGGAAAGAAATGGAATGTAAACTTCTGGTTTTCTCTGTAAGCTGCAATCTGTGCTTTTCTCTGTAAACTGAAATCCATAGAATAAAATACCCATGTACATATTTTTTTAAAGAACCTCTGAATTACTAGGTAAGACTTTTATTTGATACTTCATATAACTGCTAAAGTCAAATATACAGAAATTGTAGGGACCTCTGGAGGTCTGTAGTCCATCCTGCTGCTCAAAGCAGGGATACCCTTAAAGTTAGCTTATGTTGCTTGAGGCTTTGGCCATCTGAGTTTCAAAAGTCTCTAAGGATGGCATTTCCATGCCCTCTCTGCGCGCTCTGACCTGGTGCCACACCACTCGTGGGGAAGAACTTTCTGCTGATGTCCAATTGGAGTTTGCTGTTTTGCTGTCTGGCATTTCCACAGTGGTCATACAAAGGATGGTAGCATAGAGTGTATATATGTGCATATGCACTCATATCATAAAGAAAAACTCATGAAGTATTTTTAAAAAACCCCACAACATTTCACTGTATTTTTCAAAGACTACTTTCAAAGACAAATGACACCACTACCCTCCACCTAGACCATTTATGTCTTCTCATACAGATAGAATATTATTGCTTACCTGAAATAAATTGTTACTGCGCATTTTTCTTACTGCCTGCCTTGGGAACAGTTATCTTCGGTCATTTGGTGAATGGAGATGTGAACAAGTCACCATTACGAAAGTAAGAGTGCAAATATGCAATACAAAAACTATTCCATGATCACTGTCATCATGATTTTACCCCATGCTAAATACGTAATAGCTTGCTCCTTAGTGTAAGCAAGGTCAGTGACCTTCCATTTACTGCGAGATACCACATTTACTGTGGAATGCCATTGTACACTACCAGTTGCCAAAGAGTACCTGATATGATAGAAGGTTGTGTCGTCTTCTGATAAGGTGTTCATCTGGTCATTCACACATCTTGCTTGTGCCCTCAGGTCTGGTTATCTACAAGGCTGTGTGTCTCTGGAGATTTTTAGTACGCTTGTCGTCTGCTGCTTTTTCTCTGGGGAGGAACTAACAAGACGTATAAAATATCAAGTCCACTTCATGGCCCTTCTTTGCTATAGTCTTCTCTTTGTTTGCCAGCAATTGACATGTTGTGCCATAGTTTGCTCAGGCTGAGCATGTGGTATGCAGGAGGACACAAGTTTCCTGTGTTTGTGTGGCCTCTCGAAGGCCCATGTCAAATTCCAGCCCTTCGAATTGCAGAAAATCCTCATGTTCTTGTTTGCTGTATTGCTTCTAAGTTTATGGGTTAGACTTCAGACACTGGCTTTCTTAAATACTTAGGGGAGACCTGGGTTAAATAAGAAGGAGAACCCCGCAGCAACCTGAAAACAGGAAAGAGGTGGTTTGAGAAACGGGTGGCCTGGAGCAGCAGCAAGTGTTCTGCCTGGTCAGGGCAAAGTGTGCCCTGGGGCTTCTCCCAGGCCAGGCAGTTCCCACTGCCTGTAGGTAGGTCTATGTGAAAGCTCATCTGTCCCTTAGATAAATCAGTGAAATGGGCTGTCATTTATCCTGCCTGTTAAGCTGTGTTACCTCTTCCAAACTGGCCTGAAATGTCCTTGATTCCAGTCCTGTTGACATTAAGGTGACTTCTAAACCATCCACTCCAGCCTCTCCCTAGGATTACCCTTGGCCAGTAATTTATTCTCTGGAAATACTAAAACAGCCCAATAAAACAACTCAGGTCCTAACCCAGCTTTACAAACAAGTCTCAAGGATGAGTCAGCACCTTATGATTTACAGGCTTCTATTTGTGGAGTTATTTGGGATGAGAGGGAGGATGATAACGTGGTCAAGGCAGTAGGACTCAGCAGACATGCATGCAGTCCTCTGTCCTACACAGAGCTGCTGGGTGATTGTGGTCTGGTCACTTACGACCAGAGTTTCCGCTGAGATCTTAAATACATTTTGATTTTTACCCATGTAAGATGTGGGTCATGAACTTCCCAGTAACAAACTAGTGATAGCAGAGCTTCCTTAATTGATAGGAAAGTTGTACAGGTGAATACAGTAAAGACCATCCAAGTTCTAGATGGTAGGATAGGAGCCATCCCTCACGTCTTTTCAGTTATGTTAGCACTGAAGACAAAATGGGCATTTAATGTAATGATTTATAACTTCAGTTTGCATGTGGCAAGACATTTTGGCTGGTACATTTATGTCAGAGGGAACAACACGGTCCTTTGCTAAGTTTGTCTGAAAAGTAACTGCATTTTCTAACCAGAGTGCTTTTCTTTAAAATAAACGATTTCCTCATTATCATTTCACTTGCGCTATTATGTTGACTGTTGCCTTTTATTTGCCATAAAGCTGTCCAGGGTTTTAACGGCCTATTTTGTGTTCTTACTCACAGCAAGTTTTATTTTAACATTTAAATGGGAATAGCTTTGCTTTGGCGTGTACAGCTGAGGCACATTAAAATGAGATGCTTAATTTTGTCTGATTCTGACATAGATGTGCTATAATTAAAGTGTAAGTCTCTGGAGAGATTTGCCCATTTGTTCATTTTGCCAGCCGGTATAAAACTCCCTTTATCTGAGTTTTCTTCCTGGGGCTTAGATAATGCAGGCACTTGTACAAATGCGTAGTCATTCTCATCAATATAAGAAAGATTTGCCTGGGCTAGTCTCTTCCTCTTGTGCTTTTTGTTTGATTTTTGTTACCAATTCTCTGTTGTTTGTTTGTTCCTTTTCTAGGATTTTGAATCCTTTTTCTCTGCTAAAGAAGAAAATATTATTTATTCATTCCTGGGTCTCGCTCCTCCTCCAGGCACAAAGGTATGCACTGCTGTCCTTCCATGGGGGCCACTTATTTGGTTTTAATAAAAGATGAAGATAGGCAGTGACTCAGCATGTCAAATAAGGGGCAGTGACAAGCATTACATTAGATGCTGGTGCAGCAAAGTGTTCTTAAGGGAAAAAAAAAGTGGCTCATTCAGTAAATACTAGAAAATACTTCTCTCTTCTCTTCTTTCACTGCGGGCTTGTTACCATGCCTCCAGCTGATGATGTTGTTGTTGACACAAAGCAGTATTTTATCATGTTCAGCATTTAAATGATGCAGAATTTCCCAATGCAATTTATAGGTTGTGTTAAATACAAGAAACCTTCACTTCCCCCTGGCTGCATCAAACCGTGAGCAAACAGGGTTTCTACTGGCCACCAGCAGAGGGGCTGGGGTGTGGACCCGTTCCATTCTCTGTGTGTACATGCAGGCTGGCTCTATGGGGTTTGCTCCCTCTGCCTTGAGGCGGTAACTTAAAGTCTTACCCAGGACTTCACCAAGTCTCTTTGGCAAGTCTACCCGTTGTTCTCCATCCACTGTATTTTGACAATGTTTGAATATATTTCTGGCAAAAGAGAAGGATGTTTCTTTGCTTTTTTGTTTTGTTTTGTTGGGGTTTTTTTTCCCCTTTTACAGAAAGCAATGTGGTTTATCTTTAGCAGAGTCGTCTTCTAATTAGAATTTTTGTAACCGAGATCATTACAGCTCTCTTATCCTAAGGTTATGTTAGATGATAATCAAATGTTGCCATCTTTAACGTGGGTGATTCAAGAAAAGAAATGACTCAGGAGAGTGATGAGCCAGAGCAACAGCAGAGAACTCTGCTGCATCGTGGTGACCTGGCTGAAGAACTGCCCTGGAGCATGAGATCTGCTTCCTGGTCCAACTCTGCTGCCGACTGTGTAGCAACTTTGAGTGAAGCACTGTTGTAAATGTCTCTGGTTTTCCTCTTCTGTAAAAGCAGAGAGAAAATGGAGCCTTTGCTAAGTGCTTTGAGAGCTACAGGTGAAGAGATACCCAGGGGAGAGCCACAGCTGCTATAAATATCTCTGACACCGAGTCCCTGTGTGATAAGGAGCAAGTGGTTTAAACTTTCTGCTTTAGCTGTGCCATCTCCCACCAAGGGAAATAAAAATTACTTGCCTACCTCACAAGGGTCTTGTGAGAATTCATTTAATTAACATCCACAAAGCCATGGAAGGCTTAAAGGACTGCAGGTATTACATATTATAATCATTATAAAAGATATGTGGAGAATCAATGAGATAAAGAAAATTGCATTTTTCCATCTTCCCACTTCATATATTATCTGCTCCTTTATGCAAGGTTCTGTTAGATAGCGTGTCTATGAAGCAAAGTAGCAATTTTTTAGAATTCATTCATTCCCAGCTGTTAGCAGAGGCTATTACAGTTTCTACTTCATGACAACTTTGTAAATGTTGAAAATAATATGTTCGGTACATTTTGCTGGGCAGATAAGTGTTAGTGCTATTGGTAGCGAGCAAGTATGGTTTACGCTGATTAACTGCTGCATTGGTGGCGGTGGTGATTGTTTCAGTCCAGAAAGTGAAAATAAGTGAGAGTGTTTTTAAAAAATCCATGTAAAGAGTGGAGAGTGGAAGTATATTTACATCGTGTCCTTTTTAGAATCTGTTCCTGAATTTGAGTGAGACATACACAAGTGTTTTAGCGTTTATTGCAGAGGTGTTTCTCAGCATCTTCAGTGCATGACAGTCTGACTGTGCTTTGTCATACAAATAACCTTGCTGCACTGCTTCTGCTTTCCTTTCATTAGGCTGTCAATTCAACCTTAGCATGAAGTACAACGGATGGCTCGTGACGTTGATTTCCAGCAGCATGAATCTGGAATAATAAGTCAGGTGTGGAAGAGATGGCGATGATGACAGATATGACAGGGATTCCTACTAAAATCTTCTTAAATAATTTTTTTTTTTTTCTGGAATATGGTGATAATTTATAAAAGAAGCAAACTATAAAGCATGGAAACACCACAAAACAGTCAGTAAGCATTTGCTTTCTAGGGGTTTCTACCTCACTGAGGCATTATAAAGATTAATATGAAGCTGATACATGTTTTATACTCTTGACTCAGAAGATTCTCTTTCCTTTTCCATCCATCTTGCATATTGCACCAGCAGTAGAGAAGCTCTTTAATGACCGTGATGCTGTTTCACAGCACAGCCCACTAGGATCCTGACCCAGGACTGTTTTGAGCCTATTTTCTAGAGCAAGCAGAGGAAATTTTTGCTACTCCCTCAACAAATTATAACTTCCCAACAAAATACTCGTAGTTAAATTCATTTGCCACTCAGCCTGCTGAGTGCAAAACACATTTCAATTTTGCAAATTTGCATTTTCATAGCCCTGACTTCTCTCTGGCTACAACTTGCGACCAGACCTAGTTGACCAGTGATTACATTGAACTGTTACTGCTAGGTATTGGAGCTCTGATGGCGCCAGAGCCTAATGTGCAAGCTGATCTACACTTACAGGGTGAGTCTGATATGTCTAGGACACATCAAGGTGCAGATTGACTGTAAGACACATGTAAAGAAGCTGAATACACACAGGTATAAAGGAGATCCTTCTCAGGTCTGCAGTACACATGCAAAGTAGTCTTTATGCACTTATTTAAGTATCCTCTCACTTGCAAAAAAGCTGCAATTGTTTCAGTAGGAAACAGCAAATCGACATCAAAGTTAACCAGGCTGGCTGGAAAACAGGCTTGGGGGCAGCTCCCTAAGTAGCTGCAGCGAGCTGTGTTCGGACTTCTGCTAAGGGTTCTGGTCAGGTACCACTGTACAAATGGCCGGTTGCTGTGTCCACCACCGTGTTCCTGGATCCAATACAGTGAAGTGTTTAGATGCCTGGATGGCATATGGAAACTTCTGCAGATCTTGGTGGAAAGGCTGAAGCTCTAAACGGCTGAAGCTCTAAACTTTGCTTAGATCACTATGGGAGTCAGGCAAAGATCTTCACACTTTTTTTTCGTATATACCAGGTACATTTTTATCCTTAAAGGGTGCTATATGGCCATAAAAGGTACTTCAGAAAGGGTCAATTAGCGTACATCATCCTTTCTCTCCCTTTGCCTCCCCATCACGCTGGTTATCATGTTTTATAAAGCATCATTTAACAGGGAATGAGTAGCACAGTTTTATGTGCCTAAGAGAAGAAGCAGGCATAGTGTTTGTGTTAATAAGTAAGTTCTGTAGTCTATTAATATGAAATACCTTCTCACCTGAAGGAATACCTGGTATAGAATACTTCTAACTTCTAAACATGTTTCATGGCAGGCTGGGATTTAGAGGACACCTGTGCTTTATGCCTGCCCCCAAAATCAGTCACAGTAGTGATAGATTTCTGAATGATCCCATTTAATCTTGGATTAGTGGCATGAACAGCGATGTGCCAATAGTATACGTGTGTACACTTTATTGTGAGGGTGACAGAGCCCTGGCACAGGCTGCCCAGGGAGGGTGTGGAGTCTCCTTCTCTGGAGATATTCAAAACCCGCCTGGACGCAGTCCTGTGCAGCCTGCGCTGGGTGACCCTGGTCTGGCAGGGGGGTTGGACTAGATGATCTCCAGAGGTCCCTTCCAACCCCTACCATTCTGTGATTCTGTGATTTGAGCTAGAATCAGTGTAGTTGGTATATCTAAGGTCAGCTGTGTTAGTCTCAGCTATCCCAAAGTTGGGTACGTTTCTTTTTAAAGCCCACATCACTTTTATGCTTAGTCTGAGACTGTTCTCAATATTCTTGAAAATGCTCTGAAATATCAGTAATGTGTGAACAGCCCATTGAAAAGCTCTGGCTGCACCACTTGTTTTCTAAAATGGCACAGGTGAATTGTTTTGTCAATGAGGTGCCTATTACTTAAACTAAGATGACAAACAGTATGCTGTATTACTACAACTGAGTATCTTAGCAAGGTTTGCATGCAGGTAATTAATTGCTTTTTATTTTCAGGGACAATCAGTTTTTTTGAGAACTTTATTAACTGCCATGGAATACTGCTTCTGTTTCCCAGAAGTCCAGAGAGCCAGTAGCTTGTAGCAAGATCATTTAGGTTTGCAATTGCTCTGTGAACTCTGTGAAGCTGATTTACTTGAGCTGAGGGTCTGTTTTCAAATCTTGTATATGCTTAAGTCCTTAATCTTTGTATTCTTGGTCTTAATATCCATAATCTTGAGATCCCCAAATCCACAGATACTTGAGCTTTAGTCCTGTAGGTGAAGATGACTTCTACTAAGACTGCTTTGAATTACAAATTTACAGTATGTGCATTTTATTTAAAGAGAAAATGACCTGTCAGCCAATCTTTATAAATGCGACTTCATTTTAAATCAGTTAAAAATTAAATTTTGTGTTTCTATGGAGAGCTACTATAATGATGACATTCCAAACATCACAGTTCTCCATATAATTAAGAACTCTGTATGTGTGTGTGTGTGTGTGTGCATGTGCATGTGTTGTGGCTGATAACATGCTGCTTCTGGAGTTTAGTTCTTTCAGCCACAAGGGTTTTTTGCCTTATGCTCTGAGTAAGTATATGATTCATCTGAGATAGTTTTACATGATAGGTTTATTTTAATTAGAATTCCATCTTCAGTCTTTATGTATGTTATGTATCTGCCAAAAAATATTGAATACATAGATTTTAAAATGAAAAGTTAATATACATGCTGAAAATAAATATCTAACCAATTTAGTTTTCATTAACACTATCCTTTTAATTTTAGGAACTGCTACAAGGAAAATACCTGTAAGGAAGTTATCATTTGCTTAAGAGAACAATGTATTAACACAATGCTGCACAAGAGAATTTCAATATATGTCTGTGTTACTACATATTTTAATCTTCAAATATTTTGTTAGCTTGTGGGGAAAAGTAAAAGATAAATTAAGCCAAACAAACAAGTGCCTCTGTAAATCTGTTTTTAATAACAATGCCCCAGCATCAGAGTGCAGTGGGCCCACAGTTTTATGTGTACTTGAAATGAGACAATATTACCAGAAAAAGAAGTAGTCTCTGCTCTTTCCTCCTTCCTCTGGCTCCTTCTGCTTACGCCCAGCTGCTCATTCCTCTCCCCAAGCATCCCCCACGTGCTGGCAAAAACATTCATGCAGCTGTGTAACGGAGTGTGCAAATTGTGTGAGATGATAGAGATGTTTTTCTTCTTTTTAAAGCTTTAATCTTGATCAGCCTCCTGCTCCAGTTCACCGTGCAGCCCTGGAAAGCCTTTTGCTGCCAGGAGGGCCGGGGCACTGCAGTGCTGGGGGGGACTGCTGGGAGGGCGATGCTTGCTGCTGATACGGGTTTTTGCTGTTGTTGCTTTTCTCTGCGGAGAGGAAGGGAGCCTATGTGCCTACTCTCTTTTCATTGCAAGTTCCGTACACATAAAACATATTTTCCATGATTCAGGAGAAAATTGCCAAAAGGGCACCAAATCCTACAGACAGTGAAGTTTCAGGAAAAAAGATAAAATTGCAGAAGCATTTTGTCCATCTTCACTCTGTCATGACATCTGCTTCCAAACATTCCTGACCACCTTTCTATCATTTTTGTCCCCATCCAGCAGAGCATCTCAGCAGGAGGGCATGTCTTATATTGCACACCACATCACGGGACAAAGATCCCTAAGTCAGCACTCATCCAAGTCTGCTCTGGGGCTAAAAGCCAGATAGCTATGCTAGTGTCACGCGTCTGCAGGCTAAGTACACAGGCTGAAGAAATCATTTATGATGAGGACACTGGAGGAGGACTTGTGAAGCTTAAAGGACAGGGGATCATGACTGGGGGCTTTTGTTTAACTGCAGAGACAAATGAAATTACGGAAAAGCAGAAAAACCCAAACCGACCAGATGGATGAGTTGTGAGGGCTTGGTCACAGGGATGAGAAAGGAGCTCGTCTTCTATCAGGAACATGCTGCTCTGCCCAAAGCGTGCAGGACTCAGGATGACACAGGACAGGACCTCCCCTGAGCCCAATTCTCTGTTGCTGGAGGCAACCACACCAGATAATACCTCTCAGAAGTGGTCAAATTGCCTTTTAATGAATTAGGTCCTTTTCCTCTGCTTCTCTACTAGAAAGCTCTTCCAAAATTTCACACCGCTGATGATTAGAATTTTTATTTACAGCCGGTTTGTACTCATTTTGCATCTATCTCAGTGCTCTTCCTTATCCTGTCCCTCCCTGATGTTTACTCTGATCTATTTTTAGAGAGCCATCATATCCCCTCACAGCATTACTTTCAAAAGATTAAAGTAATGAAGCTTTTTTTGTCACCCTTTCATAAGACAGGCTCTCCACTCCCTCAAATATTCCTGTACACCCCCCCCAGCACCTGTTCCAGTCTGAATTTCTCTTTCTTGAGCCTGAGTGACTGGAACGGTACAGAGCGATCCAGAGGAGGTTTCGCCTTGGCCTTATACAATGACATTAATATTCACTTTCAGCTCCACCAGCTTCACCTCACCTCATACATCTGAGGATCACATTTATAACCTCTTTCACTATCGCATCACATTCGTGGCTCAGTTATTCTGTGATTATTTAAATATATCCATCTTTTTCTTCTTTGATGATCATCGACTAACAAGCTCCCAAAGTGCAGTAGAAACATCTGTTTCTCATCTCTGTCCCAGAACTACCTGTCCCAAATAATGTGACTTTGCACTTCATGCTATTGCATTTCATCCTATTTCTGTTGTTCCACTCGACGCCATACAGGTCTCCTTTTATCTGACACAGTGTGTGATCCGGTGTGACCTTCCACAGCTACCTAGCTGAAAGTACAACAGGACTTAAAATAAAGAGCCTTCTAGGAGGTGCTTGTTCACCGTGCTGGAATAAATAGATTTGATAGATTGGTGTGTGAATTGAGGAACAGTTTCCTCATGATTTTAAACAAGAAAGTCAAGAGACTATATATGAAATCCTTTATTACTTCTATTTTTCTGTAGCTTCTTGATGAAGTTTAATTGGAATGCATGCTGGTGAAAAAGTCTTTTTTTCCTGAAGCTAGAATGTGCCATCAGGGTGAGCATCGGTTTCTATTAAACTTTCCACAGAAAAGTTAGAGAGTCTACTATGCTCTGAAGAGGAAGAAGTGCTTGAATTCATGTTTTCCCTACACAAACCCATGCCTTTACCAACAGATCAACATGCCAACAAGTGTTCCTTTCACAGGAAAATGTCCAAAAGGGTATATTTTCATTTGAGTGCTGAAGTGAAGTTAGAAAAACACCTCCCCAAACTGTAAAGTCGAGAGTTTTATGGAAATGCATTGTTGGTTATGTGCCATGAGGCTAACAATGGCTTCTGCTTTGCTGCCAGGAGAGTGAAAAGTCTGATGCCACGGGCGAAACGGAGGCACACACAGAAGACAAGGCAGATGAAGGAGCTCATGAAGAGGCTCAGTCTGCTCAGTCACCATCAGAAGATCAACAGGTAATTTTTCCTTTTTCCTTTTGTGATATGAGGGTTTTACCTGTGCTAAGCGCATGAAACATAAACCCACAGGCCCTCCTACTGTACCTCAGGGTGGGAAGACTGATTGCAGAGTGGTCCTGCTTGTCTTTTGGATGCATTTTCTTTGACACAATGGTAACATGAAACCTAAATAAAACTCCAGGGAACTTTGCTCTGAATGTTGAATAACAGCAGTTTTCTTTAATTAACAGTTTCCTTTTGCCACTTGTTACCATAAGTTTTTTTTTTAAATGTTCATTTGGAACCAAACTCTAGTTATGGAGAATAATTTAGGACTAGACATCTGAGTCCTATCTGTGTGGAAAAATTTGCTGCTATCAATGGCCAGCATCTGCAGTGCTCGTAAATCTAGTTGTTAACATTTGTTGTCATGTACCAGCATTGACTGCTGTTGGAGCAAGCCAGATCTGACAGTGTCTTCTCCAGGCCATGCAGAAACTCCTGGGCAGTGCAGAAATGGAGACGGTTGTTATCCTTTCTGCCTGCATCATGGTCTGATATTACAGTCACATGGGCAGATCTCAAACTGCAGTGCTAAAGGTTCTTGGAAGAAGTCATCTGAGTTCCTTCAGTTCCCTAGTACAATATCCTGCGGTTAGCTAACATCAGTAAAGTACTTGTGATTGAAGCGGAGATGGATCCCACAAAAAGGGACCGTTCTGTTGTGTGCCAGTGTCTTCCTCAGTGGGGTGTTTATGTTACTGGCCAGGTTCTAGACCCAGTAGAGACTAAGGAGAAATGGGTCCCGTGTCTGGAGATGGGGATCCAGCTGCTTTATTTCTGCTGCTTCTCTGGCAGTTTGGTATTTAAGGATGGGTTTATTTTGATGTTGCAGTGTCAGGTGACTCTCTTCCCAAAGAGGCAGGCCTACTGATGGATCGAGCACTTACACTTGTTCGGCTTTTTTGTGGTTTGGAGATCAGACAGTCCCAGTGGAATATCTGTCACAAATGCGTCATCTCTTTCACTAAATACCCAAACAAATGTGTTTCGATTTTTTTCCATCTAGCTGCAATGTTTTTCCAGGGGAAGCACTTCTCTGTAAGCCTTTCCCTATTACCCTTTTTAACAATGACTGAACCAGTCATTGTTAGGCTGGAGAAGCACCCTTTTACACAGCCTCATGCAAGTCTCAGGCACTGGGAAGTCCCATTTCAAATTTCAAAATGGCAATGAGGAGAGACAGTCCTCAGCGGGAACTGAAATTTCTCCTTACATTATATCCAAGCACTTTTCATGTCTCTATGAATTTCAGCTGGCACGTGAGTGCCATCAAATATCTTTTTCCTCGGCTCCTAGGAGAAACCCAGCATAAAACTGCAGTGCATCCCCTGGCTGGATTAGGTTACTTGCCATTCTGGCTGGCAGTCTACTCTAATGTTTTTCAAATGAGAACAGAATGCTGGAACATGTCTGCAAATATGTCAAGCAGCTGTGTATGAGAGGTTTTGTAATGACATAATGCAATACCACTCCTATACAACAAGCACCTTGCTCCATTTCTCACAGAGTGGATTGGAGCTGTAAATGGAAAATATATTCTCCTTTAGTTTTACAGGGAGGGGAGTGGCAGAGCAGAGAGCACGAGGCAAGATAGTGTGTTTGAACAGATCTCTCTGTGGTTGTGAGGGCCCAAAATATGGTTAGTCTTACAAATCCTCCCCTTTCACTTGCACAGTCTTGGCAGTGTCGAAATGTTCTTACGTGGTCTTACATAAGGAGGAAGAAAAGTCTTCCTGAAATCGTCCAACTCTGGTACTCACCTTCATCATGCCAGGTGTATGTTAGCTCCTAGGGGAAGAATAAAGCACTGTTTCTGTTCCTGTCTCACTCGTTTTCAGAGAGGTTACTCACCACTGTCCAGGCAGCTCCTGCCAGGGACACACAGAAAACATTTTGCACGCTGTTCCACCACCCACTTCCCGTGTCACCTAGGACTAATCACTTCAGTGACGTGGCATCTGTCCGCCTTGCCACAGTTCATCCCAATTATCACTTCTGTTGGAATGGCATGAATCATTCTGTAGAAATTCTGGTGTTCTCATTCACTACAGACAGCACACAGAGGATGAGTTTAGATGAGAAGAATAACTTTGAGGCACCTACGGTGAGATGGATTCTGCCTTTTGTCCCTGTATCTCTTTTTACCCTTATAAAAGAAAGCTAGAATAACATTTCCTTACCTGGCCAGGGTTTTAGGAAGTTAAATACATTCAGAGACTGTCAGATTGCCATTGGAGTATCTCCACTGGATGTTAGGTCCTAAAGGATACATGTAGTATCAACACAGCATTTTCAGTATTTCCCTGTCTTCCTCTCATTCTGCAGCCCAGCACATCTTGTTTGGCTGCTTGACCACACTGAATAGGTGTTTTCCATGTGCTCTCCCCACCCGTGTCTTTTTTTCTTCTACCTTATTAGGAGCTGGTCTCTGTATATACTGGGTTCTGAAAGGGTGACCTTTTTATCAGCGGCCCACTGTGTTTTGCAGCCAAACAGTTGCATCTTTTGAACAGTAGTCAGGTCCCTTTTGGAGTGTCAGCTTACTCTTTTGACAAACCCTCAAATCAAAATGCCATAATTTAAACATCGCAGTTTTATGTTCTGCTTCTGAATTAATATACCACCGGGAATCTAGTATTGGCATTTTGGCCTTATTTAGCACTCAGTTTCAAACCATCTTAAAAACGACTCTCTGATGCGGGGTGTAACCCAGCCAGCTTTTTCTCCAGTGACTTTGCAGGAGAAATGTCAGTGCTATGGAAAAATTCTAGAAGAGTCTTGGCGAGGTAAAGATATCTCGGTCCTTGCCAACGAGCATAAGGCAGATGACAAAATAAAAAACTATGACTGTCTCGATTGTGGAGCTGCATGGAGGGTCCCAGATTTCAGGAAGCTCCTCCAATGCCTCAGTAGCAGGAATGGCAGCCGATGGTCAATGTGGGTACGTGTGGAGGCTGCAGCCCTCCTCTGCTGCTTCTGCTGCCCTTGCTGGGAGATGCAGGCGTCCAGAAGCTCCAGCTTTTTGTCTCAGGCTGGCATGACCCTGAGGAAGCCAGCGAGAGACCCCAACCCCCTGAGAAACAAATAACTTAAGTCAGCAGCTGTCTCCAGAAAGTGGCAGGGGTAAGCGCACGGTGCGACAGGTTGTTCTTCACACACCTCACATTAGGGTGCCTGGGCTTCAGCAGCTCCAGCCCCTCATTCACACAAGCACCCAGGAAAGCCCGGAGCAGATGATGACATAGAAAGTCCCTCACACAGATCCAGTAGTAAGTAACAGGACCAGCTTTCAGCCTGGGTCACCAAGGGACAGCTACACGAGGATTTCTTGAGATTATGGATTGTTTTTTCACCTTAAACCTGTTGCATACTTTCCTTCCCTAATCGCGTCATCAAGTTTACCCTTGACGTCCTCCTAATCTATTTTTCATTCCTAATCCCCATCCTCTGATGAGGAAGGTTGAGGAACCATTTTGTTTGGATATAGTGTCCCTTTCTCTTGCTTTGTCTATCCCTTTGTTTTTGAATTTTTTTGAGGAAAAGGCCTTCTATGCACGTGGCACAGCAAGGGCTCTGCTGGTCACTAGATGTGACAGTAATAATTTTTCTTTATTTTTACTACCTGGTTTTAACTTCAGATTTTAGCTTGGGGGGTAGAATCTTTTTAAAGTGGTGTCCCAGTTAAATCAATTTGCAGTACAGATTAGGCTCACTTCAGGGCAGAATTATTTTAGAAACCTGTTCAAAAATCATATTATAATGCAAGTCTCTATCCTGTCTCAGCAATTCCCCAGGCCATATGTAAACCCGGGCACTACAGCTCACTTTCTTATCTCAACTCATTCTATGCAAACTTGTATCAACTGCTCACGTCTTCTGCATGGTACTATTCCATTTGCCCTTTCTATTTGGGATTTTGTGTAAGGTTAGCTCTTTTCTCCAATAACTGGCTTGGTATCTAACATTGAATTCTATTCACTGTACGTTTATATTTTTTTCTCTTTTATCTCTTTTCTCTTCATCACTTTTGCTCAATCTACAGTCTAAAGCCAGCTTGTATTATTTCTTATTCCTCAGTACTGTTGAGCCAAGGCATCTGTTCCAGCCTGCAACAGTTAACAGAATTGCAAGCCAGATTCTGAGTGATGATATATAACATAGATAGGACTCTGTATAATTCTGATTTAACTTTGATTTTGCAGACCAGATAATTATGAAAAAAAAACCACCACCTGAAAAAGCAAACGAAACCCAAGCTCTGATGCTTTGCTTGTCAATGAAGCAGATTTGATTGGAATGTAACTGAGAAAAAGGGAGCTGTATTTCATGATTTTATAGCCCTTTTTCAAAGTAAAAGCTTAGCTTAAATGTGCTTTGTGAGTTAATCTGGAGGACATATTATCTCAAAATAAATCCACTGAATTCCACATAATTTTCCTAAATTCAGTGTTTAATTTCTGCTGTGTTTTGCCTGTATGACCTCTGATATTCTTTCTTTTCAACATTTTCTTTTGTGTCTTTTATGTAGGAAAGCAAGGAAGAACATGCAGAAACAGGGGTATAGTATATTGTTTGGACATTTTGCTTTCATCTTTTGTTTGTGCGCATCTAATTCCTTTTCAATCTCACCACTTCACTCAAAAGTTAGTAAATTCTTATTCATGAAACTAAATACACTAGTATTATATTCTACTAGAGAAAATTATTGGTCCTATCATAGTCATATTGTTTGGGAACAAAGATAGGCCTTTAATCATTAAAAACTGTAAATGGAAGACAAATTGTCTTTCACAGATTCTTTAATAAAATTTGCCAAGGACTCCCAAGACAACTAGATCTTTGACAATTGCTAACTGACACCATGCTGATTAGATTTTCAGTGTTGTGAGTGTGAAAGAGTCATTCTGACAAGTTAGGCAGTTCTGCCTATAAAGGAAATATTTTCCTTGCCAGAATTTGTAAGACCCAGGTGCAAATCCTTATATGCTTTTCTGCTTCGCCCAGGGTTGCAAGTTTATGCCTTGAGTATTTCTTCAGTGTTCCCAGTAAAACTAATGATTACTTTAGGCTATTTTCCACTACAAACCTGCAATTAATAAGAGGATGCATTCACATCTTCCTACTTCCAAGCTGCAATACATGCATATAGATACATGTGTATACATATGTATATATGTGTGTATACGTACACATGCCTGCAGTCAGAGTTGCACATTGTGGACCTGGCTCCTGGGCAAAGTGTGGGGGCTCCTAGTGAGGCTGGCGAGGGCCGTTAAGGCTGGTCAGGGCACCCTGGCACCACTGACTGATGCTTCAAGCAAGAAAAATACCCATTTTTTGTTGGTAAAAGGTAATTGGCTTGAATTTTGAACTGAAGTTGTTAATATCTGGAAGATGTTGCTTGTCTGTGGGCTTGCCTGGCCCTGTTTCAAAAAGAGTGCTAATGAAAGGCACCTTCCCTGAGGGAAGACGCCGAAAGAGGCAATATTCCTTTGGCACGAGAACTTCTAATGCAGCTGACCTGTGTGGACGTTCGTGCTACGTTTCTGGTTTTGTAGGGATGATCCCTTAGTGCAATGGTTTTCCCTGAAAAAAAGTGATTCAAACCAGGAATCTGATTACAACAGGTCCATTCCCAAGCACATGTTTAAACAGGATTTTACTTCAGCGACTCAGATGTGACTCTCGTACAGACAGTATGTGTCTGAGAGGAAAACCTGAGGTCTGTGCTGCTCATACACTACCTGCAGTCCTGACTGAAAACTAATTCTGTATTCTTTGATACGCCAGGAAGAAATTCTCATAATTTTTGTAGTCTAGATAGTGTGTGAAGGTATGACATTTTGAGATAAAGCTTGTTTATACACACAGAAGGAGTGCCTTTGAACAAGAGTTTGCTGGAAGAGAAGGAGCAGAGAAGCCTACAATGCCATTTTCAGTTGTTTTTCAGAGTAGGACTATACTTTAAAGCTTCATTTACTATCTCTTAAAAGACAATAAACACAGATTGTTGTCTGTGTTACATAAACGATAGCTTTCAGATAACTGTTCATTTGGTTGACTGAAGGAAAGGGCTATTCTCTTTAAATTGTGCCATTTCTCCTTTATAAAAGAGAGAAATAAGAACTTTTGAAACAGAAACAAGGATGTATTAATCTGACTCCGAATGATTTTTAGATTATTCAAGCGTCTAGTTCCTGTGCCATGAATCTCGACTTGTTTACTGCTCCAAGAAAACATATAATTAAAAATGCTAAACTTTTTGTCATATTTACATATATTTCATATTCTCATTTTGATCTTGAACATCTATTTACAGCTTAACCATGTACCGTATTCTAACCTCTCTAAGAAGGGGGTTCTTATATTCCAGCACTTGCCTATTAACTCCGCAAAGCTAGAGCCCTAAAACCTCTATACATTACTCCTCTGTTCTGTTTTTTAAACTCTAATAATATTGCATTTACTAGAAACGTAACAGTTGCAAAAGCAGAGCTCTGCATTTCAAGACTGTTTATTTTTGCTTCAATTCCTACATGACAACTACAACTATTTCCTATAAAAAAGGAAGAAGAGGAAAAGCAGGAAGAGGGAGAAGAAAAGGAAGAGATGGAGGAGCAAGAAGAGTCTTAGTACACTTCCCTATGACACATTCTTTCTTGAACAGGTTTTCAGGTAACTATTAAGATATCCAGCACAGTTTCTAAATGTTCTTAAAGTAACATAAACTTGAAAATTTTGTACATATTGCTGTTCTGTGCAATGACAAGAATGGAAAGAATGTACCAAAACAAAAAAGGCATTATGCATTTGACACATAATGGTTAGTCAGAACTATTGCGTTTAATGAGTCTGTTAGTTTTCCCCATTTCTGTGGCACCGATGAATCCGACTTTCCTGCACAGCTGTCTCTGTGATCCCTAATATCCACCAAATAACACTGCAGGCCCTTCGATCCATTCCCCCTCGCACTTACAACCTTCATTTCCCTGCCAGGCTTCTGATACCTGCTTTGGGCATATTCCTTAGCATCTTCCTACGGTACCCCCCAGCTCTCTGCTGTGTCCCCTAAGTGCGAGCAATGCCAAGGGCAGCATGCTAGCTGTGCGCTGCTTGAGTGGTCAGTATATACGCACGAAGTGCCCAGCTGATGGGCCAAAAGTACGTTTAACTGTTAGGCTCATTGCAGCTTCTCTTTCATCTGGGGTAACAATTCCTCCCTTTAAATCCTCAGAACAGGAAGCATCTGGGAGGCAGAATTTGTGCCTGTATAGATGTATGAACATCTAGCATTGTGCAAGTTTTGTCAGGACATGGTTTCAAATCTAATTTTCAGGTTTTCTTCTTCCTCCTTCTGTCTCTTCTCCTCTGCACAGAAATAAAGATCAAACAATAACTTACTAGGGAAAAACTGTTAACCTACAAGAAAGTTGGAATTTCCAGCAGATTTTCCCTCTGGTGGCGGGACTCCCTGCCGATTGCAGACACAGTGTGATATGCTCTTTCTAGAACTAGCGGGATTCCCAACTAACTGTGCCTCTGAGGTAGTTCCGTAGGTTTCACCAACCGTGTGCTGACGTGAAGACTCAGTGCCTCAGCAGGACAGAAAATCCATCACTTCTTTCATGCTACCTCTCCCAAATCTGGGTTCCTCTGTTGCATGGGAATTAATTCCTCCCAATGTTGTCCAGTGTTCAGACATGTAAAATCACAGGAGGAGTGCTAAGTTCTAATCTCATATTCCTTGTTTTTGTTCAGGAAGCACAAGCTGGAGCAGCCCTGCCAAAGAAAACAGAATCACTCTCTTAAGCAAACCATCACGACCTTTCATGCCTGTAGACATAGGAACATATAAATACAAAACAGAACAAAGACACCACTCTGTCCTACCTGTGGCCTTTATATATATATTTGATATTCCAATTGCTTGTTAAAATGGGTCTTCTTATATCTGACTGATGATATTTCAGTTGATTGTTATATGTTGAAATAGTATTGTCCATGTCACATTTTAGATTGTAAGCTCCTCAGGGCAGGAACCATGTCTTTCTCCATGTTTATATACTGCCAAACACATTGCTGCCGCTCAGCAGATAACTGCACTCACACAAGTGACGTATTCAGTGAAAGAGAAATTCAGCACGGCAAAACTGCAAAGAGGCTTCCTGTATACAAGCTATATGTGAGTCACTCCTCCCTCAGCTGGCTTTGGAAAATGATTGAGATTTCCATTGTACAGCAGTTTAAATAAATGCGTTTTTCTGTCATATCTGTTCTTTGTCTGCGAAAGCATTAATTTAACCCTAGCAAGCTGTGCTGAGATCTGTAAAGTTAAGTTTTCTCCATCATTATGGTTGTGGGCTATACAAAGTCCTTCACCTTGCCTTACGTTCCTGCTGATGTTTCTGGGGTTGTGTATAAGACCCCAACCAGGAGAACACACAATCTGCATTGAAGGAAAGACGCGTCCCAGTCCCTTCTACTGAAGCTTTGTCAGTCTTCATGGATACATCCGTATTCAGTGGGCCAGGGATGCAGAGAAAATGAATCCATGTTCATGCTGTAACTGCTGGTTAGAAGTTCACTGAGGAGCATGGAGCTTGGATTTCAGTCCCTTGTCCAATTACTTTTAATGAGATTTATAAAAACTGCTTATAGAGGAAGGGAGGGGATGAGAAATGCTTATTGCCAAAGAAGTAGCCCATATCTTCACAGACAAAACAATCTCCACAGGAACCACAAGTTTATGTTTAACTCTGGTCAAGAAGAGGCTGGCTTTTCAAGCTGAGATCTCCTATACTGTGAGTGCTTGAACAATGACTGAACAAATAAAGTGGAAGAAAAATTTGTGGAGATTTCCTGAATGTCCTGAGTGGATACATTTTTTTGTTCAGCATGCATCTAAAGTGGCAGTTGTTGAGAGGGGATGGATGGGGGAGCAATGCGCTCTGTCTGCGCTGTTCTTATGCTTGTAGGTGATGCTGAGTTCAGAGCTGTCAGGTCCAGCTGAGGGAAGGAGCTTGGAGTCCTCACCTACAGCTCACCAAAATCATCAGCTCAAGGTGCAGCAGCGGCCAAGACCCAGGAAAATGCCGGGCACCGTCAGGAGGACGGCATGACTTTGCTGCCATGTAAAGCCTTGCTGAGCCGACATCTTGAGGACTTTGTGCAGTCTGGTCTCTGCATCTCAGGGAAGATGTAGTGGCATAAGAAGAGGTGCAGAGAAAACAACAATTAGAGAGGATGAAACAGCTGCTCCATGAGGAGACTGAAAAGACTCTTCAATTTGGAGAGGAAGCCAAGGCACTTACAAAAATTATAAAGGCAGTGAATAAGATGAATGCAGAACTGTTAGTCAAAAAATCCTGCAGTACTATAATGGAAATTAGTATACACAGTATACGCCATGAAATTAGTAGATCAGCTTAAAAGAGGTAAAAGAGAGTACTTTTTTATGCGGTGGGTTGGGAACTTCTGGAATTCGTTGTCACAGGACGTTATGGAGACTGACAATGTCGACAGGCCCAAGAAGGTATTGGGCAATGTCAGGAACAGGAGGCTCGTGAGTGGATACTACAGCCGGGGATGTGTCCACCGATGTCCCTAATCCAATGAATCGTGGATGCTGGGGGCTGGGGGCAGAAGAAATCGAATACGGCGGACTTGCTGTCCCTAGATAGCGTTGCCCATTTCCACTTTCAAAGACCGAGTACCAGGTTAGGTGAGCCACTGATCTGACCATTTCTTATCTTTCTGCAGGTGATTGATTACTCTTCCTGGGGAAAATGCTCCCCATCTCGCCGGCAGCTGAATTGGGGTGCCAGTCATCGCTGCAGTAGTTTTGAGCAAAGGGCTGGACTTTTGGGAGTGTGGTAGACAGAATGAAAACAGAACTGTTAGTCACTCTGGAAATGTGGTAAACCCAACGTGGTGAGCACGTGTTGTGCAACAGCCGCCGTGTTCGTGGTAGCCTTGATGTGCCCCCGGGCTCTCTGAGCTTCACATGGCTGATGAACCACGGGCTCCACTTTTCCCCCCACCGATGTACAGAACAAAGAGCCTGAGCATACTCAGTACGTCAAGCAGGCCCAAAGGCTTCAGGCTTGAAACAAAAACACCACTCCTTGCATATTCAGGTATTACTTGTTAAGGCAGAAATATGGCAACCATCTTCTCGAGAGGGTATAATCTGGAAAGCCCGTCAGGGAATGTGAGGAATGCTAAGCCTCCCGTACAGAAGTGACGCGCTCCCCTGGTCTTCAGCTGGTGACTGAGGTTACGCTCAGGGTGTAGTGAAAAAGCAGACGGGATAGCGGATGGTTGTACTCACAACACAGCTCTTTGGTGCGTTCCTTGGGATAGTGCTCTTCAGCATCTGCCGATCATCTTTTCTGCCAGACGGAAAGGAGGCTGTGAGTATGCAAAGGATAAACTGAAGGCTCACTGCTGCTCGGTGATTTTAGCCATAACGCTAATTCTGCTTACATAAGCTTAATACTTTCTGCAGTAATTTAGTGCGACTAGAAAAAGAATTAAGTCTTTTCTAAATACAACTGAATGAAAATCAGTAGCACAAATATGTGAGCTATTGACTTAAATGCATTTGAAAACATACTGTCTGCATTTTTATATAATTTTTATTTTACTGGGAGAAAGCAACTGCAGTCGGTTAACAGGGCGCGCCCGGTACACGGCATTTCACACGCTTCAGGAAACGGCGGATGCAAAATCATCCCGGTGCACCACAGTTAAACACAAAACAGCACGCTGCTCTTTGTGACACTTTGGTGTGTAAAGTGTTTTCCTTTGATGACTGATGCTAGAAACTTCTATTATACTGAAACAAGCTAACATTAGAAAAGCTTCAAGCTATACTTCCTACAGATCCATATACGTCATAGGAGGGTGGCTGTTTGCGCTTTAAAACGATTGTCAAGTTTAACAGACTGCTGAAGTGCAAAAGAAGCGGCTACAAGTATCATCGCAAAGCGACTAAGTAGATAGGGCTAGTCAACGGCTTGTTTTCTAGGTAAATAAATATCAGGAGCTTCATTCTGTTGCTAGTAGTAAAGGGTTTCGAATAACAGGTCCAGAAGGGAACCTGGGCCATGCCGTCTCTTGCATGAGAGCATTTTGAGCCAACAAATAATGCAAGGGGTTTTCTCCTAACTAAACTCTAAGGGAAATTCATTGGAGAGAAATTAAACTGTTCAGTAATTTTGCCAATACAGCACTGGCCCCCAGTTGACGTTTCTGGTCACCTTTCCAGCCACCTCATCTCTTCACCTGCCTTTCAAATAAGACGACTTGCTAGTAGTCTTCTGTTTACTGCGAGAATATCAGTGTTAAAGGAGACAAGACTCTTTGTCTGCATCCTTTGACAACTTCAGAAGGCTGGAAATATGCTTGACAAGCAATCTGGGAAGCTGAAAATTCAAGACAGTAATTTCTTCAGAAGGCAGATTGGAAGTTTGTGGTTTGATGCCAAATATCTTGAAGAATGCTTGCTGTTGCTCCAGTTGCAAAGTCAGTGCCGTGCATACAGCAAATAGAGGAGACGGCGCTTCTCAGCTGAGACTCTCAGTCAGTTGCTGTCTCCATTTTGCTCATGGGGAAGTGAGGTGCAGAGGTAGGATGAGATGCTTAATACCACAGATCAAGGGCACTAGAGTCTAAATTAGATGTGGACTACCTGCTGTGCATTCCCCTGCTTCAGAACATACCAACCATGGTTTTGCATGTGGGGATGACTTTCTGACACTAAATGTTTTGCATCATTTAGGTTGGAAAAGACCCTTAAGAACATCGAGTCCAACCATAAACCTAACACTGCCAAGTCCACCACTAAACCATGTCCCCAAGCGCCACCTCTACACGTCTTTTAAATACCTCCAGGGGTAAAAGTAGGAAGGTACCACGGAGTCCTTATCTCAAAGAGACAAAGGATGCATCTCTGAGAACACCTGGAACTGCTTTACAGTGACCAGTTTCTTTGAGGAACAGTACCTTTCTCTTTCAGAATGCTTGATTTGTGAAGAATAAAGTTGTCACCAGGTTTAAGAGAATCTGAGCTTTGATACCAGCTCATCCAAAACCGATTTTGACCACAGAGTATTCAGTTAACTTCCTTCCACCTTACTTTCCCTATGAAAGTGAGAAAATACTTGTAGAATTATGGGAATAAAATCAAAATATCAATGCACTGATCAAGAGATGAAAGTATAACTGCTTCTTCTTTCTTTGATAAGGTTATTTGCTTCTGAGTTGTCCATTCCATATTAAGAAATGTTTTAGTTTCTACTTTTTTTTCCATCATATTGATATCTGACACTTATCAAAACCACTATCCTTTACATTGTATCTTCACTGCTTTCTCACCTAACTCTACTGTTAAGCAGCCTACAGAGGAAATGGCTGAAAAAATGGTCACCTTTCCCTCTTTATTACTCACTGGCCTAGATCAGGATTGCACTTGCAAAAAGGCTTTTTGGGGATCCTTTTAAAAAATATCAGCTGTGTCAGTGTCCCCATTCTCTCATAATTTAACAAGCACGTATCTACACACACCTGTCTCACAAGCTGTCCTCCAAAATATGTCTATGTTTACAGTCGTTTGATTGAAGTCAGGTTCATGTGGCTTACACATTTACTAAGCAGTATATTTTGAAGCAGGACAGAACTTATCTGGGCTTTGTAGTTCACTGAAAAAGTTTAGAACGTATTTCTGAAATTGCAGAAGCTACTTCTTTATATAAGCAGAAGTGGATGTCGCACACAGTGCCTTCCTGTTAGCTAGCTGTGATTTTGCTGATGATAGGTGTGAAAAAAAGCTGTTAGCATCTCTACTTTTTCAGCAGTGTAATCCTCCAGGAAAGCCCAACCTCAGAAAAGGAAGCCTGCAGGCAGAAGACAATACAGGAACCTAGAAGAACTTTAATTTTTTTTTTTTTTTCTTAACTGCATAGCACCTGAGTGGGACTCAGCAGATCAGAGACCGGAGAGGAACCCATCAGTGCCCCACCTCGCACTGATGTACACCCCGTGCCGAAGCCCCGTCACTGCGTGCTGGCGTGGGTGCTTCCCCCTCTCCCGAGTCAGCAGCTCAGCGCCCGGCTGACGAGGTGGAGCGAGTCCCCCTGCACCCCCCAGTTCTGCTGTCTCCACCTTGGCGCAGCAGAAGGGGACCCCTGGGGAGGTTCAAGCACCTCGGTCCCGTCGGACGGCTGGGAGGTACCCACGGCCGGAGGGGAGCCCAAGGAAGCCTTCCTCCCATCGCGGACACTGCGCACTGGCAGCTGGCGAAGCACGCTGCTTCCAGCGTTAGAATAAAAACTATCCTCTCTGGACAGCAAGGCCCGGTAGTTTAAGCTGACTTGAGGGTGGCCCAAGCTGGGCACTCGAGGCCCATTCTCCTCTTTGGACCAGGAGGATTTAATCTCTCCTGCTGCAATCGCGTGCTGCCCGTCGTGCAACAGCAGCCTTGCAGGGGTCGTTACAGCCGGGGAGTCCCGGTGGGCACGGGAGGTGTCTTCAGAGATAGATACTGGGGTACAGCGGGGCCGGGAGTGCACAAAGGTAGGGGCGAGGGCAGCTGTCAAAGCCAGATCACCCGACTCCCAGCTGACTGCCCACGCGGAGCAACTGCTGCGGAGCTGGTAGCGAAGCGCGGCGGTTGCTGCTCAGCTGACTTTAGGGACAGGATCCTGGAGGGATGCCATTTTTCTGTCAGTTCCAATTTCCAGCTTTCTGGGGAGATTTTTTATTTCTTTTTGACCTTCAAGCTTTACAATGTTTGAGCAGTAAGGCTACAAGAGAGTTTATATAGTTTTTCTTAATAGTGGCTTACCGTGCCGGAGGAGCGTTTGTGTGCGAGTGTGTGACAAAATCCTCCCCCCCCCCAGCACCCACCAGCTCCTGGTGGGACAGAGCGGAGGCTCCAGGTGAGCACGGAGCCAGAGCAGCATGCTGAGCAATGGTGAAGCCTGCTATTGCTGGCCTTAGCCTTCAAAATCACATTACCCTGATAAAGTTGGCAGTCCCAGGGCTTGCCAGGCAGCACAAAACACGCGAGCTGTGTTCGTTCTGGCTGCCCAGCCTGTATTTCCCTTCCTCCCATGTTTCTTTCTTTTTTCTTTTTATTTTTTTATTCTTTTAACAAAAGTGAATCACCTCCACAATAAGGTCCCAAGAAACAAATAGAGCAGGTGCATCCTCTTCTAGCATCCCTCTGGCCGGGGAGACGACAATCCCTGCAGCGGCAGCCCCGGCTGATGTGCTGGGCACAGCAAGTAGCAGGCAGCAGGGCTGCGCGCGGGGCTGTGGGGTGGCAGCTGGAAAGGGCCGGGCTGCTGGGGGGTGCTTCTCCTGGCCTCCCGAAAAAGGGGTGCTGTTCCAGCCCTTACAGCTAACTTGGGTGTTAGCTGTACGCAGCAGCGTCTTGGGGTGCAAAAGCTTGGCACTAACTTTGTGATATTTCTTACCTGGTCTGGGGTGGAGGGAAGGAAAAGCAAGAAAAGTGAGAAAGAAAAGAGGGGCAAAAATCCCCTTTGGGCTAAGAAGCATCTTCTGGTCGTTGCACGTGAGCGATTCCCAGCAGCCCACGATGGAGCACGGTGTGTTAGAGGAGTTTTGGCTTTCTATGTGCTCCAGTACTTTTCCACAAGGATTACAGCATTGCTGGATTTTAATGATGTGGCATGCTGCATTAATATTGGCTACATCCAACTTAAATGGGTCTGATACTGGCGTCCATGTGCTCCTAATCAGATTTTGATGAAAGCTAGAGGCAGTAAAAGGAAATTATATTCAACTTCTGGCCAGCCTCAGGCTGGTTTCAGGGCAGCTGCAGGTGTGGCCCATTGCGGACGGCCGCGGGAGCTGGAGGAAGCGGCTCTGGCAGCACCTCGGCCAAAACCTGGATGGGGAGTCACCCCGCCGTGCTGACCATGGCGAGGTGGGTGATGTATCGCCCGGCTGTTGCTGGAGGTGGCGAGGAGGCCTCCGCCTGACGCCCAGCACTGGGAGAGGAGAAGGCGGTGGAGAATGAGGGGCCGGGCAGCCACCCGTGGGCTGGAAGGGATGTGCCCAAGGTAGCGAAGACCTCCAAGGATGGCTCCTGGGGACCGTGTTTAACCAGCGGCCCCAGGACAGGATGCGTGCGCTGATGAAGTTTGGCACTGGCCAGGAGTTGGGGAGCGTTGCCAGTGTGGAGGAGAACAGGACGGTGGCCCAGACCCCAAAGTACAGAAGTGAGATAAAATTTGGCGGTATAGAGGGAAGTTATGTGCTTTGGGGGCAGATAAGAATTTCTTCTACAAGCTGGGAGCCCATCCTCCTAGGATTGGCGCAAGAGGAGAAAGGCTTGTGTGCGCACGTTCATCTCCAAGCCACGGGGAGCCATAATGCGATGCAGTGGTGGCAAAGAGGAATGTGATGAGTAGATGCGCTAAGGAGCTGTTTTCAGAAGCAAAGGGAATCAGAGTAACGTAGCAAAGCACTGCAGTGGCACCTCCTTTGGGGCAGGTACTGTGTAATGTTTGAACCCCTGGTCAAAAAGGATAAATTCACACCGAGAGATTGAGGAAAAGCTATTCTGGGTATCAAGGTCTTGCACTGTCCAATTTACGAGAGGAGGCAACAGGACCTTGGTTGGTGTAGTCCAGCAAAATTTCCAGATTTGGAATTCCCCAAAATGGTGGATACTGAAAGTTGTTTTGTACTCGGGAATAGAGAAAATATAAAGCTGGAGAAGGAACTTACTCCAGAGGAAGGGGAAATAATGTCTCTTCAACAGATGCACACTGCACATCGTACATTACATGTCATGAGGAACGGCATGAAAAATAAAGCAAAGAGAGAGTATGACCGTATGACAACATATACTGAACGTACAGGACAGGCTGCCCGGCACACTGAGAAACAGGATCGCAGCAGGAATATTTCCAGGATCTGGAAATGTCTCTCACCTGAAGAGAGGAAGCAGCTGGTGAGACAGGGAACGACAGGTCCCCTTCGCACTGCTGCGTGGCTTTTCCCTGTGGCGACACAGCCGAGACTTTGCAGGACTTTGCAAGGAAGCTGGGAACTTCCCTTGAGAAACTGGCTGCTGTTAGCAACCAGGCTTTCACTGGCGGAAATCTGCTACCCAGAGATGCCTGTAGTATTACCTTTTTATTAGAGGTAGCTGAAGAGAGTGAATTCAACCAGTGCTACAGATCCTTAGCAAAGTATTCTGCACTACTGCTGTGAGCAGTGCATTTTTAACCTGCAGTGATCTTTGCCTGACTGTTACTATTCCTCATGTCAGCATCCACATCTTCTCTCAGGTGCCTCATGCTAAAAACACAGGTATTCTGGTGCGTGGTGTCTTAAGGGTGCATGTTGAAGTCTAGTCCGCTCGCATTCAAACATCACGAGAGCCTGGCAGACACTTGATCCCCGTCGGCGTCAGCAGGCGGGACTCAGAAATGTGCGCTGAGATAATCCCCTGGGAGGTGACGAAGCCTCTTTGGGTTACAGACAGGCCCACCCAACGGTCACCCGCGGGGTGCATCCGAGTCCCAAAAGCTGGCAGAAGGTCAGTGACATGCCGTAGGTGAAGGTCAGTGACTTCTACAGGGCGGCCTGCCGGGCTGTATTTTTTGTTTCCAAATTAGATGTGAAGCCAGCGGTAGAAACTCAGCGAGTGTCTCTTCCTCGCTTGGTGCCATCACCCCGTGGGGTGGCACCTGGGCAGCAGGTCCTGCCCCAGAAGGGGGAGAAGCAGCTCCAGGGGCGATAGCTCCTGCGTCCCTTTCTCGGCCTCCTGCGCCGAAGCAGCGAGTGCCTCTGGAACTGTAAAGCTGTCTTCTGCTCGCTAGCAAGAAGTCAATGGTACCTGCTATAAACCAAGGTTTTATGCTTATTTTTCTATATTTTACCCACTGGGGGGATCTTGGGGTTCAATGGGAAGGAAGCCGGCTCGTTCATCACCTGTTGAAATTAGGCGCTGTTGCAGACGTGTGCACGGAAGGAAGCAGCCTGGGCAATATTGGTGCCACGTGGCATTAAAGAGATGACTTATCAGACAGATGGCTTCGCTCTTGAACAGTGACTTGTCCTTTATGTTTGGTTCAGCCTTTGCCAAGCAAATAGCTTTTGCAGGATGGGGCTGGGGGCTCACGACCGCTTGCTTCCGCACGGCGCTGCCTGACCTCGAAGGTGGCGGGGGAGGGTTGCGCGCACCAAGCGTTCGTCAGATGCCGCCATTGAGGGCGGTCGGTTGCTGATGCCTCAAACTGGGCTAATGGAAAATGACTCATGACCTGCATGTTGCCTGGTAAACACTCAGCGAGACTAGTAAAGATAAAAGTTCAATACCACACCATTCTTGTTGACATACTAAAGAACCCCACCCCACTGGCGTGCCGGTTAGGCTGCGATGGAAGCCAGCACGGCACCGGAGGGCCAGAGCCCGGCAGAAGGAATTGCCTGCAAATGGTGTACCCAAGGGAGCAGGGGGAGGCGTTTGTCTCTCGGTGGCATGGCTCCCTCACAGAAAAAAACCCAGCTGCCTTTTGGGCAAAAACAATGACTTCAGCAATTCTTTCCGTGAGTCAGATGAATTTTTTTCTACGAGTCATTTCCTCTAAGGAAGTTTGATTAAAAAAAAAAAAATTCACAAAAGCAAAGCTCAATGAACTCCTCAAATTTTGCCTCAGATGTTGTCAAAAGGAACTGGTTCCTCTCTTTCCTTTGTGTGCAGGGGCCTGGAGACACCCTCTGCAGCAGGACGCTGCCAAAAAGGGAACTTCCAACCCCAAAAGAGGTGTGGGGCAGGTTTTGCCTTGTGGGGTATTTCGGACCCCCTGCACAGCCAGGACAGTGCGGGGAGCAGAGCTGGGGCATGAGAGCTGCCAAACGTGGCCCCATGGCACTTCTGCAGCTCAGCAGTGGAAGAGGACTGTCCAACGGGGAATTAGGGATTCCCTGAGCCCGTCGGCTGCTCCGAGCCACCCGTCCGGAGGAGCTGCCCTGCCCTGCCTCGCTGCCTGCCCGCTGCCTGCCCGCTGCCCCCACGTAAGTCTTTCTGCTCCCGGACACGAAGTTTAGCCCAGCATTGGTGAATTACTGGGTTTGCTGTTGTTTCAGCCTGGATGAGAGCACTACTGATCTGTATTGGTCGTGGCACCATTATTTGGAGGTAAATTATCTCGGAAGCTGTTGGTCTGGTGCCTGTTGCTGTACCCTGAAGCCATAACGCGCTGGGGCGGCCCTGAGCCCTTGTTCTGTCTGTCTGGATTTTGTGGCTGACCGTAACGCCGTGAAAGCTTGCTGCCTAACGCGTGAAAGTTCTTTGCAGGGGCAAGGGAAATAAGACGGTAGATGGATGGTTGTTGTTTAGTATAGGGTAGGCGTGGACGGTGAAACAGCTGACTTGCGGAGTGGGGTGGAAAGTGATAGATGGTCCTAAAAGGTCACTTCATATTAATGTGCTGTGTACTAAGTACATTGCAGAGGGTATGGGTTAATGTTCAAAATATGGCAGAAAAGTGCAGTATGTACCTATTTAAAGCTGCTGAGCTATCTATTTTTGAAATGTTCGGTCATTAAAAATCTTCTTAGATGCCTAAGAAAGTGCATCAGCGCTTTTTTTTTCTGGTTTGTTGTTTTTTTTTTTTAATCCTAGGTGTCTTTTTCTATGTTAGTGAGTAGCATGGCTTCATGATTACCTCCAGGAGCGCAAGAAGTGCAACTCTATGTACTTAGAAATTTAGGGGAGGATGAAAAACTGGAGGCATCCCAGTTCGATGCTTTAAGTGGAAACATTACGCTAACTGAGCTAGAGATACTGCAGTCTCCAATTGCTTAAAGATTTGATGGTTTAATATTTGAAGGTCAATACTGATGATTCAGATGTACACATTTCTATCAGGCATTCGTCACGCACTGCTATTCCGCCGTACGTTTCTGTTGCATTTTTTTAGTTTTTAATTTCCCTGCGATGACTGCGCAGACCCCGGGGCGCGGAGGCAGCGAGGCTGCTGTGGGTACCCCACGGCAGGAGCGTGGGTTCATCTGCCCAACCACAGCTTTTCCGTGCTCGAGTGGGTGCCGGAAAGGAGGCGGGTGGCAATGCTAGCGCTGGCACAGTTTTGAGCCCGGGGACCAGAAGGGGAAAAAGTGAATTTGACATACTTACTTGATTATGCTGAGACTTTTAAGTAATGCCAGCAGAAAGGGTCTGTGTCCTTGGCGGCTGCGCGCAGGCGAGTGCCCTCGTTGGGCAGAGCTGCGCTTTGGGGAGCTGCGGGCTGAACCAACCGGACAATGTGCATTTGCTCAGTAAAATGCTCTGGGGCATGTTTTGCAGTGGTTAGTGTGAGGATTATGCCCCATCCCTGGAAACATTCAAGGTCAGGCTGGACGGGGCTCTGGGCAACCTGATCTAGTTGGTGATGTCCCTGCTCATTGCAGGGGGGTTGGACTAGATGACCTTTAAAGGTCCCTTCCAACCCAAACTGTTCTATGATTCTATGATTGCTTCCAGATAGAAACATCTTTTCCTTTCTTAATTACAATTCCATTTCCTGAATCCCAAAGAGCAGGGAGATGTTTTAATGGGCAAGAGGAAACAAGGACAGGTACATTTATTGCTCATCCGTGTTTTACTGTGCTGTATTAAAGATTAATAAGCTTTGAACTTGCGGGCAGCCAGTTTTCCAGGCCTGACCCCTGCAAAAGAGGAGCTTGTGGGGGTGCTGACACCTCCATGCCTGGGTGCACACAACACGTCCTGATCCAGGGCAGATCATAGTTTTGTTCTCTTGGAAAAAGGAGGGTTGAGAGGGGGAATATAAACTAGAGATAAGATAAAATGCTTATAAGCCCCTTAAATACACTTGGGATGCCCCTTACGCAAGGTGAGCGCTGCAAGCGCCAGCCTAGTGTACAAAACCAAGGGAGCTCCCTGGCCCGAGCAGGCACGTCTTCAGAGAAAGGAGTGTTTTAGCGGCAGGTGAAGGACAGCCCGAGGGCCCCCGTTGGCATGGGGGGCTCCAGCGCTGCAGCTCCCGGCGGTCCTGGGGGAGCTGCCTCCCACCGGCTGGGAACGGGGGGTCGCACCCGCTGCTCCACAGGCTGGGTCCTCAGCCGCGAGTTCCCCGCCTCACCTGCAGAGCAAGCCCTCCAGCGACAGAGGAAAGAAAGTTGGAAGCTGTCCATATAGGAGATGTCAAGTGTGAATTAGATACGTGGGAAATCACGGGGAAGATGGACGTCTGGCTACCAACAGTCACTGTCATTCACCTGAAAAAAAAAAAACACCTAAAAGCCCAACACAGAAAAAAGCCTGTATGTTTTTTAAAGTATAAATATTTAAAAGGCATTGATAAATATTTGTGGAGCCAGTGGTTTTGTTCAATTTACTAAATCACTGTAAATAATTCTCTTTTAGGTAACAAACAGCAAGTGGTGTAGTTAGAGCAGGGTTGCAGGCAGGTAGCTGGAGGACTGTGCTGGTAAACAAGGTTTCCCTGAAAAAAAAAAAAAAAAGGTAAAATAGTTATCATTTTATTTCAGATGCTGACATGGCAATGCATTGTAGATCAGTTCCAGGTTTTTAAAGAAATAAATGTTCACTGAACGGCCTTTTTTTCTTTTGTGAAAAACATGTTTCACTTCTTGGAATTCATCTTGAAACCAAGCGGAAACATTTCAAAGAGGAATGATGTCAAAAATTATGTCATTTCTGTTGAGCTTTTAGGAGAGCTTATTTGAATTTTCCATCTTTTTGAAGGTAATATTGAGTCAGATTTCCCTTGCGTCCCATTTTATACCAACGCCATGCCTGACGGCAGATTAGCTTGTTGTGTTCAGCTGGATTCGGAGCCTCCTGCTCCAGGGAAAAATGGTGTAGGAGCCGTTCCTGCTGGTGGTGTAGTGACCCAAATGCTTCTTTAAAAATCATGGGTACGGGCTAGCGCCACAGCCTGTGTCACCCGCGACGATGCACTTGTGCTGATGCAGCTCTGCTGCCTTCAGTGCCAGCTGACACACCGGTGAAAAGTCTGAAGGCTTAAACTGGGCTTGATTTTAATTTCTGTGGCACTTGCGCGGTTCTGCTGGCAGGTGCGGCCTGGCGTAGGCCGGTGGCATCGGGCCGCCCATCCCAACGGCAACGAGCCACCCCAGGCGTGAGTCAAAGCCCTCTGCTAAGGCGCGCTTTGCGCACCGGGGCGAGCGTTTAACCTGACGTGCCAGCGAACTTTAAACTTGTCTGACAACGTTATAGGCCTTGTCTGGATCTGTGCGGGACTCAGCAGGACACGTGCAGGGCAGTGCGGGCGGTTGCCCACGAGATAGATACAGGCTCATCTCGCCTCCCAGGCTGTGGCCGGCAGCCGTGTTTGCAAGACGGACCTCCCGTTGCTCCCGAGGGGACGCTGCCAGCCCGAGCCCTGCCGAGGCGGGGTGCAGCCCTGCTGCGGGCACGTGCTGCCACGCAGGGTGGCACGTCGCCGTCCCTTGCCCTGGCCCTCGCTGGCCGTGCAGAGGTGGCGCCCGGGCTGAGCGCTCGCTGGCAAATTCACGTCGGTGGCTCTGGCTCTCTCCTTTGCTGGTGCTTTGGGGAAAAGCGTCCTGCAAGCTTTCTAGAAACGTGCTGGAAGTGTTTCGGGAACTGTTTTCCCTCTGGGAAATACTGGTGTTTCTTTAAAATGCAGAGAAGAGACAAAAAGAGGACAATATAGTACTTTTTGTTTTTTAAATTTGGAAGCTTTGGTGCACTTGGTTTTAACCCAAATGACCTGAAGCTTTCCTGCTGACAGTCCTTGTTTTGAGCCAGATCAAAAATATGCTATTTGGATACCTTCCCCTTGGCATTTGCTCTCTCACCAGCCCAAAACAAGAACATGCTGATAATAAATAAAAAAACTCCACATTAAACTCAGCAGCTCAGAGGGATCCATTTGTCAGAGCCATGACTGAGTGAACGGTTTTCTGGCACTGCAATCAAGCTCCATCAAAACCTTCATCTCAAGCTATGCACCAGATAACGGCGTTCGGATCAATCAGTTCTGAGAAAACATTTGCAGGCAGATAAGGCTAGAAGGGAAGGAGTGGGAGTTATATTAAACCTGGTTTTCAATCATTATTTCCCGGGGATTGCATCCTTGTCTGGGTGGCGCCGTTCCTTCAGGAGGCAAGGAGACGTGAGCTCTGCCCTGCCTCGCCTCGTCCGTAGCACGTCCCCGCGGGGAGGCTGCAGATGCTTTCCATCCAACGAGGGCTTCCAGGCACCGGCTGCCCCGCACTGAGCCCACAGCCAGCATCCCAACGGCCGGGCTCCATCCCCTGGGCCCGCACAGCTCCGTGGTGGCTCCTGCCCAGCTCCTGGGCTTTTCGTGGCTGCCTCGCTGCTGACGGGTAGAAGATAACGCGGTGCCGCGCAGGGAGAAGAAGAAAGGTTGATGTTAGGCATCCGGCCTGCGTGCGTGCCTCTTTGCGAGGCTCCGCGTTTGCCCGCGGAGTGGGTGCGCCCTGCAAGCTGTCGTTCGGTTTCTCGTGCAAGGGGGGGAATAACGAGCTGCTCAGGATGGGGCCGCTGGGGGTGGGGCCAGAAGGCAGGTGGTGGGCGCGCAGAAGGTCAGGCGGCCGAGCCACGTCTCCTGGTGCAGGATGAGAGCCAACCCTTTGTGGGGTTGCCCCATCCGCAGGATGAGAGCCAACCCTTTGTGGCTGCCCCATCCGTTCCCTGCCCCCAGGTCAGGCCGTCGGGTTGGGGGGCAGAAACCCCTTCCTGAAGGGGAATCAGGGCAGGCGAGCGGGGCGCACGCTTTATGGCTTTGCAGCTGTTGTGGCCCAGGGTCCTGCACGCAATTGCGAGTGCTTTTTCTTTTTCTCTCCCCCCCCCTCCCCCTTTCAAAATGGAGGACAAGACAAAGAGACGCAAACAAATGAAAAGACTCTGTGTACTTCCAGTTAATTGTGCAGTAGGCAAGGGCCAAAAAAACCTGCTTTCCTTATCCCTGCAGGCCGAAGCCCTGGAGCATGTGATTTGATTATCATCATTATCGTAAGGCAGTGCTTGGCAGCTGCTGCGAGACAGGACATTTCGGGGGGGCTCAGGGGGTCACTGGTTCCCAAGGCAGACATGGTGACCCCTGGTTGTGTCCAGCCCCTGCCCCTCCAGCTCCTCCCCGCAGAGACGTGCCAAAGGCTCCTTCCAGGAGACACCCGAAATGCCGCAGGCAGCGAGGGGGAGGCCGTGCTGTACCTTTCTGATGGCTCCGGTGTTGCATAACCTGCAATAGTCATTTAAATAAGCCACGTGCCTTAGTTAAACGACTCGAAGCCCAACCTCCTGATGCTGTACCAGGCGGGATGTGGGAAGGTCCGGTCGCACTTGAGAGCACCAGTAGGTACGCTTTTGTCCAGGGTGCTCTGTGGGGCCCTGGTCTCATGCTCGAGGAGGGACGTGGAAGCGATGGGAAGAGTTAACGGGACCCAGACACTGGAAAACAGCCCAGCGAAAGGGGGCTGTAATCAGCTCAGATTGCTCAGCCTAGCAAGGGGGGGATGGAGGAGCAAGCTGGCTGCTCTATGTAGGTCACCTTTGTAGGCCAAGCCTTTGAGCCCCGGCCAGCCGTGAGGCCGGCGGGGATGCGGACGACCAGCAGCCAAAACCTGCAGCGCCGTGGCCGGCAGCACCGGGTCCATCCTCAGAGGGCAGGGAGGGCTGAGAGCCACGCGGAGCCAGGGTTTGCCTCGCGCTTGCGGCGGTGAGACAGCTTCAGTGTCTTCAGGAAGAAACCTGGCGAGTTGGAAAGAGCCTGGGAGAGAAATGCAGCGCCGTGGGTTCATAGAATCATAGAATCGTTTTGGTTGGAAGAGACCTCCAAGAGCATCGAGTCCAACCGTTAGCCTACCACTACCAAGTCCACCACTAAACCATGTCCCTAAGTGCCACATCTACATGTCTTTTAAATACCTCCAGGCCCTCCACTGGGCACAGCCAGTGTCCACCCAGCCCGCGGTGTCAGCTGTCTGAGGAAGAAGCAAACCAGGAGCCTGTTGCTATGAGCACGTTTCTGCTCCCATCCTTAGCAGACCGCGCCGTAAGGCACAGCATCGGCTCTTCTCAGCAGATGGATTGCTCCAGGCTCTACTAGTAATTAGCACTGGAAATAATAATGACCAGAATGACAAAAGGATAGATTGGGGGTTTTACACAGGATGAAAAGTCACAGTCCATACGTCTCAGGTCTTGCATTGAGTTAGTGCTGCTGTAATTGGTTAAGGAATAAATTCACAGCTTCAGCGGGAGGTGGAGGCACTCCTGGACTCACTGAAGTTCTCCTTTGCACTTTGCAAGGCATATTTGTAGTCCTATACAGAAATAATTAGACTGTAAGAGTATGGCATAGCTAGCAAAAAAATTGCTAGCAATGTACACTAAAGAAAATAAGAACACTTTACTTCTGTACTGTCAGCTCACAACTTTCTGCCCACAGCAATGCTGCGCCCCAGCTATGGGTCCTAAACAAACAGTGGCAGAGAAGAGGGAGGAGTGACTCAGGTTTGCCGATCTACTTTGTTGGAATTGAGCACAAATGGTGCTAAGGTTCACAGTTCAGGCATACAATTTATTCATTCAACATCTGGGCATACAAATTGTCATTCAATATCTGGGCATACAAGTTGTCATTCAATAACAGAAAGTTCACCAATCGCTAATCCCACTTTTCAGTAAAAAGAGAGAGAGGAGAAGAGAGAGAGAGAGAAATCATCGGTCCAGGGTCCAGCGTTGGTCCAGCCAAGGGGGGTCTCTGGTCAGTGGTCAGGGAGTCCCTCCCGTTGAGTCATGAGGTTTGGAAAGGACCCCCTTGCTTTCTAAACTCCTTTTCAGACAGGAGTCTAGGTGCGGCTGGGGTAGCTCTGAATAAAATTTTATTCACTTATCACTCGTGTACTTTCTTATAAATAAAGGATAGAAGCTGGTATTAGGCGTGCATAAACAAAACTAATATTAAGAGCACCATATCCTTTGTGAAGGTCAATTAAAGAAGCTTTTAAAGCTGTATCAGTATATTTAAGCAGTTCCATTAACTGACTTTTTTTTGTCCTTTTACTGATTAGCTTTATTCATGTATGCAAATTTCAGGTGTGAACGGCTATGGGGGAGCTTAAGATTTTTCCCTCCAAATGAAATTCTTATGGGAAACTGTTCATCAAAGAGTTTTGTGTGTGTTTGGTCTCCAGCATTTTCATCAGTGGCTTTTTGTTAGGATGTAGTGTGCTACAACTGAGGTTCACTGACCAGGTTCAATCTGCTGTACAAAAGAATACGAAGCAACCGAATGAGACTTGGAGTCATATTAAGAGCGTGCACGTGTTTTTTGAACGGGAGCCTTGCTTTCTGTAAACTTCCTTTAAAATGCACTCAATGCTTTTTGTTTCCAGTGGCGTGCAGTAGATCTGTAGTGCCGTTGCTGCTGTGGTGCTGAACCCAACCCTGCCAAGGGAGGAAAGCGTCTCCTCCCTCCCTCACCCCATCCCGGTCCCCGTCCCCTCTCCACGTGCCACCACACGCGACTGCGCCCAGGAGCAGCTGCGCCCACCCACGCGCTGCGGAAGCGAGTGGAAACGGGAGGTGGAAACAGACAAATTCAGCTTCCTTTGCTCATTTGGGCAGTGGTTAGACAAGCATATCTAGATTTAAAAAGTGTGGATAAGTTTACCTATACACAGCTTAAAACCCCACCTGCTGATTCATTTAAGCACAACAGAGAAGTGGGTAGGGTAAGGTAAGGTAGGGTAGGGTAAGGTAGGGTAAGGTAAAGGTAAGGTAAGGAAGAAACAGAGGACGCAGGGTGGGGTGCAGGTCAGCAGCAGAGGAAGCCGCCTGTGCTCCGAGGGATTAACGTAGGGCGAGACGCGGCCCCAGGAGCATTGACCGGTCAGAGTCCGCTGTGGGGAATAGTACACAGCACTGGCTACCCACTTATTTTATTAGCTGCTGATGCCGAGAGGCACTTAAGGCCTTGTGTGCACAAGTTATTGTAGGACTTTTTACATATTTGGATATAATTAAGTGAGCGCAGTTCCCACTTTCCCTCTTCCCCCTAGCAGGAGTGCTGTTATATAGATAAAGCTACACGTGTGGTGAGGTAACTGGTGTGCCTAGGTTACCAATAGAGCTTGCACCGTCTGCCAAAGATACGGTTTTGCATCAGTAGAATTATGATACCATAAATCTGAGGGTAGAAATCATTTTGCTACTACACAAGTAGGTTTTATTGGTAACGATTTTCCTCACATTAGATTAAACTGCACAGCTACTACTGTCTTTATACCATAAGCTGTGACCGTTGAAGGGGTGATGCTGTTATTTCGACAAAAGTCCTCCTCCTGACTGAAATAAATCTCTGTAGATTCAGTGTAGAAAAATCTCGAACACTTCTGTATGAAAACTGGATTTCATTCTGCGTTAAAGTGAAGAGCCTCGTAACTTCCAATGCAGTCAGGTAATAAAGCCGTTAAAACATGCCCTATCTGCACCGAGTATACAGCTTGTAAATCGCTTACTTTTACCCTCTTCAGCTGCAAGCGCTTCTCTGCCTGCCCCACAGCTGTCTTATCGGCACACGCATTCAGAAACACCCAAGGACAGAGCTCCTGTTCACATTTTTCTCACTGCTACAAAACAAAACGCAGCCGACCTAAACCCGAGCCAAACAATGGCAGCTTTTGATGGGTGTTTGCAGTCTGACCTTATCTCTGCCTGCCTTATGCTTGAACACGCTCGCGCGTGGAAATATTAACTGTCACTTAGCGAGGCCACATCCAACCAACATTACTTGTCAGGGGAGATGACAATACGGAGCCACCAACGCAATCAGTGTTTCAAGCTGCCAGTTTCCTGCTTGGAGGAGAAAGGAGAGATGCGGATGGGGGTGCTGGAGGAGCTGAGTTTGGGGGTGACTCCGGTTTGGAAGGCAGAAATACCCCTTGGTTCAAGCTGAGTATCCTGCTCCGTGAGCCCCACCTCCTCCTCAGCCAGCTGAGGAGCATGCACGTTCCCTTTTTTTTTTAATTTGATCTAGCCTCTTTTGATGACTAAGGGAACAGGAAGATTATAGTTTAAGTATATAATTTTCATTTGATGTGACAGGTTAAAGCTATGTGCTTTTAGAGAAGGCTTAGATTATTTTAGTTCAATTATAACACTGATTTAGGCCCTGACTCACTCTTTGAGGCCTGACTTCATGTAGACATATGTTGACTTAAATGTACTGCTAATGAAATATAGGCATATGTTTACATTACTCTGCTTAAATGCTTTGCTGGTGTAGGGGTGGACTTACACAGCAAGCACAATCCTGAATCAGAGATATAGAGAAGTAGATTTTGCTTGTTGGTTTTTTTTTTTTCCCCCAGCACAAAGGCTAGATATTTCAGAGTGTAATTTTCTTCCCCTTCTGCCCCTCCCAGGCGTTAGCCTGTGCGATCGCAATGTGCGCAGGCCTGCCAGAGGCCGAACGCCCTCGAGTCTCCCTGGCCTCAGCGACAGCTGAGCAGGCTGAGCGCCGCGCAGAACCAAACTGCGAGAACTCCCGCAGCAAGCCGGGAGCAGCAGCCTTTCACTGGCGTAGCTGAAGGGAGTGGAAACACGTTAGATATGAAACGGCGACGCATTCCCATTTCGGCGCGCTCCTCCAGGGCAGGCGGTGAGCGACGTGATGTGCAGGAGCTGTGCGGGCAGAGGCGCGAGCCCCAGCCCTCCGTTGGTTTCCCGGTTTCCACTGAACCTGCCCACGTCCAGGTGGAGGGCGTGAAATTTGCTTGCAGAAGCTTTTGTGTGTCCGGTACCTCTCGGACTTGATAGGTCAGACTGTGACAAAGAAAGCGTTAGCAGTTTCCCAAAACTAAAGGAAAGTTTTTTTGAGGAACTCGGAGCACAAAAGAGATAGTCATGCGTGCAGAGGGAGGCACGGGCATCCTAGGTGCTTTAGCTAATGCTTCCCTTATGGAGGAAAATAAAGCTACCCAGGTTTGGCTTTTTGCCTTAAAAAAAAAAAAAAAGGCAACTCCTCCTGCTTTTTGGAGCAGTCCTCTCTGCAGCAAGTCTGGAAGTGGATCTGAACCTCTCTTCTTACTTGTATTTCTCCTGCAAAGTAGAACAAGCAAACAGTGTTTTGTACGTCTCCTTTGCAACATCTATCCATCTTGGAGCGGAGGGGGAGGAGAATGGGACTGCCAGCAGCCCGTAGTGATTGATTCATCTCTTGGTTTTTATGCTGTGCTAGAACAACCTGTTTCAAAAATGACAATGACAAATCAAAGCGAATATTTCTTGCTAGAAATTCAGACTCCCCAGATTGTTAGTGAATATTTTGCTGTTAAATGGGCTGCTTTATCCATAACATTTACTTGGAAATATTCTTTACTGCTTGAGTTTGCGGCCCTTAGGAGAGAAATGTATTTCCCTGAAGCCATTTGCTTCAATAATTGTTGTCAGTGGAACTTTCTGTCGTTGATTGCTATCACCGGGGGACAAAGGTAAAAATGCTGTGTTGCTCCACTTGCACCACGAAGTATCGAAGTGGCCCTGGAAAGGGACTGCGTGTCTCGCCCAGGCTTGGACCAGCCCTAAAGCAAAGGCTTGGCTCTACCCAGGGCTGAGCGCTATCCTGAACTGCAAAGTGACGGGGGTCACGCAAACATGGGGACGTGAGGAGAGGGACGACACAGTGATGGGGCGGAGGACTGGGAGACGGGTGCTGCCACCCCGCCGATGCTGCTGCCCGGAGGCACGCGCAGGGTGGTGTTCGCTCCCCTTTGCCCTTTTCACCAGGTTGTCGTTCCTCATCAGGGAAAATCCCGTGACTCAAAGGGTGCCTCAATGCAGCCTTTTTAGCAGAGGGAGATTTCTCTCCCACTGTGCAAATTAAGGCAGTATCGCTCTTAATTGGGAGCGCGGAGCTGAACTTTCCCAGTGCTGCCGGGGGCTGGCTCTGCTCTGACACGATTTCCAGCTCCGCGAGCACCGTTACCCCCCCTGAGAGGCCACCGCCTCCCCCCTCCCGTCCAAGATATGCAAAATAAAAACATTTGCAGACAGTTCCTAACTTCCCCTTCCCTGCCGATGGAGCTGCAGCGGTACTGTTGGTCTGTTACCTACGGGAGAGAGGGAGGGAGGCAGAGAGAGGGAGGGAGAGAGGGAGGGAGGAGGGAGAGAGGGAAGAGAGAGGCAGGGAGCTCAGGTTACTGCTGCCGCATCACTGCCTTCCCTCGCTTCTCGCTCCGGAGACACAGCCTGTCATGCGCTGCCTCGCTCGGGATGGCCGGGCTGCGGGGCGACCGGGGGAGACTTTGCAAACTGTAGCTGGAGCCTTCCGGTGAGAAGCTGCCTCTCGCTCGCTGCCGCTGCCGCACAACATGGCCAGAGCTGCCGGAGGATGCATTGCAGGCGTCTGAGGTGAGGAGGTGCCCGTTTCTGTCCGTAACTCCGACTGCAGGTATGACTGCGGGCGGGCGAGTCCGTTCGCTTACGGATGAGCCCTTGAACCTGCGTCACCGACTTTCTGAAACTCGCTGACTGCCGCGGCTGGGTTAGGAGAGTACGATAAGGGGGTGGGGGCAGGGGGGGGGGGGCAGGTGTGACCCCGCTTTCCCAGCTGGCTTCAAAGTCTGGGATCAAAGTCCAGACCTCCCTATCCGGGGAAGTCACTCGCCCGAGCCGAGCAGCGTGCAGCCCCACGGCGGCGTGGGGTTCGGCTGAGGACTCCGGACTGCAATCCTCTGGTAAAATGGGTGATAAGGTGCGTCACGCTGATTGGCGTGAGGGGTACACTGATTTGGTGGTAAGAAGCTAATAATAAGTAATCTCGTTTGCCAGAGGATTTAGTGTGTGTTTTAACACGGGGAAACATTTTAGCAGCCTGGGAACCTGTCCCTGGATAAAGACCAAGATCAGTTAGGACAAATACAGGGCAATGTTTTCCTCGCTGTCCTGTGTGTTTGCTGAGACCTTGGATAAAATGCTTAAAAAGAAGAAGATCCATGAGGTACAGGTAAGTAATTAAAAAAGCAGCTGTTGGGCCCGATGCTGCAAACGTTGCTGTGTATAGTCAGCACTTTTAAAGCCAAGTAGTTATTTACAAAGGATTTGCCAGCATGAGGGCCCCGCGGTGGGGTTTCTGTTCCTCTGCTTTCTGCCTTAGCCCTGCTAATCAAAAGAGGAGCTGGGGTCTGTCCCTCTCGGTTAGCATTGGGCACAGGGCTGGGGCGGTGAGGGGAGCCTGAGTGGCTGTCCCTGGGCTGTCCCTGTTCTGGGTGGAAACTATATGATGCCCAGGAACGTTATCCTCCATAAGTACCAGATATTGCTTCTTTAACAGACATGTAAATGCAAAGACTTAGTTCACCTGTTGTATTGATAGGGGAAAAGTGATGCTCCAAACACAAAAAACCGACTGTGCCAAGAGGCGGCACAGAAGGAAAGGGCACAGAGCGGCACGAGCACCGGGCTCACCTGCTCTGTGCAAGTGCTGCCCCAGCTTAAAATAGGGGAAAAAACCATCTGAAAGGTAGTGTCCTGACAAGTCCTCATCCTACAGTGGCATTGGCAGGGCTGACGGCACTCTGTTTATGAAAGATTTAAGAGTGACATTGGAATGTCTTTATTGATAATTTTTCCCGTTTTGAACATTTTTTTGTACAATCTGTGTAGCCATCTCTTCTCTGCAGTGGTCTTTTACTTCTTACTTCACGTATCTTGAGATTGCTTCCGAGGGAGAAGAGCAAGACCCTCATCCTCTCTGAAATACCATTTTCAGGTTTATTTTTCTTTTTCATTAAGATGAAAAATCCAACTCGTAGCACTACTTGCAAATGAAGGTGCAATAAATAATTTGGTTTGGGGGGCACAGACACATCATACATACAATTTTTGAAGAACAGTGCTTCTACAGCTCAGAGAACCAGCCTTTTGGAGTCCTAGCATTGACAGCAAGAGCTTAAAGAAGAATTGTTTTCCTTGCTTTATTTTTTTATGAAGATAAGAGGGTGGCTGTGAGTTGGATTTTGCTCCTGTTCAGCACAATGAACCACACGGGTGTATACAGCATAAGGCTGCTCTGATTCATCCCGTTGTGGACAATCGCTTATCTTTGGTGAGATCTGGAGCTTAGAATAAAGCAAGTAAAATAGTAATTGTAGTAAAATTGGTGATTCATGAGGCAATTGGAAGATGGGGGCATTGTAGGAATAGAGGGAGCATTAGAAGAAGCGAGTCTATTAGCATTGAAGAGGAACCCGGAAAGGGACGTTTGGTACACAGGGGGTGAAGGGAAGACAGAGGCAGAAAGAGAAGACTTTTAGGCTGAATGTTTGGAAAAAATGACTACCAAGACAAGAAAAGGTCCTTCTGGGAGAAGAAGGAGGGAGTGCCCCAGAGGCACTGCTGTTTTCTCTGCCTGCGAGAGAGGATGCCTCTTTGCTGGTTGCCTGCCAGCTGTGTTTGGATCATCTGTGGAACTGGATTAAGTCAAAATTGTCCAAATACGCTCCTAAAAAGGACTAAAAGCACCTGCACTGGGGACTGGGCTGTAATGGCTGTCCCGTGCAGTTTCTCTGCGTCGATAGTCTGAACTTTGCAACAGGGTGCCTAACAGCCCATACGGCAACCTCCACAGCAACATCTTTCTCCTTCCTGGAAAAGGGATCTGGCCTTACTAAATATCCAAGCTGACAGTTTGGTGGGCTTTTTAGGGCCAGGATTCATCAAGAGAATTTTGCAGGCAGCTTGGAAAAGCAAAATGGTATTTTAAAATAGAAGTAAGCTTTCTTGACTTGGCTAAAGTCCCTGGAAATACATTTCTTTTTGACTCTTCAGATGCAGCAGCACTTCTTTCCTGTGATGTTACAGGAGCAGCTCCACCTCCTGCCAAACTTTTTGCTGGTTTTGAGAGCAAAACTGCATTTTGGTCTGAGGATGCTGTTTGGCTTTTCCAGATGAAGGTCATGAGTGAGTGGTCATGGTTGGGTGGACGAGATCAAGGTGCATCAAGAGCTAATGGCTCTTGATTTTTTTTAATAAAGAGGAAGATGTAGCCTCTGATTCAGAACATCCCTGTGCCAAAAATGCCTTTTCTCTGCGAGAATACGCTCGCCATGATCTTCAGTCTCCTTTAGGCATCGGCCACCTGGGTAGTCTCAGAGGCAGAACCCAGGAGTCACGTAGACCTCTGGTCTAGGCCATTGCAGCCATTTTAGTAATGCAAATCTCCACACCCAAGGTGACACTTCCGTATCTGAACTGGAAAGACTGCGTTTTCGAGTGGAGGAGTCCTGCGGATGTTTGTTCTTTCCCTTGTAATAGTAAAGACGCACCTTTTTAATAGATGAAAGTCGCACGCAAAACTCCTCCTGTGCCTGTGCGTTGCCTCTGAGAGAGCTGCCGTGTGAAGGTTACATGCTGGCGCTTTGGTTAACCACCAGTGCGTTACCGTCTGTAGAACAGAAAACATGATTTGGAGAGGCAATGGGGGAATTTTTTCTTTGAAGCGATAAGGTTAAGAAGTTAGAGCAGTTCGGGTGGCTCTTCTGAAACTGTGTCTGTCATAGCATGACGGGAGGAGATCTGAGGCACGGAGGTGAAGCTTTCAGGGACTCTTACTCAGTTACTGAATTTTAACCAATTTCTATTTTAAAGTCTCTCTTTTTTTGGTCATGGTTTTTCTTTGATTGCTGGGAAAAAAGTTTCTTTGCTTATTATAACTATACCAGTCTTTAGGCTGTGTTGATCACGCTGCTAAAAACAATACGGTTGTATGTATATATCTGTATACATCTATATAATGTATATATGCATGGCATTTCATTGGGATTAATATGCTTTTTTCCCCTAGAACTGTTAAGTTCAAAAATTGACTTGTTTCTACTCTTTATCTTTTTTTTAAATTTTTTTTTTTTCTTTTCTTATTAAAATCCAAAGTGGTAAGTGAAACCAGCCCAACCTTCTACAAAGAAGATTCAATCTGCTGTTACAATTACAGGGTCAATCAGCTAAACGGGTATCAGTAACATAACGACAGAGCATAAGCCAGGCAACATCGTAGGATTTGCAAATCGGTAACAATAATGCTCCTTCTCTATCTATCTATCTCCTGTCTAATTGATTGCTTAGGGTTTGGAGATGGGGACTCCTGCCGTGGGTCTGTGACCACAGGTGGATGGCTCACCCGCTCCCCAGTCAGCTCCCCGGCTGTGAAACATCGTGGCCTTTCTGGAGAGCCAGAGGCTTATTTTAAGCATCAGAAGCACCCACCCCTCAGAGCCCCTCTCCCCGTCATGGCAGGCTGGGGGTAGTGCAGAGGTGCCTGGGGAGGAGCTGGGACAGCTGACCCCCCCAGCAGCATTGCAAAAAAAAATGACAAAAAAAACAAAGAGACAAAAAATGACAAAAAAAAAAAAGGAAAAAAAGAAAGAAAAAAAAAAGGGAGAGGATTTAGCTGTAAATAAAGTGCCTAGCAACTCAGTGCTTAAATGATAGAAACTGGCGTGTATGAAGCAGAGGAACAATGTCTTGCTTTGACTCGTTGACGGACTGACAAGGAGAGACAATCCTGATAGCAGAGGCCGGTGAGATGTAGCAGAGGGAAAGAGGTTTTCTGTGGTCTGACAGTCAGGGCGGCAAAAGACGTTTTTCCCTTGTCCTTTACCCTTTCTGGTTTTCCATCCTTCTTGCCTGCCAGTCTTGACATTTGGTTTGGGCGAGGGCGCTGTTAATACATGTTGCCATCAAAACCTCCCTCTGAAAAGTGACATTCTGAAGTGCCAGAACGGGGACATTTATTCTCGTCACCTCGGTAGCTGTTCGCGTGCGGTTCCTTCGTCTGGAAACGGTGCCACCGGCTCGAGAGGCTCCACGGGATGATGCCACCGAGCGCACGGGGCAGGAGGAGCCAGCCAGTGCTCCCAGGGGACAAGGCAGGGTAGTTTTTGTCCCCGCGCGACTCTTTAGTTTCAGTGGTGGTTCACCACCACTGTTTTCGGTAGTCCTGCACGGTACCTGAGCAGGTGCTGCTGTTCCTGACGAGGTCTGGTAGGTGCCAGGCAGTGTCTTGCTCTGGGAGTGGAGGAACAGCTGAAAGCTGCTGGGCCAGAGGCACCTGGTCATCCCTCCCTGATTTCGGAGCTTGTGCTAAGGGGGAAACCCGGCTACCCATGTGTCTCCCCTGGCCACGGCTGAACCCACTGCCTCGCCAGAGACGTGATCTTTGAGAGCTCCAAGCTGGCCCCTGCTCCTCTGAAACGCTTGCATTTAGGGGAAAAAAAAAGTTTCCTGCTGTACTTGACATTTTCTTATTATCTATGCGTGTTTAATCCCCTTTGTGTCCTGCTGAGCTTCTGAGAAAGCAATTTAGAGGCTTTATTCTGAGGAAAATCAAAAGTTAGCAGGTATTATTAGTACTCATACCAGGGCACATGTTACTTTGGATTATTAGGAAAGGAAAATGGGAATATCGCTGCCAACTTCAACTGTGCAGTATTTGAGGTCGTAACTCCTGTTTGTGCACTTAAATCACGCCTCTGCTCTTGGGTCAGCCTTGTCGCAGCTGCTCGCATCTCTGTTTACAAAGTCGTAGATGGTCAAAAGCACTTCGGTCATTTGCGGTTCGGGTCGTTCCCTGCCTGATGTGTGCAACCTCAATACAAAGCCAATGCCAATCGTCCACTGAACTCAGTGGCATGACTGTAGCTTTGCCCCAGAAAAATTAATAAAACTTTATTTCTTTAAATTGATATTTTGAATCTGTTTCTCAGGGGGACTCTAGACCTACTTACCTCTCTCTGCCTCGGGCCAGATTGCTTTTCCTGATCTATATGGCATATAGTCTTGATCTCTTGGTGCCGTTTAGATAATTATACTCATTAACAGACCTAAAGGATGTGTCAGATTAATTCTGATGGAATAACTAGGCTTCGTCACAGGAGTTACCGTGGCCCTGTCGCTGTGCAACATGAAGGAGTTACGCAAGGGTCAGCGGTGTGAACAGAGAGACCCTATAGCCAATCCGCTTCCCATGGCAGAACAGAGGAGAAAGTTCATGCCACGGGTGGAAATAGGTACTTGCAAAGTAGAGGGCTGCAGTTCGGCTGGTCTGGATCGCAGACCTTGACTACCACTTTCTTTTCTTCATGTTTTCGTTTCAGGCATGTGTGACGAGCGCGGGGCTGCAGGCTCCTGTAGCCCACGTCGCTTGGGTCCCAGGGTTTAGTGCAAACCTCGTTTGGATCTGCGCAGAGCCATGAAACACCACGCCAGTCAGTTTATACAAACCGTGCTCTAGCACACGAAGCAGGTAATTTTTTTGGCAATGCCCGACATAAAATATTTTCCAGTTGGAACAATAGGAGATGGAAAAAGCTTTGAGATAATTACAAACTGCAATTTGTGACTCAGATCAGAGAGAAAACTCAAGTATAATATCATGCAAAAGGATTTTCTATAAAACTGGGAAGATTTGTTTTGATGCAAAAATACTGGGTGCTGTTCAAAATGACCTCTAGAAAAGAGACTGGTTACTACTAAGTCTCCATCGCTTTCTGGACCACCTCCTGTAGACTTATTTTTCTCTTCATATTAACATCTCTAGGACTGTTCCATGGAGCTACTTGCATGCAGGCTGGAAATCTTGAATCACAGACTCTATTGTTTGTCAGATGCAGGCAAAGGAGCAAAGATACAGTGACAGATAATTTAGAAACCACAGGCCTTGTCACACCTAACCTGTGCTCATATCTCTGCTGTAGAGCAAGATAACTTTAGGTTGGATGGTGACGGTTTTGCTAAATGCAGTCGCAGCCATATTGTCCTACTGAAACATAACAGAAGCTGTTGTTTTCCATACGTTCTTCATATATAGCAGTTCTCCCGGGCAATGGGGGAGACAGAGCATTTGCTTCACCCGGGAATCTAAACCTGCTGTTCGCAGGTGGGGTGAGGGGTAGGACAGGGGCTCAGGGTGATTTAATTCCCTGATAGGGAATTAACAACCTGCCTGTGTTAATATAAAATGTTTTTAACTTTCAAAATTTTCCCTGTTCACCTGAAAACAAGAATGGAATTGACGGTTTTAAAAGAAAAAGGGCCTCAGCGAGAGGAAGCTGGTCATCTCTCTGTCACCCTTTCCCTTGGTGTTCTTTCAGTAAATGCCAACCTTGTAAAGTATTGCCAGGCTTGGGTCCTTGGGACGCCACGGCCGTACCTGTGCAGACGCATCTTTTCCAACAGCCCCCTCCTCATTGCACCACAGGCTCCCGCTGGCCTCGGGAGCATTTGGGGCAACTCTCCCCTTCTTGAGTTCCACGGGGGAAAAATTAAAGGCAGGGCTATCAGATGGGACACCCATGTGCACTCCCACACGTTTGCTGAGCTTACCTGGAGAGGGGAGTTTGGGGAACTGGTGCTATACTGGGGAAAGACTATTGCGAGAGTGAATCAGGGAGGAAACGGGATCGCGACAGAAGACGGGGCGCAGTCCCTTACGGACAGGGAGGCTGAGACTCCTCCACTGCACCTGGTCCGGGGGCTTGCATGGCTCTGCAGGGCTGGGGGCATCACGGTGAGGAGCTGCAGCTGGGGTGAGTCCCTGGAGTGGGGTGCAGCGTGTTTTCTGAATAGTTCCCTCCTACACGCGGCTGGGGACGTGGAGAGAGCTGACACCAAACTGGGAATGCCCAATGTGCTACTGGTGCGATCTGGGTCCTAGCAAGCCTTCCCCCCTAATCTGCTCTGCAAATACCTCTGCAAGTAATTGCAAATGTTTCATTTGAGAAAAAAAGAACACCATTCATACCAGTTCCAGATAAGCCGAAATTTGCTTTTGGTGATTAAACCGATGAAAAAAGCTGTCATTTTCCAGCTTTCACACAGACAGAACAAAATGAGACTTTTCTCTAGGAAGTGTGCTTTTCTTACCAAGACCACTGTGTACCCATTGGTGGTAGGCAGGGACATGCTGTGATATGATACATGTACATATGTGTGATTTGCAAAACATATAAAGTACATTTTACAATTTACATAAATTTACAAACATTTGCATTGCCCAGGTGTGTGCGCACGCGCGTGTTTATATATCTGTATCAGGTATGCTTCTTCATACATGGGCTGAAGAAGGAAGGTGCTCTGGCTCTAGATAGGCAGTATGGTAAATACGTGCCAGAACATATGTTGGGAGACTGCTCTCCCAGCCGTCGACAACAGGGACTTTCTTTATTTTTTCTTTTTAGATCTGCTCCTAGTGACCAAACCCAGAAACAAGTAAGAAGTAAGCATGGCCAAGTCACATTGATTTGATTCTGCTGAAATCAGGTAAAATGAGTACGTTATGTTATGGCTTCTTGCTCTTGAATATTTCTGAAAAAAAGTTTTAGTGGGTTTTCATAGACAATTGCTCTCAATTACTTTCTTAGTTCAGTATTTGAAAGGCTTTTGTTTGTACATGTTCTGGAATTCCTATGACAGAGAAATGTCAGACCCTTGAACAGCCTCGTGAGAGCTGGTGACAGGAGCGAACCTCTTCTGCAGCTCTGTTGTCAACTTCAGAATGTCATCCTTTCCCGAAAACACTATTTTCAGGATATTCACGTGCTTCCTCCCAGGCCAGTGAAGAACATAAGAACAGATGCAGAGCAGATTTTCATATATTCTTTTGTTTGTGTGTGTGTGTGTATATATATATGTATGCATATGTATTTTCTCACACAATTTTACATATGTATTTAATTAAAGCAATTTTAAAGTTAATCGCAAGACTACTGTGAGCTATACATACAAGAAAAAACATATCTGAGGAACAGTCTATTTCAAGATAAGCCTAATTTAAATATAAGTGGCAGAAGAAATGTGAACTTTTGAAATATTTTCAAAATTCATTAGTGAATCATTGCAAAAATGTATTTCACTGTGGGAGGAATTTCAGCAAACCAGGACTCCAGTTCTACCTGTTTCATGCTTTTGAGAATACCGACTGAAGTTAATGGGACTATTCTTATGGGTAAGATGAGCTGGATTTGGTCCCAGGAACAGCTGGCTGGACTTTCAAATGAACTTAAGCCTGCAACGCAAAACCTTTTCATTGCTTGGAAAGGGGAATTTGAGCAAAAGGAGGGCACGAATGTGTTTTTGGGGAGTCAGGGCAGAACATTCCTGGTCAGAAGGCAGAGATCAAATTTCCATGAAATCTACAGCTCTGGGGATTGTAAACTTAGTTTGCTGTATTTTTAGATGGGAAGACAGATCCAATTCTTCGTTAAGAAGGGGGAAAGTGGAAAGGAATGCCCTTCCCCCTGGTAAAAATTCCCCCATCCTAGTGCTCTAAAATAGTAGCTGGTGGGCCTATGGGCTAATGGAATGAGTAACTGAAGCATTATACTCTTCTCACCAGGTTAGTTTATGGAGATGTGTAATTTTTTTGGCACTGTGACCTTTTTGGGTTTGCTTTGATCATTTTTCTCTCTCTCAAAATTTATACTAGATTTGTAACCAGATATGCAGCACATTAATCTCTTACAAGGATGAATGAATGAATATTGTTGTTATTGTTTGGATTTCTCACCTAGAATGCAGAGGGGGGTACGGACAACCCCCTTCTCACCTCAGCATGCTCTAGTGAGTCACCTAAAGTCTGCAAAAGGTGAAACATCCAAATAATCTGACCCACTGTTGTTTTTTTTCCAAGCAGCTGACCCAACGTCAAATATATGACTCATGGCCCCTCCAGCAAAAAGATCGGGAGCAGTTTCTGGGTCGGTGCAAGAGCCCCACAGGACGCAAAGAAGATGAAGATGGGAGGAATCTGTCTGGGTCTGCCAGCTGGCCAGCACTTGCTGGCTCTGGGACACAGGCACTTTTCAAACAAATGGAGAAACCGGGTATTTAAAAAAAAAACCCAAACTATTGCTGTTATTCTCTCTCATCTGGCATGGGCACATATCTGCTGCTTCTCCACTGTCTGGCTTGTGAGAGCCCTGGTGGGTCAAAGTCATGGTTTGTAATATGCTGAAAATGGGGGATCTGAAGCATTGGCCGGGGTGACCTGGTATCAGTGGACCTGCTTGTGTGGATTTCTGGGGATATGCTGGCTTGGGGGGTAGATTCAAGTAAGCACGAGTGTGAATTTGATTGCCAGAAGAACATCTTGTGGGAATGATACTAAGAAAAACGTGTGGGTGAGTGCCCTGAAATAGGTAGCTTTCAATTAGAGATGACCTGGCTTTAAATCCCTAGGCAGGGAGTTTGGTATACAGCACTGAAAGGAACTAGATTTTTTTTTTTTTTTTTAATGTGCTGTTCTTTCTTGTTTCTTTCAGATGGATTTCAGAAAATTCAGGCTATTTGTTTGCCTTGTGGGGCTCAGCTGTGCTAGCTTCTGGTTTTTTTACAACAATTTGACCGAATACTGTACATTCTGTGAAAACAGCCAAGATTACATGTTTCCCATACAGACTTTTAGGAGAATCAGAGGAAACTTCTCGCAGCTCCCAGATATAGACTGCCATAAGAACCCCCCTTTCCTCATCCTGCTTGTGACATCCTCGTACCACCACGCCGACGCCAGGATGGCCATCCGGCAAACCTGGGGGAAGGAGAGAATAGTTGCCGGCAAGCGGCTGGTGACATATTTCCTCCTGGGAAGCACTGTGAATCTCAGCCAGCAGGCTGATATCGCTGCTGAAAGCCAGAAGTACAAAGACATTATTCAAAAGAATTTTACAGACACGTATTACAATTTGACTTTGAAGACCATGATGGGAATTGAATGGATTCACAAATTTTGTTACCAGTCCAGTTTTGTAATGAAAACGGACACAGATGTGTTTGTCAACATTTTTTACCTCACTGAGCTTCTTCTAAGGAAAAAGAAGACAACTAGATTCTTCACAGGCTTTTTAAAACTGCATGAGTACCCCATACGGAAAAAAGGGAGTAAGTGGTACGTGAGTCAAGAAGAGTATCCAGGAAAGACCTACCCGCCCTTTTGTTCCGGGACCGGCTATGTCTTATCCACTGATGTTGCTAGTCAGATCTATAATGTTTCAGAGAGTGTTTCGTTCATTAAATTGGAGGATGTATTCATAGGACTGTGCCTTGCCAAATTAAAAATACGTCTGGAGGAGCTTCATTCAGAGCAGACGTTTTTTCCAGAAAGGATTAGGTTCTCTGTTTCTCACTTTAAGAAAATCGTGATGTGCCATGAAGTAGAACCATCTGAGCAGCTGAGCTACTGGAATGACTTAGTGACAGAAAATCACGGAGGAGTGCTCTAGCACCTTCCCTACGTGAATTAACAAAGTGAAATGCTCCGCATTTACAGGGCTGCTCTTGACTCCAGCAAAACTCCCAATTAACTCTAGACCCATCATGCTAAAGACTTTTTTAAATGGTTATTTTAATCTCCATTTTTGCCCAAGAACATGCAAACCTCTTTCTCTGCCATTCACTCCCACCTCTTTGCATCCCTTCTCTACACCAGTTACAATTATTACTGTTTTCTGAAAGATGCTGGCCCACAAATCTGCCCTCTCCATGGACCAGCTCTCCAAATCTTGCTGCTACAGGACTGGGAACATTTCTGCAGTGCCAAACTGAAAACTAAAGTACTTTTGTTCAGACAAGAAAATTTGCACCCTCTTCGTGGCCCCCCTTGATAGATTACCGCATTTGCACCCATCTGTGCAGGCATTTAAGAAAAGGTGTTTGTAGCTGTCAGGACGTTCCCCTCGTGGCACAGGGAACTGCAGCCCTGCCCTTGCAGCCAGCTCTGTGTGGGCAGAACTGCGTACTGGCACAGATCCCTCCTTCAGTCTACACAAATTTTTTTGCAGAGATGGAAGAATTTGCCCATGCGGTGCTCTTGGGACAACCGCAGGTACTGCAGGTCACCTGGTGAATGTGTAAGGCTACTGCATCAGTTTCCCTATATGTGCCTCCTGCTGAAAAGATATGTGGTAGAGCCAGATCCACGCTCAGTGGAGACTATCCTCATCTTTCTATTAAAATAGACCCCAGAGACATCTTTTACATGTGTGTCTCACTTTGATTGCTTGAAAGCTACTGTAAATGGTTTGCCAAGGCTGAACCAGAGTCACTTACAGTGGGCTAAACAGTACATCTGAGTTAGACATTTTTCCCTATGAGGAACTGTGTGTGTGAGGCAGAGAAGACAGGAGGATCCTTCTCTTTTGAACAAGACCTAGTGGGAAAATGTGCCCAAGTAATCATTCAGGCTGGGAGCCTCATTTCTTATTTCATTACCAAGCAAAGACTCATGAAATCATTAGGATGTTTGTAGGTTTCAGAGATAAGGAATTGAGCCTTTACAGTAGATGCTGTGAAAAAGACATTTGGGCTATGGAGAGGGAGAAAGGAGTTCATAAAATCATACCTTATGCAGTACTCCTATTTGATTTACTTTCTCGCAAAGAAAAGGTCAGTCTTACCAGCAAAGAGGTATCAAATGCCTATACTATGTGTGAAATGTTTTTCTTCAGAGAGCAGTGGCTGCTCCCTAGGGGAAGATGAGCCAGGAGCCGAGGGGATCCGAGAGCCAGCAGGGCTCAGCCCTACACACTCATGCGAGGGAGCCGGACAGACCCACAGATGGTGGCCAGGTCCAACCAAGAGTCCTGATCATAAGGCAGTATCATGGTGATGAGTTAGGTCCGAGGTCAAGCCAGCGATGGCCGGGCCCTGGTGATGACAGGCGGGGGTCAGGATCAGACCCAGCGAGGGCAACCAGGGCCAGACACTGCCCCGGGATGGCAGGGCAGGGCCTTGGGGATGGGGACGTATACTGGATGTGGTAAAAAGCATGGAGGAAAGATAGGGAAAGATATTTTATTACTTTGGGATTATTTATTTTTATTGTTTCTTTTCTTTTTATTGAAGTTTGTGAGGACTGTCCAAGTGTCTCGTTTTACTTGCCTGTGTCTGAAGAGCAGGGTAAATATTTTCAGCAGGAATATGCTGCATCCTGAAAAGTGTTTAATAATGGTAACAATATATTATTTATTTTCTTCTGATGTAGAGTAACCTGAGCTCATGCACTTATTTTTGACAACTGATGATGAAAGAAATAATGTCTACTTGTTTGGTAGAAGAATAATCTTCTTTAAGTTTCCCCTTCAGAAAGTGGCTGTGTATATGGTGTTTGCCGGGACATGGCTATCCAGGTGGTCAGGTGGGTGACAAAAGAGGTGTTTTCCTTCCCCTAGCGCGTACCCTGTGCCAGGGGGTGGGCAGCCCAGCTCTGGGTTGAACAGCATCTCTCCGCCTCCCATCCCAGCTTTGCAGGTGTATCTGCCCTCGGACTCAGAGCCCTGCTGTAGCACATCTACTTTTGCTGCTGCCTTCGGTAGGCGCGATGGGTCAGACTGATAAAGCCTAGCAACAGCATTTTAATCACTATTCTTTCCCTGTAACCTGCAGAAATGCCTTTTTGCCATTCGTTGCTACTGTACCCAAGGTGCAAGCTGGCTATTGCTTTAATTTATGCAAAAATGTTGAGCATGAAGGAATGCTTCCTGGCCTCTCCTAGCTCCCCCTTTTGTGGGTTACAAGGTCTGTGAGCTGGGACAGCATAGTGCAGCCTAGTGTTCACCCTGGCCTCTTCTTGTTCTCAGAGAAATAAACCTGCGGTCCCTCGTGGGTCTCACTTCCACCTCTGTGCCTGGTGCCAACCTTATCGCAGCTGGCAGGACCAGTCCAACCACGCAGTCCCAGGGAGTCTGCATCTCGGCAGAATAGCTATTTGTTTCCATACAGATGTCTTGACTTGTTCACCTCCACCAGGTGTTGAGATCCAAGAAGCATGGTGGCACCTGGTTCCTGGGATGGTGCGACTGCTGCTCTTCTGTCAGGCTGAGTTCATGGCCAAAGGGTAAAGTCTCCCATTAGGAGACAGTATTTTGGGTTGCTTCCCTGAACGATGGCTGCTTGTGAGTGGCATTAAAATATGTTTTACCTGAGCAGTTTGTGGCTTTGTATCATCATAAAAAAAGTTACCCTTGAGGGCCAGGTTCTGCTAGACCTGCACGAGCCTGTGGCTTTTATTTTAGTTCAGAAGTGTTCCTAATTACTTGAATATAGCTACTATCTGGGAAGATGGTGCTATTCTCTGTTAATCGCATTTGCAGATGCTACCCCTATATTTTTGGGGCTAAATTCATAGCTACCATGCCATTGGGAATAAGGTCCTCAGGCATGTTTAAGAAACTATCCCATTCTGGATACTGTTTCCAGGGAGTCTATTGGTAATTTCAAGTGACCGGTGCAAGATGCCTATCTCTTTATTAGTGCATTTGAAATATTTTGTCCCCACTGAATAGATGTTGTTAAGCATCTAATGGCCTGCCTATCTGTCTGAAGCATTTGGCTTATCACTGCTAAATCTCTGATAAGAAGCAAATGAGTACAGGTTGAAATGTTATGGACTCAGATATAGCCTGTCCCGCTCCTTTTTGCAAATTAGCTGCCCAAGTGAATGCTTTAGGTTGCTGCACACTATTTTCCTCATCATATGATTTTCTTTGTGCTCACATAAATCAGAAATTGATTTCATACTTCTCCCCATTCAGTAGGCTGCTTTGAATAAGAATATATTAAATGAATAATTAATTACTTAAAATAAAAGGTTATCCTGCTGGAAAAGGTGATTTAAGAAAAGTAGCTGATTGCATGTAAGGCAAATTCATTTATTTAAACAAAGCCACTGCGCTAGTCAATTTTTATATGTATCAGCTAAATGAAATTAGCTTTTGCAGCTTAGACCTCAGATCATGACTTTTGACACAATCGAAACAGTATTAGTGGCCTTTTGCCAAATTATGTGTATTTTGCTATGAAAGACCATTACAAAAAGATCAGAAATATAACTAGAACTGTAATCACAATACTACAGTGTACATATACTTATTTTTAAAATTTTGTATAGGCTAAGAAAAGAATTTAGGCAATTTGGGGGCAGTTTATCTGTAAAAGTAGTGCACTATCCCAACATTTTTATGCTTTCTGGGTCAGATGATTATTAAATCAGTTTTTTATTAATAGCTTTGGAAAGTTGCTCTGAAAAGTTACTCCAGTGCTTCTCATTTAGTAGGAAGGAGTGTAAAAATCAACAGAGCTGATAGTGTCTTAGCATTGGTTAGAGCTGTGCATTTCAGCACACTCTATTTCTTCCAACACAAGATCAGTTTTCGAATACAGAAAAATGAATACATTTTTCACAATTCTAACTCATCAACTAACATATTCTTAATTTAGGTTAGGATTTTCAAAAATGTCCAAAAAGGATTTGGTCGCACATCTCATCTGATTCAGTATTATTGAGGAGGTATAACCCTTCCAGGCACTTTTGAGAATACGGAGTAGATTTTTGTAACGAAACATTTGCCTTACGTAAAAACTGAACGGAACACAAGGGCTAGCCGTGTGTAATGGATCTGACAGGAATGAGCTCTTCTTGGATTTGTTCGGGTTCCTGTATAATGTTAATATAAAATGCGTGACAATGTTTGCGTTATTTGCATAGAACATGAGAATGTTGAGCTAACTATTCAATGTATGATATTTTAGTAAAGTATTTTGTTACCACAGTTTTGTGTGTTCACTTATCTTTTCAGTTGTGAATGTATTAACATTTTGTGATGTCAAGTTAGGAGGCTTGCTCTTTTTCCAGTTAAAATGAATAGAATCATAGAATTGTTTAGGTTGGAAAAGACCCTTAAGATCATCGAGTCCAACCGTTAACCTAACACTGCCAAGGCCACCACTAAACCATGTCCCTAAGTGCCACATCTGCGCGTCTTTTAAATACCTCCAGGGATGGTGACTCCACCACTTCCCTGGGCAGCCTGTTCCAGTGCTTGACAACCCTTTCGGGGAAGAAATTTTTCCTAATATCCAATTTAAACCTCCCCGGCGCAACTTGAGGCCATTTCCTCTTGTCCTATCGCTTGCTACTTGGGAGAAGAGACCGACACCCACCTCTCTACAACCTCCTTTCAGGTAGTTGTAGAGAGCAATAAGGTCTCCCCTCAGCCTTCTTTTCTCCAGACTAAACAAGCCCAGTTCCCTCAGCTGCTCCTCATAGGACTTGTGCTCTAGACCCTTCACCAGCTTCGTTGCCGTTCTCTGGACATGCTCCAGCCCCTCAATGTCTTTCTTGTAGTGAGGGGCCCAAAACTGAACACAGTACTCGAGGTGCGGCCTCACCAGGGCCGAGTACAGGGGCTGATCACTTCCTTAGTCCTACTGGCCTCACTATTTCTGATACAAGCCAGGATGCCGTTGGCCTTCTTGGCCACCTGGGCACACTGCCGGCTCATAGTCAGCCGACTGTCGACCAACACCCCCAGCTCCTTTTCTGGTTGCCTGGGGTTGTTGTGTCCCATGTGCAGGACCCGGCACTTGGCCTTGTTGAATCTGAATCTGAATCTGTTGAATTTTCTCCTCTTCTCTAAAATGCCTTGGTACGTACATCCTAAAATGACTGGTTAATTCCTCTTCCTAAGGCGAATACATAATTCCCATAAAAGAGAAAGAGATCAAGAATGGGAGTGCTTTCCTAAGTATTAAGCATGCAGTCCTGCCACAGCAGCGACTCTTGCCATTAACAGTCTACACAAGGTACACCTTTAAGTCAAAGGCACCTTAAAACTAAACCTTATAAAGAAGCTGCCATCTGAATTCAGAATGTTTTTTATAAATGACAAGAGTGTCAAATGCAAAATTGTTAAAACCATAGCAAGGGAATGGATAAAAGACAATTTTAGCTGTAGTTGATACCTTTTGGAAGATCGAGATCCAACCTGAAATGGTTTTGCCTGTGCCACCATAGCCAGCACTGTTTGACTGCGGCTGACTGGCATGCTCCTTGGGCCCTGGAAGCACAGTGCTGTTCCCCTACCACTTAAAAGGGAAACGTCAAATAACTGAAGGCCGACAGATTGTTTGCCAAACACAAGCAGTTATGAACTAAAAACCGTAACTAGAAAAGTTCTCCTCTACTACCTTTATCTTTTGTTTTATCTTTTTCCTTGCTTATCTTTCTGGTGTATTTTGCTTGTTTGCTTGCAGCTGGACTTAAATTCATTAGTTCATTCCCTCAATATATTTCCAGAAGTATCTACAAATATTATCACACTGGATAGAGGAAAGCATCTGAGTCATAAGACTTAGATATGTGCAGTACATAGGAGATCCAGCCTGAAAAAAACAGACTTGAATTTGCACATGTTCTGGCTGAGCAAATAGAGGTTTTTTCAAAGCCTAGTAATACAGTGGTTTTAAGGCTATCCTTCAAAAAAGTTCACTCAAGTACATTTTCACTGAAAAATGTAATTGGACAATTTCAATGGCTGAGAAATAATGTTGTTGCCTTATGTTTCACAAATTCAAAAATACGTTATTTTTGTGGAGGGAAAAAAAATCCAAGTCCCTTCTTAGAATCTCTCCAGCTGAACCATGTACACACCATCCCTTGTGTTCAGCTACTGACCTAACCTGACCTCGTTTAATTTATGACTCTGGGTACAGGGATAGAGGCCGTGCAATCAGCTTCCTGTTCTTCCGTCACCAAAAGTACTTAGAAATCACAGCCACCCTTACACTTACAAACCATCAGCATACAGCTGTAGGCGCAGAATGTCATAAATTAGTTATGTGGAGTGATTTACACCTCCAGCTTGTAGATCTTCCAGGCAGCTCTATTCCCTTCATGTTTAATTTAATTGTTATTGCTGGAACAGCAGTTGTAAGTAAATGTTTGACTCCAGTACATAAAAGGACCTGCAGCTTTTACATGTGCTTCTGTTAGTAAAGGTTCAACGAGGGAATTATTAAAAAGAAGAGTGAGCTGAGCCGTGAGGCAGGAGTGGGAGTGAGCTGCGGTGTGCGTGAGTAATGCAGCTTGCTCCTGCCGGGGGTGAGGAGGTGGCAGAATAGCAGTGCTTGCTGCTGTCAGGGAGAGCTCGGTGCTGAGGGCGAGGGTGTGCGGTGCACCTCTGTGATCACCCGCCCCTCCCAGCCCATTTTGGGGATCCCATCCCCTCATGCTGAGGCCAGACCCATCATGCCTTGCAGGTATAAGTCAAGTGGCAGGAGGTTTGCTGCCGGAGGCCACAGTAACTGAGCAGTACTGCCTTCTCCAACTTTGCTGAAGAAAGCGCTGCATGGAATAGGGGAAAGGAGGGAACTGGAAACCAGCCTATAAACATATCAGTCTTTACTATATTCTTGAGATCTTTCAGTGCTCACCAGTTCTCTAAGCTTTTAGGGAATCTTATTTTGTATAAAAGTATTGCAAAAGAAATGGCTGAATATCAAAATGAAGTTCGCTGCTCCTCTATAAGAGAAAGCCAAAATACAGCAGTGATCATGAACACTTCTATTATTCTGCCACATAAAGAGAAATTGAATATCTGAAAACCATCTCTGCCAGGGACTTATGTTCTCCTACTGCAAAAGGGCAGCTTTCAGTCACAGACTCCATATCACCGATACAGTACATAGCAGACATTTATTTCTGAGAAAAAACCCCTGACATTTCTACTTGGTGATCTTAACTGAATGCCCAAAGGGAGCAGTAACATGTCAGTCATAAGGATGTATTTCATGAAAATGCAAAAAAGACACAGCTCTTCCAATATAATGCCTACTTTTATGGTGATAATCTGCTCTCTCATCATTGCAGTGTCAGTCTGGATCACGCCTGCAGGTCACTTAGGGAATATTCATTAATATTTTATTTTCAGAGGTGTAAGTATTAACGTTCCTCATAACTGGCAACCTTGCAAAATCATCAGGAAAGAAAGAAAAGGGGTATAATTTCATAGTTCCATGGCAGTTTTCCTGGCTTTATCAGAAAAGTCCTGTGGGATCTGGAGCCCTGGGCATAGTGCTTGTGTGTGCATATCACTGACAAGGCTTGTGCACTGTTCATCTGACATGTCCAGAGCTGGATTTACTGTGCACTGGCTGATAGGTGTTGAGCATACCAGTTTTAAAGGAGCTCTGGATAGATTTGCACTTTGCCTGAACTCCTTGAAGAATCTGGCTGTGCATATAAAGCTCAGGAGGCAGTCTAAAATCATGACCCTAAGCAATAATGAAAAATGTAATAGTGATTATAATGAGTGTAGAGAATGATGTTTACATTTTCTTGGCACACTATCATACATTGAAGAGTTCCTTAGAATAAACTGAATGATAACCAGAGCAATTAAGCTAACTGTTTGGACCAGAGACAAAACATATCTAAAGCTAAAGAAAATGTTGCCAGGGGAACTGATGTATTAGAGAGCACTAAAAATTTCCTTCTTAGATTTACACTCCTCCTAACAGCACCAAAGCTGCATCTTCTTTCATTCTGTGATAAACTTTCTTACTTACTTATTGTTGCCTGGACTCCATGATGAATGTCTTCATCTACGTGCCCTGAATTATGACATTTTCTTTTTACCAGCTACCATTCATCACCGATTTCAGTGCTGGAGAGAAGGAATGCACCTGCCAAAGGGGAAATATGGAATGCAGCTCAGAAGGCGTGCTGGCAGGAAAGTACTGGAGAACTACATTCCAGTTGTGCAGATTTATTAAGGCCAAATAAAAACTGCAAGGATATTCATGCAAATAAAGTGTTTAATCCTGTGGCCTCCTTCGTGTGAAAGTCTGGAAGAAGATTATTTCCAAAGCTTTCCTCACTGAGGGCCCACAGCATTTCTTCACAGAGCTATGGCTTGATAATAATCAGCAAGAAAAAAAACTAAATGAAAAAATCAGATGAGCTATATTGGTGTTAGAAGGTTTTTGAGGATTTACCCAGGCCTGGATTCATGGTAGCATAACTTCATGAATCTTTAGGTCAAGACAAAGATGACCTGCCTTCCTAGGAAAGAGATAAAACAGGATTCCTCAGATCAACAGGAAACAACTTCTGTTGGTGGGATTGGTCTCAGCTAACTTTTGCAGCCTAAAACAGCATGTCCAGTCTAACCCAGTCTTTCAGACTAGCGTGTGGTCAAAATAATGAGGCAGGCCTCACCAAAGGGTGACATATCTTGCGTGCCTTAGAATCCCATATCAGGATAGGTGAAGCATCATCTGGTGGTGCTTTTACACCTTTAATGACTACAGAAAAAATCCTTGATAAATAGTTTAGGATAGATGGCTGTGTCTTAACTGGCTAGCAGTAGCTGAGGAGGGGGTCCTCCATGCTATGTATAGTTACTGGTATTCATAAAGATTGTAGCTCCTCTGGAAGTGCCCCCACAAGCCCCACTTTGTATCACATCAGCTATTCAATGGTGATGTCACAGGAAACAGCCAATATCTTTCAGATAGTTAATGTATCTGTCCAGTAATTCTTGTTTGTTCACTCAGCAAGCCATCTTTTACAGACAAGTTTCATTTAAAATGGAGACAAACATTACAACATGGTTTGTGCAGCAGAGGGTAGGGACATTTGAAGTATCTTAATTTTTCACATAAATATATATATGCAGTAGACAGCAAGGACCCCAGCTTGCACTGAGTCTTTGCTGTGCTTGATGTTGAAAGCAGAAAGGGGTCTCCAGAGCTCTCATACCCTACAAAGCTGAAACAACGTGGGGAAAAATGCATCTCAACATTCACATAGGTAATACAAAGAGGAAATGGCACAGCCCTGTTATTTCTGGAGCTTTTCCTCTAGGGTTCTAATTAAGGAAAAATGTGAATCAAAGCTTAAAATTGTGATGAGTCTTCAATATATTAACAGATTAATTAAAAGATTTTAAAAACTAAAGCTTGTGAGAGAAGGAGAGGGGTCTGTGTGTCTCACTTACTTCAACATCTATAGCTAATGCTAATATCAAATCTGTTTTGAATAAGAAACGTGCCTTTCAGAGCACCAAATATTTTGGTAAACAGTAGAGGAAAGGAATAAGAGCACAGAAAGAGAAAAAAAAAAAGGAGGCAGAGTTGGAAAAATTATGGCTTAGCATCTCTTTGGCCTGATTGGCTACTAGAGAGAAGCATCCTGTAGGCGTCAAGATAGAGACAGCTAATTCAGTTACTAGGTCAGCTTGTCTCCTACCTTAGTCTTTTCTAGATGTTTCAATTCTGTTCTTCACTAGAGAAAAGAACATTTGTCTTTTAATAGGGAGCCATTTCTCAAAATCTTTGTAATGTTCAAACTTCTTTTCAAGCCAGTTTTCATAGGGGAATGAAGACTTTTATTCCTGCATCTAGCACTGACCTCAAATCAGTTTTAATGTTGGATTTGTAAGTGCCTCTTCTCTGCTATTTTAATGCTCACATCCTCTGGTCATATTTTCTTTGATCCAGCTAAATAAGCTAACGTACAGCATGGAAGTGTAGGGACTGGTGATTTCCCCTGCTGTGTTCTTGCTCATTAGAAGTAATTTACAAATGAAGGAGTCTAAATGCTCTTCATTTTCCATCATGACAATTTGTCCAATTCTCCTGTGAGAAAAAAAAATACACTTAGGGCCACAATGACAATGACAGAAGGCTTCACTAAGCCACTCTCAGAAAGTCCATTTCACTTGGAGCTTCTTGTGTGGGTTTGCACAGCAAGCTGTATAGACATATGTTTCAGACTAGCACAGCCTAGAACAAAAAATGTTGAGGGTTGCTCCCGCATTTTACAGTCTACACACTGTACAGAAGAAATGATATGGTGGGCAAAGAAAAGTTTGGAAGGGTCGGGGGGAAAAAAACCAGACAAAAATCCTCCTACTCACAGGCAGAAGAAAAAGGGAGAATTGGAACGAAGTGTCTAGAGAAACTGAAGTAGGAGGTAGGAATCTGCCTGGTATGCAGGCTGATGATGCACAAAATGATTTTCCATTTGCATCAGACTGGCAAACTTAGGACCTGATCTTTTGAACAGTCAGGAGGATGGGTAGTCTTGTATGTGCACGCTGTTCTCTGTGGCTGGGGATTCGGACACTTTACCATGCTGTGTAATGTCTTATCCCACACACATCCTAACCGATGCCAAAAGTTGTATTCATCATGGTATCACGGTTCGTTAGGAAAGTCAAAGTAAGGAAGGAACTAACAAGGATAGTAATAAATAATTAATAAAATATTAATACATGTGTTGGTTGCCTAAGCAGCCCCAGGGAAAACAAAGGACATTTGAATCCTGTCACTGTGCACCAGATTCACCCAGGAGGATTTCAGCTGATGAAGCCAAGCCAGCTAGTGTGTGGGTAGAGGTGACAGGTGCTCTCCTGATGACCCCTGTGGGGGTCAGATCCAGAGCAGGATGTAAACGCGGTGGATGCTCTAGGCCATAACGCACCCAGTTCTCGCTGTGGGCTTAAACCAGTCCTCTCTACGTTGAGGGGATAGGAATGAAATGCCTGTGACTGGGGCCAGCACAGTGGGTGCATGCATCTTTGTGCGTACATGTTTAAGGATATGGCTAATCCACAGACTGTGACAGACTGCAGTGTGGTAAAGTGATAGCTGATCAGTCTGTGATTAGCTAGTATTAGAACAACAGCTGTAGCACAGGTGCAGCAACAGGACATCCAAAGGGACATTGATAGACTTGAAGACTGGGCCAACAGAAACATCTTGAAATCCAGCATAAAGAAGCACAAAGTTCTGCACATCAGATGCAACAACCTTGAGGTACAGCCTGTGGTGGTACCACCTAAGTGACAGTGGGTGGAAATCTTGATTCCTTTTGAAATTTTTTTGAGACCTGGGTGAAACGAACACCAAGGTAAATACAAGCCAACAATGCCCTCTCACCGCAAATATGGCAAACCATGTACTAGGTCACATTCAGAGAAGTGTTATCAGCAAATTCAGAGAAACTGTCATTCTCCTCTACTAGACACATCTGGAAATCCGTGTGCGGTTTTGTGCCCCTCGGTTCAAGCTGGACATAAAGAAGCCAGAGAGGGTCCAGTGGCAGGACATCAAGTGGGTAAGGGTCTAGAGCACAGCACTGGTAAGGAGACACTGAAGGAGAAGGCTTTAGTTGGGCAGAGAAGAGGTTAAGGGGTGATCTAATAGCAGCTTAAATCTACCTGAAGAGCAAGTACAACGATGACAGAGCCAATCTCTTCTTGGTAGTGCCAAATGATAGTCTTGTAAGAGTCTTAAAAGCAGCTATTATCCTTTCCAAAGCATTTTTACAAAGAGTTATCTTTATTAATTCAAGCTGAAAATGTAGTAAATCCCTTTTAACCTTCTGCACTTCTCTTACTTGGGCAACCAGAGATGGAATCTGCTTATTAGATGTTGTCACTTTTCTTCCTCTAGCTTTATTTGGATGGAAATCAAACTACGTAGAAGGTATCTCAAGAGCACTGTTATGAAAGTAGGACTGTTTGTTGGTTGAACAGGAGTGTGAGATTTTAGACTTAAAAAAATTAGATGTTTGGAAAAGCAGGGAAGCAAAAAGAATAAATTATAACTCGTCAAAAACCTTCCTGCAGGTTTCATAGCTTTTTTTTTTTCTTTTGAACAAGTTGGGGTGATATTTTTTCTAATAAAGCAAAGTTTTTGAAATTTAATTTTGGAAATTGATCAAAATTCCCCAAACAGAATGTTTCATTATCCTTTGGTGAACCGAACCTTTTCATTTTGAGTCAGTGTGGCATTAATTTCTACTTTCTAGAACTGTTGCCGTGCTTAGTAGGAAATATAGCTGAGGAAAGTCATATGCCCCTTCTTTATGATTTAAGCTTCCCAGCATATGGATTCATCATAAAAATCTCCTGATGTGTCACATCAGTTCAACTCACTGGCCAATGATGGCGGAATGCGAAGGATGCAGTTCAGCTCTCAGAGGAAGGTAAAGGGTGCAGCCATTGAAAGAGCATCTCTCAAGAGGCAGCACGGCAGCTTTGGTGAACACACACAATTGTTGAAGTGGCAGGAAAAGGTGTGATTTAACTGAGCAAACAAACACAAAATATTTCAGAATTAAACAAAATGTTTTAATGAACATTTTCCTGACATGACGTTAAAAATTCCCCAAAATAAAAATGGAGAGGAAAGGAATATGAGAATACAAAAGAAAAAAAAAAGACACTTGGGCACTGTATTTTCCATTAAAAGATGGAAAACCAATTCAGTTTTCTCAACAGCTGCTTATGAAGTTGCATTTCACAGTAACGGCCCATTTTGACAGGACCCTGAGGGCACCAGCAGGCCTGACCCTCCCTTGGAGCCCCCCAGGGCTCCCCTACCCTAACCATGGCCCAGGACCCCATGTCAGCCTCCTGGGGCTCCCCCACCCTGCCAACGGCCCAGGGCCCCACATCAACCACCTGGAGCCGTCAGCCCTTGCGCCAGCGATGCCGCAGCCTGCCCCATCCCTGCCTCTGGCCCTGTCCCCTGGATGGGCCTCTTGATGCCATGTCGTGGCCTTGTCTCCAGCCCCATCCCCGTCCCCGTCTCCTTCAGCTCCTGACTGGACCCCCTGGATAGTCCCTGGCCCTGGCTCACCCCCTCACCCAGTTAGGGGCTGCCGATGGACCCCTACACCCCCGGCTGTGGGTGGCAGTGCATGTTGGTGAGGGCACAGCCGCTGTGGAGCCCACGGGTGGCTGCTTCTGCTCTCTGCCATGTTGCCTGCAGCACTGTAATGGTGGGACGAGCTCCAGCCTTGGCGTGGGGCATCAACGGACCCACTTGTGCAGTTATAACCAAATCCTGCACCTGTTGCAGTGCTCCGCGTTGAGTCCCAGCAAGGCGACGCGGCCGTCCTCTGCCCAGACGTCAGGTGGCGTCACCCATCCAGCTTTTCGGGTTGGGACGGCGTGAAGTTTGCTCCCGCCTGTGTGTCATCAGCTGTGCCTTACTTCCTCCTGCAGGACAGGTTAAATATTAACACAGCAATAGGCGTATTTGGGCGGGGGGAAGGGGCGAGGCAATCCTTACCTCACCATATCTTGGGGACAATGTCAGGGCAGGTGCGTGGCCCGGGGCCCGGCGGCTGAGACACGGCTGAGGTCCGTGCTCCCTCCCCGCCGCGCCTCAGGCAGCCGCCCTGCTGCCTGAGGGAGGTTTCTCCGGGGCGAGGAGGCGAGGGCTGGCCCCGGGCTCCTCGCTTTGAATGCTGCTGGCCTCCTCCTTCGTCCCCAGCGCGGAGGGTGCAAGCGAGGCCCGTCGTTAAAGGGAAAGCGGTTGGAGACACCCTCTCAGCAGCCGGGGAAGCGATCCAGGTAACCCCTCAGGAGCCAGTATCTGCTTCCCGGTAGAAGGAGCTGGCGGCTGAAGAATAATTTAACCCTCTCCCCTGCTCCTGCCTCAGCAGGGAAGCCAGCCCTGGGCCGCCAGCAATGGGGCGAGCAGGGGCATTTTGCGACCCCCCCCCCCGCTCCCCAGCACGCCCCAGCTTTTGGGGCGGGTGTCCCCCACAGTGCAGGGTGCCCTCTGCAGTGCAGGGTGCCCAAAACATCCAAGCCCTGCTCTGTGCTGGGCTGGATCCGGTTGCCACTCTTTTAGGGTGATATTACCGATATTATCCCCCTGCCGCCGGGGCAGAGGCGGGAGGGAGCAGGCCCAGAGCGGGGCCGCAAGCCTGTGAGCAGCGTGTGCCCCCGCACGGCAGCGCTGGCGATGTGAGTCGCCCACACACCTGCGGAGAAGGTAAAAAGCAGCTCAGGCCAAACCCCAGGTATTTAATTCATCATTGGTCAAAATATCCTGTTTCGTCTAGGGATCGGGTAATATTTCCTGTCCCTTTGAAAGTCCGTTTTGAAACAAAACAAAACGTTATAGATCCCTTCATTTTCCTTCTCGCGTTACTTTACCCCAAGCTATTTACTGATTTTGGCCTGAATTTGGGCATAAGAGTCTAGCAAGTTTATTCTTCTTCATAAAACATTGCTCAGCTCAGCTTGCGTTGGTGCAGCCAGATTTGTAAGTGGAGGTATGAAGCTGCTGGCTGGGCTGGCAGGGTCCTCTCCAGGCCTGTAGATCCTGCCTGGGATCGCAGCTTCCTGGAAAATGACATGACACTGACTTTTGGATTTGTTTCCTGGTGCTTTACTTGGGCTGTTTCACTTCATATGACAACTCTTAATAACTCTTAAAAAATACGGACTGGTTTGTGTACATGCTGAGAGGTTATTGCAGTGACAGAGCAAAGAGAAATCCCTCTGAGCCGTGCATGGCGAAACCTCCTGACCCAGCTGCCTGCTGGGGACTCTTCCGCACACAAAATGTGGAAGTGAGAAAAGCCCAAGACCTTTCAAAATGCACTGGGCAAACCCAGACCAGCCTACAAACTAGCCCCCCTCCCAACACGCTGGTGAAGAAATCAGCCCAGAGGTTTGGCTTAAAATGTCGATTAGTTGACAGGGCTGTCCTTTACGTTCGCAAGGTAAACTGAAAGCTTGCAAAACGGGAAAACGCGGAACAAGCTGCCAGCTGAGCTGGTTAGGTCGCAACTGCTGCAGTAAACTCAGTGAGACCCCCTCCTTAAAGCACCGAGGTGTGAACAGAGCTCCAGTATAGCTTGATGCTGCAGCTGAACATGTTTGGAAAGACAGCAAAAATGGTTTTTGTTGGTTGCAGTGGTGCAGCGGGCAGGGAAGGTCTGGGCATGGGACATTCCTCCTACATGGGGTCACCCCATGAGAGGTACTGCCACCCAGCCCTGTGCCATCCCACCACCACTGCTTTCACAAAGGCTCTGCTGGGAATTAATGCAGCATCTTTGCACAAAACTGTGAAATAAACTGCTTGCTTAGTGGCAGCAAAACAGCTGGGCTAGGGCTTTTGTGTTTTTTGCCTTGGTGTAGTTTTGATTTTAGCAAAAGGGCTATTAAAAAGACATGCTTGTTACAGGAAGCTCAGGGTGTCTCTATGGTGATACTAATATTTATGCGTTGCACAGAGCTGCCGCTAAGAATACCCCTGAAATCAAAAATACTTTAATGACAAGAAATTTGGGCTGGCCACAAAACCACATCCTCTGGCTCCTGTCCCTTTCATGAAGGCAAGCTTCAATTTCCCAGCTGAGAAGTTTGTAAAGCAAGCAGTGCAGTCAAACTCTCTCCCACATATTTTGAGGGGGAGGAGAATAATATCACACAAGTGAATCACAAACACTGGAAAAGCAGAAAATGCAGAAGTAAGGTGATGGCTCCCACTCAAGCTCTGTATCTTATCTCTGACCAAGGTGGAGAGCCGGTGGTTTTTTATTTTGGGGTGTAAGAGGCACTTTCAGGTTCAGAGAAATAATTCTGGGGACCCTCTTTGCACTAGCAGCCTTTCTGAGTGCTCAGTCTGGGGAGCTGGGAGATTTGGTGTTTCTCATCCTTGCCCAAGGCAGGTGGGATGGAGAGCCCAGGGGGGCAGGAGCCGTTCCTCCAGGCCGGGGTGGCCCCTGTGTGGCAAGGGCCTGATGGGGCTGCCACAGCAATGATGGTCCCTGGAAATATATGAATAGGAATCCTAGTTTTGGAGTAAAGCACACAGAGAAACTTCAAAACAAACTTTTTGGGTGTAGCGGTGCATTGGGATATATTCCCACTTCCTCTCCTGAAGGCTGCCTGGCGCAGGAGGCATCAGTTTCCAGAGGAGGGGTAACAACCCCTCCAAACGGGGGTCTGCTCCCCTCCGACCCCAGGGGAGCAGCTGACGCCCTGCGCAGTTGCCCTGCATGAGAGTAAGTGATGGAGCACAGGGTTCATTAGTCTGCCAGGATGCTGCCAAGGCATGGATGGTGCACCCACAATACACACGCGATTGCAGGCAGCTTAGAGAATTATTTTTCCCAGCTGCTCATGATTAACTTTAATGATGCAAATGGAGCTCCCCTGACACAGTCAATCCTGAAGCTGTAGTGTTGTAATAGCTAGGAGGGACTGAGGACGCGAGAGATGCAAGGTCCATAGGGGGAGGTTTCTCTGCTCTCCTCTACTTCTTTTGAAACAGTTGTTTTGAGAAAAGATACTGCTCTCCTTCCAAAGCCTCCCTTATTTAATCTTCTCCCCTTGTTGTTAATACAGGTCACATAAAGTCACATTTTATCACAGGACGCAAAGCAGCAGCTCATTGCTGAGTTTCTCGATAAGTTCTGTCCTTCAACTTCTCAAGCATGCAGTGACCGCCGGTGGCTTTCTGCTTTAGGGACCAGGAGAGAATGCTCCAATGGAGAGGTTCCAGAAATTCATTTTACTTCCTCTCATCTTAAGTGCCTTGCTACCAGGTAGGACACATTCATAAACCGTGAAATGAGCCACTGTGGACAAAATGTGTGAACTAATTTTAAAGTTGTGTAAATGGCAGTTACTGGCGATATGAGATTCAACAGTCAGTCCCAGAGGGGGATTATTTAAACTGTTTGAAATGGTTAAGTTTACATTTCAAACCTGAATGATCTAATGGCTTAGAGTGGGCTTCAGTATACAGGAGTGAACAGTGGATGGAGTGGGGAGGGGATGGGGAGGCTGCCCTCTCTCACTTCCAGTGAGCAGGGATTTCCCACTTACTCCTCCCTCTCCTTGCTCTGATCTTACTCCTGTCTGTTCGGGACTCCTTTTGAGCGGGCATCTGTACAGAACTCAGTATTGGCAGCTGATTTTGCTTCCAGAAATATGTGCAAATTATCATTTTGATAGTTTGCCTCCAATTTACATTTCACATGCCTGAGTTTCAAAGTGAATTCAGATAAAAGGTACCTTGGTGGTAGAGCTTTAAAGAAAATGTGACTATAAAGTGACTAGTTGGGTAATAGAGGCAAGGCTGATTTTTTTTTTTAAATAGTCTAGCTGGGGTTTTAACAGGCTCTGAAAGGAGGGAGCTGCAGTGGGATGAGAGGGAAGGTATTGTCATGGCTTAATAGTTGGTGAAAGGAAACACAATGCAGGAATAAACATTGAGTTTTCTGAGCAGAGTGGTGTTCCCAGGGGAGTTGCACAGGGATGTGTGGTATTCAACAAGCTCTTAGACAACCTAGTGAAGAGGAGTGAACTGTGGGGTGGCAGACTTTGCAGGTGGTGCAGAATTACTTAGGGCAGCCAAATCCAAAAAGAGACTAGGAAGATTTGCCAGAAAATGTCACGATGCCAAGTAAGTAATAAAGGAGCAGAAAACATTCAACGCAAAGCATCACTTAACTGAAGATGTCTAGTGGGAGAATAGATATCTTGGAAAAAGAGTAAATTGCTGGAAAAGAGAGAAAATTGCACCGCTTAGTGTCTTCAGCAAGGGAAATACAATGAAATCTGGCATTATATAAATCCGCAGAAAGCTTATATCTTGAATACTGGATGCTTTGTTAGCCCTTTCCTTTCAAAAAGGACATATTAGGTCTGAGAAAGGTATGAAGTGTTACAGAGGTGATGAAAGGCACGAGGAGGCCTTCATTAGACTGAGATATTTTTCTGCTTGTGAAAAAGAAGAAATAGTAAATATTTATTAAAATAATTAATTATATGGAGGAGGATGGTGAAATGGTTATTCACAATTTCTCATAACAAAAAGGACTAGTGACAACCAGTAAAACTATCAGAAGATTTAAGGCAAACCAAAGAATGTACTTTTCCTCACAGTATGTAATTAAATAGTAAAGCTCATGGTCACTGGATATGGGGGATACCAAATTATAAATAGGTTGAAAAAAGCTACAAATAAATACCATGGAGGGTAGATCCATAGGTGCAGATGCAATCATTGGCTCAGGCAGTCCCTCCATCTCTTATTTTTGGACACTGAGAAGTTATAACAAGGAAACCTCAATTTTCATTTGTTCTGATTCTTACACCATCTTCCTAAGCATCCAGAGCAGAGTACTATGTGTTTTAGAGGATTTCTATTGCCCTTCACTACTGCTTTTAGTCAAGCACACCTGCAATGGGTGTTTTATTGCCCCACCTGCAAGCTGTACCAGACCAGCAGGCATTGCCCACACTGCGCGGTGCTGCCACAGGAGCACACCCCAAAGCACAGACAAAAAGGGTATTGTGGAGAGTCAAGTGTTACCCTTGAAAGAAGCATTGCTGCTCTCAGGATATCAGGAGTCATAAGGCTGGGCGATGTGTCTAGGCTGCCGAGATGGCTGCGTGGCACAGGCAGTTTGAGCATCCCCGCGGATGGGGGCAGCACACCCTTCGGCAGCAGGAGTACTGCACACCACAGGGCCGACGTGCAGTGCAGGGTCCCAGCCTGCTGCCAGGATATTGGTGGTGGGGCTGCTGCGGTGCTCCCAGCCTGGGGACCCTCAGCACTGGAGGCAAGAGACAGCGCAGGAGGAGAGGAGGAGTAGTCCAGCAGCAGAGCCAGGAGAGGCTGCAAAGGACAGCTGTCAAACACTGAGTAAGAGAAGAGATGGGAAGACACAATCGGGGACTGTGGAGAGGTTTGCGTGCAGGTGGGTGGAAATGTGTGTTGCTGAGTACCAGTAGACCAGTATTACTTGACAGAAACGTCCTATAAGAGTTTAAAAAGTCTTGTTAACATAAGCAAGCAAGCCAGTCCTTCTCTTCAGGCTTTAACAAGCTGTCCTGGTTTAGGCCAGGATGGAGCTAGTTTTGTTTTCAGCAGCTCCTGTGTTTTGGCTTTAGTGTGAGAAGAACAGTGATAGCACACTGATGTTGCTGGTTGCTGCTGAACCACCAAGGACATTTTGCTGTTTTCCAGGTTCTGCTAACGTGCAGATGCAAAACTTGGGAGGGGTAGAGACAGGATAGTTGATCCAAACTGCCCAAAGAGAGTATTCCATACCATAGACGTCATGCCCGATATAAGCGAGGGTCGGTCGGGGGGGCCACTAGATCTTTTTTGGTCTTTTGGGCTTTTGAGGCTTTTGAGACCTTTAACTTGCCCTAATCCTTAAGCTTCCCTTCGGGTTGCTTTTTGTTTCCCTATTTTTACCTTTTTGTTTTTCGCTCGTTTGGCTGTTTGTTCCCTCACCTGCTTTCCCTGGAACTTGCTGTTCTGGGATAGCTGGGGGGGGGGGATACCCCTGCTCCCTGCCTGCTGCTCGGGACGGGCTGTATCGGTCGTCGGGTGGTGAGAAATTGTGTATCGTTTGTTTTATATATTCTATTATCCTTGTATATATTATCATTATTATCATTATTAATATATTTTCATATTTTTCCTTTGCTGTCCTGGTGAACTGTTTTTATCTCAACCCGTGAGTTTTCCTTTCTCTCTGATTCTCCTCCCCACCCCAACAGGGAGGGGGGGAGTGAGTGAGCGGCTGCGTGGTATTGGGTTACAATTTGGGGTTAAACCACAACACAAGCTCTAACCTATTTTGGTTTTCAAAAAGCTCAGCTTTGAGGTTCTTGGTTTTTGAAATAAACTTGAGATGTGCTGAAGAAAAATCTTACCAAATCCAAACCAATTTATTGCAGAGCTGTTGCTGGAGCAGTGGGCCAGCGATGAGGCAGGGAAGGCAGAAGACAAGGTGGGGTGAGCAAGAGACTAAAGAAAGAATGAAAAGAAAAAGGAATTTAAAACAGACTGGAAGGGAAAGAATGTAGAAATCCAAACAGAAATAGCAGACAAGGAAGGGAGGAAGACAGAGGCTAGATGCAAAAACTGAAAGATAAAAGGCAGTGTTTATGGAAGGGCAATACAGGTATAGAGGGGGAGATTATTTTGAAATATGATAATGATGCTGAAAAGAAGGAATCATTATGGAAAAAGGATAAGTCCATCCTGTTCTTCATTGCGCTGCATCCAAATAGGTCAGAGGAAAGACAGAGTCAGCAAAGGAGAGGAGGGACGTAAAAGAAGGTAGCCATGTCTCAATGCCCTTGCTGCTGAAACCTTCACCATGAAAAAGTGATCCTTTACAGTTAGTTCAAGCGAGGAAGAAAAAACACTGGTGACGAAGGGCAAGGGCGGTTCTTTGGCAAAAGAGGTTCCCTCAGTGCAGGCGTCATCCAGGGAACGAGATGCATTTTTGTTTATTCAAAACCCCCAGTGATGTGACAGTGAATTTATGTGACAGAGGGGGGAATAAACAGCTCATAAAGGAACTGGTGTATACTCTGTATGCTGTTGGGAAGGACTGAGCAACTGAAATACCATAAATACTTACCAGTTTAAGCAAACTTTCACCACTGCTTTATAAACGTTTAGTGATATGCCTTAAAGAAGGTGTCCTAACTCAGCTTTGTTCTTCAAAAGTCAAGGAGTAATGCAGTATCATGAAGAGAGACTAACACTCCCCTATTGCAAAGATGGTATTTGCCTGGGTGGGATTTCTCATGGGTTGTGTGCGGGGAAGCAGATGTTAAACCAGCTGTTAAGAGCTGAACACATAATTCCTGTAAAGTGCAATGACTATCTAGCCTGAGGCGTTAATTTGTCTAAAAGCAACCATCTGTAAGATAGTTTTTAAGCAGTATGTAAATGAAACTAGCACTACAATTTTCTCCTTAGTGCAAGAAGCAAGGCCCAGCAAAAGGATTTACAGCACCGGCTTAAGGCACTGGTAACTGGGTTTAGATCCCATTTCTGCCGTGAATGTCCTCTTTGACCTTACACAAGTTACTTTATCAGTGTTTATACGTGGGTTGGACAAGGGAACACACTGTTGGTTCAGGACTCCACGTGCTATTGCAGGATAAAAAATAAAAGCAAAAAGATAAAGAGGCAAAGTTAAAACTGGCGAAAATGTTTTGGCAGCAGGTGGAGAAGGCTCATGAAGCTCTTTTTTTGGTTGTGCTGGGGCTTTACTGAGAACTAAATGGAGGCAAGGTTGAGCTATGTCCCACTCCTCAGTCCTCCTGCCACCCATACGATCCCCATACAGGGCTTACGGACGTGTTCCCTAGCCCACAGAAGTCAGTGAAAGACCGTCTATTGCTCCAGCAGACACGGTTGGTGGAAGATGTATATCCTACCATACCTATGGACTGATAAAAAATGATTATACTAGAGAAATGAAGGAATAACTCATACTTACCTGTTTATACTGTCCTGACTGTCTGAAGAAAACAAAGCTAAGATATTAGCTATGTATTTTCAGAGTCGATGATCACTGATTATTCATGTTTAGGGATAAATTTCAAGACTATAATGGAAGTCACAGACATGATCTCATAGCAAATGATTAATTAACAACTAGCAGTATACTGAAAGTCTCATCATTTATTCAGAGACGTGGTTTGCCATGGCTCCTTAAAAAAGTAAAGAGTTTGCACAGGCATAGAAATAAATTACAAAAGCACAGAGATAAGTTTGCATTAAGAGAAGCAGTGCAGATAAGTACTGCAGCTTCTGTTTCATGAGCAATTAAATGAGCTTCAGTGTTAACTCTAAGGAGGTTTGTGCATGGCTGTGTCTATCATCATGGTAGCTGTTTATGTCCACTTCAACCAGTTGGAAAGAATTCAAGGAAAGTGTAAAAATCAAAAAACTCAGCACACGAACATGTTACAGACACCACAGATGTACAGGGAATAGTATTGTAAAGACTGGCCACAATATGACTCAAGAAAAAATAGATAATTCAAAGACACATTTGAGCTAAGGACAGTGTCTTAATCCTGGTAATATAAATTATGAATAGAAATCATGACAACTGGATGTTGAATATCAGGGAAGAGGGACATATTACATGACAAATGGCCTCACTAGAATGCACTTCATCAGTGCACGTTCATTAGAAAACCTGTAGCTCTGTAAATGATGCCATCCACAGACATGTGGCCAATCCCTAACATTCAGAAAGTGACAAATAGAAAAGAAGAGAAAAGAAAAGAAATGGCTTTTAGGCATTTTGTTGGGTTAACTGTTTATAAAGCAACATACTAAGGTATGCACATAGATTTGATTGCTGAGTTTGTCTTCAAGCTGTTTCATGTTTTAAAGCATTTCAGTTCACCTTTACAAGTCTGAAAAGAGCTTTGAATAAATGCTACTGGAAAAAATGAGCCATTTAAGTTGAACAGAAATAAACTTTACCGTGTCTTATCTGGCTTTATTAACTATCAGTGGAAGTGAAGTTTGCTTTTCATTTAATGTTTTATTGCTCACACACAAATATACTTTGTAGAATGAGGTGCATGGCAGAGGTAACATAACCCAGGAAGGTGGAAAATTTTTGTAAAGGTTTTTGTAAACATGAGAGAACTCAGAGTCAATCATACAAAGAACCAGGGAGAGCTAGGTTTGTATAATCCTGCAAAACAAAGAATGAAAAGGCTCTTGTCTGTAAATACATGCGGCGGGTGGGAGGAAAGAGAGGAGCTATTTTTATTAAAGAACAATTCTTGGCACAGACCTGGTTAGATATACACTGCCTAGGATTAAATGTGAGCTGGGAATTAGAAAATGATGTTGACATTGGAGCAAGGAGATTACAGACCCTATGCCCTGGGTGCATTCACTGAGGCTCTGGTTGCAGTGTTGTAACTGAGATTGGGCTCTGGTTCCATTTATTCAACTATCAAACACCTCTTTTGTGGGAAATAACACAGCATATTCTCCCCTACTCATGTTAGCTATTGACTGAATGAAAAATGAATTTTTCAATAATTTGTAATTAACCCATTAATGAATAAACTACCTAAAATGTACAAAACCTGGGTTGAATGAAACCTTTAAAAATCACTTCATTGTCCTGAATACTCTTAGCAAGGGAGTAATGGTCATTTCAGACTTTCTTTCTCCTGGAAAATAATTGAACACTTACGCTCAGGACAAATTTGCAGACATGGGGTTTTAATTAGACTGCTATGGTCTGTAGTATCTCATTGCTGTAATTATATAGACTACAGCCTGAATCGTTAGGGGTAGCACTGGCAGTCCTGGTGCTTCCTCAGCATGAATGTTTCCCAGTAAGTGATGAAAAACTCAGTGGTGAGGTAGATCTCACTGGCAGGACTGCTTGGTCTGCAGAGAGCTTGTGAAATCTCCATCCTTGAAGATATTCAAAATTTGACTTGACAAGGCCCTGTACAAATGGCCTAACTGTGAAGTTAGCTCTGCTTGGAGCAGAGAGTTGGGCTAGAGATTTGCTGAGGTCCCTTGCCACCGAAACCTTTCAATGCCCCCATTGAAGAGCAGCTCTGCCACAGTGAGGTGCAGGCAAGCCCTAGGCCAAAAGGGAGCAGATCCGAGCTCAGAGGCAGGTGAAGAGACGGTAGTAGCTGTGTGGGATGAGAAAGAGCTGTGCCTGGTGGGATGTGTGCAAGAGCACGAGCAGTCCCCTGAGATGAACCTCGGTGACAGCAGAGGCTGCAATGGCAGTCCTGTCCTCTCCCTCCCCCTCCACTCCACCTGCAACCAGCAGGGCTGTGGGTGGCAGTGACTTAGTAAAGTGACTGGCTTATGAGAGCATACCATTTTGGGCTCCCCAATACAGGAGAGACATTGATAAAACGGAGCGAGTTCAGTAGAGGGCCACCAAGATGGTTATGGGCTGGAGCGCTTGCCCTGTGAGGAGCAGCTGACAGAGTAGGGCTTGTTCAGCCTGTAGAAGAGATGGTGATGGGGTCTCTAATGACAGCCTGCCAGTACCTGCAAGGAGGTTGTCAAGAAAATGGAGCCAGGCTCTTCACAGCGGTGAACGGCAAGAGGACAAGAGACAACAGGCATATGTTGAAACAAGAGAGGTTCAGAGTGGACAAAAGGAAAAGCTTTTTCTCCATGAGGACAGTCAGGCAGTGGAACAGATTGCCCAGAGAAGCTGTGCAGTCTCCATCTTTGGAGGTTTTCAAGCCCTGACTGGATAAAGCCATGGGCAACCAGGTCCAGCCTCAGAACTGATCCTGCTTTATCAGGGGGCTGGATTGGAGACCTCCTGAGGTCACTTCCAACCTGAATTACTCTATGGCCATTTGGTCATCTAGTCCTCCTTGAAAGGCATTGATAGTACCTCTGCCTTTTCTCTACTGCACATGGACATAGCGTGCTCTGGGGAACTGAGCCAAAATCCAAAGGAAGTCACAAAGAACAAAGACCCAGAGAAACAGGTTCCTAATTTCTGCTCTCTCCAGTCGTGTTCCCTAAGACACCAACCAAATAATCCCGGTTCTTACAGTTTGAAGTTTTGTCTCTCATGAAGACTAGCGTATATGATGTTCTGTCTCTGAGAAATACTTTAAGATTTGCCCACCTTCAAAATTGCAGTCATTTCCCCTAGCTATTTCAGAGACTGAAGTCACAGCTGCTGCTTTGAAAAAAAGGTCTCTGCCTTCATCCTTCCTTCACTTTCTGCTTGGTAGAAGTGAGTGCTTCTGCCTTCCCACATGCAGAGGATCCACCATCTGCCTGGGCAACAGCTGCACGTTCATTCCTCTGAGGGCAACGGGAGGCCCTGGGTCTGTTGAGGAGGAAAGGAAACCAGAATGCCTTCAGTTCTGAAAAATAGTAGCCAAAATTCATACTAACTTTTAAGGAGAAAAACCTCATGAATTATAGCAGCTCTGGCTAACGGAAAGCCTGAGAAGGTGGGGAAGGATGTATGTGATCCATGCATGAGAAATAAGGGAAGAGGCAGATGAATAGGGGAAAGAGCCTGGAAGGATATACGCTGGGGCTGCAAAAAATCAGTGGCAGTCTGAGGTATGGAAAAGGGACCAGTTACATACCCCTTTATTTGTTTAAAGTCTAGAGAACTCATGTATTTTCCTATTTAAAAGTGGAACTTTTTTCTTGCAGCAAAATAATAAGTCAGCTTTTCAGTGAATCGCTGAAGAGAGAAAGTTAGGTGATTTTGGAGTGGGAGGAGGAGAGACCAAAAATCAAATGCATCTTCAAAGAAAATGATTGAATCTAAGCTGGAGCTGATTGTACATCTCAGTCTCTGAACTGGTTAAAATCTTTTAATCTATATAAACCTGTACTTCTCGGGTTTGTGATGATTGACTTGGGGACCCATTATAACAATGTAGCATTTGACTGATGTTTACTGCTGTGGGATTAACATTACTCGGTTGCAATTTCAGTTCACCATCCATATCTTTTAACTGCTTACTGACAGGCATTATAGAAAAGGAGACAAGGATCTTTTCCTGGAAGTATCAGGTACTGACGACTGTCAGAGGTGAAGTGCCAGCTCAGCTGAATCAACAGCCTTCCCTGATACATGACTAAGTGCTTAATACCCCAGTGCTCCTAGTGAATAATACTACTTGAACCAGGGCGCCTGGCTTTTTAGCCTTAAATTGCTGGCAGTAAAAATCACGTCAAAGGCCTTTGGTGGTGGTGTTGCATATGTATTTACAGATTGTGGGTTTTTTCTTCCTTCCAGGTCTTGGCTTTTGTTACTCTATTATACGTGGCCCTACTAATGCAACAGTCCTTGCTGGTTCAGAAGCCCGCTTTAATTGCACTGTGTCGGTAGGATGGGTAATTCTCATTTGGCTGTCCAATGGAAATCCTGTCCTCACTGTCATCAATTCTCAAGGAGCTTTTGAAACATCAGACCGCTTCACCGCTCAAAATTATACCAGCGGCAATGAGTTTACCTCGGAGCTGATCATCCACAACACACAGCTGAATGACTCTGGAAAAATTGAATGCAGCATCCAGCAACCCAGTGAGAACGGATTTGCATTTCTTTCTGTTCAAGGTGCGTATAGACATCAATAGAAAGCTATTTTGTTATACTGCACTTATAGGAATCCTCTGATGGATTGCCTAAATTATCCCTGCAAAGGAGTACATGCTCTCATTTACCATCCTTTGCCTCCTGTCCTCCTTGTCTTAATTTTACTGTCAAAGCAGGTTTCAAAGTCACATTCAGAGTGCCATTAACAAAAGTTTGAACTACCCTTGTTTTTTCCTGTTACATCTCTTATTCTTTATTGGATTGCATTAAAGTGCCTGAAGGCTATATCAGGCCCACCAGCAGTCAGTCAAAAATGAGCTTTTGGCTAGACACAGTATGGATTACCCATACGCACATCTTTGTACATGAACCTCCTGCTGTCTTTAGGGCAGATCTCTCTCTTGATTTCTGACTCGGGAATCAGTCTGTATCCAGCTTATTTGAGTTTGATTTAATGGCGTGTAGAAGTAAAGCCCTTGAGACACAAGGCGATACTCTTCATATGATTGCTGCTGCAAGCTACCATTTCCAAGGAACAAAAAGTTCCTGTGTATCAAGCCCCTGTGTATGAGACCTCTTCCTCCTCTCTGAAGCATCAATAGTGACAGAGTGCAGCCAGTAAAGCAAGATCTGACCACCAGACGCTATCTATTTGTCAAAGAGATGCTTCATGCAATAAGAACATCTTGTAAACTTTTCCTGATAAAACCCGAGCATACTAAAAATTTAGAGAGAAACACTGTCATTTCATTATGTTGTCCTTCAGCTGGAAATATAACAGGATGGCTAAAAAGTATAATTTCCTACTTTTTATTGCAAAGTTACTGAAAGCTGGGACTTGTGCTTTAGACATACTGGACAATGTGTCCGTGAAGGTGCAATATCTGCATGTTTATATCATGCATATGGTATATCTGTGTTAATAATGATTGATTTTGACTTCATATCTCAAGGCATAGCTATTTCTGGGTAGCAAGACAAGATTTAAAACTATCAGAAGGGAAGCAGTGCAGCCAAATATTCTGAAGGAACAAAACATCTTTTCCCTCCTACAGTTAATGGATCTTTAATCATCAAAAATAGCACGTTAACAGTGACAGAGAACCAAACAGTTGAAATTGTTTGTGAAGCCTTAGGATGGGCTCCAGCTCCAGACATTACCTGGATGACAAATGACTCTTTCATTGATAAGTCGAAGTATGTTACCCAGCAAAGTCAAGGATCTAATGACCTCCACAATGCCCTGAGCATCCTAACTTTGACTGTGATGAACACTGAGGTTTTGACTTGTTTAGCTGACATAGAAGCACTCCCTAACCCTCAGAATGCAACTGTAACTGTTATTTTTGTCAACTCTACTATAGGTAAGTGAATGTTTGTTGTACTTTGCCTATACTGTTTTCTCAGAACCGTGTTTTTTGTTTTGTTCTGCTTTGTTTTATTTTGAAAAGTATTTTGTTTGCAAATGAAATACTATGAGATGTGCAAAAGTAATACAATTAGCACCCAGTAGTCACAACCTCATACATAGGTAGAGTTAAATTCACATCTGTGAGAGGACTGGTACGAGTCATATGAACCACAAACTCCAACTTAGGACTGAGCAAGACAAATGAAGCAGTACATCTGCCACTGACTCCTACTATGGATTCACTGATAAGAAAACCAGCCTTTGCTCCTTGACCAAGTAAACATCTAATGAATTCAGATCTTAAATATCTTTGATTAGGCTATGCCTGCCATATTAACATAATTTTTTAGACCTCATTTACTCAAAGCCAAACCCTCAGATGACATTGTTCTTCATAATATTCAATACCAGTTTTACCACAGACTTGGAAAAAACCCATGGATTTTACTCCCAGTTTCTGCACACAACCCAGAATAGATTCTGTACTAGCACTTCAGGCAGAAATAGAAAGTTCACCATATGAGCAGTGACCAGATGTGATGGAGCTGTTGTAGTATGGTGGTAACGTCCCCAGGGCTGCACTGAGGCTGGCAGCTAATTGCAGATGGTAGCATTTATATGTAGGAACTTCTATACCGTATACCTATCACCAATCTGCTATAAGAAAGTCTTTGTACTTGGTGTATTCACCCACTACAGAACAAGAATCAGGTCATCAATAGAAACTGCATATTCATGGGCCTTATGCCAAAGTCTACTTAGATCAAAGAGCCTTTGGGCCTTCTTTCCTCTTCCTGGCATGGTCTCTTTCACATCTTAGAGGAAGGTGAAAATTGTACTACAGCAACGTATGTGGAATTCTTTGGATGGTGCATTTGGATGCTTTTTATTGCCTTTTATTTAAGGAAATTCAAGGTCACTTTAATCCAAGCCTGGATGTTGGGCAAATCCCTCAAGAACAGTTATCAAGACCTTTGATAACCCTAAATATTTTCGCTAAGGTTGTCAGCATTTTTTGTAATGCTGCTAATCTTTGGCCTCACTGACATCCTATGAAAATAAAATTCCATAATTTAACACATCCAGAGTACTAGGAGGTTTATCAGGAAAAGTGTGATTTTATCTGGTCTGTGCTGCCAGCATGGAACAAAACAAGTGGGACTATCACTACAGATCTGCCTCACAATCTAACAGAATCCTATGAAAAATGGTTTTCTTTTCCAAACCGTAACACAATAAGAGCAAGTAAGAGGAATTATCTCCCTACAGGTTAGCAGTGTTTAATGCAGACGAGGGAGACAATACCAGACCGTCCTTAGGAGCATATTTCTGTTGGGACTAGCCAAGTGTCTCAACTGTCAGGTAGAGGAGTCTGAAGGCAAACTAAACATGGAGCAGTAATTGCATGACAGGGAGCTGAGGTTACTGGGCATAGGTACACTGCCTCCTATGGTGACGTAGTCCACCCTACAGTGACATCCTTTTTATTAACCTTATCCTGTGGTACGGGAAATGCGTAGATTATATGGAGTTTTTTGCAGTGGGTCTATGCATGCCTAGCTGTCTTCTGTACAGAGCAGGGCCTCAAATCTATGTTTCTTTTTATGATGTGGCGAGCATTGTGAACTTCTATAATCATGCTGACAGCTTCTCTTAATGAACTGATTCTTCAACGGGTGAACATGGCACATACAAAGACGTTCTTACAGTGGATTGATGAGGGGTTTGGTACAGAAGTTTCGACATATAAACAACTGAGAAGGTTGAGTAACTGTGCCTTTTATTTTAAGTATGAGTCATTATTAGCAAGCCTTTTTCAGAAGTACTGGCTTTGTAATGCAGTTGAAAAAGGTCATTTCACCATTCTTAATATGACTTCTTTGTAGTCAGATTGCTCCTAATTACTGACTAAGCAAAATATAACTATCCTGAGGAAATTAATAAGTTCCCTTGCCTACTCATTTGTGAAGTACTGTACTGAGGTATTCACCCTCAGTTTCCATAGCTACTCATTGTAAATCAGAAGAGGAGAAAAACAGATGTCATGAAACACAATTAGTGTATAATTAGTGATTGCATAGGACTATCATTCATTTCTCTTTGGAAAAATCATTGTGCGGCAGCAGACATTGAAAATTTGTCAGGATATGAGAATATGAAGTCTTTAAATTATTAGAATGAAATAAAGACATGGCATTTATGACAGAGGAAGATATATAATGTATATATCTGTCCTGGTTTCGGCTGAGATAGAGTTAATTTTCTTCCTAGTAGCTGATATAGTGCTGTGTTTCAGATTTAGTATGAGAAGAATGTTGATAACATACTGATGTTTTAGCTGTTGCTGAGCAGTGCTTATACTAAGTCAAGGACTTTTCAGCTTCCCGTGCTCTGCCAGCGAGGAGGGGCACAAGAAGCGGGGAGGGGGCACAGCCAGGACAGCTGACCCAGCCTGGCCAAAGGGATATTCCCTACCATATGGTGTCATGCTCAGTATATAAATTTGGGAGAAGCTGGCCAGGGGGCAGTCACTGCTTGGGGATGGGCCGGTCATCCGTCAGTGGGTGGTGATCAATTGCATTGGGCATCACTTGTTTTGTATATTCTATTATTATTATTATTATTATTATTATTATTAGTCTCTCTTCCTTTGCTATCCTATTAAACTGTTTTTATCTCAACCCACAAGGTTTTTTTTCGATTCTCTCCTCCACCCCACTGGGGGTGTGTGTGTGAGCGAGCAGCTGTGTGGTGGTTGGTTGTCAACTGGGGTTAAACCACAACAGTCTCCTTTAAGGAGAAGTGGAAGGTGAAGGAAGGTGTGTCCATAGATTGGCTCTCCGAGGAGAAAAAGTAAGAAGTGTAATTATTAATAATTTCTGATAGATGGCTCCCAAAGTATGGAGGATGGCAATGCTGAGTACAAATAACAGATTGGTCCCAGTGGGGTGGAGGAGAGAATCGAAAAAAAACCTTGTGGGTTGAGATAAAAACAGTTTAATAGGATAGCAAAGGAAGAGAGACTAATAATAATAATAATAATAATAGAATATACAAAACAAGTGATGCCCAATGCAATTGATCACCACCCACTGACGGATGACTGGCCCATCCCCAAGCAGTGACTGCCCCCTGGCCAGCTTCTCCCAAATTTATATACTGAGCATGACACCATATGGTAGGGAATATCCCTTTGGCCAGGCTGGGTCAGCTGTCCTGGCTGTGCCCCCTCCCAGCTTCTTGTGCCCCTCCTCGCTGGCAGAGCACGGGAAGCTGAAAAGTCCTTGACTTAGTATAAGCACTGCTCAGCAACAGCTAAAACATCAGTGTGTTATCAACATTCTTCTCATACTAAATCCGAAACACAGCACTATATCAGCTACTAGGAAGAAAATTAACTCTATCCCAGCTGAAACCAGGACAATATCACACTTGAAATCTCAGAGCTTGTCTGATGTTTCATATACAGACAGCCTTAGCTAGCTGCTGTCAGGGAAGAATATGGCTAGCTTCAAACATCTAAAGACTCCTTCCCAAAACTACTGCAATATCAATTTCAGACTTCACTTAAAAGCTTGAGGAATTGAATTCCTCCATGTTCCTCACAAGCCATACCTGTCCATTCACAAGAACTGCAACAAAAAATCTGAGCCCTCTTCAGCCATCCGTCTCCCGGTCAACGAAGGTCCTACCTTCCTGCACCTCTAGATCAGCCTTAATCTCAGACCTTTCCATACAAGGTGATGCATTTTTATGTCAGTCATTCCTCCTTCAGAATTACCTCACTCACAGTGGTGTTTGGTTGAGCCCTGAATTTGGGAACTCCTATGGAGTTATCCTGGCCGATGCATTCACAGAACTGTTATTGGGAAATGGGGTCCATGGCAGATTCTCTTAGCTGGGCCCAAGCTCTCTTTGGCGTCAGTGTTGACTTCATGTGGCCTTTGACCTGCAGAAGTTGAAGATAGCGGATCTGCCATGAGCCTGATCTTCCTTTGCTTTTTAAGTTAGCCAGAAAGCTCCAAAGTGTCCAAGAAGCAACGTGCAGCTTTTTCTGGTCGCTCATTTCTCCTTGGTCACCAGCATGTGTCAGGGAAAAATCCCCTTTTCTGCAGATACTTAGCCCAAGTACATTTTTGGGCAGCTTTGGGAGGAGCCAGAGGTCCAGATAACAGCAGAGGATGGGCCCTATAGAATGAGGAAGTGGCGTTGTCTACACTAAGCACCTCATCTAACTTGGTGTGGATTGACTAATGGGGCTAAAAGGGGTTTAATGCCCTCATGCCTTAGTGACCCTCTCTTCCACCCACTCCTACTTGAGTGTTGAGCTGGCAGCTCCTGCATTCATACCTACTTGTCCCAGCTCCAGTTTCTTTCTGGATCCTCCAAAACTGGGGAGAAACGACAATGCTGAAGTGCCGGGAGTGTTTGTGTTGTATCCTGTCCTTCTCACTTCAGGTCCATAGATCCTCTTTTGGCACGTAACCTGAACCCGACAGGGGGTGAAATATACCTTGGTGTGGCAGCCAGCCTTGAGGTATGGGCCAGTTCAGGTGTGTTTAGCTCCTCCCTTCACACTGGGATTAGGCTGTCCCCTATAGCTAAATAGCCATCTTTCATATTTTAGGCACCTTGAAATCCCTGTGGGATGCTTTATGGAACAAAATGTGATAAAATATAGATATTTGTTGTGATACTTCTAGATAAAAATATTATGAACAAGTTTATGATCAATTGTAATCACAACTGATTACAGCCTACAGAATTAACTACGACTTTGCAGGTTACTGAGTGCTTGTTTTCTTTAATAGTCAGAAGGAATTCATAACATGCTGATTGAGCACTAGGATTAGAGAAGACTGGAACAAATTGCTTAATCATAATGACCTGTGTTTTGGAGAATGCGGACTCCTAACAGAGGTTAAAGCTTTGTAGGAGACTCTGGTCCTCTATCTTTGCAGTCTAAAACCTCCAACGCCTGAATATATGCCCAGGCAAATTTGTAGATAGAAAGGATTTACTTTATTCCCTGCCATAGGTAAACCAGCAGACACTCTGGCTCACACATCGGGGAACAGCCCTGACACTGTGCAGCTATCGATCACCTACATCGCTGTGGTACCTTTTTCTGGAGGCTGTCAGCTGAATATGGCCATGCAGTAATTAACTGGGACCTCTAATGAGGAAGTGGCAATCATAAACCCAGTGCGACAGAATGGATTTTGTCAAGTTTGGATGTGTCTCACACCTGTAATTTGGATTGGAAGCTTGTTTCTAAACAACTGTCAAAATTATTTTGGGGCTGCTTTTCAAAGGGTAGCCAAATTAGAGGTGCTTCTGAAATATTTTGTCAAAACCAAAGGGCAGGATGATGTGACAATCAGAACCAACACCTTCCTTGTGCATCCAGCTACGTGAGAAATACGATGTATTTTTAAAATTCTGTGCACATGGGAGCTCTGTAGGAAAACTGTTTGGTCATAGCAACCAATTTCAGCAAGACACTGAATTATCTTGAAATCACCTCATTTAACTCTGTAGATTGCAGCAAACAGAAAAGAATAAGTTAATGTGGTGAGAAAGCTGGTAGAGAAGATGGGTTAGTAGCTGTGTATTCCCAAATGGTGCTACTCTACAGGTTTTGCTCTTTGCTGCTCTTTAGAATCATAGAATCAGAGAATTGTTTTGGTTGGAAGAGACCTCCAAGATCATCGAGTCCAACTGTTAAAGTTTAAGTGCATAACAGATGCCCTACAAGTATGTCCCAAAATCAAACACCTGCTGAAACCAGTGAGGGAAATCCCAAGATGAGATTCATCAGAAAATCGTATCTACAGGCTAGAGATCTCCAACTGTACTAGTCACCTAAAAGTATCGCTGTGGTCTGTGGGGAGAAATGGACACTTCTTCAGAGCTGTTCATCTTATCCAAAGAGACACATACACGTTTGGCCAAATGAATTGTAAACAAAATATCTATTTTCTTTCCAGTGACAAAAGCAGCTAGGCAAGACGCTTAATATCTGCAGTATAGACATCTAAACTGAATCTTAACCTCTCTCCCCAGCCCCAAATGTCTCCAAAGGATGCATAGGCCAGCATACATACAAAATAATGTTTAGGTTGGAAGATTGCAACCCTGTGGTTTTTAGAAGAGAAGTAGCAGTGGGAAAAGTTACAATTGCAATAAAGAATTTGCATTTGGAAACATTTTAAATTCTTGGGCATCATCCATAAATACAGAGTCCGTGATTTGGAAAACACAGACTCCTTGTTAAATAATCAACAAGCAGTTAATAGCTTCTCACAGAAAAGGTAAATATTCTGAAAAGGATGTTTTGAGGCTCTGATATTACAATATTTCTCCATTTAATTTAACAGAAAACAATTACAGTGAAGACAGCGGAAACACGAGGGTTATTGTACTTGCAGTTGTGCTTTCATTTGTTGGTATTATTCTTCTGATCGTTATTATTGTGGTTATTGTGCGCTGCTGCTGCCTGAAGAAGAAAGGTAAGTGGACCTTCATAGTTGGTCTACACATTACAAAGTGTCTTAGATTAGATATAAATCTCCTAGTTATGTCAGCTCTGCTGTAGTGCAAAGACCTGTAAGCAGAAGTGTGAGCAGACAGATCCTGCTCTTAACCATGACCTGGTTAAGATGCTCCTTACTTTCCCATTCTGTTTCTCTGCTAAATTGGTTCCAAAGTAATCAGTGGCCCATTAGTTTTGCCATTCACATTAACTGCCCAGGGGTAAGTGTTTTTCGGGAGTACCTTAACTTTCAATGACGTTTATTTCCTATGCTGAGGTTCTTTGTTGAAGCATACCTTCAGCGCTGTGTGCCCAGTTTCCAATTTCTGTGTAAGCTGTTCTACAGGGATGTTGCAGTGTTTTGTAAACAGCGAGGAGAGATGCCCCTGTGGTAGCTGGAACACAGTGCACGCTCTAAGAGGAGCTCTCTAGTAGGTCACACTTTTTTTCCTGTGTTTCAAACACATTCCTTTTTTTTTTTTTTTTTTTTTCTCTGTTCCAGAATCTTCGTATCAAAATGAAATAAGGTAAGCTGGGTGAGGTGGGAGGATTTTTCCTTTTAACTGAACTCTTTCAGGCTGCGGCAGGATGGTGCGAGGGATGTGCCGGTTTCCAAGGCCCACTGCTCAGCACTCCCGGGACGCTTGGGTGCTGCCCTGCGGTGTGACCTTGCCCCATTCTGTATGCACAGCACGGGAAGCGGGGGCAGTATGCAGGGCAGGGGGCTGACCTTAGGGGGCGAAAAGCGAGGGCCGCAGCTCACAGCGGGTTGAGAACTCTGTTCCCGCAGTAAACCGGGTGAAAAGAATCAAAATCCTGCAAACTTTGCCTCTCTGATTCAGCAAGCACAGAAATTACAAGCTGAAAATACACTCCTACTGAAGCTGATGGGCAAAGCAAAGACTTAAAAACTGGCTGTCTCCCCGGGGGAGGCAGGGGAGGATGGCTGCCCGCCGCCTGCTGCCTGCTGCCTGCTGCCTGCTGCCTGCTGCCTGCCGCCTGCTGCCTGCTGCCGCCACAGGAGGTCACTGCGCGCCCGGCGGCGCGGCGGGGGCTGCGGCAGGGCCGGCGGGGAGCCTTGCCCCAAGCTCGCTGCCATCGAGCGGCAGGCAAAGGACACCGTCCCCCGGCCCTTTTAAGGTTCGTTAGCGCTAGACGGATAAAACATAATTAAATACATAAAGCTGCCCCGATGATGAGCGTCGACACTTAGTCAAGTGATTCCTGCACGCGCTTGAGTACAAAGCTCTTCGTGCATTATTGCATGGGGTTGGAAAACGTTAGAAATCATGAGCTGATGGTTATCAGCATCAAGATCCTATTTATCGGCGCCAATGCGGCTGCGACAGCAACGTCAGTGGGGTTATTTGGAGTTATTTTTTCTAAGCTTCTTGGGAGCACTGTCAATTCATACACTGCCTACGCTTGTGGGGCTTTTAACTCCCCGCCTCTTAATGAGTTTACAAAACGTTACACCACATTGCCTCGCACTTCAGTAATACCTAGCTTCATTAACGGCCTCTTCTGGGGAAATTTTGTGAAGGTCTGTTGACAGATTTCCATTTATAGAACACTTTATTGATACGAAAGAAAATAAGGAAATCAGGTAAACACCATTTTCTCCTGAGGAAATGATGCTGATTATGCCATGCCATACCAGTAAACTTCCACGTGATTTCTTAGTTTGTGATGCTAAATTGATCATTTTACCGAGTGCAGCTATATAAATAGGGGAGGACTAAATCAGCAGGGAATAGGAGGTCAAAAGCAGGTACAACTTGCATATCAGTTTTGCTATGAATAAAGTCCTACAAAGCCTTTTTGCTTGGCTTCTGACTTGATTCTGTCAAAAGCCGCCTGCAAGGGTCAACCCTGCTAAGGCAAAATCAATTGAACATGCAGGGAAGCATCTGCCCAGCAGTGGGGACTGGTACGGCTGGGTCCGTGTCCTTCCCAGGACCCTACCTCGCCGATGCGGGTCTGCACAGTGCTTTAGAATCATAGAATCATGGAATTGTTTTGGTTGGAAGAGACCTCCAAGAGCATCGAGTCCAACCGTTAACCTATCACTACCAAGTCCTTTCTTTCAGACAACCTGAACACATCCAGAATAGGGCATAACATTACTTTCCCCCTATGATGTCTTTGAATCTGGTCTGGGCAAATACAATTATATCGTCATGACAGATTGTATGTTTTTAGATCTCAGTACAGTAAAGTTTCTACTTTCCCATTAACTTTAAACATGAGTTGTCATACTGACTTCATAAACATTGCTTACACTGTGAAAGTCAAGTGAACACTTAAGCAAATACTTAAGCACTGGGATGAGTCCGGGCTCTATGGCTCACCTTGGACTTAGAAACTCAGTATTGACAGTTCTGCAAAGTTTTAGCATGTGTAAACAATGACACTGAAATCACAGAAATGATTTACAATCACTTACAGTTTATATAGGTTTGGTGGTGTTTTTTTTCTTGGGGGGAACCTACCTGCAGTAAAAAGAATTACGATTGTCCAGATTTTGGAAGCTGCGTTGTAGTAGTAGCGAAGAAGCGGTGAGACCAAAGATACATTGTTTTACTTCCCACATTTATTTTTAACTTGACTGGCTATCTTCCTGTACCTCCCACGCTTTTTTACAGCTGCTTTTGATTCGGCTACTACACTGAGTTTGTTGAGATCTAAAGATCAGATAAAATAGGCAGTATAGTATCATGTAACATGTGGAGGTGGTATTCGTAAACAATTGCTCTTGTCTTCTAGCAACCATGATGGGTTTCTCAGTGGTATCTAATATGTTTATCTCCTAAAAAAGCCACATAGTCATAGCTGGCTTGTCAGATTTACGTGTGCATCAGTAACGCTCATCTGAAGCATTATGGACCTGCAAAGTAATTCCTACTAAACATAAAAAAGTAAATGCAGCAGTTTCCACAAATATTGCTAACTGAGAATATTTACCCCTCCCCCTACAAATCCCTGGGTTGTAATAGTCCTGCCATCAATTTGTGCTTGCTACACCAGAAGCCTAGGCAAAGATGGACCTGGGACTATCCTGGAGACGAGGCCATGGTAGGAACAGATGAATAAGTAACTTCTCTTTTAGCGTAAGAGTTTTGAGTAAAAAGGTACTCTTTCCTCACTGTGTAGCTATGCAGGTCACTGTTCTGCAAGTTCAGAGATGTGTTAACTTTAACCAAGGAAGTTCTGTCAGCCTCACTGTGGCTAGGCTCACTTACTTATAAAGTAAATTTCAAATTGAAAGATTAACTTTGGAGTGTACAGATGAATCACTTGGGAGCTAACTGTGGTGATGTGAGCAAATATGCTTTGGTTTTGCAATTGGGTGGGCTCAAATCACAAAAATGATGAGATGTCATAAGTAACCTAGCTGGAGTTCCCTTATTGGGCCACCGAATATCCTGTAATTCAGAATTAGAGATCAAAATTAATTTTCTACAAAACATATGATCTGGAACAGTCTTCACTCTTTGAAGACTCATTGTTTTATTTTCCTGCTTTCTGATAATGCAGCTGATGGAAACTTTCTGAAGAGAATTTCACAGGTAATACTTATATGGGACAAGATTTACACTAGATAATTACTTGGAAGGCCCAGATATATTTTGCATCTAATTTTTCCGAAGTAAGACATATATTTTTTCTTTGTAGCCTACTACCCAAGAGCTCTCATGTCATAATGAAGTTCCAATGACAGGCATTTTTGTTTCTAGAAAAGTTTCAGCTGAGAAGAAAAAAGATGGCAATTTGGAAAACAGACAAAGGCATGGTAGTGAAAACCAGGGATACATTCCAGAGGAACTGTGGAACACGGAACAAATCCCAAGTGAGTCTAAGCCGGTGAATCACATATTGTCAAACTGCTTCTCAACATAGCTATTTTGGACCACATGTCAAGCAATTAAATTGCAAGATTTCACAATGCTTTGTGAAGGACTTGTGCTTGGCCTGAACCTCTTCAGAACATTTTGGATTTTCTAGAGTATGGTCCTTCAAAAGTATTGAGAAAACATGGAAGTTCTTTGCAGTTGAATTTAGTTTTAGTCCTGGGTTTGTTTTTTTAAATGCCTTTATTCTTCCAAATATCTTCTGGGGCCAGAGGTGGGAGTACTGGATTCCCATATGAGAGTCAATTTAGGCAATATTTTGCAGTTGGTCTGTAAAAACACCCCACCCCCCCACCCCCTCCACCCCCCCCAAAAAAAGACCAAAAAAAAAAAGAGAGAAAGAAAAAAAAGGCAGTTAGCGAACTATGATTTTACTGATAAATGACTAAAGCATTATAAATTCTAGTCCTTAAGCACAAAGACGCTTCAAAAGCAAATGTAAATCTCCACCAAATCATTGCTCACTACTTGCATTTATAACCACATTATTATCAAAACGTTTAATCAAACACTTAATGACACAAAATTATTGCGCAGAGTCTATAATCCAGGCATACATCCTTTTTTCTCTAACAAATAAATTGTGAAGAAATAAGTGCAGTGGAAAGATTTCAAGAGCATGTGGTATTGTAAAAACAGCTATCTGGAACTGGCTCTGTCCTACATGGGGGTAGTTGCGGGTGCCTTCTCACAGATGTCACCCCTGCAAGCTCCCCACCACTACAAAAACCTTGCCATGTTAGCCCAACAAGTTAGCTAGAGTTTGGCCCACTGTATTAAATGATATTTAGCTGTATTCCTGAATGGCTTGTGGTTCATGCCATGGTGGACACTGAAAAACAGTAATCTTGTATATTCTTGTTACAGGAATTGCCTCGCTTCCCCCAGCGTCTTCAAAGCTCGCTGTCCCTACTACAGATTCACATATCAGTTCTGTACCAAAGGTAATTGTAATGCTGATATTCTGACCTTTTTTTTTCACACAGTGTGTATTGTACTATATCCAAACATAGATTTTGGGTGGAGGTAGACATTTATAAGTCAATTACAGCTGTAACTGGGTAAGTGGAATGATCCCTTCAGCATTCCTGAATGTTTGATTTATAAGCATAAGTGCCCTGGGTGTTAGCCTTGGATTTAGATTGACTTTTTGGGAGGATGGGAGGTGAGGGAGAAACAACCACCCCTGATATTTGGAAGAAATGTCTAATAAATCTTTTTTCACACATCTGTTCCCCTCAACATCCTGCTACATCTTACTCCCCACCTCCCAGACTAAAGTTACGAAGTCACAGACTTCCCCTCATAGAATCACAGAATCATAGAATATCTCAATTTGGAAGGGACCCATAAGGATCGTCCAGTCCAACTCCCTGCTCCTCGCAGGAATGCCTAAAACTAAACCACATGACGAAGAGCATTGTCCAGATGCTCCTTGAATTCTGACAGGCATTCAGTCAGTGTCTGCTTTTTCCTTTTCACTACTTTTCATATCTTTCCTCCTCCAAATGTCAGCTAGGCCTTTCTGCTGGCCAGCATGGTGGGTAGCCCTGGCTGGGACAGACTTCTGATAGGTAAAGCCAATTGTCTTGTCATCATTCCTGGGATTAAAAAGTCTCCTCCTTTCTCTCCACAAGCCCACTTATTACAATTAATTAATTCTTTCAGCCTTGCCAGCCAGAGTAACTCTGGCTCGGCTTTTGAGAATTCACCTCTGTGTATATTATACATTAAACCATTATAATGTGGAGGTTTACTTTGCTCCTGGCATGTAATAATTCTGTTATACAGGTGCCTTTGCCAAAGCAGAGGTCTGCCATGTTTTTGTTGTTCTCCTCAGTTGCCAGACTGGAGGAGATGTGGGTATAAGATGGAGGCACTGTTGAAGGTGGAGTTTGAGGTTCCTTTGCAAACAACATCCAGTGCAGATACAGTAAATAAATGTGCATTTTCTCTGGGTCATTTCTTGATTGTATTTTACAATTACACTTCCACATTGCAGAAGTTGCTTCAGTCAGGAACTTTACATTGATCTTAGAGACGTTTGGTGTCTCAGCAGTAAATGATGGAAGGGAAAGCATGGAGCTAACGCCCCATCCACCCTAGAGCTTTGCCCCCTTTCCACATGGCTAACTTGTAAAGAAGCAGAGCTCAGTGTTTATTCCTCTACTTGTCCACTCTCAGCTACCTCCATTCTGAAGGGTGGTGCTGGGCTCTCTTAGCCTCTAGCACAACAGCAACATGGATCCTAATTTATGCCATGTATTTATAAAATACATTTAGCACCTCCATGATGGTTTTTGCCAATATTCTTTTGGGAAAGCGGCGGTGATGTGGTACTGAGTTCACTCCTCAACACAGTGATAACTCATTTATTCTTGAAGAGCTGTTTCAACATGTACAATGCAGAAATCTGCCTTGGGATGACATTGCATATAAATCATAGCAGAGTGTGTCTAGTTCTTTTGGCTCACAATGACATTTAGGAAGTAGTCAATCAATGATTAAAACAATGATCAAAATAATAACAGTAAAAATAATAGCAATGATACTGATGTATTTGTAGCTGGTAGTTATTATGTTTGACATTAATTACTTGTCAAACAAAATGCTATTAAAGCAAAGCTGAAAAGCTTTTCAGTGTGGATCTATAACCCTGAGCAACAGTTTCAGGCAGTGTTTGATATGCTTATGAATAGGATTATAAGGCACTGGCTACGTTTACATCCACAAGGCATGTGGCACATTACAAGCTGCTCTGAGAAGCAAAAGAGCTTGTGCTGAGGACCCTGTATCCACCCTATACACATTTCAGGGGGAGGCAATAACTTCAGTCAGCTGTAGCCATTTCCCAGGGGTTGGGTGCTCTTTGATGGCTGATGTGCACTGGTTGTGCACTGCAGGGGGGCATCAAGCTGTTTGGTGTCATCTGAAAGGGATCTGCTTTGGGTGCTCTCAGACAGCTCCACAGTGAGAACGACAGTGTTGTGAGTGGGGACCATCAGGAGACCAGGTTCACAAGCGTTGTGTTCATGCTCCTGATTCAAACTGAAACACGAATGTAGGTGCAGCCCTCCATGTCAAATGCTAGATTAGACGGCCTAGGAGGTCCCTTGCATCCCAGAGGCTAGGGAAACATTGAAATCCATCAGAGGCATACAGCATAACTGTTTCTGTTAAATCAGTTGTCCCTGGACAATATTGGGTACAAGTTTGTTACGGTGGCTTCTAGCTGCATCAGTAACTGGACGCATACTTCTGAAAAATGTCAAGAGGTAATCTAGAGGTAAAAATTATTTGTAACTGTTTTCAATATGTTGGAGGAATATTTAGCAATCTAAAAATGGCTTGTGAAGACAAACTATTTCTCAGTTTGAACAGGGCTTCTCAGTATATTGTGATGGCCCCATCTTGTATGTACAAGAGCTGATAAAGGTTGGTGAAGTTTTACCTTAAGTTGTGTATTTGCAGTCCGTGATTTAAATTTATGGGATTATATACAAACATAGTAAAGCATTTTCCAGACAAAAAAAGTGGTTTTCTTTTACATTCGTAACCTTCCCTGTTAACGGCATAATAGAGGTTTTCTGACAAAAGGAGTTGTGTTACTGGATGCATTTTAATAAAGTTCAGTATCACCACTGTTGCCAATATATTGCATAAAAAACATTGTGGTGCTCTTTCGTTATAATATATTTCTTGTCAAGTAGGAGAAATCAGATGACAAGCCATTTAACTGTTTGCTGATTAGTGCTGAATCAAAGAATTTCTTCCGGAACCACCTGCCTTCCTGCCACTGCATTTTCTAAGCACAGAAAGTTGTGCTTCTCAGTTGGCTTTCCCTGCCTGGATACTGGAAGCATTCCCAAAGGTTTTTTCGTCTTTATTCTTCTGGACTTTTTAATGAGAAATAGCGGGTAAAAAAACAGGAGGAAGAGAAGTTATCCGGAGGATTTTTTCCATAGTGAAGGAGGTCATAAAGGGGTGGACTCCAGCAAATTGCTTCTCTCTCCCTGGCTAATGAGGAAAAATGAGCAAACGTCCTTGCAATGTTTCTATGGAGGTCAAGAAGAAGGAGTGAAGAACCCAGGTCCTCCCTAGAGGAGCAGGGTGGGGAGGGAACAAGTAGCCTATATCTACTGATGGAAAGAGTCACAGAGACTGAAGACCTTGTCTCTCCACCTCTGCAAGGTGAAAGAAGTTAAGATTTCTGTGGGTGGCTTCCTTGTCACCTTATGGCATCAGGATTAACCACAGCAACAAGGCCAGAAAATAGGTCCATATGGGCAAAGTTTGAACAGAGAGTTTTAAAATTAAAAGAAGCTCATGGATGTGGGGACGAGATGAAAAGCAGGGCAATCGCAGCGAATGAAGATTTTTCAAGTTAGTATTTTGATTGGACAGAGGCAATCATACCTGCTACACAGCCCATTCCTCCCGTTCTCAGGAAAAAAATGGATGGAAAGTTTCAGCACAGGTCAGAGGCATTAGGCAGTCTCCCCGGGTCTCTGAGGGTATCAGCTTCAAATTTGTTCCATATGTAAAAAGTTAAAATTTTAAATCATTTGAGAGATTAAGGCAGACTTTGTGTCAAAGGTTTTGTTTCCTCAGAAGTCCTTGCCCATGGACCCAAACAGGTACAAAGCCTGAAATACCTACTGGCTCTCATTGTAAAAGGTGATGACAAAAAAATCACTTAGGTCAGCTATTGGCCATTCAAGCTCTTTGAATCAGAAACTAATGCAAAATGTTCACAGAAGGTAAATGTTGCCCAGCAATTGCACTGATCAATTCACAACATGAACAAAGATTTGGCAAATCATCTTAGGGAAAAGTAATACCTCAGCAAAGAGGAAGGTGAGGAAAAAAAGGTGTGCGAGACATTTAAAAAATGATGAATATCGAACTAAATTATTGAGCTGAGGAAAAAATTACCAGCCACTGGAAGAGGAGGCGAGGAGCATCAGTCAGGGGTGCTGGAAGGTCTTCATTCTGATTACATTAGCCAAGAAAAGGTCAAATGGAGAGTAGAGTTACAGGCTTCTGTTTAATTGCATATTTTGTTACTGTCAGCAATGAGAGGAGAGTGTGATCCCTGCTCCTAGACCCAGGGCTGAGCTGCAGCCCAAGCGGTTGTTAGGGGCCAAGGTCCCATCTGAGGGGCCCTTTCTCATGCCCTGACCCATGCAGAGCTCCTTCCAAAACCCAAGTGCATCGAGGGGGATCCCTTACCTTGGCTCTATCAGGCTAAACGCCTGAACTGGCCAGTTCTGCCAGGTCCTGAGTGCCACCTCCAAGGAACCACATTTTTTCAAGTCCCACTGGTACAAAAGGAGCTCTAAGGACTCAGCATCTTGCAGGACTGGACAGTTTCCTACACAAGCTTCATAATTAGTCCATTTAATATGCCATAAATGTCTCTGTGATAAATCAGAAGACCATTTCATAAGAGAGAGTGAGTGCTCATTTATAGTGGGCCAGATTCATCCCTGGTGTAATTCAGCTGACTTCAGCACAGCTACATGAGCACTTGCCACCACAACCACACTCCTCCTCTCCAATCCAGAGTGAGTCATGGCTCCATTAATAGGGAAGGATCTATTTTTCTTCTTAACTACTTCAAATGACATTCTATAAACTGGAAATATTATTTAGTTGTGGTTGTGGTTTTATACTGGGAAGGAAATGAATGATGAATTGTAGCTCCATTTTTTGCAGTGTATATAACTGCGCTGACTCTGAGGATTGTTTGAAAAGAAAAATTAAGCTATCAAAATCAAATTAAAAGGTCAATAAAATAGAAATATAAACCAATGACAGCAAATAATTTTACCCCTACCGATGAAATGTACTATAGAGTATGTCATGTTATGATATTCATTGGTCAGCATATCTTGATTAAGAGAGTAATAAATATTGATGATATAGATATAGAAAAGGCAGGTGCAGTTTACAGAATAATTTTTCCAAGTGTCTGTGGAAGAAGGAGAGGAGTGAAATTATGTGGGTGGGATTAACCCACGAAGATATGAGAATGAATTTCCAGGCTGTATGTCTATTGATGGACAGGGAAATGGGCTGAGTGTACAAAAAGTTGACAGCACAGAACTGGTTTGCTATTTGAAGAACGGTATGTCTGAATTATTCTGAGGATATCCAGAACTTTTGGGCGGGTGTTTTCCTGTAAATGAAGCGAATTTTGAATGAGAATTAAAAACTGAAGGCAGGGGGAAAAATAACCTTCAGAAACGGAAAGCTGTGCCTCCCTGATTTTTTGTTCTAACAGTTAGCCAAATGTGTGATGCATGCAGACACATTTGGAAGTACTCCTACCACATTAATTTCAGCAATTTGTTCTAATGCAGTTAGACTTGGATTTTTTTGGCTGGCTAATAGCAGGCAAAGCCTTCAGTTTATCACACATTTCCACAGCGTCAGTGTCTGAGGAGCTGCCATCTGTCAAATCAATTTAAAGATCAGAGCCCCGTTTCATAATGCCAGATGTGTGTTCATCATTCATATCACTGATGTCATATGGGTTGCAGAAACGACTACAACATGCTTGTAATAGCAGAAGTCCTTCTTTCATTGACTGAAGATCAGTATTCAAAACATCACTGAAGGATTCAACCCTGAAATCAGCGGATACACGCACTTATTTTACCTTCTGATTCATCCATGTATTGCCAGCTCTCTTTTTGTCTGGCTGAAGAGCTGGAAGAGATTGAAAGATTTGGGCATCTGTTTCCCCAACTAAACTAACAAACTATGCAAAGCTTTTCCCAGTATAATAGTCCCTTTATAGTAATCCCTATAAAAAGGCATCCAGGGCAGATGAGAAGTCACCAGGCAGGCTTTGAAACACGTGACTGTCAAACGTCCATGGTTAACTAGATGCCAAACTGAGAGTACAAAGAGATTTAAAACTATGTAAAAGAAATGCTGACGATATTGCATCCTTACTGATAGAGGGACCACCTTAGAAACTCGCTCCTATAATGTTGGGCTGTGCGGCGAACCGCTAGAGCTGTCTTTTTTTGCCTTCATTGGGTAGGATGTGATGAATAATGAAACCATTTTTTCTCAGACTAGGACTGACTGGACTAGTAGAGCACTGAATTAATCTGAAGAAGAAACAACTTTGAAATCAAAACCAAGCAGAGGCTCTAACAGCTGTAGCCTATCAAGGTTTAAATATGAAATGGTTGTTGTGGTTCTACTTGTCTGCATTTTGTATTTGTAATGTGTTGTATCTGAGATCTCCTATAGCATCAGAAAATGAGTTTTAGGTCACTGAGCCAGCAGCAGGCAGCCTCCACTTCAGTGAAGTTCTATCCGGGGAACTGCAACCTCAGTGAGGCTATGCTACTTCAGAGAAAGCTCCACAGAAAATGGGCCAGTACACAGCAGGAGTTGATTGAAATTCATGAAATTATTTATTAATTGTTATCAGAGCACCATGAGAATAAAATACAAGTAGCCCAGGGCATTTGCTCTAAAGCAAATAACTACGAGAGATGCGGCAGGGCAGGGGCAAACCATCATGGGCACAGTCTCCACTCCAGGAGCCAACTTGCTGCTCGGTTTCTCCTTTGGTGGTGAAGAGAAACGGCACGACAAGGCAGGGGCTGGATGGCTCGTTCTTGCAGATGAGATTTTTAAAGGAAAAGAGGCATGCTTGGGTTACATTTTCCCCAGTGCTGTCAGGGAAGAATAGGGCAGTCTAGATCCAGCTGGTGCAAATCCTCTGGCTCACTCCTATTCAAAATCACATGCAAATCAAAATCTTCTGTAGTATTGCCTACTAATGGCCATAAACACTGCCTCTTTTGACAACATTTCTTGATGAACTTTCTCATTAATGTCTTTTTTCCCTCAGTAAATCTGGGTGCAATACAGTATTTTTGTGCAACAAGTTCCAGGAAGTTTTCACGCCCCAGTATTTTGCTAAATATGGGATTCAAATAATGACCTATTTCAGGAAGTTTCAGAGGCAGTGTTCAATGAGGTGCTCTTGGACCGCCTCTGAACCTTTCTGGTCACCCAGTGTGCTAACCAGTTCAGTATACTTTATGCTCAAAGGACAGTCCACAGTATCTGGGAATACTTGCTTTCCACAAACATAATGCTTGCCTTTAGCTTTTTTCAGATGTTTTTTTTTTTTCCCATTCTACTTGTAAATCTGTTATTTTTGGGGGGAGCAGTAGCAGAGAGCTTCTCAAAACCTCTGTCGTAGTGAGAAAGCCTGCCATAACAGGCCTGTAATTGAACGATCAGGAAATGCCAAATAACTGTTCTGCCATAAATGGAGCAAATCTCATCATATATTAATCTCCAGGGTAACGCAGACTGGAGGAAAATTCTGATGTGCGCTGGAAATGAATGAGTGATGTCTCTGTTGAGCACCAGTAAGGTCTTTGTGCTGAACTGCAAGAAATTAAGTGCAGCAGAGAGATCTTGGAAAAGGTCTCTTGAGCAGAGACAGGCAATCCTGTTACTTCCCAGAGCACCTCTCCTCTCTGCAGAAATAAACAGTAAAGAAGGGTAAATTTAGAAAACAGCAGTATGTTCTAGCAACAAAACGGGGTGGGGAGGGGGGAGAAGAAAGAGAGTTGTGTTTAAAGCAGAAGGCAGCTGTCTTATGAAATGTTTTTAGGATAGTTATATTTATCCCATGGTTTTCCTTGAGGTTCAGGGACTCTTTAAATACCAGAGACATGTTGTCCACATTTGTGATCTAACATTTTCCTCTACAGCTTATTCAATAATGTATACGTACCAAATGCATTATTTAAGATGTTTAATACTGGAAGAATACCAAAGCAATACAGATTGTACATGATAAGCTCCAGAAACAAACCGCAAGAAGATCGGTCAATTGTTAGGAACCAGCTTGGGCTTGATAAAAAATTCCACTGGGAAGAACAGTGAAATTTCCACTAATTTCCAAGGGCTTGAGACCAGGTGGGGAAGTTGCAAGGAACAGTAGCCAGCAGGTAGCATCTACTTGGAGGCAGATAAAACCAACACTGGGGCCGGCCGCAGCAAACCATTCAACTGTAGGGTTTCATTTAGGAAGCTACGTGAAGGTACATGTTTATAATTTTTCATTCTTTAGAGCTACTTTGTAATTATCTATGTGAGGTCTCACTACTACATTTAACTACCCAAAGTGTATGTTTCTCGGATGCATTTGAGAAAGAATTTTTCTTTGTCTTTTCCTCTGCAATGATATTTTGTAAAAGCGCATAAGTAATTAGGTCTGGAAATCCGCTGCACTGATTTCAAATGAGCATAGGGTTTTCAAAACTGCTGAGCATTTGCCCTGCACTGATCCCACTGGGGTCAGTTTGAAAACAGGCTGCTGTCGGTGGAAGTGGAATCATGCCAGTTACGGGAACTTTAAAAAAAACTTGCCTTGAATAACACTGAGATGTTGAGAGCAGTCTTTCACATACATGAAATTCTGGCATGCTTATTGTTGCAATTTCTAATGTATTTCAAAAGCAATGCCAGATGTTAAGTTTTTCTTACAGCTTAATGGGTAGTTTCTTTAAGAAAACCAGAGGAGAAACACCTAACATTATGCTTTGGTTAAAAGAATACAGACTGCAGAGTCCACAAGAAGTTCTCAGATAGCATAAGACCTATTAATGAATTCCCAGAACTGCCATTGGTGTGTTTGTTCTGCTGTTCATCCTTTCCTTTGTATTCAGATTTTGAGTGGGTTGATGCTCATAGAATCATAGAATGGTTTGGGTTGGAACGGACCTTTAAAAGTCATCTAGTCCAACCCCCCTGCAATGAGCAGGGTCATCCTCAACTGGATCAGGTGATGACAGATTTCAATTTGGTATAATGCTTTGCGGTGAGGGTTGGCAGGTAACCTCCTGAGGACCCTTGTGGGACTGCTTTTCTAGGATTTCTTTTAGTTCTATAACTGCTTTTACTCTCCCATAGGTGCGACCTCAAAGACGTACTGATTATCTGATCAACCCAAAGAAAATTAGAAACGTGACACTTGTTTAGGACGTACTTCTCCAGAAAATTTCTCTATCATCAGTTGCATTTTACGCGTTTGGATGGCTTCCTGCAACAGAGAAACGTTAACACCAGTTCTCTCAGTTTAAGCTATAAGTTATTTTTCGTTTTTTTTCCTCATGTAATGAAATAAAATTGCAACCTTTATAATGTAGCATATGATAACTCAGCAAAATAATGAACATAAATGACAGCCTTAACTTCAGAGATGATGAATTAGATGAGACTCTACAAGAACAAGAATCTGTGCTTTGGGTCCCAAGGAAATTGGCAAAACTCCCATCAGACAGAAATGTTAGGTTATCCACAGCAAGATTAAGGACTGGAACTGCAAGAGATTTATTAGTTCAGAAGAACTGGTTAATAATAATACTGGTTAATACAATAGCTACTGCTTTGTTAATGTACTTTATGTACAGCTGATCATCTTGAGCTTATAGATCAACAACATCTTTCAATTTCTGTTCTGTAATAAAATCAAGGGAAGTTTTCATGAGGGATGTTTCAAAATGTCTAACAAAACTGTCTTTGGATCAGAAATGAATTTGTTTCATTTCAATACATTCTTTCGTTAAAGGTATTTGTCTTAAATCCAGTGTTCCAGTTTTAAATAAAAAACAATCACCCCACATGCCAAAAAAAATCCTATTTTGATTGAAATGCAAAAATCTTAAGCTGAAAAATGTGGATTTGAAACTCCTGGCTTTTAAGAGTTGTTGCTTGAATGCTTTATGTCTCTGTTCTACTTGTGGGCTGAGTTTGGCAGCCAAACTCACAGCAAATGGTGGCTCCTGGTATTCCTGTTGGACCCTGTTGTTTCATCAGGGATAGAGTTGATAATGACCATGGGAAATGCACTTCAGCTAGGCAAACTTGTCAGTAGAGCAGATCTGGCACATTGGACCCTGTATGTGCCTTCCCAATCTAAAAACTATGACTTCTAGCTGAAATGTTTTGTCTGAAATTTTGTATTTCATACTAAAAAGTTCCAGCTTATTAGTTTTTTACAAAAAGGCAAACTTCTTCAAGAAAAACAAGTTATTTTCAGTGTACTCGTCTTTCTACCCACTCAAAGCATTCTGAATTATTCAGTGTTTTGCATGTTAATCTTTTGTATGAACCAATGCAGGTGCTCCTTGAGTGCTGAAAGAAGCTGCTACATCGAATTACTTACAGTGCTAATCTGTGCAACAAAAATAAGAATTTTGAAACCTGAACTCAGGAAAAAAGTAGTTGTTTTGCGTGTTTAGCGTTTGGCATCTCATTAAATTGTGACAGATTTTGCACTGCTAGTCGCATTTTCAGTCAGTCTGTCAGAACAATTCATGGTCTGCCATACACAATTGTATACAAAGCTGTTTCAGATTCCGGCCATCTACACTCCTTCTGTCTCATTTGGTTAAGGAGGAGTTTTGAAATGCATTCCCATTGAATGCAATTGTGCCAACAGCACGATATGTAAATAGCTATAGTGTTATACAGAGAAAATGCAAGCAATTTACATTGTGGAATATCTGTGTTCTCCCTTGAAATAACCGTGCACTGAGAGAAACATCTTCCTTATTCTGATACAAGTATTGGTATTGCTGACATCTCCTAGTTACTACTGCAGCTCCATGTAACCTAAGCACAAACAAAAATCCACTTTATTAGAGGCATGTCCACGGCCTGAGAGAGACAGGCCCGGGGTTACACCAGCCTGTGACTCGGGGATAAAACCCACGGACCTTTGGCTTTCTGTGCACGTGCATGGTGAGCAAGCCGCCTGGTTCTCAGAAAAGTAACCCTGCGGTACAAAAACGAAAGCTGCATGGAGGCAGTAGTTTCCCAGCAGAAAATGTTGATTCATTAGAAAGTATTTTGAAAAGGAATCGAACTGTACTCTGGTGTTTATGTCAGAGCCCTTAGCTTCAGTATTATTTGGTATCATGTTAAGCAGCCAACCTAGAACTGAAGAAAACCTTTTCTCCAATTAATCTATATCCTTCCACACTAATAAAAAAACCCTGTTATGTTGAGGACACGCGAAAGAGGACACATGCTCTGAGCCAAAAGACAAACTCCCGCGTCACTAACATGGTGCCTTCCACGCTGGGGAGTCCCCACGGAGATTTCCACACTGTGCTACCTGGTGCTTGAGGCTCTTCAGAGGACACCAGCAGCGCTTCCCAAGTTGGTGTTCAGGCTGCGGCTGGGCAAAAGCGCCTCCTGGTACCGCTGTTGAATGAATGAGCTGATGTGAGACCCCTAATCTGGGAATGGTTTGGGAGCCCCCTTCCCTGCTGACAGCTCCAGGCTGTCGCAGTCAGACGCCAGGGGCGTGCAGCCAGGTCACTCCTCCAGCTGAAAGTGCTCCGGCGTGCCACGCTTACCTCGGGGACCACTTGCCAGCACATGATTGCCAGTGGACAACACACAGCAGCAACAGGAATTACACCCCACTGCCTGCACATCCCACTGACTCGAACAAACGAAGGTTTTTTTTCACAAATAGGTACCACAACCATGGAAACATGCACATTAACCAGAATCTGGAGCTATTTTCCTTCCTGCTGGCTACAAGAATGCATCCCACACAGCTACGGTATACTCTTAACAGCATTAGCATGAGGTTACAAATTCTTATGGTGTCCTTGAAATTTATAGTTGGGGGCATTTGTACGCTTCCAGATTTGTTTTCTTCAGGCATGTTATACAGCCTGTATATCATCTCCAGTACTAGCTGTTACTTATGTTTGCAAATAGAGCTCCACAAACAACAATACATAAAATACAGAGACAATTTTTAGCACGCAGGGAATACAAAATATGCAGGCACTTTCAGAAGACACAGTAGACTAAAAATATCGAATTGCAGGCACTTTATGGAGACACCAATCCTTTGTACACATGCATATTGGTTTATAATTATGACTTGAGGGACATTTTAGTAATCTAGAAGTATCTATTTTTTTACTGCTCACAGACTGTGCACAGTTTGATAGTACAAAACCCTTCCACGTTTCCTTATAAAATGTTCCAATTTTAATTCCATACATGTATATGTGGGAAAAAATGTATTGGAGAGAAACAGTATTTCATTCTATGGTAAGGTTTCCTGAAGTTGTCTCACCAGTTTTATATTTCACAGAAAAATTCAGGCTACCTTTAATACAAAGCCACTTAAAAATAACACTGGTTTCATGTGGAGGTTTCTTTTCACAATAAAAAGCACCTCAGGTTTGTGTGGGCTTAGCAGAATCAATAGATGAACTCTTACTGAAGAGTACTCGCAATATTGACTAAACATTTGGTTTCTTACTGATCTGATTGAACAGAGCTTCTATTTTCAATATTTATTTGGTAGAATATATGATACGTGGTGCTGCTAACCTAAAATACATCATTCTCAAGTATTTGGGCCTCCCAGCAACGGAGATGGGAACTCTTTGGTTACTGGCCTCATATGTCTTTCCTCAAAAGGATCCTGCATGAGGCAGGAAGGACACAGCATCCTACCAGCTTCCCCAGCAGAAGCTCCGGGAAAAACACAGGATGGTGCCTCAAAGTGCTGCAGATAACTCATCTTATTACCCTTCCCTCTCCACCCAAATAGATCTTACCTGTCTAAAATGAGGCCCACCCCCAACTCTCCCTCCCTGAATTTCTCTAAATCCCACACCCACGTTCCCAGGAATACAATAAAATTAATCCAGTGGTCTCATGGTAACTGTGTAAGTAAAATTAAGCAATCAGTATAGACCAAAATGGTCTCATATGGTCAAGCTATAATTAAAAAAAAACCCCTAGCTGCCAATAGGAGAACAGTGCTCCCAAGACACCTTTGGCATCTTAGTACTCTTTTTCCGAACAGCCTCCAGAATTCCTTCTAAAGATGAGACTGAGAATTGAAATTCATAAAGCCACTTGATATGGAGGAGCACGCTCTTAGTAGATGTGACTTTTATGATTAGACTCCCCTCCTACTCACCACGATCCACTCTTGTTCCCCAGGCTATAAACTACCTGTCTCTTCTTCCCCCTAGGTGACAAGCAGCTTCATTTAACTTTAACTTTCTCTGTCTCTCACTTTCCTCCCTCTTTACCATCCTTTCTTCTACCAAATATCTTTTCTTTAAACAACGGCCTAATTGATACATACCTAATTAACATCTGAGCATTTGTTCTCAGCTTGTATTTAGCTCTGAAAATTGCTGCTTCTATTTCAGACCTGAATAAGGGCTTGCATACCTGAAAGCTTGCCTATTATTTCCAGCAATACCAGTCGATCTGATAAAACATACTGCCTCTACCTGCAAAATTTCCCTGGCCTGTGCACACATGCCGATGGCTGTGCATTTCCACCATCCCACCCACTGGGACTTCAGGAGGACACTGTGCAAATCTCAGCTGACCTTCCTGAATTGCTGTTGGGAAAAAGCGGAAAAAGAAAGAGAAGCCAAGTCTGCGCTAACGTGTCTGCATCAAACCTCCTCAGCCAGCGGAGAAGTTAGCCGTGTTGTTGTGGAGGTGGGATTTGGCAGGAGCGCTCTGCATTGCCGCAGTCCGTGGCTCTGAACAAAGTTCCTGCCCTTCTGTCCTGGGGAATTCAGTTTTCCCTTACTCGTTCCTCACCCTGCTCTCTGTTCTTTGGGAGGTGCAGGTCAGTAACAACCCCTTTACATTATCCTAGAAATCATGGATTATTTATGCTAGATTAGCACAGATAGTTATTTAAATGAATGTGGATATTTGCTGGCTCAGAGGAATATTGCAATAGGCTATTCCTTTTCAGCTCAGAGGATTAATGTCTGGGAGCTTCCAGTGTCATTCAGCGTTAGCTCTCAGATGTTATTTATATTGTTTATTTTCTACTGTGGTATGATCACTCCCTCAAATGAGGCTTACACTAAGTGTTTTTTTTTTTTTTAAATCATGTTCCAGGAAAACACTCTGTTTTTGTTTTGGGGAAAGACTGCCAAAATCCAGGGAAAACAATACTGAGACGTTTTTATTAGAGAAGCCAACCGGATCCATCTCGGCTCTGCCTCCAACTCATTAGCTTCCCATCACAAAAAGCCCAAGGGCTGCTCTGACCTTGGATCGGCTCATCTGTGCTATTGATCCCCTTAGTCCCAATGACTGTCCAGTCAGATACGGATGCTCTGGTCTCAGCTCCACTCGTTCGGACCATGTGTTCCTGCACCCCGTGTCTCTCTGCTGCAAACACTAGTGTTGCTACCACCCATTTTAGACCTACTGTGAAAGGGCAAAGGAGGACTTGTGGGTCAGACCTCCTGCCCCACTGCCGACAGTCTTTCAGAGGTGGTGGCAGGCTGTATTTTTCTCTCCCAGTGGAGCAGGGATTCACAAGGTGCTACGAGCTGCCAGACGCTGTGACGGTTTCATACAACTCTTCAGAGACACAGAGTTTCATTTAGATGTTACCTTCCTGTCCTTCCAAAGAACAGGCAACGAATCCCCCTTGATGAGGCAATACACTTATTTGGTTTTACTACAAAGCCACACAATTTGTTAAAATGAACACTATGCCCTTTAGGTTTGTCTCGGCACTTCTCTTGCGTGTTGCAGCACCTATGCAGAAGCCAGTAATCTTCATGATGGTTGCTGGTCCGCACCGAAAGAGTGGTGAGGCAGCAATTCCTGCTTGAAAATTAGCCTTATGGAATCTAGATTGCGTTACTTTTCGCTATAGAGCAGTTAGACACACTCAACCCATGCAAAACAGAGACTGTTCCATTAAAATACGAGCAAATTTAGCAGTCATTTTTGTGGATATCTGCATCTTGGAAATTGGTTGCTCCCTGATCCTCTCAATCCATCCTCATTAAGCTTTACATTATCAGCCAAGCCCTTCAATGCTGCCTGTGAGGAGGCTGTACCTCAGCCTGAGCTCAGAAAAGACCCTTTAAATTTGATCACCGCTTTGGAGTCTCCGTCTGTGACACGCACAACTCAAAGAGGACAAAACAGGCCCTCTGAGAGATGCAGTGTCTATGGCGAGCCATCAAAATTCATTGGGGAGGCATCCGAGCTGGCCGAGGAACAGTTACTTTCCCCTGCCCCTTTTATCCATTGCCAGAGCAGGGGGCAAACAGAGAGGAGTGACAGGGACGGGGCTGCTTATCACCAGGAGTCCTCACACCCGGCGGCAGGGCAGTGTGACGCTCCCCGAGTGGAATGGGGCAATATACTTGGAAGAATAGCTGTCACTGCAAAACAGGTTAAAATAAAATTAACTCTTTTTCCCCTAAAATTATATATGATGGTTGCATCATGGATTCTGGCATACTGGGGCCATGGCTGAATCGTGCAAAGCTTACAAGCATGAGGCAGGGTCCCACGGGGCTGTGACCCTTGCTGTGAGCACCTGGCCCCCCCTGCCCTTCTATCCCCGGCAGCTCGCAGCATCCCTGCGTGGTGGAGCAGCCCCACGCTTGCTGCTCCTGACACCGTGTGCCGGGCTCTTTCTGAGCTGCACAGACATCCTTAGTCTCCTGGCAGACAGCTGTAGGGATTCCTCAGGTTGTAAGAAAGATTATTTTGAGGGCAGCTTTGAAAGTTGCTTTTAAAAGTGCTGCAAACTAAGTGGCTAGTACACCTTCCGTACTTTCCCACTGGCTGCATGTTACAACAAGGAGCCCCATCCACCCATTCAGGAACAGAGTTACTTCCAGATTTGAGCGCAATCCTGCTACGAGGCAGCGAGGCACAGCACCGCCCGAGGGTGGTCCTGCCGCAGGGGCTCTCTCTGTAATGACCACAGCACTGCCGCTGCCCTACATCACTCCCGGGACACAGGTGGGAGGGAGCATCCTTTACCCTAACGGAGAAGCCGGGCAGCCGCTCACTTTGTCACGTAGCATGGGAGCACCAACAGTCTACCAAGCGGTCGTACAGGGAAGAGGGAGAGAAGCCATTTACCTTTATTAATCTGTGCTCACTGAGCAACCTGTGCGTATCGGCACAGGAAGGGCAGAGCCACTCGCTCCCGTCGCACCGTGGTACTGCCCCTAAGCAGATGCCTAAAGAAAATTGCTTCTGTGTCCAGAAACCTTTCCAGTGTAACTGTTTTCCTGCTGAGTAGCTGTGACAGAGTCACGTCTGAACTACGCATACTCAAGTTGCGCTACTGCAAATAATGTGGTTTTTTTCCCTCCAGAAAAGTGTTCTCCTTCCCCTTCTTTGCAGATGCTTCTTTTGCCCCCCTCCGCCCTCAGTTTGTTGTCACTTCTCACAGCTTTACCTGTTTAATCAGGAACCCAAATGCCTCAGAGCAGGTGCCTTGACTCCTCAGCTGGCTGTGAAGCTCCGCGAGCAGCCACATGGCACCGCAGAAATAACAAGGAAGGAAAGCTGTAACCCCCTACCCTCAGCGGCCAAACTGCTGACAAATTTTGCACTGCATTGCAGATGCGATTCAATTATTGCAGTGAATCCAATCAGAAATAATTAATTAAGACTTTCTAATGCATATTGGTAAGATCATCCACCAAACCAGGGAGACTTGCTTTCTTCTCTTGCTATATTGCTGCACTCAGCAGCTTCACAGCTAATAAGTTACGAAGCCTTAGTTTCCTTAATTTCAACTGCTAATCCCTTTCGATAGGGCAGAGGTAGATACAATTAATGTCAGATGATTCCAAAGTCATTGATGGTGCTCTGAAATGGAAACTGTAAGAAGAGCCATGAGCTATGGTTACCAATGTTACATCACTTGAGTCACTCCTTTGCTTGTATTTGTTAATTTTGCCGCCGGGTAAGATTTGCTTAGCAGACACCTATGTCCTTTGTGCCCTTTGTAGCTGCTTAATGATAAAAGTTCCCAGTGGGCAAGCGAGTGACGGTGCACGCCATCTCTCATGTTCTGTGTGTTTATCTTCCAGGGAAGCGCTGGCTTCAGACACGCTCCTGGGCCATTGACCAAGGTAATTCAAAACATCAACTAAATAGCCTATAATTGCAACGATTTACATGTAAGTGCCAGGCTGTAACTATACTGTTTTTCCTACCGCAGGTGCACAGTGCGGAGTATTCAGCTCACGCTGCCTGAGTTAATGTTATGCTGGAGACCTCATAAGTAAGAGTTCATGGAACTCAGTTTGCTCCGTTTGTTGTGTTTTCTGCTTCGCAATGATAGCTGTCAAATGAATATAATTGCTAGCACGGGGTTGTTGGTTTTTATCTGTCAAGGAGCAAGAGGCCTTTATGAAAGCTTAAAGATCTAACTAAAAGGTCAATTGGCATAATCAACAATTTAAATAATAAATCTATTATCACGCTTTCAATTTCATTGCCCAATTAATGATTCCTTCCCCCGGGTTAGAATTGACATTTCAGTGTGCAGAGTATGGTGATTCTCAATAGCCAGGTACATTTTTTAATGTACTTTATGGCCAAGATAATTTATAACACAAAAACTCCAAAGGACATAATGCTTACTTTGCTCTCTAGTCATGTCCTCCTTTAAATTAGAAACGTGTATAATGGAACAAGGGGAATAAACATCTAATATGGAAATGGACTTGGGTTGGGATGTTTATGTGCTTGCACATCTTTTTGCATGATATTAATTGAAACTAACAAGAAACACAATCTGGCAATGCTTTTGGTCACAGTCCAAAGTAGTTCCCCCTCTTTTGCAGCAGTGAGGGAGGAAGGAGAACAGGGACAGGGAGGGGAAGGCACATTTCAGCAGCAGAAAGCAGAAAGAAGCTGACTCTCCTGTCTTCTCTGCTGTTGTAAACCAAACCTCATTCATTTGAAACCATTTTGTTTAAAGACGCTACACTGAAGGTCCTCTGGAGCGACTGAGACAAGATACTGGCCTATTCTGCTAACACCTCTCCCAAGAGGCAAATCATGGATTACTTGCTTTCCAGTTTTACACTCATCATAATTGCCTTTTCCCACTGAGCCCCATATATTGCTGATATATGGTGCATAGGTTAGTGATAGTATTTTGTCACCGCTTTTTAATATTGAATTTAAACGTGGTCTAAGCAGATAAGTAGCAAACTGTTTACAGATGCAGAACTGAGAGTGTAATTAACCATCCTGCTTAATGAGGTATTAGCAGGTATCACCCAAGAGCTTGAGGATATGTATAAAATATGCTCTCACCTATTTCTCAGTCCTTGCCCTGATCAGTGCCTCATCAAATGGAGCTCTCAAGAACAAACAACAACAGAAAATCCCATTAGGAAGTAAAGCTTCAGAATTCATTAAAGACCCTGAGTCACCCATACAGGCTAGCGCAGGACTGGCAGGGTTTTCCTCCCGCACCAGCGTAAGAGAAGGCCAACGTTAGGCAGCCCTTGCCCTCAGGCCCTGGATTTGAAGGTTTTCTGCCTCCCAGAAAACTTGGGCATACTTCACAGCCCAAGAAGTGCTGTAGCCTCCGGAGATACAGCACTAAGAGGCACGTGCCAGCGGGAGATTGGTGCAGCCGTGTTCTGACATAACTCCACAACCAAGTAACTGCATAGGCTGGTTCGCCACCCAAGGAACAACTTGTGGCCAGATTGCAGCGGGAACCCTGATGGTGTGTGCTGGGACTGCTGAGATATTCCTGCAAATACAGAAAATGTGCTAGAGATGATAGGAACTACAGTGAGTTTGTTGTACACACAGAAGCCCTCTTTACTCATCTGAAATGTGTATTAAAATATTTTCACATATCTAATTCCACGCCACCTGGCAACACAACAATGCATTATTGACAAAGCTAATACACACACAGAAACAAACAAAAAATTTCCAGGCTCTAGGTCAGGATCCCTTGCACATGGTGTCCAGACATTTATAGGAAATGGTTGCACTGTGTTTTCTTACGTGGGCTGTATCTCACAGCTGTTCCCGGGACAACATAAGGATCTCACTGATGCCGGCCCTGCACTGAGCTGGGGAACCTGACCTCTAGAGGTCCCTTTTGACCTAAATTATTCTTTGATTCTATGAATCTGTTTGAAACATGAAACAAGGTAGATAGATGCTCAACAAAATGGCAACGTCCTCTGTAAAAGAAGCTTGCAAGTTTTTGGCCTTTCCTGGATAAGAGGTGGGTTATTTAATACCCTCCCTTTCCTCAATATCAAGTGAACTCATCTGTTTAGAGTCGCATAACATCATTAAAGTTTCAGCTTCTGAAACTTTAAATACAAAGAGGTAATAAACTAAATATTTAAGAGAACCTGGGATTAGATTCCACTGACCTTCACAAACTCCTTCGAGTAATTTATATAAATGAACCTACTTATTATTCATAAAAACAAAGTGCCGAAAAAATGTAAATCCAAGACTGCTACTAAATTTTGCAGCTGAGATCAGAGCTAGTTAGGTCATTAGGGCCATAACCAGTGCTCCATCACGCTGCCAAGTCCACTGTAGTGCCTGAACTGCTTCTAATTGACTCAAAATTATTTTCTTTCTGATCATTTGAGGGAGTAAGTTCTGGACTTTTGTTTTGGTCAAATCATAGAGTACCAGGGTAAACGCTAGACCCCTCTATGCTTCATTGCACTAGAGCTGCACAGGGACAAACCAACTGCACACGAATGCATTAAATCTAACTGCGCTTTTTTTCTAGTCCTAAGTAACACAATGCAGCTATTTTTAATTTCTGTGCAGCAGCAAGCGTTAAACAAGCTACATGTGACCTAGCTTGCATTTTAAAGAGGGAGGATAAGAAGAAAAATGTGTAGAAGCCGCACAGTGCCAGACACACAGCCTGTGAGGCTGGAATCGGGGGATCCCACGGCTTGGCCTTGTTCTCACCCTTCCCCATTGTCATCCATAGGAGACTGTCATCTTTCAGGGGAAGGGTTTCTGCATCAGTCCTTAGGGGTATATCCACAATGGCTAAAAAATAGCTTAGGGTGCTTTCCTTTCCCTCATCCAACTAGAAAGTTATGGGGGGGGGGAGAGATGCTCTGCCAGGACACAAATCAGGGTGGTCAGTGATGTCCTGAAATTCCCTCAAGGGAAACTTGTCCTTTCATGGTCCACAGAGAGATCCCCAAGAGCCCAGCCCTTCCAAGCTCGCCTTCTGACAGTGCTTTGGAAAGACCACCAAGGAAAACTCTGTGCTGAATAAAATGGCACTGCAGTGAGTCAGGACCAAGAACCACGTCTCTTTTGTGTTCATGAATCTATTTTAGAGTTACGTTGACCTTTACAAGAACCTTTACTTAATAACACCTCAATTAAAGATACTGGGTCAGAGACAGCGCACTTTCTAGCAAGGATAGGAGGTAGACAGGGCCCTTGGAAAAGTCGTCAACCATTAAACTGAAATGTCACCCTTAGCCCATAGGAAATGGCTAAACAAGGTGTTATTATTGCTAACACAGACATTGTAGAAGAGAACTGAGCATTTCTTCTCTGTTAAAAGTGAGATGCTTTTAGTAAAGAGTCATCCATTCTCACCAGTCAGCTGGGAGTTGCTTTTTTTCCATCTTCATTTTATAATTTCTTAACGTAAAAAAAGCAAATAATTTCATTAAAAAAGATTCAGCCAAATTACCTACACCTATTCACCAGCTTAGGTCTTTAGATGCTGAACACGTATAGCTGTTTTTTTCTTGCATACTTTATGTCTCCTTTCCTTTCCATGCCTCATACCCCTCTCAGCAAACTAACCGTTGCTAGAAGGAGAGGTTTAACTCAGTGGCACAAAACAGGCTGTGCTAAAGTGCCTGGTTTTGGGTCTCTGAGCATACCCTTTACTAAATGGGTATTTCTAGAAGCCAGAACAATCTGTCTCAGTCTGTTGTTGCGCTTTATGGCTCAGAAATTAAAAAGTGCTGATCTTACATTTTCTTTGACTAGCTCAATTTCTGAATGTTAAGTAAATATCTTTACCTTGATAAGTGGAACAGATCCCATTTTGTGAATAAACTAAATGTAGGAAACAGGCCTAGAAGGGACCTCTTGAATTATCAAGTCCCTATCGTGCTTCCTACCTCCAGCCAACGTTATATACAATGTTGATGCTAACCAGCTCCATTTAAAAACCAGGTATGTAAGGGTCAAAAGGCCCCAGAAACTGAGGTTGAGAACTCCAAAGCTTCACATATCGACCCACAAATATATTTTAAAATTTTATATTTTAATTTGGCAATAGAGAGAAATCCTTCTTCTTTGTATTGACCTTCCTATGTGCGAGTCCTAGCCCTGACAAGGTTTTCCCTCTCCAGCTAACTGCTTGGTCTTGATCCATGCCCTAAGCTCGTCCACCCTGCGCCGCAGAGGCAGGCTCCTGCCCTCTGAGAAAGTGAAGAACCCCAACATGTAATTGCATGGGGGAAGAGCAGAGATGAAGTACGTTCGCACTGGTATCCTCATTTTGGCAGCCACTAATTATGGATCACTTGACCTGGCAACTTTAGCTTCCTTTTACTGGAATATGTTATGCGTAATTACTATCAATACGGCACTAGAAAGGTTTCTAGGGCAAGTGGAAAGAAAGGGTTTGAATGTCTTGACTTTTGCTTTTTTCCTGTAAAATGTCTGGTAAAATTTGGGAGTGCTATGACACAAAAATCAGAAGTTGTTTTGAAGCCTCTGCTCTGTCTAAAGATGAAAAGCAAACAGGACAGAAACTCTTCTGAACTTCAGCTTTATGCTATTATAGAGACCAGGAAAAAAAAACTCCATCAGCTCCAGCAGTCCCAGCAGCAGTGCCCAGTGGTGCACAGTGGAAGGGGTCTTGTAGCTCCACCCTTCATTTTTGGTCAAACCAGCTTCTGCAGCTGGAGCAGGAAAGCAGACTATGGTCCATGAGTTTCGGGCAGAGGTTAACACCGGCACTGACGTTACCTTTGCGATATACTTCAGCCCTTTTGAAGCTGGGAGCCTTCTAGGTCCGTTCTCTGAGCTGAATAAGGATTCAGGGAGTACACAAAGGGGAAAAGGCTTCCTGAAGCCTGACCCTCGTGCAATGGTCAAGAGCTAATGAGGCTGTCCCGGAAGTCTTATGTCACCCTGACATATGCAGCATACATATATACATACATACATATATATATATATGCAGCACCTAATGCTCTCAGCTTGTACTGGAAAGAAATTCTTCATTTCTGTAAGACGCCACTGAGAATTTTGGGGGAAAGAGTTCGATTTTTCCTTTGTTTGTTTAATCCAAAGGGTACAGAAAGAGATGCTGAGCATGAAGAATTTGCCCTTAACCTTAATTTCTCCAAAGTCGCTGAAGTAAAGTAAGGGAAGGAGTGTACCTTAAACTTCCTTATCTCTCCATACTGCAAGTTATAATTGTTGTGGATCATTTTAATCACAATAATTTCTTTGTCTGTACAGAGATTGAAAATTGTTAACTGATAATTATTATGTCTTTTTACCTTTTAATTAAAAACGTAACCACCATGCGTAAGTGCCAAGTAACATCTGAATGCTATACATTTTCACATCCTCTGGCTTCTGCAAAGCAGAGCCAATCAAAGAGCCAAACCCCACAGCGCTCTTCAGGCTTCGAAAGGTTTCGGGAATTGGATTTAAACTGAGAATGGCTTTCTTTAGGCCAAAGTAAAGGACGCATCTGTGAATTACATCCTTCAAAATTCTTTGGCCGGACTGAAGAATCAACACTTATATTTGGGTGGGTTTTTATTTTTTTTTAGGGTAGAAGATGACTCACACTGTACAGTAAGTCATGTCATGCAACTCTCCGGAGAAAAGACTCAATTTTTCCAAATTATATTTGATATTTTTGTGACACCGACAGCGATAAGATTTTGTTGGAACCATTGACTCATTCCTCTTGCATGGGAACAAAGGTTAGATTGTAACAAAGGCCCTAAGGCCCAGATCTTCAAAGGTATTTTGTGCTTAACTACCCAGAGCCATTAGCTTCTTAATTAAAAGGTAAAAAGACATATTAATGGGAGTTAAGCCTGTGGAAACTGCCTTTTTTCTACATTTTAAATCTTTTACTTGGACAAATTAGCTGATATGTATGATATAACCAGTCATACATCATACAGTGTTGAGGGCTACGCTTGTTAAATCTATTGCTATCAAGAAGCAAACTAAAGCCTGTAATTACAGCATGTTCTCTGTAATTAAGGTCATGTTCCAGATCCCCTTCTATTTTCCAGTATTCAAAGGCACACATCCTTCTGAAACAAAAGCTTTCCATTTGAAATCAACATCCTTGATTTCAGCTGCAACATGGACTTTTTTTTTCAGACAGTTTGCGTGAAATTGTTCTTTCTCTTTAAAAATTCATAGAACATAAAACCAGCAAGAGGCATAGGATTCACTTCAGTGTACCAATCTCAAGTGCTGGGAAACTTCAGGTTTTGCAGGCACAGTCAAAATTCACATATATTCTACCAAACACAGTGGCTCTGCTCCGATGGAATATGGAACACCTTTCAAGACACAGCCCTACTTTCATTTTGATCTTTTTGGGGTTTGGTTTGATTTGAATCAAATTTTGATAGAAAAATATAGCAGGCTAAGCTGCCATCTTCCCCTGCATTCTGTGTTACTTCTGGAGGGATTCTGCAGCTAACCGTACTTCCAATAAAACCACTTCACTTAGGAGACACCTTCAATGGCGGGATCTAAAGCAAAGCAAGATTGTGCAGATGTGTGTCATTGCCAGTTACAAAGACTGAGCGTACAATTAGCTCTTTTGTTACATATGTGCAACACATGGTTCTCCAATTGTGCATTGCTCAGCCTTGCAGAGAAGAGCCATCTACAGTCCCTTGCACAGGTGAAACTCTTTGGAAGCCCGTGTTGCTTTCTGCTTCAGAATCCAGCTCAGATGCTCTCCTCTCTGTGGAGTCTGTCAGGCAAGTGGGAGTAAAAGGCAGTAAAATTGCAGTCATATGCCAGCAGACAAGATTGAACACATACCGAGTGCAGACATGATGAATAAGAAGGTGGTATTTTAATAGTCAATTTTCAGAATATAACGGCTCTTGAAAATAGATTAGCTTAGAACATTTTCTCCATTTAGAAGTGTCACTACTTAGCTGTGCACTTAAGTAAAAGCTGAGCTTTGGGGCACCTTTAAATTAAAGGATTGCCATAGGTTAGAAAGGCTGCCAGCGAAGGGGTACCTCAGAACTAAAACCTGATGCCATCAGACAGCATAAATGACAGAATATAAAAACAAATATTAGGATTATCTTTATTTTAAGATCCTTCTGAAAAGTTCAAGTTGCTGCTGCATTTGCAGAACTCAAGATATGTCCGTCTATGCTGGCTCATAAATGAAAATGTCAGAGCTCAGGTTGCACCCAAGATTAGGATGTATCTGTGTGTCTGTGCGTGTGTATGTTCAAGAGCTACTGCGTTCAGCAGGTCCACACGAAGAAGCAGGAGAGGCGCATAGGCATTTCAGTCCCCAGTTTATATCCAGATTGCTTTGTTTGGCTGTGGAAGTTTTCTCCAGTGTATGATATGCAAACCTGGGAGGCAGTGAACAAGATTTGTTCAGAGGGAGAGGGACAGAGAGAAGAGATGCATCTCTGTGGGTCTGGGGCTATCACTGGGGAGAGGGGAGTCCTGTGCTCACTCAGGAACCTGTCTGAGGGCGGCTTATACGTCTTATACCGTGACTGCATGCTACAATATATGCAAGTTGTCTCAGAGCAGAGAATTGTTGTGTGGGGGGCATTGCCATCACCATCAGCGTCATTGCTCTAGAAGGAGAGACCGTGCCTGGTGCTGTATTTGAAAAGCACAAACTCGGCACCTGGCTATGAACTCAAATTTAACACAGGGCACTGAGAAGGGAGGGATTTCCACCCTCCTCCACTTCTGCCACTATCTAATCTGGGCAGCTTATTCCTCAAAATGCCAGCTCACATCAGTCCTGTGCACAGGTACCGAACTGGGACTGCAGGACGTCCCGCAGCGGGGGTACGGGGCTGAGTGCCAGGGGACCTTTGGGCTTCCCCAGGTGCAGCTCAGCGTGCTCTCCAGGGTGCCTCTCTTGGAAGCTGCAAACTCCTCAAAACAGGTCAGGAAATAAAAACATTGTATGTTCCCCTGCTGAATCTAGTACAAAGAGCCGTCTCTGCTAACATGCATCTCTGCGCACAGCGGAGTACAGCCTGAATTATCACCATGGGATTTTCTGCTTGAATTTGACACGCTTATTTTGATGATGAAGAGCGAGACCAACAGGACTCCTATCAGTGTCAATGGGAACTGAAAAGATTTTTCTCTCAGTGGTCTGTATCACTTACCACACGTTTGTGAGCCCTTTGGTCAGAAGTACCCCTTTAATAATTTGTGTTAGCATTGTGCCTTGTACCCATAAGCTGACAGACCAATGGCACTCCTGTCAGAATATGAATGCTAATGCAATGTACCCACAATTACTTTTCACTGGAAAATGTTGTCACATAATAAAAAAGCTTCTGCAGGGGCTGAACTTCATCTTACTTACTTTGGGTCTTTACACCGTACCGACATGCCTGGAGCTGCAGAACAAACTGCTAATCATGCAATGAACTCTTACCGTGCTTATTGCCCACTTGGTCCACTCACAACAAGACCTAGGGTAATTTATGTAAATTTAAAAAAATGCCAGATGCTGGTGGAGGTTCTGGGAATATTAGCATAATAAAAGAGGATCAAAGATGATATTTTAAATGGGGTCTTCCTCCTCTTTTGTTATCACTAGTAACCCAGAGAAGCCTCAAAAAAAAAAAAAAAAAAAAGAAAAAAGGGAGAAGTCCTGTTCAGATTTCAAATTCATAAAAAGTAGAGTCCCTGCAGTGTTGTATCCCCAGTTGTGAATGGTAGGATTAATACTTAACCTAAAAATCATACATCCATGCACTTGGTGAGGTGATTCTTCTCCAACCACCTTGTGCTGTGAACTGCTATTTAAGAGCTATGTGTATCTGCAAACACAGCGTCCTGGCTCAGGTTAAAGAAGATCAAATACCAGTCGAATAATGACACAAACTGCAAATATGCCACTGTGTTTAACAGGACAAGAGAAAGTCGTCCTCCTGCTGCTGGATCAATGCTGCATGGGTTCACATAATGCTGCCATCCCTCTACTTACCTGCAAGACTGGGATCCCAGATATCCTCACTCAAAATCAAGACCGTGAAAGTCCCAGTAGCTGGCTTAGTCTAGTAATCACATCAGCGACTGAGAACTGCACTGGCTCTTACCTTGTCAGGAGCCACAAAGTTTCTTCAGAACAAGGATAAATCGTGATTTAGTGTTTTATTCCTGCCCAGAAGTCAGGGCAGCAAGCTTCTGAGCTGATACAATAACATGTTTATCAGTTCAAGTAAATGGATGTGAATGGATTTACAAAGATAGGCAGGCTGGCTCTTGCCAACCTGGGAGCCCAAGCAAAATAAAAGGCAGCACTCTTTCTTCTTCAGAGACAATTCACCTCCTTCTGCGGCTGAGGTCTCCAGTGCCCATTTTCAACTCGTGCCCTCAGCTTCCCCTGCTTTCCTAGCACCCTGAAGGAAGCAGGAGGCAAACCACGCATCTTCCACCCTCCTGCTATCAACCCCCGCCCCAGCCTGTCCCTCTGGACAGCCCCAGCCCCCCACATTTCTCCCTCTTCTGCCTCACACCTCACGCCCACAGGCCTGTGCAGCCCCTGGTAAAAAGTCTCTCTACATCTTTCTTATATATTGAAAGGCCGCAGTAAGGTCTTCCCAGAGTCTTCTCTTCTCCAGACTGAATAGCCCTAACTCTCTCAGCCTTACTTTACAGGAGAGGTGTTCCAGTCCACTGATAATTTTTGTGGCCTTCCTCTAACAGGTCCATGCCTTTCTCATACTAGGGACCTCAGAGCTGGATGCAGGACTCCAGGTGGGGTCTCACCAGAGCAGAGTAGAGGGGCAGAATCCCCTCCCTCGACCTGCTGGCCACGCTTCTTGTGATGTAGCCCAGGATAGGGTTGGCCTTCTGGGCTGTGTGCACACATTGCTGGGTCATGTCTGATTTTTCATCCACCAGTTTCTCCAAGTCCTTCCCCGCAGGTCGCTCTCAATCCATTCATCCTCCAGCCTGCATTGGTACTGGGGATTGTCCCCGACCCTTGCACTTGGCCTTGTTGGACTTCATGAGGTTCACATGGGCCCACTCCTCAAGTCTGTCAAGGTCCTTCTGGATGGCAGCCCTTCACCTAATGAATCAACTGCACCGCTCAGCTTGGTGTCATCTGCAAACTTGCTGAAGGTGCCCTCAATCCCCCTCTGTCACTAATGAAGATATTAAATTGTATTGGTCCCAGTACAAACCCCCGTGGGACACCACTCATTACTGGTTTCCACTCAGACGTTGAGCCATTGACTGTAACTCTTTAGACATGGCCATCCAGCCAATTCCTTATCCATCTAACAGTCCATCCATCAAACCCATGTCTCTCTAATTTAGCAGCAAGAATATTGTGGGGGACTGTATCAAAGGCCTGACATAAGTCCAGGTAGATGATATCTGTAGCTCTTCCCTTGTCCACTGATGCAACCACTCCATTGTAGGAGGCCACTAGATTACTCAGGCATGATTTGCCCTTGGCGAAGCCATGTTGGCTGTCTCTAATCACCTCCCTGTCTTCCCTATGTTTTGACATGTCTTCCAGGAGGATCTGCTCCATGATCTTACTGGGCACAGAGGTGACGCTGACTGGTTGGTAGTTCCTAGGGTCATCCTTTTTACCCTTTTTAAAAACGAATGTGATGTTTCTCTTTTTCCAGTCACCGGGGACTTTGCCTGACTGTTATGACTTTTCAAATGTGATGGAGAGTGGCTTGGCAACTACATCAGCCAATTCCCTCAGGACTCTGGGATGCATCTTGTCAGGTCCCATGGACTTCTGCATGTTCAGATTCCTCAGGTGGTCTCAAACCTGATCTTCACTTGCGATGGGAGGGACTTCATTCCCCCAGTCCCTGCCTTGAGGTTCAGGGGCTTGAGAGATGTGGGAAGAGAGATTACCATTGAAAACTGACGCAAATAATTTGTTGAGTACCTCAGCCTTCTCCACGTAGGTTGTCACCAGCTTTCCCATTTTGTTGGTTGTCACCAGCTCTCCCGTTTTATTTATGAGGTGGGTACATTTTCTTTAATCTTCCTTTTCTGGTTGACACATGTGTAGAGGCCCTTCTTATTATTCTTCGCATCCAAATTCAGCTCCAACTGTGCCTTAGCTTTCCTGATCCCATCCCTACGCACCTGGGCAGCTTCCCTGTATTCTTCCCAGGACACACGTCCCTGGTTCCACTGCCTGTGGAGCCTCCTCACCCTCAGGTGGAGGAGCCCAACTCGCCCCCGCTGGGAATAGCGCTGGGAGGAGTGCACGGCCAGGCGGGGGCCAGGCAGGCATTCAGGGAGGAGCAGACTGAAAGCCGTGGCAGCGGTGACCACAGCGGGATGGCTCCGTGTGCCCCCCTGTCACTGCGCATCTGCTGATGGGTGGTTTGCCAAGGTCAAGCTGCAGTGCCTGTGCCTCTGCAACTCACAGGGGAAAGGCCGTTTCCAGAAAGGTCTCAAAATGTATTTCACTGCCTCTGTTAAGACTGGCCCTGAACATAGATTTTGATGAAGAGAAGAGGCTTCTGCAAGGTAGTCCCTGGAAGTGGAAAGGTTTGGCAAACTTCTTGGGCTCTCCAAAATAATGTGTTAACTTGTTTATTGATTTGAGAAAAATTTGAGGGAGTTAAATGCATTCCCAGAGCAAATTGAATCTATATTTCTTCACAGATACATGAGTCAGAGCATCTGAATGTGTATCGCCAAATATAGTAATTGTGCTCCATCAGAAGATGGATGCTGGAGTGTAACAGCACACTTTCCAAAGTTTTAATTACTCGTTCAGAAAGATTATCAAAAGGACTCTTTTCCATATATCTGCGGAAGCAGCTAGATGAAGCAATGCTACATACTTTAACAGAAATGGCAGCGAGCCTCACATTGTGGCTTGCTGAGCTCCACAGCAGTAACGGACAAAGCCCGGTGGCGAAGAGCGCCGTGAAACTTTGACTATTTAATCCAATCCGTATGCATTAATTCGCATTTTCAGGCTACCTCCAGCACACGCTGTTTGACGGGCCGCTCCCGGGCCGCACCGGGCGGCGGTCCATCCCCAGCTCCCAGGCTGAAGCGGCCGCCTCCCTCGGTGGCGGCCCCTTTCCCCGGCAGCCGAGCTCCGGGACCACCCCAAAGGGAAGCGCTCCTCGTGCCGGGCGTTTGGGGAAAGCAGCAGCCCCGGTGCTTGTAGCCATCATTGTCTGAGGCCACGCGTGCAGCGGGGCTCCCGCCTCAGGACCTCCGCCCTGCCCGCTCGACCGAGAGGGAAGAGGCGGCGGCGGCGGCGGCGGCGGGATGACGGCGGTGCGGGACGGGGACCCGCTGCCGCGAGTGAGCCGTCGCCGCCGCCAGGGGGCGCCGCGCCCTCTCGGATGGGGGCGCGGGGGGCTCGGCGCGGGCGCGGCGCTCATTGGCTGGCGCGGGCCAGGCTGGGCGCGGGGCGCCGCTTCTTAACGGGCGGCGCGAGGCGGCGGGAGCGCTGTGCCGGGCGGGCTGCTGCGAGCCGGGCTGCCGCTGCCGCGCGACATGAGCGAGGTGAGCGGCCGTTGGGGCCAGCGGCCGTTGGGGCGGCGGGCTCTCCGGGAGCGCCCGCGGGGGCTTGGGAGGGGGGGAAACCGCCGCAGCCCCTCGGGAAGCGGCCCGGGAGGCTGGAGCGTGGGCAGCGCTTGGCGTTGAACATTAACTGTCACTTTCCGAAGGGCACCTGGGGAGGGCTGGGTACTTCCCGGGCTGGGAACCCGGTGAGGCTCTGCTGTGCTTCCCGGCAGGGCTGGTGGACCTGAGGGGTCTCTTTGCTGGGTGGGGAGTCTGAAATATGTAGCTTCTGTTACACCTTATCTTCTGATAAACAGATCTCCACAGGTGTGTATGCTCCTTCAAAGCATAAAATGAGGCAGTATTTTGCCCTTTGAAGGGCCATGTGTGCCAGTGGAGAATAATTTATTAAAAAACCTTAATAATTTAAAGATGTATGTAATGCTTTCCTATGTTGAAAGAAGGATTTAGTAAGTTGTGTGAAAGTTATCTGCTAGAGCTCATGGAAAAAAATGCCCTGTTTGTAGTTGGATGCTGATGCAAACTTTATAAATAGTGTCCTGGGAAGAATTACAATTAAGGAAAAAATGTAAATAGTGCCAGACATGTAAGGATCACTTGTACCCTTGTAAATAAATACGCTGAAAATTTTCACATATATTTTTTTGCAGTGGAAAAGTTCTCTGGGACAAACTAGTGTTTTTGTTAAGTGTCATCAGGCATGATGACTACTTGACAGTGTAGTCAGTCAAATGCTGGGCAGGTTCAGCTGACAGATCCCACATCCTCTAGTGCAACTCTTTTCTTTGGGAATCAGTAGAGATACCTGTAACTATGCCTTACCCAGCACCTATTTTTGGAGGCTATTTCCTGTTATAAAAGACCTATTGCTTCATTAACAAATGGGTATTCCTTTCTTAGCAGCAAGAGTAAAATTAAGTGACACCAAATAAGTTTTGATGAGTTGTGCAGGTGTTACACTCTGCTGTATCTTTAGATGAGGTGTAAACCTGAGATAGAGTAATGTAGTGGCATGGTCTCTGGCTCAGGGGTTTATGAGGAGAAGCTTACATCTTGGCTTGCTGGTTGGGCTAACTGGGGACAGCAGAGGAAATCCTCATTGTGGTTTTCCGCTGTTTGCGGAGATCAGGCAGTCCAGGTGTAACGCACCAGGCTCTCTGTGACCTCTCCTCGGCTGCTGCCTGTGTTTGTATCAACTGGATAGAGTTCATGCAGTGTGGAGGTTTTTTGCAGTCACTGTCCCTTTTCCACCCAGGCTAGCTGAAGTGTTCCGTGAGGTGCAACAATGCTGTTCTACTCCTTAAAGATAGAATTTTGGGGAAAAATCTTCTCATCAGGAGTGACGATTGGGGGATACTGCTGTACTTTAACAGTGCGAGGCATTCTTTTGTTATAGCCCTGTGTCGGGTTGTGTTTGCTCAGTAATTACCCCTTAGTTCGAATGAGATGGTTTGCCTTTTGGATTAAAAGTCCTGGTGAACATCTAACACCAGCATGGGGGTTCTTAATTCGTAATACATTTCCTTGTGCCTTGTTGTGGGGAACAGCATTCCTTGCAAACCCTTGGAGCTGGAAATGGTGTCTTTCTCTGGCACAGCACTAAGCCCTGTACGTATGACACTTAGCACTGCACTCAGTGTCTTCAGTGCTACTGTCATTCAGCTGGCAATATTGGAGAGTTTACCACTCACAGCTCCAATGAAGAAAAGCCTCCTTGCTGTTACTTGCCTGTCAGCCATTACTCAAAAGACGATTCTTTTCCAAAAGGCAGATGAAAGCAACTGGGCCACCCCATACCACCTCACTGCAAAAGACTCTTGTTAAAAAATGAAGCAAAAAAAATTAGTAGAAAACAAGCTCCTTAGACATCTGTTTGTTGTATTTGGATGTGGGAGGTCTTGGTAGATTTCACTTGTAATGTTGTAACTGAAAAATATTCTTATTTTCTTTGTATTAATCTGCCAGAAAATCTGAGGAGAGGGTGATTGAAAAGAGGCTCATCCAGAGCCATCAAAAGATTATCCCAAATAGAATGGTGTTGGGAGGGTGGGAGGGTTTTTTGCTTTATGTTAACAATTGTCATGATTTGAGTGGAGCTCGAAATGCAGTTGCAGACCTCTCTGAAGAGAGCTTTCGTATCCCTCAAGACATTTGCCGAGACTTTGCATGGATTCTTATTTTACCGCTTCAAGCAAAATTAACTTATTTCTTGTTTATGGGCAGTGATTGCCAGTCTCCTGGTGGAGAAAGCTGAACAGGAAGCAGCCATTCATCTGACTATAGTACTTTTCTATTTTCTAGCAGCTAACTTAATTTTTTTCAGGAAGGATAAAGAACTTTTCTACAGAAAAACCCTACACTTCTTCCTCTGCAATATTTGTCTGAAAATGTGTTTAAGATGCTCTGTGGGCTGGGCAGAAGTCTGGCCCTGTAACCAGTTACAGGGAACTTGAGGTACACGAGTTTACCTAGTAGTATTGCAAAACATGGTTAGTGCTGTCTGCTGCTTGGTTTTAGTGGCAGATAGATCTCTTGGCATTCCTGAGAAGTTCCCTGTACAGCTACTATATACTGAAATGTGTTTTTTAGGTGTTGAAGTGGCTTTGAAAATCTGTCCTCAAATAACTGAGGACCCTTTTCTTTAGGTCTATAGGTGTTCTTTATTTTTAATGAGCCTAGAGAGAAGACCTGTGCTGGAAAGTATCAGCTGCTGTCAGTGAGCACCCATGAGATGCAGCTCTTCCATGAGACATCTCTGGTCACACAGGATAAACTGGGGGAAGTAATGTTGGGTAACGGGTTCATAGACTAATGCCAAATTGCTGTTCACAGCCAGCAGTTTTACCAGTGAGCCTCTAGACTCACAACTGGCATAAGCCTGATTTATCACAGGGAATCCTGTCATCTTATCCGTCATCTGACATGTTGCAGATGATGTCTGATCACAGTGACAGTATTCCCCTGGCACAAAGGTTTGCAAGAAGCATTCATCACACAAACCTTTTTGAGAGTCACTGCCACTCTTATCTCCTGTGTTGAATGATTCTGGCTGCCATCAGGAGTAAGGTCTGGACTCGGGAAGGAGCACGCTTAAACAGTATGGTGTTAGAGACCTGTATGCTGTTCCAGCGGTTCAGGGATGAAGCACATGTGTAAGGAGTCGCAGCTTAAAATAGCGTTAGCAGAGATTGCCTTGTTGGATTTATTTCCTTTTGATATTAAAGGGTCAGAGGTATTGCTGGGATTGGGGAGGAGTTCAGCTTTAATGTGTTATTTAGGTGTCTAACTTTGGGAGAACCATTTGGGAAAACTACCTAATTGGCCCACATGCCTGAGGCACCTGTGATTTAAGGGAAGAACTTGCATTGGAAGAGCCTTACACAGCGCAAGTGAAGTGCTGCACTGATTGCCATGGTGCAGATGCGCACCACCCAAGGCAGGGTTTGAGCCAGCAGCTTTATATATTTGAGGAGCAGCCTAGCTACCAGGCAGTAGCAAGAATATTCTAGTTTTCCTTTTGAAACAGGCATCAAGCAACCAGGCACATGAAATTCGTAAGACAGAAGAAGAGCTGTTAGGGGTTTGACTCTGTAGAGCACTTAGGTCTTAGTTGGGGAGGCTAAGAGCTGGGGACTTCATCTCTGCATAAATGTTGGTTTTTTGGTCAGGCTTTGAATACAAAGAACACCAGATCTTGTTTCTTCCTTGAGCTACAGCAAGCTCTTTCCCCTTGCCTTGTGTTGCCTCTGGGCTCTTGAATCCTGCAGCAACTGCTATGTTGTGTCCACCTTCAAAAGGATCATGAAGGGTGCTTGTGTGACCTGTATAGGGGTGTGCAGGGTGTTCTTGGGGGGATGAGCTGCAGACAGCTCTCCTCTGCAGCCTGAAGTACTGAATCTTTGTTTTGGAGCTCAGATCACTGTTAGTGGGAGGCATGCAGGCAGCCAAGGCAGCAAAGATGGAGGCTTCACTGGAAAGGTGACATGGCCTAACAATGAGGTCAAAGACTTTTTTTCTGAAATTTGAGCTTTATCAGTCCTTGGCATGTGTGTGGAAAACACTAATCACCAAGGCAGGCTCTGCTATGGCTATTTTCAAAACTGGTAATACCACGTGGCCTGGTGGTTTGGGCATGCCCCTAAGCTCACAGAGTAACAGAGGGTGTCTGCTTTCCTCCAGGCTGAGGGAGAACCTGGAACATGTCCAGAGTGATAGATAAGTGTGGTCACCAGGAGGCTGTTAGAGAAGGAGGGGGACATGGACAAGTGTGAAACATTAGGCGTGTGTGGCGGCTTCTACCTGATACTGTAGCTGCTTCGGGTAGCGAAATGGGAAAACTGGGATTCTTTCATGGGTTGCTCTCCTGAGTTCAGTTGAGTCTGTTCCACTGGAATGGTATTTAGGGTCTTAGAACCAGATGTATTTAAACACTGAGGTGAGGATTGTACACCAATAATCCTGGTAGCACTAAATCAAAGAGCTGGTGTTTGTAGGGGGGAAACATGCCATGTTTGTTTAAAGGATCTCCTGGTCTCTTGTGTGGTGCTTGCAATCCTGGGGGGTGTCTGAGCCAGCCAGTTATCTTAGGGGGGCCCTTCTGGATGCATTTCTCAGATACTGCTGTGACTCTCAACAGTTAACTATTGGCTTCAGTGAGGTTATACCCATAATAGGCACAAAACTGTATAGATCTAAAGTGCAGCAAGAACATGGCAGGGTGGAGGAGGAAATTCTGCAGCTGTTATAGGATGGGGGTGGGACAGAAGGCACATGAACATCAGTTTTTAATTTTAACTCACATCTATTTATTAGCTGAGTGGTAAATTGCAGCTCAAAAGAGGAGGAAGGGAGAACAATAAGTTTTAGATCTGTCACTTTGCCTACTCCTTCCATCAGTGTGGTTTCAGTAGGATCAAGCATCTTCTAAAATAGCACTTAGAAGTGATGTTGGAAATTGATCTTAATTTGGTGAAACTGGCAGATGTATTGTTTAGAAAGAAGCACACTGGTTTCCTTGCAACATATAGAATGCCAACAGATTCAAACATAACACTTTAAAGGATGGTTGACTTTAATAGTATGCTTCAGATACTCTTTTACAGGGAAACATGATAACTTAAAGCAAAAACGCCTCCGTTTGTAAAACAGGAAAGTTCCAACCTTCATACCGCAGTACTTGATAATAGAATATAATTTCAGATTTCAAAGGCATATTAGTTTCTAGTCCAGTATCCCTAAATCTGTAATGCATTGGCAAGCTCATAAGAGTCATCTTCCAACAGTTTCTACGTTAACTAGATCATGCTTAGATGAAATGTGGTGTATAGTAGCAGTTAACTTCAACAGGAACAGTGGTGGTCTTTTCATCAAAGATTGCTGGGTGTTTGCTTATTGATTCGAATAAAATATTTGATTTCCAGGACACTATTTGCTATTGTCTGTCTTGCTTTTTAGGGATGACTTGGAAAATGTGTCTCAGTGTTTACATCTTTTACAGAAAAGAAGCAACTTTGCCACAGAAGAACTTATAATAGCGTGGCTAGGCCTAGACACTGGGTATGTAAATCATGAGACACCCACTTCTTGGCTGAAGAGGATTGGGAGAAGTCTGTGTGCATCAGAGGAAAGCTATGCCTTTCTTCATCCTGTCAGTTGCAACAGAGCCTTAAATTCACTGAGCCATGTAACGCTTTATTCTCTGCAAGGCATAGGATCTTCTAATGAGGATGAATAACATATATTCTCCCTCTTTCTAAGAAAAGGTGTTCTGTTTCTTCAGTTGTTTGGACATTGGGTTTCTAAATAAAAGAAGTCATGGTAGATAAGTAGAAAGTAGGTCAAATCATAATTAACAAATCCTTTTTCTTCTTCCTCTACTTTTAATTAAGAAAATCAGTCTTCATTTCTCTTATGGAAAGAGATGGAAGAGACAGATCATATAGGCTACTTTTCTCTTAGTAGGAAAATGAACGGCAATCTTGATGGAATGAGCTCAGAGCAAGCAACTGCGGAAGAGTTGCAGTTGTGAAACTCATTTTTAATGACAGGATTTGAAGTCATAATTTATCCCCACTCTCCATGTCTGCTCCATCTGAAACCCAGCTAGTCGTCTTATACGTAAGTTGGGCAAGTGTCACATAGGGCAGGTCTTCAGCTGGTGCTCTCATCTGATCAATTCATACCAAGTGGGATATATATAGCCTTATTTATGTACTAACATGGAACTTGGAGGAAGAAGCTGCACAATTTTAGTCAGAAAAGAAATGAAAATTGTCTGCCTACATGCCTTGAATATTAGTTACAGCTGAACTGTCTTTCCTTTTAAAGAGAAAAGTATTATTTTACAGACACTGAATGGTCTTACATTATCACCTTAGTATATAGCGCATGAAACATGATGTGAACCGATGCTGCAGCTGATACTGTGAGTACTGTAAAAGTAGACAGAATGATGTTAGAGATCTCTTCTATTAAAACTGAAAGTAAGAAACAAAAGAAAAAACTGAAAGGTGGTGTCCTTCTGGCTGACTTTAGAGACTTCAAAGATTCCTGGACTGAGACAGCAAGCTGGTGAGAAGGGTGGCACTGGGTATGAGGGCTTCAGATTTTCTAATGTGTGGAGAGGCAGAGCTCCAACTATGGCAGAATGTATGCAAGTGTATATTTAGTGCCTTTAACACAGAGACTTAGTGTCAAAATGCCTGACAGAAAGGTCTGAGCTGTTCTGTCGCCAGCCTTATTTACTGCTCCTTGGCTGGCAGGTTTGATTCTAGCTGTGCTGTGGAGCCAGCCGCTGGATAGCGCCAGCAGGACTAGAAAGCTGCAATCGTAGAACCAGAGAAACCTGGACCAAATGTTCAGGTTATAATGACTTAAACTGGGAAGGGGCATGCACTGCTGTGCTCTTGAGCAGGGAAAGGTCATGTTGGATCACAGCACAAGATGAGTCTCCGAAAAGTGAAGGCAAAGAGAGGAGACCTGTAGGGATCCTGGCTAGCTGTACACACTGGTGTAGATGTATTTGGAGGGATTTTAAGGTGCACCTTTTCTGGGAATGATGGAGCACAGTTCAGAATTGCCCAAGCTAGCACTGACAAGGGCTATTGCTGGAAACAGGACTACTCCATGTTATGCTAAAGCTTGTTAATCTTGAAAAGAGTTAGCAGGCTCTTCTGAAGTGAATCAGTGAGACGGCTGCAACAGTCCTGTCAAGTCAGCATCTCCAGTAGGATCTAGTAGGATTGCACATGAGAAGCAGTTTTTCACAGAAAGTGCCTTTGTCTTGTAGGAGGTGGAGGAGAACTTTCAAGGAAAATAGGGATCTGCACAGCTTCAAAATCACTGTGCAGAGTGCTGGAAAGCAGACAGTACCCATTGCTATTGCCTGGGGATGCTTTGCATCTCCATGTGTCCTCTGTGACCTGCAAAACAAGGCTTACTGCCCAGCAGGTACCACTGGTCTGGGCACCTGGCTGTCAATCTACCTTGATGGTGCTTTGTTCTCTATGAATCTAACACTAGAGGGATTACCAGGCATCGAAATAGTAGGCAGCAGCACTCTGACTACAGGAGAAGATAAATTTCAAGGAGAAGGCTATTAAGATCATGACAACTTAACTCCTTGATCGGTGCAAGTGTGCAACTAAGCAGATGAGGCAAAAATGAATGGACCTGAGGACATCTTTGATTTCTTGAGGATTTTGGTGATATTGGACCTTTTCCTAGTGTCACTCAGGATGTGAAGGAAGACCAGTGATTTGTGAGGATGTTTTTATAGATATCATAGCACTTTCCCACAAAAAGCTTGGCTTTAGTGAATTGGTGTTTCTGATTCAGACTTATTCAATTGATCCATCCCTGATGGGTGCCACTACTCACATACTACTGTACCTTTGCATCTCCTAAGAAGCTGTGTGTGTTTCAGCAAAGCCCTCAATAGGCAGTGGGGTGAGGTTGGGTTGATCAGCTGAAAGAGTGCCTTCTTCTACTAGGGGGATGAAGGAGTTGGGCTGTGGGTGTCCAAGGTGGACTTCCCTTTAAAAGGGACCGAGCAAGGCGAGTGCAGGCTTCATCGGACAGATGCAACATGATCCGGTGACGGAGAGAAGCCTGCCTGACAAACCAGAGTGTAATGCCTAGCTAAACATGAAAACACATTTGAAAATGCTAAAGTCCAAGTGTGGGTGGGGCAGTAGGGAAGGGGTAAAGAGACAGGAAAATAATTCTCAAAAATCGCAAGCATGTCTCTCATTTGAATTCTAGGACTTTTCATTCTCTAGCTTGAAACATTCAAGCAATAGGATTCTTGCTGTCTCTCTCCCCTTTCTCTTGTAGAAAATATTCTTCTCTTTCAAATCCCCAGGATTAAATTATTTTGTTTTAAAATACTGAATACTCTGGATGTTGACTCTTTTAAGCACATAATTTTAACACTAATTGAAATAATCTGAAGAATGCCTTTTATTTGAATTTAAGAGATACTATGTGGTGTTCAGGAAAGCAGTCTGAGTAACATTGAAGTCTGGTTCCTCGAATTTCAAACATGTATTAGTAAAATGTGAGGTAAAGGGAGACAGAAGACAAACTGCTAGAAATTAAAGCATTCGCTTGATAGGAAGGAGGAGGAAGAGCACACTAGGTAAGTGGGGAAGGCTAGGCAGGCAGCTTTCTGCAGATGACATGGTGGAAAAATAACACATGGCTTCATAGCTGCTTCATACGTATCGCTGCTCCACTCAGATCTGACAGATACACACTCACAACTGGAAAAGAGAGCGAACACATTGTTGGCTTGGCACACTTTAAAAGGCATGTGCCAGCACACATGTGCTGCAGCTTAAGCGGGGCAGCCAAATGCCTAAGGCAGGCCAGCTTCATGCCAATTTTAATTTGCCAGTCAGGCTTGGATAGGTATCACTTCTTTCCTTCAGCATATTTTGCAAGCTATTGGACAGCACTAACATCCAAGCCAAGCTGAATGACTCTCATGTAAGGTTATAGGAGTCCCTCTTTGTTTCACAGGGCTTTTGTTCTGAATGCTGCCTTGTATTCCTTGCTTGGACTAGAAGCTTGGTGCATTTCCATAATGGAACTGGACTTATGGGATGGATCTGCAGATGCAGCAGCATTGGTAGCAAAGGATCTAGCATTAATGTTGTAAATTGCCAAAAAAAGTTGCAAATTATCTGAACTCTAGCAATATCATTTGCGGTCATGCCATATAAGCCTTTAATAGATGTTTTTGTCTGACTGCAGTGTGTCAGGCAGCACACAGCTGGATCCAAGTGAATGTTATTATCTGCTTTCTGCATGAAACTTCTAAGGAACCTATTTTCTGTCTAGTCATGGGATGAGTATCTTAGAAGATTAACAAAATGAATGCATGACTGTTTTCTGGAGTAGCACATTAGGGTCCTTTTTTAATGGCACTGCATGATGGTTTGCCATGTTCATGTGTGAATAAGGTGAAAATGTCTAGTTGGGTTACATTTTTCTTTCACGTCATATGCAAAGCATAAAGTGCAGAATGCAGCCTGATACATAATGGGAGTGTCGTGGTTTAACCCCAAATTGTAACCCAATACCACGCAGCCGCTCGCTCACTCCCCCCCTCCCCGCTGGGTTGGGGAGGAGAATTGGAGAGAAAGGAAAACTTGTGGGTTGAGATAAAAACAGCTCACCAGGACAGCAAAGTAAAAAATATGAAAATATATTAATAATGATAATAATGATAATATATACAAGGATAATAGAATATATGAAACAAATGATACACAATTTCTCACCACCCGACGACCGATACAGCCCGTCCCGAGCAGCAGGCAGGGAGCAGGGGTATCCCCCCCCCAGCTATCCCAGAACAGCAAGTTCCAGGGAAAGCAGGTGAGGGAACAAACAGCTAAACGAGTGAAAAACAAAAAAGGTAAAAATAGGGAAACAAAAAGCAACCCGAAGGGAAGCTTAAGGATTAGGGCAAGTTAAAGGTCTCAAAAGCCTCAAAAGCCCAAAAGACCAAAAAAGATCTAGTAAAAACTAGTGGCCCACCGACCGACCCTCGCTTATATCAAGCATGACGTCTATGGTATGGAATACTCTCTTTGGCCAGTTTGGATCAACTATCCTGTCTCTACCCCTCCCAAGTTTTTGCATCTGCACGTTAGCAGAACCTGGAAAACAACAAAATGTCCTTGGTGGTTCAGCAGCAACCAGCAACATCAGTGTGCTATCACTGTTCTTCTCACACCAAAGCCAAAACACAGGAGCTGCTGAAAACAAAACTAGCTCCATCCCGGCCTAAACCAGGACAGGGAGACTGAAGGCAGAAGGAAAGACTGACTACTTGGAGTGGAGAAACCTGCAAGTTTTCATTGAACTTCAATTAGAAAACACAGTTCTGTGGAGGGAGAGTGTTTGAAACAATTTGTGGTGGGGGAGCATTTGCTGAATCTGCCTGACCACATTTCCTCTGGACTCATTCCATGGCTGGGGCACAACAGGAACTGTAGAGCATTTAGTCCTAGGGCAGATAACCTGGTGGGTCTGTCCTGGGGCCAGGGAACCTGGGAACTACCTACAGCTGCTGGGTGAAAATTGCTTTCTTATCTTGTCTGCTGCTATTAATAATGAAGCTGATAGCAGCATCAATTTCACTGAGCAGCTGCAGGGTCCTGCGAGCTTCTGATTTGTGGAAATTCCTATTTTTTGTCCAGCTCTTGGACAGAGCTAGTGACCTGGCTTTTCTTCTGCTTGCTGTATGTGAGTGTATTTGGTTGCTGTTCCTGGCAATCAAGGTGACCTTGTGCATCACCCTGTCCATTTTCCTTTTTAGTGTGGCAGGGTTGTTTCTAATCGCTTGGGTGATGTTTAGGCTCATAGTGCCAAGACAGCTTTGCTCTGAATTGTGTCACACTCCAAACAAAGCAGCTCCCCTAAAGTCTCAGTGGGTCATTTTTGATACAGATTTGAACAATGCGGGACAAATCCTCTGTCAAGCGAGTCCCCATTTCAAGGCAGCTTCAGCAGCCAATTCAGGGTTCCCCTCGCATGAATCTCCTCGTGGCACAGAGCCAGAGATAACAGGTTTGCGTCACCTCCCTGCGCAGCCCTTGGGCAGGGTGCGTTGCCAAGGCTGCAGCATGCTCACAGTCCAGTGATTCCCCTGCTACTGGAATAGCCCTAAAGAAGTTACTGTCATAACTGCAGGTGGCTGGGGGGCTGCTCAGAGTTGCTCTCTGTGACCAGACTGGCTGCCTGGGGGTTTGAGGAGTAGAATAAGTGATGCATAAACATCCTTGCTGCTTAGTCTTGCTTTTGTCTTGAAAATCAGAAGGCTTTGCCCTAGGGTGAAGACAAAGTTCCTTTGCATGGCAACTTGAAACTGCCATAACTAACACCTTTTAAAAGCCTGGCTGGCCAGTTACTAGTGCAGTCTAACATCTGTTTACATCTGAAATATGTAGGGAAATAGGAAGCAAGCATGAACAATTTTTGTTTAATTGTACAAGTGGAAATAAAACCAAAAGTGCCAACAGAAAAAATGCCAGAATTTGTGCAGTCTGGGAAGAAGCAGCCTGTTTTAATAATGATAGCCAATATGATCAGATATGAAGCAATTTGTCAGTGCAGACTTTTGCCATTAATAACCCAAGCTGTCCCTTGAAGACAGCCTCTAACTTAATTACAGCTGGATTTGTAGCTCAGCAAATTAAATTACCCTAAACTTCAGAAGGGTTTGGAAGAATGAAATATAAAGTAAATATTTGTTACAAAACCACCATCCATAATCAGTTATATTATGCCTAGGCAAGGACCCTGACCTCTTAATTGGCTTAGGGCACTCTTCCTTTCTGAGGATGCTAATATTAAAGGATACCTAAGATACCATCTGAATCCAAATGCTTCTCCCAGATCCCCAAGGCTGATCTTAATCAGATGCCACAGTCAGTTGCCATTAGCTGTCTGTACTGCCTGCACAAGTGGTCAAGGCTTACAATTCAGGCTGCATGGATGTACCCATGTTGGTCCATGTTTTACTTTATTGCAGAGTAAAGATGGCTAGGAGGTAATGCAACATCACAGGGAGATACCACATGCTATGTTTTGTCGTATGAAGCACTGGCTTGCTCTAATTTTCAGTTCCCAGAATAAAACTGCAGTGCCTCCTTCCCATGGTACTGTCTGCCTGTTCTGTTGGCCTGGTACAACTGTTTGTGGATCCAGAGATATCAACTACATTAATTGAAATGATCAACAGAAACAATTAAACTATGTATTTTTTTAGCTGGATCACTTCAATGATTGTTTTCAACACAGCTCTGTTGAAGGGTTATTTTTAACTTGAATAATTTTAGTGCTCCTATTTTCTGTGTGACCTTGCAAACAATTGTATCTAAAAAAATGGGGCCTTGGGGATGGGAAGGTGCAGCTGGATTGGGCTAGACTGGGAAGTAGGAGTTCTTAAGGCAGGTTTCCTGCCCAAAAATGCCCTTTCTGGAACTGTAGTGCCAGGTCTGATGCTACCAATAGATAAGAAATAATAGGAGAAAAAAGAAAGAGACCACCTTAAGAACCTCACTCATTTTTCATTTATGCCATCTAGCTTAATCAATTTTTATGTAATTGAAATATTCCTCTTGGGTCACCTTGATGTTTCCTCTGTATCAATTTCCAGTGTAATTAGGATACGGGCTGTATCACCCATGTCCAAGTGAGAGCTGAGGTAATTTTTTGGCAAGTGGTGTGAGCAGGCTTATTCTGTAGTTGATTTTACCCTCTTTGCCCTTTGCTAAACAAAACCTAACATGCAGTTTAGAGATTCCACAGTACCACACTGAGATTCCAACTCTACTCATGCAAGTAATTCTGTTGAATTGAAGACAACTGCTTGTCCACATATGAGTTACCCCTGTAAATAAGCCTTGCAGGATCAAACCTTCCATTTCCTGCAGAAAAAAGAGGGATTACTTCTCATGGCTGGTATGGTAATTATCAGGATTTGGGAAGTACATTCTTGCAGCTGCTTTTAAAATTAACTTCAAAGATTCCATTAATCCCTGCCTCAGAAAAAAAAGATTACAATGTCTTTGGAGAAATATCTGCTTAATAATGTTTTAGTTCAAAACATGTTAATAACCTAAATATTAAGCAAGCTACTGTTTGTGCTAATTATGTTGATTACATTGGGTGTTGGTGTAAATATTCTGTTTAGAACTTTTATATTGAATCTGAATACAAAATCAGCAGGTTCTTACTCTGCTGATTTATAAATTATAGCCCAGTGTTGGCAAAAGTGAGGCACAGTGAAAGTTCTTTGTGCTGTTAGAATATTTAAAAACAGCACTGTAAATGTGTTCTTAGATCCTAGACAGTGATACCCTCTGCCCGTTTCCGTCAGATGCCTCCTTATTTAACCTGAAAGCATGTTGAGTGCTAAAGCTCTGTTGTCTGTGTGCACTCAGTGCCTGTTCTGAGGACTTACCTGAAGCCAAAAACTCTGTTTGGATGAAAGTGAACAAATCACACCTCTTAAATTGAGGCAAATGCCCTGACTCTGCAAACACCCCTGTGATTAAGGCACTCCACCCATTGGGTGGAGTATGCATTTTGCATAGACATGTGTATAAGATGTGTGTTTTACATGGACGATGATCACATTGCAAACAATAACTCAGGAGCAGGGACTGCAACCCTGTCTTTCAACTATGCTGGGAAGCCCCAGCTTCAAGGTTACTCCTTCAGTTTCCATTGCTTTTTCTGTGCCTGCTTGTCCAGTGGATCAACAGGAGGGCCAGGGCCTTCCACCAGCATGCCTCCCTGTGCTGTCTCATGGGAGTTGTGGGTTCTCCCTGAGTAAACAGTACCGAAGCCTGCATTTCCTCCTTCCTGGCGGAACAGCACTCAACCTGGTAAATTGTCTGCTTTTCACACAGGTTGCAGCCTGTATGGACAGCTACACCTTGAATATAGTGCTTTCCTTCTGTGTTTGAAAGTAGCATTTCAGACTTAATTTGCACCAGTGTAAATGACTGTCAAAGATGCAAGGATATGAATGCTGAGGTCCAGGTTGTGTCCTTTATAGAAAGATGAAAGGAAATTGTGAAGAGAGTGTATCTTGCCCAGGTCACTGCAATAGCAAGAGCCAGGCACTGGTGCACAGTGTCTAGAAGGAAAATCATCTGTAGTTATCCACAGCCTTGTTGTTAATTTCTGACAAATATTACTGTGGTTTCTAGGATGATAATGTGCATGTGCGTGCATGCTCATGTGCCTTCAGGGACTACATAAGTCATAGAAAACCAGTGCTGGTCACTGTGCCAAATTTTAGCCACTGCAGTTTGAATCCCATTAGTTCATCTCAGCCCACCTGTGGAGTTTTAATTTATTAAAATAGCTATAGGACAGCCTTAATAAAATTAAGGACAATCAAGAGCTAGTCAAATAGAACGCTGCTTGACCCATGAAGATAATTACAGAAATCGTCAGAGTGCCAGGGATCGTTTAGTTTTGACAGCCAGCATTGAAAGATAGATTCTGGCACTCTTTCTCTGGCAATATTATGCTGCCCTGGCAACACAAGACAGCCAGAAAACTGGCTGTGTAAAGGAGCATGCAGAGAAGGTGCTACATAGGTGAGAGCAGAGGCTGTATCCTCAAGAACTGAGATCCTAGGGCGAGAGCAGCCAGGGAAAAGTGGTAGTCTCCAGAAAGTCACTTCTACCAGAAATGTACGGTCATAACCAGGAGTGGACTGCTTTGTACTGAAGTATATGTTGATAAATATTTTTCCTTTCTGTCAGGTGCCCAGAAAATGTGGTCTGTGATTTCTTACAATGATGTGTAAGACAGAAGTAACAGACACATTATCAGATTTACCCATCATTCAGACAAAATATTGGCTAGATGTTCTGTATTTGATGCAATTACCTTAAATGTGGGCTTTGAAGGACACTTTCATCTCATAAATATTCAGTACCATGTCTATAAAAACATAGGGAAAACGTGGAGGAACTTGTGAAGGAAGCACAAATAGACCAGTGAGGAAAGTTTACTTATGTAGGTTCTAATGCAATTTTCATAACTATATTGGAGCTCTCTGGGATTCTTCAGTTCTGTCTGTGGGTGTTCTTTAGGTGACTGGCTGTTACTGATATGAATGAACCTGTACATCACAGAAGTTGGTTTGGGATTTACCATCTGGCTGTATTGTTGACCAGTTTTGAGAAAACATATAATAGAAATGAAAAAACAAATGAAATGCTGAATTTGTGCATGGCTGTCCAGCAGTACAGCTTATGTCTCCCAGTGGTTCATCTTCATGCTTTTGGATATATAATTCCAAAAAATACTGTGGTGCTAAAATTCTAGTCCCTTTATTTAGAGGCCAGGTATCCCTTGGCAGCTTCAGTAAACAGAAATCTTTGTCAGAGCAGCATCATTTTTCCTGCTCTTTAATTTTTATCTTAAACATGGTAATATCTTTTGTCCTTCTTATTACCAAGTTATTTACTGTGTTGTGGTTAATAGTAATGTTTTTCACACCTAAATGTCTGAAATGCTGAGTGCTATAGTTTCAAGTCAATAGATGACATTAGAAAGAGGTTGCCAAACATAGTGAAACAGAAATTTCCAATAAAGAGGAGTTTAACCTAATTAATCACATTGAATTCCCAAATTCTACAGAGTGTATCCACTTATTCCAGGTCATAGCTGCTTGGTTCTTGCCCCTACTTTAATTTTAGATCTTCATTTAGTTTCTGACATACAGCTTGTGTTTGCTAGAGTGTGGAAGAAAAGCAATTGCAAAATTCCCATTGGTTTTGGTTGGCTCAGGATATCAGCTCATCACATAATTATTTTCAAGTAGCATGTACGCATAGTGTGTATTGATCTACCAGCAAAAGCTGGTGTTTCCCTCAATGCCCACTGCTTGTTTTTAAATTCCATATGTTATCTTTCTGTTTTTTTAGTAGCAAATTTATACCTGGTGTTTAAAAAGCGTGGTAAATTCTGTGTTCTTAGAACCAGAAGAGTTGACTATAATATGAATGGACAGGAAGTACATGGAAAAGGAGGCTATGTCAAGTACGTAGGTCCCACATTTGATAGGGTCTTCTGTTCTGTGTTTTTAATCCAGATTTCTCTAATTCATTCTTTAGTGTGTAGGAAGTGTGTATGCTAATTCAATGTCCTCAAAAATCCACCTAGGGGAAACTACTGCCTGAAGGTTCATAGTACATTTTTTAATGGTTATATACTAAGTATGCTTTGGGATCTACCCATCAGAATTGTTTAGGTTGGAAGATACCTTTAAGATCATAGAGTCCAACCCTTAACCTAACACTGCTAAACCATGTCCCTAAGCACCACATCTACATGTCTTGTAAATACCTCCAGGGGTGGTGACTCAACCACTTCCCTGGGCAGCCTGTTCCAGTGCCTGATAACCCCTTCGGTGAAGAAATGTTTCCTACTAACCAATCTAAACCTCCCCTGGTGCAACTTGAGGCAATTTCCTCTTTTTCCTATTGCCTCTTACTTGGGAGAAGAGTCTGACCCCCACCTCTCTACAGCCTCCTTTCAGGTAGTTGCAGAGAGCAATAAGGTCTCCCCTCAGCCTCCTTTTCTCCAGGCTAAACAACCCCAGTTCCCTCAGCTGCTCCTCATAGGACTTGTGTTCCCTAGACCCTTCACCAGCTTTGTTGCCCTTCTTTGGACTCATGCCTGTAGTCAAATGAACCTCAACTGAGGCTTATGTCAGTAGCCTAAAACTCAGTATCTTTGAAGATCAACCAACACTAAGTAAAGATCAGCCTGTAAGAACTTTGTTTCTTAGGTTGTTCCTGGATAAAGTCAACACTAATTGTCCTAATTTGAGGAACTGTACAGGAAGTATTTAGTCCTGAAAAACAGCAGGTAGAAATTTCTATCTCCTGATCATTCTGCTGTTGACTAGGAAGCTTTCCTTGCTTGGAGAACGTAGTCTTTAAGCAGGTATTTACAGTGACATTTTTATTTGCAGAAAGGTTATAAACTTCATAAACTTGAAAAATTTATTTTTTAGTACTTTTTTCGTTTTAAGGCTGAAGCAGCCTAGCAGACCAGAAGGCTATGAAAAAAAAGGTGCTTATGAAATAGTTTAGTTTATTTCAATTTATATCTCTTACAGAGAAAATTTCTTATGAAGAACAGATGTTAGGGCAGAATAAAGGCTTGCTTGTCACACAGCTAGCTGACCCACAGCCATTTTTGTGCTATATTGTACCAACATGTATTTCCTTCTGTCACACATGTAATACCCTTTTGTTAGGGATGCACCTGGTAGCAAAACAAGGCTTAAGAAAAGCTTATGATATGCACAGACTTTGCTGCTGTTCCTCTAGTCAATGAGTACAGAACATCCTAATAACATTTCATATGTGTCAATGAAATTATTTTTTGTCCTGAGTCAAGTCTGGACTGACTCTTTCTGCTATTCACCTTACAAAAACTTTTCGCCATTTCTGTTCTCCTAGTTCTAGCCTTGGATGGTCTTTCATTCTTTGTAGAAACAATATACTTTTGAAAATCTGCAGCCACTGCCTTACTGGGATTCAGCCTGCTGTACCTTGTTGGCCCTGCACTCAGATGAAGCAGCAGAATAATGTTAGTACTGTAAGGACCCATTTGTCAGAGAACTTTCTGGCAGTTTCATGTCCCTGGTCTTGGGCTTTCTGTGGCTCATCACAAAACCAAACAATCCCTCTGCCCTCAAAAATTCTGTAATCAACACCTGGCTACAATCCCTAACACAGGTGCTAATTGGAAGCATAACTGAAAAGGTCAGTCTATTTTAAGAGAAGAATAGAATGTAAGATTAAAGGCAAAAATTAGGCTTGGGAGTGCAGGAGGGGCTAGAAGAATGAGTAGAAAAGCTGCTGCAGTAATTTAACATTCTTCTCAAAGTTCCTCTGGGCTGCAAATTCACTTTTGACCTTAGTTTGTACAGCTAGGGGACTAATTTAGTACAGTTTTTCTTACCACATTAACTAGCTGCTGTGTATAGCACTGAGAATTTAACGGGAAAGTAAACCTGTTCTTTTCTTACTGGGATTTTGGGCATATGGCAGTAGTTCTTTTTCCTTCCTCTTCTGACAAATTGGGAGTGACTTTGATTTTTTGGAGACATTTTTGATGATGTGCCTTTGATGTTCTGTAAAACCACTGACTTAAAAATTAATATAGCCCCAAGCAGTCATAAACTATGTTTCCTCCTATGCAACATAGCAACAAAACTGTTTATCCTGTTTTACTGTATAATCATTATGGTTTTGTACTCATGTTCATTTTGGCTCTGATGTTTCTTCTTCGATGCCTAGCGGAAAGTTTATTCAATGCTTCTGTCCTTGTGCTTGCCTTAGAAAATGCTGGGGAATTTTAGAAGCAATTTTTGAATCAAGGAGCTGGCTTCAAGTTATAGGAAACAAAGCGTTAGACTGCTTTTATGTTTTAAAATGTGGTCAGCAACTTGGGGATTTTCTGTTTAAAACCAAAACCCAGAAATTGATATTGTTTTTCTTGTTTCATTGATTTTAGTTTGATCTATTGCATCTGAGAACAATATCGGTTATACCAGCTTTTGGAGGGCTTTCATCCATTGCTTCCTGAAAATACCCCTAGTAACTCCTCATGTTTAGTCCTCTTGTGCTCTGAAGGACATTAAAAAGCTAAGCTTTGTTTTGCAGCCTGTGGTAGCATCATGAAAGGTGATGACAGAAGCAAGAAGCTCCAGCTGCTAATAATACCAGCATCTTGAAAATGTTTTTAAAAAAAAAGTCCACTGAATGTATTGAAATAAAAGGCTAAAGGCTTTGCAGGTAGATGATCACATTGAAGCTTATGAAAAAGCCATATACAATGCCTTGTTAATGAGAAACTGATTTTTCACTTTCAAATTCATTGCACTCACTTGGAAGACAGCACAATGCTTATAGATCAAAATATGTATATGACTGAAGGAAAGGCTATCAGAAACTTGTTTGGTGGACTTTCAGGCTTCATTCTGTGTATGACCAGTGGCCACCAATCAAATGAATGGCTGTGGAATGCTTAGACTCATTTCAGACTTAAAGAGAATCCTTGACCTCATGAATAGAAGAACCCTCATTAACCAAAGCCAAGTTTTTAGTTGTTTTCTTTGACAACTTCCCCTCTCCCCGAGGGGAAATCCGGAGATGTGAAATGAATGTGTGGATCCATATTCCAGCACTCCATCAATAGCAGACCGAACTTGGCAGGTATAGCCTAGGGACAAAAGAGAAGCTCTTATAAAGGCTAAGTAGCACAGCCTGAAACACTCAGGAGATAACCTGAAAAAGCATTTAGAAATAAACAGGGAGGAAAAAAGCAGTATAGTTACCATTTTATAGATGGGGAAAAATCCAGGTTTTTTTTGGGGGGGGGGGGAGGGGGAGGTCCCAGTAAATTAACACTGCAATTTAGTTTCAAATATGGATTGAAACTGAAATATGGAAGTATTAACCAAACTTTATGTAAAGCCATAAAGGTTAATATCTTCAGCAAAACTGGTTGTTGGGTGGATTTGTTGATTTCTGGCTGTTGGTAACTTACGCTTTTAAAAGATGCTTGTCCCTTTAGAATCCCATTCTTTGATATTATTGGCCAAGTTTTCTCTCCCGTTTTAGGCTCTGAGACTCCAGGGAGAATCAGATTTCCATCTTATGGGGAGACTGTAGCTGTGGTTATAGCCTCGGTTGTTTTCTCTAGGGATGCTGTGTTTCACTGCAGAGTGAGATGAGGCAGAGCCAGTAGAGCAGAGATACACATTGAAGTCTGCCATGGGGAAGATGAGAAACCCCACCACTGGCATGTGGATGCACAACAGATCATACGTAGCTCTTTTGTATTCTCCTGAGGGTTTTGAAGAACTTTCTTTCCCCCTTTGGCTTCTATGACAAGAACCAAGAGTACACATGAAGGTTTTGTACTTATGTCATGATTAGCTCCATATACACAGAGTACCCTGAAAATACAACCACTGAGAGATGAAGGACAAACTAGAGCAATAGAGAAGGTTTTAATCAGGCATTCTAGAGTAAATACCTGAAGAGAAGTATGCCTGTATGAATTTTCATAAGGGAATCAATATGACTGTCCATATTTTGGCACAAGCCATTTGGTTTGTAGTGCTACTGCAGCTGTTAACTTTCCTGATGCATGAGGATGTGCTGCCTCTGATGGCTGAATGCAGCTGGATCTGTTCACTGAATTTAGTACTCCTATTTTTTTACATGTACAACCCTAGAGGATGAATTCTTTAATCTATTTCAGTAATACACATAAGTATGAATTTCTTATGCAAAATTATGCAAAGTCTAGCATACTAGTTTGCTAAAGTACCTTAATTCTACCTGTGAGATGCTATCTCTGGGAGATGTGGCATAATTTTCATAGTGACCATTCCCAAGCTAGAAAGTTACATAGTAGTGTAACCACACTAAGACAGCTTTGCCAGTGTGCATATTTATATTTGGACTGCACTGGTGTTTGCTACATGTTCTCAGAGTGACTTAAATCAGTTTTTCATGGAAAGTCATGAGGTTATTCCTTGGACAGAGTGAAGTGGGAAGTTCAATCTCCACTTGTGGATGAAGCGTAAAGATGAGTCTTCTGGCAAAAATCAGGTCAGAATCATGGAAATAGAGGCACAGCAGGGACCTGAAGAGACGTCCTACTGTAGCTTATACCCTTGTACTGCTGGAAACTTGATTACATGTATCCCATCACTAACATGGGATAATTGTATACAGCTGCATGAATAGTTATACAGCTGTGCCTAGATGGTACTAAGCGTTCCTGTTCTGACTGGTAGGGTTTCAAAGCAACATTGCATGAGAGTGAACGACTATCCAAGGTACTGAGGAGAAAACAGGTTGTAACTGCTAGTAATTCCAAGGGGAAAATGCACATTCAAGTTTGTACTAATCACTTGTTTTTTCTTCCCCCTACCAGAGACAAGGAACCGGAGCTACAAATGGAAAAGACAAGACATCTGGTGAGAATGGTAAGGGTAGAGTCTTTTCCTTGATGGAGAATATTGAGTCAAATTGAGCCAAAATACTCTTTACTGTAATAATAGATGTCAGGCAACAGTGGCCTTGGTTTCATATCTTATCTTTTGAATGTGTTTTAAAAACTGGAAGGGCTTCAGTGAGATAGTTTCCTTTATATTAGCCTGTTCAAATTATCTACTAAAGTAGAGACCTGATTCTGAGCTCATACTATGGTAAACCAAAGGAGTCTGTAGAAGTCAGTGCAGACGCAAATGAGGCTAGAGCAAGACTAGCTTAAATATTATGACCAGCTGCTATGTGAATGGGGAAGGTGAACAAAAGTAACTAATTACAAAGGACTTGCTCATAAACTTAGTTTCTGTGGTTTGATCCCACCTAATTTTAGGCCCATAACTAAAATATTGAAGTTAGAATTCACTTGCATGGAGCTCATTTGAGTGTTGCTAGAGATAGGCTATGGATGGAGCTGCTCACATGGCAGGACCATGTGGCAAATAGGCTCCTAACTTTGGCACTCTACATAGGTGGGGGAATCTGGACTCATACTCCACTGCTCTAAGGGATGAGTCATTGGTTTTTTGGACTCTAACAAAGGGCCCTGCAGGAACCAACTTCTGCCCCTTAAGTGGCACAAACAATTCTAATTGGAAAATGATGATTTTTTCTTTCCAAAGAAAGAAAGTCAAACTGAATTTTCAGCGAAAACAGCAATTATTTTTTAGCTGAAATCTCATTTTATTTCCTACAGGAAGCAGAAATGCTTTACACACAAATGTGTGTAAATCACTTGATTGAAATCCAGTTATCAGAAACATTTTTCAAAGGAAAACATTTTGATCAGCTTTAATTATATACCCAGCTGAATATGAGGCAGCATCAGTTTGCAGACATTCATGAATAGGACAAGGATTAAACTATATAAATATGCTGTCTGCTTCTGTTTGATCATCCAGTTCTAATTAAAAGACTGTGTTCTGGTAGTCCATCCCATCTACTCAAAAGCAGGAAGAATATAAGTCTCTTCTCTGAAAAGCCAAGGATTTTTCAAGATGAGGTATTTGAGCAGTTATTTTGCATATGCATTTTGGATTTTACATGTTGGTCTGAACAGAATTTTTGGGCCCTTTGAGGCAACACATCTTAAAACATTAAGAGACTTCTTTATGCTTAGTTTTCCTATTACAGAGAGGTGACTTTCCCATAAGGGCTGTTTGCATAATGTTACAGTAAATGAAATCCATAGACGATGTTCCCAATACGATAAAACACAAATTAGAGTGGAAAAAAGAAATAAATATTTTGGCTTGTTATAGTGTCTTGAATTAGTGGGAACAAATGTACCCTGACAGCAAAGCCATTTGCATTCGCAAGTTAACAGGAAAGGAAAGCAAGCAAAATTATGTCAGCCATTCGGGCAGCATAGGAAGCATGTTTCTCTTTACTGTTTGAGCACATCATGAACTGAGCTCATTTGCCTTGAATTTCTTCACAAATAAAATTGTCCCGTTGTCAAGTTTAGCTTAGATTTACTGATCCTGCAGCCTTTTTAAAAGCAAATTATTTTCTTTCTCAAAGGGAATTTTGAGTGAGAAAGGGCTGCATCATTAATTCACAAATATGTATGACTCTAGTTGTAGCATGGTTTTAGGTAAATATAAACAGGGGGATATGCAGTTAATCTTAGATAAATAGCTACCAATTATTTTTTGTAATGATATTATAACAAAAAATCTGTCACCTATGTAAAATAGATGAGCAGCAGGGGAGATGGAGTAGAGTCCTCTGATCTCCCCAATCCACATGCTTGCATGAAAATACACCGGCATCAGAATGTTCAATCTGAGATTGAATTCTGAATCAAAGAAGCAGAAATGTATAGCTCTTTGTCCTTATTAGCTCTGTGTAGTTACAACTCAAGCAGAAGTGGTTTATTCCTCTGAAAATTGGGGTGTGCTGTAATCCTACATACACAATATAAATCCTCTGGTACATGTTTTTTGGCCAAAGTCTGCAATATGTCCATGTCTTAAACTTTCATTGTGGCTGTTATCAGCTATCCCTGTAAAGCATTCAGGGAAATTAAAGCTCTGAAGATTCCTTTTTGTAGTAGTGATAGTTTTGGTAGACACTTATGAATGTGTGTTCTTGTTTGACCTTCGTTAGATAGCAACAGTATATCCTTAGTTGTATTTGGTTCTCACAACCCCAGCAGTGGTTTCTCTTAGCTAGCCTCCCTTCCAGTGGAGGACTTTTATCACACGCAAAATGCAGACTCCATCCCAATTTCTACTGACCTGGCACTGCCTCATTCTAGCAGCCTTGCTTGTTGGCTCAGGGGGATGAGCAATGGAAAAGACTGAGCTTCGGAAAAGCCAGTAGTGTGGAGCAGTGATATGCCACAGTACAAGAGTTTGATAATGGGAGAAGAAAATCCCATACACAAACTGTACTGGTTGTCACGTTGATGAATGGCCTGTTGTACCTACATGGGACCTTCATTCATCAGCAGTTATCTTCCCTCAGCTGCCTTCTTGAAAAGTCTTCCAGGCTTCTAGGTGGTAAGGTGTGAGGGACAAAGCTCCCTCTTCTCTTTTAGAGCACTGGTCATTAGCAGACAGGATTCGTCTCCAGTATATTTTGTATAATATATACCATCATATCTTCTTGGGTTTTATGCAGCAACAAGCCTGGTAGTTCTTGAAGCTGTATCCGTATTATAAATATGGAATAATCACTTGTGTTGGAGTAATTTTTACTCACACTGAGAGTTTTGCTGTTAACTTTCAATGACCTCACTGGATGCTGGCCAAGCCCTAGGTGACATTTGTCTATCTTGACCTTTTTAAACAAGTTGTAGTTTGTCCTTTTACAGGTTATGATCAAAATCGAGTGGTGATTGATGTCTTCCTAAGGAAGAGTGACTATTGCATGACAATGTGCTCTCATGGTATGTCAGTGGCTAGTCAAGTCAATGGAAGAGCTCCTGATAGCTTCGGTGGGCACTGTATAATGCTGAGTAGCTTTTCCATCCAAAACTTACTATATTGCTGTCAGGGAAGTCTATGTAATTTCATTCTGTTGTCAGAGTGAAAAGAACAAAAATATGATTGGAGTAAATTACATAAACTAGTTTTCCTGGGTGAAAACTGGTCAAAGGACTATTTTTAAAGAAACACCACCCTAATAATTAGCAGTAATACTAAGCATACAGAAGCACCTGTATAAAAACAACTTGTTGTACATACCCATGTAACTGTTGCTGCCATAACCTCATTGGGTCTTGAAGGACCTCAGTCTATCTGAAAACCAAGACATACTTATTTGTGTATGTGACTATGAACTTAACTTGTAAACTCTATTATATAATGCTGTTCTCTATGGTAGAAAATCCAAAGGGAAGACAGCAGTACTATCTCTGTGCACCCCCTACTATATGAATCTGACTTGGTCTAATAGAGTCAGTGTGGCATAAGAAGCTATAACTTCCTTTTTGCTCACCTGGTTTGATTAATCTAGCCTATCAGGTTTGCAAATGCATCCTAAATGAAAATGGGATGTTCCGACCTTACTATTCTTACTACCTTGGCAATGTCAAAGTTCCTTTGTAGGTCAGCACTTGTCACTTCTCATTTTGTTTCATGTTACCCTGCATTTTTTTCTATGTAATTTGCAAGCTGGTATCATACAATCTACTCTTTACAGCCTAGCACAACTGGCAGGGAAATAATTGCATCAGAACCAATTATTTCTATCTTCAAATTTAGAATCACTCTTTTTTCCTATTGGTAGATCTCACCCTTTCTTCTGGAAGTTCATAAGGCATGTGATTATTCATTGATATTTGTTAATAATTTTCTTGGAATATCAGATTTATCATTCAGCATTATGAATATTTATAATAACAAAATACATGTTTTCATGTGATGAATTCTATAACTTCCTGGCTCTGAGTGAAATAAAAATGAGTAGGTTTTGCATGAACTTACATGTCATGGTGGATTAGGCCTTACACAATCATGGCAAGATGGTCAGTTGTACTGAAAGTGAAGATTTTCTTTTCAGTTTGTACTCATTCTTAAGCATTTGTCTTGTCAGTGTATGATCTCTGCTTTGGGGTGGTCAGAAAACTATAACTGAATACTCTGCATTTCCTCTTCTCCATACAGTATACCATGGGGTGCCTCTACATAAGGATAAAGAAACAGAGTTAATAAAGTAAATTCTTCTTTTTACATCTGAAATGGAGTCATCTAAACTCACTTAAATCTGAACGCTTCTAGAAAACATTAACAGTAATGGTAAAGAATTGTAAAACAATCATGCATGGTAGAATAGAGAGATCTCTCTAGAAAGCTTTCCTGGTAAAGGGATATGCATCTTGCAGTATAATCAACAGTCCATTCACCCACTTCATCTATTCAAGGAATCTGGGAAATTCTGCACTCTGTGCGCACTACACTCAGGAATAAAGAATCTTGCTATGTCTGACAGAGTAAATAATCATCTTTATAGTTATTTATACAAAGGTCTTAGCTTAATAGAGCTTTAATTCCTGGCTAGAGGCCAGGATCATTATTGTAGTATGGTCTAATATAAATATCTGTTTAAGAACTCAAAATTAATTTTCCACTAATATTCTCCAATGACTATGTAAAAATGTACTGTTTTTGGGAACAGTCCTGCAAATAAACTTACTTGTGGAAAAAAGATTTTGAAAAGGGAGGGAACACATGAGGCTAATTTGGATAAATATTCAAAGGATCTCATGGAACATGGTTTGCTCTATCTGCCCAGGTCTAGAGGTCATGTTATTTAGTCACAGGGAAGGACAGTGACTGAGCTGTAGCATTGCAATGCCTTGTGCATTTTGTCTTTCCCACAAAATGTTGCTTGTGTGGCAAAAGATGAAATAGGTGTTGCAAGCAACTGCTGAATCAATGTAGAAAAAAAAAGAACAAACAAAACCCCTACCCTTTCAGGGTGCTTCTGTCTGATATTTCACCCCCACAGTACTAATCAGCAGTTAGAATGGGGAGTATTATGAAACTAATAAATACTGTGTTTTCCTGTATTAGGTTGAGTGTTGGGAGGAAAGTGACCTCTTGTCTCTTTTCACTATGGTGTTCTGCTAAAATTTTCTTGTCCATTGAAAGTGGTCCTTCATGGAATATGATCTCCCAGACAGTAATGCAGTTCTCTCTTCTACTTCTTTCAATCTATGTCCAGAGCCAAATTCTGTCCTATCTCATACAACCTAGCTGGTACTAGTGCGGATTTAGGAAGTGAGATGAGAATTATTTGCTGTACCTCATCCCCATCTCTTAAAATAGGAAGTCTGTGGCTCAGCAACATTCCTAGACATATATGCAACCATCAAATAACGTAAAACCTTCACAAAGCCTAAATACAAAAGTGTTTAAACCCTCACATAGTTAATAAGTTGTATTTGGTTATGTACAGATCGCTCAGAGGAAGGTGTAAAAAATCCTGTGTGAACTCAACACCATGATCTGTAGCTGAGAGTGTTTCAGACAAAAGAGAGGAGAAAAATTCAAAGTAAACAGTTCTAGACAAATCCCATCTCAAGGCATAGCTATGCATGGGAAAAACACTGCAGGCAACCTTATCTGCTGAGTTTCATTTCAGGCACTTTCTTGGGGACAGCTACACATAAAGTTTATCCAGAACCAAACCAAGTATGTCTCGGGTCCTCTCCTGGCCTCTATCTCTTCCTTTGCCCAGACTGGTCTGTTTATCAAGGAGTCCGTTCATCTCTTCAGGCAGCCAACATGTCTCAGCTAAAGACAGATCGAGCCTTTAATAACAAGGCTCTCAGATTGTTCGCAGATCTTCCCTAGAGAGGATGCTGAAAGGAAGAAAGGGGAATTATACATGAACTTCATTTCCTCTCCTAGGTGAATTTCCATTTCTTGAGGCCAGGGATAAGTATAAGTCCTCTCCAGAGGAATACTCTGTGCTTATTTATTTGGGGCAATGATGACAATGAAGGATTGTTCACAAAATTTTTCGTATCAACAACTTTTGATGTTTATCTAGCAACGAAAACTTTCAAAGCAACAATTTTTGTGTGTTTGAGATAAAGTAGACACCTTCTGTACTGAAACTTCACCTACCCCCACACATGTCTGTACACGTGCAGTGGCCATCTGGTTTCAAGGAGAGGATCCTCTGGTGGAGTTAAGTAATGAATATACCTAATTTAAACTTTAAGACTTGTAAGAGAGCAGATACTGTTCTTATTCTTCTGTTATCTGACAAGTCAGGTTTGATACTGTGCTTTACTGCTGCATTTCATCTGGTAATGAGAAGCTTTCATTTCTAAATGTTTAGGTAGAAGCGTCTTAAAAAAAAGCGTTGTATTAAAAGTTTCATCAATTAGCGGAGCCAGCAGTGCTCATAGTCTGGCAAATGTCCTGTCTTTGGAATTCCCTGCAAGTTTTCATTTTGTGTATCATTTATAACTACTCTCATGACTACCAAATAAGTCCATCTACTGACACAAAGAATATAGCATATGCACATGGAGGTTGTCTGTGTGTATGTTGATATATAATGCTAATTATGCAGCTTTTTCTTGCATGTTGTTTTGGTTTTTTTCCTCCCTGGGACTGCACTGGAGAGGAAAAGAATTGTTTCCTATCTGATGAAAGAGTACCAGGAGAGCAAATTAAATGCAGAAGTCCCATAGGGAAAAAACAAAGCAGAACAGCACAACCATAGAAGAATGATTTCAGCTTTTTAAACTCACTTTTTAAGGACTTGAAAATATGAAATTATTTCAAAATATATTTCTCCTTTTTTTTTTTCCTTAGAGGAAAAGGTCCCAGCTAGCTGGCACCTTTGAGATGGAAAAAGCCTCACACTTAAGACTCCTGCTACAAATGAATCTGTCTAGGTACTTATATGGTCCTCACCACCATAGTAATTGAGTGGCTTCCAAGTATTTAAAAATAGAGATAACAATAACAATTTTTGCCCCAGGCCATCTCTTTCTTTCCAGCTTGCTATGAGAATAACTTGATTAATTTATGGGATATTTGTTTTGCACACAGTGCCTGTATACAACTTGGGAAACTTGTGTGCCTGCTTACATGTGATGCTCTCAGACTGAGTGCGTCCAAAAATTCAGCTGCATTTCTAAAAATGTGAGAAATGAACACATGTATGTAAGTATATATACTTACATATGGTCACTCATACAGTCTGCTCCTTTGCAGGAGGTAGAAATTAGTAGAGCTGCAGCATTCCTGCAGTATTGAGATGAAAAGCAGCCTAAGGAAATCATCATGAATTATTCTCACTTGTAACTTAGTTTCAGTAGTTAATAGAGGATCACAGCCCTGTTGTGTTAGATGGTGCGCACCCCCCCACCCCACAAAAAAAAAGCTTACTGTGTTGTCAGGCAAACCAGTTTCAGTGAGAACATGGAGGAGCAGTGAAATTGCCTGAAAGAATGGAGTTGGTAAAACTAAAGGTAGAAAGAGCACCATTTAAGTCTAAGACACAAGCCTCTTCAGGATACCCATGAGGATCTTGACATGCTCCTTTGTCCTTGTTTTTTTGATATTTGCATTCACTGTGGGCTGTTACACTCTGGGTTTGGCCTTCTGACTACTAGTTTCTGCCCTTAGCTGACAGCCACTACTTCCCTGTTTGGTAGGATTTTTTCTCAGTTTTTGTCCTTTCAACAACGACAATGTGACTTGGATCTGGCTTCCTGCAGCATTGGGATCCTGGCACTTAGGAGGTGCCTAATTCAGTGGGTGTTTGAGCACCTGAAAGGTGGTAGGAGCCCTAATCCTCTCTGAGAAGCTGGTCTGTAAAGATCAGGCTAGGTCATTAGGAAAAAAAGTCAGTTGTAAATTAAGGGGAAAAAAAAAAATAAAGCTTTGGTGACGCTAGTGGCTTTTGCCTCTTAGATGGCTCATAAATATGCTGGAGTTCCTGTCAAGTGTTAATGAGGAAAGGCAGAACTGAAATTATGCCTTTGACAAGTGCCATATTTCTTTTGGAAATCAGTCTGTAATTATCAGTGTGCTGCCTGACTATGCATCAGGGAAAACGAGACTTCTTTCCATGACTGGCACGTAGCTGACATGCACTGGCTTGGTTCCACAAATGTGCACTCATTTAAAACCGTGCCATCATCAATACTCTGAGAAGAGGAACATTTAGTTCTGCTTTCCTGCTGGTAGGAACCCAAATGAAGGACCCAGGTCAAGCCAGTCCCTAGATAACCTAGTCCCTAGGAAAACCAATGTTACCTCTGAAATGAGTCTATCCCTACATCATCAAGGATGGCTTGGGGCTGTATCCAGACTAGAGTCAATGGCATATGTAAGTTAGCATATTTACGCTGGAAGTCCCTGGAGCTGGACTGACTTGCACAAGTTGCAGATCTATCTCTACCTGTTCCCAGAGTCTAACAACAGATGATTAAAAAGCTACAAGAGGTGGATGTAGCTCAGTAGCATGTGTTTTAATTTAGTGGAAGTGAAAAATGAAAGAGGAACACAATCAATGCACAACAGTGGTTACCAGGATTTACTGTTGCAGAAACATCACTTTTCTTTTTGACTGTACACGCTATCTGCCTTACTTCATATGACAGGCTTTTGTTTTGCTCTGTTATTTGTCTTTTCCAGAAGACTTGGTTTTGTAAATTAAATGAAAATGCTTTTCCACTTAGAGTTCCTTGTCTGTTAGTAATTTGGTAAATGATTAATCATTTTTTTCTGAAGGTTTTTAAGATTTTAATTTATAGCACACAGCTGTCTTAATGCACTTAGCGCTATGATCCAAAATTAGCTTGTAATTTGGTGTTATCAGGCTCCCTTGTGTAAGCAGGCACAAGAATTTAGAACAGCAGGAGTGTTACAGACGTGATTAAAACTTGGTCCTTAGCTGAACTAGTGACCAGAACAAAGAGCAGTTAAGACTGCAAAAAGGAATTAGATGCTACAACATGAACCAGCACAACACTGCACCTTCAGTCTTGGTGCTCAGAGGCTGCCTGTACAATGCAAGAGAAGGATGTCTCAAAGTGGGACTTCAGCCCACGTGTATCTTGGGTTCCTATGCTGAATAGGAGCTGTTAGCATTAATAATAGTAAACTGGCCTTCTCTATAGGTTAGGGGTGAAATTGCTCTTGCCTGGCTGTATTGGTGTGCGTGAGAGACCTAAAGCTCCACTTATTGAAAACAGAGAGAAACGTGTTCTTTTGTGACGTGATACTTACTGGAATGAACTTCTCTGAAGAGCCTGGTGATTGTAGATCCTAATGTGGTTTAGGTATGATAGCTTCTGATTTGCTCAGCTCTATCAAGGCTGAGGAATTTGTGGGTAATACTAAAATAAAAGTCATACAGAGCCTGTATATCTCTGGAGTTAAGAAAGGTTTTTCAGAACATTGGGTTTGGACCTGGGCATTTAACTTCTCCTTAATCCAATCTCAAGCAACTCCATCCTTATTTAGATCTGGCTGATCCTTGCTGCCTTGTGTCAGCTCTTCCAGCCTTTTTTTCTATGGAAATGTGGATGTGAAAACACCCAAATATTTCCTGGCTTGAGGTCTTTGTTAGCTAGGACACTGGATCTAATGAAAGCATTTCCTTTGGTCAAGCACACTTGGTACTGGTTCATTTTTTTCCCCTGACCACAGTGGGTTACAAATAGGAAGGACTGAGAAAAATACATAACTTCCAAGGAGGAATTCCCAAGAAAAGAAGAAACTTGGATACAGCAGATATGGAAAAGGCATTTCAAGAGTTACAGTGGAAAATAGGGCAGGGTGCTCTGGCAGCTCCTGGGACATATTGTGGGTAGTCCAGAGACTGGAACTCAGCTCTCAGCACTTCTCTAGGGTCCCACAGTAACATTATTTAATCATGGTTGATGAATGAGTACTCTAACTGTATTTTGAGTATCTCATCTTTCATTCTAATTCATACCTAAACCCTCTGAGACTTCTGGTTGACTGTAGGTGGGGAAAGCATTAATTATTTGTTAGGTTTTAGTGAAACACTGGTACTCCACAGTGACCAATTTACTAACTCCTCTAAAAGCTGCCAATAAAAAAATGGACATGTACAAGTGTATTCATTAGCACAAACTAATTAAAATCCAGGCTAATAGCCAGAAAAACAATACATTATTGTAGGATTTTGGAATTCATTGTGTCTGTACTAATCCAACAGTAACTATCCTGGCTCTGCAGTTTCTAAGTTACAGATCTCATACCGATAGCCAGACAGCTAAGAGTTAGCCTTCTGGATTGCTAATGGCCTTTTTACTTTAAGTAATTTCTACTTTCATAGGTTCTCCAGAAGTACTCCTTTCTGAGAATATGTTGCAACAACTTTCGCTTTCAAAAACAATGTGTAGGACAGAGTCCCTCACCTGAACATCTTTAGTTTTATTGCACAGTGGTGGTGCATTAACTTCCAATGCATTGTGACACTGGTATTCTGTGGTTTGAAGCTTAGATTAGCCTTGATCAGTCCTTTCCTTTACTTTTGCAGGTTTTTTAAGGGCTTGTTCTGTTCATTCTGCCTGCTTTTATATAGGCACTGTTTTCTCCAGCTTTAGCCTGAGGAAGAGAAGACTGAGAGGGGACCTCATCAATGCTTATAAATATCTCAAGGGTGGGTGTCAAGAGGATGGGGCCAGACTTTTCAGTGGTGCCCAGCAACAGGACAAGGGGGAACGGGCACAAACTGGAACACAGGAAGTTCTGTCTAAATATGTGGAAAAACTTCTTTACTGTGAGGGTGACAGAGCCCTGGCACAGGCTGCCCAGGGAGGGTGTGGAGTCTCCTTCTCTGGAGATATTCAAACCCCGCCTGGACGCAGTCCTGTGCAGCCTGCTCTGGGTGACCCTGCTCTGGCAGGGGGGTTGGACTAGGTGATCTCCAGAGGTCCCTTCCAACCCCTACCATTCTGTGTGATTCTGTGAAACAATGCTGCACTGTTGTACATAAATGATTTTTACTAATTTTCTATTTCAGTGTTCATAAAATAATTTAATTCTCATCAAAATTGGTAGCACCTTAAGAATTTGGGGCTGAGGTCCCTATAGACACTGCAGACAGTTTCTGTCCCAAGTTTCTGACAGGAAGCAAGAACTAGCTATGGAGAAAATTCTGGTCCGAGTTCGCTGGTTTGTGGCAAATGTGGTACAGCTAAACAGAAGGGTAGGAGGGGAGAGATTAATAAAGCTTGAAGATATGTTTATTCTTCTGGCCTTAGACTGATTTCAGAGTTGAATGTAGGTTATCAGATGTGGTACCTTTGAGAAAAGATGTGGATGCACATGTGCTACCGGACCTCCAGTTATGTTTGGGCCCCATCTTGGGGTATGACGGGAGTGCATATACCCCCATCCTGGCTTATACAGATGTCTCTTCATACAGCACAGATGAGAATCAGATACCTCCCTTTTTTTCACCTCCAATAACCAGGGGCCAGAACCCACATAGGGAAGGATGTCTAGACAGAGCTGAGGCAGCTGGATTCAAGGCTGTTTGGCATCCTGAAGCAGCTGCCTCTTGGTCTAGCAGCCAGCAGACTAATTACTAGCAGACAGTGCAAAGCACAGGTGTATTATGATTTCATCTAATGTTTTTGTTCATAAAGCAGACAGCTGTATTTTTCACTAGCAAAAAATTCTTGGTGACCTTTACAATGAATCTATTCATAACTAAACTCTGTATTTCTTGTGAGGTCTGCCTCTGGAAGGCAAAGACATGTTGTGCTGCCTAGGAGAAGCTGGAAAAAAGCATTCCTGGCTTCTTTTAGCCGAGAAGATAAGAAGACAAATGGAAGACTTGTAGTTCTGGACCTTTTTATCAATGGATGATAGATGCTGTCAGCAGAAGGCACAGACACAGGCTTTGTTAATCAGTCATGAGTCATCATTCTATCCCATCAGCACCACTTTGTCTCGTCTCAGACAAACTTAAGCTTTTGGCTTAAGTTCCTTTCTCTGTCAAATTCAAGAGAAAGAAATAGATCTGCTAGACTCCAGTGGAAAGAAATCTGGACATTAAGGATCCATAAACAATACTGTATATGCGTAGCATACTGGCAGACAGGCCTGTGCCATACGCCCAGTGGGACCAGGTGCAAGACTTGGAGCTGTTCTGCCCATGTCTAGGAGATTTGATGGACCTAGTCTGCACTGACTGATGGACCTCTTTGAAACTGTGGCCCAATGCCAGAGAAAAGTGTCACAACTGTTGTTTACGTATTTATGGTTTTTAAATGAGGGACCACATAAATAAAAAGCAAGAGACTGAGTCATAAGATGGAATCCTCTGGAGGTCTCTCAGCTTAAAAACCATTCCATTATGGAAAAACATCAAAAAGAAACTAATTTTTTGCTATTCCCTCCATTCCTCCCATGCCACAGGCAGACCTTGAGAACAACGCAATCTAGAGGCTGTTCTCAGATGATGCAGAATTAGAGTAGATTTTTGGTCTTTATTCATCATCTTAAGAAGATTACTGCTGCTAACATTAGCCTTTTCCCTATTACACGGTGTACTGGCTGTGGTCCAGAGTGAGTTAGAATTAGAATACTTATTTTCTTCCTTTCATTAGTTCTTTTTCTTCTGGCAGTAGAAGATGCTGAACACAAAAATCAGTGAAGAAAGCTGCAACAAGGGATACTAGTGCTTCCTTGTAGTTTCTCCCCCATATATCTGTTTGTGTGAGCTTGTAACTCCCGCTCCATTTGGTTCTAAGTTTCACATTTTAATGAACCTAAATGTAAGCGTATCCATAACTGCCATTATTTTTGGAGTGGATACTGTGCAAGATCACTAAGAAGTTATTGTTTTCCTCTCCAAAGTATAAATAGATCCAAATTTACTTGAAACTTGGCATGGAAGGGTTTTATAACTATCATAAATCTGACCCTAGTTTCAAGCTTTGCACAACTCTTAGGACATCACAGTAATTTTCTATGGCTGTAAGTAGTTTTCTCCAGGATTATGTAGTACCACGAGGCATATTTAGGGGCAGATCTCTTGGTTGAACTTCCAGAATAGAAACTAGCATCTAATTAACCTGAGCTGAGATAGAGAGCAGCTGCTTCTATTCTGCTGTGGTTTTTGTGAGGTTTCTGGCCTAGCAGCAAGAGGCTGAGTACAGCTTCCACTTTTGTTCATCGCGGCTTAACATTTCAGTGTAATTGCTGAGATACTGAGTGATCCAGCCTAGAGCTGCCAGCCTCCTCTTCCAGTGTCAGGGATACCTTTTGTTGTTGTAAGCGATGCTGTCTGGATGTGACAAAACAGTTGATAAGCTTGACCAAGTATGCCAGAAAACAAAACAAAAGCAATGTAGACTTTCAGTTCAGGCAGTTCAAAAAAAAGGTGTTCTGCCGCATCCCCCCCACCCTGTGGCTTGTTTCAGGAGAAAGTCCAATTGATTTAGTTTAAAAAAAAAAAAAAAAAATTTTGGTTATTTCTAGTCAGAAGAGGTTGCACAGATTGAGGTAAGGAGCAGAAAACAGAGAGTCAGATCCTCATTTGGTACGGATTGCCATAGCTATTCTGGCAGTGATTTCTGCTGTTTTATGAAAGACACAAGAGGCATTCACTATACTGAAGCTTTTAACCAGTCATTGTCTTGTATAAGTAGACAGTTTTCTGCCAGTGAGACCTTTTATTCTCACAGGCAATAAGTGAGTGTGCCTATGAGAGTGGGATGAAGCGTGTGATGCAGTGGGATACTCTGGGGTGATTCCAAGCTACTGGTCCTCCCTGCCAGGCAGGCCAGGCTGCTGTGATGGGTCAAGTTAGTTATTTCTTACTTTCTTCCCATCTTCATGAAAACTGAAGTTTTCCTTTCATGTTTTCTACGAGCAGTGTCTTCTCTGGCTTGCTTTCTTACTGTCTGCCTCATGCTGTGTTTCTGTCTCACTCCTCATTCTTTCTCCTCCCCCAGAGAATTTCATGTCTCTTCAGCACAGCTAGGTCAAGTGCTACTTCCCCCTCTACCTACCTTATTTTCCCTCTTCTTGTTTTCCCAGGCAAAGTTCTAGTCTGAGTCTTTAGTAAAGTATACACATTCACCAAAAGAAGGTTACTGACTAATGCTCTTATTTGGAATCATGGTTGACTCTCACGCAAAGCCTCTCATTTCTCTCCAGTCTCACAAAACATTTACTGTTTCCCAGACTAGATTTAAGCAAGGGCCAGGTGAATAGGCAGCAAAGAAACAGCTGGAAGAAGAGCACCAGATTTAAGAAAGTGACAAAGCAGTCTTTAAAACAGCAGGATTGGAAGCGAGAAGGCTTTTAATTGTTCTCTCTGTCTGCCTTATTGGGAAGGAAGGAGTAAATATTGGGTTTCCTGAGTAAAAGAGAAGAAAAAAATATTTAATTGGTTCTGTTTACATTCGGGTCTAAAATTTGAGCAGTGAGGAAAATGAGGTGGGTTTTAGTGCAACAGGGACTTGTTCTGGGGTGCGCTATGTACTGTGCATTCTGCATATGCTAACACTTGCAGTGTCAGTTAGGGATTTAAGTCCTAACTTAAATCCATCATTGCACTAACCCAGCTTGTGTTTTTGGATACAAAGGAAATGCATGAAATTTCCAGTCCTTCTTTTAGATGCTAACCTTATAAGCTCATGGGGCTTGTAATCCTCAGAAATAGGGGGAGGACAAATGAATCTATATAGATTAGAAAACATGGGCTGGAGTAATGATCTGAGGTTGGTCAACCATGTGTGTCAGCTAAGATGCTGTTTCTGATCAGCTTTATTGACAATCTGACATGTCTGTAAATCCAAACAGAACTTAAAAAGTGCCTGTCAAAGCTTAAATTCACACAGGGGAAAATGTTTTCTACAGAAGTTTTAAATGAGTAGCAGAGTTAAGTGCTAGAGAAATCTTCCGACATAGAATGTATAAGGAAGAGCTTTGATTAATTTTTGTCTTCCATGTAATCATTTTAAGTGACTCAACTATTTACTATTTTTTTTCTGAGGTTAAAACTTGAAGAAATCATTGGCAACTCTCAAAGCACCAGCACAGGAATATTCACACTCTTTTTGACTCCTTTTAAAGATTCTCCAGCTATCCATAACTTTCATTTAGTTTACATTCTTTTACTCATATACGCTTATTTTGTTTATTACAATCTGAACCGATGGCAAGGCCAATTAAAAGAGCTGCTGAACTCTGCTGGTTAAAAGCTCCCTTTTCAGTTGTACACAGCCTTGCCAAAATCCAATTGCTTAGTCTGAAATTTGTCATGTTGATTGCTTGCCTCAAGTAGAATTACTTTGGAAGAGTTCAGCAAAGTCATTCCAGTTGTTTCCAAAAATGAGGCTTGAATAAAATGCTAGCATGTCTAGCAATTAAAAACAATTTCTGGTGGCCTTTTTTTTTGACTGTTTTGAGCCTTTTTCATTTTGAACAGAGATGTAAGATTTGCCATCTGGGATGTGACTTTTCTATCCTCAAAATTGGCCAAGTTATAAATACTTAGACAAGTCTTACGTTTGCATGTGTTCAGTGAAGCAGTTAATTTTTTTTTTTAATGAAAACTCAACATCACTGAGCCAAACAGTAAGCACTAAAAAAACTAAACCAACACTGTCTTTGCAAGGCTTAAGGAAATTATAATTTTCCTTAGTTGCTGCTACATGCTTCTGTAAGCTACGCTTTGGCCAGGAACTGAAACTAAGAGCATGTCGGTGCCCCTTCTGTGTTCCCAAGACACCACAGTTGCTTAGGGGCAAGTGTACCTCCTTCCTTGGAACCAGATGGTCACAGAAGCTGGAGCAGGGAGGTCAAAGGATGGAAACTAGAACCCCTGAGTATTAGGGAGGGTTTGATCCTTTTGAATGGAAACTGGGACTGGGAGGGAGGAATATGAATTGGGGTGCAAGAAACGGAGTGGGGCAGGAGCCAGCTAGTATGGGAAGGGGCTAGGGTGGAGTTCTGAGGTTAGGGGATGCCCTGGTACAGTTTTGGGGACTAGGACTAGCCAAATAAAGAAACAGCATTGTTGAGGTCTACTGGGAACCATGATGAGGATCTAGGCTGGGGAAGAGATGGTGCTAACCCTGAGTTTATACAGATGAGGTGGAACAGAAATAGCCACCACATCTGAAAGCATCAATGAGTGATGAAGTCCCCGAGCCTGCAGCCCATACTTTCCTGTAAGCCATATGAAACCCACCAGCAAAATATGCAACTCATCCTGTTTCCTGCTGATTCAAGTAGAGGACAACAGCCTACTACCACTATCAGTTACTTCATTAAAACAAGAGGTCTGTGTGGTGGATCTAACAGTTCCAAGCAGTCGTGCTGAGGAACCGTGTGGGTGTCCATATGTTGTAGCAAAATATAATTTTTTTCTTTAAATCTAGGAAACACAACGTGCTCCTAAGACTATGAAAGTTGCAAAGTAAAGAATTTGAAACAGGATTTTCTGGAAATAAAGTTTTCTATGCAAAATTAACTGAATTAATTGTGTGATGGTATCACTGTAGTTTGTCGTTTACTAATTTTTCATGCTCAACTTTGCAACCTTAATATTCTCTTGAGATAGCCTTATGTGTGCAATAAACATACAACTGAAGCAGGAGGAAAACCTTGATTCCCTGGCCTCAGTTAGATTTTCATGTCAATTAGACTATCTGGCACTGGGTTTAATAACTCTCTAATTGCAATTGCAGCACTTGCTAAATCAATGCCCACCCTTCCTGATAAAATTGTTTTTAAATAGCAGTTGTTAAAAGGCACCAGGTGAAAACTTCGTGAGGTGAAAACAAAGATAGAATGAATAGGAGCCCTTCTTTTCTTTCAGATGACCTCACATCAATAAAGCTTGGTTTTTATTTTGTTTTAAAATGTTCTTGCATTTTTTGTATTTAAAATATTTTATATTGAAAAGCAAACAACTCCAACATGTTCTGAGTTTCAGGGAGACCTTGTGAATCTGCAAGGATACAAAACATTTACCGTAAATTTATAGCAAAGAATTTCTTTTTGAACCTTGCTGAGGTTTACTGTGCTAGCACTTCCTAATTCATTGCCTGGAAGTTGTATGGGGTGTTTTTTGTAGTTGTGCTTGAGATAAAGGATCAATGCCCACTCCTGATTTTTTAATTAAAAAAACAAAACAAACAAAAAAAACAACTGACAAATGAACATGTGTAGTGACCACCTGCCAAAATCCATGCACAGCTTAATGCCATTTCTCTCTGTTTCACTGTCACTGTAAGTTTTTTCAGCACAAGCCAGAGACCTATGGGGGCACAAAGCCAGTCACAGACATACAGGAGAACATGTTGCATACGGATCACCGTTGCGCTCTCACTCTCCTATTCCTCCATCTTGAGGCTGTATGTATTATAAAGGTGAATGGGGCTGCACTAAGGGTACTTTAGCAGGGGCGGTCGTGTGTGAACCCTGTTAGGTGGCATTGCCAAGCAAAAGGAGGTGCTGCTGGACCAAGATGGGAGGGAGAAGGAGGAGGCAGGGAATGCTCCAGGTGATAAAAGTCATTTGTTACAGCTCTGAGGGCTGGAAGGTAGCTTGGGTGGTGGGCTAGTGTGATACTTCATAGCCACCACTTTCATTGGCAGCTCAGAAATGCACTGCGCTTCAAGCATGTGCAACCTTTCTTTGTGTCCTCGGTGTACTGTGTGGGTTTGTTAAGTGCACCATCTGTCAGGATAATGAGACCATTTTCACTTCCCTGCTCCATAACCTCCTGATATAAAGAGCTAGGAATATGGACCTACCTTCTCCTTTCGCTGGAACTTTATTGGAAAACCATGCTTGCTTTTACCAACATTAAAAAAAAATAGATATGTAGGTGTGATTAATCAATACCTAGGCTATAAAAAGGTGGATGCTCCTTCTTCTTGCTGCACACCTGAGAATAAGCCCACTGCAACCCAGCCTTAATGATCTACACTTTAGCCAGATGCTTGTCAGAACATATAACTGCATTCTTACGGGAGAACAACCCTTCCATCCTTTATCTGAAATAGCATCAAGTTCAAAAGAGGATGTTGCTGAGTCAGTGCCTGGGACCTAGAAGGTCTGGAATTTTATTTTTTTATGAGATGGGGAAAAGGAAAAAAAAAAAGTAAAAGCAGGATTTGAAGTACTGTCTAGTGCCTTTGGTGCCTGACTTTGCTCATTAATCTCTGCTACTTTGAAAAGGCTTGGAAAATCACATTACCTTATACCATCAGTCCTCACTCAATAAATACAGATACTAAAGTCAGGGACAAGAAATCCCACGGAGCTTTGGTATTGACTTGTTAGAATTCCAGGCTTTAGTCTCACAATACAGTAACTGTCTATAAGTAATGAACAAGCTACTGAGAAGGACACCTTGCCCTTCTGGATTAATTCCCCACTCTTTTAGAGAATCTATTCATTGCCATTTTTTACTCCCTTACGCCAAACAGTAAATTGTCCTATGTGCTAATAAGGTCTTTTCTATTACTCCGTGAGAGGAAATTTGTGGAAGAGCAGACCTATGCTCACGTTCTGTCTCAGAGTCAATAGTCATATCAACCTTAGCATCAGTTTCTACAGTAGTGGAGGGGAAAGAAAAAGAGAAGATGATGACAAGGATGTATGGAGGGTTTGTATTTCTTCCGTTAAGGAATGATGAAGCAGTAACTTGTGTGCTTTGACGTTTAAAGAACATGTGCAGATACTTGTCCTGTAAAATCAGAATTCTCTATTGAGTGCACACACAGGTGCTGCAGAGGACCGAGGAAGGAAAGAGAGGGGATTCATGTTGGGGAGCTGTACTAGGAGGTAGTCACTATAGTTTTCTGTGCAATTCATGCAGACTATAATCTCATGTCAGTGGGGGCCTCCCTTGGCTTGGATCAGCAATGAGAAGCACGGCTAGCAATACCTTTTAAAAGGTATTTGTCTTCTCCAGAACATCCAGTACATCTGACTCACCCATTTTATTTCTTTTTTATGTAGTCTCAGTCCTGCAGTCAAGTAATGGCTGCCTTTGACACACGTGAGGTGCAACAGGGTTCTTCCAAGTGCATCTCCACTCTTCAGCAGAATGGCAGCAGCCGTCACCTGGCTCATTATTAGCTAAATAGCAGAGCAGAGCTTTGGTGTTTGCAGTAGCTTGCAAATTCAATTATAGTTCTCACAGCAACTGTCATTTGGCTGCTTGTTCGTATGAAGCATTTGATATTACTTGTAGAGATGTTAACTGTAATCCCTTATTAGAGAAATATAAGAAGTCTTACTGATGTACACTTAAAAAAAAGGCTTTTGAGCATGAAATAGTCTCTCCATAGCATGCAGACACACATACACGCACAAAAATTCACTATCCTTGAAATAAATTGAAAGGATAGCAAGAGGTGCTGATACAGGCTTTTTGTCTGTTCAACTATATATCTATAAAAAGAGAAATGTATGCAGACTGTTCAGTCAGCTCCTGAGGGAACATGAGAGGATCCAGATCAGCTGCACAACTGGCAGCTTCCCTGGCAATCTCAGCAGAGGGAACAAATGTTCGTTTTGACCCTCTATTGAAGATGAGCTGTTCTCTCCTTGCTAGCAATGAGATGGAAGCACACAGATGGAGTAGTGTGAGAAAGTATGCCTCTCTCTAGTTTATTTTCTTCCTTCCTGAAGCAAATAAGATTTCTTAGCTGCTACAGTTTCAGTGTAGTACCTTTCATAACAGCTAAATAATTTATTTGTTGAGAAAGAATTTCACATGAAATAGCAGATAAGTGTGCTCATATGAAATTCTACAGTGTGTAGTTCAGGCAACAATCGGGCTCAGGGAATGTTATTCATTTGATTAAGTATCAATACCTACATCTGAAGTAGTCACCCTGAGCTCCCTTTATAGCTAATAGAGAACTAGCCACTATAGGAAGGGGATTCAAGCGTGAGATTCATGCTATCCTAAAACATCTGCCTAAAGTAGGTCAGATGAATTGCACCCTCGGAGTGCCTATTTTTCTCCATCCATTTCTTTCTAAAGTTGACTACTGATGTGCTTCAATGTAAACACCTGCAAGTTATTTTTTTTTTTTTATGGCTGAACTTGATGATCTTAAAGATCTTTTCCAGCCTAAATGATTCTATGATTCTAAGTTAGGTTAGGTGAATTTTTCTCAGGAATTGCACAGAGCTTGTTATCTAGAATCCAGTTTTTAAATGTTCAGCCTAATGAGCTTCTGCACAACATGTAACATGGCTTTCCAAATGGCTGTTGGGCAAGACAGCCTGGAATACACTGGCAACACCCTCCAGCATATAATCACTTCTCATCCTTTTTCAGAGCCATATCACCACAGGATCTTCATTTGTCTGCCCCTTACTGCTATTTCAGTGCTATCATGCATTCTCCTGAGGTGCCCCTCTCTTCCTAAGAAGGTTAAGCAAACCAGCCTGCAGGGGAAATAAACATATAATGTGGCTTTTTGTGTTCAATGGAGACATGGTAAACTGAAATTAATGATTCTGTTCGGATAACAGCCCAAGCAAAAGAAAACAGTGGAAATTTCCTAGAAGCCTCTTGCAACAGAATTTCTTTGCTTTATGGTGGAACACTACAACTGGGTAACTGCTTTCAGGAGTCAGAGACATTAAAATTCTGTGTCTTTTGTGAGAGAATTTCACTATACAGAACATTCAGTAAGACCACGGGCCAGACTGCATCAATCTAGCACTACATCTGGTTGCACTTGTGGATGCTGGAGCAGAAGTTACAAAGCCAACTGATGCAGGAGCACATAAGATCTACTGGCAGGCCAAGTCTCGTGGTAAATCGATGCCTATCAGAGTATGCTGGTCTTTCCTCAGACTGTGACTGAACTACCTTGGAGCTGCTCCAGAAGCCTAGGGTTTATATCCAAAGCATCTCTGGGGCTCTACTGATGGGATGCATTTGGTTTCATGGAGGGGTGACAAACTTTTTTTGCCAAATACACTCCCAAAAGAATCTCTTGGAGCATGATTGTTCAGCTCAGTCTGTGGGCTGGATCAGGTACCCCGTGACAATTTTGTTCTGTTTCCAAAGGACTCCAGATGCTTCCTTGGGCATTTTTAACCTTACAAGCTCCACTTCTATCTGCAGGACTTTGAGAATGGCCCAAGTGCCTCCACAAGCACCCCCAAGCTGGCATGTAGTGCAAGATGTTAAAAAAACATGGTACATACCTGTGTTTAAGCAGTGGCTTTTTCATGGTGGGATTGTGCCAAAGTAGTTATCCTATTGCCAGCGCAGAACAGTGCCCATGTTCATGCAAATAAAAGTTGCAGTGTTTGGACATAATTTAAGTTGTTTGTTTTTTGCATTTAATCTATGCAGTCAAGTAAATGCTTCTTACAGATAATCTTATTTACAAGCTGTTTTTGATATCATGTGATAAGGCATAGAAGATAATGAAATGACTCCTTTGCTTAAGAGTGTAATGTAGAATGGCAAAGCTCAGTTCCTATACCTTACATTGTCCACTGCTGAGTGTGTGGTTAAATACTTTGTAATTAAAACCTGGTGATGGATTTTACAAGAGGAGAATATCATCTCACTGTGACTTTCCAAGCTCTCATGTAACAGTTTTTATTAAAGTTACTGTGAAAACTTAAAATAGCTCTCTCATTAGTTGCTAATAGAGATCTGCTGGTATACAATGATGCCTAGAAACTGCCCTTATTTTCCACTTTGAAGATAAGCAGAGCAAAATCTCGCTCTTCATTTTGTGTGTGAAGAGAACCACCTTCTGACTCCATACCACGGTTCTTTTGATTGACTCCTCTCCTTTTTCTGATTGACAAGTTTTCCTCTGTAACCTATGCCATCTTCCCCAGCTCTTCTCACTTTGGCAGTGCATGAATTTGAGCCCTCTTTTCTGCTACTTCTGTGTGGCATATTGTGATCACTGCCATTTCTCTGAGCTTATTCCCTAGCTACTCTTTTATAAACTGTAATGGGGGTTGGGGAAGCATTCCTGGAAGGTTATGCAACACAAGGGAGGCAGTATCACGTTGGAAGATGAACATCCATCCTTCTTTTGCGCTTTTCTTGCAAGGTCTCTCAGGTACTGTTGGTCATCACATAATTAATAGCAAGCGTCAACTCATTTTGAGTGAGTTCCCTAGTGGTCTAGAGCTACAAAGTGTTTTGAAGTGCTGGAGGCTACATCTTGATTAGAAAATAAAATGGGCTGAAGTCTTTTCTCTGACTTCGATGCAAAGTGGCGCAGCGTGGCTTGCATCAATAGGGCTAAACTCTCTTTCCCTCAAAAACCCAGGGTGTTCTCATCCACCCTGCCTACAAGGTAGGGTCCTGGCCATGCTATGTGGCCACAGTAGCCAGGCAGGAACAGTCCCAGCCATGCCAGTGGCTGCACCAAGTATTACATGCTCTAGAGAAGCTGTGGATGGTGCCTGAGCCATACCGTGGCCTTGGGTAGTGTGCTGGTGTAGCCATAGCCTAGGAGGCAGCCTTGAGGAAGTTCTCCTGTTGTTATTTTAAACTTTATTGCTGAAGACACTTTTGCAAAGGTCATAGTACTGAGGGGCGGTGGAGGGGGGAGAATTTACTGTTCTGCATTTGTAACCACATTAGGGTTCCCAGCTATGACTTGGAGCGCCTGAGTGCTACCATAATAGGAAAGTAACTGATCATATATTAATCAAGCGGTTGACTAGCGAGGCAAGAGGGCAGCTTGCTTCATGCACTGCTGAAACACAGCTCTTTCCACAGTCGAACAGCAAAGCTGTTTAAAGGCACAGTTTTTACTGAGGAAGTGAGAACTGGAAATTGCACAGGAAATTAAAAACACATCATAACGATTCCCATTTAAAACTTGGCTGGGACATTGGAGATGACATGCATGCAGCTGCAGAAAGAGACTCCCATGACTTTGGACTGAATTTGTGAGGAGGATCATGGCACTCTCTCCTGGTGGAGAGGACTTAGGGCTAAGTGTATTATCCCCGCTGGTGAGGCATCGTTCTGCAGTGACAGAGGGTCCTGACTGTGCCAGCACTTGATCCCCAGCACCACTTCGTTTTAGCTCCCAGAGGCTTCCGTTGAATTTGCCAGTCAGTCTAGCACTCCTCGGATGCAGCTTTAGCTGGTAAGAGATGAGATTATACAGCTAAGATGGCCATTTTAATTTGCTATGTTCTTAGTTAAACTTTGACAAAGTTTGGTCTCCGCATGAGGATGTGAATTATGGCCTCTAGTTTCATGCCCAGAATACCTCGTAGATCCCCATTAACACTTCCGTGCCTATCGATGTATCAGTTATGCATTTGTAAGCCATTTTAAAAGTCAGTCAGTGATACACTAATTATTTTGAAGATGAGGAATGATTGCTTAAATAATATTAGCATTTAAAGAAAGCCAATATTTGTCTCTATATTAATTGTTGAGCAAAATCAGTTCATCTGTAGTTACAAGTTAGTTGAAAATACAATTTTTGTAAACTGAATTTTATTACTATTCCTTTCTGTTTCATTATGTTACCCCAATATATGTAATTTTGTGCTACCTCATTTACCTTATGGTCAGAAATAGTATTGCTGCTCTCCAACATTATTACAACTAGGAAAAAAAAGATTAATCAGACACTTCAAAAGCCTCATGCTGAAATAACATTTTTAAAATCATAAAAGAACAACCACTATTTTCTACAGCAAGACTAATTTTTCAAATTTGAGATAACAACACTACATTACAAAAGTAAAGGTCAATTTGAAGAAGAAAGGATTCTGGCTGCCTAATGAGGTCATCTTCTTTATACCAAATTGTAATTTACAGTTGAATTGAAAGATGTTAATTCTTTTCTGGCTTGCTTTGAGTGATATTAAGGGGCCAGTTGGTGTGGTCCAGATAAAAATAGATGTTGCATTTAATCTGATCACTAATGATAACCTTTATTTCCCTTCACACTGTGCTTTTGAAGTCACAGGAGACTGCTGAGCTCCAGGGTTTGCTCCTCAGTTTCAGAAATGGTTGCTGCGTGGATGTTACAATTCTCCAGCACCTACCACCTTCAAATAACTGACCATGGAAAAATGAATACCCTTGTATAAACCCATAACCTCCCCCACCGTCGAGTGCCTACCTACTGACACTCAAACAGAACAGGCAGCCTTGGACTTTGGAAGGTGGCCTTTGAATGTCTGGGTTCATTATGGAGTGAAGAAACAAGAAGAAATGCAATGATGTAGTTCTTGTCACAAAGTGAGTACCACCCTGCGGCATTTTTAGTGAGTAGGAAGAAAGATTATTGTGTTATTCCTAAGTTAATTAGAGAAAATTTCTGTCCTTAAAAATGAAGTAGCTGAAGATTTGAGTTGGATTATCTATATAACAGTCGGATAGTGATACCCCATTGTGCAGATATAGGGGAAGAAGACAGAATTTCTGTCTTGCATAGTCCCATGGTCACTGCTCAGAGGACTGAAGCGATTGTGCCTCTTGTGGCTGAGGAGGTCATGGGGCCACAAGACTGTCACACTGAGGTAATTCCACAGAGGCCTGATACTGCATTAGCATTATGCTAGCGTGTTGGTAAAGCAAATAATTACAAGCCTCCCAGGGATTCAGGTCTCTTGCAAATGACCACCAAACTGGAGATTAGCCAGTCATATCACAAGAACCAATGGCTTTAAATTACTGCATCAATCTAGGAAAGTTAGACCAAAATTTCATAGAGTTTTGTGTTGTGGCATCAGGAACATGCATGCGAAAAAAGTAATCTCCGAGAGGTTTGTGCCTAGACACTAACTCAGGAGGCAGACAGAGCTAACAGAAAGGCCAGTAATATCCTGATGCAGTAAGGTCATTCTCGACAATGGGAATATTGCATCACACCAGCGGTATCATGGATTCTGTCCCTCAAAATGCATAGGTACTATGCTAATGAGCTTTCATCAGACCACTGTGCTATAAGAGGCTCCTCTCATAAACAATTCTCTTTGGGTCATCCCATCACTGGAGAGGTGCTGAGGCAAAGTCCTCACAGCAGCCTGTCTCCCCAGACCACAGCTGCAAACCGTATACACTAAGCTAGTGAGGTCGCAAAAACAGTGCAATGCTCAAGGCTCTGGGAGATGTTTGTTCCTGATACCACAGAGAGCAACAACAAACTGTAGTTGCTGAGCTGATGATCTCAGAGAGGCGTCTACTTGGCGTTTCATTCAGCAAAAGAAAAGGCTAGGAAATAAATAAAAGGAGGCAAGGTCAGATTAAGGCTCTCTTCTGCATGCCAGTACTATTTCCTTTCCTCTCTTGGGCTTGGGCAATGTCCACTCCCCCAAAATTGCCATCTTTTCATCTGCCTTGTGAAGTGAGAGTCTGCTGGGGAGCAGCAGGGTGACCAAAACAAAGGCTCAGAGCCAGCCTGCTGGGTAATATGGCCCTGGCAACTGACTGGAGAGTTTTTATTGTTGAGAAGCAGACTGCCTCCTTTCTTCAGCCATAAGGTCAGTTATGGTGTTATTTTTCCTCATCTTGCACAGAAGGAAAAGGCTAGATGGACTCCCCTAGAAGAAGACAAGACCCTGTCTTTCACTTCCTCACACCTCAATTGAATACAGAGGGGGAAGAATGGTCACATCAACTCTTGGCTTTCAAAACTGGTACTTGTAAGGAGTTAAATCTGGCCTCCATACACCTAAGCACCCATATGTTTTCTCTAGCTGGCTGGTTGCTTTGTGGAGTCTAGTCAGATAAAATGGCTCTGCCCATCACGTAAAGATAGATAATGCTCCACATGAATGTCAACATCCGTGAGACTCCTGCCCATTTTGGTCCTCTTTAATTAGGGACTGTTCTGCCTCATTGGACAGACCGATGTAATAGCTTGGGATCAGAGTAGCATAAAGATTGTTGCAACTTGAATGATCTTTTGAGCAGTGGCAGGTAATGATCCTGCCTGAGGCAAAATACCGCTTCTGGCATGTTATGGGGCACTGTGATTCTGTCCCACACTTCATTTAGTCTTTTTCCAAATGCTGCAGTTTAGCCCCCGAAAAATGCAGTATTTTTATGAGTATATTCCATCTTCAGTAGAGTCCCGTAATTCCTGTTGGATGTGGGCCGGGTGAGCAGGGGCGGAGGATAGCACTTAAGACGTGAAATGCCAGTTAGAGGTTCCAGCCCATGCAATTTTTCATGCTGAATGTTTTTTCCAGAAGGTGACAAGTAATCTCTGTTTCATCTGGAGGATGGAGAAATTCTGAGAATAAAGAGCGAGTCCTCTTTTCCCCCAAGCCCGTCCCACTAGCTTTTGCCCTTCCATGAACACTTTTAGGAAAGACTAGTCTGTTTAGCCTATGTTCAAAGGTCGCAAAAGACTGCTTTAGACTTTTGGCCCATATGGAATAAGCAGTGTTTTCTTTTTCTAGTGTTGTCACAATTCATTTTACTTTATCGTTGAAAAGGAAATGAAAGAAATAGCTGAAGGCATATTTGTGAATAATTACACTTGCACCACATTTCTTGAGAGTTTGCTGGGTAGATTTGTGTGTAAGATTTGATTGTTTTCCTTGTTACAGGCAGCTTCATTATCCACCCAGTGTTTGCAATGGATTATGAGGCACTGTAGCAGATTACGGAGACAGCATTCTAATGTTTCATCTGGAAATGGAATAAATAGGTCTTTTCCAATTGCAACAATGTGAAATGAGCTTTCAGGATGTTAGATTTGGAAAACAGCTAATTAGATGCTGTTTCAGGCTCTCCTGCTGGGATGTCTATTGCATATACTGAAGTAAAATCTGCACCCTGCAAGCTCTCAGTCTTTAGTCCTGCAGAGTAGTCTGTAGTGCCAGACTGGTGCTGGGGGCACAGGGTGCTCCTTATGACGGTGGGACTCATCGAGCAGTTGATGATGTGCTCCAACGAGTTTGTTCCACCACAAGTCAGATTTGCCTGAATTGACACATGGCCAGAGTCAGTCTGCATTAAACACACAGTTTTGAAAAACTCATCAGATACTAGAATTTTGTTATGGCCAACCCATGACTGTTGATGTGGGATTGTTCTGTTCACCTCCTCTGTTGGTGGTGGTCAGAATCCAGCAGGGACACGTACTGTCTCCCCTGGCTTGTCATGACACGTTCAGAAGAAGAGTGGGAGTCGCTACCTAGGAGAGGCAATTTGGACTAAGTATGAAGAAATCTTTCAGGGAAAGCCTTGAAATAGCTGAGAGTAGTGAGAAAGGTTAGGGGGTTTATTTTTTATGGCGCTAATGAAACCAAATCCCCTCAGAAAGCATAAAGTGCAGGCCAGTACTTATCAACCCCTTGTGATTTCTGAAACCCTCAAAATCGCAAGTAGCTTGTGAATTGAAGTCTACTGACAACAGTCTTGTTCCTCCAAGTTTCCTCATGTGGGCTTGTGGTAGTCCAGGGATCCTCAGATATCCATGTGGAAGAAATCTGCACATAGTCTAGAAAGTGTAGATATCAACAAAAGTGTGTGCGTGACTGAGGATGGGGAGGGAATCCAGATCTACCTTTATTGCTACATAAAGGTAGTTTAGAAAAAGGTGGCTTGTTATCAGTCAGAATGGTTGGCCCTCACCAGTAGGAATGAAAAAAGCAAGTCCAAGAGTAAAGCCTGTGCACGTGCTTATCTATGCTCTGGCCTGCTGAGAGTGAAAATTTCCTGGGTTTTCAGATCGCTTCCAAGCTAGTGATCCCTTGTGAAAGGACAGTTAGGAGTGGGAGACAATGAATGAAAGAGGGACATTTCTATGGGCTTGCTTTCAGTTCTCTGCATAAATTTCATGATTTGAGCATTCAAACTTAATAGCCTGCATGTTTGAGAACAACTACTGACAGGTAAAAGCTAGCGTGGCATAGGTGCATATATAGTAGGAAGCGTGCAAAAAGGCTTTCAGTCACTCATATTGGTGCTGTGAGATCATCTCTAGTCTGTGCAAGTCCCGAGCACAGGATGGGTTTTCACTGAAATTAAGTGGGTCAATTCTTAATTCGTAGAATCATAGAATGGTGTGGGTTGGAAGGGACCTTAAAGATCATCTAGTACTCTTAACTCTAGCTAACCAGTAAAACAAAAGCAGTGTAGTTAGTGGGGTGTGATATATTTGAAATCATTAGGCTACTTTTAGTACAGCAACTCAAGGTAAAAGCTAAAATCTTTTTCCCGTAGCATAGACAAAGCCGAAGAAGGCACACCACTTAATTCTCTCTCCAGACTGACAATCCATCTGTTAAAGTATCTGTGTTGTGACAGTCATCAACAGAAAATGTTTTGGAAAGAACTCCAAGAAAATCCACTCCCAAAATTTAGGAAATACCCCATCCAGCTCTTTTCAGTTTAACACAGGACTTAAAACTCTTTAAGCAAATATGTCTGTGTATTTCTCTATATATTCATATATATTCTCTGTATATTCAAACATGGATATACCTTACATGTATATAGAAAAAGAAAGAGAAAGATGGGCATAGGGAGAAAGAAGACACAGGTATGTCATATACATCATATATAGATGATATACATGTGGTTTTATAATGTACATTATGCATATATGTGTGCATATATGTGTAATCATTATATATATATTTCTATACCAATTGTAAGCTAACAATGAATTTCTTCATGACCCATATAAATATCTTGGCCTTTTGAACACTTCTAATTTCTTAATCTACAAGTCTAAGTCATGGCTGAAAACTTCTCGTCCTACTATTTCTCCGTAGTGATGGGAAAAAGAGAAATACAGAAAGCGTTCATAAGGAATTTTGGGTTTGATTTCAACAAGAATAGGTCAAAAAATAAAAGGAAGTCAGATAGATCTTAGGATATGGTAAATTATTGTAGATCTTCGGGTATGGTAAATTATTGTAGCACAACTGATTTTAAGGCAGTGATGATGATTCACATCAAGCAAAGATTTACTGGCCTGGAAATTCTAGAGAAAAATTATACTTAAGTCTGTAAAATCTTAACGTAAGATTGCTGAGTCACTACTGCAAGTTAACATACTGCTAAGACTTGGCTGTAATAGGAAATGAGTTGTACAAGCGAGATTTCATCAAGAGGTATGAAACCGATTGTGCCTACTCCTCCATCCATCTAGCTTCCCCTATTGACATTTCCAAGGGACAGTAATTTATATACTGAAACGCTAAAATTGTTTTCTACTGTGAAGCCTGACAGCTGTGTCTAGTGAGTAGCTAGGGAGGAACCTAAAACTCAGAACGTTACAACAAAAATGAAAATCATCAAGTGATGAGAAGACATGAGTCTCATCAATTTCGAAGCTGATTAAATGCTTATTACATTACTAGTGTAAACATTTTGATAAAATATTTCTCCATAAGAAATAAGAGTATTTCTCCATAAGTGATACTCTTCTCTTTAGAATAAGTTAATAGGACCCTGTTAATAGAGGAGAGTTGCTGACATATGGACAAGTAAAACAGTTTTTATTTTCTTAGTACTGCTATCACAAAGTGGTTACTGTTAGAGCTGGCTGATCGGGCTGTTGGGTTTTTTCACTCAAAAATTTCAAATGAAAAGTCTATATTTACATGTTCTGACTGAAAATTCTTAGCATTTTACAGGATGATTTAAAGTCCTTTTTTTGGTTTGTTTCCATATGAAATGTTGTGATTTCTTGTCTTAGTTCCCTTTAACTCATAAATACCAAATCGAAACCAACCCCCCAAAATACCAACAAAATGGTACTAATTCATTGTGAAAATGATAATTCCTTTTGAAATTTGATTAAAAAAAATAGTCTCCATTTCTCTGCTATGCACACAGCAATGTGGAGGAGACGATATCTGGCAACAGGAAGATTTTCACAAAGCATTGTCGTGTTGTAGTTATTAGTTTAGGAACTGGTACAGACATTCCTGTTTCTTTAACAATGACTCTAAGCTTCAGTATATAACATGGCTTTAATGGGAGAGTTCAATTTTCTCCTTGGCTGTGTCAACAGCTTGTGAGCATAAGGAAGTCACTTCCAACCTTCACTTCCCTTTCCCTGTGAAAAATAAGGCAATAATTGTATTTCTGTACTTAAGGTATTTGTGTTGCTTGAATAGTTACACAAACCGTGCAGATTCTTGGATTTAATGGCTGTGGAAGTGTGACGTAATGTTAGTATGATTCATTTTCTTCCATAAGATCTTCGTTTTGATAACCTAACTCTTCATTATACTGTATAATCAAAGTTTTGGTAAGGTCTCAAGCTATTCTTCCTCTCCAGACGTTATCTTTCTTCTGACATTTTGATCTTTCTTCTTAAACGTTCTTCTAAGTAAAACAAAATATTAAGTGAACATTTCTTTTATGTTAACATAGCTGCATTTATTTGGTTATTGTAGTTAAAATAAAACCGGTATGGAATATGCCAAAACCTTCCCTTTAAATATTTGCCCAGTTTAGAGTGGATTCTGGTCATGGAAAATGGACACAAAATTGAGTTCTGAATAAGAACAAGAAGTAAAAGCAAGAAATACTGCAAGACTCATGCTAAAATCGTGAAATGGTATCCCTGTTTTCTAGTGGGAAGGAGAGAGAGAGAGAGAGTGGGGAATAAGTTTCTTTTCCTTTTAATAATACATTGAAAGTGTTTCCCTTGATTTGCATTAACAGTACTTGGGGATGAGCATCCCGCAGGTATTAATCTCAAGAATAGAAAGCGAAGTGATTCAAAATGGGTGAATTCCCACAGCTGTTTTAAGTAGAGCTGTCTGCGGACTCCTGGCATGACGTTCACTGCAGGACTGGGATGCAACAATTATATAAGTGAGTTTAACAAACAAGTTTATAGAGAAGAGAAACTCGGTGGTATGACGAGGTTAGTGGAGTGAATGTGTGTTCTCACTTTGTTAGTCCACGCGGATTAGGGTTATCTTCGCAACGAGGGCAGGAGTTTTCCCAGGGCTGCACTTTTAACACACGGGTGGATGAAGCAAAATTCAGCAAAGTCAGCTGGGTTGTCCACGTGGAGGCCGAATGCAGTTGAATGAAAAGCTGAGGACTGGGAATAAAGGAAGGCAAAGAGCTAAGGGTCGAGGCTGAAAGGCAACAGGAGAGCCTGGAGAGAAGCAAGGGAAGCAGCACAGTGGCAGAGAGATTGAACATAAATGATTCAAAGGGGAAGAGGGTTCTTGTTGAAAGGGATGAGGCAGGAAAGAAGTGAAAAGAATGGAAATTTGCCTTAGAAGTATTATCTCTTCCTCTAATGCAGGAGGTGTGATAGGAACAGGGTCTTAATCCCTACTTTAAAATATTTTGAGGTGCCTTTGTTTTAGAGTAAACATGGGGATATGAATAACTTGTACCTGCAGGGTGGCACAGGAGGGTCTCTCTGCCCCTCACTGTTAGCTCCCCGGGCAGGAGAGGGCTTGCTCAGATGTCAGGGTGATGCTTGGTGACTGCCGAGCACCATTTGGATGTCACTCCTCGGTGCCTAGCTACCAACGGGCTGTCACAGACACTGCCATTGGGAGGGGGTGGGGGATTTGATCAGCTGTGTTTGCCAAAATTAGTCCCAGGTTTTTTTCTGAATATGCTCTCCATCGTCACGGCTGTGTCTGTGAAGGGGAGAGGGGCAGGGTTTTTCACCTGTGCTGTCCAGTGATTATCACTCTTTGAAAAAACTGTTGATGTTTTGTTTTGTTTTCTTTGAGCAGATGGGCAGAAGAAGGTTCAAGAGGAATTTGACATAGACATGGATGCGCCAGAGACAGAGCGGGCGGCTGTGGCGATACAGTCCCAGTTCAGAAAATTCCAGAAGAAAAAAGCGGGGTCCCAGTCTTAGCAGCTACCTCACAGCTTAAAACAAAGTAATCCTGAAGTGATTTATCAAGAAAATCAGAAATAACGCAAAGATGCATGTACAGAAATTATCAATATTTAAAACCCCATTGGCAGATAGCAAACTATGAGCTTGTGTGTGACTTCATCCCAGATGTTTCACGCCCATTATCCTCTGTAACTCGCCATTTTACTTGATGTTGTAATAAAAAGTTAGGGTGAAGTAATTAAAGTGTCTACCTTCATCTGTCTTTTCATATTAATCCAGCAACCACAGCGTTACAAATGAACCCAGCCCAGAAGCCTGTTTTCCTCTTCACATAAAGCTTGGAGACATAACAGCACCGTATGTTACAAGGTTTTTGCTGAGGGATGAGAGCACGCGTCTCAGCCGTGCTTACCTCATTTGGAGAATTCCAGCTGCCAGCCAAATGTGACAATAAAATTACTTTCTCATAATAAGCTGAAAGTAAAAAGTTGCAGACAGAAGCTGGCATGAGGGGAAGAGGTGTAAGGAGCAGTGAGCAGTTTATTTTTGTCTTGCAATTATGCCAATAAAGTGGCTGAAGTGAGGAAATTGTCCCTGTCCTTCCTTTTTGCATGATAATGTTCAGAGTTACCCAGCTTGGATCACATAGACTGTTACGGAAAAAAAAAAAAAAATCAAACACAAAATACAAACCCCAATTCCAGAAACCTTTGGAAGGTTTTGGTTTTTTTAATTTGTAAAAATAGAAACTGACCCTCTAAACTCTCTTTTTGATGCAGCTTTACACTCTCTACATAATCAGTAACTATTTCTATGCCATCTCTCTCTTTTCATATTGTTTTTGGTATTTGATGAGTAAATCAGACTGTCTCCATTTGCACTGTTCTGTATTCAACTTTGTATGAGCCCCTTACTTTATCACTGTATTAGCCCAGTTTTTGATTAACAAAAAGCCGCAATGTCTGTCTTAAATTGGGAAGTATTTTTATTTTCTCCCTGTTGTAAAACCAGTTTCAGGCTGGATCTAAGGAAGGATCTTGCCTGGCTTCAGACCTGATCAGGAATTGGCTGCCCATATAGTGCACGAGGGAGGTTCAGAAGAGGTTTAAACAAGTACCTTGTACTCAGAAAAAGGAGCTGTTTAGATTGAGCAAGTGGGACACGCACTACGCAGAGACGTGTAAAAAAATCACATACTCTTCTCAGCTGCATCAGCAGATTTAGGGGTTCCGGCAGGCATCTTTGTCTCTAGGGAAGTCAGAGGTGGAAGCATTTTCTGAAGGACCGGTGTTTGCAGCGGTTCTCCGAGAAGGCAGCGTGAGCCTCACCTCCAGGCTGACGGAGGCAGGCGTGCTGAGCGGCGACAGCCTGCCTGCCTGAAACTGAACAGCCTGCAGTTGGGACTCCTTCGGGTCTGAGAGATTCAGGTATAATTCCCAGCTCTGCCTAGAGAGAGTCATTTCTTCCTCTCCCACAGGAGTATTCTGGTCACCAGGGCAAAGGACACGTAGATCATTATTCCCCTCATGTAAACAGCAAGCTGCGACCAAGGGGTAGGAATAGAGGGAAAGGAAGGATCTCACGCTGGTGGCAATCGCTTCCTGCGAGAGCCCACCGTAGCAGCAACGCCGAAGGGGTGCGGAGCTGTGCCTGAAGGGCGGCTGCGGGACTGCAAAGGGAAAGCCCTCAGCCTTACGCAGGCCAAGGTGCTGGGCAGTAGTTTAGCGAGGAGCCCAAACCTGGTGGTGGGTGATAGGAGCTCTGGGACTCTGCTGGTTAGGAAGAGCCCTCAGAGATGCTGAGCGGAGGAAGCCTCATGGTTCCGGTGGGCGATGTAGCAGGCATGTGCAGAGGTGATGTGTGAGGCGGTTAATAAGCACAGCAAGACTGGGTGGGAATGGACAGGGCTTTTTAGATCTTAGTTTGGGGATAAACATCTAAATGCTGCCCGGACTCTGCCTCAGGCACCTCTGTCTGTGTCAGGTCCCGGCCCTACACATGACTGACCCACGCGTCGCCTGCAAAGTCAGAGTTCTCCAAGCTGCAGCTCAGTGCTTTCACTCTAGGAGCACATTTTAGCAGCACTGTTTCTCTGCATTTAGAAATTTCACAAATAAAGCTCAAATAACACTGCTGCTGTGCTCAAAGTGTGGTTTGTGGAGGCCACGGATCCCCCACTTGTCTTTCACAGAGACTGCTCACCATATAATAATCGCCTTAGCGTAATAATTCAAAAATTGTAATGGTTTTGGATTGTGTTGGTGCCGTTTTGTTTAGATGAACATATATCTGTAATAAAGGACTGCATTTGCATTCTGCATTATGTCATTTGAAATAGCATGAGCTCTGTAATGGCTACTTAATTGAATAAAATCTATGGGTAAGCACTAGGCTTTTATATTTGATCTGACATTCCTTGGACTTAAATTTACTACACCACAGGAATAATCATATGGTTGTGACACAGAGAAAACGATCACATTATTGAAGCACAGCAACAAGGGCTGTTAGTAAATGCATTATGGCTCTTTCAGCAGCAGGGCTATTCTTCAGTGTGAAGTTCAGAGTGCATCTTACAAATACGGTCTTAATACACAGTGAAACATAATGAGGAAATAGTGAACTGGCATGAAATTTGGATTAATTGTGGCTGCCCCTGTCAGACGATTTCCTTTTTATGAAGATGTGTCTGCATCACAGATTCAGTTCACGCTCCCAGGAGAGGAGAGCTTTCTCGCTCCCGAGTCGTCCTTTTCATTGATCCTTTGTTCATATCCAAGGTGGCAGTTTTTAATTTCCTTTCTTACCACTAACTCATACTTTTCAAAGACCTATCTGGATATTGCTGAGGTGAGGAAAGGAATTTGATTCAACCAGGAACTTCACTAAGATGGGCGAAAGAGGACACTTAATCATTCCAGGTATTACATAGATCTTTTAACTTCCAGACGCTCACTGAGCTCTGTAGTTAACTGACACTACCTAGCTGGGAGTAGCTAAGTCATGGAAAGCAAAATTTAAATTAGGTGGATATCTGTGCTGATAAACCAAAAGTTCCCGTGGGTAACATGAAAGATTATTCAGAGCAGTAGATTTGGCAGGAAACAGGGTTATCGCTCCCACCACATACACCCACACCCTCCCCAGACACATCCATACTGCTTCTGCTCCAAATTACTGTCAGATTGTCCCAAAAGAGAATAACCTACAGTTGAATGATCAGAACAATTGCCTGAGCCTTAGAAACCCTTTGTTCAGATCGTTGCCTGGACCGTAAAATAACCCGTACAAGTAAACAGCAAAGGAGACTATTGGAGGTAAAGAAGCGCCATCAGAAAGCACAGGAATGCCCAAATGAGGAAAACGGCAAAGGAGGTGAATTCTACCAAGTGAAATGCAGAAAGGCAAGCCAAAGCCAACCTGTGGCTTGCCGAAGGTACAGGGTTACAAATGAAACTTTTTTCAGACACTCCTCAGTCTGATGGCCTACTCGAGAACGGTGGGGATGTGGGGAAGCGGAGGCCTTGCAGAAAGTAGAAATGAATCTTGCATTAACGCTCAGAGCAGAGGCTCCCACAACAGGGGTCTTTTTTGTAATACATCAACCCGAGGAATTCATTGTCAAACTGAAATGCCAGTAGAAGAGAGTTTGGAGTAACCCGGCAAAATTAGTAAGAACAGGTCGCCAGGACTGGATGAGGTTCACCCACGTCTTGTAGAGGGGCTCAGATACCCAGCGGTCGCCTTGTTCAACCCATCTCTCTCACTGGCCTCAATTCCAGGGGAACAGGTGGTGGCAAATTAATAACAGATTTTAGAAAGGGCTCTAGGAGGATTCGGAGATTTACAAAGACTGTCTTCATTAGGTAGCTTGAGAGAAACTGTGATATGACGTAATACAATTCTAATATGTCAATGCCAGCCTGACAGCAGCTGTGATTCACAGATCTGCTGGCGGTCGCTGATGGAGCAAACAGGGGGGTAATGGTAACCCAGGTGCGCCTGGGTTTTCAAGAAGTTTTGACAGGACTCTCGTGAATGCCTCTTAGAGAAGTTAAAAGAGGTCTGGGAACAAATAGTCAGGTCCTCTTGCAGAAAAAGCACTGGTTAAGGGACAGGAGCTGAAAGGGTGGGATGGCATGTCTGGTTCTCACAGGAGCGGAGTGTTGCCTGTGGCACTCCAACGGCATCTATGTTGTGCAACGTTCTTAAAAAATCACCTGAAAAGAGGGATGATGAAAAGTGAGGTGACAAATTGTTACATCAGTGCTTTCTACACGAAAAACCTCGTTCTTTGCTCCTTAGTTTTACAAAAGGCTCCCTGAGACCCACGAGGAGAGGAAGGTCACGTCAGGGCCATGAGGGCACCGACAGCCCTGGCTGCCCCTGCCCACCCCTGGGGTTGCCCCCACCCTACCCATGGCCCAGGACCCCATGTAAGCCCCTCGGGGCTCCCCCACCCTGCTCAGGGCCCCATGTCAGCTCCCCAGGGCCAAAAGCCCCTGACCCAGTGACACAGCAGCAGGGCCAGTCTCCAGCTCCCCACAGCCCTGCCCTGCCCTGCCCAGCCATGGCCCCACCAAGCCAAACCCACCCCCAGGTCCATGTCCTGGCCTTGGCCCGTCCCAAGGGAGGTGTTTGATGTCCAGGGCTGGAGCTGCCCTGGTGCTCCCTGGCTGCCCTGCTCCTGGCTGGAGCTCCCACGGTCCTGGCCCCAGGGAGCTGCCAGCCCCTCTGTGCCCTGCAGTCTCCCTGTCCACATTAGGGGTCTGTCCGTCCGCATATCCCAGTGTCCCTCACAGGGAGGAGAGAGGGATGTTGATAGCTTTTGGTCATATGAATGAAGGTCAGAGACCGCATGGAAACAAGTGACATTTTCCCCCGCTGGCTTATTTGCCCTCAGTCACCTGAGCTGCAACACAACCCAGTTCAATGCTGTGCTTCAAGCCCAAGAAACTGGCAGGATCCCCCAGGCAGGTCCAGGGCGGGTGCAGCAGGGTCCCCACTAGGTTCCTTGTGGCGAGGCGTGACCACCAGGCTGCTTACTGAAATGGGCATCAGCAGCGGCTCCGTCATCTGCTCCAGCCCCGGCGCAACACCTCAGCCTGCAGCCTGCTTGAAATCGCTCTAAAGTACGTCGGCCAAGCACAGCAGCCTAAATATATCAGTGAAAGCATCTGCCGGAATATGCTATGGAGGTGGAGGGGTGGAAGGGAATCCCCTGAGCAAAAGAGGAGCACAGCTGGGAAAGGAGAAAAGGGAATGCGCTGCTGAGACTTACTGAGCCATCTGAAGGTGATTTATCTTCAGCTCAGGTAATTGGCTCCTCACGTCTGGTCTGTTTTCAGGCCTCACACCTCAAAGCAGCACAGGCTCTCCGGTACGAAGCTGGCCACTGCCAGGAGGTGTTTATGCAGCCTGGTGAATCCCACCTGCCACCCAGTGCTTCCCAAATGCCGGTCCGAAGCCCACTGGATCCCAAGGAACCATGCAGCAGAGTGGGGGCGTTCCCACACGAGATGGCGAGTGTTGCTGACAGCTGTGGTCCCTGCTCCTCAGAAGACTAGCTGAAGCGTGTCACGGTTTCTTCTTCATGAAAACCAAAGCTTGAGGAGGGTGTGGAGGAGGGAGGACATGATACTCACCCAGGCGGAATAACAGCCCACGTTTGGGACATGGCTGTGGTGCCCATCCAGCCCTCGGTGATGGTGCTCTCATGTAGGCATAACCAGAAGCTTCTGCATCTGAGAGGCATCTTAGGTGCCCTCTGCTACCCTCAGTCATTACCTGCCAGCTCCCATTTTAGACCTGGCAGCTGACTGTGGAAACTTCCAAAGTAAAGTCCCAGCGGTTCAGCTGAATCACCACTGAAGGCCGTTTGGGCTAGGTTGCTTAATGTTTCCGTAAGACCCACAAGCTGGCAGATGCCTTGCAGCAAGCAGAAGCTTCCTAAGGTGTCTCCTGACAGTCAGCAGTTTGCTGTGAGCCTGTGAGAGATGCTCAGGCTCTGGTGTCATCTCGGTGCCATCATTGTATGGCGATGCAGAAACGCCTTTATATCCATTACCGACCATTTACTGCTCACGTCATTTTTGACCTGATCTGAAATCTTTTTGAATGTGGTTATCACAAGCCCCAGGTCACTGGACAGCCCTGGGCTGGCCCGTTATTTACTTGCAATACTAAGGGATATGACAAACCTCAGATTTTAATTATGGTTTAACTTAAATTAAATATTCTTTTTTCAATATCAGCTCTATACACATGTCCAAAGCCTGATGGGAAAAAAGGGAGAGTGTATTATGGATATGATTAAATTAATATTTAAACATCTATCTCCTGTAAATATTTAAATGCAGATATCCTTCCCAATCTGAAATCAGCCTAATTGACTTGTGTTGGTTTATACGATCAAGACAATCTCCACAGTGAAAAGATCTAGAAACTTACCCTAAAAAGAGAAGTCATGCCACTTCTAGTCCATTAAAGTCTAGTCACGAATGGGTTATTTATATTTTAGCTCAACTCTTAAATTGTGGCAGTGCTTTTTTTTTTTAATCCCTAAACTCTCCCCGACAGATGGTCTCCTGCCTTTTAGTATCTCTAGTGATGGTGAGGCTAAAACCTTCCTTGGCAGCTTGTTCCATGGCTGAACTTTTCTTAAAGCTATAAAGGTTGGTTTGTACATAACCTAAATCCTCCCTCCTGCCATTTAGATTAATTTGTTCCAGACCAGCTATACCCAGTTTCCCTAACCTTATCTCATAGGTCTCCTCTTCCAACCCTTTTCATCATTTTTTGTTATTCTCCTTTGAACTCTGCCAATTTATCTGTGTGCCTGAAATGAAATGCAGCCATCCAAATGCAATGTAACCAGTGCCAAGCACAGCAGCATAATTATCATGACTATTTTACAAGTGACGATCCCCTTACCACAAATTTACATGGCTTTTGGTGTTTTTTGTGACAGCATTATTTTGTTGGCTTATAGTCAGAACACCAGTTCCCGTGAATATGGAGCCTCTCTGCGGTCTCTCTGTCTAGTCAGGATTTCCCCCTTCTTTTCTACAAGAGACTATATTGGCTGTAAAACACCTTTCTTCCTTGTATAGTCCCACTGCACCTCTGCAACACCGGGACGATACAGAAATCCAGGTAAATGTCTTTATCTGCAGTTCTTTGGCCTTCAAATTGGGCAGGAATTGTAATAGGTTCCAATTTTTTTTGTGCTTCCCCCTTTCCTATCACTAAATCATTACAGTCAAGTGCAGAGGCTTCAATGGTCTCTGAATCAACCTTTTTTGGAAGCTCAGAAAAGGTTTCAACGACTTCCTATTTTATTCTCAAAAGTTATCTTGCCTTTACTTGTGATGACTAATTATTTGATAAGAAAAGTCTGAATATCCATATCTAAAAATAGCTCTTGAAATAAGCCTGAGGACTCTTGCCCCTTCTCAGTGCGTTGTGATTTAATGGTCTTTCACAAAGGCCAAACGGATACTGTTACTCACATTCAGTAGTAGTTTCCACCATAAATATTCCCACTGAAGTCTTCAGGACTAATGTGACAGAGGGAGGGTGCGCGAGGGGATGATCTGTTGGCCTCATCAAGTCCACAAAGTACAGTGACTTTCTGTGCTTAGTTTGCAGCTTTTGGCAAAACGAAATCACTGTTTTTCTTTAACCATTCTTGGGAGCCAAGTCCACATTTAATATAGCGAATGGTATAAAAAAATAACCACAAGATGGTGGCAATGATTAATAACAACAACAATAATAACTACAGTGAGGGGAAAACCGACACACCTGCAGGAGACTGGCATCTCTCCCAAACACGTTACAATAGTTCAGGTCGCGCACACAAGCCACAGCGACACGTTCCCTTGCGTGGCATGGGCGTACCAACGACCCTCCTCCTGGTGTGGCCAAACTCAGCTGTTGTGGTGGCAGCCAAGTGGCTCCTCTCGGCAGCCGGGACCTTGCCGGTCGCGTCCCTGCTTTGCTGTGCCCCTGCCCGGGGTTGGTGCGGTCCCACCTTCCCCACTTCTGCACAGGCGATGCAGCGCTGCCCGCAAGCCGGACGCGGGAAACGCGTCTGGTCCCCACGTTAATATCACACGGAGGTACACGGGTCCCCTTTGTAGGACTATGTTTTGTTCGTTTGTTTTAAATCTCTGATTATCAGCTATTTATACAGAACTCAGCCCGGTTCTGCGCAGCCTTGAGGTGGGGCTTGCCTGCAGGGTAACTCATCAGCTGGCGGGAGCACGCGTCTGCCGGCCTGGCTGACCTGAGCAAGCAAGCCTCATTGCCAAAACACCAGGCAGGCCAAAAAAAAGCACCAGCGTTAGACCTTTTAGTTGATCAGCCGCAGGGCTGTGGAGTCAACACACTCCCCTAAAGCCCCGAGTGGTCCCAGGATCGGGCACCGCTTGTTGGGCCCCGGCAAGTGGGGAAGAGGACGATGCGGGCGCGCGGGTGGGAGATGGCAGCAGAGCGTGGGAGCAGGGGTGAGTGAAGGCCACTGCTGCGGCGGAAGGGGAAGGGTTATGGGAAAGGTGAAGGGGACGTACGTACTGACAGTGCGTTAAGGAGGAGGCTTAGGGTGCGGGTAGAGAATTACAGCAGGAAGGGTGGGTGGAGGGGGAGCGGTGGCGGGGAAGGGAGGTGATTGCCTAATGTTGGAGAGCTGGAGCATTTCGTTTCCCACTCACTCTTTTGCTGATATGATGAATTACTTAGACATCTCCCGCTCAGTTATGTAAAACTAAACAGTACAGTGTTGTCTTTAGGGGATACCTGGGCAACATCGCACGCGCCGAGGCATTGCGATGTGTTCAAGTTATGCAAGGCAACTGGCAGGCATTTAGGGATCACAGCTGTGCTGTGTAAATTCTGTCTTAGAGTTAAAAATAAAAATCTCAGTATTTGATCAGTCTTCCTGTAGTTTGCCCTCTAGACTTTCCCCTGACATATGGTACCTACAGTCTCTGGAGAACGCCTGAAACATCTCTTGCATCTAGGGCTTAAAAAGTGGGAGACATCATATTTGGAGAAATTAAAATCATTGTTCAGAGGGAAAGCAATTTTATTCCACTAGCATTCTTCTGCCACCAATATGCCCCTGATCATAGAGGCTTTTTCTTTACAAAGAATAAGTTAAGGCAATCAATTGTTTTTATCTGGTAAATTAAAACGGATAAAACACAATTTGGAAGTAGGTAAACACAGAAGTCATTTTCTACTCGGCATTAGCTCACATCTCAATGGACATTAGACCTGCGTTTATTGAAAGACAGGTTATTGCCTGGGACATTGGGATTTTAATAGAATGGAACACAAACTCCAGTTTATTGACATCTGCTGCATAGCAAAAAGATGGATGATCAGCTCCTCTATTTCTGCTCTTTTTCAGTATTGCTGTGCGGATGCACACAAGGGACAAGCACGCATTATGCATTATATGCTATATACTTTCATATAAAAGAAGTAAATGGTCGTTTCATAGTTAAAGAAGCACTTTCCATTAACGTAAGTTTTTCTTGGCATTAGAGAGCTACCTACGTTTGCCCTGTTCTTACATATGTACATGAGTTAGTGCCCATCATCTGAATTAAAAGGCCATTATCTTGATTCTGTGCTGCACATTGAAATTGTAATCCTGCAAGCTTTGTAGTCAATAAGACTAATTTAAATGAGTAATTGTCAATAGTATTTATAGTTTATAGCTGCCAAAGCTTCAAGGTTAGAACTGGCAACAAAGAAAAAAGTAAGAGAGTAAAAGTAAAAAGAGTAAAGGAAATCCTGAAAGTATCCAGTGAGAAGGGGAATTCTCTTGATGACATTTTTTGCCTGCATAGAAGCAAGCAGTTCTCCTTTGAGAAAACAAGCACAAAATGATAAACACCCCTTTTCCATCTGCACAGCATTCCTTCAGTGCCAACGCACGGCCAGAGCTCTGGCTCAAGCGTACGCCAGCGCCGTGCAGCTGCTGCACGGGAAAGCAGGCGCTGGAGAACAGCCCTGGGTGCACCAGCGCGACTGACTTACGCTCAGTTTCTGGTTCTGCCCTTGAGTTTTACCTGCGTCGCGTGCCCCCTCGCTGTGCGGGCGGCCCGGCAGCGTGGAGCAGGGGGCTGGGCTGCAGGGCTGCAGCACGAGCGGGGATGTGCTGCGTAAAGAAAGGGGAGAGAAAGCTCTTGGATCTGCTTCCCCACTGCCGGCACTGAAAGTTATCATCACCTCAAAATTTATCACTCCATTTGTCTGTCTGACAGTCTCCTAAAACTCAGCCTCCCCACAGCCCGCTCTTGCTGGTGGATGCAGCGTGTCCACAGGCACGGGTGGGCAGCCCGCGGGCAGCTTTGGGGAGGTGTATTGCGTTCCCACACAAGACCTAAGTGATAACAAAACAGGTCGCAAAGTGTGCGTGTGGGGAAGCGACTGCTTCATTCAGAAGGATAGTCATCAGAAAATCTTGAAGACATCACCCAGTGCCCTCTGCAATTCACGTCGCTGCAGAGCAGCAGCCCGCTTGCCGGTTCTGGAGTGTCCGTCTAACTCTCTGCCTTGGAAATAGCTGACAATGTCTTGGTGATGGACCTAAGAGTTGCAAAACGCCACTGAAAAAGGTTTTGCATCTCAGGAATACAGAACCACGTGGCCAAGGAAGACACATTTACACAGAAAGTTGATTTCTCAGCTGCTGCGAGTCTTTCGGGGATGCCTTAGCTACTGTGGCATGAACAGGCATGCACTTGTGCCGCTTTCGCTTTGGCCGAGCAACCAAATTTCACTCTCTCGATTTTCCTGCTGCTTCTTGCTAAAACAGATACAGATAAGGCTTGATTGGGTTGCTGGAGTCAACATTATTATTTTTAGACAATAGGCCGAGGCCTCTGATGCAAATCGAGTTTAAAAGATTACTTTTGTTTGCGCGCTTTAGGCTATGTTATTCCCTCTCGTGAATCCATTTTCATGTGCCCTGTGAGCAGCGGTATTCTTCAGGTGAGATGGTTAGTCAAGGCCAGTTAGTTCCCTTTGCTTGTCTCTTCTCTGACATAAACTGACCTGCTGGTTTCCACTGAAAAACATCTTGTCTCTTAGCATTTAGGAACACTTGCATTAGTGAGCCTAGGAGTTAAGTATTGTTATAAAGGCTACTTTCCAGTCTGATAATTTCAGAAAAAGCACTCATTTTTGTTTTCTCCTTACAACACCAGTCAAATTAAAACAAAAGCAAGACTTGCCAAGCTTATGTAAAGCTGGATCGCACTTCAGACTGTATTTTTGTGCATTATTAAGTTTACTGAAGTCTCAGGGGATGAAATTTGCAAAAGCAAGTACCGTTTAAAGTCATTGGCACTTATGCACTTTAATCTCCTGGGTGCTTTTGCAAATCTTTTACAGACTGTGTAAATGTGCTGTATTCAACCGCAGCAATTCCGTGATGGATGAGGTTTCTGCCAAGCAGGGAGGTTTAGCAGCGCCTCTCTTCGTAGTGCATTTCACTGTTATTAACAAGATCTCACCTAAAGCAAATTAAATCTGACTTAATTTGCACCAGCTTCCAGTTATTAGCCAGCCATTTATAAACATAGCTGCAGTGACATCTGATTGGTTTTTGATACGTCTGTTGCATCAAAAATAAAAACAAACAAATTCTCTCTTGTTACATATCTGCATCTATTAGCAGTTGTGCAAGATTTGTCTGCAAGGAGAGTTTTGAGAAAGAACCAATATTATGGAACAGGTATTTTCCTCACTATTGTTTGAATTAATCTTAAACCCGCTCCGTGTCTTGAAAGCTCGGAGCAGTGGTGCCTGTAATTCCTGGCAGGCGGGATAGTATTGCTGAGGTACGGCGACTACAGACATCTTTCTGGGTCTGCAAAGCGCAAGACGAACGCCAAGTGCCTGCCTTCACCGGGGGAAGGGTACGGCAGCCTGGCAATCCTCACGCCTGCGAGCGTGCTCCTGTGGGCTCCTTGCTGCCCTCTCTGCTGTGTTTGAAATGGCTGAGCTCGACGAGGCAACACGTCCTTCAGCTCCTGCAGCCGCCCGGGACACATCTGCTCAGTCGAGTCCAGCTTTAAAGCTGTGCTCTGCGGGAACAGGGCCTTCTCCTGGCGCTGAAATTCCCTTTTCCTGGAGGGCAAACCAAGCTGACCCGTTGCCTATTTAGGTCCTGCCGGAGGCTTCGGCGGCTGCAGCGAGCCGCCTTCCAACGCAGCCTGGAGACTACCCAGCCTCTTTCTCCAGGGAGAAGCTCACCTCGCTTCGGTCCTGTGAAAAGGGCTCCTGCCCGAGATAGAGAGGAGTTCATCCCGTTTCCAGATGGAGCTGATCCAATCCATTACTCCGTCGTTATTTATATAGCATCTACGTTCACCGCAGCAGTGCTTATGTTAGAAATGCTTATGTGATACCAGATGTAAATAGTTAATAGACTGGAAAGTCACAGTTAATGGAGACTTGGAAACACATCTAATAAATCCCTTGACAACAGAGGCCAGGCGTTGGAGGTGGGCTACTTGCAAACCAGTTTTCACCAAACTTGGAAAAAATGAGAAATTAGTAAATGGTACTGAAGGCATCACTTTTAATGAGGATATGAGTCTGTTATTATATAACCCAGGATATTTATGACTTCATAGCAATTTAGGGATTTTCATTCTACAGTCAAAAATCAGTTGGAAATCATCAGTGAGAAATCGGTATTTTTTACAGAATCTTTTTTCCTCTAACCTGAAAAGATAGAGGGAAAAAGAGCTCATTGCTACAGCCTGACACTGTGCTTCTCTGATTAACCAGGGCCAAATATTTTAGAGAAATCTGTTTCTCGCCTACATACAATCAACCAAATTAATTGATCTAAGAGAGATTTCGTTCTAAATACCCTGTTCAGCAGAATAACTGTATTATTTTCCTACTTAGTGCAAGATGAGAGGCTCTACGTTCAGCCGAAGTTTTAGAAAAGCGTACTGCATCTCTGCTACCTACCTTGGTAACAGCTGCACTGCTAAAATAAGAAGCAAGTCTCAGTTTCTGGGGTTAAAAGTTCTTGTTTTTTCTTTCTTTTCTTCTTTTTTTTAGTGTAGTTTCCAGTTTCACGTAGAAAGCACTGTTTCTCCTGGAAAAAATGAGGAGCCACCTTTTAAAACTTTGTTGACATGTTGATGGATGATTGTCTTTGTACTTCAGTAATGGAACAATTTAAGTAGTTGGAATTTGTTCTGGTCGCTGGGCTATAACCCTTGTCTTTTCTCTTGGAACTGTTACACTTAATGAAGTCAGAGTGAGAAGAAAAACAGGGGTAATACCTTTTCTTAGCTATGGTATTTAACTTCAGACCTTACAGGATTATCTAGCTAAGTTTATTAAAACTAAACTGTCAGTCAGAGATCTGATTATTTTCAGCTCTGTTCTGCGGACAAATGATCGATTTAAAAAGATGCTGGACATGAGATATTTAGATATGATGTGCGTTCCTGGCCAGCGCATCCGACTGTCATGTTTCGCTATACGCATTGCCTGTGTGGGTACAAACGCGTGTACATTTTAAAAATTCTGGAAGACAAAAGCATTGAGATTCGATATTTTGATGCGTACAAAATCTGCATTTCACGTAAGAGCTCTAATAATTCCTCATGCGCAGGTGTTCAGTTCTTTCAAAAGTGCATGCATGACCTTTAAAAGAAATTACTCTTTGGAAAACCCTCCTGAGCGGGTTATTTCTGCTTTACAAATGAAGCTCAGTTCAAGGTCCAGGGGAAGCTAATGGGAAGTGTATTCACCAAGCACTCATTTTCTCTAATTGAATTCCTGGAGAGGAATAGCGAGAGGAACCGGTGGCTGATCTGTTTGCCTTGGCATCTGACTAAGGAGAAATGAGTGACAGATATCGTTGGTAAGAGAGGCACTGCCTTTCTTCGGTGAAAATAAGGGACAAGATGAAAAATAGGGGATCCTTTAGAGAAGTGTGTTTCCCTTAGCATCCCAGGATTTTTTTTTCCTGAATTTTCCTCTGGCTGTGACGTATAAAATTCCATTATTATAAACTTTTACTTTCTTGTTTAAGATATTGTGTAAGTTCAGTGTAACTGTAATGCATATTTGTATTTCATAATCATTTCTTGAAACTTCTTTGCATGTGTGAGTGAAGCCTAAGCCTTAGGGGATTTAATATTTAGCATATTTCTGCAATCTGGCAAGGTCGTCTTTCTGCTGATATATTTAAGTTAGGAATTTATGCAGCAAATGCCATAACTATTAAGTGTGAGAGAAAGCTAGAATTCTGAAAAATTAAGACGCTTGAAAATAGAACCTGACCTTCTCTAATACAGGATTCCTGATGCCCTCCCCAACGTATGTACACGCTTTACTTAATATTTTAGTTCACACATACATGGTACAAACAAACATAAATCAATCAGAAGTTTCCCCCTTTTGCACACGTCTACAGTTTTCAAAGTCACCTTTTTCCTTCCTTCAGAAAATGTAGTTCAAATAGCGAGTAAAAATTTTCCTCTCAGAAATCAGAATGTGAATTCAGCTATTTGAGAGCAAGTGCGCGGCAGTGAATTAAATAACTTTGCATTTTAGTTTTTTAGAGAAGAGTTACTCTTACGAACAAGTAATCTGTCATCTGTTCTTTGTTGTAATTTAACCTTCAGCTAATGCATTATGTCAAACCAGCACATACAGGATGAGATTGTTCTAATTTTAAGATTGTCATAGTTTTTAGTATTAAAAAAAAAGCAGCATTCACCCTTCTGCATCTTCATCATCTTTAAGAGGCTTAAGAATTACAACTTAGCAAATATAAGCTAATATAAAAAAGTCGTTTGTTATATCTGCAGAACATTTTAAGTTTCTTTTTGCTTTCGTGTGCAGAGCAGAGTACTCTGTGCCGCAAAAGTTCCCAGTTGTCAAGGCTGACATGAACAATCTGCTGGCAGAGAGGGAAATGTGACGGAAACCTCCTGTCCTGTAGGCTTTAAAGTTAAACTGATGTCTTAGTGAGAGCACGCGTTGCTGTTTCTGCAGCGTATGAGCTACACGAGCATTCGGTATTTCCCTTTTCTATTACTTTGAAGGCAGAGTGGTTTCTTCCAAAGTTAACTTTCGTGTTACCAGCCGCGCATCATATCTTGTCAAACTGCGGACAGTTTTATGGTAGTGTTCTGATTATATTTACGAACATTGCTAGCAATTCACTTCAATCTTGAAAGTGTTTATGCAGACCTTTTCCCCTTTCAACTAATTGTATACTAAGAGACAAACTTTAGAAACCTTTTTATATGGCTCTAGGTTGAGTCATCAGTCTTTGCTTACTTCCTCAGCTGAAAAAGGAGCTGATATATTGCTGATAATGCATGGAATGCACTTGCTATCCAGACCTATCTTTTTAAGATGTGAAAGTCTTGGAAAACAACCTTTTGTCATTGTCTAATTACTGATGAGAGCAAAGCATGAACTATACCGTGCTGTATTTTTATGCTACAGCAGTCATATTGCCTTCCGTATTCCCTCATTTCTAAACAACAAAAATGATTTTTAAATTGTTGTTCTCGCAAGCCATGCTAGATCTATGTTGATGAATGCAGGCTGCCTTGCAATTAACCGCTATGGTTCAGTACCATGCCGAGGAACTGGAAATGTCTTCTGCTGAAGCTGTGCTAAATCTCACGGCTATTCTCTCCTCTGCCAGGCAAAGTCGTCTACGTACTCATTGCAGAAAGTGCATTGCCTTTTCTTCTTTTTGGAGGTGCAGTCTGCCCTATTGATGGATCATTACTACTGCAGTTACTTTTACAATCACAGTGCATGAAACGATGTGGTTTGACCAGCGGACATAAATAAAACCTAGCCTCAAAATTAGACTATTCTGCTTCCCTTGTGTGTTGGACTAACAAATGGCTCCAGATGCTTTGCCACATACAGCTAGTATTTATTGCCTGAAAAAAAATCATGGAATAAACTGATCATCAAACACTAAGCTACAGTAAAATACCGAGCAATCCTAGCCTAGCCTGCCAGGATAAAGCTAGCAGGTGTTTAAGTAAACTGCAACCTTCTGGAACGGAATTCACATTTTTGCTCTTTGAAGTTGCAGTCCTTGTGGTGGCTGAAGGCACATTTATATAAATGACATGGAAAACTGAAGACCCTTTGGTAGTAAGGTGCACTTGTGTAAACTTTTTGCAATAATGTCTTAGTATGTGCTCTCAAGCAATGACATCATTTGGGGGAAATGAAGCAGCGTGGGGCAGCCAGCTCAGCCACTCCGGAGGTGGTGGCAGGGGGAGAAAGCTCTCACCATCACTCCCTGGATAGTCCCAGGTCTCTGCCCCTCTCGGCCTGGTCTTCAAGTCCTCCATCAGCTACGGGCTCGGGAGTAGGGCGCAGCAGAGGTCCCAGCGGCTTGGTCTCCGCTCTTTGAGGCGATGGAGCCTGGGTGGCAGTCTGCAAAGCTCTGGGCTGGACCTTTGCTGAGGAGCCCACTAGAAGGACGACACCATGGATGAAAGCCCCGGACTTGGCATATAGTGTAGGCTGAACCATTGCAGCAGGGAGTTCATGGTTGATTTCATCTTCCCCTTGGTACGTGAATAAAATAAATTGCGGTCCTTTAAAGCAACATAGGTGTAGTCACTCCATACAGTACTCCTGGGAAAAATGCAGATTTAAAGTGTCTTTTTTTTTTTCTTTTGAGGAACTTCTGTTGACTAGAAGTGTTTTCCCACCTTGGACAATTTTTTCTTTTGTCAAATGTGCCACCCACAAGCAATGGAGAGCCACAAACCCCACGACCCCTGTCACCTGCTCCCTTCCGCTAGAGGATTTCTTGTCAGAGGCAAACTTACTCCCTATTCATCTGAACTCAAATCTGGGGCAGGAAATCTACTTCAACCAGAGCAGAAACCAGCTCCCTTCCTTCATTACTGCTAGTATGTGGCTCCAATACACGATTGCTGAGGGAGCATATAGTTCACTTATAGAAATAACTCCATTTTGAACTTTTATCATGCTACAATACTTCTTTAGTCCCAATACTTGCAGCAATCCATGTTCCTCCTCCTCAAAAAAAAAAAAAAAAAAAAAAACCCACACAATTTGACACAAAATGACAGCAATTCAACACAGTTTGGAGTTCCAGAAGGGTGAGAAGGTGAGATTGTTCTTTTTTCCCCTCTTCTCTCGCCTCATCAGACCCCAGCTCAGCTCAGCTTTTGGCACCATTTTGCCCTACCAGAGCAGCTCCCCCATCGCTTCTGTGCCTGCCGCCGGCTCTGCACTGTCCCTTTCCTGCCTGTGCAGTCCCCCGATGAAGCCACGGCATTAATCGCTGGGCGAAATCACGTTTCTCCCCGTGATAGATCATTTCTAGGAGAACCACTTTCAATCAGTACCAAATAGTCTTCCGTGGGGAGGGCTGCTGGGCGCTCGGCGCTTCTGAAAGCGTAACCGCTTACGTCCCTGTCTGCGGCTCTAGGAAATCAGCTTGAGGCAGTGGTTATAATCATACTTCAGCTGTATTTTATATATGCAGCTCCAGGTACTTAAAAGCATTTCTGCTTCCAGCAGTGGTGAAAGAGTAGGATGATATGAGAAAACATAGGTACCTCTTCCGAATTTCACCAGAAATCCTAACAGAGATCGTCTCGCTCTCCCCAGAGCCTGTGTTTCACACGAGCTGTTTGCTGAATGACGACCGGAGGGAAAAACCTTTAATCACAATCCACGCCGGCTGGTTTTCAATCAGCGAACCTCCATCGCTTCAATCAGTAACCTAAGAGGGAGAGACGCTGCATCCCGGCTATCGAGCTACTCCTTCCATCAGCTTATTCAAAGCAAGTTTTCTTTGACGCCCATCCCCCATTTTGCCTTCCTTTGTTCTGCTTCCCACCTTTAACCCTCTCTTGGAGAGCAAAACACCTTATGGCCGCGGTTCAGGTCCTCAAAATCCCGTCAGAAAAGGCAAGTGACGGCGCCTGATGAGAAGCGGCAATCAGCCTTCAGCCATCAGCCGCCCTTCTGTCTGCATAAGCAGGAAACTTTTCACAATTCAAGTTTGTTTATTGCCTGAGCTAGCGAAAGGCCATGAAATGCTAATGTTAACGCTGCGAGCACATTACTGCCTCTTTAATTTATTTCAGCTAACTTCTGTTGATGGCATTTGGGTAAGCTAAACTGCCAGTTGAACTGGATTTGTTGTGCAGTTCGATGTAAAAACCATGCTGGAAATAGATCTGTATTCAGAGGCATCTAATTAGGAAAACATCATGATAGTCAGTGCAAATGTTTTCCAAGGCGCTGCATCTGTGCACCATGCATCAATTGCGTACTGAGATTGCAATATCCATTTTCCAAGCCGTAAAAGCCATCTAACGAGAAAAACATGCGCTTTCGGTCTGCCTGTGTGAAAGAAAGCAAACTTCAGGTTTTGGTAATTAAGCCTCTGTGTGTAAATTTCCCCAGCGAAATAAAATAAGAAGGAAAATAAGAAGGAAATAAGAATGAAAATTTGCAGGGCAGGGTGTAACAGAAATGTGTGCGATGTTTGTTTGCTAAGAGTTGTGGTTTAGAAATGCCTGCTCCTATAGCATGAGGCTGCATACAAACACTGCTTGATATGCAAGGTATCAACCCAAACGGATCGCTTTTGCTGGCCCAAATACTATGAACTGCGCTGAGCATGCTGACCTGTGCCCCCCTCTTCCTCCTCTTGTTTTAACAAGTTTTTATGTATCAAAGTGCGCATGCGCATGTGTATATATACACGTGTATATATAGAGAGATATATGTACATACATGTATAGACATACACCAAAAAAGCTCTGCTCCTTCCTGAGCAGTATGCAGGAATCAAGGGCTTGAGGTTCAATTTTTAGATAGAGCAAAATTAAAGCTGAAAATAGGTAAGGTTCTCCATCAGTTACATTAGCTCAGGCTTTCTCACAAATCCATGGTGCACCCATTTTTTTTTTTTCTTTCTTTGATTTCACTATGGAGAAAAATGAAGGCATTTGCTTCATGGGGCACGCTTCCAGATGTGAGATCAGCTGCTTTGTGATCTGATCTCTTACACCTGGTGCAAGTTACACGTCGGGTAGGCTGAGTATGTTAGCGGTATGAGGGAGAGTCTCTCCCATGTATAATAAGTTACTTAGTCTGTTATATACTTCTCCTTCACTGTCTTTCTGCATCTTGTTACTGAAGGGAATAAACTTTCTAGGAAAGATGAAAAAAACTATTAGGAACATCATTAACCATTAAAAGCCTTATTGGAAAATAAAACAAAAAAGAAAAAAAATTACTGTTTTTTTTCTTATATATGGCCAAATTGATAGCTACTGACATGCAATAAAAATCAGCTAAGCTATTTTGTAGTGTGTTAAAGTGAAGTACCAGATTTTGGATAAAATAGCAAAAAAAATTATTTCAGTAACTGGGCTAAAATAGAAGTATTAATATTCTGACATGAATAACATATTGTTTCTTGGCGAGATTTTGTGGAGTTTTTCGTTAAAGCATTTAAAATACTTTGAAAGCATCAGAAGTGCTGTAGAGTGTTTTTCCTGTGCTTCTAAAGTGTTATAAAAATCCTTAAGGATCTGTGCAAACTCTCTCTAAAAAAAAAGAACTTGCTTCTAGTGACTAAACCTCACTAAAAATAACTAGTCCATCAAGCTCAAAAGAACAAGCAATTTTATTCAAGTTCATTTGGGAATTTGATTATTCTTTTGAAAATGGTAAAGAACGGCAATCCTGAAAATCCAGGCAGAAAAATAGATTGATCTCCTAGGTCCGTTTAGTTGCTCTCCTTCAAGACAACAAGTACTGTCCCTTTTCTTAGAGCAAGTATATAATTTCTGGCCTCTCACATCTGTAGAAAACTGCTTTTCAGGAAGAACTTATTCAAAAAGTCACCACAGTTCTATTTGCAGAGCAAATGGGTCTTTAATGTTTCACAGTCCTATTTGAATATTCATGCTAATGTGCATTTTTTCCATTTAGGAGATAGTTGTGTGGTAACCAAGCACTCCGATTAGCTGCAAAATGCAGTTCTTTTAGGAAACTAATTTACGCTGATTCTTGACGAGGTTGAGGAAACTACCATGTCCATTAGGGAAATTAAAACCACCATATGTTTTCATCTACCTGTCCTAGCCCTAGTATATAAAGCATATACAGCTCTACAGCTTTAGCACTTTCCAAGGGTCTTCCTGTTTATAAAGGTTAAAAATTCTGACTGGCCATCATTCTTTAGAAATGAACATACAATCAAAGCAGTCACTGCAGATCCCACTACTTAATGCTATGCAAAATACTATTAAGGCATAAGGGAAAATGGGGAAGAAAAGAAATGAAAATGGAGAATTTAAGCAGCCATTTGGTCTTCTCACTCAACTGGTGTGAAGTGTCGTAATTCATGCAAACTCAGCACCTTTTTCATGGTTAGTTACTGAAGTCAACAGTTCGCATTAACGCAGGACGTCCTCACCGATGTCCTTGGTTACAGACACATAGGCACATGCACATGCCCACCGAACACCCCGTTTTACTACCTCCTGAAGCTCTTTTACAACAAACTTACCAGTAACTTAATGCTCCCAAATTCTGCAATTACAGAGGTCAGCCCAGTGCCAACACTGACTGCGATGGTTTTCCACAGACATTTTTTGGACTGTCCTGCTGGAAATTAAAAGAAAAAAAAAGTTTAAAAATGTTTGTGGTAATAGTTTTTGACAGAGCCCTTTAAATCTTTAGTCAGATATGAACTGATGATGGTTCTTTGCATATTTTACTTACTTCCTAAAAGTGCCAGTAATGCAAAACATATTGGAACTGTCTTCAGGGACTCTGTTTTTAAATTTTGTCTGTTAAACTTTTCAGTTGTAAAGTGTATTTACAGATGTTTTTTTCCTGCAATTGTTTTAGAGATATCTATTATTTACTGTCATATATTAAAGAACACAAGAAGGGAGGGAAAGAAAAGAGGAACCCTAAAGCATTTCTACGTCATTATCCATTTATTTAAGCACTTAAGAGTGTGTGATACCCGTATATTTTTATGTGAAATCCATTACAAAAAGTAGTGACCATACAGAATTAATGGGAGCTTTGCCTTGGAGACTGAACTTCACAGCCTGAGCTTTAGGCATACCCTCATTTTGCTTGGTGATCTGGGACTCGTGGTTTCAAAAACTAGAAGTTAAAAGTCTTGCTGACAAAGCTAATAAGGCTGTGAGAAATTGAATTACACAGCATTGCACAGAGGAACAATTGGAGAAAATAAAAATTCTCCCGGAAGAACTGAGAAAAATTGGTGCAACATTTGCAGGACTGGTATGTTAACTTATGCTGTCTCTCTTTGCTGCCTTCTCGTATTTTCGTCTATTGTCTTTTTAGCTTGCTACGTAAAGAAAACAATTGTTATTGAACTGAGTTATTGAACTTATTTATCCTGAAACCTGTGAACAGTGTGCTTGATGCTTTCCAGCTGCTGTATACAAGCCCAAGTGAGTGGCGTGGTTGACACGCCTGAGGGACAGGATGCCATCCAGAGGGACCTGGACAAGCTTGAGAAGTGGGCCCGGGTGAACCTCATGAGGTTCAACAAGGCCAAGTGCAAGGTCCTGCACCTGGGTCAGGGCAACCCCCAGTATCAATACAGGCTGGGGGATGAAGGGATCGAGAGCAGCCCTGCCAAGAAGGACTTGGGGGTACTGGTGGATGAAAAGCTGGACATGAGCCAGCAATGTGCGCTCACAGCCCAGAAGGCCAACCGTACCCTGGGCTGCATCCCCAGCAGTGTGGCCAGCAGGTTGAGGGAGGTGATTCTGCCCCTCTACTTCGCTCTGGTGAGACCCCACCTGGAGTCCTGCGTCCAGCTCTGGAGCCCTCAGCACAGGAAAGACATCGATCTGTTGAAGCGGGTCCAGAGGAGGGCCACAAAAATGATCAGAGGGCTGGAGCACCTCTCCTAGGAAGACAGGCTGAGAGAGTTGGGGTTGTTCAGCCTGGAGAAGAGAAGGCTCCGAGGAGACCTTATTGCCGCCTTTCAGTACTTAAAAGGGGCCTGTAAGAAAGATGGAGACAAACTTTTTAGCAGGGCCTGTTGTGATAGGACAAGGGGTAATGGTTTTAAACTAAAGGAGAGGAGATTTAGACTAAATATAAGGAAGACATTTTTTACGATGAGAGTGGTGAAACCTTGGAACAGGTTGCCCAGAGAGGTGGTAGATGCCCCATCCCTGGAAACATTCAAGGTCAGGCTGGACGGGGCTCTGAGCAACCTGATCTAGTTGGTGACGTCCCTGCTCATTGCAGGGGGGTTGGACTAGATGACCTTTAAAGGTCCCTTCCAACCCAAACTGTTCTATGATTCTATGAACTCTACCACGCACATTATTGCACAGTCAATTCCTAAGGCAGATGGTGAAATATGACTCATTGAAATACTGACCAGGGCAGAAAAGGGGCAAAGGAGGGGGTGAATCACCTCTCCTGACTCCGGATTGCAGAGATGACCTGTGGCGGTTGGCTATACACGCATACCTATATTGTCACATACATACATTTTTTCCCAGATGCAGACCTTTGTGCCCCACAGACATTGGTGTATCACAGGACTGTCAGAGCACATTTTTCTTTATTGAGCCACTTAAAACTAAAGTATTGCAATTTTTTTTTTTTTTTTCACCAGGAGTTCCCATTTAACTGTTTTCCTTCTCCAAAGCTCATTTTGCTTTGTGTTAGGTTTCCTCCAGCAGATAATTTTGCTGACAAACTCACATTTTTGCCCTCTAATAGAACACTTAGGGAAGTCAATAAGATTTGGGAAACCACTTTGCCCTGTCTGTACTTAAGCCAGATCACAGTGATGTTAAATGAACTCCTTTTAATAATTCATTGCAGCAGAATCCGGTTTACTTTTAGCTAGCTCTTACGGAAGAAAAAAGACATTTGGCTTCTGAGCTTCATCTTGCAGAGCTGATGAATTGCTCCCAGGCTGCTGTCCAGATGGTCCTCCACGCTGGACTGACAGAGAAAATCCCCCACATCTTCCCCCGCCTTTTCCTCCTGACACCCGGAGTACAATACCTCTGTGCCTTGTGCCAGCAGCCCCGATACAGGAGGTGATAAATCGAAAAGGCAATTACCTGTGTATCTCCTCATTTAAAAAAAAAATAGGGAAGCCTTTCACCTACTGATGGACAGATTTAATTAAGCCTTCTCTCCTCAGTCACCACAGCCAGTAGTAGATCTCCAGCCGCCGTGTACTCACCGAACAGAGGAGCTGTGTTCCAAACGCGTTGCAGCAGTGGACAAACAACCCAAACACAACCCAGAAAAATAACAGTGGTTTTCCACAGCTGGGAAATGGGGGCTGTTTCAGGCCTGGGCGGCATGATGCGTCCATGAGGAAGCTTCGAGAGAGCAGCAGTTTGCGTTCGGCTAACACTAGCCCTAGCCCTGTTGTAGCTGTGACGGGCTAAGGCTACTAGATGAAGCAAGGTTTGCAGGGCAGGATGCAATTATTTGTTAGTGTAGCTGGTATATAAAAGGGAAGAAAGACGAGTTTGGGGTACATGAGCCCTGAAAATGACCTGAAAAAGAACTCATGTGCCTGAAAAGCATGTCTGTTTTTCCAGCCTTTGAGCTAACAAAAGTTATTCCCAATACACTTTGCCTCAATTATGTTTATATATAAAGTAATATATTACCTAATACCTGTATTTGAACTGAAGACATGCTGGTTATATTACAAGCATACATTAATTTAAATGTGTGTGCATACATAGGTGCCTGTAACTTATACAGTGTGTGCTATGCATACAGATGCAAAACCATGTCTGTATCTGTAGACAGACCCCCCCCCCCCAAAAAAAAGGAGGCCAATTTTATTAGTAGCGTAAATCAATATAATGTCATCAGCTGGAAAAGGAGTGGTGTTCAATTTTACTGGCTGGGGATGTGGCCCATAGCATGAGTTCCCATTATATGGGACCCAGGGAAGGGAAGTGGGGATCTCTCTCCGCAGGAGCTGTTTGGTGAAAGCCTTCTTGCAGAAGTGCTAGCTTCTTTGGAGGTTAACTTTAGGACAGACAAGCTCTGAACAGCCCCCCAAAAGTGTAATGACAATTAAAAAAGGTTTCATAAAACATGGAAATTAGTGTCAATTAGGATTAGTCTCATGGGATATTCTCTTGTGATATACGATCAAATAGCTTTAGAAGCTGTACCTAACAAACACCCTTAATTTATAGTCATGCTACTCTTCTATTTGTCACTCAGGAGCTGGTTTTTGCCATGACAGATGCTATCTGGGTTGACTGGGGTCAAATTCATCATTCAGAAGGACTTATGAGCAGCCACATGAACACTGCCCAGGTCTCAGACGTAGCCAAGAAGAGAAAACAGAGGACTTCAGTAAACAGTTATTCAGATTACACTTTGGCTTAAATTTGTCAGCTGCACCACCGCCAGCAAAAAAAAAGAGAAATGGAAATGTCACAAAAGATCGTAACCTTTAAAATGGACGTGCAATTTTTTAAAAAAAGACCCCGAACCCAGCACAAACCCATGCGCATGTGCCAGCCTGCAGCAGTGTTTTCAGCCTTCAATGACTTTGCCGTCGCAGCCCGCGGTCCTGCTGCTCTGTAGCGGTGCCTGGCCCTGGGAGCCCGGGCGTCCCCGCAAGGGACCGGCGGGTCCCACCAGGAGCGGGTTTGCACCGCTGCCCTCGCCACCATCTCTGGAGCGCAGGGCACAGGAAAGCCCATCACAGCCCACCCCAAACCCGTCAGCTAACAGCACGGCCGCACCATCAATTTTTAATGGTAGAAGTGCACCATAAATACAGTTTTGTCTTTGCAACTGGAAAGCATTTTGGCTGCACGTGTCAAAGAAATTTCTGTGTTTGTCCTTCAAATCTGCTTTTAATATATACACCTGACATCTTCCAATGTGGCTAATACTCTTAGTTTGTGAAAATCCTGGGATGTTTTCTGTATATGTGAAAATGCTATTTTGAGAATGAAGAGTGTTGGAATAAAGATGTCTTGGAGTAATAACCTAGTGATGTTCTGGACATATTCAGATAGCACAAGAAATTACCCGCATAAGGAAAATGTCTGTAGAAATCCTGTAGCAAATACTGTAGTGGAAAAAGAGGGATAAATAACAAGCTTTTGCTAAAAGTATAGGAAATATTTGAATTTTTTATAAATCAGTCAACTTTGCAAGTTTTTCTCCAGAGTAACATACCTTGTTATAAGAAGTATTGTCTTTTTAATCTTCTTTTTTTTTTTTTTAAACAAATGTTTATATATATGTATTGATTCAGCAGATATTTTCAAGCACTCTGGGGAATGTTGAGATGCAATTGACATCTTTCATTGTTTTTTTTATAATTGACACTTCTTCAGACAGAATATATTTAGGTTTGGACCCCAGAGTACCCTGCTGGCTGAAAACATCATCTATAAAAGTTATCTGAAAGTCATTAAAATAACATAGATGCTCTTTTCAAACAAGGTCATTGGTTAGCAAAACATCAGAAGGTTTCTGCACACTACGAAGCACATCAAAAATAACTAGGTTGCAAAGCCAACCATCTGAAGTTGGGAAATGCCAAAATTAGATGCCCCTGCAGTACTAATGGTACTTGCTCTTCCGTGATGAAATGTGTTATAACACAGGTTTTGACTTCGTAAGCCTATATCCCCCCCCTCCCCAGTCCACTCCTATTTCTATGAATGGGAAATTGCTCCTTATTTTCTTTTATACTACCTGTATTTTATTTAGAATTCACTGTTCAGAGGCTGAACTGAACATAAAATTATTCATCGGCTCCCTGGAGATTTCATGATTCTAATTCCATTTCACAAATGCTGTCACCAGCGGCCAAAAGTGCTCCACAAACATTTCTGAGTTTCTCTGCACGAGGTCACGGTGAGATGAAGGAGCGATTACCTGCACCCTTTAGCACAGGACACTAAGGTGTAGGGAGATGGAGGCCAAACTTTCACCTGATTTTCGGGACCCCACATTATGACCATGTTTGGAAAATATTTATAGCATTATCTATATGCAAAGCTGAAGTGAAACTTGGTAGGTGGGTGGATAGTAGGACGTGTTAAGCCTAAAGCCAGAAGTTTCCCCATGACGCCCAGCAAGGTGTGCAACTGAGGAACCAGGGAAAAGGGTTTTCTTTTTCCAATGTGGAAGCGTTTGTCTCCTTCCCAAGGGCCGAGAGAAAAATACTTCAGTGTTTTTCTATTAACAACAAAGAGGAAAGGAGGTCCGTACAGCTGAGGCACACTCCGGGTGCAATTCTGCTCCCACAGAAAATTCTGGTTTGAAATCACAGAGTAATTTAGTCCAGAGGAGACCTCAGGGATTATCCCTCCCCTGCTCAGAGCAGGGCCAGCATAGCTCAGGTGACTCAGGGCTTGTCTGCTCGAGGTTAGAGTACGTCCAAGGATGGAAACCCCACAACTTCTCTGGGCAACCTGCCACGGAGCTCGGCTGAGCAGAATCAAGCCCTGTGTGAAAACCAATGAAGGCTGAAGTCTTGTGTCTACAGAATGGCCTTGAAGAAAGCACCTGATCCCTGCAGCCTTCCCTGCCTCATAGTTATGACGGGGGACGGATAAAGCACTTGGGCTTCTGAGTTATTTGGTTACACTCCTGATACGTGCTGTAGAAGTGCCGACGAAAGACTATACCAGCAGCTTTCCCCCCATGAGATATACAGCTCCTGATATACCTCCTGCTATACCTCCAACTAGAAATGTTGCTCTACCCTATTCAGAGATGGGAGTCCTGTCTTCTTGGTGTGAATAAGATTAAATGAAAACCTCAGAGACATCTGACCTTAATATTCTGCCATCTTTGAGGCAACATCATGTCACTGTCAGAGCCACAATAATATTTGACACTGCCACTGTTACTAAATGCTGAAGTTTTCATTTTTGATTAAAACAGCAAAAGGTAGAAACTGTACTGTCAGGCATCATCTTGACACAGACATCAGCTGTGCATAACTTTGTCCACATGGCAAGACCTGGTGAATTTAAAGTTGTGGCAAATTTTGCCAAGGCTTTAGCTCTTGGTCTCTGTCGTTTTTCTTCTTCGAGTGGACCACTTTCTTTATCACACACTTATCTGCCTGCTTCTCTTATCCTAAACCCCTACTAAAGTCTTTCGGACTTCAGTGACTGTAAAAATAAGGAAGATTTTGTCCTGTCAGAGCTGAATGTGTATTTTACTGGGGCTATGCAGATTTTAGAGATGAGTTTCTGTTATTGAACTGTGCAAGAAACGAGTCAATGTATTGCTAGGTAAACTGGCAAGACTTGCTCTTCTCTCACGCGGTCCAGCCTAATGTTTTTGGCTTCCTGACTGAGTTCTAAAGACTGCTTCAGAGCTCACACGCTGGAAACTGTTTCGTTCCCGTATAGGCAATGTGCTATTTTCCTTCAGGAACTGTGCTTTTTGTTAGTGTGTTTGGCAGTTGCCCCAGGGGCTGGGATATACCCAGTTTTCCATGGATCTTGAGCTCTCTGATAAGTTCAAACATGTCAGCACCAGCTGACTGCTCTGCCGGTTCAGCTGCCTGGTCAGTTGAGCAATCGCTAATTTGCAGGGCAAAATTTCAAGCCTTTTTCAGGCCCAGCACACACGGCTAAAGAAGTACCGCAGGGGAACCCTCACTGAAGCGCTAGGCAAGTTGTTTTGAACCCGGGCTCAGCATTGGCTCATGTCATCAAGCCTGCTGAGGCTCGGTCCTGGTCGAGCCTTGTCCTGGCTGCTCCATTTTTCAGGCAGCGCAGCACGGAGAGAACACGTCAACGTGATAATCATTGGATGTGGCCAAAAGCGCTTTCCGTTCTTCAGATAATGCGAGTGTTGGAAAGGCTTTTGTTTCCCTCCCCGGGCAGAGAAGGGAAATGTGTAGCCTGCCAGGAGAATGGAAATTCTGAAAGTTGCCTTTCCTTATTTTATAAGGAAAAAAAAATCTCAATGTTTCCTCCCTCTTTCCAGCCTGTTGTGGCTGTAGAGGGTGGCTTGGGCTGCTTCCAGGCAACTGAAGGAAGCTGCCAAGGTCACCCAAAGTGTGGGGATCTGCCCTGGTGTCGGGAGGAGACTCTCAAAGCCCCACTTAGAAGCTGAATCTCCACAAACCTCTGCTAGACCATGAATCCAGCAGAAAGAGGCTACCAACAGGCGGATGCCATGGGATGACCGGGCCTGACTCGGTAGATGGTTTGATGGCCTCAGAGCCTCAGACTCAGGTAACTCTCATGTGTCTAGGGCCAACTGATTGAACTGGCAGGAGACCAGGCTGGCTTTGTGCTGGTTGTTACTGAACATGAAAGACTCTCATGAAAATTTGGGGTGCACTGAGTGGTCTTTTCCAGTGAGAAACCTAATCATCAGGCTATGCTGAAACAAGTCTATTGAGAATAATCATAATTAGTAGCAGTAGTCTTTAGAACAAACATATTCTTCATGACATTGTCAGTTTTGGCATAAAGCTTTCTGCATGTTCCTGAGGAGGCAAATCATCTCCGTATCTGCTCTGGGTGCCACCCATGGAAATGGCTGTGGTGTTGCTGGGCTGTGCTGTGCTAGGAGGGGATGGGACAGCACTGAATACAGCTCCCAGAGACCTCCTGAGCGCATGAGTGTCTGAAAAGTGGCTCACAGCTGTAAAGGGGGATCAGGGGCTTGCTGTACTTTCAAGGTTGATGCCGAACACTTTCTAGCACTCAGACATCATCCAATCCTTTTTCTTTTCTTCTAGTGCTAGTCAGTGCAAATGGCACCCTTCACCTTGACCTGAGTATTTGTCCCTAAAAGTCTCTGACTTGTATTCTTGTGCTGAATGGATTAAGAAGCTCAACTTCTTGCCATGAGGTGTAAAGAATAAAAATATGAGGTTATAAAAATAACTAGGCAGCATTGTCTCCTGGATAGGACAGTAATTGTTAAGGGGTGGGCTGTAAGCAGTTAAGATCTGCCTGTGCACCCGTGCACAGCTGAGACAAACACTTGGGAGCGATGTGACTGGAAGTGGCTGATTGCTGCGGTTTCAGGGTGCTATAGCATCTTTCCCTGCTCCCTTCCACGGAGTGCAACGCAGTGGTAGTGAAAGGGTTGTGGTGAGAGCTTTCACATTGATCTTGACATTCTCTGTGCGGATGACAAAGAGTGCGTGTGTGCGTGGGTGCACGCGTGCACATCTGCATGCCGTAATCACGGATAATGTACTCACGGCGCAGGTGGCAGCTGGCTCTGTAATGCCAGATTGACCAGAAATAACCTGCCATCCCACCCATTCCCAGTGCGCCAACTCCTTCTGTTTCGTCTGGCAAACCATGTCCAGCTATGCTGTACTCCTGCCCTGTGCCGGCGAAGAGCAGCTTAAATCCCAAACACAGCCCGCATGTTGCAAGCCACCCACGGGAGCAAATGCACAGTCAGGTGGTCACATCTACTTTTTTTTTAGCTGCAAAATACCAAGTTTTCCTCAAAAAAAGTCTGCCTTGAAACCAGGTTCACTCCCTCTCTAGAGTTTTGTCTTGGCTCCCTTTGAAATGACGGGAAAACTGCAGAGTTATTTTTAACAGCACCTCATCAGTTCTGTGTTGCCTATTGCTTTGGTTCACGGCTCCTCCACCTGAGTTGATTCTGCTTATAAATACTGTAAAGGGTTCACCTTCAAGGATGACGATTTAATTAGAAGTGCAAAGAGCTATGGCCCAATGTGTCAGAGACTAATGAACGAGCTTTCGTGGTTGGTGGAGAGCAGCTTGCCAAGGTATCCATTCATTTTTGTACGTGTAAGATAAAATACAACTGAAGCTGTCGCCATTTTAAAAGAAAATCTTATTAGACTCCAGGCAAGGATAGTAGAATAAAATAGATAGCTTTTGGTGCTTAATCTGTTTGTATGTAGGTTCAGGTGTGATTATGTAGTCTGCCATCAACTTTAATTAAGCTTTCCTTTTTCTCCTGACCTTGGGGCTTAAATATAATTTGTTCTATAGGAAAGACAGGTGGTACGAGCTCAGTGTTTTAAAGTTCAAATTGATTTAGGCTACATTTAATTTAAATTTCCATATGGAAGCATACAATTTTACTATTACTAATGTTGGAGCAATTACACCGAGGTGAAGAAGCTGGTACAGAGCCTTACATCTCTCTAATGATGAGAGGGCTGGAGCACCTCTCCTCTGAAGACAGGCTGAGACAGTGGGCTTGTTCAGCCTGGAGAAGGCTCCAGGGAGACATTATTGAGGCTTTCCAGCACCTAAAGGGGGCCTACAAGAAAGCCGGAGAGGGACTTTTTACAAGGCCATGCAGTGATAGGACAAGGGGCAATGGGTTCAAACTGAAAGGGGGTAGATTTAGATGAGATCTAAGGAAGAAATTCTTCACTAGGAGGGTGGTGAGGCATTGGAACAGGTTGCCCAGAGAAGTTGTGGATGCTCCGTCCCTGGCAGTGTTCAAGGCCAGGTTGGATGGGGCTTTGAGCAACCTGGTCTAGTGGAAGGTGCCCCTGCCCTCTAGAGGAAGGTGCCCCTGCCCATGGCAGCGGGGGTGGAACTAGATGATCTTTAAGGTCCCTTCCAACCCAAACCATTCTATGATTCTTCATGAACAGAAGTATCCCTGCCTTTCGCTTTTGGGATAACATTTAAATCCAACAGAGTCCCAATGATCTCCCGCTTTCCTGTGAGGCTCTGGCTGCTCAGACAGGTCAGAGGTGACAGTCCGACACCAGGCACCAGCACGCTGCTGTGCAAAGGCACGGGTGGGCTCCAGCAGACCTGCCCCCACCTGGGAACAGAGGTGAGGTCCTTAATGCTATCAACCTATTTATCACCTCCAGTATAACAGGAGCTCTTTTCTCGGCACAGGAGCGATGCGAGTCCCCTGGGAGGGCTGAGAGCTGCAGCCCTCGGTAAGGCAGGCATGCCGGGCACCACAGGCAGGACGGCTGTTCGATTTCAAGCCTCTGGAGTGAGCCTTATCCATCGGAGCCGAGGTCTCCGTCCTTGAGGCTCTGAGATGTTTGGGAATGGTGTGCACTGGGACGCACCTTGGACACAGGGGAGTGCCTGGTCCCACTTGTCTGGCTTTACAGAAGCAGGGTGGAGGCCACCCCAGGAGGGGGCACATGCCGCAGGGGTGTGAGAGCTCAGCGTGGGGCAGCAGCGGTGGCCGGGGCAGCGTGGGAGCCACGGCATGAGAGGGGCTGGGAGATGCCAGAGATGCTGCCGGTGGAGATGAAGGGAAGAAGTTGTTCCCTAGGACCCAGAGGCAGCCGCACTGAGTTTCTGCAACCTCAAAAGCCTCTGAAAATTGAGGGCAGGACAGGACAAGAAAAAAGGATGTGGCCTGCGAGGGGATGGTAGGAGAGAGGATTTTCAAGCCCGCTGTGAACCTGGCATGCTTTCTTTAGGGAAAAGCTGCAGGACTGTCCAATAGCCAGGCTCTAGCTGATGGAAGATCTATCACACTATATGTTTCAATGCGTGCTTTGTATTTCCAAGCCCCTGGCTGCAATGCTCCCTCCCCTCCCTATACCCCCCAAGGCCTCCATTACACTAAAAATAGCACTGAAACCACCACTTTCTCTATTAAACTGTTAAATCAGGCTAATTTTGTTATCCCACCAGGACTGGAACTGTTAAAGAAAGCGTACTGAAAAAAAACTTTAGGTACAAAGATGTAGCTTGACTTAACTTGAGCAGTATTCCAAAATCATATTACTGTATGTTACAGTTTTGATGACAAGTTTCCTTAGTGACTGCATTTCTCAGGGGTTTTCACCTTGTTTTCCCATTGTGTTGTGGATTTCTTTACTCTTTCACCATTATGTGATGTCCTTTTGTGAAACACCTATCTTTTACTCACTTTCAATTAAATAAAGAGAGTCCAAAGGTTTGAACTGTGGGATGTTTTTATGCTCTCTGACTGAGACTCAGATAATGAAAACTTGACAGTTTCAATGTAAAACCAGTAACTTCCACAACTTATCTCAAAGCAAGTTTTTTTGTTTCAGTACTCCGAGAAATTGGTTTTGGCATTACTCTTCCATGGGCAAGGGTGGGGATCAGTTTTCTTCACACTTGGTCCCAGAGATTTCAAAATCTTATATATGTATGCATTTCCCATTAAAAAAAAAACAAACAAAAAAACAACAAACCAAAAAAACCCCCACCAAACCCCCATTAAAAACTCCCTGGCTAGAAATTCTGTGTGTTTGTTTCTCATCCAGCAGCATCAGAACAAATACCTGCAGCCACCTTCCTCCTGACAAGCACATCCCGGAGACAGGTCCTCATTTTAAGCTCAAACGATTGCTCCAAGAGGCAGGAAAGCTGTCCCCTCTCCCCGTGGCTGTGTCCGGCCAGCTCTGCGCTCAGGGGCATCCATGACATTTGTCCCCTCACCTACCTTCAGGCCTGAAAAGTACTGAACACCTTCAGCAGGTGCTTGTGAGGGGGAAATTCATTCACCTCAGAGGGTGGAGGTGCTTAAAGCAGAGCCAGGAGGAGGTTGCTGCGGGGTGGGGAGCCGGCGTACCAAATGCTCCCATGCTGAAGACCTGCTGGAAAGTTTATAGGGCCCTTGTCAGCACTGAGAATAGATAAAGATCCCTTCAGTGTCGATTCTAGCACCTTCCTGCCTTGACATCCTGATACAAAGGAGTAACATTCATTGTGAAAAAAGGAGCAGTAGTTCAGAAAGAATAAAAACCCAGGGAAGTGCACTGTATGACCCCCCCGGAGTGTTAGCTGTGTGTGCTGGGCTGCTGCACGTCCTACAGAGGCATTTTCTTTCTGGGGAGGTGGTGAGGCTCCCCTTGGGAGGCTCAGGCAAGCCCAGAGAAAATTAATGGTGAAAAGCACTCTCTTTTCCCTGCTGGAATGCCTCATAGTCAACCCTGAGAGCCCATTAAGCAACTGCTGTGACCTAAAATAACCTGAATAACACTAAAACTATGAACGGGCTGTCCAAACTGTATGCTTATTTTTCTTTTTACTTTTCCTTTCTTTTTAAAGAGAGCTCCCTTCTCTGGGAGAGCTTTTGAGCCTGCTCGGGAAAATGGTGTGCTGGAGGAGCTTGCCTTTCCAGCTGCCCCCTTTATCCCACCTCTTCGCTGTTCATGTCTTCAGAAAATAAAAGATCCCCTCCCCCCAAAAAAATCCCAAGCCCAACTAACCAAAAAGCCCCTCTTCAATACACAGCTGGCTGTGCAGGCAAAGGATGTTGGGCGTCAAAGTCTGAAGACATTTACCCCGAATTACTTAAGGCAAGGAATCAGGTAGCCACCTATTGCCATTCACCCACCTGCAAGCCAGGGATGGGTATCATCCCCCCAGCTGCCTGGGAAAGTGGGAAACCCAGTTGTACAAAGCTCCTCTGGACTCTCCGTTTATCCCAAAGAGTAGCCCAGGGTTGCTTTTGTTTGTTTTTCAACTACGTTGTTTGGTGTAGTAATACCTCACCTTGCTTATAACTCCTAACTCCTCTTGGCTACGGTAACACCCCTATGGTTCTCATCTGGTTGAAAAAATTATCGACCAAAAGAAAACTTTTAAACGGTCAAAATTTCTTTGGTTCTGAATAGGAAAAGCAAGCTCCGACCTAAAAACAAGGAGAGGGAAAAACTGTACTGAGTTTAATGTAATTGTGTTAATCAGACAGTTTAAGTGAAACAGTAATGGAATAAAGAAGGATAAAAGGGTTCTCAGAAAAGGCAGGAGTGAGGGAGGTGCTAACTCATTTGAGACAAAAGGAAGAGTTAATTACTATCTGTGAATCATTAAAGGGTTAGCTGAGGTTGGGGCATGGGGAAAAGTATAATGTGAAAAAGAATGAGTCTCCCTAAGGAGGTACGATTTTTAGTAGACAGAAGACAGGGAAGAACTTTAGCTCTTAAATTCATATTTTGAAGTAAAGTCTCCTATCATCCTCGAGACTCAGATGGAGTCGCAGTTCTGTGCAAGGCGTGCTTGCTTGGTACCTAGATGCTCCGGTACTTTAGGGAGTGTCTTTTGAGATCGCATGCTGGTGCTAACTGTTTTTTTCACTTACATGAATATTTTCCAAGAGGACGTTTGGTGCAATGGGGCGGGGTGGGGGGGAGTATATCATATGCTGCGATGCAGATTTATAGGATCCCTGGATTTTGATGGTTCTGTTACAGGCAAGCATTTAAAATGATGCTGGTAGGGACACATCAGCATGTTTTCTGTTGTCTTGGTCCTACAAACCTGCAGGGACGTGACTGCTCCCAGCTGTATTGATCTGAGAAGAGAGATTACTTCTACCTCCGAACCTTGGCTAGATGAGGGTAGGACAGGCATTTCCTTGAAGCTTCTGTTACGTGTTCAACTAGCTCTACAGCTCCAGTGCTGTTTGGAAAATTAGAAGACAACAAAACCCCCAAGCCAAGGGGACCGTACACATGTTTACGGTTACGCGCGCTGAAGAGCTGGCTGGGTCCAGGGCGCGGAGCCAGGCACCCTGCAGGTCTGAGCCTCCGTGTGTTAAGCGACAGCCCAGTTCCACTCTGATTTTAACCAGCAGGAAACTTGCCATGAATTTTTTTGAATATGGAGCCCCCAAAGGCGTCTTCACTTCATAAGGAGGATGAATATTACCAGGCATATTGAATACAGATGAGGAGGAAGTCTCGTTAAGTCAAGGGCAGTTGGCACATTCCAGATTGTCAGCCAAGTGTAGATTTAGGGAGATGCTGGAATATTTCCACTATCAGCAGTCACCAGGAGCTTAAAATGTGAGTATTTCCTCCCTCCACCTCACGCTCGTTCTTGTTGGCCACTGAAGGCGAGTTTTGGTGGGGAGTGCTGCGGTGGGACCTGCCATCCCTGTGCTTGAGGGCGGCCAAGAGCCAGAGGAACAAATGGATCAAGCCTCTATTTTGCCCAAAAGCTTTTTGCCTTTTTTCAGAGGACAAGAAGGAAGCCTGAATGGAAGATGAAAGTGGCCTGAGACTCAAAAGTCCTGAACGCTACTGAGAAAATCAATTTTTATTTGTAAATGCAGTACTAATGCCTCACCCAGCTCAAGCTGAGCACACTGCAAACTCTTGTGGGGATCAAAAAGAATTGGATTGGCCAAAAATGAAATCTCCAATTGAAGTTTAGTTTTCTGTGGAGTTTTTCAATGGGAAATAGTAAAAGAAATGTCTTTCTGCATGTTTAAAATAGGTTTGTATTAGCAAAATGTTTCTATATGGAAAAAAAACCACCAAAGCAAATGAATAATTTAATCTTTTTTCAACACACACTTTTTTCATTCTGTTCGGAAATACTTAATGGGTATTTTTTTTTTTTTAATTATTTTTTACAGAGGCAAAAGGTTGGAGTTTTTTTGTTTTGTTTTCTGTTTTGGGTTTTTGTTTTGTTTTTTTTTTATTGTACTTTATCACCGTGTTGGTCAAATAGGCAGACTAGATGGGAAAAGGTTCCTTATCTGAGCGACACCTCAGCACTTCTCTGTAGGTCTGTAAGAAGTACATACCTCAAGGATGTCTTCACTTGGCTTCTTCTGTAGGACTTTCCAGGACTTTAGCACTTGGGCTTGACAGAGCTAAGGATGAAAGTGCAACCTGATTCATTTCAAGACACTTAAGTACTTTGCTAACTTAGTGCCCTTATAACAACATAATTACATTAATAATAGTAATGAAACAATTATATGTAACTGCATTTTTCTATTTTAAAACAACTTGAAGTGAGCATGGTGCAGAAATGTTTGCATTAGCAGTGCCCACGCTGCCACCAGCCAGGGAAATTGCAGGAGTGTCTCAGCCTGCTCAAGCTTCCCGAGTTTTATTGCTTTCAGACCCCAGTTAATATTTCCAGCCAGCGCGGAACAGCGTGTTTGTATTAGCACCAGTCTGGGATGCTCTGCACCGTGTTCTCTTGGTCAGGGCACAGCAAGGTAGCCAGAACACACACCAGGAGGCACTTAGCGAGGCGGCTCAAATGTTGTCGTGTTAAACCCACCAACTGCAGTATTCAATCATTTATGCTTTGTATAAAACAAGCAATATTACTTCTTGTGTAATCAAGAGATGCAATAAAGTAATATGAGCTGACAGCTCCCCCGTAACAAGATTTTTTTCCTCTAAAGAAAGACACGTTGATCTCAGACCTAGAATAACTTTTTTCCTCCCCTTTCTCCTATCACGGGAAAAGCTGGGGTTTTTTTCCCCAGTCCTTACGTAAGCGACTAATTTCTGTGAGCGCTGCTCCCAAATGGACTACAGATCCATTCCTAGGGAGTAAGTAAAGTAACGTCAACACATTTCTTTTGATCCAAAAAATGTTCAAGCCGAACGAAAGCCTCCCGGTGGCAGATGAAGCGAATGCAGAGAGTCCCGGGTGAGTTTGATTCAGAGCACTCGGGACTTGCGTCGTTCTGGCTCTGTGTGCCACGGTAGAAAAAAGCGGTGGGTAAGGGAACCCCAATTTTTTTCCAAAGGTATGAATGACCCCCACTTTCCTTTTCTGCTCAAGGTACAAGAAGACGTTGTTCAGAGTACGGTACTGACGTGGCTACTGCGCTTAGGGAAGGCCAAGTACAGCAGGAGGCAACGGAAGCAGACGTCACAAATAAAGGCAGAAGACCCTTTTATTTCGCATAGACAAAATGCAAAGAGTGTCTCATTAAATTAATATTAAAAAAAACCCCAAATCAATCCCCTCACTCCACTGACATCACTCATCCTAATTAACAACAAAAAAAGAACAATCAAGGACCCATTTTCTAATTAAAAAAAAAGTGCAAACATGACAAAAGACTTTTTCTTTTTCCAAATCAATGTTCCTGTTGAATTCACAAATAGGGTGATTTTTTTTTTTTTTTGTGATTTTTTTCCCCTTTTAAGTCTTGTCTGATGGAACTTCCAGTTAAAATGTTTTAGTTAAGTCTCCATGCACTTCTTAGAAAATCAGTAAAAACACAAACGCTTGTGAAGATCAGAAAACTGGACTCTTTTACTCAAAAATTCAGATGTCCAGTCAGATGAAGCTCACACTCAGACAGAAAAAAAGCAAGAGAGTCTTTGCACTGTCTGTCGTTCATATTATTATCTTTTTTTTTTTTTTGTCAAATATTTTGGCAATCTTCTTCTTTAATTATAAATATTGGAATTCAATAAAAAAAAGGTAGCTTTCATTGGATTTTTTTTTTCAGTGTAAATATTTACAGCCACTGTCCAGCCACGCTCTTTTTGTTATACCAGGGTGTAAGATTTTGCGTAGGGATTGTTTCCTTTCAAGTGGCCCCGGGAGTCCAGCAGGGATTCTTGGGAGCTGCTCATTTTTGCTGCTTGTCCTAGCTCAGCTCCTTCTCGCTGAGGTAACGTGGCCACAGCACCTGGTTGCCATGACTGTACTTCTCTCGTGGAGGACGTCTCCATGGGTATCGGCTCCAGGACGGTGGGGCGCTTCAAGGTTCGGCTTTTCTGCGGCTCCAAGCAGGCTTGCCCCAAACCCAGGTCTCTGCTCGTGCCCTGTACACCACGGTTCAATAAAAAGTCCATCCTAAGGTAGGGTGGCAAATGCATGAGATCACCTGGGGAGGCAAAAGCGAAAAACAAGTCCTTACTTACGGCCATGCGCTGTGTTACGCTCACCTGCTGGCTGGGGGAGTCAGCCTGATGGGTTTGGCCACCAAGGCAGAGTATCTGTAATCAATCCAGCTGCAGCATTTATAATAATTGATATATTGTTTGCCAGCCGTTTGCTATGCTATCATCTTACAGAATCAACACACTCCTTTCGGGCAGACCCATAAGAATTCACTATCAATATTTGTTGTCGTCATAATAGAATGACTACAGTGAGAAGTGCGATGTGTTTTACATGCACTCACAGCATGAAGAAGAGAAACTGAAAAGATCAGGAAGTTTTTCTCATAATCCTAAAAGAAAAGGTCTTGGTTTCTATTTGTCAAAACTCGGAAAATGTGGAGGCTCGGTAGATTTCCTTTTCTTATTTTCCATTTTAAATGAAAACCTCCACACTTACAATTAATGACCATCGATCTAGAGTAGAATGACCAAATTATTTAAGCTGGATGCATGAGTGTTAAGGCTATAGTTTTAAAGACATTTCCACATAAACCAGAGAAGCGTTCTTGTCCCAATATAACAACATTTACCTGCCATCCATCATCACCGTGTTTAAACCGCTAATGATTTTCTACCACTTTGGCCATCAATATGCTGCAACAAAATGCACTGGGGCTGGCACCCTCTCTCTTGCAACAACCTTTCCTTCTGTTCTGTATTGCCAAGGAAATGTCTTATTTGTTATTTCCCCTGATTCCTGGGCATTTCTGCGTGAGCCTGGTGACGGCAGGCTGCTCGGTCCAGAGGACATGCCTCTGCAAAGCTACCGAGTTCAAACAGGTGCCTTGGACCTGCGGTCTGGCATTAGGCAGGGGTGAGCGTTACCTTCCACATACCTGTACGTGTATCAGACCTGCTACAGAAATCAGATTGGCTTATTTATTCTAGCCTGGCCTGTTAGGCATTCGTAAAGTTGCTTCAAGGAAAGAAGAGGCAATCAATCAGGCACATAACGACATTCCCTTCTAAAAGTATTCAATGGTGTAACCTCACATATGTATGAAAAAAAGCACTGCTACAGGCGCATTCAAGAACAGTATTTCCCCTTCTTTACAGACCTCTGCAGGTAGATACCTTCCTTTTTATGGCTGATATCAAAACCATAGTCTCATCTACAGATGGGATGCATCCTGAATGCTTAAAGTAGAAGACTCTTGGCACTACTACATCTGTGTCTACATGAGCTATTTACAGCAGTAGAAATTAAAGCTGACCTGTGCCAGTGGCATAAACAGTAGACCAGGAAAGCACTTCTTCGTAATAAAACAATGTATAACAACTTCGTTTTTCCTAACCAAGCTAAAAGCTGTCCAATAAAATAAAACAGGTCCTTTGCTTTCTCATGTAAGTTAAGGCACTGCAAATCTTACTCAAAAGACTAACAACATCTGCTCTATCCATAATTTCAGGTCACAGACAGAGAATTGCTGAGAAGTTGCATTTGGACAAAATCACTGTTTATTCCTATAGAAATCCCCCAGGCACTGTCTGGCTCCATATGTTTTATTCTAGCTATGTCTCCAAAGAGCTGCATGGTACACGGTACTTAACCCCCATAGAGTAAGATGCACGTATCTCAAGATTAGGTTGACGTGTACCACGGCAACATTTATGTAAGGTTGGAGAGAGAGGGGGAGGTTTGTCCTTGTAATCATACTGATTGCCACTTGAAAAATGAATTGTGGTAAGATTAATTGCTTTTACTCATTTACCTTATTTTCCCACAGTACCTTTCATGCCAAACGCGTTCAGCGTATAAGACCTATTTCAGCTGAGCCAGCAATGTACCTGCTGCCGGTGTAAGTACATCAGGATACGGGCACACGAACTGGCAGGCGCCGACTCACTCCTCTTAACTACGGGCATCGAACCGAGCTGCCTGCGGGTACGTCCCTGCTGCCCAGCAGCTTCACTGCCCCCTTGGCACCCGGACCCCGATCCCCTGGCCACCCACGCTGCACCCCAGTTATTTTGCTTCTGGATTCCCTTTTGGACCGAGTCCTTCCAAAACGTTGTGGGGGCAGTTTGCTCCGAAGACCATTCCCTGACAGCCTGGATGGGAAACGCTTGTATCACTTGCTCCCTGTGGCTGTATCTTTTGCAGCATTGCGGTATCCTAAATAAGGAGCCTTATCGCTACCCACTGCTCCCCACGGGGGAGAGAGACAAGAGCGTAGGAGTGAGTGATGCTGCCCCCGCATACCTGTCTGTGCCCACTAACGAAAGTGGTGAGGGCCTTCGTTTGGCTGCCTCAGGCGTGGGTTATCGCTGTCAGGGCCCCAGCGAAGGCGGGCAGCAAAGCACACCTCTGAGATGGCAATAATACGCGTGAAAACTTTGTGATTAACTATAATACCAAAGTAATACCTTCTCTCTTGTCAGGGATGTTTAGAGACTGCCAGAGCCAGAAAGCGGGGTTTCTCTCGTGCTCCCACAGTTGCCCCCCATGCGAAACAGGGGTCCCTCAGCCTCAGCAGAAGAGGACCCATTTTCTGCGCTGAGCCCTCATCCCTATTTCCCGCAACAACGGGCCTTTTCCCGAAGATGTCTGTCGCCCTGACACCGGCCGTGATGGGCTGCTGCCAGGCGGCACAACGCCTGCTGCTTTATTAAGACCAGCCAGGTCATTTCACACACATTCTCTCTTACGACTTCATTTTCTGTTTTACGGTTGACTTTCCAGGAAGGAGCCGGTGCGGAGCAGAAGCCGGAGCGTGGCTCATTGGCAGTCCCCCGCGGTCTCCTCCGAGAGCCGCTTCTGTATCTTAACACATCGCTACTTCTTGAGAGCGATGGGTATGCACAGACTATAGAAAAGATGAGTGTTGAACCTTACAGAGATGAAGGTCGGTTTTCAAGCTCCTGTCTAGACATTTCTCATGTGTACTTAAGAGCTTCGGGCTATGTAAAAAAGACCTTTTTTTTCCTCCATAAATCTACATAAGAAAGCATAGTCAATAATCTGTGTAAACAATATGCAGTCATTTTACTGCAATTTTCTAAATGTCTGGGGGCGAAGTTCCAACAGGATTGCAGTAATGAGAAACCAGAAAGTGTAACTTGTTCTCCAAAGCTGGATACACAACACACGTGGCTTACACAGAGCACTCATTATTTCACATGATGTACACATTTTCCTGTCGTGAAAAGTGCCAGTGCTCCTTATCTGCAAGAAGCATCTTTCCCTCCAACTGCTTATAAAACAAAGCAGTTTATTAAAATCATTGGAAAAGAAATATTTTGAGAATGCAACTTTTTCTTCTTTGCTAGGATTGAAATGGTCTCATAGGATGAAAAAAATCTTTGATTTATGAGAACTAATGTGTTTCTGACTTAAAAACAGAGTCTTTGAAATATAACCACAAGGGTTCACTTTTGCCATACCTACATCAATTCTGAAGGTATTTTTGAGATTAAAAGCCTCTTGCCATATCTATGGGGTTACTTGGAAAGACTTTGGTTCTTATCCTTCTGGACCCAACAGTGTAGACATTTTTTTGATTTTTTGCTATTCAGCTAAATGGTGATTTTTTTCAGGCAAAGTGTTATGAGGTTTCAGGATGGTTCATTGCCTTTGATGCTCTAATTACCTCTTTTCAGCTGTGCGTGTGCCTTATTAGTAATGAAAGCAAACCTTTCAAGTGCATGAGCACTGCAAATGAGCATGTTTAATAATTCATGCATTTTGGCTTAATTAGTACAAAAGGCATTCTAAAACTATAGTTTTCTGATGCATTTTTAAAAAAGGGAAATTTGCTGTATTTAGAAACACTGAGTTTGTACAGAAATAATAAATATCCAGTCAAATCCAAATGTGGCAATTTAAGCCAGAGCTACCTCAGTCTTTTTTTTCTGAGTGGCCAACCCTCTAATGAATTATTCAGTATAGTACACTTAAGAAAATGTTAGCTTCAATGAATGTTTGTAAACAAAAGCTAAAAGTCACTTACTATGATATTTACCATAAGCAACACATTCTACCAAAAAGGGAGTATTTTCTGAGTTAATGCAGCACTGGGCAAAAATTATTTACCCTTATTTCAGTATAACTAAGCCGATATAAAATGTTTTGCAAAAACAATACATAGTTTTACCCTTCTTCTGGAGGTCAGCTTCAGGTATGGGAAGGGTTGGGATGAATTTGACAGGCTACATGGAGGGAAAAATATCACTGCTCAACTTTTCTGGGATTTTATTCAAGATAGCTGTCTTGTTTGCAGAACTAAACCAAGATGAGATGCACTCCTTTCTCCCCAAAGATTTACTTCATCCCTCTTTCAAATGCCAGAGAGCTTGTAGGTATTTTTGCTTTCATCTGCTCCAGAAAAATCTAACAATTTGTGCTATATTCAATACGAAGATCATCATAGACTGCAAAAAACATGCTTTTACCAAGTTGTCACGATAGCCATATGCATTTTCTCATGAATCATAACTTCCACTAAAGCAAAAGCAATTTTTGTTCACAACGCTCCAACACAGATAGCCTCAGCGATGATGACCACCTGATGATTTTCAAGTTTTGGTTGCCATGTGAAGGAAATTCCATGCTATTTGAAAGATTATTTTAGAAAAGTTTATAAAGTAGGACTGGTGACTATGACAGGATATTTTATTTAATAAAGATAAGAATAAGACTGAGTGAATACGGCATTCACACAGCTTACTTCAATAGGTGAGTGGGTAAAATAAGCTCTTAAAGATCTCTCTGGCATGATCTCACGGGATCAGAGGTCGTGCCAGGATGGAATCCGTACAGCTCTGTTAGCGCGGCTAAGGTGTGTTGCTGACGTAGTTATGTTGGTTTGGGACCCATGTATACAACTATTCATGACATTGTGCAGCGCTGGGAGGTGTACAAGCGCTGGCGAAGACGGAGTACCACTGAGTTGGGCATCTCTTGGCTTGTCCTGAGTTTGGAAGGGGAAGCACTGATGGGATACTGTGTTTTCCTTTGAAAGGAAGCAAGGGAGACAGAGCTGCTGACAGATGGCTTTAAGTTTAGGTTTATGCTGATTAAAAAGTCTAGTGGGGTTTTCCAGCTCACTAGCACAGTAAATAAATCAGTGAAGCCTTCGCTGATACTCACAGGCTGTTTTTCAGGAAAAAAAAGACTACCTATAGGAAAAGCTTATATTAGAAACGAGGAAAGGGTGGAGGGTTTGCAAGGCCGTGGTGAGAGGTTTGATGAAAAAAAGAGCACAAGCGACGTTCAGAGGTCTTTGTCACTTCAAAAACTGGCACACCATTAAGAGCTAGCAAGGAAAACTTTCTTAGACAGCAGCTGCTTGATCTGAAGCCAGACTGATAGGAGCAATAACATTTCTCACAATTGCTGCTGTCAGTGTTTGAAACCGGCTGGTGCTCCCTCACTGTCCATCTTCTGCCCGCATATCCTGCAGATACACACAGACTGAACAGCCTGCACCGTGTTGCAACCATTCCCACGCCAACAGGCTAAGAGTCAGACCCGCAAGGCTCGCAGCACACTGCGACATCAGATATAAATACACCTAATGAGCAATAAAGCCAACTCTTTGGTTACTTCGATCCCGTGTCCTGCTCAGCCAAGCAGGGGGGTAAAGAGGATCGGTCCTGCACCTCCTTGCTTGGCTGATACAGGTCTCAGCCTGGTGGTGCCTCGGTGAAGAGCCCAGCACCGGCTCTGCCCTCCTGCCTTGTTAGCTGGGAAAAGTGTCCGGCTGCAAAGGGAAGCAAGGGGATCCTTTCCAGATGCAGAGTCATTCCTGTCCCCAAGCGGGGAGGTGGACGGGCGCAGGGAGCAGCTGCTCCCAGCATCCAGCTGAGCTTTGTGGTTCCTCCCTTCACTCAGCGCACAGTCGAAGGGTCAGGTGTTGGAAACTTGTTGGAAACTTGGAGGATAATGAAACGAAGAGAACCTTAGCAGTAGGCAGGCTTTAACTTATGCCTGTGTTTATTTTGTTTGGTTTTTTTTTTTCCTAGGATCTATTCAATGTGAAACTGTCTTCCCAATGCTCTTTGTTTAATAATTATTATTTTCTTGTAAATAATGCAGTAAAATGCCACAACTGAACAATGAAAAATTTCTGAAGGATGCTTTGAATAACAAAGCTCCACTCTCTAGAGTCAGTATTGATCAGTAATGGAAATGGAGGTAAAATTTCCCCATGCAAATTACTGACTGCTCGAATGAACAGGAACCTCAGCTTGCTCTTGGTCAACAGGAGCACACCATTAGCAAGTTCAGGAGCTCACAGACTCCTTCTGAGTCCACTTTTTCAATACAAAAACTGGATTTAATAATTCTGCAGCTCTCTAAGGTGACACAGAACAAAAAGGTCCAATCACTCCCTTAAATTCCAGCCTTAGGGAGCAGCCAAGCGGTGGAAGGGGAGAGGAAGGCGGGAGGAGGCAGGGCAGAGCTCTCGCGTTAGCGAAGAAGCTGCTGTGAGAGGAGCCAGGCGCTCTTCTCTTCTTCAGAGTAGCTTCAACCTCTGCTCGGCTGCCCAAGAAAAATGATCAAAGTGGTCAACATTTGGGGGACGCTTTCCAACTGACTGAGTGCATAACGCTGAATAAGGCCGACAAGGCGTCTGGATGCATTTCAGCTGCTAACCCGCCCTTCCTGGCTTTGTGACTCACGCCATTACATCCTTGGGCTTCTCACAGTGTTTTGGCAGACGACATAAAATCACACCTTTACGCTGTTCACGTTTGTGATCACATAGATAGGAAACAGCCAAAACGCTTTAGAAAAATATGCCAGGTTTCCCATTTCTAGATGGAGAAATCAGAATTCCCTATCACCCCCGCAAGGCTGTACTTCATAACCAGCGAGTTTCATTTTTCTTTGTCCGTGAAAACTGCACCCTCATAGATAATTTGAAGGTCTATAACACCTAGTTAAACATTGCATGTTGCAGTCTGCTAACACTGACATTTTCATAAAAGCATTAAAAATACCAGCAATGTTTCACACAACAAGATAAAAACAACAGTTGCTGTTGACTACAATCATCGGAGTTCTCTCTTAAGAAACACCAGAGTATTGGTAAAACTGTAGTTCAGGAGCCAAATTTGCTACTGGTATAAATCAGAGTAGCTGTATTGATTTCAGCAAGACTATAAATTGATTTATGCTTACAGGAGATTAGGTTTAAGTGACTGAAAATGAGGATTCCAACTAATGTGGATCATTTTTTTTAAAGACGATTCATTTTGTTATTTAGGTTTAAGCCTTCTAATTCCAGGAAAAAGTCCTTAATCAATGTGTCTTAAAGCAAAAGCATGACTGCCATAGTTTAACTGAGATCATACATCTGTAATACATCAACGTAACACACTGTGCATCTGCCTAACTGCATGCCAGGAGACTTGATTATCACATTGTTGCCTATTCCTGAAAGGTCTAATAGAACAGGAATTGAAGCACATTTTTGGTTTGTATTTCTCTAAGCAGAACTTTGGTCTTTCATACAGTGCTGCACTTTAAAAATACCTGTCAGATGCTTTGTACCTTTCAGAAGTAACTTTAAGGAGAACTGACATATTTTTAAGGTCCTCTCTGCCGCTGAGGTGGCGCTGTAAGGAAGGAAAAACTGATTAACTCCAGGGGCCAGATGATCGATTTAGGCCCTATGGAGATGCCATGTGGATGTTCAGCCCCACAGGGCCGGTGCACCTGCAGAACTGAGGTCTTCCTATTTCGATTTAATGCAACATCTAAGTTAAAAAACTTGTAAAAGGGACCTCACCATGTAAATCAATATGCGCTCCAAAACTGAAGTCAGAAAAATTGTCAATAAATAATGAAATAGTGATAGAAAAGTACAGTATGGGAGCTCTCCGTTCCCCTCTTCACCTTGTCACGCAAGCTGCTTCATACATTTTTAAGGATGCTCTGAGACAGCGCTCTCCTGCCCACTTGCTGAGCTAGGAAAGCCGTGCTGAAGCCCTCGCTCAGGTGCCTCTAGTTAGCAACGCGGGAGTATTAAGACTCATTTGCTGATCCTGGGTGCAGTGAACGGAAACTGTTCAATTATACATCACTTCAGTTGAGGGTTAAATCGATTGTGACTCCATGGAAACTGGCATCCTTCACGGGTTCATTCCTGGGATACCGTGGGAGCCCAGATTCTGCACAGAGGCTGGAGAGATGAGGAGTTCGAACTGTACTTACGGTTCACTGAAATCAGTGGGAGCCACTCTGTTGACCTCAACAGGCTCTGCACCATGCCCATGAATTCACGGCTAAACCTGACCATGCCGAGGCGACGGGTAAGCATAACGCTCTACTCATAGTTATGGGGAGGTCAGGCTACAACGAGGAAACCAATATCGGCGCTGCCCTGCTGCTCTGCTGAAGATATATTCATGGATGAATTACTGTAACTCGGTCTTCACACGTCCATCGGCTTCAATCACCTGACTGATGCTGACGAGGTGCATCATTGCATTTTTGTTAATTAATCCCCTGGGACCAGAAGTTCAGCTCTCACATTTAAATTAAGGATGCTGGCACAAAAAGGTGAACAGTACTGAAATACATCCGCATGTACATACAGCTATGCTTTGAAGGCCAGCATACAAAGAAGCTCTTACATGGATGGCAAAGACTCTCACTGCAGTCAGATTAAGAATGCACTGTTAAAACAAATGTTTGTTTCTGCACTGATACCGTTGCCACTTCGCTTTCAAAAAATACCACAAGCGTGGCCTTTCTTGCAGGTACGATTTGGTTTACATTTTCAGATGCCTATAGATCTCCTATAGATCTCAAATTACATTAAGGTCCTGCGGCACAGGGGAAATTAGCAGTCTGCTCTGTGTGAAGTCAGCTAAAGCAGTCACAGCTGTAAATGACCGCAAGGATCTTAAAGCGAGGCAAGGTCAGTTCTTGTCTGTATGGAAACAAATGCTTATGGTTACCTTGGGCTGACTGAAAGGCCACGTGAAAATCACAGACTGTGTCTCAACGCTATCAGGTGAAATGCTTTGACATTTTCAAAATTAAAATGGCATGAGCAGGCCAAATCTAGTTTTTGTAGAAGTGAGGTTTAAAATATGGACTCTTAACAGAACTGCTCTAAGAATCTATTATTTTAATTGACGCGTACACAGAATCTTTGGTTTGATTTGGAACATTTCCTAGTAGTTTTAGAAATTTAGCATTGCAAATATGACTGTAAGAACATGAAAGTAGCTGAAAATTTACTGATAAATGTAATCCTTGCTTTAGGCATAAAACTCTTCACTAACCAGAGATGAAACTGATGCCTCCAAACCTACAGAAAATATGGGTAGTCTATTTTAATAGTTGCAGCTGATGAGAAAAAAAGACCACGAAGCAAATAATCAGCTTTAGAAAAACTAAATTAAATTCAGATTTTAAAAAATCCCACTTTCAATAAGAAAGGTTTTGTTGGTAATAAAAAGATAGGAAATGGGCATTCTTGAAAGGGGCTTTCCCTTAACATGCAACTTTTAATCTAGAAGAAAACAAAAAAACTCCAATAGTATTGCAAGCCAGCACAGTTTGGGATACCATATTTTTCTAAAGTCAATGTTAATTTTCAAAGCCAAATAACAAATAAATTATATAGCAACAAGAAAAGATAATTATGCTGCTACAAACTCCTAGTAGAGTCCTTGAGGAACTAGTACCAGCTGTTTCTCTCCTTTAATAAAAAAAATCAAATCTCCCTAACACCAGTATCACTGATTCATAGATGACAGTTGTAGAAATAATTTAAATTACTTTTCTCATCAATTAATTGAATTCAGCTTTCAGGCATCTTGTATACTACCTAAAATGGAATTTTCATATTACAATTGCACAGAAACTTTGTATTTGTAACCAAACAGCTGCCCTGTTTAAACTCATGATTCACACCGATATAGTTTTCCTTTCTGATCGCATAACATTTTAGCTTCTGATCTGAACCGGTTTTTACTGTACATTTTTATTGTACTGGCAACGTTAAAAAACTTGCAGTGTGAACATTCCTCTCTGTAAATCCACCAGAAAAATAATGCAAGACAATGATTTCAAGTATGTAGTCATGTCAAATTAAATGCGGTATTAAAAGGTTTTTGTCCCTGCAGAACATTCAGCTTTTCACAGCAGAAGGAGAAAAAGCTCCTGATAGTCTGCAGAAATAAAACCTGAGACAGGATAAAGACAATTTACTCTCATTACTGATGTGCCATTTCTATGATAAGAAGCAAACAGCACAGTCTGTCTCTTTGTGATGTGTTCCTAGTTTTTCAACAGAGCACTAGAAAATAAAAAGAATGTATTCCGGGCACAGGAGAATTTAATACCAAAACGTTAGAGATGCTCATCTAGGAGAGTAATTTCAGAACATGTCACATACGTGTAAGTAAGTATACATACAAGTAAGAGAACATACATGTTAAGAGTATTTACTACAGTTAAAAACATAGGTAAGAAGTTATTTTTCCCACTTACAACAGTTCTGCCTATCTTAGTGTTTTCCCACCTGCCTATTTGGATTTGTGTCCTTACGTAGTTTTCTCAGAACTGGACCTTGGTTGCCAGTTGTAGAGTCAGGATGACGATTTCTTTGTTCTATATAAACACTATATATGGTGTCTATATATACATATATATTTCTATGTCTAAATTATATTGTATTCGAAACCAGACAGTGCAAGTGTAGAACTAAAAAAGAAAATAATTCATGTTACCCTTTTCTTACTTTGCTATGGGATTTCTGAACAAAAAAAGGTCAAATGTAGATTCCTCCATATCTTCAAGAAATTCAGTTTTGGATCTGGAAACTGTGGAACGGTACAATTCTATTTTCAGCCAATGCAGAATAATGTAATGGGTATGGGAAAAGGAGGCAAAAGGTGAGCTGGAGGCCCTAAGTTGAGAGTCCCAGCCATTACTGAATCCCCAGTGGCTGAATTTGTATCGGATTCAGTTACTGCTGCAGCTTATAGAGCGCTGGGAGCAACTTTTCAATAGAAAGCAAGTCTCTAAATATAGACTCCATCACTATGTTGCACTTGTCTTCATTGGTAGAAGAGGGAAATAGCTCCTTCACCCTTGAACTCATAGATCAGTGGAAAAGAGTTCACATCTTCTTATCTCGGGTTACAGGGCTGACATTGGAAATATACTGTGCTTTCTATTACTGCATGGTTCATATTTTCCTTACTGTGCCAAGCAGCTTATTTTTAGCTGTAGTGCCTGAATACTGGAAAAGAAGATTTGTGTCTTGACTTGCGTGTTTGAAACAACATTGATGCACTGCAGGTGATGTCCGGCCTCTATTTTAAGGGATCCTTGTAAACAATTATTTAATAAAATATTTGTATTCTGTAGCTTAAGTCTTGTCTACATGCTAAGACTTTGCTGTTCAAGTCTGCAGGATTAGTCAAAGCAGCAAAAAATTTGTAAATTGGGTCAAGAGTGCTAATTAAGGCATCTTAAATACTGAAAGAACTTGATCATTCAACAAAGCTGGAGAGGTTAGACCAGTGTTCACATCTTTTCTGGTAAACGTGCAGTAGGCTTAGGGCTAGACTCAGGCTACTTGACTTTTAGATGCCCAACTGAAAAACCCAGACCAAAGAAGTGTCCGTACTTGCTTACTGAGAGCTTGACTGAGAGCAGGCCTGTCCTGTCCTCTGGCTGCTGCGAGAAGGTGGTGGCTGCTGGCCAAGTCTCCTCCTCTGGGACGGAGAGGCCAAGCAGGAGGGCTGCCAGACAGAGGATGGAGCTCTGCCCTCGCGCATCAACCAACAGCGTGAGGACAGCAAGAGGAGAATGCTTCCAGCGGAGCAGGGGCTTAGCAAACTTGTGCTCCTGCTTTGTGCAGGTGTAGGGACTGAGGAGAGCACTCAGGGTCCCTGTGGAAAAATGGGATGTTCTTGCAATTTTCATGACTGTGAAATCAGACTCAGGACAATATTTTCTTTTAGAGCTTGCCTGGCTGCAGCTGCCTTTTCTCCCTACCCACATGCAGGTTTCTTTCCAAACTGATTCCTTTCATCAGCTGAAAGTTTGTAGAAGAGGTTCTGAGATATAAAATCTTGGGGTGCTTTAAAAGGATTTCAAAATTTCCTGGTCCAACATACCCAGTGAATAATATCTCTTCTCTGAAAGCGTACCTGAGATGCTGTTAGTCCTTCAGGGTTTATATATTAACGTGATCTCCAAAGAGGAAAGGAAGAGGGATAGACAAAACGAGCTCGCGCTTGTTTTGTGACATCAGGTAGACAAGTTTCTGTCTGGTCCATCAAGTCAAGCTAACCCTTAAGGGTAACGTCATAAAATCAAAGAGGTTCTTTTTAGTGCTGATTAGCGTCGGAGACAAATACGATCTGGGGGGTCTGAGTTTTGCAGTAGCCCTGTGAAAGGGAGATTTCTGCAAATAGCAAGAGACCTGATGAAACTTTCTAGCTATTTCGTGTTCAAACACTGGTCAGATATTCTTTCTTCCAAACATTAATTCCATTGCCAGAGGATGCAAGTAAGCGGCCTGTCCACAAAAAAAAGACATAAATAGCACTTGGGAAACACAGAAATACAAAAAATTTTCCCAGTTAATAACTGTTCTTTTCTCAAGCACAATAATTTAGGAGTAAAGAGGGGAAAAAACCCAAGAGGCTTCTTGGCTGAGGCTATTACTGAGATTTAAAATTATAATAACGGGAATCTATTTTTAATAAACTGCTACTGCAATGTTTATTGCAGTTAAGGATAATTGTTATGGTAACTCAATTTGTAGTTAATGTTTTTAAAACAGAAAAGAGAAACATTATTAGAAAACTTTTTCAACAGCTACAATTATTTTCCACTTTTTTACATTACAGACTCTTTGATGGCAGTGGGAGGTAGGAAGAGAGTACAGGTCTTTCTAATTTCCGTCCCACCCAGTTTCTGAATGCAAGATTTGAATGACAGCTTTGGACAATAAAGGACAGATTCATTTGTCAACCTCCCAGGTAAACTTTGGGTAACAATTGTTGAAATTTCTAAATATTAATATGAAAATGTGCCTCAGTTTTGATCTGAAAGAACCTAGTATGCTGTTGAGATGGTTGCCCAGTAAGCCTATTCCTTGAGGACCTGACCTTGCTAACCAAACTTCTAGTTAGTGGCAACTGTAGGGAGGAGAACAATAATCATAATCCAAAACTTTTGGAAGTTTTGAGGCTGAGAAAGATGCAATGCTAACAATGTATTGACATCATTTTTGTACCATGAAGAATATTAACACTGCACAGAGTTTAGGAATTGAAGACCCACTTTTTTAAAGGGTGTGATTTATCCCATGTGTTTAAAATACTGCTGTGCTATCTCTACTACTCCAATTTTCTCTTTTAGTGTGCCTCCTGGGACACATGACTACTGTAACAGCTTACTGAGCAAAGTTATCATCTCCAGCAGGTCAGTGCCAAGACCTGTGCAGATCAGGTCTGCCAGCTCTGTGAAGTCCACAAAAACCTGTGTGCAGGTCTGCATCCTTCCTTTCATTTTTCAGAAGCTATGAGAAGCTGTTGTTAAGCAGCAATTTCAGTTTGATCGGTGGTTTATAATGTGTTATTATAAAAGGAAAAATAATTATGTTATTGTTGATGCTGAAGAAAAACCTACAAATAGTCTCATCTTTTTCCAAAAATCTGTCTACGGAGTTGTAAAGATCAGAAAGCAAGGATGCACAAGACGCTTTCAAAACACTAAATGTAGGAATTAATTAAAAAAATCTTACTTCACCATTCCATTTCCTATAGCTATGACTTTTCAAAAGTTTAAGAAAAATGCAACTCCTAAAACACTTTTTATTGAAGACTGTTTAATAACACCTTCTCTATATACTTAGAAGTTTTGGCCTGATGTCGAGACAATAATGCAGAAAACACCTACAGCTCCTTGTACAGACAGCTAGACGTAGCCTCCTGTCTAAGAAAGATGATTGATATTCAAGGATCACCTCCTCCAAGTTCAATGAGCAGAAACTCAGGCAAAAATGCCAGGAGGCCTGCATGGATGAACAAGGAGATCCTGGCAAAACTCAGACAGAAAGAGGGAGTACACAAAGAGTGGAAGCAGGCACAGGTAACCTGAAGGGAATACAGAGACACTGTCCAAGTATGCAGAAATGTAGTTAGGAAAGCCAAAGCCCAACTGCAGTTGAATCTGGCCAGGGATGTCAAAGACAACAAGAAAGGCTTCTATAAGTATATAGGTGACAAAAGGAAGGCCAGGGAAAATGTGGCCCTGCTGCTGAATTGAGCAGGGAATCTCATGACACAGGACATGGAAAAGCCTGAGGTACTGAACGCTTTATTTGCCTCAGCCTCTACTAGCAGGAATCCCAAGTCCAAGAGATCAGTGGAAGAGTCCAGAGAAAGGAAGACTTACCCTTGGTGGACAAGGATGAGTTCAGGGAATACTTAAGCAAACTGGACATATGTCAATCTATGGGCCTTGATGGGATGCACCAACAAGTGCGGAGGTAGCTGGCAGATGACATTGTGCGGCCACTCTCAATAATCTTTGATTGATCATGGTGGTTGGGAGAAGTGCCTGAAGACTGGAAGAAAGCAAATGTCACTCCTATCTTCAAGAAGGACAAGAAGGAGGACCCAGGAACCTACAGGCCACTCAGCCTCATCTCTATCCCTGGGAAGGTGATGGGGCAGCTAATCCTGGAAACCATTTCCAGGCACATGAAGAACAAGAAGGTGATCAGGAGTAGTCAGCATGGATTCACCAAGAGGAAGTCAGGCTTCACCAAAATAATAACCTTCTGTGATGAAATGACTGGCTTGGCAGATGAATGGAAGTCAGTGGGTATTGTCTACCTTGACTTCAGTAAGGCTTTCGACACTGTCTCTTGTAAGATCCTCATGTAGAAGCTGATGAATTATGGGCTGGATAAGCACACAGTGAGGTGGATTGCAAATTAGCTAAGCAGCTGGGTCTAAGGGATGGTGATCAGTAGAACAAAGGCCATTTGGAGGCCAGTAACTAGTAGTGTACCCCAGGGGTCAATACTGGACCCAATCCTGTTCAATATCTTCATTAATGATCTGGATGGTGGGGCAGAGCATACCCTCAGCAAGTTTAATGGTGATGCAAAACTGGGAGGAGTGGCTGATACACTAGAGGACTGTGCTGCCATCCAGAGGAACTTTGCCAAGATGGAGAAATGGGCCAACACAAACCTCATACAGTTCAACAAGGGGTCCTGCACCTGTGGAGGAACAACCTCATACATCCAGTACATGCTGAGGGCCACCCAGCTTGAAAGCAGCTTTGCAGAAAAGGCCCTGGGGGTCCTGGTGGACACCAAGTTGAACAGGAAGCAGCAATGACAAAGAAGGCCAGCTGTAACCTGGGTTGCAATAGGAGTGTTGCCAGCAGATCAAGGGAGGTGATGCTTCCCTCAGAACTGGTGAGGCCACACCTGGAGTGCTGTGTTCAGCTCTGGGCTCACCAGCACAAGAGACATGTGGAGCTACTGGAGAGTCCAGCTAAGGGCCACTAAGATGATTAAGAGACTGGAGCATCTCTCCTATGAGGAAAGACTGGGAGAGCTGGGACTGTTCAGCCTGGAGAAGAGAAGACTCAAGGATCTCATCAATGTATACAAATACCTGAAGGGAAGGTGCAAAGAGGATGCAGTCAGACTATTCTCAGTGGTGCCTAGTGACAGGACCAGAGGCAGTGGGCACAAACTGAAACACAGGAGGCTCTGTCTGAATATCAGGAAACATTTCTTTACTGTGAGGGTGACTGAGTACTGGCACAGGTTTCCCAGAGAGGTTGTGGACTTTCCATCCTTGGAGATACTCAAAACCCAACTGGATACGGTCCTAGATAACTTACCATAGGTGGCCCTGCTTGAGTAGGGCTTTTTAGAACAGATGACCTCCAGAGGTCCCTTCCAACCTCAACCATTCTGTGATTCTGTGATGCAATAACTTCAGCTGAAATGTAGAGATGTGTACTACAGTGCAATACATTTGACAATCTGAATTATAAAAGAATAACCATGCCAAATATCCAGATCATTCTGAAGTCCTGGTGCACGTTTCAGATTCAGTATGTCAAAATCACTTTGTTTGCTTATTTACTGTCACGTTAGGTATGATTGCTCTATTTTTCTTTATAAAATTATCATCATTACTGTTTCATGGCAAAATCCTTGCATTTTTAGGTCCTATGTCTGAGCTGACTTCATGAAACTGATTCTTATTTCAGTAAACTAAATGTCAGGAAAAAGGTGTAGAAATCCAGAAGTCAGAAGCAGCTTTGACTGCTGACCTGAGTGTGTATCTGCAGCATCAGCTGACTGGAAGGGAAAAGGTCTATTAGAAGACTTAGAGTGGGCTTAGAATATGAGGCAATCAACTATCATGCATTACTAATTACAGAGTTAGAATTGTATGTAATGTGTAGAAGTTCTGAAAAGACAGTCCTAATTCATAGTAATAGTGCTAGAAGTGATCAATTACTAAGCTTGCCTAGACATCTGATGAGCCATCCAAATATAAATCAAGCTGATGGGTTGATCAAATGTTTTGATTCAATTTCTGAATGAAAATGGTATGGAAGTTGAGAACGTCACAGCAGGGTGATGTCAGCCCCCAGAATACAAGTCATTGACTTTTTATGACCCCTTTTTCTTTTCCAATGAAAAAGCATCCAAGTTCCCCACTCCTAATCATTAACTATCTCATTTTGGAGCAACCTGAGGTCTCAAAAGCTACCTGTTGTATAAAACAGATGGTTTGATCAGCAGGCTTGACTATACAGGTACAAAAGGCTCCTATGAGATGCTCAGGAAAAGCAACTCATGTCACAGTCAGTGACATGAGTTGGGATGCCCTCAGAAACTCACAGGAAGGTCTTCTGAAGCCAAGCCTCAGGGGGTCTAACATTTTGCGTGCTCATACCAAACACTTACGGTAGCAACGAGCTAAGAAATAGGTGCTGTAATAGCTCAGTTATGGCTGACAAAGTCTTCACAATAAACTCCATCGTTACCTTTCTTGAGTAATGTTGCAGGCTTGCCATTGGGTAGATGAGTTTCAAAATGTCCCATTTATCGAAATAACTTTTTGTTACAGTCTTTCTGAGACTGCCTTATAATTTTGGGGGATTATTTTGAAAAACAAATACTACTTATTGCAGACTCCTAAACCTTTATTGCAACCATAAAAGTTGCAGCAGGTAGCATTACAGGCAGTTTGCAAAGTGAGATCAGAAATTAGGAAGGAGGAGGCATAAGTTATTGAAAGTGACATTGTACAAGAAAGACATTGAGTTGGAGGAGAAGAAAAGCAAAGCACCATGAAATCAGGTAAAAGTTATCTGGAAAGAAAAGACTGACTTCAAGAAAGAATAAAGATGTGCTAAAAAAGCAGTGTTTCATGTCAGATGTTCTCATCTACTTAATCTAAATACCTTAACTTTTTTATTTCTTCTCCATGTTCCCAAATGTAGAGTTACTTTGATTAATTATATTTGAATTATTAATTACTTCCGCAGAATTTCTGAAGTGATGGGTGAAAGAAGAAAGATGCCTCGTAAGTCTTTCCTCACTGATTTGAACACTAAAAATATTGGTCTGTCTGCTACTACTGAAAATTCTTTCTGCCCATGTGTTTTGTTTAAAGCCCTTCATAAAGTAACCTTTAAAGATGTATCATTCAATATTTATGGGCCAACATTCAAGTTGCTTCACAGGAATATTCAATTTTTTTCAAGGTAATGAAGCTAATTATTAATTTCATAATAAATTTAATTTCCATACTGCAAAGGAATGCTAAAGCCAATCAAGAAAAGCAGGTACAAATTCAAGCCATTTAAACTAACAGAGCTAAAGATGGCTATGAGTCTGTAGTTTACTAGAGGGGCTCTGGTGGTGTTCCAACCCTGGAAGCTTTTAACTCAGGCACAGGGACCAAATTTTGGTGCTGTATACCCTCAAGAAAATCAGCTTTATATGGAATATATTAGAGTATTTCCAAATACTAAATATGCATAAATAATGTATTTGGAACATGAAAGGAAGAGAGTAAGCTATTTGTCAAAGAAATGATAAAAAATGTTTGTTGACTGACTGGAAGGAGAGGGCTGCAATTTTGAGTTAGCTGTGAATGCAGATGCTTCCCTTTAGCAGAGCACGTACAAATATTTATCTTACTCTTTTTCTGAGTTAGAAATGAAAATTATTTCTATCTTTATCTATTTCTACAGCTCCTGGGTTTGTGGTTCTACTCTGTGACTACACAGAAGTCAGTCATTTCTCTCACTATTTTATTTCCTACTTACTTTCCCTCTTATCTATCTGTATGATACACTAATTTCCTGCCTTGTCTAACTTCCTACCTTCTGCCTGGTCTTTTTCTTCCCATGTTCTTCTTTTAGCTTTCTCTTGCAAAATGCTTTATGCTTTGCTTTTCAGGGTCAGGTCCTGCTTTTGAATGACCTTCCTGATACCACTGGCTATCTTCCATTCCTCTGTCCTCACAACAACTGCTTTTCCATTTATGGTGTATACTAAGCAAAAGACCGTGGTTTATTCATCACTCTTTTTTACATACGTGAGCACTACTGATTACTTTCTGTGTATATAAGTAGCCCCACCCACACTGGCAAATGTATATACTAACTAAAAATAAAATAAAATAAAATAAAATAAAATAAAATAAAATAAATCATGCTTTCAGAAAGCACACAAATATAATTGTGCCTTTTTCCCATTTGAAACCTCCTCCACAATGTCACATCACGTATTCTGTAACAAAGACTGACAAGTTTTCTGAGAAGATTTTATCATGTATTTGATCTCCGAGATTCACAAATCATGTACCTATGCTATTGTGCACTAGGGTATCACTAGAAACAGCATTCTTTGTGAACTGGAAATTTGATTGAGCCCAATAGATGGATATCGCTCAGGAAACTGCAGTCAGTAAGAGGTTGGAGCGGGTTTAAATTTGTCTGAAGGTAGAAGGCTCCATATCCCTTGAACTATTGCACTGTCTTCATTTTCTCCATTTTTCATTCCTCCCCCTTTAGATAATCCTTGTTTGATATTAGGACATGTCAAAGAGAGAGTATAACAGCTCAAGAACATCTCCGAAGGGTTATTACATCTTTGACAAGCTACAAGGCAGAAGGGATAGTACATCTTCTACAATCTGTCTTTATGAACTGCTCTGATAGCAAACTTTTGCTCTGAAGCACAAAATATTGCTGTAAGACACGGTTTATTGTGGGTGGTTTGAGTCAGAGATGGGCATATGTACCCCATATGGTCTTATTTATCCCAGAAGGGTCTATTGCCTGATGGCTGCAGCTGTAGAGGAATGGATCTGATGGCCTAGAGAGTCCCTTTCTGTCCCTAGATTTCCAAGTTCCTAATTTTTCTGTATATGGGAGAATATACTCAAATGCTATATTAGCTGGGATAAAAAGCGATTATCGCTGTAAGTAGTTACACGATATATTGTGCACCTTCTTTCTTCCTTGTGATATGCCCTCTCCCGTTAACCAGCCTAGGCATGGGGCGAAATGCTCACTGCGAGGATCAAAATGTTTCCTCTAATGTCTCACCTGGCCGATGTGCCTTTGGGACTGCCATGTTCATCACTCGCCCTCCATCCTGAGGTTTGGGGGGGGATGCGGTAAACCTGCAGATCCCCGACTCTGACGGCGTGCTTGAGGTCAGACTGTCTGTGTAGTCATTAGTCCCTGCCGTGAGCTGCTCCGACGATGTGTCTGATATGAAGCATTCTGTAATGGTGAACTTGGCATGTCTCAGCTGCTCTTCCATTTTTGCATGCTCATATGCTCTCGCTAGCTCTTCGTATGTTGAGGAGGCACTTTCTGTGGAGACCATGCTGCTTCTTGCTCGATCTAAACATCAGAAATATAAATAATGGGAGGAAGAAAATATCTGCACAATCCTTTTTGGAAGAAAAGCTGTGAACCTGATAGTGTTTCTTAATAAAATGCAGAGCCCTGGAAATTATCGAGGTGATTTAAATGAGTCTGCCTCACTATAAATGTCTGCACAATTTTTAGTTTAGTCAGTTACTTGATAATTACAGATAATCTAAAGTGAAGTCTTATTCTGCTAGCAGCATTTTGTGGCTTAGCATTAAATTAGTGGTTTAGAAGAGATAACCTTTAATACATTAAAAATGTTACTTTTTTTTTTTTTTCCCAAAAAATCATTTCTCCAGAAGTTAAATGCCTTAAAAATGTTAGAAACCCACAAAACAGATTTAGCAAAATGAGGAACATTTGACATTATCTTTTTAATGCATCTCAGAAATATTTCTGTGAGGTGATGTCTAAGTGAGAAAAGATAGTCTTTCTGTACCTGTTTCAATCTTACATCTTTTTTTTTTTTTTTTGAGAAATCCCTGAGGACAAAGGTCAAATATAAAGGCAGTGTCTCTCAGACATTGTCTCTCACTGTCTCAGACACCAGGTAAAATACTAACTCGTTTCATACGGAACAAAGGTCTTACAAAAGCAATATTGTTTGGTAGCTACCAGCCTGCAGTCATTCAGGTGCTTTTTTCAATGCTGCTGAAGCTAATGGGGGCTTCGTATTTGACACACAGGCTATTATGACCGACAAGATGTTCTTTTCTGCTGATGAGTTTCTGAGAATATCAATATTTCTTAAACAAGCACTATTATTGAAGATGTAAATGGCTACTGACACATTAAGAAGCACTCTGGAAATGCAGCACTCATTTCTGTGGGGACAAATCACTGGCCTGTTGCACCCATCACACTTCTACTTCAGTGGGCTGGAAGAGCAGAGAACTTTCAAAAGTTCCTTGGGCAGAAGTCATGTTTCATCACAAGATCCTTACAATTTCAGATGTTGTTGCTGATGTTCAATAAACAGGCACAATATAATAGCTAATTCATAAAAATGGGACTCCTATAGCAGCCGGAGGCAACTGTGTTGTTATTGCAAATCTTTATCTTTTTTATTGTGTACTAGGATCCTTGCATCAGTTTTCACTGTGCACAAAGAACAACACTCCTGCCACTTGTAAATAGGACCATGCATTATTTAAAATGGCAGGTACTTCTACAATATGCTGTGACTTGCTTAAAATTTTGAGCTGGTCAGAGCTTAAACAAGGCCTTTTTTTTTTTTTTTTTTTTTTTCCCACCCACAGGAAACATCATTCTGTTGTTCACAGTTGATTTGTAAATCAGACCAAAATAATGCCTTTCCAAATTTCTGATCAACTGGAAACTCCTGGAAGGCTGCAGTTGCCCAGTGCCATAGAACAGTGTTTGTAAATATGATGGTCATGCAAAGGTCCCAGTTTGGTCCATGAAGCTCAGGACATGCAGCTTCCCATATCCCATGCCCTGGGGAGACTATTCCAGGAAGAATCTGCTGGAACACCTACTTTAGATTTGATGAAAGTTCGTCCAAGCCCAGGGTGAACTTCATGAAATCCAGGTTCATCAAAAAATTCCTAATGGCCTCTAGTTAGAACAGTTAAACTTAGTTACAGCTATGAACCGCTGCAATACATTTCTCCTAAGCTTAAAAGCTACTACCTTGTAAACCTGGAATTGTTTTGATAAGAAGTGCTAAATTCTGCCAAATATCAACTGCATCAACTAGATTCAGAAATCTGAACTCCATATTGGAAAAGTGATCAAATGTGCACATTAGTTCCATTGATTCTTGAACACATAATTTGGCTACATCAATTATAATGTTTATTTGGAAATTTTAAACTTCTGAAGTACTTAGATTAAACTGACTCTATTCTTCTTCCAGAAATCAAGTAGCATAATAGAGCTGTATTTTGGCACAAGAAAACCTTTCTTGAGCATGATCTAAAGCTTGCTATCCCTTACATAAATCACTGTGTGTTCAAGGGTAGACACAGAGCAGGAAAGTAGCCATGTCAAAACATAGATTATGAAGTCTGGTTACGAAATTGCATGTAGTTTGTCTATTAAACCACAGAGCAAGTTGAATTCTCTGCCCTTTGCCACAAGCATTGGAAAATATGCTTGTGTGACAAAATGTTGGAACACACACAAGTGCACCTGAAATCTGGAATGTCTACGAAAAGGGTTTCTGAGATAACATTTGCTATTTATATTTGTATCTGTATAGCTATTGGAGTTAATCCTTAAAGTCTTATGATAATTCTACCTGAAGAAAACAGGATGAAGTTTGTCAGCTGGCTAGAGGTATCTCTTGAGTGCCGTTACCCTACTGAGACAACGTAGGGGTCTGCAAGTTTAAGAGGAGGAATTGTGAAAAGATGAAAACTCCAACCCATAAATTACTGGATGTAAGGGAAGTCAGATGCTTGTTCTTATAGAGAGAGAGAATAAAAACAGTCATACTGTTTTTCATGGTGAAAGGCCGGTCACACCTACTGCTTTGTAGCTCTAACACACAGCTTTTTCATATGACAAACACTTTTCCCCTAAAATCAGGACAGAGGTAGGCAATTCCTTCTGAGGCGGCTAGAGCAAGCCTGGATTCGCTTCTGTCAGGCATACCTTTGCATAGTATTTTACCTTTCTTCATATTTAACCTTTATTAGATTTGCTTCGTGACTATTCTTCTGCTTGATCATTTACTCATTTATCTGCCTTTTTATTTTTGTCACTTCTTCAGTGTAGAGCAGAGGAGAAAGCTTTTTTTTTTCCAGTTACAATTGCATTTATAATGTGAAGACATCAAGAAGAGATGAAGACTGCAGGCAGAATATGTATTCAGTGCCTCCACACTTACCATCTAGAGGAATAAAACCTATGCTGTTTCTCAGGAAAATCAGAGCTAGCTGCTGCAGTATTCAGTGATACGAATGGATTTTGCCTCGGACTCTAATTCCAGATTTTTCCCTCTCATTTTTTCTGCTTAGAATAAACCCTATGAACATACTACATGAATGGGAAAAGAAAAATACTAACCTCAATGTAGCTCAAGCCTTAAAACCATTCCACCTATGACTCAGGCATATTCTTGGTTGCTAATACTGCCCCTTCCTGGTCAATGCCATTTCATGCAGCAAATTCTTCTTTTTCCTTCCCATACAGAAGTACAGCGTTTCAGCTACAGGAAAAATTACCACCGTATCTTTCAGAGGAATCCGGTACGCATGTGTGGCATGAGAAACCAGGGGCACAATACTTGTTATCCTTAGCACTGTATGAATTTGTGGCACCCCTTATAAAGAGCCTACAGAAAAACACCCTAATAATGACACGTAAGCACCAAATGAAGTACTTCAGGGACCAAGAAGGTCACTGCAGCTACTGCTGTCCCGTTTTCACAGCGCAGCCCTGCGGAGAGCCCCGTACCTGTGTCCTGCGAGGGGCTGACGCTGTAGCTGTCGCTTTCCTTGTCCACCGATCCTGCAGGCCTGGGGGTGGGCAGCCTCCAGTCTGTGGTGAGTGTATGAGCTGATATGGTGGGGTGAGGTCTGTTGAGGGTCCACTGACTAGCGTAGCGGTTGCGAGCTGTGGGTCCGGTTTTGGCACTCCTCCTTGTGGTAGGATCTGTGATGGATAACAGAGAGGGTCTTTGCCACTAGGCTCTTGAATTGGTAGGGAAACAAGCCCTGTCAGAAGTGGGTGGCAACTGAAATCATGTCGGTTAAAAAAACCCACAAAACATTCTTTGTGGGAAAAGAAATGAATAGTGAAAGTGCTGTTCATTACCAAATTGCTAACGCTTTTTTGAAGTACCCTCCTTCTAATGAAACCACACATTTTAAAAAGGGTGCAAATGAAGAGCTGAGAGCCCCATCAGTCTCCCATTGACACATTCATTATCCCTTTACTCCAACATAAGCAGTTTCCAGTACCAAAACCACTTTGAGATGTGAAAGAACACAAAGCAAGTATATCTGGTCGGGGATTTCACACCACATCTCAAGCGAAGTCTAAGGTAAATTACCAGTGTAGATGTGCCCTCAGAAACACCCTACACCAGGTACCCACTCTCAGTGTATAAAAACATGTGCTCAGAAATGTGGTGATATAATTTCCTGTTCTGAACATTTTACTAACACTTTTACTATATCTTCATCAATGACATGGACAGTAGGATCGAGTGCACCCTCAGCAAGTTTGTGGACGACACCAAGCTGAGTGGTGCAGTGGACACACCTGAGGGACGGGATGCCATCCAGAGGGACCTGGACAAGCTCGAGAGGTGGGCCTGGGTGAACCTCATGAGGTTCAACAAGGACAAATGCAAGGTCCTGCACCTGGGTCAGGGCAACCCCCAGTATCAATACAGGCTGGGGGATGAAGGGATTGAGAGCAGCCCTGCTGAGAAGGACTTGGGGGTACTGGTGGATGAAAAGCTGGACATGAGCCAACAATGTGCGCTCGCAGCCCAGAAGGCCAACCCTATCCTGGGCTGCATCACAAGACCTGCCAGCAGGTCGAGGGAGGGGATTCTGCCCCTCTACTCCGCTCTGGTGAGACCCCACCTGGAGTCCTGTGTCCAGCTCTGGAGCCCTCAGCACAAGAAAGACATGGACCTGCTGGAGCGTGTCCAGAGGAGGCCACAAAAATGATCAGAGGGCTGGAGCACCTCTCCTATGAAGACAGGCTGAGAGAGTTGGGGTTGTTCAGCCTGGAGAAGAGAAGGCTCCAGGGAGACCTTATTGCAGCATTTCAATACTTAAAGGGGGCCTGTAAGAAAGATGAGGACAAACTTTTTAGCAGGGCCTGTTGCGATAGGACAAGGGGTAATGGTTTTAAACTAAAAGAGGGGAGATATAGGCTAGACATAAGGAAGAAATTTTTTACGAGGGTGGTGAAGCACTGGAAGAGGTTGCCCAGAGAGGTGGTAGAAGCCCCATCCCTGGAAACATTCAAGGTCAGGCTGGATGGGACTCTGGGCAACCTGATCTAGTTGAGGATGTCCCTGCTTATTGCAGGGGTGTTGGACTAGATGACCTTTAAAGGTCCCTTCCAAGCCAAACTGTTCTATGATTCTATATTATGGCATTAATCATCTACAGATTCCCTATTTTTTTTAACAAGTAGCCAAGACTTAGAACATAACCTGTAATAGTGCCATCAGAGTTTCAGTAGTAAAAGGTCCATAAAGATTTGACTGTTTTAAAAAATTAGTAAATAAATAGAATTTCTTAAACTTTAAAAATCATCTTCAACTTGTTAAAGGTCAGCAATGTTTTATTTTTTATTATCCTAGAGATAATATGGTGACCAAGGGAGTAAAAGTGAACTATTTGCCAAAACTGACCTCCTTAATTTTGTTAATAAATAGTTTTTTCCGTAAAAGTGAGTCTGGTACTCCCTAACAAAGCAAGTGGAATAGAAAAATCATTATGTGGAAATAGAAAGTGACTAAATCAGCACTGAAGGGTTTCTCTTCGAAGCTTCTGAAAGGATATTACTAACAATAGAGATAAAGGGTATTGGAAATGAAAAATTCAAATCTATTCAAATGTTCTTTGACATTCAAATGGTGAAGTTGTCAGTCTTTGAGGTAAGAGACTTTAGCAGAAAGAATTTAAAGTAAAAACCAATACCCAGATAATGACTCTGAGCATTGCTTCTGCCTAAGCATTCCCAGTAAGAATTTGTATTCTGCTGCTTCAAAGAAACAAGGTACTTATTTACAAATACCAGCTGTGGTCTGATCCTTCTCCTATTTCACATCTTCCTCCTACAGCAGCGGAAAAATATGAACTCAGTGCCATTGATAATTGATCCTCCTGGTAGTGCAACACATAGCCACCTCACATGGGTAACGTCCAAAAACATGCTTGGCATGACGTGACCGGCCTGTCAGTATAAACCACTGCTTGTACCAGATGTGGAAAGTTGGCACGTGTAGCCAGAAGCGAGCCTCGTGCCTGCTTTGAGGGAAGACATGAAGGACAGAAGGAGAGTGCTGGTGAGAAAACTCTCGGCACATTGCTGGGGCTGCTTGGTCTGGAGAAGGATTGGGGGGATCTCATCAACGCATGTAAATACTTGAAGGGAAGGTGCAAAGAGGACAGAGCCAGACTCTTTTTGGTGGTGCCCAGTGACAGGACGAGAGGCAGTGGGCACAAGGAGAAACACGGGAGCTTCCCTCTGAACCTCAGGAAACACTGTACTGTGTGGGTGGCTGAGCGCTGGCACAGGTTGCCCGGAGAGGTGGTGGAGTCTCCCTCCTTGGAGATATTCAGAAGCCATCTGGGTATGGCCCCAGGCAACCAGCTCTACCTGACCTTGCTTTAAGCAGAGGGGTTGGACTAGCCAGTGCCCAGAGGTCCCTTCCAGCCTCAACTGTTTTCTGATCCTGTGACTCAGGTGGCTTTCGTCAGCCCTTTGAAGGAGGCGTGAGAGCCTGGTGCCAGCACGCAGGAGGTCGTGCTCGTCCTGCTGAGCATGTGCCGAGCTGTAGCTCTGCACCAGCTGTGCTGCGCCTGCATAAGGGGCTCTGTAGCACAGACACAGCAAGCTCCAGAGCTGCCTGGGTGATGGAAAACAGCGCACATCTGGTGCCCCGGTTGTTAAGCCAGCTCTGCTGTCATAAGGGAAAAGTTCACGAAGCACACCTCTTTTAGAAATAAATGCAAAAGAACCAGAGAACAACTTAGAAAAGTCTGTAAGGGAATATTTGCCAATCAGTGAGAGCTGAGTGTGCTCAGATGGGAGGTTCCATAACCTCTGAGCCACCTAGCCGGGCACTGCACCCCTCTTCACAGAGGAAGCTGTGGGTCTAGACAAAATCTCATAGCCCAGTCTCTATCAAAGCTATATTAGTGTCTTAAATCCAGAGAACACAATCTAGAAGTCTTTGACCCGGCCCTGCGCACTCCTGCAATCAGAGCTTTACTGCATAATAAAAGTGATGGTGGATTTCTATTTCCAAAGCTGGGCTGGACATAGATCATACTCTCATACATGAGTTAAACCCCAGTTTAATTTGAGGGAAGTCTCCTCCTGACTTCAGTGGACAGAAGCACATAACTGCACACAAAAAAGGGACTAGGAATGGAAGATGCTGGTGCTATAAAAGGCTGCAGCAGGCAATTTTGGGGTGGTGCTTCTTTCCTTATTAGAAAAGGCAGGATTGGAAAACAATGGAGAATCCATTGCTTACTCAGATGATCTTGATCTGCCAACATGATAAAAATATGATATTTTTTGCTCTTAGTGAGCAGGCTAACCAGCACGTACATGAACTAAAGGAGTGAGAAAAGAGTGGTACTAGAAAGAAAAACAATGTCATATCTTGGCTCTTCTAATTCAAATCCCATGACTCTCCATAGAGGAAAAAGCAAATCCAGATGATGGTACTAATCTAGTCCTCAAGAAATAACTAGCCATAGCTTAAAAATATCAGAGTTAGAAAAGCAGCAAGGTCAGGACTAGAACAGTTGTCATTTATAAAGCCTGGGGTGGAAATGAAGATGAAACAAAGATTTTTCAAATAATCTGCATTTTAGGTGATGCACAACTGAGCTTTCAGCATTTATGTTCACCGAATTCACCAGGTAAACAAATTCTGAAATGGTCAGGGGATAGAAATAATCAAAGAGATTTTAGAAATTGCACACTGCTTGTGCACTACACTTTGGTTATGTTCCTAACTCATGAGTATTCCTTTGATCTAGTGATTTTCTTTTCCATTTACATAAATATGGAACACATTCATGAGAGAAATTAAGAAGAATGGATTGCAGCAGTGTATTAATTTATGATAGTATTTTAATCACTATAAGAATAACTCAGCATGAATATATCTGGGAAAAGTAATTTACCATAATAACTAAAACTGGAAATACAACTTTTTCAGAAAAGCAATAATGAGAAATGTATTTCTTGCCTGATGAAGAGGTAAGGAGGGAAGATGTATTTTGAAATACAATAAAGATTGATCACCGAGAAAAAAATATATTAGACACTAAAAGCCATTAAGCTAATTTACTCAATAAATTCTAGAAATTAAAATCTAGTATGCATTTGGTTTAATGAAAGCCAGGTATGAATTATTTCAAATTACACCTACATTTCAGATGCATATGCAATTTTTACCATATTGAATCACTAAATGCAATTGTATAAGAAATGTTCTCTGCTGACCTAAATAGATTTCTCTCAACTTTCATATTGAATAAAAAATCCCATGAGGATGCAAATGCAGGGGCACAATATTCATTTTCTTATAGCTTTCTCCTCTCCAGATAACATATTCTCTTATATGCTTACTTGTTCCTGGCCGGGCATCAGAAACATCCACCAGCGGTCCTGTAGCTTGTGACACAGACTGGTAATGTACTGTGTGGGTGACAGTCAGCGACTTCTGCTTAGACGTCTCTCCAAAGTCGGCATCGGTGAGCAGAACCGTTGATCTGTCATCTGTAAGTAAAAACCCACTCAGATAATGAGTAGCGAATTTCAGGTTTGCCTTCATAAGAGCTTTACAGCAAGTCCCCAGACTTATTTTCAGCTGGGTGCCACCACTGACAGTGGCAGCTCCCTCTTCTCTGCAGGACTGAAGATGGCTTCGAAGTGTGTACCACAGCTTGGGAGTTAAACTCAAAGTTCATACAAAAACTAAAGAATAAGTGTAATTTTCATTTCTGTCTTTGTGATTTACCTTAGCGATGTGCAACTGAGACAGACTGTTAAGCATCCTTCCAAAGAGCTAATTTGTGTGTAATTATTTTTGGCCCTAATCCCTTCTTTCCCGTCTTTTGAACACTGCCCTCTCCCCCTTCATTTTCAGAGAGCTCAGCTCAGCTTTTCAACAATATATTCAATTTATTTCTTTTTATTAACATAATTAGTAATGTCCTCAGTGAAATCACCCATGTCTTCCCAAAAGGAGGTCATTAGGTAACGTTGCTAACTAACCCTCTACCAGTCAGCTTTTTCTCCAGAGACAGAATATTGCAGCAGGGATGGCCATGACCCAAGGCTGTTCTTAGGGAGCTGCTTATTTTTAAGCACGTGAATATTGTAATGAAGACAATGGAAATACATTTGCAGGGCAGCTAAGCATCCTTAAATCCAATGTTTCGCTATTCTGGAAGCTAAGGGCTAAGTCCTACCAGCTCTCTCTGCACCAAACCTCACTCCTGTAGGTTTGAAAAAGAACCTCGGGGAACTTTACGCAAGTGGTATAAGTTTCTCTCAACAGTCAGTCCAGCTGACTATGGGCTTTCCTGCAGCTGCAAAGAAAGGTGTGAGGTGAAGCCTGACCTTGGGAAGGACTGGAAGAAAGGTGAGCGCTGACCTTTCCTGTTGTATGCTTCTGTTGCCTATTGCTTCCCTGTGGGGTAGGGTAGATTCATCACATTTCTACACAGACCTTGGTCCTTGCAGAAAGCCAGTGCTATACAGCACTTGCTTTTTGGTTTTTTTTGGTTTTGTTTTTTTTTTTTTTTCCGGGTTGTGATCTTTGTATTATATTTCTTTCACTCCAAAGAGGAATCTGGTCCACTTGATTATGGAAGGTTTAACAGCAATAAATCATCCACTGACTTTGGTCTTGCAGAACAACTATTTGCATGCTATCAGACTTTCTTTTGCATTCTTTACAGTCTTTTTGTCCATTCATAATAGTAATGAAAGCCACAAGACGTTCCTGCTACACTATGCTATATAGCTTTGTCATGTATTTCTCAGGGGACTGGCAGCAGTGGGACTTCCATGCATGTACTAGTCAGCAGAGGTTGATCCACTTCTTCTAAGCATTCCTGGTTTTTGTTTTTTTTAACTTGACAAGACACCATTAAGACAAACAGTTCTGCACAATAACATAACTAGCATTTTTTACCCAAAGAAGGCCATAAATAGAATGAGCATTATGAAAGCAAATTACTCTGTCTCTGGCAAAAGATGAGCTCTTGTTCAGGTTGGAAATAAAGCCTCTTGGCAGTAAACTATGTCAAAGACTGCCAAAGTGCCTGCTTATTCTGAGGCTATTACCGAGGCACTGATCGCATTGCTACAGTTAAGGCACTAATGGTATTTCCACTATAACTCCCCACTGCTCAGCAACTGTAACTCAAAAGTAAAAGCTGTCTTTAGGATGAAGCCTGGCACAAAAGACTGCATCACAGAGGCAAACTTTGGGAAACTCAAATCAGGATTAAAAGAAGTTTATATTTCAGGTGAAGCGTATGTCTCCTTTTCAAATCTGAGGCCCCCCCACCACACGAGACTGACAGCAGGTGTGGCAGGGTGCGGGGCTGAAGCAGCTCGTCCCTCCCCAGTGCGGGCATGGACAGGAGATGCAGAGATGCTGCTCCCAGCCTGTGGAGCTTTCCTCTCTGGTCACACCGTCCCCGGGATGCTGTTACGTTCTCAGCCATCACAGGCTGCTTCTACACAGATTTTGATCCAAAAAAGTTACAAGTCTAACCAGCCATTCTGGAGAGTCTTGCCACAGGGTGTACCCATACAGTCATGAGAACAAGTTGTATTTTTATTCTGTTGCGATTTCAGACATCTTGTGTTTAAATTATTTAGAAAAAAACCCCAACACCAAACAATTCTATTTTTCATGACAGTTCAGCTCTGTGCCAGCCACATGAGAAATCTTGTTTTCTGTTGTGTGAAACAGTTTAGATTTGAATTTTGCATAGATGCACAAAAGCTGAAAACTGTTCAAAATGTTGAAATATCATTTGCTATGAACAGGTGGATACAATATGCAACATGTAAGTTTTAGAAGTTGGTTGCTGCAAATCTTTAAATACTGATACTGTAGTTTCAGAATTTCATTTTCCTTATAAGTAATGCCAGCGATCCAACTGTCTAGCCAAAGCCAAAAGAGAAATCAAAATGAAATCATAAAGCTGCCAATCTTCATTTACATTTTCTTCAAGCGGCTCTTTCCACCATCTTCATTTTCCTAATGTCCTGCATTATGTTAAATACTGTACTGAGATTACTTAATGTGGAAAATGATTCAAAGGGGAGAAAAAAAATCAGTTTGGTTTTCTGATGCGGCAAATTACTTTGTAGCTCTTTTTTCTTGATGTGTGCAGTGAGGAAAAAGTGTGGGGTGAAGAAAGTCCACCTAAAGTGCTGTTACATTGACCAGTGAAAACAAGCCCAACAAGAGTTTACCAATGGTCTCCATCGTGTCCCTCTCCTCAATCAGAAGCTGTGCTCTGGGAATGTCTATGTGCATCCTCAGTGTTTGCTGCTGCTTATTAAGTGTATCTGATGTCCTGGTGTTCTTGCTAAAAACAAAAGAGAAGCAAAAACACATTAACATTCAGCCTAAATGAAAAGATACTTGCAAACTTCCTCATTTTAAATCTGTCCAGCTCAAATAAAAAATAATGTAACCATAATTGGCAAAATACTCATACATCTTATTTTCCCCTCTTCAGAACAAGTGCGTGGTATTAATTTATTGCACGTGACAAGCAGTTAGATGAATGCACAGTGTTGAGGGCTTGGGTCTATTCTTTGTCAGTAGGGATCTCCTGAAAATTTCATGTAGTTTTCTTCAAGTGTTGTCATAAAATGAAATTAGTAAAAACACTTTGCAAGATGGACCTTTTCTTTCATTCCTCATGAATGTGAGTAAAGAAACACACAGATGATCAAACAGGTTGGTAGGAAAATGATGTCTTGAGTATTTTTTAATTATTTTTTTAACTTTTCATTATTTTTCACTAGATAAATTCCAAATATCACTAGAATTGATAAACAAAGAAGCAAATTAATAACTAGGGATTCCATTAATGAATTGCATAAAATAAATAAAGGTTTTAGTCCTATTGATATTCCAAGACTAAAATTGCAAATCTTGTTTACATTCATGGACTATTTCTAATTGATTGATGCAATATTCTAAAAGAGAACATAAAACAATTATTCTATCATCATGCAAATTGAAACAATTTCATTTTGAAGTTTGTGTACCAGAAAATGACTTCTTAAATGAGCTGTCTACCAAAAGCAAATGAAAATGGATAGTAAAACTGAGTGCTACAATCATTTCTAGTACAGAGCTTGCACCAAGAAACCTTCAGACTGCACTAAAAACCCAGGAACTTTTTGCCCTTTTGGATGTAACTGCTCTTTGGAGAGGGGGAAATATTTGCAAATACTTCTTTACACAGGGAAGCTGAGGAAAGTTACGACAAATCAGCCAGTAGCGTGATCCAAGTGCTCACGCTTCAAAGAGCTTTAAAATCCAAGTTGGGGCTCATTTTCTAGTGTAAAATAGCTGTAGATCACTCGGTTTAATTCTCCTTTGGCAGCGAATTATTGTTGTTAATGAAATCAGCAGAGGACTATTAAGCTGCTTGACGATAAGCTTCCTTGCGTGCAGGCCTCTACGTAAGAGACTGATGCATGTGTGACGAGCCCACATCTCTAGACAATCTGCCTTAACTGCCTGTTGTGTCGCCATGTGAGCAAGACCTAACTATTGCAGGTTTGGAGGTTTTCCTAGAGTCCTTTTTAGGAGGAATTTCCTTGTCACATGGTCAGGAATTCTGCTCGAAATCCAAGAGTGAGATCTGGAGGGCACACAGTACCCCTCTCTGGCTGATTCTCACCTTCTGGCTTTCCCTGCTCTTGTGGTCCCCAGCACTAACACGATCTATGCATCTCAAACTGTGACGTTTCTGTCTTTACCTGGGTGGTTAGGTGGTACTGTTGCCATCACGTACAGATGGATAGCTGAAATGCATTCAGACTGCCTGCAACTGGTGCCTCATTTAATCATTATGGAAGCAAAATATCAGGACAGCTACCCAAGGGCTGCCAGACTTTTCTCCATATATTACCAGTGGAGAATAGTAGTCACAGTGTCTTATTAAGCACATAAATTTTCAAAGACATTTAGGATCCTAAAATGCAGATAAATTCCACACTGACTTTCTCGAAGTCTCTGCAAAGTCTCTTCATGGATTAGATGCCACTCTCCTATTGGTTTCCACTCAAGTTGCTGAAATGTTAAGAGAATCAGAGACTAATATATTATCTACCTGCCAAATATGCTTGAATACATGCCCTTGAAAAGTCAGATGACTTGGGCTTGTCCAGGATCATAGAGCAAGTAAACCTGTGATCAAGTAGGAAACTGAATTTCTTAGATCTAATTTCAATTAATAATCAATAATCCAATAGTTATTGGATACATGCAATCAGATATGTATATAATCTGTGCAATAAATAATTGAGTATAATAAATGCATCATTGCACCCCTCCTCCACTCACCAGGGACACAGGAGACAAAGGGATCAAATCAGACATCTTCCTCAGACCCCGCAATCCCAGGGAGAGCTAGAAGCTCCTCTGCAGTATGAATGCTCTATATTCCTACTATTGCAAAGTGCTCAACAGCACAGAAAGTATTGTTTGGACACCAGAGAGCAGGAGGGCAGTTCCCCAGGTTTGCAGTTGTATTGCCTGCCTGCCAAGAGGGAATTCTGCATCCCATTCTTGGCTCCAGGGATAGTTTGATGCAAAATACGTGGAAGGTCCTTCAAGCCAGAACTGGAACCCAGGCCTCTCTATATTCAGGAAAATTCCCTACTATGCTTGAGAGTTACGCCTTGTCTTGTGTGATCTCTCTCCTCCTCCTTACTGGTCTAAGTAATTCTCCTGTATGCAGCAGCACAGTGACGTGGAGTGTCGAAACACAGACCAGGCAATTGACAGTAGCAAGAGGGCTGCTGCTGATTAGCACGCTATCTCTTTCTGGCTCAAGGAATCTTGAATTATTTTCTGCAGGCCACAGTAGCTCAACTTTCAGGTTATAAAAACATAAAGTGCCAACAGCAATTAAGTGCCTCTAGGACTTGGCAGCAAGGCAAAGATTTTTAGGATTGCAATTTTGAAGTTTGGTGCCCAAGTATTTTCTAACCTAGGAAAATCCAGGCATCAAAGCATTATAACAGTCTGGTGGGTGAGGAGTCCAATGATTAGTTCTTTAAAGGGAGGAAACACATCTACCTGTATTTTCCTTAACCTACAGATATAAAATTTCTGAACTTAAACATCTGCTATGGCTGTTCTTTACCTGTCAGACCTTGTAAGGATCTGTGTATAATACAATTCATTCCCTCTGGTTCAATGAATCTCCGAGCTCCAAATTGTTAGAGACTGGGAGCTGCCTGGGGAATGAGTCAGTACGCATTTGCTGCAGTCTTTTACTCTACCAAAGTGTCTGCTTTTGGCCACTATGAAAGATAGATACTTGGGTACGTGGGCCTTTGAGTCTGATTGAGTACAGCTTTTATGTACAGTCAGTGGATAAATGGGCCTTTTTCCAGAGGAAGTACAATGTATAAGGTATTTTGAAAGAGTGTGCATAGCTAAAAATTATCCCCTTTTAAATAATCCTTCTGGATCTTTAATAAAAAAATACTTTCCCGAGTGACTGAAAATATCTTTATGCACAGGAAAGGGTTAAACCTATCAAGCTAGTTATGTAAAGGGATTAAATATGGCACTCTGTAAAGCCAAAGTCATTCTGGGTCCTTGGCAGAGAGTCAAGCCACCTCATGGCTTCCTGATGTCTAAGCTGGTTGTTGTAAAAACATATGGAAAACTAAATCTTGTAAGTAATCAGCCTGACAGAGGAGTATTTGGGGAGAAAAGATTCCTCACCATGTGTTCAAAATCAGAAAGCTCAGTCAATTGCTACACTGATTCACAAGGAACTGTTATAAAGAAGTTGGCTGGACCGATGCTTTCACCCAAAAGAAACATAAAAAAGCTGTGATTGTACAGCAGCAGGGATTTTTATTTGCGAGTTTAAGGTATCAGCAACAAGTTGTGCAGCTCCCGTTAAACTGCTAACTTCTGGGGCTTATCCTGCTCCCCAGACATTTGACTTCCACAGCCAAAGCCAGTGGCTTTCAAAGCAAAGACTAAAGCTCCATTCTTAATGATCTGCTTTACGCACGCTCATAAAAATCTCCCCAAAGGGAAAGACACACAAAGCGCTCTCAATCCCTCACACCTTCCTACCAAGCAGGTGTTCTTTTCTGCTCTCTGTCCAATACTTAAACAGCAAGGCACAACCCATGGCATAACCTCTTTCTTGAAATTTGTATCATAGCAGATTTTGGTGAAATCTACAAGATGTAAAATATCAGGAGCTTTATAACATGTGACTGTTGCTTTGGAGAGGGCTTATTATCCTTTGATTATTAACATGCTAAATCTTCAGGAACATCTAATGAAGGTGGGTAGCTCAGGTTTTGGTTGGAGGTATTTCACAGATTTATCACAAATGACAGAGGATTTAGCCTGTAGAAAGCAGGCTCCCCAAAAGAGCATCACTTTGAGAGCTCCAAGTTATAAAGCATCTGGAAATGTAGGCCTATATCTCCTATTTCCTCTAAAGTCTTGGTTTAATAGTCATTTGCCTTTGTCCACACTTTTAGAAGAGAAATATAAATATGACTATTTAATAAAAACAAGATTATTGGTTAATAAATGAGAGAAACTGACTTGATGATCTTATTTCAATGCTGGTGAAAGGAAAAGCAAAAAGAAATGGTGGCAGATGAGTTACCTAGAAAAACAGCTCTGAACTAAAGGCTGGGAAGGGACCTGATTGCTCTCTGAGTGCATCAGGTGGGGAGGGCAAAAGAACCTCTTTAATTTGAAGGTCGCCACAGGCAGAGGAAAAAATGGGTCACAACTGGGCGCTTGTGTTGGCAGTTTGATAGAATTTTCTATGTCAGAGGAGCGAGATGCTGAAATGGCTTTGCAGAGGTGGCGATAAGACTAGTGAAGCTAATCAGGGTTAAGGTAGAGGTTTACCAGTTTTGCAGAGGTGTTATATGTGTGGTTGTCACTGGGACTGAACATCTTCATCCAGGAGTTTCATCCAGTCTGTGCTGGGTTTCTTTAGGGAACAGACTTGCTGCCTATACTAATCTGTGCTTTTTTCTGCGACACCAAAAAATATCAGAGCGTATCTTCCTGAAGTTGCTTAAACCTGCAATCTGCTGCTAGCAGGGGTTTCTAATTGGCAGAGAGGAAGGGTATGACCTGACCTGCATGACCAATCTTGTTAAGATCAGTGGGACTGTTCAGATATATTTGCAGACTGATGGCGTAGAGCTGAGTTTACATTAAAACCGTCTGTCACCATGTCTTTGGCAAGTATGTTCTTAGAATAGCAGATGAAATTTATCACGGGTGAGGAAGTTTAGAGTAAGGTTCATTTGCTAAAATATCTATGACATTCTCAAATTTGTTGCTTAAAAATAAAAAGATTTTCTAGCAAACCAAAACTCATTTGAACTTAAAGCTCATCCCTTGGTTATCCCATTTTGAAATATATGCAGCAGTTTTAAAGTTCAATATTTTCCCCAGACAAAACAATAAACATTGAAGATATGAAATTTCCATCTTTGAAAGAACTGTGGTGCCAGAATAGTCATTCTTTTGCAATTCAACAACTGAATTAGATTTCTGGATGCTGAGCTGATGGAACAGAACTGAAAAATAATAAATGGATTTACCTGCTCTTCTATACCTTTGGGTATAAGCAGCTAGCAGTAGTGAATTACATAAATATAACTGTAAAGTTTAGAGATATTCACATCTAGGCACTTATTGCCTTCAATCAGATGATCTCTGAAGAGCAATTACTTTGGTACATATTATGATTTTTTTTTTCTCAATAGGAAAAATGTCTAAACGGATCTACATAGGTTCTATAATTTAATCTACTAATACAAGAGTTCTCAGTTTTTTACCTCACAGATACTGTCTATAAATTGTCTTTTTTCTCCCATTTCTAACCAACAACATGTCCTAGTTCTTAACAAACAGTCAAATGGTGTGTTTTGAAAAGGATTTAGGAACTGAAGGTTTACTTTTCCGTTTATCCCTATAATAATTTTTAAATATGATGCCATAGTTGACAGACATTTTTCAATTTAAAAACATTAAATCTATTCTTACCTCATAAGCATTTCAGCCAAACTCTTTGCATCTAGAAGAAAATAGAAGAAGCGTCATCACAAATGAAAATCTATTTGATAGATGGATTATTAGGAAGTAAGAGATTTGAATCATCCATGTGTACAATGTACAGTGGTTTCTCAGATCAGTGGCAAGCATAAAATCACCTCTAAAAGTCCCTACTTTTGCTGAAACTGCATTTCACTGCATTACATCTTCCTGCTCTGGACAGCCCTGTCTAGTTCCTCAGTAGCACCAAAAACGCTTAGAGAAGTACAAGCGACCACCGGCTTAACTAGAAAAAAATTACATAAACTTACTAGAAGTAGAAACAGTTGAACAAATAACAGGGATCTCTGTTCCTTCATGCCACAGTTAGCAAGCGAACAAGTGAGGAAGGAAGAAAAGGCAAGAAGACAGAAATGTTGACATCCACCTCTGGGCAGGAGTCAAACTCAAGCCGGATGAGCAATTGCCGACCTGCCATTTCCAAACCAAATCCGGGTGCATGGAGATCTGACTGAGCAAGGGAGGTCTCCAAGGAGTGAACTGGTTTGGTTGCTCTCAAATATGAATGCTTTTCCACCAGCAATAATTCAAAACTACTACTGGGTCTTCAGAGGACAGTCTATATACTAGACAGGAGGTAGCTTATTCCCACATGGATCAGCCCTGCAAAATGAGGTGCTGCTGAAGGAGAAATATTCCTCTTGTCATTACTGTTACCATTAGCATAAAACCCTTTGGGGATGTTGTTATTCCAGTACATATCAGACCAAAGGACACAGCTGAAGGTTGGTTCACCCAGTGTTCTTCAGGTAGATTTCTGTAAAACTTTATTAACATAATATAATAATTTCTGCATTATTATTCAGCAAAAATAGACAGCTACACTTTGTTCTCCTGCAATCTGCTGCTAAACAAACTCTCTTAAAAATGCTGACTCCAGAGTCCTTAAGTATATCACACAGCAACAAAGCAGCCTTTTGTGCAGCCAAGTGAAGCAAATCCGAGAAGAAAACAATTTCAAGTTCTAAGTCTTCAAGGAACTCTCCTATTATGTGAAACTTTAAATTTCTTCTCTTATCTCCTGCTTGTAAATCTACCAGCACCTGCCAAGACATTTACTGAATTTGTCTTTGTTTTCTCCATCTCACTTCTGAAACCTCTTTTATTCCTTAATCACCTCTTGGGTATCCTATACCTAAAACAATTTCCTTGCTTGTGATCCTACTAAATATCCTGCCTTTAAAATTCAGAGGATGCAGGCAGAAACAAACCACCATCTTAATGCATCACTCTGGCTACATTTGTATTCATTTTTAAAAGGTGTGGACAAAGGGCTCTTTTTATTCATAAAAAAACCCCAACAAAACCCCTTCCATCCACTTTTTATATTCTGTGTCTCTGACACTGCCAGCTTGCCCGTCTTAAGCTTTATTCCTCTCCTGCTACTGGCGAAGCAGAAATTCTGTGCTTCCTCTAGGTGTTTGCTCCACTCCTTTATTTTTAACCTTCCCCTATCCCTTTTCAGCACAATGCATGGCAGATTCCTGGTGGAGGGAAGGACTCTTCATCTGAGATGTTCCATTAATCCAAACAGTGCTCCATTTAGGCACTCGGACTTTCTATTTTTCACTTTGTTTGGGATTGCCTTTTGCTGTTAACACTCTTATAAGTGGTGCTACATAGTAGCTGACAATGTCTTTATCATCAGTCATAAACCAACCTACCACTGCTGCTGCTCCCAAATGACGTCAGAGATAGTTCTGCTCCTGACTTCTAAGACCCAGGAAGGGATCTAGTTCTTTTGAAGAATACAAAAAAAATTGAAGCTCTGGTTCCAAGTCAGGTTTTTTCCAGCAAACTTTATGATGCTTCTTGTTATTCTAGCAGCACTAGGATCGTGAAGAGACTATGCACACATTCTTCCTCTGGCACACATAATAAAGGTGATTTAATATGCAAATATTGTTTTCATTCAGCTAGCAGCTTTTGTGAAGCATTTGCTGCCTGCTTAAGTGAAGACTATGGATACTTGCGCAAGTAATTTACAACTCAAGAAAAGCTGAAGGGACAAAGTTGAAGGTTGCTTGGCCCAATGTTGTTCAGTTTGCTTTTCAGATTTGTTTACCAGGATTAAATGGCAAACAACCTCCCTCACATGCTCTCAGGCGCTGCACAGCATATGGCTGTGTTCTATGCTGCATCTGGAAAAAATGTTACGTTCTCACCATTACATGTATATGGCACATATTCAAATGCACATTAACATATATGCATTCTTGGTCAAAGAGATGCAAAGGCTGATTGTGCATCTTCAATCAAAACTAACATGAGGCATCATCAAGATCATGTTACATGTCAAAAGCTGAATAAGGAAGTGCTGCAGAAGAAGAGTAACTCTGGCAGCAGGGTTTAAATATACTAATTATTCAAGCAGGTTGTTACAATGGTCAGCAGCATTACTGTAGTTAACGATGGCTGTACTGGGCACGCAGGTTAGTGTAGGGCTGCACCAAAACAAACGTCCCAAGAAGATAAGGGACCTTATGTATCTGTCAAAGCAAAACCAAGAAGCCTAAAAGCGACTGAATATGATAACAGTGTGTCCAAAACATCAGCTACAGGAGAAATGCTAGTTTCACAAACCAATGAGTATAGATTACAGATTGTAATGTGTATTTCCTACATTACGCTTTTGATGACTAGATTGAGAATATTTCATAAAACGAGCCAGTAACCCTGCCAGTGTCCTATCTCCCAGCTTTCAGGTGGGGAAAACAGGGCTCAGGGAGGCCATGAATGACAGAGTGAAGGGGGCCACATCCCACCCAAGCCAAGTATCATCCCATGCCTTAGTGGAAGAGACAAACTTCTCCTCCCCGTGGGTTTGACACATGACTGCACCGACAGGCACCAGCCCAGCGACAGCCCTCACTTCCATTTGCTGGGGCAGCTGCCTTTAAAATTCTTAACACATTTGGCTTGTCCCCTGGGAAATCAGGGGCCGTGATACAGTTTTAAATTGCATGCTGCCTCTTTTGAACTATCATGCCGCACTGATACTTTCTGCTTGGATTAAGGTGAGTTGGATTTAAAAACAAAGGGAAAACTATTACAGGAGCAGTGGAGCTAGGTTAATAGTAAGGAGAAAGAGTGGTAAGTCATCAGGTTTCTCTGTTATAATATATGCTGACCTACAGAATGGCTGCATGAACTCCAGCAGTCAGTTGACTTTCTTGTGACCTGACCTGTGGAACTGGGCAAAAATCAAGGCTTAGCTGAAAACTACACTTTCTTTCTAAACAGAGTACTCCTGGAGAAATAAAGCATACTGGGCGTGACACAGGAGGAAGACAAAGGTTTACCTGTCACTACATGCTAAAACAAGGAGTTAAAGGATTAAGAATGGAGAGACTGTTGTTCTCATGCTACATTTTACCCAACAGAAACTGGAACCACAAACTTATTGTCTATAAGCACAAAACCAAATGTTTGCATGCAGAATGTACTGCAAATAAATCTGCAATTCCCACTCCTCTTTGTCAAACAGGTTCAAAGAAAACACATCTCCTGGAGCCACAAAAGCAAGAATTACATTTGTAACTTGTATAAATCCTTTTAGAAGGTCCCACTGTAGAAACTATTATTTCTGATGTAGACTGTTGGAAAGTCGATGGTGGAATTGTGATTTAGGAAAAATGAGTCCTGTGCCTCAAAGAAACCCCACCAGGTGATACATATCAAGTGATAATGACAGGATTTCCATTTCAAAACTAATTCAGATGAAAGTTGAACACAACAACTACTAGACCAAAACATTTTTTTTTAGTTAGAAGATCAGAAGAACCTGTACACAGGATTCTTTCAGAGAACTTACTAAGGAGTTCTCTGGAACAGCAATACTGATTGTCAGTAAGACTTTTAGAACATGAAGTAAACTCCAGAAGAGCAGAAAATGGCTAACACAGGATCAGTCTTCAAAAAGAATGAACAAAAAAAGTCTGAATTACTGAAGTCCAATCAATCTGATCTTGGCAATGAGTAAAATGACAAAAAAAAATAGAATGAAGCTTGATGTAATGAGTTAAAGGAGATGGAATAATTGAGGCCAATTAATTGGCCTTGTGGTCTGACTTGTGGTCAATCAGCCATGTCAAACAAAGTTGATTTTTTAAAAATTAGATTAAAACTCAATGAGAATTGATAACATTGAAAAAAATATCTCACTGAGATATGGTTAAATAACATTAAAATATTATATTTATATTTCTCTAGAGCAAAGTCTTGGTACCTCAAAATATTTTAATAATAAAGTAACATGATGCAAATAATTAACACAGCAGTCATTTTACATGGGTTTCAACATATTCAAAACACAATTTTAAGACGAGAATCATTGTTTAGTATTTCTTTTCATCATGCGCCGTGGGACATCACATCATTGGTACTTTTATCAGTGGTCTGGAGTGAATGAAATAATATCCGATAAAAGTTTGAAAATGACACAAGAATTAGGTAGCTAAAATATAATGAAAATGCCAGGTCACTAAGGCATAACAATCTGGATCATCAGGTAGGCTGGCCACAGGTTAGCAATGTATCTGTATTAGTAAAAGGTCATATATCAAAAATACAAGCCATAGCTATACCATGGAGAATGTTATGCATGTTGCACTGTAATCAGAGAATTGTCGGATGATCTCAATGGATAAGATGTTAAATGCAAACTCTTAAAATAATGCTGTACCCAAAAAGGTGATTCTTGCAGATATAGACAGAAGACCATAAAGGGAAAGAAGAAAGACTGTTACCTCTATCTGATGCTGATATATCTGTTGCTGGAATACTGTGTTAATTTCTACCATACACAGATGAGGACAGCTACCTAAAGATTGCAAAGGGACCAGATAAAAGCCTTGAAATTAATAAATGATGGGAAAGCTACAGAGAAAAATTAAAGAAGCTTCATCTGTTTCATTTACCAATGAAAACATTAAGAAATTACTTGGTTACCGCCATGTAAAAGGAATACCCTCAGAGACTGAAAATAGGATACAAAAAAGAACTTCAGTCGCTGTACAGCAGACAGAAGTATAACAAGACCAGATGGCTGGGATGTTGAGCTGTAGCTTGACACATTCAGATAAGAAGCGAGAAGCAACTTTTACAGAAATGGTAGTTAAATACTGATGACTTTTATCAAAAGTACTGATGAATCCTTTGTCACTGCCTGTGTTTAAGTAAAGATCAGATATTTTTCTGAATTCCTATATTCTGAGAGGAAATAATTCAGAGAAGTCTTATGTTATGTAAAAGCCATATTGGCCAGTCTTCATCAGCCTTCCTTAAGGGACTGTAGCTCAAGAATCTCTGAATACTTGCAAATTAACCATGAAAAACTACATGTGCACAGCCATCATTTCCTGGAGCCAAAGAGCTCAAAATATCCTGCTTGTTACTGGATGGAATTCCACAGTATTTCTGAGAAGATAACACTTTCTTCACCCTTAACCCACCACTTTTTTAATGAAAAAACTGCACAGAGGTAAATGACTTAAAAGATTTCAAATGAGAACATTATTATACAAGCTAAAGTATCCAGATGCCCTGATTTCCAGAGCTGTGTACGAACCATAAGGCTAGTTGTCCTCTTTGATCTACGAACTTGCCCATGCCCAAGAGTCTTGTATCTCTGTCTTATTTTGCAAAAACATCCAAAATATTGTTACAAAAGACAAAATGAGACCCAAAAGAGAGACAGGTAGATGCTAAGGTGAGACAGAATACACAGAGTTGGTGCTGGTTTTAATATATATCATCATCATCATATTTTGGTTAAAATACAAATAACTAAACAATTTGGTGCCTCTTGGAAATGATTACACGTATTTTTGCAGATGATAAATCATTTTACTGTTTGTTCAGTGTGTGTTTTGAAAGGCTTTTCCACAAATACCTTCAGCATAAGATCTGCTGTCGTGTGCTAGTGCAAAACCTACAGGGCCAAGTGCAGAAGTGGCAGACTGCAAGGGTCAAAAACCTGGCTGTGGCTCAGCCAGGGGTATTTACTAGAAGATTGATAGAGTTGAATGAATTCATAGATCTAAAACTTATTCACATAGCAAACACCTGAATTTGAATAAGGATTAGCGAAAAGTACAGATCAGCCACAATGAAAGGTCAATGAACAATGAAGTGTTGTTGTAATAGTTCTGTTATAACACATGGCTGGGAAAAAGATGGGGTAACAAATCTGAGAATATCTGGTTGTGTTTTCTAGCCTACTAACATGTGGCTACTTTCATTTTATAATTCGGGAATCATGGTTTGCATCTGCTGGAAAACTGAAAACAAAAAAGGGAAACAAACAAACACCAACACCTGAGAATTACTTTCCTTTCCCCCATGCAAAATAATAACAATGGATACAAGAGTCATTTTTTAGAAACTTGCTACCAAATGAAAAAGAAGGAATTTTCGAAGAAAACATGTATGCTTTGCTGCCTCATGTCTGCTACGTATCACAGGAAAGTGACACCAACTGGGAATTGAAGAGTTTGGTCACGTGCAGCCCCACTTGTACTTTCACGTTCAGGGAGTATGCATATGCAGAAATAAGAGCCACAGCTCCCATCTTACCTCGCAGCCTCTTCAGTCTCTGCTCCTTCCTCCTCCTCCGCACGATCAGCAGCATCACGAAAAGCAGCAAGACCCCAACCAAGATACAGGAAATGGTCACCAGCATCTTTAGCCCTTCGTTGGTTGCCAGCCCTTCCTCACTTTGCACAACGGACTTAATGAGTGGAGGGATTGTACCTGGAAACAGTGTCATGATATTAGATGCCTATTAATGAAGACAAAAGATTGAGTTCTCAGGGAATATGGCACGTTACATGCTTCGGCTGCACGCACAACATCAAAAAGGATTTGTCAAGTTCAGGGTGGATGCTACGTTTGCGTGTGTAATGGCCATGTGCACGTAACCAGTCACACTCGTAACAAGCTCCTGACTGCAGAGACTCACAGATTATCAGAAATCAAGAAGAGGTGCATTCATTGATGAAAGAAAATCATGCCCATTACACAGTCAAATACTAAGATTAATTTTAAGTCATATTAAATCATTACAAAGCTGTAAGAGATCTCAGAATTACGACCTCTCTATATTACTCCTTACTATGGGAAAATATCACTGCCACAACATACTCATACTCTGCTGGGCTTTTCTTTATAAGGAATGTATTTGACAAAGTTCATTTTGTGCTACATACATCAGATGAATCCTTTTCACAGAAATATTCTTGTGTCACTTGTCTTAGGGGTGCAGCAGTGACATTGATCTGAAATTCAGATAGCCAACCTGATGCTAATTTGATAAAGAGTGTCTGACATTGTACTCATCAGTAAAACAGGAGAGTAACACTGGATAGAAACAATCAAATTTTGAGAGTGAAATGAGGGAAATGAATCTGCAAACTACTGGCATTGGCAGGCAGCTCACTTTTTCATTTTGGGACATATTTGCATTTTGAATATACCTGGCTTCCTGGTGATATATAGTACTTGAACTTTTCAATTCTTTTTTTTTTCTTTACTTCTAAAGGACGTGAGAAGAATGGAGCACTTTCTGTGGAAGGCTGTTTAGTCATGGAAGGCTTCTCCCTCATTTCCTGATTACTATTAAACTGCTGAATGCAACCACAAATGAGGCTATAAAATGCAGATTTGTCTGAAATGGGTAGAAACATGCAAGTATTGTGAACTGTGATGACTTTCGAAGGAAGCTATTCAATTTTAACCAGCTACTGAAACATAAAAGTGGTTACTTACTTGCTAAAAGGGTAGGAGGGTGAGACAGAAAAAACAGGCACATCCTTTTTTACATTTTAATTGCTGCACTGTGTGATATAGTTATATCTCATTATGTACCATACAGTATCAGAAAAAAAAGTGATATGATGCAGTACAATGTGAGTGCCATTACCACAGTGAAAAGGTAGAATTCTAAGCCATGTTTTTTCAGAAGAGCTATTTGAGTTGCATATAATAAGAAGAGTAGTTCCCTAAAGGGATGAAGATAAACAGAAAAGCTACAACCATCCAAACCTATATCAAGTACTTTGGAAGATTTATTTTCTTAGAATTGCATTTTGAATATTTTTCTACTTTTCTATTGCAGTTCTTCCGCATAATTTTCTTTCTTTTTCTAATTTTCCATTTCTTGGAATAAACACACAGCAGGATTTTTTCATCTTGTCTTAACTGAGACACAATTTTTGCAGTATTCTAAAGGCAAAGAAAATGATTAGATGAAGAAATGGAAAGAACTTCAAGCTCCTGAAGGTAATACTAATAACTGTCTCTAAATCCTCCTAAACCCTCCTGAATACTAAAGGGCCAAATTTTGCTCTGAATTACAGTCACACAGACCATTAGCTAAGGACTGTTGACTTCAATATTACCTAAAATTATGTCTTGGTCTCCTTAATACTTTGATGAAAATCAAATTAAGAGTGGCCTTAATTTCAGTTAAACCTTAAGTGTTTAGGTAAGTGATTATCATTTTTCATACCTCTTCCAAGTAAAGTGTAAACCTCATAACGCTATATACAGGCAGTACAAGCTTAACTAAAAAAATATACTGCAAGTTTATATATACTTCACATTATCCATTTGTGGATATTCAGCAACTGAATTCCTCCATTCTCCAATGAGAAAACACCATTTCAACATTTGCTGTCATTCTAGGTGCCGGCTAGGGGTGGAATAGTCGAAGCTTTTCTCAGAACAAAGTCCCAGACAAATTGGGAGGGTTTTTTTTCCCCGTGTCAATTCACCATCGCCCTTTGTTAGCCTGCTTCACTGGTGCTTCATAGAAGTTGCAGTTGGAATGTCTCTGACCCCATTTTCCCCTATGCTGCAGCCCTTCCAGCATCTCCCATTGCACCTTGTGACGTTAGGACTACCAAATGTTTCCCTGTGTCCTAACTGTTCTTCACGGTAGGAAGTCCCCTGGTGGGCTAGAATCAATTAGCATAGTTTAGAGCAGCCACCAAGCCGATCTGATTTAATGTCAGGGCTACCGAGTAGCTGATCTCTGAGTTGGGAAGCTCCTTTGCAGTGCTAAACACTACAGCTGCACATTGCTAAAAATATCTCCTTAAGTACTGAGTGTAAATGTTCTGAAAAACACGGGCCAGGAAGGTCATAAAATCCGTAAGCTGAAAATGGTTAGCTGAAATATCTGTGAACGGAAAGCAAAAAGTTGCACGTAGGTCTATCATTAACCTTTTGACCTAATTCACTGTGAAGAGATTTAAGGTAAAGGATACTTAGCCATGATATTTCTCAGGAGCTCTATCACAGATAACAATCAGCTACCGCAGTCCAAACAAAATGACTGAAAGACTACGTAAGTCAAGGATTTCTACAAAGTTTACAAAGGCTTTATCTTGAGACTGCTAAAGCTCCTAAGCTTGTTCTTAGCATTTGGTATCCTAGAACTTTCATACACGTATTATCTAATCTTCAAAGTACTATCACTGTATCTGTTTTATCCTGAGGGCAGCTGTGACCTCTAAAAGCTGGAAGGGACTAATCTCACGTCACAAGACGAATCAATGGTAGAGGTAGGGTTAGCACTCAAAAGCGGAGCTGGCCAAAAAGTTTCCACTGGCATGCTTTCTGTAAATGAAAAATTCACTCTCTATGAAAGCAAAAATTTCTGCATGAAGTATTGATAGAAAATGTGGATTTCTAATCGGACACTGTTTTCCGACTCTGAAGCACCTTGAGCCTACACAGTTTACCAAGGAACAAATGAATGGGGAGCAGGGACTCTGGAGGGACAACTTGTGCTTTAGAAGCACTGAAATAGTTCTTCTATGAAATCTCTTACGTGGGAATAGACTATCTTAATTTTCAATAATGATCATCATAATAATAATTAGTTTATCATTTTAGTTCTGCATCAAACGTAACAAATTCAGAAAATTTGAAAACTGAAATTTGCTTTTCCATCCGTGTTTTGCTCTCTTAACCTCGCGGTCAGTATTTGAGATCATGCTGGCTCTCTAAGGCACAATATAGTCCTGGCAAAGCATGCTTGACAAACAAAACCATCAATGCCATAAATGAGAAATTTTCTAGCTGATCAGAAGCAGTGGCCCAGGAAATTTAACACTACAAATATTTTTATTGCTTCATTTTCTCACTTTTCGAGATGCCATACAGCAACACACAAAATCAAATGGTGTGCAGGTCACAGCATGTGAAACCAAGGTAAGTATCATCACCTAATGAAAAAGCAGAGTCTAATAACATTTCAAATCAGTTCATTGTAAGAATACATTTGATTTCACTGCTATCAGTGGGAATTTAAGGCTCTGGACCTGCATTTTCATGTAATCTCATTTTAAGGTATGGCTTAAGAGTGGTTGCCCCAGTCATATATATATAACAATAGCTGTGGATGTAAAAAAAGATCACTGGAAGTTGGATGCTGCCTGTAGAAAGACACTGGAAAGAAAAGAGGACAGGCTAAGTAAAGTGGCAAGAAATTAACTCATAATACTTGAAACAGTTATTATTGACAACATCTATACTGCTCGGTATTGACAACTATACTGCTCTGTAAAACCAGTCCTAAGTCTACCTGGCAAGACCTGGCAGCATTTGTATAATAACTACTTGGATCTTGTTTTCCTGTAGACCTCTAAAGCGCTGAGACAAAATCTTTCTCTTAATTTTTCAGACTGTCTGCAATAACGTGAGGACTGTGTGGCAGCTTACCAAAATGTTATTTTCTCAGAAAAACATGAGGGGATGTGCTATTTGCAAGAGGGTGAGCCTTGAGGGCATGTGTCGTTAATTATCTGCAAGAACTGATGAGTACCTAGCGCAAAGACTGCGTTAGCATTAGAGGATATGTAAGATGCTGAGGTTTAAACCCTGCCTGACTCATACCCACACTTCTGATTGGAAATGGTCCCTGTTGCTTGCTCTTTCCTGAGCTATATATGGGTATTGTCCTCGAGACTGCTGGTTTGTGTGGGACAAAACTGTGGCAGGGAGATGTGTTACCAACACAGAGTTATGAATGATTAGCAATTTGGTGCTGTCACTGGGCAATTATCAGTTCTTGTTTGAACTTGCTCACTAGTCCTGCTGTTTAATTTAACAGTACAGATGTTGACAAGTGGTTGCACAATACAGCACAATATCCCTGGCAACACAGCAACGTTCTACACTGGATGTCTCCAGAAAAGCTCTGGTGATTCACACTAGAGCAATTCAAGAGATTGCCATCTCGAGCCATCTGTACTGCCTTTTTGCCAGAAATACAGCCATTTCCCACTATAGAGCCAGCAGAAGCACACATGTGCCACCGTTGCTTTCAATAAACATGCCAGGATACCAGCTGGAGTGACCGACGAATTGGCATGTTTGCTCTTGCCTTCTTGTTTTGGCTTTTGCGGAGTGGGCAGTAACCCTTGGCCGAAGGGCAGGATGCAACAATTCCTTCATCCCCTGTGCCCTGCTGCTGGCCATGACAGAGCCATCTGTCACGGCCATTAGCTTCATTCTCCCCGTCTGTAAATAGGGATAATAGCATTGCCATTGCTTTGCCCTTGGAGGATGTTGTCCGGAGGCTTTCCTGGAAGGCAAGCTAGTTAGCTGCTCCGTTGTGTCACATAATGGGTTTTGAGCTGTGTCACAAGGACGTTGCGTGGAATAGCAATGAGGCCAGTCACCTCCGTGAATGGCTACAGGAACTAATTGTGTGGGAGACAAAAATTTCATGGAAGAGATGCATGAAATACTAGCAAGACCACTAGAACTAATGACGCCTACGGTCCTATGGTTACATGTCTCATGGTTGATGGACTTTTGTGCTGGAACTTTTCCTCAGTGAGGACAAATAAACAATTCCTCTTTTCTGCCTGGCAGCCTATTGTCATGAAAACAGTAAGCATTTTACGTCTTTGAGACTGTTCCCCCTCTGCCAGCATGGCTAGCAAGTTCAAAAAGGGTTTTAGGGGGGGGGAAAGACAAGCAAAAAAATCACATAAGAAACTAGAGTAAAAATAGTATCTCAGACATGTACATAAAAAGATATACTTACTGCCATCATAATTGAGCGTTGCAAATTTGGCTTGTTTCTCTGCACAGCCAGCACTGTTGCAAACTCTCATTTGCAGTTCATACCAGGTTGCCTCCTGGAGGTCATACAGTATGTAGGACTTTGACAGGGATGTCCGCTGAGCGGTTGTCCAGACGGTTGTCCCAAACGGCCGGTACTCCAGGGTGAAGGAGGTGATGGGGCAGCCACCGTCATTCCAGCCTATCAGGTTCAGCCTCACTCTCGTGGTGTTGATACTAGCAAAGAGCTCTTGTTCCTTTGAAAATTGTGGCTCTAGAAGCAGTAATATATTTCAAGGGAAATGCTTAAGTATTACAGATATAGGACTCTCAAAAATATAAAATTAAGAGAATAATTTCTAGGACAATCTTAACTTCATCTTAAACTCAATATCTAGATATTCATCTTCTTCCCTCCCCCCCTTCTTAAATATTTTTTCACACTTTGTGCCAGACTAACAAACCTAGATTTTCAAATCCATATGTGAAAAAAATATCCATACATGTCTGCATGGACCTGACTTGTCAGTTTGCATGGACTGGCATGACTCAACTTGTAAATCTAGTACGGACATTTCATATCAGTAAATGCCCCTGCTCACTGCTATGCAAAAAAGAAAGGGTTGAGAACACCATGTAGAAATGCTATAGAAGACAAATACACTTGAAGATTTTCCACTGATGCTCTAGTCTTCTTTTGAAGTGGAATTGAACACATTTTCTTTTGAGAATAAAGAGGCTTTCATTTGCAGAAAATGACAATTTTGAAGAACTTGCAAGTAGAAATCAAAATTTTTAAAATATTATTATGTTGACATTGCACATGATACATAAGAAAATAATATATACTTTGAATTTTGTATTTCCGAGTTAAGATGTTTCCATTCAGAAAGGCATTGACTTTTCTATTTACTTGTCCTGCTTTGGGATCAAATGTTGGTTTCTGTTGATATATACATTACAGTTTTTTTGACAGTTCTATGTAATATAGGAGTAATGACAGTAAAAACGGCACCTTAGAATTGAAATTATGACAGTAGGTAGACAAGTCAGGTCATCAACAAATGTTATTTATATTGAATACTGCTATAGTGTACTTAAAAGTATTATTGTTAACTGCTTAGCAGAAACAATATTTTTACTATTGGAAGTTACACCTAATGTGATGAAAATTATCTATAATGTGCTCTTTTATTCTATATCATAAAGAATAACTTATCCAATGGGGGTATTTTTGCCATTCTTGTGCTTTGATGAGATGTACCAAAATGTACTCTCTTTTCTAAATTCTACAGGAATCTAAACAAAACTGGTGATTCTTGCCATGTGTTAGGAACTTTTTCAATTGACTCTGTTAATAGCTTTGGATAGAGATGCTTCTGGAGCTCTCACATGAATGAGAACGATCTCAGCATTCTAAATCACACTGTACCTGGTTCAGTCTGTAAATGTAACACAGGTACTTTCCAGGCATATATATCAAGTCCCAGAGAAACTCAAAAGGTTGGGAGATCTACTTTCTCATGAACCATTTAGATGTTATTTGAAGCATGTGTAAATCTTACATTTCATGCAATGAAAATAAGAACACTCAAATTCTACTCCTCTAATTGTCCCTTTCTTTAAGGTCAGCAGACCCTTCTCCCTGACCACCGATAATCTCAGCATGTACGCAGCTGATCTGCAGTCTCCCCTGAGCTTCAGCGAGTTACACCATTCACATTTACTGCATACCAGGTCTTCCCTATGCCGCTGAGTGTCAAATGAAATGTCCACCTTGCTGTGACGCTGGGAGATCTGCAACAGCACAGGTGTGATGAAGAGCATAGAGAAGGGCAGACATACCTGTCACAGTAAACTATCTTTATTATGGAACTGCTCCCAAATGAGAGTATTTCTTATAATCGGTGAAGAGATGCAAGATGAGGTGATCTTTAGACCATTATGCAAAAATACTCCACTCTGTTGAGTTAGGAGTAAGACTCTCTAAAGTGTCTCTTTAAGTAAGTCTGCTGCCAAATTTGCTCATAATTCTGACACATATTTGCAATGTGGAACTACTCTCAGCAACCAGGACCAAGGGACCCATTGCTGAGTTAGCTAAGAATTCCACAAATTTTGGCTGGCTTGCCTTGCAGAGCTTTATGCAAACTTTTCCTTTGTTTTTGACACTTATCCTGTTCAAAGAGTGCTACTTCCATGTCTCCTGCAATATCAGCTTGGAGTAGAATTAGGCATTGGCTTCATTTCCTCTACACATAAATATACTCCCCATCTTCCTTCAACATCCAGACAAATAAACTCCTGAATTTTTACAAGAAGAGAAGAAACAATTTCCTCATGGCAACAGCAGTAGTTGGAATTGCTATAGCCTATGACAGTGGAGACACCCCCTTCCCAAATATCTACCAATCCATCTTAGAAAAAAATTATTAGAGAAATAAGGATAGAATATCAGCCAGCTTCAAGTCCCGCAGCGACAGCCTCTTCTGTCACAGCATGGACACAATTGGAAATGTTTCCAAAGCCAGTAATATTAAAATATCCAAGTCTGTCTTCTCATCAAACCAAGATCTACAGCGGAATGCAAGAGCTTTAGGTGAGCAAAGGGGATGGAAATCAACATACCTTTTCCAAGCGTTTTGGCCTCAATGATCTCGCTGATGCGTCCTGGCCCCACTCCGTTCTGAGCAGTTAAAGTAAACTTGTACCAAGTGCCACATTTCAGTGTTTCTAAACGGTAGGACCTCTCGCTAGGGCTAATGGGAAAACTACCCCACTGCTCACTGTTATCTTCTGAGTACTGCAAAATATAACCTGGAGGAAAAGCACAGATGGCAATGATAAGCCAGACACAAACCACAAATTCTGCAGGTAATATGACAAGTCATTTTAAAGACCTAATAAAACTAGAAAAATCCCGTGCATGGGAAGACGTACAGGTCTTCCCTCACTAAAAGATACCAGGCATTACATTTTGCCTACCCTTACAACAGCTTAAATACCGTTTTTATGATCGCTTCAAAGGGAAAAGAAAGGGATAGACATTTCTAAATACCCTTCAATCAGCGACAAAGACCAGATGATGAACCTGGACACTCAAAAATGAATGGTTGGAGATTACATGTCTGGAAAATCAGAGAGAGTAACTGTCATAACAGCGGAGCGTACGCTGGAAGAAAGTGATTAAATCTGTGATCACATCACCACAAAGAGAAACTGCAATTTACTAAAGCCATTATCACGATGATAGTGCACATTAAACGCTGACGGCAATACAGATTGCTTTGTTTTTCTTTTTTGTAGCCATTCATAATTATACACTAATCCTATCAACATATGATAATTTAGTGAGAAGTTGCAATTAACCTGAATTCTATTACCTCGGATAGAACTGCCACCATTGTCTCCAGGTATCCAGGAAAGAGTGATAGATGAAGATGTAGTTTTGGATACAGTGAGTCTTGGCTGGTCTGGTGGAACTAGATGGGAAATAGTTAAAAATAGAAAATAGATTCAAGTGATTAGACATGATCTTAATCCCTCTAACAGTCATTTATCAAATAACTGTTTTGAGTTGCAAAAAAATGCAAATGATTTCTGTCAAAGTGTCTGTTTAGCTGACATCCTTGGTTAAGACAAGAGCAGACAAGCTCTCATTTTTTATATTTAATTTTCTACACAATTTTATCTTTCAGTTCTTAACCCTTGCTTTTCTCTGATTTTTTTGTATATCTGTCCTGTCAGACCTAAATGGCATATGAACTACCCAGCCATTATTTTCCATTACTTTTCATATCTGTTTTAGGGAGAAGCTGAATTTTTAGTGGCAGGAAACAGATGTCCACTTGCAAATGATGCCCCACTCATGCACGTGTTTGCAGGCTATTACAGCAAAAGTTAAAAAAAAAAAAGTGCGTAACTAGTGCTAAGTAGGTAGCATAGGTAGATCTGTGATCAGAGGCAGATCCATACCTCTTCCACATCACACCATTTATTCACTGAGGCTATTGGTGTAAAGAAGACACAAGTCTATCAGCAAAGACTGAACAAACCTGGCAACGCTTCAGTTCTACTGCTCCCCATAAACATTATGGCTGTGTCTAAGCTGTGGGACATAGAACCGCACAGTCCCCAGGACCAGCTCCTGACAGAGCGCAGGAATAAGACAGGTCTCATCTCCCATCATCTGCCCAGGGTCCAGTTTCCTTCGGAGGGACACCTCCTCTGGTCACTGCCACCGCAAGCCTGGGAAGGGGGTGGTGGTGTCGGTGATGGCTGCTGGTAGGAGCTGCCGTTTCCCTGCTGTAGTTACTGCTCGACAGACGTCAGCCCGTAAACAAGGCAGGACAGAAGTCACAAGTGCTCTGCCACGTCCAGCAGTCTGCTGCCAGAGGACATTGCTTGCTTGGCCTGTGTTTAAGGGGTAGCTGTACCTGCAGAGCGAAACTCCACGAAAAGCTCCCCACTGCAGTTAGCGTTCAAGTCATCACATCACAAAATAATGTGTGCTGATGTGAAATGGAGGCTGCTGGTTTGCAGCTATGGACTAGTTCAAAGACAAGTTGATTTTACTGCCCTCACAGGGCTAAACAGTGCTGAAGAAAACAAAAAAGACAGTTCATGTTCTGAAGGAAAATTTCCCTACATGAGATGGATTTGTTCCATTATTCTGACTGACTTGGCTAAATCCAAGGAGAGAGACTGCATGCACTACACTGTGAAAGATTTAGTGTAAAACCTTTCATTACAGCTTCACCCTACCTGCAAAAGATGATGGTCCCACATATTAAATGCCAGTCTTTCCCTGTCTCTCAGGGAAGTAATATTGATTTGCTTTTAGTTACTGCAGTTCAATAACAGCAAGGATATGCAATTACGAAAGTACTTAGGGAAATATAAATATGAGGTTTCCACTTGATAGCGTCTTCTCTCCCTACTTCCTGTTGTGGCCTTGCTTCAGACGTTGCGGAAGAGCATCTTTAGGCCCTGTTGGATTGTGGGCAAGTTAATATACACTATGGTATTTCTTTCAAGGCTTAGTGGACTGGTTTATGCAGAGAGAGTTGCACTCTGGTTGAAACAATCTCTTTCTGTGTTCTCGTATGTTTACACTAGGAATTTAGATTGCATACCAAGGGACAGGAGAGTGACCGGCTGCAGCATGGCCCGCATTTCCAACTCAGTTATTTAATTCCCTGTGGTACAAGAATTTGCAGCCAATTGAAGCACTCTTAGGATCTGCTTTAGTGTAAGTGAGCGAGGAAATCCCCTGGGTAGTGAAATCTTGGTATGTGAATTTAAAGTGTATTCATATATTGTCATTGCTTTTATACGTATCAACACAATAATGGATACATTATATACATTTCAACATGAATATAAAAAGTAGCTGGTAATACGTGCTAGTTGAAGTTGTACAGATGTTTCATTTTACATACTTCCTCATATTCACCATCAGTAAAATTCTGGTCTTGCATAATGACATTTTTGTCCAAGGTCTCAGTACAGAGGCAAATTTCTGTTGATAGCTTTTCGGAAGCTAAAGTAAAGGCCTTCAGCTTTTTCTGAATTTTGCAATATTCAAATGATACATATAATATTTGTAGGGAGAAGGCATAAGCTGATATTTTCTGTGTGAAGAGCTAGAAAATAACTGAATGCAAACACTCAGTTATCAGTCCTACAGAAGATTATGTAGAGACTTAACTGCAGGTTATGTGAATCGTTCTACCAAAAGCAAAACATTTGCTGTATCATAAAATGTTGATGGCTGGGTCAGAATGACCTGCATAATAATTTATTTATTGATTTGGAAGAATTAAATTTGTTTTAATACACATTAATACTAATATATTACATATACCTGCAAACAGACATACCTACGTATTACCAGCACATAGCTGCTAATAGCTGTGATAACAATTATGAGACAGATCCAGCAGTCTTACCTTGCACCTGCAAATTCAGAATTATTTCATCTGATCCCCAGTTGTTACTGGCCACACAGCTGTAGTATCCGGAGTCTTCTGCTTTCACAGTACGGATGACAAAGCTGCCATTGCTAAAGATGCTTCTTCGCCCATCAATCATCACTAGACTGGGTGTCCCGTTACTACCTCACAGGAAACAAAGTGCATACATTAAAGAAGTTACAATCAAAATTACTCAGAATTGGATTTTGTTTTGAAGCGACTAAGAATGGAAAGAAAGAAAAAGGGGGGGGGGGGCTCTAATAAAGACAGCAAAGGAATATTTTCTGCTGGGAAACACCTGCCGTTTGCTTAAAGAACATGCATATCATGGCCCCAATCTGAGTGAAAATGGGAACTCACTCCTCCTTTAATTATCTGCTATTTCATAAAAGTGCCAAAATAACAATAAAAGGCAGTTCCTGGCTACAAAATCCATCCTTATAAAATAATAGCTGTTTGTATCAATGCACAAGATGGTTTCATAGTAGTGCAGTATCACTGCTTACTCAATGCTTGGATGAAAATTATTGTCCATGTGTTTCCAAATGACTGTCAAACTGTGAAACTAAAGATCAAAACAGAATAATGGAAAACAAGATATATGCAAGACGTGCTTATACACTGCACTCCACAGCACGATTCAATGCATGAGACATTTTGCTTTCTCAAGACTATTCTGTGTACCTGAAGTTAAACCAGAAAAGACTCCTAGGTTTTATGTTTTGAATGTTTACCTTTACCCCTTCTTTGTAACTTTTCCTCCCTTTGATACCTTCGAATCATCACAGCCAATTAGTTTTAGTTCAAGGAATTTCTGAAATCCTCATCCACTGTGACTGTGTACAGTCTCCACAAATGGCCCTTCTCCTTCCTGACACAGTCACCCAGGATCACCCGCATCACAACCCTCAGGATTTTAAGCAATGGGTTTTATTTGAGCTATACATTTAGTTGCTGGTTACCTATCCTTCATCCATTTGACTGTTGGAGCTGGGTCTCCCACGGCTTTGCAAGGGAGGACAATGTCCTTCATCCAGGGAGTTGTCACTGTGCCACTGAACGTCAAAATCCTAGCAGGAGCTGAGCAAGAGAGAATGAGAAAGGCTGAAATGAGGTGTTCATTCGTACAGCCCTTGGAAGGGAAACACAGACATCCAGAGTTAAATGTTGAAAACCAAACCAATCTCTTTCAAGCTCTGCTTTTAGGAAACTAATTCCTTTTAACTCACAACATCATCTATTTATTCAAGCACAAATATTCTAGTTTTGGTATCTGGAAGGCAAGTAACTAAAAGAGAGATGAGGCAGAGGAGTGGAAGAATCCTTGTGGAGAAAAAGAGCAAAACTAGTTAGTTATCATCTTTACTGATTTTTATGGATTCCATAGTAGAAATTATGGATGAACATTATGTCCAAGGGATGCTTCTCTCCAAACTTGCAGCAGGAAGTGTCCACAGTAGACAGGTATCTTACAAAAGCTAAATTATTGATACTTCACGGTTGGCTTAATAAGTTTTGGCTTTACTCAAACTATTAGAAAACATATGCTTACACATCTGAGGAGAAAGCTGCATGTATTCTCCATTTCTCATAGAATCATAGAGCTGTTCTGGTTGGAAGAGACCTCCAAGATCATCGGGTCCAACCATTAACCTATCACTACCAAGTCCACCATTAAATCATATCCCTTAGGGCCTCATGTAAAACTCTTTTGAATACCTCAATCAGATCTAGGTTATTTGGACTACTCTTTAAGGACTAACCTGTGCTTTCATAGGCTCAGGAGCTGTCTTTGTTTTAACTTGTCTCTCCTATAATACAGGGAATTTTTAAAAAGCTCTTTCCACCTCTTAGTTATAATCTTGTGATCACAACTTTTCATGTTATCTGTCCTGTTTCTGGCCGATTCTGGTTACCTACAATAAACATTCTTCTCTCAACTCTTTGTGCAAATCTATATCAGGCTCTTCAGAAGTGCACTTTGCTGTCTCCAATCCAAACTGGTCCTTATTCATGACAAATGAATCGTGTCACCATGGATGAGATGATTTATGCCATCATGCAGTCCAGTACGTATTAGCTGTAGCCACAGGGTGGTGTTGGTCAACGTTTGAGACTAAAACTGCAGATAATCTATTGTGCCTGCGATAGGCTGGGAGAGAAAGGTAATCACGCCACGTAGTAGGGCGGCGTCAGTGTGATTCCACAGAAAGGATTCAAACCACATTAGTATTTTTTCCAGTTCAGCTGAGGGCAAGATGGATCTCTGTCACCATTTTGGCCAGGCTGTGGAGCCAGCAGAGTATTCAGCTTTATTGACAAACTGGAGCCGTTCTGACAGCTGGGGGTTACCAGAAATGAATGTGACTAATTACAGAATATTGTTCAAAAATACTGGATCACATATGTAGAGAAGTTTTTAGGTACCTTATAAAAATTCATTCATACAAGTGTGCGGATATGTCCTCAGAACAATATAAGCAATCATACTCTCTGATTTAAAAAAAAAAAAAAAGAAATGCCAATTTGTGCCTACTAAGTTTGTACTGGGCTTTGAAAGAGAATCCCAAACTAGTATTTCCGTACAGTATCTGTAAGGTATTCCTGTAGAGTTTAAGCTATACAAGAACACTGACTTCAAATGGGGAAAGTAGCATGTCTTCTCTTTGGAAAATATTCTATGAAAGAACTCACAGAAGAACGTACAGATCATTGCATATTTTTAGCTTAAGACCGCAAGACTGAAGGAGTTCAACACATGTCAACAGAGGAAGCACAGATTCTAACACAGTGCCTGGAAATACTCTTTTCTACTAATTGAGAAGGCTCAATTTATTTTTAAGTACCAAAGTCTAGTGAGATTTTTCTGGTTTTTAATCTTTTTCCTCAGGCATCCAGAATTCATAATTATTTTTTTAAGAATGACATTTTCTCATGAACTTTAAGAGGGATAGGTTTGTTACAACAGCTATTGTATTAAGCAAAATAAACCTTCATGTATGAACATGTTACTACATTGCAAAGAGTCTATCATCTGAAGTCCACAAATATGAACAAACTCCTAAGTTAGCTCAAGTCATGTCAGCTCTCATATCACCTAAATATAACAACAAAAATATCACTGCCATAGTTTCAGTGTATAATACACAGGAATGCTAGGGTTGTGTTAGAGCTTCATTGCACGTTATTACTCAAGAACGACCCTTGATAGAAACAGACTTCTTCTTGGCCTCTAAATATACATTTCAAAGGCACATACTGAATACAGATACATGAAATACCATATTTTTAATCATGATCTACTTCAGTCATGCACACAAAATAATCCATTTTGCACCAATTAGAAGCACATGAAAATGAGAGTCAGCATCAAATAAAAATGGGACGTTTCATCTCAATGAGTTTTTATCACCTACAAATAATGTTATAAAAAAAAAATCATACACAGAAGAATAGGCCTTGAAGAGTTAAGGAAAATTACTTGAGTAGGCTGCAGTGGGACCTGAGATATTCATAAAGAGAAACTATTTCATAGATTATACGATCAGTTTGGACTGTGTTGCCTATGTTCTCTTCAAGTGTTGTGGAAGACTAAGCTTCTTGAGAGATTTTTCTCTGGTCAAAATTTTAGCTGAAAACATATGGATTAGCTGTTTTAAAGATTTAGGGTAACGGGCAAAGTCAAAGTTCGGTAACGGGACAACATTACTTTCCTAACAGCCAAGTAATTGACACGTCCCGTCCTGGCTAAACAGCAGCTGAAGACCCCTTCTGGGGGGTCTCCCTCCTTCTGGCAGCTCTGACGGTTAGCCGCCGCAGGATGGTGCTGCAGCGTGCGCTGCCCGGAGGAGGTGGTACACCAGAATGATGCAAAGGCACCCGTCAGTCAGTAAGTGTCATGATACAGTCTTGTTTTCCGCTGTGGCACTCCTAAGGCCGTATCTTCTAGAAAAGATTTACACAGGCCTATACTGCCACGAGCCGTGGGCTAATTAACCAAGCTAACTGAAACAGAAAAATGCTCTGTCTACCCAGAGACACGGTGTGAAATGCTGACTCCACTGAAGTTAGTGTTAGAAGGCTCATCCGCCTTCAGTGGTGCCAGGTTTTCGTTGCAGGAGATGCCTAATGGTACTCACGCCATCTTTAAAAAGCAGCAGGAGATGCTGCCAGCTGTCACTATCTACAAAACACATCTGTAAGCATCTGGACTGCTCCTAGTAGCTGTAGTGGATTCTGAGCAATGGTGGTTAGAAACTCGAATTCCTGTTCCATGTAAAATTCCCTCTGTAACATGAAGCCTGAAAACTCATTTAAAATGAACTATTAATCCCTTTCTCCCTGGCTTTCCTACCTCTCCAGTGTTTCTCGAAATATCCAGATATTTCCAACTGCTGCCAGTTACTTTAGGACAAAGCATATGTAATGCAGGAATCCTGCTGAAGCCTTCAGCATGACATGGCACCACTGATAAAGCAAGATTTCTGTGATATCCCTTTATTTTTAATAGTTATTTCAACAGTGAATTCTTCCTTAAGTCATAGGTTGGATATCAGATCTCCAAAGCACAACGTTTACGTTGTAGCTCCTGGTTTACAATATCCTGCGTGTCCCATTTTACAGTGGTGTGCGGAAGTAACACAAACCTCACAGAAGCCTAAGCCAGTGCGAGGATCACAGACCATAACTCAGAAGTGCACTTCACAAAAGCATACTGCACTATTTTTGTGAAAGTACCCACAGCTATCTATACAATATCTTCTTCCTTTCATGTACTGAGTGCTTTTAAAAGAGATGGTAAAACAGCACGAAAATTCTTAACTCCAATTTTCTTTGTGGCTTAACTTCTAACAACGTTCTGAGAGTGCTAACAGGTACACAAAGAAAAGAAAACTAGAAACAAAATAAATGTCTAGTGAAATTCAGCTGAAAGTAATAGGTTTGAAGCACTTACAGGCATTCTTGAGGTTAAAATACCTTGAATGTCACAGACCTCTTCCTTTTGAGCCAAGGGAGCTTTATGCAGCATGTGGGCAATTCAGCTGCAGGGCTTTCCTCTTTGTTGTCCAAGCTATCCAAATGCTTACCGACGGCCCACCAGCCCTACGTTAGATGGCATGGCACAGCACTGCATTAGGACTTTGTCTGTTCCTATTTTTTGCAAATTTCCCGATCATTAATTGAAGATAAAGAGGTGCCTTCACAGAACAGTGCACTCTCTTCTGCTGATGCGGTTTTCTGCATTTGTTTGTTTAAATTATGAATCCTATTACCTACACTTACTGTCATAGAATAAAAAACAGGCAGAAATTCTTTGCAAGAGGCCGTAACACACTTTTCTTTTTTTTTTTTTTTTCCCCCCTAGAGCACACAACTGAATTTTAAAGGCAAAATGTACAGGGAAACTGAACAAGAGCTATGACAGTTCACTGCAGCTCAGCTTAAGCCAAATACAAGAGCCATCAGTGAATACCCTGGGTCAGGAGTTTCTTGCATTTACTTTCTCACAGGAGAATATCCTGTGTATTCAAGTATGATGAACCATGAAAGAAACAGACCAATGGGGTGTGTGTACTATCATGTGAGCCCCACATGTTTAAAAACATTAAACACACAAAGCAGCACAGACTAGGAGGCAAATCTGTTCAGCATTAATGCTCAGGTAGTCTACAAGAATGGGGAAACCCAGCATTAAAGTTAGACAGTTCTCCCCAGAGGATCAGATTGCCATGGGTCTGGATCTGTTACCATCATGTTGCTGGCAAATGCCATTCTCCATCAGTCATGGTCAGGAAATAAAAGGAACAATGTGCATGCAAGGTTTTCTGTCTTTTAGATATATTTGATAGGCTAAACCCACAACTTTCAAGCTCAGCAATGAAGCTTAATTTGAGCGGGAGGGGGCATAGCATGCTTACGTGGAGACTGAACTTTCATTGCTGTGATTATTTTCTGTTTGTTGGGTTTTTTGCTTATTTTTGTCAGTTAATTACAGAGAATAACAATCTCTTCTGAGAAACGGAGACACTAAAGAAAGAAATGTTAACTTGAATTAAGCTTTCATTTAAATTGGACTATCCATTTCACATCAAACCCCTATCTAGACATTCTCATTGTTCTCAAAGGGGTTCTTAAAGGGGTTATAATTAAGTTGACATAATTCAATTCAAAGTTAACTCTCATTAGCTGTCATGATGGTATCATTACTTGGACAGTTACTGTGAAATAAGCAGAGGAAAAAAAGAAGCAAACAACTTCACAATAATGGCTCATAGGATGTTCTTGCACGGGGGACTTGTGGCAAAATCAGGCTATAACTGCTTCTAACCCTGCGATGTGCTACTTGCTTCAGATGTCCTGGGGGGTGAGAAAGGTCTTAAAGGCTATTGGCTCTGCCCATCCTTCTTCACTGTGTCCACTGCCCTTATCACTGATCACCACTTATTCCTAGCTCTCTAAAAGGCCCAGTGATGCATTCATACGGGAAATCTGGTACATGATACAATAATTTCTAACCTGGCTACATCGAAAGTTCATAGAATTGCTATCTATCAGTATTCCTAGTGTCCATCACAACCTCCACAAATGGATTATTCATCACTTCTTTAGTCCTAAGTGTGTGTAAGAGAGGCTTGTCCTGAGCATCATCTAATGCAGACTTCATATTGGAGTATCACTACAAGCTCTAACATTGACTGGATGCATTCTATCATCCTTCAAAATAAAGTCTTGTTCGCACTGACTTGTCTATATTGAAGTAATTAATTATTTTTCCTTAAAGTCTCCTTGTCCTTTCATACAAGCTATTTTTAAGTTCACTTATTTGTCATCATGGATCATGTTAAATAAGCTTTGGAGGAGCAGAATTAATTCCAGTTTCTGGTAAGCTTGTTCAGTCGAAGTACATGTGGGTCAATTTGTAACTTCTCTATTTTTGGTAAACCAAGAGCAATCACATACTACATTTCCTCGTAACTAGAGGTTATGAATCTTGGTACCTGCAAACTCTGCATTGCTCTGTGTTCATCTTGTCTGAACACTTCCCTCTTTTTTAAATGCATAGGACATGGAGAAAGAGAACTTCTAGCGCATTATGTGCTGGGGTCCCTGCACACTCCTGGGTTCGCCTGCATCCTCAATCTATTAGTATTGCACCATGTTGTTGTCTAGTTGGTTTTGCACTTATTTGAGCATCTATTTTATGCCTTTTTTTGTTTCCTTTTTTTCTTTTCATGACCACACATTCATTACACCCAGGTAACAGCTAGCCTAAAAGGAGGAGCACGCTGAAACCTTTGCCTTGTTTCCCTGAGGTGTTTTTTCACTATCTTCCTTCACAGATGTCCTTTATGCTCCTCATCCACCTTTTAAGATCTCAGCTTTGGTCTCACTGATGTTCATAATACAGTATGCAATTATCCTGCAAGAAATTAAACAATGGAAAAGCTCCAGATTTTTCAGATCCTTCAGACTTCTCATAGTCTTTCAGACACCCTTCAGGTCACTCAGCTAACACTGTGTAGCTACTAAGAGAAAGGATCTTCTGAAAGACCGTACAAAAAATGCCAGAAAGAAGCAGAAAGTGAAGGTGACTCTTCTCAGTTGACAGAAAAAACCTGTAAGCAATGGTATGGGAAGCAAGCATTTCTCTGCTTGTTCCAACTTAGGCCTCTTTACCTTGCTGGACCCTCCATATCATTAAACTAATAAATCTTCCATTGTGATCTACAGTAGTAACATAGTAGTTTTTACAGGCTTCTCACAGCAGTGTTGAAAAATATCCGTCTCATATGATAAAAACTTTAGCCTAGCGAAGGGGCAAAGCAAAGACATGCAAATTCTTCATCACAAGCCTGGGGAACCCTGTTTGCAACTTCTATACACTGGGAAGCTATGTCATGTGTTGAAATAGTACCCTCCAAACACCATCACGGCCATTCATGGCGATAGCTCTGATGATAGTTAATCTACCATCGTCAAACTGGTTAGCTACCACCTAGGTAAGTAGGAACAGCAAGCTTCCCTATGGTGATGGTATATGCTCTTCCATGCAGAAAGTGCTTTCATGTTGGTGGCATTTGGCTGAAGTTCTGCAAAGCTTTTTTAGAAAGTATGATCTGTCATCATAAAGCACTAGACACTTTATTTTACATAACTACATCATTAGCCACATGACAAGAATTAGCAGGCTTCTAAAACTGTAAAGTCAATTAAATGCATCTAACTTTGCAGCTCTAGGGACCTGTGCAATACACTGTCCGTACTTGCACATGCTGTGATGCTACCAATTTGAGTGTGGGGGGAGAAAAGTCAGCCTGAAGACCCCATATAGAGATTGAGTACTGATGGGAACCTTCTCACTTTGCTGTCTAAAAAGTTCGGTCTCTATTTCCAAGCTAAGGTGCTATAGTGTTGTAAGCATCACATCTCACAGTACAAGTAAGGTAGAACTCATGGGCCCAAGCAATATCTTTTAATAGAACAACTAATACAGCTTGGAAAAAAATATGCAAGATTTGAGGCACATTATCCCTTCTTTATATCTGAAATAGAAGCAGCAAACTTCAAAGCTAATGCAAGTTGAGAACAATTGTTCAGAGTTTAGATATGTTAATTAGACCATTTATACAGAAGATGGTACTTGTGGAGTACACAAGAGATATTAGTAAGGAGGAGAATGATAAAGAAGTTACCTTGTATGGCAAAAAAAAGACACATTCAGAAGGGGAGGGGGATCATCTGCAAACCCTCTGTACCCACAAAAGAAGATAAAATTGCTCCAAAAAGCAATTTATTTCCTTCTAAGGTAGGTGGGATGAATTACCCTCTAGAGGAGCACGTCATTCTCTCTCTGCTGACTACAGCAAAAGCTTGGACAATTAGCTGAGAGTTGTCATGTAACTTTTGGAGAGAACTGAAGTTACTCCTGACAAATCCCACTCTCAGTAAGCAATGAGGCATAAAGAAGCCATGTGCCAATTATAACAGTAATTAGCATTGTAAAGTTCTGGATTGCTTTAAAAAGCACTGTCACCATACCTTTAGCTAGCGGTTCCACAGTGATAATCTCGCTGCTGTTGCCTCTTCCCGCAGCAGTCACTGCTACCACCCAGACGCTGTACTGGCGATTCCGGCTCAGGTTGGGGATTCTGTAGGAAAATGAGTCGGGAGAGGCTTCAAACTCGCTGATTACCTGTGGTGGGAGAGACAAATGTTTCCAAACTAAAATATTTGGAGAAAGTCTGCTAAGCTGAGTGCTACAAAGCCTGTTACTTCAGGGTACTTTGAATGAGTATCAATTGCTCCAAACAGATGGCAGATGGCAATAAACAGAGCAGACACAATAGCTTGTTGCAATCAATTTATAGTCAGTGAATTTGGGCCTCTATTTTGTTTACAAATTGTTTTTATTCAGATGAGGACTTTTATGTGTCTGTTTATTTTTACAGGGTTGGATAAGCAATTTAAGTGAACATATTTGACAAATTTTTACCATAAATAGTTCTGACGAACCAATTTTGTTTTACACAAAACTTTCCCAACAGATGATGCAGTTCTGCAACTGCTGTGAAATCTGGAGCTTACTACTCGAGACGTGTCACTAGTCACCTAGAACCGTCATGCTGGTGTTCCTCATCTCTGGGTTTGGTGGCTTATTCCTTCAGTAATGGAGTGAATTGAGAAATAAAACTCCATTATGTAATAGACTGTTCAAACTTCCCCTGAGTCTAGTTTTGTTTAATCACAAAATTACTTCCATTCAAAGATTCCCAGCAGAAGGTCATCTCAGCTATTTAGCTGCATTAGCAGGGAACGATGAGCACTGGAAGAAATGTCAGTTCAGTCTATACTTGCACTGTCACTCAAGTGCATCAGCCGCGGGCTGCAGAGAAGCCGACCGGCTGCTAGGCAGGACTTGCTTCTCGGTGAGATGTTCTGCAGCCTGCTTGAAGTGACCTGTGCGAGGAAAGGTGCGGAGGAATATATAGATTCCTCCAGGGGACGTGGGCTTTGTGGACCTCAGCACATCTTCCACAGGAAGCTCGACTCCTTGGTAGAGGAGAAGGGAAGCCTCGTCAGCCCTGAACATGCTTACAATGTTCAGCGTAGCCAGTTTTATTTCTGACACGGGCTTTGTGATTCTTGTATGTAAAAATAGAGGGGTAATGAACCATTAGAATGAATAATAAAGACTCACTTTGCTGTGCAATACTGAGCATGGTAACGGCTAACTAACACCAGGCTAAAAATAATTAGAACGTTAATGATGTAGAAAAGAAGATTTTACTAGGAATCAGCATTAAAATAATGCATCAGTGTAATCTAAACTCGATTCAGGCTGGCAGAAGGTGTGCAAGTAATCTCTTTGATATACAAATATCTGCTGGTGGTAAAGGCCAATTTCATCTGATTAGCATTTCAAAAGGTAGGTTGACCTGAAAGCATGGGAATATATAGTCCTTCAAAGTGAATTCCAAATAAATAAGGGATGTTGCTGAGGTATCATTAAATACTTTTGCAGTGTGAACTGGTAGTCCATTTCGGCTACTGAATGGGTCACTGCATTTCTCTGTTCTTGAGCTGGCATCTCCTATAGCTAGCGGAAGGGGGGATTTCATCTCATCTCACTTTTGAAATCTAGAGTGAAGACTTCTGTATCTACGCCAGTCACCTTGACTCCCTTCAGAGACCATGCAAAGAAAAGGTAACTTCTAAGGCAAGGTTCTTCTGGCCTGTTTGAGACACATACATTGCAGTGGGATGAATCATGCCCTTGACATGCCCATGTTTCTCCACCAACTACAGAAGTGTCCATATAACTAGCACAGGTATAGCCGTCTGCGCTGAAGACACCTGAAGTTAATGTGCTTGTTAACTAAAATACTTAACTCCCTGCCTTTTATAGAGGTGTGTGCCTCTATTTGCTTCTACAAGAATACATCCTGGTTCCTCCACCGAGACTAGCTTTTCTGGGGGGACTGGTTTGCTCCAGCTAACAGTTATCTAGGCCCAACACAATCCCAAATAGGGACCTTCCCATACTTTCTAGCCAATCTCATTGCTCCTGTCAAAATGCCAAGTCAGTTTGTCCCATTTAGCAAGCGTTTTCCTGGGTTTCCACTTCTGATATGAAGAGGTCAGTGCAGGCAGACACTTCTATTATTATGTGAAATATTACAGCAGGTTTTGAGAACCATCTGTCTTGACATTTACACAAGAATATTGGACAAATGCCTGTGGCTTGACAGCCTGGATCTTTGTGAGGTCATACATAAAAATTAATGTATTGATCATGGCACAGGAGGCTGAACTTTAATATTCATGAGGCAGCATTTCCTAGGGTTAATTTGAAAGTCAAACAGACTAGGCTGTCTCTGGCACTTAGGCTCCACTCATTAATGCACCTATCTAGCCCAAGCTACTTTTAAACCACCTGTTAACATGGGATGTGGATACAGCATTTAGGAACAGCTAACCATTGCAGACTTCCTTATTGCTAAACTTTCATTCCAGCAAGCATCAGTCCAGTTAAATTTACCCTGTTTTTTCCGTGGCTGTCATGGTTTATGAAAGGGACATATGGCTACCTTTGGAAGCCACTCCTAATAGTGCAGATCTCCTGCTTGAAATGCCTCACTGCTCTGCTCCCCTCTGCAATGGCAGAGGCTGGGACAGCCAGACAGACATACACCATGTATACAATTGCTAAACACAGCTCAGAGAAATCTGGTTTGAGATTTTATGTTTGGGACAAGGTGAGCAGCTAAGCAGAAAAGGAAAACCTCAGCCTTGGAGCTACAGCACTGGCACTAAGCGCTCTTGCTCTGAGGGACCAAAGTTAAAGACAAAACTGAAAAAACAAACAACCCTCCAAAATTTCTGCGGTTGCAATGTGGTCAACTAGAAGAGCAGAAAAATTTGTCTCAGAACAGAGGAGCGCTCTCTCCCTGGAACTCCAAAAATGGAATAACCTCAGAATTAGCTTCTCTAATGCCTTTTAAAATGCCTTGTTCTCAATTCCTTTCTTTCTCCCCCAGAGAACCAGCATCATTCACACATTTGCAACTGTAGCCATTCCAAATATAAATTCAATTATTCATGGAATTAATTTATTAATTGAATCTGGTAAACATATCTTCACTAAATTAATGATTCTTATTTTCTTAAAAAAAACCTTCTATAGCAAAAGATTTAGGTTTCTAACTGGTTAACATACACCTTCTGTTTCCTTACCTAACATTCCCTTTAAACACTCGGGGATGCTCCGGTGACAAAGAATCGATTTTACTTTTAACTTTTCCCTGTCATTTAATTAGACTGACATGCCAGAGACTTTCATTACACAAGAAGAAAAAAGGGAGCTTTGTCAGCAAAGAGAAGATTAAACAATTGAAATAAGAAATATTTTAAAGAAATGTCACCTTGTCGCATATTGGTCTTTGCATGTGCCAGTATGAAACATATACTGCTGTTTTATCCCAAAAGCAGTAACATGCTTGCTCAAGGGTTTTTTTCTAGCTGTTTTTTTATTCAGCTCATAGAAGATGGGTTAATTTTTCTTCTGTCTTGAGCTCACTGTCTAAGAAGCACAGACAAGGCCAAGTTTCTAAAAAGCCAGCAAGGGCTGTGAAGAATAAAATGAAATCAAAGTCCTTTATCAGGGTGCAGTCAATCCACTTCTCAAACCATGCAACAGCAAGAGATGCTGAGGAACAGCCACTGCAGGAAGCAGCGTTTTCCTCTGATGTAGCTTCAGCTCTACTGGTGTACTCCGCTTTGTACGCTTTGAAACAGTATGCCGTCTCCTGGCATTTCTGACTCCTTTAGAAGGCAATTAGGTAGGCAACGTGCACAAACTCTGAGCCTCAGGCTGGTTTTTTGTCTTGTTTGTTTGTTGTTGTGTTTTTTAACGCAGCCTGCGAAAAATTCAGAAGGGTTCGTTAGAAGAAAAGTAGGTTTGTAACAGTTTTGCAAGCAATCAGGGAGTTTCCCAAGCAGGAAGGTAAGGTAACAGGCAGCATTTACTGTGCACTGGAAGATTATTCAGTCAAAGCAAGCCTGTACCTTGCCTACAACTGCATCTACACAATTTCTGATGTAAAATTAGGTGCACTGAAGATCTCTGTCTCCTTGTTCCTCTGCAAGTTGTGAGGAATGTGGTGAATGGAGTTAAATCCAGGTTAGCGGCCGGTCACAAGTGGTGTTCCGCAGGGCTCAGTACTGGGGCCAGGTCTGTTTAACATCTTTATCAATGATCTGATCGAGTGCACCCTCAGTAAGTTTGCAGATGATACCAAGTTGGGTGGGACTGTTGATCTGCTTGAGGGTAGGGAGGCTCTACAGAGGGATTAGGACAGGCTGGATCAATGGGCCGAGGCCAATTGTATGAGGTTCAACAAGGCCAAGTGCCAGGTCCTGCACTTGGGTCACAGCAACCCCAGGCAACGCTACAGGCTTGGGGAGAAGTGGGCTGGAAAGCTGCCCGGCGGAAAAGGACCTGGGGGTGTTGGTTGACGGCCGGCTGAATATGAGCCAGCAGTGTGCCCAGGTGGCCAAGAAGGCCAACTGCATCCTGGCCTGTACCAGAAGAAATAGTGTGGCCAGCAGGAGTAGGGAGGTGATCATCCCCCTGTACTCGGCCCTGGTGAGGCCGCACCTTGAGTACTGTGTTCAGTTTTGGGCCCCTCACTACAAGAAAGACATTGAGGTGCTGGAGCGTGTCCAGAGAAGGGCAACGAAGCTGGTGAAGGGTCTGGAGCACAAGTCCTATGAGGAGCGGCTGAGGGAACTGGGGTTGTTTAGTCTGGAGAAAAGAAGGCTGAGGGGAGACCTTCTCGCTCTCTACAACTACCTGAAAGGAGGCTGTAGAGAGGTGGGTGTCAGTCTGTTCTCCCAAGTAACAGATGACAGGACAAGAGGAAATGGCCTCAAGTTGTGCCAGGGGAGGTTTAGATTGGATATTCGGAAAAATTTCTTCCCCGAAGGAGTTGTCAAGCATCAGAACAGGCTGCCCAGGGAAGTGGCTGAGGCACCATCCCTGAAGGTATTTAAAAGATGTGTGGATGCGAAGCTTAGGGACAGGGTTTAGCAGTGGACGTGGCAGCGTTGGGTTAACGGTTGGACTCGATGATCTTAAAGGTCTCTTCCAACCTAAACAATTCTATGATTCTATGATTCTATAAACTTGGAGGTGAACTGAGAAATCCATGTGGAGACTTTAAGGACAAGAGTAAGAAACACCTAAGGTTTGTGATGTGCATATATGCGTTGGCTACCTGTATATTGGCTGCCTCACCTTTGAAAATTAAAAATAGATATATATACTACCTAGAGTGGCATATGTTATTTCACTATGAATTTAGGTATAAAATATGGCCATAGAATCATCTATAACAGGGCTGGAAGGACCTTGAGAGTTCACTCAAGTCCATCCTCCTACGTTAAACCAGGTTCAACTATATCTGCACAATTTCAGATGGATGTTTGTCCAACCTGATTTTGCAACTCCTTGGGCTGCAAGACCTATTCCATTGCTTAACCATCTCACTATTAGAAAGCTTTATTGAAATCTATCTTGAGTTTCCTGCTGCACTTTAAACCCATAGCTTCTTTTCCAGTCTATTAGGAACATGGAGAATAGATTATTACCTTCATCTTTGCACCAGTCTTTAATCTACATGAAGTTTTATCATTCCTTTCCCCACCAGTACCCTTATCTTTTTGCAATTTAGTAACACCGATGCTTTCAACATTGCCCAGAAATCACATTTTCTCTAACAGTTTCTCTAATAATATCTGCTGTTATGCTTCGGATTCTCTAACGTTGGTCCATAGCCTTCTCGAATACAGTTTCCAAACCTTATTCAACAATCTCAGGATATGGCATTTGGCTTTTCACAACAGGATTATAAAGGTAGCTAATGTTCATCTTGGGATGCACAATAACCTCAAAATCCTCTTCTGAAGAATCTAGTCAATTGCTCTCTACCCAGTACTTTTTAGTTGGTTATTCATAGTACCATTTTCTTGCACTTACCCATACTAAATTTTATCTAACTTTTCTAGACGGATTTCCCACTTCATAAAGCTCAGCCTGATTCTAGTTCTGTCTCCAGTGTACTTGCAATCCCTCCCAGTCTTATATCTCTTGCAAATTTAATAGGCACTCTTGTTATTTCATTATCCAGGTCACTAATGGACCACTGAACAAAAGTAACTCAGGAGAGATACCTATGCTGTTCTTTCCCGCCCACAACAATGAACTACTGGTTTCATAGCCTCCCACAGAACAGCAATCAGTTTTATATCTAGCCTGAGCTGTCTCAGGGAAACTGTGTTTGCCTAGCTTGGTTTCTCTTGATAAACATGCATTCTCTGGGCTTATCTCCATTGGCAAATGAGAGAGAGCCAGGGATGTGTTGAGTGCTCCACCCCGATGATCCACACTGCTTTTTAACTTGATCTCTAGCGCAGTTTTGTGCTACCCTAAATAGCTCTCTTCAAAACAAATCTGCTTTAGAGGGGCTAGTGGTAAGCAGTGTAGGCAGATGTCAGTCAACGTCACATACTCTTGGGGTCAGGTACTGCTCCTTGGCCCTTGTTTAATCAGCAGTACAGACGAGGCCTACAATGAGCACTGAGTCTCGTCAATATTTAAAGTAAGTTTTTAGTTACAAGGTCAAAACACAAAGATCTCCATCTTTTTGCACAACATCATCACAGAATTGTCTACCCTGCTGTATCTCAGGCCTTTGTTGCTCTTGGAAATGACATTTTAGCCTCTTGGACTGACAAGTTACCCAGTAATGGAGGCTACGACAAGTTGTTTCTACCTGGAAGCAAATTGGGTTAATATGAAATAAATACATTACTGTATTTGTAGAGAATGAACTTCAAGTTCTGCATCCCTGAACAGAGTAGACAGACCACTGATGTGCCCTCTCACTGAACTCCCTGAAGATGCGAAACTCCACCTGAGGTCATGGACTAGTACTTTTCTCCAGGACTGCTGGCTTTTGCCTTGCTTGCTTTCACAGATGGACAGACTGTCAGAGTTGCAAATAACCACCAATCCTGGACCACAGTTTTCAGTAAGACTCTGGATACCACTTTGGTCTATAATGGCTTCTGTTCAGATCTTGCTATTTTGGCTCATGTTTTGAAACATGGCATCTGTTTTTCACTCAGCATTATTGGAGATAACTGTCGTAAACAGAAGCTGTGCTCAAAACAGAATGCAGCCTCCATATAAAATTTTATCTTTCTTTTTTTTTTTTTTTATTCCTCCCCTTAAATGTGGAACTGAAATGTTAGAAAGTGCAAGATGGAAATCTTGGAAATAACAGAGGCAGTTCCCTGCCTTCCCACCTGCAGGAAAATCTTGCAAACCTATTTCCAGGAATTATGCCTGGAAGACAGCCCGCTGCCTGGACTTCCAGGTAGTCCACATAGTCAAGGAGTCTGTCACGTGGGAGCCATCGAGGTACACGACCTGCTTGCCTCTTCGCAGCAGCTCACAGTGTCCATCAGCCTCCTGGGGCTCGTGATCAGGGAAGCAGCATGTGGTGTCACAGGCTGGTGACCATAGGAAGGTCAGGAGGCCACCTTCTGCGCTGCCAGGAGTCCTGCTGCCTCCTTTGGTGGCCCCAAGAAATCACCAGGTTTATTCAGAGCATTTCAGTCAATTCACAAATTGTATGACACCATCTGGTCCCAAGTGCTCTCCCCCCTATATGATACAGAAGGAATGGGATGAATTCAAACCTGCTGAAAAACACTGCAACTGACACTAAGGACTTATTGTTCGACTATATTGATATACCTGTATGTGAGATTAGGTAGTGAGACAAGACCAGAGTTTTATGAAAAAATCAATATCAAATTTGTTTTAGTAGGGCTTTGCAAGGAGACCTTTTAGAAATCGTATAAAACAGCACATCATCAGAATTAATTTATACTCTGTCACATCTCTCCTGAGATCCCTCTATGACAAAAATAAGAGGCAAAAAATGTAAAGCTGACAAAGCAATTAAAAGAATGAATGTACTATGCTTGGGAACTGGTAACAAAGCCGTGAAATAACTATGAAAAAGCTGTAAACAGTACATGGGGTATATTTAAAAGACATATTTTAAATACCATTCCAAAAAGTTTTTAAAATAACCCCAAAATTATACACTAGTTCTATGCTATATAAAGAACAAGAATTAATAAACATAAATATCTTCATGCTGTAAAAAGTACTGTATAGACACAGTGGTAAATACTGCTTGTAGTACACAAATCAATGAACATATATTTTAAATTCAACCTTGCAAATTCTGCTGACTCTAAGTAAGCTTCTGTTCAACAGTAACTTTATCTACTTAGCCAACTTCTGCAGCTACCTCTCCCCTCTTTTGAAGAGACTTTCAGCATCCCTTTAATCACTGAAGCCTCTACAGTGTGTAACAACAAATCACTTCTGGCTCATAATTACTTTTGCTCTATTTTCCATGACTTTTATTCAAGCCTTTAAACTGGAGAGGAACTGGGGGTCAGAAGGTATGATGCAAAGCCAACTCACATTGAGTTAGAATTTGGTCAGATCCTATGCAAATCAAGCAAGACTTGTGTCTGTCTGAAAGGATTGTGGGAAATACCTGGATGCTGGGAATTTGCCAGCTAATTCTGGTTCTTTAAAGATCTAGCTTAAGATAATTGTATATACTTTCACATCCTCTAGTTTAAGATGCGTATCATCTGGTTTAAGATAACCACTTATATTTTCTCTAAAGTAAACAAAGAGAAGGGAAGTTTTTGGAAGAAGATTCATCCAGCTTCTCCCAGATATCTAGCTTTCCTTTAATGAAAGGAAAGCCTTGATGACCCCAGAATCAGCATAGACATCTCTCTTGGAAATGTCTGAAGTCAGATAAACTGAATCCCACCTTGAGTCTACAAGTTACAGAGATAGAGCAGAGATGACTCTATTCTTTCACAGGGCAACCCTCAGAGTCTCCTGTGTATGCTTCTGATAGGATATCAGTAATATATTGCAAAGAATATCCTCCAGATGTTTTCTGGAAGATTCTGCATGTGTTTGTATTGGGGAACATGTCTCAAACATATAGGACTTCATAAGAAACCAAGATTTTTGGCCTAAGTGTTTTCCACTGGACCTTTTGAAAACTATGTGACCAGAGCTGGGAGGCTGCAGTCTATGAATTTGTGGGAGAGAGAAGGAAACCTGGAGAAAGAGTCTGATTCATGCCACTTTTTCTACTGAACAGAAAAAAACCCCACTGTAATACCCTGACTAGGGAATCTGGCTATAGTTTTTCCCTCATATGGTGCTCTACAGATTGACAGAAAAAGGTGCATAGAGATGTGAGAAACAGATGAATAGTCTAGTCACTACCACTGCTACTGCTGCTGGTTATGCTATCACAGGACTGAGCAGACAGAATGCACATGGGAACGGTGTCTTGTGCAGACATCATATGCCTGTTGTTTAATTTGACAGCAAGTTAAAACATGTAATTTTTTTTTTCCCTCTTAGTGGGTTTTAAACCAAAGCAAAAATGAAACAATATAGAAGTTTAACAGGCTTAAGAGTACGTTTCTGACAGAAAAATAAGTGTACCAAAAATCAGTAACTGTCTGCCCCAAACAGTCCCAGATGTTGGTCAGTTTCCAATATCAATCACATTTTCAAGTAAATTGACTTGGATTTTGGCCAAATATAAGATCGTTTCCTTCTTCTCCATCATTACTTCACATGTTCATCTCCCCCATCTTCCAAAACCAACTGTTTCACAAAAATATTTCCAGGCCAAGATGAATCTTTGCTGGGCTTTCAGCTTTTGTATCTTTCTAAATCCTTTGGAGAAGTCCAGAATTGTAGATTACAGTTTTCAAAGATTCTCTCTGACACACGTCACTGCCAGGTACCTGAGGCTGACTGTAGGGTTTGGACTATAGATAACTCCTATTCATCATCCCTATTTCAGCATTGAGGTCTGCTATGTGTTCTGGTCCGTCATCCAGCTAATCCAGCCAATACTCTTATCATGACAGCACCATCTGGGATCTTTGCAGGAACATTCTCACTCCTTTCATCAGGTTCAACAGCATCTTGCTCTGGAATTTCTTCTTCTTCCAGTCCTCAGGTCATTTGGGACCTCAGTCAAGGTGGGCTTAAGGGAGAAATCATATCTCTTAGCAGAATCCCAACTAGCAACAGTTTGATCACATTTCAAAACTATCTCCAGGATTCAAGACCAGAGAATAAGCTGGTTCTTCTTATCAGAAAAGAAGGTTTTTAAATTTGTACCTGGATGCTTTGCAAGCTTCTTGTCACATTTGTCAGTCTTTGGGTACTCATGCTGGAAAGTGAAATGCAGCCTGTAGTCTTCTTCAAATAGAGTTTTACTGTGGAGTTGATCACAGTTTGGTTCAGGGCTTTGGGAGCAGCTTCACAGAGATGCCGCTGCACTCTGCTCCGTGGAAATTCACTTCGTACTGTACAGTAAGGGACTTGGTGTCAAACAGGAAAAGCTTTAAAAGTCTGGCAGAGATATGACTACTGAGCACTCATAAAACCAAGATGGATACGAAGCATTTGATCAAAGGCAAGGGAATTCACATTTAAGAATCACAATCCCTCCTGTAATGTGCTGAACAGTTATGGGTTTGATTTGCTATTACCAATATGTTTATCGAATGTCATGCCCAGGAGAACCGAGTAATAACTGTGCAGCACAGACAGCTTTTCAGAAGAAAGCAGTAATGATTACAGTTTGGGTACTGCAGCTTTTCTGGTGGAGAAATCACATACTGTGCACACACATAGAGCTAAACAGATATACACACCTTTGCAACATGGAGAACATTGTCAACTATGGAGAAGCCAGTCCACTCTGCTTAGACAGGAACACACCGCATCGTGAAAGTGTCCCCCCAAGCAGCAGATGCCTGTGCCACACTTCCCTTTGCTGTGGGGGTGGTGTGGCAATAACAGTGCTCACAGCTAACTGATGAGTGCTTGGATGTGGAAAGCTTGGTGGGCTCATAGTCTTGCAAGAAGGGAACCATTGGGAAGTGGGATAAGCCAGAGCGCTGCCCACTGGTAGAGCCATTGCCACATTAGTTATCAGAGTAGGTATGCAGTGGGGCCCAGCAACCCTGTTCAGACTGCATGTGGTGATGAGAACCTGAGTCGCACTACACAAAGAAGGAAGGACAGTAGGAGAACATGCTCAAACAGATAGTGGAAGGTGGCATTATAGAAGATGATCTCATTTTTCTCCTGTACGAGCAGCACAATTTAGGATCCATCTCAAAGTCCGTACACCAATGCATGTAGCTTAGAGAACAGTAATTGGAAGTCTGTGTGTAGTTGCAGAGCTACAGCCTCATTGGAATTATGGTGACATGATAGGATAACACTCATGACTGGTGTTCTGTAATGGAGGGATGCGTCTCTTCAAGAAAGACGTGTAGGGAGGTGTGAAGGAGGGCTTGCACTTTGTTCAAGGATTTTCTTGAATGCATGGAGCGCTGCCCTGGGGCAGGTGACAAACCAGTAGAAAGCTTGTGGGTAAGGATTGAGGATAGGCCAGTACTCGTAGTGTTGTAGTAGGTGTCTGCTACAGACCTCTTGATCAAGAGGAGGAGGCAGATGAAGCCGCCTTTAAGCAGCTGAAGAAAGCCTGACAAGCACACATCTTGGTACTCATGGGTGACTTTTAACACATTGACTACTGTTGGTAGGGCAATAAGACTGGAAGCAAGCAACCTAGATTATTTCTGGAGAGTACTGAAGACCATTTCTTGACGGAGGTGATCAATGAACTGACTGGTGGAAATGCTCTGTTGAACCTGTTGCCCACAAACAAGGAAAATTGGTTGAATATGAAGGTATATGACAGCTTTGGCTGTTGTGACCATAAGACTGGAGTTCAAGATCCTGAGAGGAGTGATCCTGTGGGAAACTGTCCCAAAGCAAAGAGGCTCAGGACAGCTGGCTAATCTTCAAGGACAACCTCCTCAGAGCACAAGAATGGTCTGTTGCAATGTATGGAAAGCTGAGCAAGCATGGCAGAAGGCCAACATGGATGAACACTAGATCCTACTTGAACTCAAACAAATTTTTTTTTGCGGAGGGCAAAATCAAGAAGGTTTCCTTAAGTACATCAGCAGCAAAAGGAAGACTAAGGAGTTTGGGTCCATTGCTCAATGAGGCAGGGTGCTTAGTGAAAAAGAATTTGGAAAGAGATAAGGTACTCAATGCCTTTTTTGCCTCAGTTTTCACTGGTAAGGTTTGCCCTCAGGCCTCCAGGTCGCTCAACCTTCTTGAAGAATATCTGGGAGTGAAGCTATACTCACAGCAGAGGGAGATTGAATTAAGGAGCACTTAAGAATCACTTAATTAGACATACAGAAACCCATGGTACCAGATAGGATGTGTCTGAGGGTGCTGAAGGAGGTGGCTGATGTCATTGTGAGGCTACTCTTGGTTGTATTTGAAAGGCAATGGCAATCAGGGGAGGCTTCTGGTCACCGGAAAAGGCAAATGCCACACTCTCTTCAAGAAGGGCAAGAAGGAGGATCCAGATAACTACAGGCTGTCCAACCTAGTCTCAATAATAGATGGTTATTGAACAAATCCTACTAGATGCCATTTTTAACCACAGGAAGGAGAGGAAGGCAGTTGACATGGATTTACCAAAGGCAAATCATGCTCGACCAACCTGATTGCTTTCTATGACAAGGTGACTGGCACTGTGGACAAGGGAGAGCAGTGGATGTTGTATACCTCAGCTTTAGCAAAACCTTTGTCCCAGTCTTCCACAGTCTTGTTATCACCAGGTTGGTGAAATACAGGCTGAATAAATGAACAATAAAATGGATAGAATATTGTCTGTACTGCTGGGCTCAGACTTGTGATCAGTGGTGCAAAGTTCAGCTGCAAGCCAATAGCAGTATCCCTCAGGGATCATTTTCTGGCATCAATACTGTTTAATGTCTTCATTAATGGCCTGAGAGACAGAACAAGAGTGCACTGTCAGTAAGTTTGTCAATGGCCTGAAATTGGGGATAATAGTTTATATGTTAGAGAGCAAGGCTGTTGTTCAAGGGACCTAGACAGGTTGGAGAAATGAGGTGACCAGAGTCTCATGAAGTTCAAAAAGCACATACCAAGTCCTTTATCTGGGATAGAATAACCCCATGCACTAGTACAGCCTGAGGGTAAACTGTCCAAGAGGCAGCTCTGCAGAAAAGCAGGTCTGGTATTAGCAACTCTGCATTCATAAGTGTAGCCAGCAGGTCCGGGAGGTGATCCTTGCCCTCTCTCTGCGCTTGTGAGACTGCATCTAAGTACTTGTCCAGTCTTAGACTCTTCAGTACAAAAAAACCATGAACATACTAGAGCAAGTACAGGACAGAGCTGTCAGGGGATGGTCAGGAGGCTGGAGCACAGCGCACGCATAAAAGGACAGGTTGAGCCAGCTATGTCTGTCAGCCTTAAGAAGAGAAGGCTCATGAGAGACTTTATTGACATCTACATGTACTTCATCAGATGATACAGAGAAGATGGAGCCAAGCTCTTCTTGAAGCTGCAGGGTGGGAAAGTTTCGACATGGGAAATTCTGATCAACCGGGGGGGGGAAATTACCATGAGACCATGGTCAATATTGGAACTGGGGCCCAGAGGGACTTCGGGATCTCCATACGTTGAAGTGTTCAAGACTTCATGTCCCTGAGCAACTTTATGCTATTAAACTTGCTTTGAGAAGGGGGTTGGACTAGGTGACCCCCAGAGGAACCTTCCAACCTAAATTCTATTATTCTGTGGAAGTTTAAAAACAGAAATCCAATTAGCCAAAATATTTATACAACAAGAAACCAAACACTAGCAGAGCTAACGTGCAACTCTCCAAGAAAAAGAAACACATTAGATTACCTCCAAGATGTTTCCTAAGTTAGACAGGGGAAAGGCTCCAATCAAATTCCTATGATATTTTAGGCCATTGGCAGTATTGTACGTCTTTCATGTCTGAACACTTTCTATGCATAGTTGCCCAAACAAGTTTTGCTTTTAGCTTTCACTGTCAAGAAGTCAGAGAGTGATAGCGAGATCATCTTATTCCACATCTTAATATGAGTGGAACGAAGACAAGAACCAACGGACAATGTCCTGAAAAGAAAACCACCGAGAAGGAGAGGGTCTCCATTTATTATCTTTTTATAGTACAGTTCTACTTACATGACTCCTGTCCATTAATCTCCAGGCATCCCATGGAGAAAGCAGAAGACTGATGCACAGTTTAATGACCTGCTTTGTTGGAAACAGCAGGCTAAGCCTGTTTAATATGTTTACTCCTATTAGTGAATGACTGACCAACGGATCACCCCCAACAAAATCCCAACAGGAACAACAACTATGATGACTGTACTTTTCTAATCGACAAAGCCAAATAGATTTTAACATGTGTATTTGTGATTGAGTGATGCTATACTGTTTGTTGACACTCAAATGATATAGTTGGTCTATATTTCCTCAGCTCTTAACCTCTCTCTGCTTTCCTTGTCAGTTCTAATGCTTTCTTAGCCCTTCCTGCACTAGGAAATCCTGCTTCTTAACCTTCCTTCTCCTGCCTTCAGCACACACCGTACTTCTTTCTGTGTTGTTTTTTACCTGTTCCAAGATTGCTGTTTCCAAGGCTGGCTACCCATTGCATGCTTTGTGTCACAATGACCTTTTCCAGGCACTTTCTCCCCTAAATTATATTTAATCTAATCCCATTGCTTCCTCCTTATGTAGTGTACTGACCTGAATGCAACAAGAGGTTGGTGGTTTTTTTTTTCATAAATCACCTAAATCTCATTTTGTGTTGCCCTTTTAAGAGCCCTGGCAATACACATACACAACCCAAGGCAGCAGGTGCTGGAGCAGCCACCTAAGGTAGCTCCCCCCACAGCCAGGTAGGACCCCCTCCTCCCTCTAATTTAAGACCACTTTCTTTGTCAACTACTTGTCTCTGCCAACAGTGAATCATACAAGAACTTCCTTGGGATTATAGACCGTATCTGCACAGGAGTGTTAGCATTCAAGCACCTCTGCAGCAGGCTTGTTTCGCTGCAAAGCTAGCTCTGAATAAAACAACTTTTTGTTTCACAGTCCTTTTAAGAACAAAAGATAACAAAGCATATGCCCCTTCGTGCACAGGTAACACAGGATAAGTATACATGCACACATTAACAATTAACAGAAAACCAACACCTCCAAGTGCCTCTACCTTGGACTAAGGTATACACTGGTACTCCTACATCATGCCATAACGACCAGCACAAAAATAGCAGTAAAATTCAGTAGAAGCCAAGACCAGCAAGAGAGTAACTGTTCTTGTCATTGTCCATCACTGAGGTACTCCAAAAGGTAACCATACAGTAAGCAGGCTTAAAAAAAAATAATTTTGTATATGAGAGAACCGCATATTAGAGAAAAAATTTTTTAGCTGAGGCTGTTTATTTCCCTGGTGATGTAAACATACAAAAAATTGCTGCTAGCAAAGCCTCGGAAGACACACTGCAGCTTCGTGCCTGGTAAGGAACTAGCGAGAGCTAGCAGCACCACCTGGTGTTCTCTCCAACCCCCCAGAGAAGCACTTGGTCCCCACTAGGACCAGAGCCCCAACAGCACAGTCCAGTTCTGTGAACTCCGACCTCTTTAACCCACTGTGTGCCATAGAAATGTACGAACCGTGATGGAAAAATCTCTGGCTAGTTTACATTTAAACAGTATGCTCAAGAGAGTTTGGTTTGCATGGCTACAATTATTCAATTAATGGAGTTAGGAGTCAGTAGTCCCAAAACATAAATGAAACAAGATCTCCAACCTTTAGCTTTGGATGTAACTAATAAACCCTGTTTACAGTAGGACGTATCAGCCATCAACGGACATGTGTGTTTTGCCCTGTCTCCCCTTGAGTACCTGCAGAATTAGTTCACTTGCTGGCAGAGTGGGCTGGCTGAGGCTGTGTCTGCCCACGGGTCCCATTTCAGACATACCCTCAGGCCTCCCTCTTTCTCAGCCAGCTTTGAAAACAAGCCTGAGGCACTTCTGGAAATTTCCCTGTCAAACTCCTCCTGCTTCTGGAACAATATTTTCCTTGTCTGTTAAACTAAGATTGCATTTTGCAACTTGCAATGCTACCTTTGATGGGAAGTCCTGCTCAAAAATTAAATCAAACCTTGGATAAAAACCTAAATAAGTACTTTTTCAATACATATTAAATAAATATAGTGGGTATGTGCAAATGCAATTGGCCCTTGTGTTTAAAGATAGCTGGATTCCTTTGTGACTCAGAGAGAAATACCTGATACTCAGTTTTATTTTTCTCTTGTCACTTTCTCAGCGTGTTGACCTAGAGTGGGCAAATACTCCAGGCACAAGTAAGTTTATTCACAAGCAAATATGTTCGTTCGTAAGTCATTATGCTTCTTCACACATGAATACCCAAGCCAAAAAGGTAGGAACTTAGATGAAAGCAGAAGTCAGATTCAGCAATTGGGTATAGAAATACATGCCTCCAGCTACAATAGGGCTCTACATAGCTTGCAGCTGGTCCTGTAGAAGGTAACTGAGTAAATTCTTAAAAAAAAAAAAAAAACCTTAAAAGGTACTCAACTTCAATTGTGAGTTTTGAAATGATTTGTAAGTCGGCACTCTGCAATAAGTTTTAAGTACTGCAAAAGTTTGATAGGTGGGAAAAACCAAACTCAACTCTCAGTCACCCTGTAGCCTCAGCATCCCCCTTCACCCTCGCTTAGGGGAAAGACCAAACAGCAGGAAAGGAAGCGGCAAGGAAAGCATCAAGCACTGAGCACCCGCAGACACACAATTTCAGCCCCACGAGTCAGTGCTGCCCTTCTGCGGTCGCCCTGTGGGACTTACTGTGGGTAGGGGTGTGAGCAGAAGACGGTGTACTTCCGAATGATGCCGTTCAGCTTGAGGGGAGGGAGCCAGGAGACGAAGACGGTGGAGGCCGAAGCCGCAGCTGCTTTAACGCCCGCGGGAGGACCTGGAACTGGAAAAACAGAGGTGTTAGAGTGGCCCAAGGCAGGCACTCAGTCATCCTAGTGTAACTGAGGAGTAAAAAGGAAAAGGAGAACACGCTGCTTTGGTAACTGCGCCGCTGTAGACCAAGGCAGACACCCTGTGTCAGGAAGCAGCCTCGTGCTGCGCCCGCCAAGAGACAGGGTTTGGAGGGCTGTGCCCTCCTCCCTAAGAGGGCAGGCTCTGCTTCAGAGGGCCCTGACGCAGCAGCTGCCTCTGGTGTTAAACTTTTGTGAACTATCAGCCTCAGCCCGAATGCAGGCAAATATGTTGGCTGTGGACAGTGAAAACTGCCAAACAAGGTATTATTATAATTGTCATTTTTGAAGACATAACTCACGCCAAATTATTATTTGCTGTATAAATAATACGCATGTGAACAGTTTAATGTACATACACAGTAGAGCTGTGAATTTAATGAAGTGGAGAGCAAACGAGCTGCAGTCCCATGCAGTTGGCACTGCCTGATGTGAGCCAGGACTAGCTAGTGGTGTGACGTGTGAGCAGACATGGCCACACAGTCTCCTTCCCCCTGCCTTGCCCTCAGCACCTCAGACCTCTACCTGGCACTGCAGAACGTGAGCACATATCTATTTCTCTAATTACAGTAGCTATCTATATAAGCCATTGACAATTGTCACAAAGAGAAAAAAAAAAAAAATCCTCTCTAAAACCTCAGGGAAAAACTTCAGCCAGGAAATGCTAAAATCTTGTACATAATCTTAACTGTATCTCTTCGCACACTTGCATTTTGAGAAAGGCTTTAATTTCGTGAGCTTATGTTTATTTTTCAAACACGCGTTACACTGTACAATGTTCTCTAACTTTGGAAATGCTCTTATACTAATGTGAAAAAATTCCTGCATACTACAATATCACGTTACACATAAGCTTGTCCTTCAACAAAATAGCAAGGGCTACATTTAATGTCAGAAGAAATTGTTTTTAAAGTTTCCTTTTGTTAACAGAAAAAAAATTAAAAATATTTTTCAACTGTAAAATAAATAATTTGACATATATTTTTAACACTCCATGTGGAGAATATTCATGTTAAATTATTAAAATAGATAAGTTGTATTGGAAATTGCTACATAGGGTATTAAAGGCAAAATGAAACATTTGATGGATTGTGTTCTCTGCAGAACTTTTGGTTCATGAGGAATTTCATGGGTTTGTCTAATTTCAAACAAACAAGCAAAATGTTAGAATTTCCAGTAATATGACAGTTCCAGTGCTTGATCAGCTTTCTTGCTTACACAGAAAACAATTATTGTGCAATACAGATGGAAAAAACCCCTTGTTTGGCCAGCTGATCTTCATAGCTGGATCCTTATCTTGGTTCTACCTCATTAAAATAAATAGATATTATGATGGGTACAAAACTTTGCCTATAAGAGAAGCCAGACAGCCTGGGGTCTAAATTTGCTTATCTTTGTGGCTAGCTACTTCAGGTTGTAAAAAACGCCTAAGGAGAACTTCAGTTTATGTCTGTACAGGCACTACTGGAAGATGTAAGAAAACTGACAGATAGGCACCACTCAGTGCAACATTTCTGAATATGCATTTTCTATTATAGTGTGTTGAGAAAGCTAATAAGGCATCAAGTGAGAATGTCATGATTATAATTGCATGCAAACCCAGCCCCTCGCTGCAAAGGGGCTAATTCAGTTAGCAGTTCTATCCAATGCAGAGTAAATATTGATGCTTGACAGCATTCAACTTGTTATTTATACCCAGCTCATTAAGAATGCTATTTGCTCCCGCTGCTGAAGAGTGAAAGCTAGCTCTCCAGGGTAATTACGTAACCCACGGGAAGATTCCTTTACGGTTAGTAATGTTTTCTGGAAATCACTGCAAATAGATGTATGAGGTTAAAGTAATTTATTGTTAAATTAGGGTGTGATCTATAGGGACAGGTTCTGACGGTAATTGGTCATGGCTGTCAACTGTTGAGGGATTAACTCAGAATTCATTTAGCATTTCCAGTCAATGGACATACGTGGAAAACATTACTTGTCATTGGACCGCTGTATTACTGTCTGCTACACAGGCCAGCAGAAAGAGGGGCTAGAAAGACAGTCAGGAAGCCATGTAGTCAAATTTCTGAGCTTTTATAACCCAAGGACCCCTCCGCCTCGTTGCGGCGGGATTGGAATCAGGCAACAGCTTTTGCAGTGGTGCCAAAATGATTCTGAACGTTCGCTTGTTACTCCTCTTTTGCTACACTGTCTTCGTTTGCTGGGTTGTGCATGTGGAAATGACTGCGTGTGGGAAGTGTTTACATTTCCTTAGCAAGAATTCTGCAGACTGTCATCTGATGCCTTACAGATCACCACTGTCCTCTGTCCAGAGGGTAAAGTCATTGTTCAAACTCATCCCCTGGACCTAAACAAGATTATTATGAGTTAGCTCAGCATTAACTGAAACATTTGTTCCGTGAGTACCTGAAGAAGTTGTGGTGGGGGAATGTGGTGCCTGCCCTAACTTGGAAAGGAAAGACCCCGGTCTTGCTGTGCTAACTTAAGGTAGTTTCTCTCATTGCCATTGCATCCGGTAGCCTTACCACGTTCAGTCATTATGAGACAGCGGTATCAGGAGACCTGGGCTGTCTTATTGAATTCTCCATGGATCTTTGTTTAGCACATTGATTCCCAGATCCCAGCAAAGGACAAACTAAATGTGCACGATACCATAGTTCCTTTTTATCATGGTCACCAGGAGCAAAATAATGGTAAGAAGCTGGAGGGCTGAGCACAGAGAAGCTGAGGACTGCTTCTAGCCAACTTTGCAACCTTCCAGGGAACAGATTTGGGAAATTTAAGACCAAAGATGGCCTCATTCTCCAGCTAGCAAGGCTTTGAAAGACACAGAAGTAGCATGCTGCTTTCATGTGGAGGAGAACACTTGTATTCTTGACAATGCAAGTGAAATGCTAACGCAGAGAAAGCAATTATACTGATACAACTAGTCCGGGAAACAGCATTTAGATGTGCCAGATAATGGGGAGGAGCTCCAGGAACTTTCTCATTCCCTTTCATAAGCAGAGAGATTATCACCATTTTTCTTCACAGTACTGACAGCAGGGAGGCAAATGCATGGAGCGTGGTGCATTTAAAAGCGATATCACCAATATATCAGAAAATTGACTCTGCTCCGTAAAAGATTTTAATTCTCCACCACACAAGACTATCCTATTGACTGTTACATTTATGAAAAACAAAACAAAATAAAATCCTGACTGCTGCTGGTAGTGCCTTTGTTCATGTAGATATCCCATCTACAGTTTAGACCTATGCTAGCCAAAATGCATTCACGTGTGCTGCTCACCCCTCTTTCACTCTGACCAGCCTTATATTAATCACACCATTTCTATCAAATCCTGCCAGTTTCACAAGGGGAACATTTATTATTCTCTACCTTTTTTGTTAGTCAAAAGGATAAAATTGGAAGATCTCTCACAATAGAAAAAAATGCATTAAGGGGTCATTAAGGGCAGTTCTCCATTATAGTGCCCAGGTGATGAACTGCACAGCCATCCTCACCAGCTGAACGAGCCCAAGCAGAGCTCTGCTCCAAAGAGTACTGAATGTGCACTTGATTGGATTTATGCTTATTCAGTTTAGAATAAATATAAAGCTTTGTCAGATGGTATCTGTGCATCCATCTCTCTCATGTCAATCGCCAGGAAGCTTGGTGTCCAGAGAGAAAAGGAGAGGAGGAAAATCTCTCTGGATTGAGGCAGAGTCTTACAATGAGGCTGGCAAAGGGCTTTAGTTATTCCTCCTTTCTCCCTGCAGCTAGTTCCTGCTGCTCCTTTGCTGCAACCTTCCCCTTGCTCTGAACGCCAACCTCTCTGGCAGAGGAGAGCTGGAAGGCAGCACTGCTGCACCGAGCAAGTCTAGTGTGCTATACAAACGGCTTTCTGTGCGTAAGAAAAGAAAAAGAAATTTCAAAAGAAACTGATACGAGAGAGAAACGTGCATCCTCCAGCATCACAGAAACACCAGAAGCAATCTCTGCCAGAAACTCAGTAAAAAGCAGCCACGCCAGGCCAAATTGCCACTGCAGGGAGCTTTCCCCGGGAGGGGGCTCTGGGGGCCATGTCCTCCGCGGGCCAGTTCTGCCCAAGGTCAGAGGTGCTGCTGCCGGCCGAGGTGCTGCATCATGCGTCGGGCATGTATGGGGAGCAAACTCATCGTCCTCGACTACAGTTTTCTAATATTGCATGTTGCAGTGCAGAAAGAGAGGGAATTTGTCAACCCCCCGTTGCTACAAAGTGGAGTAGCTTTGAAACTGTACTTTGAACACAGCAAGAATTTTAAGAACTACTTTAATTTTAATGATTAGTAAATTAAAATCCTCAGGTGAGGAGGACAATCGGCTTATTAGAAACTGTAAAACAGAAAGGGTAGGGGACAAAACCACACAGAATCTTAAAAATTGGGCATTTCTGCTTGGCTTATTTTTCTGCCAGGAGAACTTCAAGAAGAGCAGTATCTTTTCTGAAGGCTAATGGGGGAAAAAAAGCTAAACAAAACCCATAAATATGATCACATTGAAAGGAAAGCTCATTTCCTATTAGTTGCTAGAGCTGTTCCCATTTCTAAGCTGATCAGCAGCAGTGTCTGACCTCTGGTGTTTAAAATCAGTATCAAACATTACAAGAAGTTGAAGCTTCAACTCATTTCATCCAGGCTGACTGCTCTACTCCCTGGGTTACTCTTATTTTGCCACATTGGATATTTCAAAGAAATTTTGCCTGACATCTTTAAGTTGAACACCAACAAGAGACGTCACAGGTGGCTGTGATCTGCCTTTCAACAGCAGCAATGCAACACACTGCACCATTGATTTTATAAAGAAAAGTTTCCCCTAATGTAAAAGAAATGAAAAAATAAAAAGAAATTAGTGACGTGATATGGCCTCATAGTAATAACAATCGGGAGGGCTTGGCAGCCACTTCAAAATATCTCAGATGTACAGATTTTATTAGAGTAGGGTGGAATATCTTGTGTCATAATTTTAGCCAGAGAAAGTCTGGGAGCAGAGATATAACATTTCCAGATCTAAACTCTGTTAAGATTTCAATTATTTGCATTTCACATGCTGAGAGAGTGTTCAAAACTCACTTTAGGGCAGGATCTTGCAGCCTTTCAGTACTTAAAGGGGTCTTACAGGAAAGATGGGGAAAAACTTCTTAGCAGGGGCCAGTGTGACAGGACAAGGGATAATGGTTTTAAACTAAAAGAGGGGAGATTTAGACTAGATATAAGGAAGAAGTTTTCACAATGAGGGCGGTGAAGCACTGGAAGAGGTTGCCCAGAGAGGTGGTAGATGCCCCATCCCTGGAAACATTCAAGGTCAGGCTGGACGGGGCTCTGGGCAACCTGATCTAGTTGAGGATGTCCCTGCTCATTGCAGGGGTGTTGGACTAGATGACCTTTAAAGGTCCCTTCCACCCAAACTATTCTATGATTCTATGATCTTTTAGGTGCACTGAGATTAGTCCTACTGAATAATCCTCTACAGGAGCCTCTTTTCTTAGAAAATTACAGAAGAAATGTCTGTTCTCTCTGAAGAATGAGGCATCTGTTAGATGCATATAGTTTGGCAATGTGAATGATCTTTTCCTATTTAACTTCCACAGGCCTTAAAGATGTTTAGACCTGGACTTTCGGTTTTGGTTTATGTTTCCTGCAGCCCTTTATGTATTCCACTCTAACCTTTATTGCCTTTAATAAAACATTGTGAAGCTGAAGCGAAACATGAAATCATTGTATTTTCTGGAAACGCCTTTCAGTTTAGTTTTCTGGACAAAGACTAATGAGTGGAACCACTGCAAGGTATCAGAAAACATCTGAAAGGTTAGTCACATTGCCTCGGGTGAATTATTGCTGAACTGCCAGGAGGATTAAAGATGAGATGAGCCTTTGCACAGCAGCCAAACACAGTCAGAGTCTTTGTGCTTCCCACATCTCAGAGCCTGTCTGATCTCAGAAAGGGAGTGAGCAAAAGAACCACCAAGAATTAGGGAGAAGCAAACTAGGAAGAGGTTGGTTAAGGAAAAAAAAAAAAAGAAAAAGAAAATATTTGGGGCTTTCAGTGTTTCAGATTGTTGCAAACTGGAGACAAGTCACAAGAGATGGATGGTGTGTGTGTCAGGGGAGGGAGCAATGGGCACGGTAACCCTTCAGATAGGAAATACTGTTATAAGCAGCACGTTATCCACCGCTCTCCCTGGCCAGCAGGGCAGAGGGAAGTACTCAACCCACTTCGTACCAAAAGAGACTGCATTATGGTGGATACGGTACAGGATACTTAAGGAGGCTACAGAGTTCTCATCACTGCAAATTCTGGAGGAAAGGTTAGTAAATATCAGCGATGGCTGAGATGTATCTGGTCCTCTTTAAAGTGGGGGAATGGTCTTGGTGAAGTGTCCAGCAACCGTTCAGGAGCAGTACACCTTGTTTTTGTTGTCCTCAGTGAGAGACAGAGGTGCTGCTGGAGGCCACTTCTGCCATCTGATCAGTTCCAAAAGCTGAAGGAACCTCACATAGAGACATTCACTTACTTTTTTTGCTGTTATTTCAACTTCGATCAAAGTAATGGAAAGTATTAGCACATTAAAATAGAACAAGGAACAAATAACTCACTTGATAATGTAAGAGAAAAGTTTAGAAGACCAATTTTCATTTATACTGCATCCCCTGGATACAGCTACAGTTGGGGCCAGGTGACCTTACAATGTATGTAAATTTTAGAATGAGTCCCTAATATTTACTGGAAAAAAATAATAACATTTATCAGCAATTTTTTTTTATTGGCAAAAGAAACCACCAAACATTCATCAAGTCAGTTAATTGACTGAACCTACTCTCTTGGCACTTTCTAAATCTCATTACAATAAAAAAATTGACAAATATATTCATATATTCATGAATGACCAGTAAACTGGATAAGTAATAAAGAGAAATCCGCTGACTAATTTCCTTGAAAAAACATTGGCAGAACTCACAGGAGAATTTACCGAATCAAACATTATTCAAGTAACTTCATTGCTAGGACAGTGTGCATTTTTATTTCTGCCAAAAAATTCTTGATCTAGATTTCAAAAGTGTTAGGGACCTAAAGATGTATTTGTACATCTCATGGGGTTTTCAAGGTATTAAACAGGTTAGGACCAAAACTCCCCCTGAATTCGAAATTCTAGTCCTTGAGAAACTAGATCATTATGTGACATCCCATTGAGGCACCTGAAATGATTTCTGTAGTTAAAGTTACAAGAAAGTGATTATGAAATCTCATGTGTGTATGTGCCTGTGTGTGATTAAAGTTTCTTAAACTTTCAGCATTAGGACTTAAATTATTCCATTCTTTGTCTATGAACAAAGGCAAGAGATTTTTGCTCTTCATTTGCTTTTGAGGAAGAGGGGTTTGGAGGATTTTTCTTTTTTTATATACTGAAAAATCTTCTTAGAAGCATATAAGTTATAGATGATGATCCCCAGTCTCTCCTCCTTTCCCCATTTTCAATCACTTTGAAGGAATTAACTCAAAGCCTCTCAAAATCGCCAAATAAGATCCTGAAGTATTTGGGGGGGGGGGGGGGGGGGGGGGAAAGATGAACTTGCTCAGATCATTAGTCTTATCTACAAACTTCTGGCTCCCTAAACTGGAGTCTTGGAACAGTCGGTTTGTTTTCAAAGCTGGGCGGGGGTGGGGGGGGGGGGGGGGTGGGTGTGGGGGGGGTGGGGGGGGGGGGGGGGGGGGGGGGGGGGGGGGGGGGGGTGGGAGAAAGATGAACTTGCTCAGATCATTAGTCTTATCTACAAACTTCTGGCTCACCTAAACTGGAGTCTTGGAAACAGTCGGTTGTTTTCAAAGCTGTGGGCGCATACTCCTCTCCATGTGCTCCTAACTCAAGACCTCCAGGTAGAAATCTCACTCTGCGTGTTTGAGTACGACATTTGCACTATTTTGAAAGCCTGAGACATATAAACATTTTGTGGATGTGGGAATGGAAAATGTTTTACTCCTTACCATCTTCTTTAGTGCGGGTGAAAATTTGTTCACTTCTCACTCCATCTCCGGCTCGTGTAAAAGCCAACACCTGACTGCTGTAGTTGGTGTATTTTTCCAGGCCATCAAGCTCTAGTGATGGCTGTGTAGTAGTGACATTCTTTATCTCTCCTAGCTCTATAGAATAAAAAGGAAATTGAGTTACTGCCAAATTCAGTCTTCTCCCAGCTGTCAATACCGACTGTGGAAATCTTGGCGATTAAAGAGTGTACCAGAGAAGTAATGCTTCATTATTATAAAATAGCAATGAATTACAATAAATTAAAATAAATTCCCTTGTGTCCTGATTGCTTACCATTCAAGCAGACCCAGTTTTCATTTCCAAACTTTTTTTCTGCAATTTTTTTAAATACAGGAAAGAGAATTGGAAATTTCTACAAGTAATAAGATTTTTCATAAGAGCAGATAACAAGAAAGATTATTGCAAAACATTCCCTAAAGCAAAATGAGAAAGTCAGTTATCTTCATAAAGATTTTCTGGTTTTGAGAAAGACCATTTCTCATAAGGAAAAAACAAAAAAGGGCCCCTTTATTTGAAATATGTAGCAAGTGCTGCTGCAAAGCACTTGATGGCAGTAATACCAGCTAACAATAGATTTAAACATAGTAAAACCAGATTTACTTGCAGAAAGATGATGCACTTCATATGAATCTCTTTGCAGCAAGCTAAGAAGTACAACCCATATGGCAAAAAAAGCTTTAAACATATTTAGGGCAAAAAATAAAGCTCAACAAATGAAGAAGATCCAGTTTCACACACTGCATGAACATCATCTTTTTTCATCATGTTGTAGGACATCATATAGGAGCTTAGACGTGCACTGATAATATTCAGATAGGATCTGATCCAAAGACTACAGGCATCACTGAAAACATTTAATTTTATGTCCGTCATGTCTACATTTTTATGTATGCTTCTGATACTTTTTTATCTTTATTTTTAAATATACAAAGGAATTGGTGGTTTATTTCCAAATATTTTTGACTCTAATATTACCAGCAGTAACATGGGCCTCTGGATTACATTTCCACTCCGAGTTCCCCTTGCCACGCTACAGAGGTCAAGATTTGCAAGACAATTGCATATTAGAGTGAACCATGATCCTGATGAATGAAAACAAAAGAAAGGAGACAGCTCATTGCCCTAGAGCTGTCAAAATTCAACAGGGCAAATAGGAATAAAGGCATGTGCATCTCAAACCTACTAATATTTAATTTACAAGAAAGGACCGTACGCGAATTATCATGTGATAAATTGCAGATTAGTAATGTATCTCATTTCTCCTTTGATCATTTCACTCATTCTCTGCTTAGGAGTCTATTTCCCTAGGACTTATGCTGAGAGCACAAAACATAAGCACAATAGAAGAGGCTGACATAAAATAGCAAGCCTTTTCCGAAAATGTTTCCTTCTTTTGCCCTCAGCTATGGAGATGAAATGCACCCTGTTAGAAGATAATAACTCTCGCGTAGGCAACTAGCTAAGCAAACAGATAACCAACCAAACTAAAACAAAATAGAGGATTGGGTAGGTATGTTCCAGGTTCATATCATCATGATATGACGCAAACCCACGGTGCAAGCCTTCCCCGAGGCCCCCTCCAGGCAGCTTTGCAATGCTGCGACTCTGTTAAAGCTCTACGGAAAACAGCTTCTTTCCCATGCAGATGAAGCTTTCTCTGAAGCAGAGAGAAAGGAAGTACAACGCCTTCATAGCAGAGAGTAAACGATAATAAAGGCCACTTACGGCTTGTTACTTGGTAATAGCTTGATTTCTCTCACCTCCGTCCAAGAGATTGGCCCAGTAGATAACCCTGAATCCTTGCAGAATCCCATTCAGTGTTTCTTTCGCCAACGTTGACCAAGAAATAGAGATGGTTTCTGGTGATGTGGCAGTGGCTTGCACATTCCCTGGAGGGCAACTGGGCACTGGAATAAGATATTCACCGTTTTTAACTCAATGAATACAACTCAATGTTTACCCTTCGGCTACACTTTCAATTTTCATTGCTATCCCACCACCCGTTGTTTAATTAGCAGTTACACACTGTAAACAATGCAAAACCTTTATTCGTGCTACAACCCACATGTTTCTGCAAGTGCAGTTGATTTCCCTGGAATGGCTTTTGATGTACTGCTTCCCCACTTGCTGACTAGTCTTTTGACAGGTTTTTCATCGTTTCTTTTGAAAGAGAAATGTGTCCTAGCGCTGAAATATGCAGAATATTCTGTAAGCAATTTAAAGATATTTTTTAAAATTTGCAGCCAAATTGCCATCTTTCTGGACAATTCTAATGTCCCTCTAAAGCTGGTGGGGAGGAAAAGTGGACACTTCTTTAAAAAATATTGGAAAAAATGTTCATAAAATATTTTCACTGACATTTAGAAAAATTGGAAAAAAGTCAGTCAAATCTAAGGTATTTTTTGTTGGCCATTTAGTGTCAAAGCAATACAGTAGTATTAGTATTTGGCATTGCTTTTAAAGCTCATGGCATCCTTACTTCTGAGAAGGACCCAAAATTGAGTAACAACCATAAAAAGGTTGCCAGAAAAAGTAAGCATGCCGGATTCTGAAGAAAAAAATTATTTATTATAATACAAAATATATGCACATGTGGTTATACTGCCTTCTGAGTTCTTGTGGTGATCTGTCTAGGCCTAGAAACATTCAGAGTAAATGAAAAACATCAGCCTTCCATGAAGCGTATGCCTCAAAATCTGTAGCTCTTGAGAATTTTAGAGTTGTGCTACTCCATGTCCCCCATGTAAAAAGTCAGATTCCTACCTGGCGCTGACTTCAGTACACTGATGCCAATTTACAGTAGCTGAAAACCTGACCTATGCTATCCTTTAGGATTATTATTTGCTTTTATACTCCTCTAAAATACTGGGCCTCTTTTTGGATATGGAATCATTCTCTTTTTCCACTAGAGGACTCCCTCTCATTGTTTGAGAAGTGCTTTTTATGCAGAGTGAAAAAAAAATAATCGAAATTGTTCCTTAGATTAGACAGGTTGAATTTAGTCTGAAATAACAATGATTTTTCTCTCATTAGTTTGGATATCCTTAAAAACCCCACACATCTCTCTTCAGGCTGACAAGATAAGGGATTGTGCAGTACGAGAGCTCTAGGTGTCACAGTAGATTCATTTGAAAACAAAAGAAAGCCAACAAAATTAACAGCATCATTTCACCTTTCAGAGTTTTACTGCTTAGCATCTCAAAACTACAAGATCACTATGAAGCTATGATGAGATCACAAAATCTGCAAATGTGTAAACACCAGAGCAATAGGCTTCTTAATGAAAGCTATGGTCTTAGTTAATATCATTCACAGCAGGATATATCACATTAGTAGAGTTATATTTATTTACCTGGATGATTCTGCATCTCTTGCAATGAAAATTGTACGTGCTCATTGGCCAGTCTCTTCCCATCCAGCTGTCTACTGTATCTAACACCTGTAAAGTCTGATCTTCTATTATCCCCGCTATAACAATTTCTAATCAAGCAATAAATGTAACAAGGTAAAAAGAAACAAATAACTGATAATATGTCCCATGATAGCTGTTTGCCAAGGACCTACCGTCCTCAAGAGTAGTGGTGATGATTTCCTGAGAAGAAGGTCCTATTCCAGCCCGGTTGCAAGCCTGGACTACCATGCCGTACTGGGTGAATTTTTTCAGGTTATTCAGTGTATAAACTTCACTGTCCCCAGTGGTATCGATACTGATGATGTTGAACTGGAAATTGCCCCCTGCGCTGTACTCCCGATAACCTATTTGGTATCCACGAATAATTCCATTTTGCAAGTGCTTCTTCGGAGCCTAAACAAAATAGGAAAGATTACATATTAAGTACATGTCTCCAAAGTCAAGTTATTTCCCTTAAAATTTTTGAAATATACACGAAATCAACATTTTTTTTCCTACCAAATGCAAGTCTATTTCTAGGTAACAATTCAAAAATACTCCCTGCACATGAAGTAGTAACTTTTTACCAATATATATAAATTTCAGGTGCAGTTTGTTCTAATTTGTGCATTCCTGTGCTAAAAGAAAGACCTTTAAATGGCTCAAACACAGAAAAATCTGATACAGAGGTATTCTTGAGTTATAATTTGAATTTACAACATTTTGTTCTTTTATCAGGTGAATCAATCAAAATTGAGTTGATAAGGGTATATTTGCATTACAGGCCTACCATTCACTACTAATTGTGTTTTTTGCCAGAAGCCCCTACCGTTCTCTCGCTAAATCTTTAGCAAGGCATTTATTGATCTGTTGAAGGCAGTCACGTAAGTTTATTCAGCTAGATGCATTAGGAAAATTTTACGCTGTGCTTTGAAATATGCTTCTGTTCATCCAGTGTGTAGTGTGGAAAGATGATTAGATAATGAGTGCTGAAGGCAATAATGAATTGGAAAGCAGGGATTTGCATACTGAACAGATACTAAACCAAGGTGTACAATATCTGGCATTCAAGAGTATGGACAGTACAAAATGGTTGGCCATAATTAGGTACCCTATTTCTCAGTCACGGTGCAAGGTTCCCTGTACCTGACTAGTGAAAATCATTTCTATACTCTGCAACATAAAATGTAGTCTAGAGTAAAACAAGGGTCGGCAACTCAGGGAAAAAGCTTGTTATTGAAAGAAATACCTATTAAAATTCCATTTAAACAGTACTGGACTGATTTCAATATGTGATAATGTTCCTGTCTGATTTTCTACATATATGAGGTATAACTAGTATAAACATTTTAAGGCACAGTTTGTAATCCATGGACTAAAAGCTCTTTCAAATCCTCCAAACCTCTTTCAAATTCCCACCAGATGCCCACGAGCTCATCTGTTCCACTGACCCATAAAAAAGGTCTTTGTGACGCAGTTTATCGGCAATGAGTTAAACTGGTAGAGGCAGCATTTTCTGTTGTTACTGTATCCCATGAAATCTACTGAGGAACACATTCTCAAGAAGAATACTCTTTTCTGCCACAGGACCTGTTTTTTTCAACGAGATTATAGTCCAGTGGACTAAAGTCTCACTGGAGCTGATAAAACCAGCGTGGGATTTGCCTTTCATCCACTACCGACAAATCATTGCTCTGCAAAAACCAGCACCCTCTACATATTTAAAATGTATCACTGGATGGGTCTGACTGATGGAATTATCTCTTCAGATGCTTTATTTTTTGCTCCCTCCTGCCTTCAGAAACAGAAACAAAACTTGAAGCAAGGATATAATTTCCGCTGTACTACTTCAGTTCCTCTGGTACCAATAAGCTCTCTGCAAGCGTGGTGCTCCCCGTTCAGGTGTAGATGACCGAACTCAGGTCTTGAGCGCCTTGTAAAGCACACTGCAGGGATTAGAACTGTGGTTTTGGAATCTGAGAGTATAATTTTCTGTTTGAATATTTCTGTTTTGTTGTCAAAAAACCCCCCACTTCTTTAGAAACATGTAGGTCTTTTATTACTAAATCACTTTGTTTGCAAATGCGTTACCTACTCTGAACAACTCCATGGCCTCATGATCTTTAAATGATTGCAAAAGGTGTTTTTTTTAAGCTGGACTGTGGGGTGGAAACTAAGGTCAGATTTTTTTGTTTGTTTGTTTGAGATTCAGATATCTTCATAAGACAAAGCTGTTTCATTCCATCTGAGAAGAAAATAACTTTAGCACATTTAAATAATTAAATATTTCAGTGGTGAATTGCTTCCTTAGTTGAAGGATTTCAAATTCTGTTACTAGCCATAGCATTTTGCATAGCTCATACATTTTTATAGGCATCGTCAGAGTTGATGAGAAGGGGCAAAAAGACTGAAGAAACATAATCTAAACATCTCAAGTTGACTAAAGGAAAAACAATTTGGACAAAGCGGCAGACAGCTAAAACAAGTGTTATCCCAGGGAGAACTGCTTTCAGACAACATTGCAGGTCACTGTCTCTTTTCTAAACGTGTATCAGTGTGGAGGCACCAGTTTAATCATGCCAGGACATCACTTCTCTCCGTCAGTGCTGGATTCCATCGCTGCTTGGCAAAACCTCAACAGTCTGTGTGGAGATTCCTTGTCTCAAATGCGAACATGCGCACTGTCGCACATCTCAAGATCTAAAGCATCTCCTGGTTAAACGCTGCGACTGCAACGTTTCCGTGAGTTACCATGGGTAACAAAAGGTGTTGCCACAAACACGCGTCTCACACTGAAATCACAAGTCACACGCCTAAAACACATACGCCACATAATGCAGTGCATTTATTGTTTTGTGAACGGCATACACTGCCTACTGCCACATACAGCACACATTAAGATGCCATATGTACATATACTATATACTGTAGGGCACGCATGCTATACCAAGAAAAAGTGAGCATACACCTTGTACATAATAGATTACAGAAGCATACAGCACGTATATTGGAACACATACACTGTAAAACAGATGGAACATAATGATAAAACTGAATCATGCATTTATTATGGATTGAAATGTTCTCAGAGCAGGACTATAGCCAGAATACCCTCTTCACTGGGAATTCTGCAATTATATACTTTCTCATTTTGAATTGGAATAAAATGGCAAATTATGCATTTTTCATGAAACATCTTTGTAATTGTTTTAGGTCAAGGGATTTTTTTTTTTTTTAAATAAAATATCAGCAATTTACTTGTTTTTTTTTTTCACTTTGAAACATTATACAATATAAACCAAGCTCAAAGTCACTTCAGATCAAAACATTGAAATGTTCTGCTCCACAAAATTTCAAATGTTCCTTGTTCGTACTACCTAAATGCTTCATTTTGGATTGACTTTTAGCACAAATAAATCATATTTGATATATATGCCTTCTTGTGTATAGACATACTTTTTTGTAGAAAATTCAGTGAAGCAACATTTGTCCATGACTAAGTGCTCATGGGGAAAAATATTGTTAACCTTGTCAGTAGTCATAGAACATTATGAAAAAGTAAGTTTCAGTCCATGGTCTTACTGCTTATCTCATAGAATCCAATATTTGTAAAATAGGGTATCAATGACTTCTGTAAAGTATGACATTTTACAGTTGCGTGCATAAAGAGGAGAAGGAATATTTCCCATGCCTAAATTTAATGGGTTCATTTACCTTGTAAAGTACTACAAGAAAAAACAATGGATATTTTCATGCTCTTTTCTAAATGAGAATTCCTGTTTAAGTCCCATTCTCTCTGCACCATTTTAAACGGCCAAAAAGTGCTAAGTATTATTTAAACATTCATTCTGAAACCCAATGTTCTATGTGGACACAGAAATGGGATTAAACAGATCACAGATCTATAAAACTTTGCTTAACTAGGGTTTTCTAAAAGTGGGTGAAGAGAAACTTTAAAGGAAGATTAATGACTGTAGTAAACTGCAGAAATAGAACTTAATAAAAGACAAAAGATAATTTATGTGTTATTCTCTGCTCCTTTTGCTGTTATTGATGCTGTCTGTATTCAAATGAGGTTTGACAACTTTAAATATAACTATGGTTCTCAACTCAGTCCCTTTTGTATAATGTCATCATAGATTTTCATGGCAAAAGCTCCACATGCCTCCAAAATAAAAGTGGCCAGGTTATTACTGCGTTTATTTTCTTCCTTTTTTGCCTCCATGACAATGTAAGATTGATCTCATGGGGTATTTCTTTATTCTTAAGCACTTTGTATTGCACAATGCAATGAGTGCCTTCTGCACAGCAGTGCATCGTAGGCACCTACCCAAAAGTCAGTATTGAGCACAGGACTGAACGATTGTATGTCTGTGTGACCTTCTTAAAGTACCTTTTTGAGTAATGGACTAAAACTGCTCTGGTCAGGAGAGAACTACAATAATTCAAGGGAAGTAAATGGCTCACTCCTTGTTTGGGACTTCTTCATCAGGGGGACTTCTTAATCAGCTGTTACAAATTGTCATGCAGGAAATAATTCTTCTAGTAAAGGATAATTCTTCTAGTAAAGGTTAGCAAGCACTAACCTTTCAGGAAGACAGTTCAGTGACTTCACCTTTGTCTGCAAAGGAGCTTGGAGGTCAAGGAAAACAATTAGGTTTCAACTACGTCCAGCACCACAGAGAAACTTAGCACCCACCAGATGAGCTAACCTACCAGCAGATAAAGCAACGACTGCAAATCAAGGCAAAGCACTTTCAAGCTGAGCACACAGGGGCTTGACAGCCCAAAGATCACAATGAGCAGAATTTCAGTGAAGTGCCAGTGGTGCCTTTTGCTGTCCTTCCTTTCATAGGCAGACTTCCAGAGGTTCTGCTGCTTGCAAAACAGCACCTCATGGGCTCTTGTGGTATGATGGGGCCATAGGCTACCTCTGGCTAGAGCCAGCAGCACCTTCCTAGCACTTTGCTATAGGACACTGCTACAATGACTCTCATGCTGCTTGACCACATCAGATACTGCTGGTCAATAAATTAAAAGCTTTAACAGATTTAACAGAGACTGGGTCTGTAGGAACAATATCTTGAAGGCTCACAGGAGACTGGGTATTGATTGGGGACTGGGTGTGAGGTCTGGCCGCACAGTTCACAACAAACTCCAAATGTCTAGCCAGCATCTGCACAGTGCGTGGCACCAGGCTCACGTGGTGGTGCACAGCTTTGGAAGCAAGGACCTACCTTTCCTGATCTGGATGCATGCTGCATGGGTACAAGCAGGCATTTCCAAGGTCGGTAGCTCACACCTTAAGCTCACTCCAGTTGTGAAAATCCATCTCTACACTCAGCTTACGAGACTTGCCAGGGCAATGGAGTATATATTCAATACATAGCTCGTTTCTGCGATTATTTTGTTATATTAGATACTGATCATTACTCAACAAGTATTCACAATCAAATTCCAAACATGATCTTGAGAATACAACTCCAGCTGCTCATTTGATATGCTTTTACTCCCCAGACAGGACCTAGAGATCAAGACACTAAGTTGCACTTGAAGTGTCCTGGAAGTACAAATTGAACCATATTTTAGACAATGTTACTGAAATGTAGGTGTGGGAATTTTGTTTGTCCTGTAGCTGCCTGCACACATCTGCATCTATAAAATTTAATGGCAAATCTTCAGAATCACAAATGGCAGCTATAAACTCCAGCAGTGAACCAATGGTGTCTGTCTTCTCTTGTAGCTTTTGAAAATATCCCTCAAAGTGAACTTTAAAAAAGCAAGCAAAGCCTTTCAATCTGCCTACCCATACATCCATAAAAAGAAGTTCATGCGTAGAAGCTTGGAGGTTATAGTTGACTAGATCTGGTGGCAGTCACACTTCTTGAGTGCTTTAAAAAGAAACAAGCCATTAAGCATTTATTTCAGTTGTTGAGAATCACTGTACGCTCCACATTGCTTCAATAGCTACTTCCTTTGCCCTGCTGACTGTATGTTGCATTTAAATCCATGCTTCATGTATGCTTTTTATAAGTACATTGTTGTGTTTCACTTCAACCACCAGGTAAGCCTGTGGCTAGTGGCCACATGTTTTTCGTTTTTGGAAACCTTGTGATCAAAACCAACACTGATAAAAATTTAAGATGTGGACGAGATACAAGAATCAGCACAGTATTTGTGACCTGTGCATAAGAGGTCTGATAAAGACTACTGCTTTTGAAGCTTAATACTGAAATATCTCATCAAAACAGAATTTTTAATGCACCATTTTTAAAATGGCATTGAACTACCCAAAAAATCTTGACAGCTGAGGTCCCTCTGTACTAGTTGGACATCTCAGTAGTTATATGTCCACCTGCACTGTACGGAGATCGCGCACTGTAGAAATCTGTCTTTTCAGGAACCAACTCAAAACTAACAACAGGATCATGCTGGTTATTTATTGTATAAATAAATAAAAAACATATAAGCAGCCCACAGTTATTTATATGGTTAATAAGTAGCAGTTCACTGTTACTATCCTGACTTTCTGGATGGTCCATATCATGGGACAAAATACACATTATCCACATTTGCAGGAGTAATTAATATGACTATAGAAATCAATGACTATTATGCCACCATCCTACTCCAGCACTTAATACTGTTTCAGAATCTTAAATATATGGAATTATCAATACAATTTGGAAACTGCCATTCATATCAAGATTACACTACCGTAATTAGATAGCTCTATTTTGTCTGCTACAATGTACAAGCAGTATATAGCACAAAATCATTTAAAACATGGTTTAAGTACCTCTGATATCATACTGAAAGCATTTAAAACATTCTGTGGTTGTCAAAACACTGGGCAAAATCTAGAAAAAATGAATTGAGTCACAAGACATGCCAGATTTTTAAATAATAGCAGTTGCTGATATTTTTAAATCAGTTGCTCTGATTCATCAATTCTCAAGGACTATACTGAGGCACTATATTGCACTCTCTGTGCAGACATGCCTTCAGGAAGGCTCTGTCTCAAAGTCCATTGCAATGGGAAAAAACTCCCATTGGCTCCAATGGTTTGGGGAAATTTTGCCCAAAACCACAGTGAAATTCCGTGAGTGCTCATTTTCCAAGCACATAGCCTTATCTCTGAAATCAGAAGGAAGTAGGAAATGTCATTGTCATCAGTACAGGCAAGCAGCTGCTGCTATTACTCTCCAATGGAAGGTACTTTCTTTGTGTAATGCACCAGTCTTAATGGCCAATATAAGATTTGTCAGCAAAGGTATCTGCAAGGTCTCTCCCAAATGAAATAACTGATCCACAGTTGTTATAATACTCCTATTGATGGAACCTCTTTGAATGCACCAAAATACTGTCAGAGTCTATATTCTTGGCTGTGATATTTACCTTCCAGGTGACCCTAATGCTTTGTGAAGATATAGGCTCAAGTTGGACATCCTGAGGTGGACCGTCAGGAGCTGTAAAGAGAGAAGAGAGATGGATCAAAACTGGCCCTCACAGCACACAGAATTCAGCACTTGACATGGTATGTCACCAGCTTAACACACCACCATCACAGAGATTTGGACTGACTCAAAACTGAAGACACCACTTCATCAAACAAAACCAGAACCTAGCATCTTTCTTGGTCAGGTGTCATCTCTGGTCAACAATGAAATACAACACGTGCCAAAACATAGCAACCTGGCAAATAAAATAAGAGCGAATATTAGTGACTTTTCTTGTTTAGTGATATGCTCACAATGCTGTTTCTGTTTTGTAAATAGGGAAGATGTATTTTCAGCAGTCAGAACCTTGTAGGTGATAGAAAGGCAGCAGAACCCATTCGAAAGCAGGTGAGACGCGAGCTCCTCAGCTGGCCTTCATCATGTCACAGACTTTCCAGTGGAATCCCCTTTGTTCACTAGAGACTGAGCACATTCAGTCAAATATCAAATATTTTATACACAAAAACCTGCACACTTTATCCTCTCCCCCTCCCCAGTGTAAGTATCCCAGTCTGGAAATCAGGCAAAAAATAACTGCCAGATGGAAAAGGCACAGCGCAGGTCCTGCCTGAGTCAGGAGGAGTTTCATTTACTATTGATACGCTATGAAGGGTGTGCATGATGCTTTAAAGGCAAATGAAATAAGAAGGCCCTGAGTCTAGGGGAACCTACTTGTCAGCTGGGCAGCTACAAAGCAGATCAAGCATTGGCTGGGATTGAACGGAGAGGTGTGAAGTAAATTGCTTGCTCAGTGAGGTAAATCATTGTAAAAGGAAGATCTGAAGAAAGGAATGGAGTAATCTCGAGCTGCTGAAGAGGGTTCCCTTGATGCAGAATATGGCCTCAGTAAAAGGTATTAAATTAAGTTTAATAGCATGACAAAGGAAGTAAAGCAATAAAAAGGGTGAGATGGGGCTGTTAGAGGTGGAGCAGCAGTAAATGACAGCTGCAGTGAAAGGAACCAGAACATTTTGCTTTAACTGATGAAAGCAGAGACCCAGAATACAGCCTACAATATGTTTAAGTTATTAAATATGCCCTATTCTGTGCCATTCTTGACTGTCCTTCATATGGAAAATTTCCAAAGCTTGAAAGAACTTTATTTCCATTCCCCTTGCATTAATGTACAGGAAGGAGAAGAGAAAAAAGTCCACTGGTAAAATTGAGATCTCTATGAATTTTTTTAATCCTTTCTTTGATTCTGTCCCCCTGTTGACAAACATGAATGCCATTTCTCCAGGTACATTGTAATGTAGTGGAATTTGAGCAAAGCATTTGATCCTAAAAATGGGTTTCAAAATGCGCTTCTTAAAATCTTAACTTTTCCTTGAAAGACCCCAAAAGTTTTTACGGACCCGAGTAGTTAACTGTTCCCAGCATACCATGGTGAAATGTTAAGTAAAAAGTCATTTATTTTACATACTTAATGTCATACAGAGTTTGTGACAAAGACATAAAGCAAAGCCAGATATCTCAGCTTCCTCTATTGATTTCAGTATTAAACAACAGCCATAATGCTTTTGTTTTTCTGACAAGCGTTAGTGCAAGTGTGTATTTGCAGTCTGTTTTCCAACACAGGAGCTAACTGTGGATGTATGGAGGGAAAGATGTGGTCTGTAAGCTTTGAAATCATGCCATACTTGACTATCTTTTTGCCACAGAGACCCTTTACAGTTTTCTTTCTAATAGCTAGTGCTGGTCACTGTCATATGTGATACATGATCTGCGCCCCCTTGCCAATAGCATCATTTGAGTTGTTCAGTTTTTATATTGTCTTTCTTGGACCTTTATTTTGTTCCCTTCTCATTACCTTCTCTCTCATTCCCTGCACCCATGCCGTTCTCCATTTCCTATTGTAAAAGCAGAGAACAGAAGTAAACAGTGATCAAAAAATTATGCTCCTGTACATTGCACACCACCTGAAAGCAAAACCCAGGAGACAAACATCACATACTCTGCCTAAGCCTGACCTCCTCTCTTCCAGTTGTTCCCTAGGTAGATCAGTGACTTTTGAATACAGTTCTACACTGCTGGTCTTTTTCTCCAAATAGACGGCTCCTTAAAAGACAGCGACAAAAGGATCAATTATTCTGAAACTTGGTTACAAAGAACTGAATAAAACGAGATGTTAAGGTTCCACCCTGTTCATGGGGAAGCTGTTTTTTTTTATTTCAAGGCCAGCTGCTGATCCTGACAACTTAATTATCAGCCAGGAAAAATTCAGCAAGTAAGAAATACTCCAAGCGTGGGTGAATAAGAGAGAATGAGAGAGTAGATCCAAGACCCACCCCTCTACTTTGATGTGTATGCACAAGGAAGGATGGGCATTTGGGGGATACAGATGATGCTGACCAGAAGAATGGATAGTCTGTTTTCTCTAGTGATTTCACATTTTCATTGAACAAAGGACGAGAAAAACCCCGATCAAATGCTAAATATTTTGCAAACAAACTATTCCCTGTTAATAAAGCTGTTCACTGAAGGCTCGTAAAAATGTGAATACTCTTCACTCCTTTCCTTCCACTAGGATGAAAAAAGACACCTGGTGAAAAAAGAAATGCAGCTCATTTCTTACTCTGGTTACTCTGCTTTGCACTGTGTTCCTTGTGTCCTGTTCTTATTCAAAAAGTCCCTCAGAACCAAAAACATGTTCTTCTGAAAAGGGGTATATTTTCACTGTAGTAAATTCACCCACAGAGAAAATGAGTGGGAATTACACAGTTATATTCATATGAGCTGAACTGAAAATCGGTCCCCGAGTGTTTGAAGTCTAGACCAACATGAATCTTGAAAAAGAAGTAGGGTTTTCACTGCCAGGACACTGTCACCCAGATACTTGCATTATGGTTTTCCTCTCAAAATCCCCAGAGAAGGACGTATTGCTGACTTAGCATAAGATAACAGGAAAAATAAAATTAGCAAGATAAAAACGTGTTTTCAAATACAAATGAGCAAGCTCCTGCCTGGTCAAGACTTTTCAGAGTACCTCACCCCAGTTTCATGGCTAAGGGTGTTGAAGCTGCTTGGGTTACTCTCAGCTGCACACCTTTGTACATTGTATATAATTGCAACGTATACCTGGCAGAAGTATTTATGGCCATTCAGCATTTTCATTCCTAATTGCTGAAATAGAGAGCTGTAGCCCTCCACTTTTCACCCATAAGTCTTTTTCACTGTCACATGTAACTTGTAGGCCTCGGGATGTGGTAGCACACACATGGCTGTGCTGTCCTTATCCATCTGCCACTTCTGCTAACCCTCAGAAATAAAAATAAGACAGCACTGGAAAGCAGCAATTCGAGTACACAAAAGAGTGGCTCCAGCCATCAAAGTGAAAATGCCCTCATAGCCCTCCTGCTACAGAAACCTGCAATGATGTAGAAGAATACACAGAAACAAAGAACAGGGGGATGACGCTAATTAATGACAGCCAATAGACTTCTATAGTGATCACAAAACTAAATGGCGAGTGAGTTGGGGGATGGAATAGTCAAAGGAAGATTTGATTCACGTAGCTCAATATTCTCAAATGGGAGTAGCTTAAATTAGTTAACCTATACTAATATCTGAGTACCTAAGGAAAGCCACAAGACCCACCACTAAAAATAGGATGTCGTTGATTGTGTTGCCTAACTGTAGTTACCGGCATGCTGCTTCCAGTACCCCAGGCTCAAAATTTGGAGCACAATGTCTTCTTTGACCACTAGATGCCACTGAATGGCTTTAATTACAGGCCTGCACGATGAAGTTGCAAAAGTCACAATGTTTTATGGGAACAATTCAGTACTTCTTTCGATGCAGCTGCAGCAACATAAGCAGCATTTCAAGCAAAGATTTCTCACGTCAAAGAGCAGTATTTCCCAGCATGATTTAGACGCTACAAAACCAGAGCGTACCTGCTTCATCGGTAGTGATGGTGAGCTCATTGCTGGCCTCACTCTTGCCGATGCGATTCTTGGCATACATGCGAATGTTGTAAGTTGAGGAAGGGTGGAGGTCAATGATAGTGGCTTGGTTTAGCTGAGGGGAAACATCTTTGGTTCTCTGAACAGAATCCCAAGAGTCTATTTAATAAGAGATTAAGATAAAACACACAAATAAAAGATGACGTTAATGTCTCTAACACCAGCATGCTGTTAAACCGCCTCACAGAACGGAATACTGCCATTGCTGAATTAACCCAGGTAATGCCAGATACTACAAACAAATTGAGTGATCACCTTCCCTGACAGCTCTCCTCACTGCTCCAAGTGTGGTGCTGTGAATAATGGGATCTCAGCCCCGGGGTCACCAGCAAATCTGAGGAAATAGCTACTCCTTTGCCCTTTTTGGAGGGAGTGGTGAAAGTGGCAAAGATTCCCCAATTTTGTGTGTGTGTGTGTGTGTGTGTACATAGTATATCTATATTGCTTTTTTACCATTGCTCCATTGGAACAACTGTGAAAAAGATGGGAGCTGCTGCCTCACAGGAATTCTCACTCAGAAAGAAGATTGGTTGTGCTCCAAAAAGGAGAGAAAGGGAGTTAATGAGCAGGAATGGAGGGCTCTTAGACTAGCAGAGATCAGGCAGAACGTTTGACCCCAAATTCCAGGAGCTCAGACCATAGGTGAATGGTGACCATTGGCTTGGAGTACTTAGGCATGGGGCTCAGCACCCTCCAGGACTGATGTTATTTCCCTGACTCATGTCAGGATGCAGGAGTAGTTTAATACAAGGGGAATGTAGAACCCTCTTAGCTGTTTGTATGTATTTGTAAAAGGAGAAGCACATTGTTATTATTTGTGCTATTAATCTGCCTGCTATGTTTTTAATAAATTCTCCAGACATATAATAGGAAAAAAGGATGGAAATTGGCTAAACATAGTAACCCCTCCTTTTCATCCAAACATTCAATTGCTGCAAACAAAATAATAGAATCTATCCGTTTAAAGCATCTTGATGTCTTTTACAAGTTGCCATCCTTCATTTCTTTCTTACTGCAGGCAATGTTCCTCCTTTAACCTCTGCAGCGTCCTATGGGGGATGTCACTGGAGGCTCTACAGGAGTGTTTTACAGCAAGGGTCACTGTAGGCAGGATCGCTGAAAGCTCAGCAGATAAGACAGACTAGTTTAAAAATAGAAAGCTCACTCAGATACAAAATATTTGCACATACTGCGTAAATTCTTTTATGGGAGCTTGCTAAAAGATGCACAAGCTGTCACAATGACATCTGCAGCTTGGCTGCTTACAGGGCCTGTTTGCTTGTCCGTGTGGCTTTGTTTACGCAGAAAACATTTAGGAATCAGACATTTCGGTGCTAACCAAATTCACTTGAATATATTTTTCCTTGGAAACTGAGTTTGTCACAGCTTCCTCTGTAGGATACTTTCAGAAGCTCTAAAGGAGTTACCTGCAGGCAGCGCTGCTACAACTTGCTTTCAGTTTGCTACAACTTCACAGAATTTCTTAAACTTTACAGAATTCTAACCAGCAGTTACACTCCATTGTGTTAAATATTATACAAGCATAGAAGGGGACTCTGTCTGCTCCAGTGTACCACACTAGCAGGAGAAGAATTTAAAAAAAGACCTGCTTCGTGTGGAGGATATGTAAAATTTTCCTTGAGGATGATGAGAATTTCTTTTAATATAGTCCATATATTATCAAATTGCTTAAGTTTTCACTTGGTTGTTTGAAATATGGGCCTCTGAGTGGTAGGACTCTTATTCTTGTGACTCTTAGTAGATTAAGTAATGACGCACCATGGAGAAAGAGAGAGATGAAAACTCACAGTCTTCTGTACTTCTAAACGTAGGTTTCCAATGTTTATTTACGACTAATGCATGGACTTCAGGAGTATATTTTGATACATGTATCCCCTTTTTGAAGGGAAAACCAAACCAACAAAAGCAATCCCTCCAGAGTCAGTCCAGAGAGAAATTGATCAGTTTCTCTCCAAAACTGTTTTCAGTTTTGGAAAATGTAAGTGTTAACAAGAAAAAGGAAAAAAAGAAATAAACAAGTTAATTTTGTTTCTTCTGGCAAACCCTAAAAATTTTTGCTCGCATCCATGTGGTAAGTAATTGAGTGAGGTATTAAGATTGGGTACTATTGGATCTTCTGGTTTTTATTGTCGTTCCAGAGTGCTCTAAAATCTACTTGCCTAGAAAGACTTAAAAAGCACAGAAAACAAGCAGCAATTGGCTAGCCAAAAAAAAAAAAAAAAAAAAAAAAAAAAAAGAAAAAAGAAAGAGTGGAATTTTTAAGGTATTCTTTATTCCACTCATAAATTGTCACCCCCAGGCACTTCTCAGTGTTCTACAACATGCACGCTGACACAACGATCTGTGAAAAACGCATGATGTTACGAAACCCCGCAGCTTTGCACCCGTTCCTAAAAGAAAGGCTGAACCTGCGGGGCTGCCCCGGGGAGGCCACCGAGGGCCCCGCGCCGGTCGCGGCTCCGCTCGGGGAAGGCGCTGCCCGCTCCCGGGCCCGGGCCGCCGCTGCCGTCGGGCGGCCGAGGCCGGTACTGCAGCCCGCCGCCGCCCCCGGGGCAGCTCCGGGGGGAAGCCCCTGCTCCGTGAGGGCATGTGCGTCCCGAAGGAGCAGGCGTTCACAGGTGAGCGGGAGAAAGTGCGAAGCAGGGTCCTCTGCTGTCAGAACAGGACCTAAGCGGAACCGGTGTTCGGTTCGCCCCTCAGCTTAAGGACGTCAAAAATAAAAAGGATGAGGAGAGAGGCAAAGAAGGACCCACATACCTGTTCCTATCTTCAAACCTTTTTGTACGCCTCCGATGGAAAAGTCTGATGGCTACACATCAGTGGTTTCAATGAAGGGCCAGGTCTGAGTGCCACAGGTACGTTTCTCTACAGACGGGCATTGTATCTACGTCCTGAAACAGCCTGAAATGCTGAGCTCCCACTCTTCGTATCGCTCCTGCGTGGCAACTGGACCCTACAGATGCCACCTACCCACGTGACAGGCACCACTCTGCTCCTTCCAGAGGGTAACTAATGTGTCTTTTTTGTCTGATGGCATGGCAGGTGTAGATAGGATACATGAGGGCAGCCCCGTATGGTGAAGTCCGTGCATGATAGATATGTGGTCACCCGCACGCTCTCTGAAACTGAAAAGTTTTGCGGTTTTCCTTCTTGAGAGGCCTAGATGATGCATCCTGCTGGAAACCCATTTCTGAGTCCTCAGAGTAAGCAACACAGCTGGAAAATTCTCACTAAACACAACTGTGCAGTTTACAGCTTTACTTTGGCCTCAGCAGGATGTTCCCTGAGCTCGTCTGGATTGTGAATGGTTTACCTAAGTTTTCTTCTGTCCCTTTAATATCTGGAAATGCTGAGAAGTTTTCTTAATTCCCTTTTCTCTGTTCTAACTTCCCCCAACTACCCTGTGGAAGTTCTTCAGCAACCATCTTTGGCGTTTCATCTTCTTGATGATTTAATTAATGACAATGATTGTGTGCAAGAATTCAAAATCTGATCCCAGTTTCTCCAAACATTCAGCCCCAGATTCTAAAAACTGTCATTTCTGTTGTTTGCAGTGAGATGAAGATAATCTGCTCCTTTTAGGACATGACCTCTAGTGTTTGTTTTCATAGACAGACAAAGAAATATTTTCTCCAACACCAATTCTGCTACCCACTATTTTTTCTTTCTTTCATTTTTTTTAACCACTATCACTATGTTGCATCCTGATGTTTTCATCCAATCTGATGGCACTTCGTTTGCTGTCTTGCTATTGATTTATCATGCCATATTACAGAGACGTAATTTTGCAATGCAAGTTCACAGTGAGTACCACTTAATCTTTGCCACCATTCTGCATTATCACTTGAAAACATTGAACTAACTCTAACAAAGATGTTTCAGGGCTCTGAAATCCCTTTTCACCACTGCTTCGGTCAAAGGAAAGCAGCTCAATCTTCCTAGACGTGGGTATGCTGAGTTACATGATTCAGAAATACAAGTGATGTTTTAGGGTAAGAAAGGAGCCTATCAGGCAAGAACGACTTTCAAAAACTTGTTCTGGAGCAGGTGGGTGGTTGGAAAGAAAGGAAAAGAATCAAAAAAAAAATAAAGCCCAGAAACTTTTAAGTATACGTGTTCCTTGCAGGCATCCTTGCCTAGTCTGCATCTCCAAAGCTGTGATTCCTGACCACAGTCTCAATGGGGAATTATTACTTGAAAGCTTTCAGGTACCGTGCTCCCCAGCGCATTATCAATTTCATTTACAAAGCCAATGCAAAAATGGTGACTGATGATATAACACTCTTGAAAATATTTTATCTAGTAATAAAAGCATCACACTATTTTTGCCTAAGTAAAGCACAAGGGAAATCCCTGATGTAGACAAATGGAAAATAGTAAAGATGGGTAGATTTTTTTTTTAAACTTAGCAAACTTTAGAATTTTATGAACAAGTACATTTTTACATCTCAGACTAAAGGGAGAAGACTATAAATGTACTATAGTTGCTTTGATAAACAGAATGTTTCACTGATAACCAAACATAGAGCATTCCTATTAGCGGATTACGTCTCCTTACAAATAGTACAACAAACTCCAACATAAGCCAGTACAATATAATTTCTCAGTGTCTTTTTAATCATACTTAAAATGAAAACATTGTTCCATTGCAATTTCCTATCTAGTCCCTTCTCAAAGCCTGACTCAGGGATAGTGCTTATCAATGTGCCTAATTTTAAGTATGATCTCACATCACAACCATAGTTCCAATGGACCTTGAATGTTTTTAGATTGCAATAGACAGTGAACATTTTTTGGACTTAATACATACCAGAACAGGAATATTCTCCTGACTTAGGGGGTTGTATTTTTTTTTTCAACCATTTACCTCATTCATCTTATTAGATGTTCATTGATGGGACTATACGGTGACCTAGCAGAAAGATACCTGCTCGCATTGGCCTGCCAAAATGTGCCACTGCTCTTATCCTTTGCAGTATTTCCAGTATGTTACTGAAAACTCTGCATGGTGCTTCAGCAAACTACCACACAGCTTTCTTCGTCTAGAAATTCTCATGACTCCCCTTTTTCACTGCTACCTTTCCAGGGAACATGCCATGTACTTATATATTGATAGAAAGTAACTTCTAAAAATCAGTACAACAGGAAAAGATAACTTGTAAAGGCAGGTATTTTTCTACAGGGAAAAACAGTAAATGAAAAGAAAAAAAAATCCAAATGAAGAAAAGATAAAAACAGGGATCAAGAATCAGCTAGCAATTCCATCATACCAGCTGTCACCTAGAATGGCTTGTTTTATGACAAAATTTGTCCCCCTTACATGTAGGTTTCTCTGGTAAAAGGGAAAAGCAGCAATTGCTACAATTCACGTCCTTACCTCAAAAAAAAAGACAACAAATGAAGATAAATCTTACTGTGGAAGATTAAATAAACCATAGTAAAAATTTCTGTCAGGCAGTTTCAATTTATGAATTATCTTTTATGATACAAATTCAGTGATGAATGACTAGCGATGGGGATTACTTCAGAGGAACATTATTTCTTACCCGACTTGTTCTTGCACTCGATATCGTAGCCGGTGATCGGGCTGTTTCCGTCAAATCCCATGGTCCATCTGAGGGCAATACTGCGCGCTCTCACCTCTCGGATTTCTATTTCAGGAGGGTCGGGGGGCTCTGAGTAAACACACACACACACAGTTTTAGTCAGAAGAAAGCCCGTACTCGTAACAAAACAACATTAATGAGCGTGGCACTGGCATAGCTTACTGGCGGTAAGCTCGCATGCCATTTTCTCTGGTCACTCGTTAGTACCCTGAGCCAGTTAATCACCTGCTGAAGAACACTCAGCACAGGAAGGAGAAGCCACTTTTCAACCAGGAGTCACTGATGTCATCTTGAATACTGACTTCTGTTTAATCTTCTTACGTGCAACATAGAGTTGCATTTCCTCAAAAGCACTCCAGATTGGACTACTCATGCTAGGAAAGATTTTTGCCTTGAACGCCACGTTTCATTGATACTTCTACAGTTTTTACACAAAAGGTGATGGTAGAAATATGAATGCTAAACTTAAAAGTGCTAAATTTGGTGGGGGGAGGGAGTAAAATTTCTCTCTCTTTGAGTATGTTTAAAAGTCTTCATTTAATAAAAGAATAATTTCATAACAGTTTAAAACTACGCTAAAGCCTCTTTCTGCCTCTGGAGTTAAGGATGTAAATAAATAGCATTTATACCCATTCTAATGCCCCTTTAAATTGTCAAGGCAGTTTAAATGAGCAGTGGTGTAACTGAGAACCTGCTCCCCAACGCCACTCAAATTTTTCGACAGGGCTGCCATCGGCATTCACCGACATCTGCAGTTACTCGAAATCAAGAGCAGGGAGAAAGAAATTTGCAAGTCCCAGAAATTTCTTGTGTGCATGCTCAAAGGCGTGCAAGCGCAGGAACAAGCACGGCACAGAAACAAGCAGTGGCCAGCGGCTGAGTCCCGCCTGTGCTCTGCACCTCGAATACCGTCACCTCAGCCACCCCAGGACTTGCTGCCGTCTGCCCGAGCGAAACCCTGCGGGAGGGGAACCCCAGCCCCAGGCAACAAAGGTTCCTAGAGCTTGCGTTGTGCAAACTGATTACAATTTGTTTTGGCTGATTAAACTTGAAACATTTTGTTTAAAGATCCACAGTAGGTTTAACATTTCTCTAGAGATAAAGTCAGATCGCTTTTGCGTTATTTCAGACTTGGGTTTTAAGCACATTTGTCTTCTAAAAACAAATGCAACTCTCTTCCCCTTCCTCCAAAAAGTAACCCCCTCAAATCCACTGTCCCTACTGATGATGTTAGTTTTAAGTATCTTTAGTAGATTGTCAGCCAGTTTATTTAAGAGAAATGTCTCCTTATTAATTTGTACAGATCTAGAAAGACTCAAGCTTATCCTTTATTTTGATTTAATCTGTGATGCTGGAAAAGGAGAGACTGAACATCTTAATGTAGCTCCTCATCTCTTTGACAATGAGGAACACATTTAATTAGGAATCAGAGCCTCCCCCCCCAACAGATTTCTGAGGACGGCATACACTTACTGTACTACAATAGCTGTGTTTTTTTCCTTATGTTGTCCTCTTCCTACCTTGCACAGTGAGCTGAATTATTCCACGGTCCTCCCCGTAAGAATTGATGGCATGGCAGGAAAAGAAGCCAGAATCTTCACGCACGGTTGGCAAAATCTATAGGTGGTTTGAAAAGAAGTGATTGATTGAACAGCACGCAGAGAAAATAAACCAACAGCTTTTCTGTATGGTGCGAGAAAAATTGTACAAACGGTTTTACTTGACAGTAATAAATAGACATTGCATGTTATACACATACATACATACATATGCATAGTAAAGCATCCAAAATACCGAGACTTATCAAGACTAGCAACACCTGGGCTGAGGAAGCAGGCTATCAGCTCTACACGTGTAGTCAGGAGTTGGAGCACCACCTATTCCTGTAGCTTCTCATTAGGAGTCTTGTTTCCGGTTGCTCATGAGTTTGCCAAGTATTTAACAGTTGGCTGAAATTTTCCATACACAATGGTGCCTCCTGCTGCCTCCAAATTTTTCTAGTTATTTCTGAAAATAACTCAAGTGGCTGAAGTCTGTGTGGAGGAAATAAAGGTTCAAACACTGGCGGTGAACCCTGTAGTATTCAGCTGGTACCTCATCATAAAATTTTGGGTGGTCTCTCTTTTCAATTTGTTATTTAATAACACAGAAAGTTATACATAGTCTTTATGTACATGATCATAATGATATTTTTCTACAGGACCACTGCTTCATTCAATGTACAATAGGGAGAGGATTTTTTAAATGCACAGATATTGCAAATACCATTTTCTTCTCATCGCTCAGTGTGCTGCTCCACACTTTATTTACTGCACACAGTTCAAACTGTGCCCTGAAGACAGACTTATTCATTTTCTCATAGCCTTTTCTGTGGCGTTCACCTATGCGATACCCATTTCAGAAACATGAGTGAATTTATTTTCATAAACCCTGACATCATGAAGAGTATTACCACCATTTCGTATGGGGAATTAAGGAACCAGATATATGATAATGTTTGTGGCTGCTTGACAAGTTGCCACATATTAGCTGAGCCATGGTAACTCCATGTGCTCTTTATTCCTCAGCAAAGCCAAGGTAATACGAGCACAACTCTCATTCACCACTGGTTAAGATAAATGGATTAATTTCCCACTCTCTAGAAGGATATTGGAGAGTTATCATCTGAGATGTGGTAACTTGTCAAGCTGTGTTAAGTTGCACATGTGGCTGAGCTTTAAGATAGGAAAACAAAATTTTTCAGAGCCCAATTTGATACATCTAGGGCCTTCTTTCCCCCCTCAGAGTCCTTAGCAATAAATAGCGTTTCATGTGTTCATAACAGCTTCCATTGAGTTAAGCTGCAGCTATGAGGGCTTAGTACTTCTGCAAATCAGACCCCAAGGGCTCAAGGCAAGTACCTAGAAAACAAAGAACACACAATTATTGGCCACCTGTGAAAAGTTTAGTTTCAATGATCAGCCTTGCATCACACAGTGTCTTTCATTACTCAACCCTAATTCAACTCCAGAGAAAATCCAAGTCATGCCCGACTGAGGCAGGGGTCCTGCAGAAAGAATAAAAGCTGAGTACACAACTAAAGATCACAACGTCATGCACACATGCAAAAGCACCGAGTTCAAAGCTTCAGAGACAACCTTCATCCTGACATTTTGTATTTTGGGGGTATTTTGTCTCTCAGAAGTCAAAGGTTTTGTATGTAACATGCACATGGATGTAGAATGCCACTACCGCACACAACCGCTTCAGAAGAGAATTCACCAAGCAGGTCTCCAGCCTTCCAAAAAGAAATATTGTTGTGCATCCAGGCATTATCTCATTAAAGTCAATAAGACAAATGAGGGCAGAGAGGTCTAGAGGTCTATCCTATAATTAAATATTATTCATAACACAAATACACGAATAAGAACAAAGTCACACATAGAACTTATTCTTCCTCATAGAAATCAATGACAAAGCTCCCTCACAGAGAGCAAAACCAGATTTTGACTGGATATCATCCAGCACAATTGTTGGCTAGTAAAGAAAGAGATATACCCTAAGAGTTATACTAGAATACAGACAATCACCAGAAAACTAGAGAATTATTTCCTTGAGCCTGGTAAAAATGTTGTTAAGAATGTGACTGAAAAATGGAAGATCAAGACTTTTGACTGAGAATTTATATGATTTTAAAAAAAATTCTTTTAGATTTCATAAAGGCACATGTGAAAATATAAAGGAATGGACTAATAACTTGCTCATGTTGGTAAATTTTAAATTTGAGTGGAAAAAGCTGTATGCTGGTATATTGAGGGCAACATCATAGCCTCACTCGTTGTAGGGCACCAGAACAGCAGAAGTTTCCTGTGTTTCCATGGCGTCTCGGGGAAACTTAAGTCCCCAAAACAGCTGTGCCACTCATGTAGCCCCTCAGTCTAACCCAGGTCAGCCGCGTAGGAGTTAACGGAGTCCCGCATACTGGTTTGTCAGGCAAGTGGAGATGAGTGGCTCCCACACCACCAGACAGCTGCCTGTCACAGAAGCAGAAGTGAAGATGCAGACTATGACTGTTTGCCAGGTGGCATGGTGACTCCTGCTACTGTGTACAATAAGCGCCAAATACTACTGGCAGCAGTAGCTATACTACTTACGTATCTACGTCTGCCTTTTCCTTCCATCTCACTTTGAATTCGATGACTAATCTGACTTTGTAAAACGGTCTCACAAGCCCCACAAAGTGAAAGGGAGGGAGAAAAAAGACAGCACTTTTATCTCAAAACAGCTTAATGATTTTGGTGAAGGTAAGCCTGACACACATCAGAGCTAGGGGTCAGATATTCACTCAGTGCTTATCAGCAGTGTACTCAAAACTGAGCTGTGCCGCCCCAGGAAGGGCAGGCTAAGGAATGAGTCACGTTGCACCCGAGACAGAAAGGACGGGAGGGCTGTGAGCCAGGCTCACTCTCTTGTTGCCTCTGGAGCATGGGAAGATGGAGGCTAATTTTTCTGGAGGATGGGATGCAGAGGTTTCCTCTGCCTCCTCTTGCTGTCAGCTTTCCAGGGCTGTGCCACGGGTGGAGCAAGAGGTGGGGCTCTGACCTTGTAGGGCAGAGGTAGCTGTGCATCCCTACCAAAACCAAATCAAGCAACACTCTCACACATGTAGATGAGTCGTGGGTCACTTTATTTTCTTACCTGCAGAGTAGAGATCACTTCATCTCCCACTTCCTTGGTGGAAACAAGGTAACGGGACATTTCAGGGTTAATGATTCGGTCTTCTTTTTCCCAGCGGACTATGATGGGTTTCTCTCCATGTGCCGTGCAGCTCATCTCCTTCTTTTGACCTTGCGTTGCCAAGGTGGTATTTGGATAGGAAGTTATCATAGCTGGAACTAAAAACAGACAAAACAAAAGAAGATCATTCTTCAGTGAAGCTGACTCCAGTGAGTCTGATGATGCAGGGTTGGCCCTTCAATCTGGGTCTCATTCAGCTTGTCCATATTTGACCAGATGGTCAAAAAAGTGAGAAATTATTTTACTTTCATTTCTGTGTGAGAGAATCTTCTTAAGATTGAAGATGGGCCTCAAAGGGAACTTAGCAGAGAGGAGCTAGGACTGGACAGTGGGGCTGTAGAGACAAGAAGATGCGAATCCAAAGGAAGTCTGGCTCCATTTGTTTTGCTGCTCATAGGGCAACTTGTAACATAATTGAAATATTCACAGCACATAAAGGTACTGTAAGTAATAAGCATTCAGATATGGGGCCAATAAAACACTGACAAAAATTTCTTATTCCTTCTGACGAGCTACTGTTTTATTTGCTGACAGATACACGCTCTACCATTTTGTATGACAGTAATGACCTATCAAAATGAGGGCTCAATTAAACTAGGAGCTGCACAAAATTAAAAGAAAGGCTCTGCACCAAAGAGCTTACAGTCCATGTATGTGCTGAATGCATAGTTAAACTGTACTGAACTGAAAGTATAATTAAACTGACAATAAACGTAGCTTGATTTGTGTTTTTATTGTATTCAGAAGGTATTTGCAGAGCAGTTTGGCCATAATTGTCAACTTCATTAGTCATCCAGGACTCTAAAAAATTTTAATGTCAAAAAAAGTACTCTCTTGCTAGCAAGAATAGGCTTAAACCCCAAGTATTTTCACATTGTGGAATAAAAGTTTTCTGGAAATAGAAAGAAAAAATCCTTAGAGTTATTTACTGCAAACCCCTCAAAACATGGCATTTTTGAAACTGGATGGTCTCTTTCTTTAGTGTACTCAGTAGCCTGTCCTTTCCTTCCCATATGATTTGTCCACCACTGAATAGCATCTGGGAGTTTATGAGTAGGAAGAATCAAGGCCTATGAGTCTGTCTTTCAGTTCTTGCCCTTTCCCTGCTTAGGAGAAGCTGGAAAGCGCTGGGCAGCACACAGAACTGCTCTCTTCTGAATGAATCTGTCCGCTCCTTTCCAAGCGTATGATGTGGCAGTAAGGAGTCCCTTCACTAAGCTCTTGCACTCCAGGGCTGCTTCCTGCAATAGCCCCACTCTCCTTGCTTTTATGCATGAACACTTGCCTTTTCTTATCAGAACAACTCACTCATTCCATCTGAACTTCTCTGGGTCTCTATTTTAAGACGATGACATTGGCACAGGACCTGATTTGGGGCCTTCCTGGTCTTTCCTCCTGCATAGATTGCATCTATTGCTACCGGACAGCAAAAAAAAATCCTTATTTAAATGAATTACTATAATTGCTGTTCTGAAATGGTAATGTTTGGTGGCATGACCTTTTCACATGCCAGAGCTGTTGATGCTTGGATATGACAATATGTCAGGACGCAGCCCTTTCTGTTCAAAGGCTTCCTGAACCAAAACAAACTGATTTGAAAATTAACAGGGCTGTAGCGTTGTGGGTTAGAGTTACGAATGGGACCTAATTACAGGAAGAACGCTGTGACTGAGGTCTTGTGTGAGACATGATGCATTTCAGGCGCTGCTATGCATTAGTGGTGAAGCACGTCTTGTTTAACTGTTTGGATATAAGGTACTGATTAGTTTTGTCAAAGAGAAGCATTCAAAGAGAAAAAATGATGAATAATCAGAATAGAAAGTTAGGACGAGTCTGATTCTGCCTCCCAGAGAAGGAAAATAGCTTCATTTTTATCTGGCATCTGTCCATGTCCTAGTAGCCACAAGGAGGTTACTTTCAGAAAGTCACTTTTTGTGGCCATCTCCTAGTTGCTTCCAAGCACGGAAGGTAGCATACGAGGCCTACGCAGCTGCAGGCCTGGGGGCCCTGTATGCGCAGGTATGTCCACTTGAACGCATCTGCCCTCATCTCCAACACCTGAAATAGACCAATATATCCTTTTATGCACTTTGTTCATCAACAAGAGACCCAATTCAAATGAGTGGCAGGCTATTAAGGAGTCCACATTACCATCATTAGCTTGTGCCACCACCTTTCTTCCTTCCATAATCTCCCAAGCCTCCCGCATGTCCCTTCCTTCTCCATTTGCCACACCTCTCCACATCTGCCTGTTTTTCCCTCAATGCAACACACTCCAGTCCCCTTCATCTCTCCCTCTCCTCTTTCTGCTGCAACCCCCTCAGGTTCTCACATGTTCCCTAACCCCTACAGCAATGTTTTCCTCCTCCAACCTCATTTCCCTTCCCTAATTAAATCCTGCCAACCTCCCAAGTCACCCAAGTGATTTTCTTTACAGCTGCAGTGCTCCTTCCCATCAGTCTCTCCTACTTTGATTTCCCTGTCACCCTCTGGTGACGGAGGGAGCAGGTGCTTAGCCCACCCGGGAGCTGAGGGGTGGCGTGTGCCTCCCCATGAGGTACCCAAGCACTCGGGGTGCCCGTGCCCCCAGGCAGTGGGGCTCAGCGTTCGGAGCATGAGCCTTGCACTGGCAGGTCTACCCTCCTCCTGCTTCACGGGTAGGAGCGCACAGCATGCACCCACAGAAAGCAGGATGTTTGGATTCGGATTGAAATCCCACAGACCTCCGGGAGCCTGTCTCAGAGGTTCCTTCCTCACTTTCAGGTCTCCTAAACAGTTGTCTACCAAGAGTCCCCTGATGGGTGACAGTGCCAAACCAAACACCACGACCATCTTTCTTGCTTTTTAAAAAACAGAGGCTAGCTTATGAAGCTCATTTTTTTTTTTTCCAACAAACTTCCTTAATAAGAACAGCATAAAAACATGCAAAGAAAGATGACTTTATTCCTCAGGTACAGCTTTATCCCTACTTATCCTTGCCTTCCTCTCACATAATCTTCCACACTGATTCCTTATTGCCATAGCAATGCCTCACAGCTAAATATTTCCCCTTCCTCCAAAGCTGATTTTTTACTCTTCACAATTTATCTCCAATGATCCTAAACCATAAGCTCTTCTTTTTATCTTCCTCTGTGTCAAAAGATTTCTGGTAACAAAGCCATATTCCCAAGGATATTTTAGGCAATGTATTTCTTCATCCTCCAACTATCTTTAATCAAATTACTGATGCAAATAACTGAGATAAATATGCTGGCTCTTTACTGACAAAATAATCTAGAAAACTGTAAATAAGCAAACTAAATCTGTACTATATATGCATGAGATGATATTCTCTTAGGATGTCTTAAAAAAAGAAGTGAAGGCATTTAGAAATATATCAAGATGATTCAGATGCCATATTAAGCCTGTGTATCCTTTATATCTCTTCAAATATACATTATATACACACACATATAATGATATGTATTTATATCAGAGAATTTTGGAAGGGAAGGACATATTGCTGTGCGTGTTCAAAGAATGCATAGTGTCGTGTTCCAGGACTTTGGAGTAGACTTGCCTGTGGGACAAGTTAATACAACTTTCTCTCCTCTGGGGTTCTCCACATCTTTCTCTGAAGCATGTCATGTGGTGCTTGCCATTGTTAAAGGTCTATTTGGACAAAATAGAAGCTACAGTTTATAGAGTACGACGATTTTCATTTTCAAGGTATGCATATCACTACCAGCAGCACTAATCTAGGCAATGTGTCTGTTTAAAGCTGGGCTTCCATTTGGAAAGCTGATTTGTTTATTCCTTTCCCACATCAACCCATTATTCTCCCCTTTCTTCGTGGCAACCCAATAAGGAGTAACGCTATTGCTTTATACTATTAACAACTTCATCATTAAAAATCAAAATAAAAAATTCAGTAGTCGAGGTTACTCCTAAGAATCATGGGACTGGCTCAGACAAAACACGAACCTTTTGTTCCGCTCTTGAAGAAAACTGAACCTGGACCTTTCCCGAGATTCAGTAAAAATTACTTAATCTGACTTTCTTTTCTTGGCTACTGCTGAGTGTTTTACCAGAAACCAAATGCAAATTACCTTGACAAAGACTAGTCTCATTATCCAGAATAAGGAGGCTATAGTAAGTTAGGTGAAGCTTGAGCAAAGTAACAGGAACTTTTGAATCCTTTCAGAATAAGCCTTCAGAAATCACTAGAAAACCAAAATTCACATTCATTTTAAAAGTTATGTAGGGAGCAGGGTGGGAGGGGTGGGAAATAACGATTTTTTCTCTCTTTTAGCTCATAGATGGAAATAGCCACGTGGGAAGAAAGCAAATTAAAAGGCTCGCTCTCTTTTAATTTTTAATTGAACACTAAAATCCTTGTACCATCCTTAAATGACTCTAAGACTGACTGAAGTTCTCAGTATGTTTAAGAACTATCGCTATCTGTAGTCTCCAAATGGTATTTTTCTAGCAATCTGGCTGTGGTGAGAAGAGAAGAATACCACACAGCCAACACCACAAGCCATGGGGAGATGCCATGTGACACTGTACAATGTGGTTTGAGGTGTATTGAAAGTTAGATTGCTGGTCATAACTAAACATTAATACAGATTCAAGTTGCTATCGAGAAAGAGGATGGAAAAGATGCAGCAGATAAACAAATCTAATGATATAATGAGCTGGAGATAACTGAACGCAAAGAGAATCTGGGAGTGTGCTCGGTAACAGACATGTCCTGGCCTCTGTCAGTGATGTGACTCCCAGCTTATCATCACGTCTCACCATGCCTCCACTTCTCTTGGTCTGAAGATCTCTGCCCTGGCAGAGTGTCCTCCCACATAGCTTGGCTCCTTCACTGGAGCACGCCTGAATCGGTCAGTTTGGCGAAACGTCACCATAGTGGGATTCATTTTGCAAGCATCTGTGCCAAGCTAGACATCGCAGACTTCCTCAGTGGAAAGAAAGATACTTCTAGAGTGCTGTTCACCTAACCAGATGAACTGTGCTTTCAAAAGCCTCTTCTTCACACTGATCATTCAGGAGCCTGAAATGCCTTGCTCGGTTGCAGAGAAGTGCACACTAATGCTGTAATGAGGGTAGATGAACTCCATCTGTTTTTCTTGTACAGCTTCTAGAACAGAGGAGTATGGCCCTTTGATGCAGTTTCAACAACCTGGGGTAAAAATAACATCATGAATAAGGATAGAAGTTGTGTTAAGAGAAAACTGTATTAAAGTTGAAATGAATATATATTGAAAAAATGAATTAAAATTCCAAATTAACATTTAAGCCAAATTCAGCATGTCCTCTCATGCTGGTCAGCTACAGTGAGAATATTCTTCTGTCCATGACAGATGAGATTTTTCTACCTGCAAAACAAATTCCCTTTTCCTCCATCAACTTTTGCTCAGGCAAAGACAGCCCATACATTACTTACATTTAAGGGAGACTAGCTCTCACACTATAACTAGTTGATTTCTATTTATTAATATATTTTCAAATTTAGTAGACTTTCAGGAGTCAGTGAGTGCATTACTAAAATTCTTCTCTTAACTTCAGTTTTCCCTTTCTGATAAGTGACGTTTTTGCTTACTTACGTAGCATCTCGGCAGAATTCACATGGTGTCCTGAATCTAGCAGAGAATTTTAAATCAACAGGACTGCTCAGATACTTCAATTTAAGCACACAGTTTCTTGGTAAAACTGTGACCTCTCCAGCAGGTGAAAATAATGCTCTTAGTCCTCATCCTCAAGAGATGCCCAAGACTAGAAAACAAACTGCATGTCTCAAAGGGTGAAAGAAATGTGTTAACACAAAAATAAGCACCCCATTTTTATGAATATAAGTTATTTTCATAAAAATTATGGACATATAATTAACGACAACTGTTTTCTACCAATATTCACTAATTTTGAAAATGAACTTCATGTTTGTGACCTACTCATGTTCGTCTGTTGTGAACTTCCTCAGACACGTTCTTTTAGGATGAATATTTTAAAAATTCAATTTCAAACATTTAAATATTTAATGAAAGTGAATTTTGAATGCAATATTTTACTATATTACTTGGAAGTAGTAACGAATTTGTTGTGTAAGCAATGCAACTCTCAAGTAGAAATAATACTAGGTGACTTATGTAACTAATCAATATGGCGTGAATTTCAAATTCAAAAGCAAATGCTTTGAAATTAATTGCCGCTGAGGTTCCAGACTAGGGCAAATAATTTCAAACACGTAAACCTGAGAATTTTGAGGAGAGAAGCAAAAATTTGATGAATTAATACGACAGATTGAATTATTTAATCAGCTTTAGTTTCAGAAGTCTACAGTGTATATGAAATAGATACAGAAAATTTATTGATAAATATATTCCTGAAAACATTTTTAAAATAAAGCAAACCAAATCAAATTACCTTCTACCCCCAACCTGCCCTAAAAGGAGGGCTAGTAACTTTTTGTACAGTTCCATTAATAACTGTTAGATTAAAGGATTTCAGGAAAATAGGCAAGAGCTTCATTAGCAGATCTATTAGCAAAACAATTTTCTGACAGAACAGTATAAAACCCAGTACTGCCGTGGAAAAAGAGACTGTGCGCAGCAGAAACTGCATCTTTATGTTTCTATTTAGTGAAGAGTAACATCCATGAGAATTACAACGTAAATAATAGAGAGAAAGTAAACAAAGTCGTGATCAGTCCGTGTCCCAGCTACCTGTTTGCATTACAAATCCCATATCAAAACAAGAGACTCGATGTATGTAAAAACTGCATTATTGGGGTACTAGGACATCCATACAAAGTAAACTTTGAAAAAAATTATAAAAAAAGAAAAAAATCACTGGGTGGGAATGAATAAGGATTCCGTACACCCTAAAATACCATCTCAGCTAGCTATTCCACTGATACAATGAAGTTACTTTGATTATAAGTATTATTCAAACATGTGTTTCCAAGCTAGAACAGGCCTTGTTTGATGCTAAGCTTTATTAAGAATGACAATGATGTCCTGAGTGCTTGGCAGCTTCACCAGCACCTCATGATCTGATTGAATATGTCAGGGTAAAGGCTGTGAACATTTAGGGTTCATATCTTATTCACGCAGAAGCGGTTTCAGGTCACATTATAGGAAAAGAAGTTGATTTATTTTGCATGACAACTATGAATTTTAACCAAAACACACATTAATAAAATAAAAAAGGTCTTTTATCTCAAATCGCAAAGGCAATTCTTTCCTCTTCCTGAGGTCTTTTCTTGCATTAGTTTTATGTTTGTACAGTGTAAACTGCTGTCTTCGAATGATACACGTGAGACCAGCAGCTGCTTATATTTCTCGGTCTTTCCTTTGACTTTGACATGGTTCTGAAACGAACGTGACTTTCTTTCGCTTTGCCACGCAGCTTCAATTCCCATTTTGTTAACTGCACTTCCTAATAACCAAGAGAAAGAAAATGGGAAATTATAAGCTGACAGCTTTGTTCCCTGCAGTCAGTTATAGTAAAAGCCTGTGGAAATTTGCGACAAACTATGGTAACCCACATGAGGCAACTGGAAAATCAGTTTCATCAAAGCTTAGCTAATTGTCAAAACAAAAATAAGTGATCAAAGATCTATAAAAAATTACATTAGAATGTATGTAATTGTGATTTATGAAGACTTACACAAAGACCATCTTCCTTCACAAGAAATTAATGGACAATATTAGCGTTACCATCATCACCACTGTTGAAAGGTATGGATGTCTAAAAATTAGTATTAGAAACATGTATCCATTAAGTACAAATTTCCTGGGCCACCTTCTATTCCAAATCAATTATGATCTTTCATCACGCTGTAAAAAAGTCAGGCTGGAAAGAGCAGGAATGTTAAATATTTAAAACTAGCAACATATAATTTTAGATAACTTCTCCAGTGCTTTGATCTTAAATTGAATTTAGTCTGCCATCAAGATGGCACCAAGTTTTAATGTTAAACGAGAAGGTTACAGCTATCATAATTGTGAAGTACAGCGCTCTAATTTTTTGTGACTTACTGAATGCAAATCAGTAAAAAACAGACTGTAGAATCACATGGGAGAGTGCTCATTTTCTTACGAGTTGTTATGCTTTAAACTTTCCATTTGTGCCCTTTCATTAAAAATATCCAAACTGTTAACAAGTTTAAAAGAAAAAAAAAAAAGCAGAAAGTCACTGGAAAACACAAGCTTTAATCAGGATATATTTTATGACCTAGCAGTTCCCATAGGTCTTTTAGATTTTGGAGGCTGTGAAGTGACATGTGTAAATGTCCCTCCCAAGGGAAGAGAAGCAAGCACTAATTGAGGTATTAACGAGTTTAAATGAAGCAGAAACACACTAAGAAACTCCGGCTACAACAAAAATGAGGACTGGTGAGCAGTGCATGCTGGGACGTTAATGGTTTTCATTCACTGCTCATTCATGCAAGTAAGTATACTTTTAAGCACGGTGACTTGGGTCTATAACGGCTCCGTTCTGAGCTAAAAAGCCATGAAATACTATCTGCTGATGTATAAGAAAGAGAGCTCTGGTAGAACTAGTCTCGTTTAGCTTTGCAGGGTGAATTATAGGTTTATTGTCTAGATAGATGCAGATAGACCAATAACATCTGATACTCTGATGATGGGAACAGAACTCAAATATACTAAAATCAACAAGATACAACTCTCTCTATATTTATGTGGGCATTCTCTACATTAACACAAGCAATAAATATATATATATTCTGCATATTAATACTAACAAAAGGGCGTTACTGCATTGTATATATACACAAAAGCATTCACCTGTGCGTGGAGGTAGAGCATGTTCACAGAACCAGCCAGTGGCATTCATCTTAACCTAACTTCAGGTGGCTAAAAATTAGTCATCCAAGCCTTCAGCTAGCCAAATAAGGACTTCTTCTGTAGCAGTCCTTGGGGAGAAACAAGACCTTCCAGAGGGCCATTCATCTTGCCTTAAAGATGACGAATGGCTTCTTATCGATGATAAAAGGAGACTGCTTAGACTTTTACAAGCAACCTTTAGAAGTCTATCTTAAAGTCAGTTGAATCCAGTGCTAAGGGTCTAATCTTAAATTCTGTGTTCTCTTCACTGAGGAGATTTAGGACGCCAATAAATGCTATTATGTCGGGAAAGACAGGAAAGGAGATTCAACTGGGGAGAATAAGAACCTAATATAAAGCTCTGAAGATATTTATTTTAATGGGCATCAATCTGGTTTCTCTAGTCAAGATTCTAATATTTGCTCCTTGTCGCAGATACCAGCTGGAGTTGGTTTGGGAATGGTCTGACCATCTATGGAATATTAGCTCTGCTTGTTGCTGAAAAACAACAAACTTGATTCCTAAACTATTCTATTGTTTATTTTCCACTATGGGGTCTATTTTCTACTTTCGCTGCTCAGCATGCCAGCAGCTTCTACAGGGAAAACAGATCTCTTAAATTGGTCAGTAAAAGGAGAAAATTTCCAGAAGACCAGGGAACCATCTTAAAGGTTGCGCAGTCTAGGAAAAGCTGATAGGTGACTTGTGTGCTTAACATTTTTTTTAATACACGTCTTATGGAAAGAGGGAATTACTAGTAGAGAAAAACAAAGAGGGCTTAGATAAACACAATATTTCTAAAGTAAAGATATTCAGTATAATACTTCTGTGAGTTACATTTACCCATAAATAAGCAGCAGCTCTTACAGCAGAAAATCAGAAAGGAAAATTCTCACCTATTTTGATTAAATCTGAAATTAGAACCCCCCTTAGGGATTTTTTGTGCTTTTTACATCCATTGCTATCATGTCTTTGCAATGTTTTATCAAATCTTAAGGCTAGGCCTTTCCACTGAGTATTTTGGGTCTATTACACTGAAGAGTTAATAAAGCTTCCAGACAAAAGCAAAGGCTGACAATTTGGCTCCAGTACCCAAAGGCCAGAAGAAGCAGACTCTTATTTGAACCAGGGTTATAGTTATTTTGGCTTATTCAGAGTGATCGATGTGCTCATCCAGCTGTGAGCCAGAGGACAGCTGAAAAGGAGTTTTAAAGCCAAATTTTACACTACTGTTCCTCATGTTGACAGTGTCCTGCTATATAACTGGGGTCCTCCTATATAACTGAGGTCAAGGGGTGCGTGTGTGTGTTTGTGCTTGCATGCATCCATATGCGCCTGCGTGTGGGTGAGTAAATGTTTTCCATGAAGTCAAATAAGAATTATTTCATTACCTGGAAAAGAAGACAAAGCAACCCTCATTGCCTTCTTCCCTTGACCTTCAGCTGTCCTGTGGATTTCTCTTTTCAACATGCTCTTAAAAAAATGTTTCTATTTCTCTGGAGACCGTTTTTACCCCTCGGCCAAGGAAAGGCATCATAAATACTAGTGTTTCAGGCAGGAGTAAATTATAGCCATCCATCTCATGAACAAAGCACATGGCACAGGGCTCCAGGTCACTTTCCTCCACAGTACCTACCCACAGCACGAACGTTATAAGGAATTCAAAGGACTGGGTTTATTTTTTTCCTTTAAATTGTGTTTCAAATGAACAGGAACTCCCATTCCCTCTTCCACATACAGAATGAACACTCGAAAGCAGAGGCCAAAATGGCAGTGGTGATAACGTAACCACCAGCAAAGTAAGAAGGAAGTCATGCTTCTAAGCATGGCTTGACATATTGTATACGATGGACGTTGAATATGATAAATGAAGCAGTTAGTTACAGGGGCAATATGAAAATATTTGTTTGATTTTTTTTCTTTAAACCAGATTGTCAAATGTTTCTTTTTTAATCACATCCTTAAAAAACACACACACACACACACACACAAAATCTGTACTTAGATCTAAACTTGCTACCTAAATTATTAAATTACCTTAATAGAAGGAGTTTGGCTTTAGGAAATCCAGGAGTTTTAAGTGCTGATTTGGTGATTCTGGATTTTGTTTTTATTTTTTAAAGTTATATTCCATTATAAAAGGAATAATCACTTACAACGGAATACTGTGGGTTTATGCACTATATAACAGTCTTATTAGTCACATACACAGGGAGGTCAGGTTTTATGTTCAGGTTTTATGGGGGTGGTCTTGCTGTTTATATGATGTATTTTAGCATTTCATGTAAGTTGGTAGGAAGCTTTTCAGAGCCATTCCTGTTTGGACTTTGGACTGTCATTTTTTTGTTAGAGAACAGCTAATTTCTTTGTCCCAAAACTTTTTATGAGAATGTGATTTCTGACAGAAGGAATTACTGAAAAGCGTTTATTAGCTTGGTATTCAATTATTTGTCAAAAGATGAGACAAAGAGACTACAAACACTCAGAGTAAGCAGTATAGTCAATGGTCACTGCCTATTTGAGGACACATCCTTGCATCTAAATGCCTCAGCCTCTCCTTCCCCATTTTCTGTTTTTCTAGCATGACAAATATTTCACTGTATATACAGGCTTGGGTAAGGTCAACAACACAAAAAAAGTAAAACAAGACAGACTAAACCTATTAGTTCATTATCTTCAATTACTTCAATTAATATTTCATTTTATTTGCAAACTGAAATATTTCCTATAACTGGACTGAGAAATACTCATCCCGCTATAGCTTATAACTTGGTTGTAAGGACATCAAGATCTCAGAATGGCCAAAGAAGGCTTTGAAATTCATTTCTCTGCATCACATCTAACCACTATATCTTGGGATAGCCTCCCACTTTGTATGACTACGCAGAAAGAAAGGGTTTGCTGGTCCCTGGTGATAGCGCAGCGCTGCCCCGTAGACTGGGTGGGTGGCTCAGGCTTGGGAGAGGAGCGATCAGGGCTCTCATGTTCCCAGCTGTGAAAGCAGGAGGCCCTACATTTCCTTGGCTCCACAACCGGTGATCTGAAAACGGTGAAAACTCTGGCTGAAATGGGCATCTCAGGATTTCCCAGCCCCCTGTGATGAAGCTGAGGACCCCGAGTGCGCCCGTGGTTTGACACCATGGGTGGGATCAAGCTCTGAGCTCCACAGCTCCCGGTTCAGCTTTTACCACCAACTTCCTGAGACATCAGGGGGGATTCGTAGTCAGCCATGGCTGGTCTGGTCCCTCAGAGCCTGGTTCCTGGGCAATAATTCATGTGTGAAATCTACTGGTGGGGAGTCAATGGATGGAAATTTTCAAATATTTCTAAGCTTTTATTCTTGACGGTTGTCTGTGCAAAAACCTAACATTTTATTTTTCTGTCCACAAGAACATTGGAAATTATACAGAGAAATGAAATCATAATTTTCAGCAAGCCATCATTTGTAATTATCATTTCACTATGACATAGAACTCTTCTGTTTATTTTATTCATAAATGCAAGAGCCATCAGCTGCTGTGCAAGCTTCCCTTCTTAGTAATCTGTCTCTGTTATGAAATGGGATTCAGAGAACCAAACACTTTTTAGACAGTAATGCTACTTCATTCACCATAAATCCAGACGGATTTCAAATACCGTCTAGAGGCAAAAGACACTGCTTTCCATTATGAGCTTCACAGGCTCTTCAATTCCTTGCGTGACCTGACTAATTAGCCACATGGTCAATGGCTTAACCACTTAGATAAATCTTTTTAGATTTTTAATTGTAGAAACCCTCTATTAAGCAATAGTTAGAGCTACTTATCTTACAAAAACTATGATATAAGCACAGAAATGGTACAGTTAGTGTTAAAACTTGGTACTACTGCTTCACTTACTCCAGGAGCTTTCACCAAATAAGATCTTCTAGTTAGAGGTGATATAAGCCACTGAAAGCAGAAGATAAAATATATACTACAGTTCTGAACTTGTCCAAAAATCAGACCAACATGCTTACAAAAATCTTCAAAATGCAAATTCCGGCAGAAAAGGAAAAAAATTATGAAAATTTATGAAAATTCTCAAAACTGAATCTTTTTTTCCAGCCAAAAAATACTAGTACAATCACTCAAATTCATGAAGCTAAAATCACTCTAAGGGAAATGGATTTCCTGGTGGTCACCTAAGAATACATTCCTGAGTCTTTAATTCATTCCATGAGGAACGGAAAGAATAGTTTTGCCAAGTAAAATACAATGCACAAGGTTATGGTATTATTGAATCGGAGGCAAAAAATCTCTATTTACCATGAAGTAAAGTTATCACTAATTCCTAGTCAGTTCTAGTCGATTTCTTGTTTAATGAATTTCCCCATGGATGAATGTTTTTAGGTTTCTTACTAAAAACAGACTGCATGATTGATGGCCAGGACACAATCTAGTGTTGTATATCCATGCTACTTCTCTGCAAATAATTACTCGAACTCAGCTTTTTTTTTTTTTTTTTTTGGTAGCTGCTTTTAGTGAAAGATTTATGATATTATCTAAGATCCTGTAAAAAAAATCCTGAGATTTTATCTTGAGAAGCTCTTGCACTTCTGCTCTCTGTTAACTGCTGGAAAATCTGGCTGTTCTTTGAAATTTAGCATGAAAAATCCCTTGTTGTTAAAGAAGTGCTACACCTTTGTTCCATAGTATTTCACTGAGAATTCACAGTCGAAAGATGCTGAAAAATGACATGACTTTTTAACTTTCCTTACTAGTAAGACAAGTTAAAATATTAACAATATCAGCATGATGCCAAACTAATAACTTTATGTGAATGTTCTAAAAAGGTAGGTGCTGCCACTGTCAAAGCAGTTGCAACTACAACTCTAAGCTGGGACAGATTCCCACATCATCGCAACCAGCTATGCAAGGAAAAGGGTGACAGAAGCAGATTGCTCCTCCACCCCAATTTATTTTTTCTTTCTTTTCCTTCTAGTATTGGGTCATTGATCACACTGGACACCCTCAGGACATCTTGTGGACAACAGGCTTTTCCCCCTCAATTCCTAGGAAAGAAAATGGACAAACCAGGCTGCTTTGTCCAAATCTCCAGATCCAGCAATTGGCTCAACAGTTTGTTCCATCTTCCATTAGTATTTAATCCTGCAACCTGAATGACAGAAGTCTATTTTGAAGACTAAGTATTCAGACACTACTGGTGGCAGACTTTAAAAATACATAAGAATGAAAGTATATGCAGAATTGTAAGATATCCTTTCTGGATTAATCTTATATGGATTAAGAAAGAAACTTATTTTAAATGGTAAATTCAAGCACCCAAAATTTCAATAAACAAAAGAACTGAAACTTCTAAACAGTCTCCTATTTTGTGATCATATTTGATGATACATTCTTTAATTACACAAACACTGTTTTCCCACAAGGTAAGATCTCCTTTAGTACAGGGGGTATACAGTGCTCAGGGTTATGCAGTTAGGGAATGATGCTGCTTCTCTTGTTTCTGCATTATTTTTGATCATGCACTTGGTTAGAAAATAGCAAATTAAATGAAGCAAGAAAGATGACTGGTCTTTTGGCTAGGCTTGCTGAATGCCACATAGGATACTTTCATTTTACCCTATTTTCTGTGGCAAAATTAAAGTTTCCTAGAAGGTTACTTCCCACTTTCTTTGACAGATGTTATTATGTTCCTTCCTTTATTTCTAAATAATTTTGCTTTGCTTTGCAAAGTTGCTGAACATCCCTGAATGCAATTGAAATCTTCCTAAAAATACGCCCTGATCATCGAGACAGTGAGTTATTTCTATAGATAATATGTGGCATATCATTGCTGTCTTTTGAAGTAGTTACACAGCTAGAAAATAAAAGATCCAAACTCATATTTAACAAAGGTTTTCCAAGGATAACTTGGAAACTTCTTAAAGTTGTGTGGTTCCTGAGATGTTCCTATATTTCTGCTGTGTACTTGACTCAGTTGCTCCATATGAGCGGCATCAACCAAGAGATAGAGAGCCCAGAACTAGTCTTACGATGAACTGCTCATTAAGAAACTGAACTCTAGTGAACCGTGAAAAAAAATATAAATGCAGTCATATCTGCAGCACTGAAGAAAAGAAAAGCCTTCTCAGCCCTGTGCCAGTTAAATAAATTTTTAATACTGCTGCTAACAAATAATAATCCTTTGATTTTCGTTCCAAAAGCTTGCAAAGTTGCTGGCAGCTCCAGTAACTCTTCCAGTTTCTATTGTCCGTTCTGCCAGTCTCTCATAAATTTCACTAGTCTCTTACACCTCTCTCTCCAGAGCTCATGTTCCTTGCCTCCGATTTTGCCAGAATAAATCCCTGTAATGTCACACAGTCGTGTCCCCCCCCCCTTAAGTCTACCCTCCTGTCTGAGCAGGCCCCTGTTGTGTTTTTTAATTAGATGGCGTCCTTTGCAGGGAACGGGACTTTGAGGCAAAGAGGTGAAAAAAGGGTCACTGGTAATTTATTGCATGTATCAGGGCTGAGCTAGCTGGTAACTGCAAGACTGTAAACCTGAATAATTAGTTTTGTGGGGAACATTGGAAGATTTGGTACTCCAATTCAGGTGAAAAGAGAAAGGAATCTGAATCATTATCTTAATCTTATCGAAATCTCTCAGGAAGTGTAAAAACAGGTCATCTGTCAAGAATTCCTATGTCATTATTACTGGTAAGGAAAGATATATTTCAAGAGCAGCCTCTGAGATAGTTTTCTCTTTCTTTTTTGGGGGATCGCCTAGAACCATAGAGTACAAAAATGTAAACTAAGGTGTTGCTTTAGAGACTAGTCTTTCAACTTTAAATGTTTTAAAATATTTGCACGTCAGCTATCTTAGACTTGCTTCAGGGAAGCTGGTTGGCTTGTATGTATTTTTCATATAAAGTAACATCAGCATCAGGAGCACACACTTTGAAACTCAATGGTTAGGGAAAGATGATGGAGGAACAAAGTTTGGGTCACACCATTCGTCTACATTGTTACCGACGGCTAATTACTGCGTGACCAAAGCGGTATTATTGTTATCATCAGAGCATCTGAAGACACGGTCTTGTGGATTAAAAAAAGCACAGCTCTGGAAGATGATGATACTGACAGCTCCTCTAGGGAGCTGTTTGTCAGCAGGTCCCACATAACCCTACGGAGGAGGCGGCATTAGGGAAGGAGAGCTCCTGGCAGCCCTGTGACAAGCATCTTGTGCAGCCCGGGGAAAACTGCTCAACCTTTCTGCGCCTGGCGAACACATAGCTCTTGGCAATTGTGCACAGCTTACTTCCAGAAGGAGAATAATCGTGTTTCTCAGTTCAGTAAAAGACAAACAGGAAAATCGAAAATACATAGCTCAGTAAATTGTCACTTTCACAGTTCAGAAGGAAAACTTTAAAAGGTGGCAACAGCCAAAATCCATAGGTAACAAAAAGGAGGAGTTCAGTCTGTCTTGTTGAACTGGGCTGTGCAGAGGCAAAGCCAGGAAGGGCTTCGTAGTTAAGTGCCGTGGGACACCCCTGGCCCCGCTGCTTCGGATAACGGGAGCAGCTCTGTTCCTGTGACTGTCAACCGCACAACCCACGTGCCGACCACCGGCTTCACGTTGTTGGTTGCTGTATCACCGCCTCGTTGCATGGGTGTAAGTGAGATTGCTCATGCTTTTAGAGCTTGAAGGGCCACGTGGGTGAAATTCTGGTGCTGTGGAAGGCCAGAGCAGCTTTGTCACTGACTTTTGCTTGACTAAGGTTTCATTTGCTAAAGAGTTATACTGGCAACTTTCCTTCAATTTTACTATCCAGTCCTCATACAAGCTAAAAAGGAGGTGCTAAATGAGAACTGAATTGTAGAGTATTAAAAAAAAAAATTCTTTTCTGCTTGTGTTTAATAAAAACAAGAAAAAAAATCTCACAAGGTCCTTAATACGGCCTATTACTATGCATGTCCTCAATTCATGACTAACGCATTTTAATTCAGACACAGGGTATGCTTTAAACAATTCAGTGCCACATTATGTGCTGCACTTGAGATGTTCAAGATCTTAATTGTTTGTTCTCTTCGGTATCCGTCACCCAAGAAGCTAACGAAAAATTCAGTCATGATGGTATTGTTCATGACATACATAGCTGTGACACATGATAATTTCACAATCATTTCAAGACACCATGTGGTTTCTTTTGACATTTTGTGACAGGCTGTGTTATCAAGCACAATTGTTTGCACAGGAAACAACTGTAACACGTGGTCCTTGGGACATTATGTTATCTCCTGATAATGATGTCATTAACATGTGTATACTATAATTAATGACTACAAGAGCGATTCATTTGAGTAAGGCTTATGAATCCATTTCATCTAAAAAGGGAAAGAAAACCTATAATCATTTGGGCTCAGATCCTGAAAGCTACTTACTTGCAACCTGCTGCAGCTACACTGGGTGACCCGTTAATTGAGGCATATTAACCAAGAAGCATTTATTTCTCAGTTATATTACAGAAGCTTGGATTAGAATCATTATCATAATGATTGTTCTCATAGAGATCAATGAGAGAAACAGGAACCTAGCGGTGCTCCAAAACCCTTTGTCCAAAACCCTATCTCCTACCAACGGTAGCCAGGAAACAATTACAGTTCATCAGTCCACACAGCTAACATAATGAAGCCGAAGACACGTAGATCGCAAGCCCGCTGCAGTTAACGCTATCCCCCCTTTCCCCTGTAAGCCGTTAAGACAGAAAAACACACTTCTTACATCCTTGTCTGCATGCCACGTAGAAAGCAAACTGTCTTAAAGGCAGTTCAGACACGTGAAGCTTTCTCATATAAGCTTAATCGTTTCTATCCCTCACTGTTAAAATGAGCATCCTCTTGACCAGGTAAAATATAATCTGTTTTTGCCATCATATTTTTGCCAATATGTTTGATGATTCGATGTCCTGACGTTAGTCATACCATGGTTTTAGTATAACGTCTTTTGTGCATTCACTACAAACTCAATTCTGCTCTTCACTGCTTATAGCTTCCTAAAAAAATAAATATATTTAGACCGTCAAAATTTGTTTTCAAGCCTGATAATCCACTCTTCTCCCTTAAGGCTAGCAAAATCCCACAGAGACTTTTTTGTTTTATTCAGATTTTCAGAAGGCTGTGTTTGGGCACACAAAATATTTTCATGGAGATATTTGCATGCAGAAACAGCCGCACAAAAATAGCTGGGAGTGAACGAAATTTCCAACCTGCCACAGATATAGTCCTCAGGAAAACTGCTTACGATGTGTCTAAAGAGATTAGAATAAGACTGGCTCCCTGTGAAGCCGTTTGAAAATAGGCTGCTTGCAGAAGCTACAACCTGTGAAGGCTGGATCCCGCTGAACCCTCCAACAGGAGAGAAGGCAGCCGGGGAACCGCGAGCAGACCCGCTCCTCCCAGCAGCCCCCAAAGCACCACTTTGAACGGGATTCAAAGGCGCACGAAGCACTAGCTAGCCTTTTCCAGAATAGGGGCGGTGGGATACGTTTCCTGCAAAACAACATCAACAAACTGTTTTTTGGAGAGATATCCCTGCCTTCTGCCGTGGAACTGGAAGAGAGGAGTTTGGGAGAGCTGAGCATACCTCTCCTGTCCAGCTGCTTCATAAACATACAAGGTCAATCTCTGTGACTTTTCTGTTGCCTCTTACATATTGCTTCTATAGAGTGAGCGTACGGATTGTATGAATATATTGCGTAAATAATGATTTATATGTATCGTTAACTCTGCTCTGAGGCTTGAAACACTGAATATATATGTATGTAGTAGCCCTTCTTACTCTGTAACTCCAGAATAATCACCACTGTAACCTATTTCAGTGTGCACTATGCTCTTTTTAAGGTGAAGTGAATAAAATAACAATATATATTTTCATGATGTAAACTACAAAATATTTTAAAAGTCCAGAAATACAAAATCAGAATTTCTGGAACAGTAAATTAGAGCACTATTAACACTAGTTGATGTGAGCGACTTAGTAAAGGAGTTAACATTCAGAAGGAATTCTCTTTACCTCATAAAGACGTTCTGTCTATATTTGTGCATGCATGTTCCATATCGGTACTGTTGCCCTTCAAAAATGTTGTGGTTATGTTAAAAATAAGAAAAGTATGATTGTTCCTCCTAAACAAAGCTCCTTGTTCAGAAAAAAATGTGCTTTTTCTTCCATGCAAATCATATGAATTGGAAAGTTCTCAGTCTCGGTCTACAGGAATCTTTTATGAGTCAAAGTCTACAATTCATGTATTATTCATGTAACTTTCTAATTGCAGTATTTTTTACAATTATTGATTATACCATCCTTTGTAACAACATATTAAAAGAAAATGCTTCCGAAAGGACAAATAAAATTTCTATACCCATACAAAATTACTGGAGCTGTAGAAGCAATCAAGGAAAATATATTAAGTATTTCTATTGCAAGTAGATCACAGGCTTAATTCTGGAAAAGCAAAAAAAAATGAAAATTTTTCACATAATCAAAACAGGGATGTCAGAGTTTACTGTAAATTTAGAACCCTTACTTGACTCAATAGTTTGAGGCAAACGTGCTGATAAAAGATTATTCCCAGCAGATAAGGTCTATACATTTTAAATGCTATGCAGGTTGGCTTACCATTTAATACTACACAAAATTTAGCTGGAAAACATATTTTTTCCTGAAAATACTCAATGGAAACAATATGTCAGGGGGTGCTATGAAGTTATTTTTGCATTCATTATTTGTATTTGTATATGTGCATGCATATATATGTATATACACAGAGAGAATGTATGCATATGTATGACTACAAGAGACACCCAGATTTAAAAATTTGTTCACCCCCCATACTTTGAGTAATCATGCCGGCCTTTTGCACACAAAGTCCTCTGTGGATTTACAAAGGTGGATTTTTCTTCTCCCCTGGCGTCCATGTGGAAGGGACGTAAAAGTGGGTTTCCAATGTATTAAAAAAAACAAACCAACAAACAAAAACAAACAAACAAAAACCCACCAAAACCAGACCTTTAAAGGAGTTGTATGAAGTGCCAAATAAATCAGATTTAAAGCAAGCAGGTAATTTTTGCTGGGAAAATATTGCATGGTACACACAGAGCATGCCAGACTTAAAAACCATTACATGACTTGCACAAAGGCTCTGAAAACTCCTCACTTACTATCTTGCTGAAACATACAATGATGTAAATTAAATGGGTACAGATTCCATACCTTAAACTTCTTTGGAGTACAAGAATTAAAGAACCAACCCCCTCCAAATCATTATCTCAACAATGACAAATACATCTGCCTAGGGATCCAATGGTACTTGGGGAAAAAACCCCACTAGCTTTATGGGGAGAGACCAAAAAGAGCACAGATCCCCCCTGACTTGAACCAGTCAGGTGGTTTATAACACTTCATATAGTATGACTCTCCCTTTTCCCTTTTCTGGGCATGAAAGCACGAAAGTTAATCTGGTATAAGAGTAAAACTCCCCTCGAGGTCACTCGCATTTCAGCATATAGACGTAACGTTCCCTGGGTTAGTTTACATCACACTGCGTGAGAAACAGGCTAATGCACAGGTAAGTCAAGCTGTCTTGGTATAAGCAAGCTGGAAGTACATGATATATCCCCTAAAAGTACTCTAACTCCTGTATGTTCCAGGCAAAATATCCCTGGATGGCCCCCAAGTTAAACCCCTGGTGCTTTCAAGCTCCTACATTTCACACACACAGCTTGATCGTTCAAACGCAGGAGTTAAAGTGGAATTTGTTTCAGGTTTATGTTTTGGGTTTCATCTGTCCGTTCATGCGTCCCTTGCTTTTGAAAGTAATTGTAACTAAGCTGCCAAAAGTCATCTCCTGCTCCAGGAAAAGTGTCCGTGTGAGAGATTTATGGTAATACAGCTAAGTAAGGTAACTATCAGAATATGCTAGAATAATCAGCAAAAGCAGAAATAATCTTGAATATGGCCAAGATCTAAGGAACTTACTGGGAACTGCAGAAGACAGTATGCATATATATTGGTATATCCATATAGGCACATAAATACACAGTTTAATTGTAGCATCCAATGAAGTTACAGCAAAGCCAGGGTAACTGCCCAGGTCCGCATGCCTACCCCACAGCAAATGGGGGGAAATTCAACCTCTTTAATTGTCAAGTAATTACTTTGCATATCCCCCATGCTAGGCAGACACATGGACACCTACCACAGCTCAGCAGATGCCAAGCCACTGGCTCATCCATGCTCATGGGATTGTACATTTGAGCCCCCTCTTCCAGAAGAGAGGTTGATTTATTCTGCTACTGTACCTTCACAGGTGAAATAACTAGACAGCAACGGTTAAAAGCAGACCACAGCCAAGGGAGAAGCCCTCGTCATCTTAGCCAAGCTAAATAGCGGGTAGTGCCAGTCTTGCTCCTCTGGCCAGGTCGTTCTCTCCTTTCTCAGTTTTTGAATACCTCTCTAAGTGTCTTGGGAGATCTACCAGTTTCACACCGAAAGGCTTAAGACCAAAAAGGGAGAGTGTTAGCGCCTCTGTGCAATGAGTTCTTCTGCTGGGAATGCTGAAACAAAGTAGATCAGGAAGGGCAAGGGTCACTATAAGCAATCAAAACTCAGAAGTCCTCGTTCACACTGTCTCTCCACCAGTGAGTTCCCTGAAATACGTCTGGGAACAGACACAGACGCTACACGGAGTCGGCAAAATTCCTGAGGGCACTCGGGATTGCTATGCACTCCTGTAATGGTCTTCCTCACCATTTAGGTGCATGCCCATTTTCCTTAAAAGCTAGGCACTTCATTTAACTATTATTTAAATCTTAGAGCTGGGCATTTAGCAAATGGTAATTGGATTTTCAACAACAATATGCAGCCGCTTATGAAAAGTCTGTTCTTTCTTATTTCAGCTTGGCAAGTCACCACTTAAAAATCTGATAGCAGAAGATTTTCCTTGCTGAAAGTATGAGTTTATGGCTCTAAGTGCATGGCAAAAAGCCAACTTGTACCAGTTGTAAATGCAACAGTTATGCTGCATTGCAAAGTAAGACAAAAATAGCAGAGCACTGCTTTCTTACGGAGCACTTACAGTAATAGGCACTCATTTTAAAAGCCCGTTTTGAGATAAGACCACAGAAATGAAATCCTGCTGCACTACTGGGTGTGTACATGTGTGCAATTACCAAAATCAATGAGTAGTAATTAAAAGGCAGGAAAAAATAACCCTCTAACAGATGCTCTTTCTACTGAAGATTTGCAACAAAATTTACTTATGTAATAGCTCTGTTGAGGTATTATTTTTTCCTTCTCTTTCTCTCTCATTTTGTGGTTACAAGTTTGTATCAGTTAACTTTCAGAAAAGACATTTGCTTCTTTGAAAACCTTTGCCCTTTGTGAGGAAAGAGATGGCAGAGGAGAACAGGATTGTTTCTCAGGCCTTTAACTCTCAATATGACACGTCATTTAGCAGAAAAATGTTCTTGTTAGGTCACTGACGATATGATTTAGGAGTTTATTTTAACTAATACAAGAAACGTTCAGAATGGGGAAACAGAACTGAGAGAACTTGCAGTGCTGACTGAAAGCCGGACCACTGACATCACTTTCTCTTTTACTATTCATTTCCAAAGACTTACAACATTTCCTGGAACTTGATTACGTATAATTGCAGAGTATGGCGTACAATATATATGCACAGACTTTTTGTTAAAAGTTTAAGCCAAACTTTAAAACAACAACAACAAAAAAACCCAAACCCACTCCTAGCAACATATGTTTAAATTCCTATATAGCCATCTGCTTTGCTAAGCATCCTTCAGCTTGTCACTGGTTACGTGAAAGACAATTGTATACACTCTATTTTTATAAATCAAGGTTCTACTTTAAAAATGAAGAAATGGCTTCAGGAACATAATATTTAGGATGCATTTTTTAGAGAATGTATCTTTAGGGATTAAATTTAATGAAAAAAAATTAACATGAATGTCACAGACAAGAATTGTGTTTGATGAAGGCAGGATTCCCATCATAGCTCTACATTATTTTTCTGCTAAAAAACTAGATGTGTAATTGTTTTTTGCTGCAAAGATTTCAAATCAGTCACCTCCATCAAATCAGCCAAAGATTAATCATTTCAAATGTCTCTCTGAAAGCTGCATTACAGCTATGCAAACAGCATAAGAAGTACATTCAGGAAAGCCCTATGCCATCTGACCACATCTGGATGGGTTTTGTTCCTTTTTGCATTCTTTCTTTAGGTGAGCAGCAAACAACATGTTTATGCGAGTGCCCGCATGTTCATGCACATGTGCACACACAGGTACTGGGAACTGAGGCCACTAACTTACACAGATCAAGCAGAGAAAGAGGTCTCGCTGGACTTCTACAGCATAATGGCATCACATTGTATTTTGCAAAATTAAGTACAGAAACCTTCAGCAGAAGTTTCAATTGCGAAAGCAGGGAGTTTAAACACCAACACCTTTGCCAACACCTGCCCACGCTGGGCCGCTTCCTCGACGGCCTGAGAACGCACCAGCTTGCGCGAGGGTGTAGGTCGGGGTGCAGACCACAGGTACCGCAGCTAAACCAATTTCACAACTGCAATCACATGGACCTACTCATACCTGCACAGACAGCTCTGTTCTAATGTTCTGATAAACGCAGACAGTGGGCAACTTTCATAAACGTCTGAATTCTTAATGGGTACCATTGCTTACTCTTTTGCAAAGTCAGCAGGAGGGTTTGCACATTTCTAAACAAGATAACAACTTTAACGGAAAATACCATTTCACAAGTCAAGAACTGTAGTTGGAACTATAGCATTCGTTCCCTCCCTGAAGAATCATTTCTCGTTTCTGAATTTGTTCGTGTGTTCACCAACATCCATACGGTTACATGACACTGCTTTTCCAGGGGCTACCAGGAATTTGCCAAGTGGAATCTAAGCACTGAATAAATGATGATAGAGAAGGTAAAATTAATGTCATAAAGATGTACGTACTGCCCAGACAACAGAATTCCTACACGATCAAATATTCTAACTCAGTATGGAAAAGGAAACAAAAGGTGAATGTAAGACCAATTATTCTGTGGCCTGATGGAGATAGTTTAAAAAAAAAAAATGGATTGGGTTAGATTAATCATAAGTAATTAGGCCAACAGTAAGAGCTCATTCTTTCATTAGCTCCTAGTTTGACAGACCTAATCGATTCATTCCTTAACCCTGCAGGTTCCTAATAAGATTTATCTAAAAATGGAGCCATGCTTCTTTAGTTATCTATACCGTGAAGACACTCAGAAATAAATTGGTGTGGCCATAAGTGGACACTTCCTTTTTTTTCCCAAGAAACATAAAAGTGACAGATTAATATACGTTCAAGCATCGCGTACCAAACAAATAATCACAATGAACAACGTGGATGGGAGCTCACGCGCTGATGCAGAGGTTGAACCCTAATGGTTAGGAACGCAATCCAGGGTGAAGGAAACCCGTTTCTCACAACGCAAATACATCTAGAGTGCTGAAAGAAAATCTGCATTTGCAAATCCTTTCTTCTGATTATACCTGACATGCACAGCAGGAAGAGGTATAGGAAGCAATGCCTTAAATTCTCCTGTACGCAGCGTCTTCAGCTTGTAGACAGCTCTTCTTCCTACCTTGCATTTTCTGTTCCTTTTGTATGCCTCCCAGACGTAAATTTAAATTTTTGGTCTTATGTTGATTATCACAGAATCTGTACACAGTATTTATAGAGTACCATCATAGGATTTTCAGAGCGTTATGAACAAAGCTACCGTGTAATTCTTGAAAAACTGTTTTGAATAGAAATAGAAATTACTACAAAAAATGACACTTTCCTTATATTTGAAGGTAAAATTGCTTGCTTTAAAAAAATCTTAAAATTGCACTGATGGAAGCAGTTGTAAAAGATTGTCTTTGACTAATAGCGACATTTGATATTCTACTTAAAAAGAAATAACCTCTTACCCAAAGCATCAAATATTTACATATAAACTACCTTTTTTACATTTTTATTTTACTACAAGAGAATTATACAGAAAAATGTATGTAACTGATTTGGTGTCTGTGTCACTTGATACTCAAATGTAGTTTATATCCTACATATTTTTCAAGACATTGTAAAATTTAATTTTTTTATTATAACTCATTGTCTCTTTCTTTCCTTTTCTATGCAAAAGTTATTTTTTTACATCAAATTAAAGATAGGGATAAACAAGCAGCCATAATAAATAAATAAATAAAATGAAAAATTATAGAGAATCATCATGCAGGTCCTATGACAGCACTCAGTAATAAGAAACAATGAATAACCTTTAGAAACATAGGTCTTGTGCTGAAAGAGATTGTGATTAGGTCATTCAAAGTGCAGAAGAACCCCTGATACGTAAGAAGAAATATTGTAAGTTGAGACTCTGTCCACTATTTTTGCTGTTCAGAAAGCGTTCTGCAAATCCTAAACTCATGTGAGAATAATAACGGGCAGCTCTGAAACGGATAGACAGAAGAACGAATGTAGGATGGAAAAGGATTTTTTTAAAAAAAGGAGGAACTGATGGCAGAGACGTGAGGTGTGCAGAATGGCGACAGTGAGGAAGAGGACGAAGCACCAGTGAATGTGAATGGAAAATGATGTAAGACCCAAGAACGCTGTCCCCTTTGAGCCTTAGGCTTTGTCCTGCTGGAACGTGGTTACTTCGTAAATGAGGTGCACCTTAAAGCAGGCATGACTCGACACAGAGAAAAGAGATGAGAGGAAAGGAAAAGGGAAAGGAAAAAGGAAAGGGAAAAACACGGTACTGTAACAGCTAGCTTTTCTGAAGTGGAAATAAGTCACGTGTACAGCACACACCCGCTAAATTAATTTACATCCCACTATTGCTTTACAATGCACTCTTGATTTAGGTTTATTTAATCTTTGTGAGCGAGATGTAGACCCGACTCTTGATGACACTGCAAATATAAAAATAAGCACCAATAGATCATGCATGCACTTCCTCCACTAGAAGTCAGCATTAAACCCAGCAAATGCACTGCATACAGCCCCCACCCCACAAATTAAACTAATATTCACAGCAGCATCTATATTTTAAAACGTTACTCAGGAAAATTATTTGGCTTCGTAAAACAGAAGCAGGAAAACCCAGGGAATGATATACACTATAAGCATTAAATGCCACTTAAGGTAAATATTCAAGAAAAACGAGACTGTGTCTATATACATGCTGCATTTGAAATCAGTTTGATTCTAGATAAACCAGTAAACATCACTACCGAATTATGGGCATTGTTATTGTCTCGTCATTACTCCTCTACCACGTGGAAAAAAAGAAAGAACCTATCACAACACCATCCTAACAGTATTTCTATTAAGACACACTTTTGTGTAGCTGACTTTGAGATTTAGAACCACTTCATACTTTTAAGAAAACATCAGAAAAAAAATTTTTTAAAGAATTTTTTTTTGTTTAAGAGTGGTGTGTTCTGATGAGAGTTTCTGAGATAAATGTTCAAATTTAATAACCACGTCTACTCATTTCTCTCCCCATCTTCCAGTTCAGATTCACATGACAGATGTCGCCACAGCCTCTAAATGCCATCGCATCCGGCTCCAACCACTCAGTGCTCCACTGCTGTGCTTCTGAACACGATGCTCTGAGGGTGCCCTCAAAGCTGTCCCACCCGAAGGAGCCAGCTGAGCGGCTGCGGGTCGCGCCGTGACTCGCACCCTCGCGGCGTCTCTGCCCGCTCTCCCGAACGAGGCTTAGAGGGGGCGCAGAGCCCAGGAGGGGCACGGTGGCAGAGCTAGGAGCAGGACGCTCAAACTTTTTGCAGCCGGAGGTGGAAAGGAAGACAGCAATGAACATCAGAGATTTGGGGATGTTCCACCTGTCCTGTCAATCTAGGAGGAATAGTAATGCTTACTAAACTAAACCTGGTAGATGAGTAATCCTGAAATTCTGGCTGTCAAGTGTCCTATGTTTACTGGCATATATTTTTCCTAGAAGGTTATTGAGATACATTGTGTTCCAGAAGTGTCTTTGTTCCCATTTCACATGAAGGCAAGCCTAAGTCTGAATAGTTATGTTTTAAATTCCCTTTCAAGAAATTGACCTTCCAAATTATCAGTAAGAATAATTTCCAGAATATTTCTTCCCAGATAAGAGCCTTTCAGGATTACCATTTATTATATTCTAGCGCAGTAGGGTTTGTAGTATTGTGCCAAATACAATATACTGAAATTTCTTGATGAAGGTTATTATGAATGGGTTATCTATCTAGCTTGTATCAATCACTGCAACACCACCATCTCAACTGGAGGAGGAGAGCAGAGCAGACATTATTTTCAAGTCTTGTTTCAGCAGTGTTCAAAGGCAGGAGCTGTAACCCTTGATCTGAAATCATCTCTGTTGCTCAGAAGTCTACTGGCCACAGCTGGCCAAACCTGGACACAGAGTTCGTTGCAATCTGAGAGCCATGTAAAACCTTCTTTGAATAAACTAGTAATTTAACAGGACAAAAGAGGCATTAAGATTGAGAAAGGAGGACACGCTGTTAAAATATCTGTGGTTTGGCTCTGCTTAATTATTACTAATGTGCTCAGTAAAGGGAGAAAATTAAACAGCAGCTAGAGCACACACCTTGTGAATCCTATCCCTTATGATGAGGCTTTCTACGAAAAGTAAAGATGTGAATGTATTCAAAAGATGAAATCATCACAACTTTGTTAAACTGGTCATTTTTCAAGAAAGCCTTAATGTTCTGTATCCACTATGAAAATTTCAATAGAAAGAAAACTTCTGAAAATGACCCCCACCCATGCCTCCTTTTGAATGTTGCTATTTGGGCAACATAAAGCTGAGAGAGACAACTATCCTGAAAAAAACCCATAAATATGATAGTGTTGGTACAAAGGGAAAAGATACAGAAGAGCAGTGCACTTTCTAGCTAGCTAGCTAGCCGGAGAGAAATAATGTTTCACCTTCCTGTTAGAAACATTACTGTGCAGCCAGGCTTCGAGAAAAGAAAAAGGGCTACTATATTCTTTTTCTCCTTACACTCAATTAGAAAAATATTTTTTTAAAAAAAAGAGAGAAGTCCTTACGTCCCCTCTTTTCTTTAAGTGAGAGTATTGCAAAGATTTGCATACAAAAGCACTTGAGTGTTTGTACCCCAGTACATCTGGCAATTATCTTACAAGAGAAAGCATTCGTTTTAGCCAATTGCCACAGGCTTGGCATTACTGAGAGAAGCAGAAAGCATTTGAATGCACAGAAGAAAAGGGATATTCCAGCTTTCTACCAGCTACCTTGAACATACTTCACGTTTAATTTCACCCTGTTGCCACAGGCACTGTGTTGTTATGACAGCTGATCTGCCATTGAATAGCTGTAAAGGAAAATCAACAAAGCATCGCTTCAGCGATTTTCAGTGCAATTTATTGGAGCTTGTATCTTGCGGCTGCTGCCGCCTGTCGGGGTAATGACACATGATGGGTGATTAAAGTGCAAGTCCCTAAATCAAAGCTGTGCCAATGGTCTGAAGAGGCAGAAAACAGCATTCAGACCCTGTTCGTTTCTCATAGTGGGAGGACCTCATTAGGAAGAAAATGGGCTGTTTTACTAGCAAGAGAAAGTACTTGTGTCTAGGGAGAATTTTCGTGTTTCCAAGATTCACCGTGGCTTTCTTACAGCATCTTTTAGACTGTGCGTTTAATGAAAACAAATAAGTAATTAAAACAGAGAGCATTACAATCCATCTCCACTGACTTGGAATTTAAACTGAGCTGTACTGTAGTTAGTTCACATCCTTATATTCAACACAGTTTTTGCCTTTGCCAAGAAATAGGTGGTGAAAGAGACAGCTGCCTGTCATGAGAATGGAAACAGTCAAGGTCAGGCTGGACGGGGCTCTGGACAACCTGATCTAGTTGAGGATGTCCCTGCTCATTGCAGGGGGGTTGGACTAGATGAGCTTTAAAGGTCCCTTCCAACCCAAACTGTTCTATGATTCTATGAGGGCAAGGGCAAAGACAGGCAGAGGCAGCTCACCAGCTCATGAGAAAGGACACTTTGGGATACATAAGTAGTTTCAGTTCACCAAACTTATTTTTTGTTTTCTTTCCCTTTACCTTACACTTTCATTCTGAGGAGATATGCAAGTAATCTATCTAGAGATTTTTACCAATTTTGGCCAAATTTGTCCAGTGGACAAAAATGCACTCTACCTGAGGTAACTGCAAAAAAGGATGAAGCAGCAAATAAATAAAAACCCCCTTTGTTTGAAGATGGCAGAATGTCAGGAGAAGAAAACAGTAAAGCAGAGTACACAATCAGACCAGGGGACTTGGTTTGGTTTGCCACAGAAAACACTATTTACAGACTATGGGACTGTGAAAAGTGGAGCAAGAACGGGTTAAGAAATAACACAATAGCTGGGCTCAGGTGAATTTGACATAGTATGATTGCTGTTCTTCCTACAAGTATTTTTTGAAGATGTTAGGGATGGTGATTTTTATTTTCCTTTACAACATATCATGGATAATCTGCCTTTGTAAATGCAGAACAGGCAATGCCACCCTTACTGACATCTTGTGGGATATATACATTTTTAATGAGAAATTGAACATAAACAAAAGGCTAGCATCTAATGTATTAATGCTCTTCTTTTCATACACAAGGAAAAGCAGCAATTGGACAGATTTCAACATTCCTATATTCTTGACAAGGAATTATATTCGTGAAGACTAAAATGAGCATCTAGAGGCGTGCTGGCGAGCAGAGCACAGCGAGTTCTCCATCACAGCGTGCTGGCTTTACTGCAGGTGTTGCAGCAAAGCAAACTCATTTGACTGGCCAGATGGGAAGTGTGCCTTTATCCTGCCCAGATAAAGTCTCACGGAGGAAGCCAGGCATAGACTTCTATCCATTTTAATAAACAAATGCTGCAGTGCTTCAGCCATACAGTGGAACAACTGTTAGCTAGCAGCGGAAGGAAAGGGCTTCCCTAGATTCAGCATCCCCCTTCATAGGCATCTTTTGGGCTTGTTTGCGTTTATAACTACTGTTATCTTTTATTTCTTTTGCAGTAGTAGCTTGTGATGTGACCGGGGCCTCTTTGTTCCATGAATTGTCTGAAGATGGAGAGAAACAAACCTTGCCTGGCAGAGGTCACGGCCAATGTGGACGAGAGGCACCATAAGGGGGGCAGAGGGAGCAGAGGCACAGGGTGGTGAATTACCACAGCCAAGACCCAGGGCAGCTGCAGGAACAGGGCACTAGACTCACTTTTACACCGTGACCAGGCTCGCTTTCCCAAACAGCCTCTTGTTCTGTTATTCCACCAGCTCTTGTCATAGATAACAATTCTAGAATTTTTTTCAAAAAAATGTTTAAATGGTGAAACGTAGCATTAAAAGTATTAGCTGGGATTAGTATATTCCTACTGGAAGGAGGTATGGGTCTGACTGATGGGTTTAGGTTTATGTATTAAACACATATAATGCAAATAGTTAAGAAGCATATTTGAGAGGAAAGTGAATGAAGCAATTCTGTCTTCCTGGCAGACAGGATTTGTTGGAAATGTTTTGGTGATCAGATTAAAACTTCTCAGTCTCCACACTGACATGAAAATAAGTGATGGATTTAGGAAGGGGCAGGGCTAACATGACTGCCTCCAACAGATTATTTATGTAGGAACATGCATACCTTAATGAAATCTTGCTTTTCAGGAGGGAATTTTTTCACAATGCCATTCTATCGTGTTATATATAGCCCCTAAAGTGGAATTAGGAAGTGTGACGTTTATTCAGGTGAAGGCAGGCAGGCAGTCCATTTTAAGCAGACATCTCTTCCCTTGTGACTCCCAGGCAACCTTTAAATAATTTTAGTTCTTCCCTTCATGTTAAAGGCTCATTATCTTTTATAGAAATTCTTTAGAAGTCTTCTCATCCCAAGCACCAGGAGTCATTTCTCAAGACAGCACTAGATTCCTTATTCCAGATCTCTCTCATAATTTTCTAATATTGTATGTCTTGTTGAATAAGGAATTTGAGAACTACTTATCCTTGGTTCAGAAGAAGAGAAAAAAAAATCACCCATCATGATTTTTAGTCTATTTCTTGAAAAGAAAGGGAGAAGAATAATAGCCGCTAAGCGAAGATTCTCTGCTTTCACGGCTGCCATTCCAGCCCTGTGGTTCCTGATTCAGCATCGACTCTGGCAGCTCTTTCTTCGCACATTTCAGTTAGTATTGCCAAAGCCTCTTTCTTTTCCTCTCATCTTTTTTCTTTGTACTCCCTTCTCATGCAATCTCCCTTCAACCAAGAAGTTGGACCAGCTTCTCTGACGTGAAGGTGTCACGCAACAAACACCGAGGCACTAAATAAATGTGTGTCTGGAATTACTACCATTTCCTTCTTAGCATTAAGAGTCTTGTTAAGCAAGTCAAGTCGGTTAATAGCTTGAGCTGGCTTTTCACTAGGAAAAAGTCTGTCCATTTTAGCGGTAGCAAGTCATGGAAGTATATCAGGTCAATGTTTATTCTTTCCACACTTGAACTAACAAAACAAAAATTTTTCTACCCTCTTTTGACATCAAAGGTCAATAGCTTTTCTGTTTACATACGGGTGACACTGGAAATGCTGGCAGAGTAAAGCATCCAGTCTCCTTTAAGAGATTTGTCACAGGATCTATGAAAGGCAAAAATTTATCCAGCAATGTTACTAGCAGAGTAGGTGGAAACTTTTATCAAACATGGAGAAGAAGAATCACCTGTGCATAAGAGTTTTTTTAAGTTCACAGTGGTGCTATCAACGATTAGCATCTGTGTACATGAGGTATCAGTGGTACAAGGGAGAGTTAAGAAGCGGAGGAGGAGGCTGTAAGGGGACTGCTGCCATGTCTTTCTTTCTGAGAGGTAGTCTAGTTTCAAGATCAGTGACTAAATCCATCTAAGCCACTCTACTTTTTTATTAGGTGATTTGAGCTACTGCTCATGGACAACCCACATATAGACTGAAGGAAGGTGGGAAGCCAATTTGTCACAAGGAAGCCACAACAAAATATATTGATGCTAATCTTCGTTTACATTTTGGAAGGCTATTTCTTACTTACCAACTTTGTCACCCAGAAACAGCTGCCTGGGCCAGGTCTCACCTTCTGCCTCTGAGTAAAGAAGGCATTTAGGGGGACCTTGTGAAGGATTAATTAATCAATAACACTCTGAGTTTCATGAAGGAAGCCCAAAGTTTTTATCTAGTAGTAGGGCTAGACCTGAGGGCTAGGGTCTAGAAACATGGTGAGGGAAAAGGAGTCAGAATAACCACAGAGAAAAAGAAAACAACAAATGACAAGACACAGTACCAGAGAGAATAAAGGCAGGTCCAGGTCCTCACTTCGGAGTCACTCCACCTGACCAGGTGCAAGTATTAATGCGCCATAACCCTGTCACCAGAACCAGAGATCTAGCTATACCTGAAGCCCACCATCGCACACTTCCACTCAAGTCACTCCCCAAAGCAGCTTGTCCTTAATGCATGCTTGATGAAAGCTAAAGCTGTGCCTCTTCTACGCATGCACCAACACGCTAATGGCGTTTGCTCTAATAGCTGCGCTGGGGGCAGTACGTGTGTTGGTGTGGACGCGTGAGGGTGCACAGACGTGCTTGCCTGATATCGCGGAGCCGGAGGGGGTTTCATTAGATTCAAACAGCAACTGACTCTCCAGGGAAGCTCCTGCTCTTATTTGATAAGGGATGCTCTTTTATCACACATGAAACTGCATGCAGTGATCAGACAGGCAGTGTGCATAGCTGCCAACCAGAGGAAAGCTGCTTTTCTGTAGCATATTACAACAGTGCACTGCTACTACAGTCGAAGCTTGGACCAAAAATGGCCAGTTATGGAAGCCACAGAAGCTGGAACTTCTACTGATCCACAGAAGAAGTATGCAATTAATATACTTGCTTGAGAGGTTGGGATATCATGTTATTTTTCAGAAGATAAAGCCAGTATGGTAAATCAGAGTGGAGAGGACATCTGAGGTACTGGGGCTTGCAAATCTAATAAAGTTGACACTCTTCGTTTCAAAGAACTTAGTTATACATTCTCTGACATTACAACAAATGAACAACACCCCTAAACCTAAACATTAGTGGTCTAAAGTATGGGTCACCAATGGAGAGTAAGTTGTATTTTTCTTCCTTTCAGAAAAAAAAAAAAAAAAATCTTTTTACTTTCAAGGGCAAACCTTTTTCAAGCTAATTGACATCTCAGAACTTCAAAGCACTCAGCCAATCTTCAAAAATCCTACAAACATGAAAGTGCATGGCTTGGTGACCTCCTTCAATACTGGTCTAACAGGTCATCCAGGAACATTTGGCATGCTGAAGTGTCAATAGCCTCTGTTTTCTCTAGTGAGAAATTATATTATCCCTACAGCTTTTCTCTCTATTTCTCTCTCTATTTCCTCTATATTCTCAGATATAGAATATGTTCATGTTTGAAGGAGCTATAGCTAACATGCACCTGAAAACTGGATTGCTTTTGTCTTTTGTGCCTAGAAAGCACAGATAGGTTGAGGTTGTGTGTGCACTCCAGATTCAACAGAATTAGATGCATTTTCTGAGTTATCTGTCAGTGGCTAAGTCAAAATGACAACTGTGGCTGTATCTATAATAACTTGTAGTATGTTATAGCATCTTGTGATGTCTACTGTAATTGTACCTACAGTATCTATCTATTGTATCTTGAGAATTGATTAAGGGACTTTTTAATCCATATTTTCTTCAACTTCTGAAATTTGTAACAGTTGCTGTGGGTATTTCTCCTTTGTTATTATTTTTTTTTTAACCCTTGACCAAAGAATTTTCTTACTTCCCTTTCATTACTCAGCTGTAGCTCACAGACATGATACAGATTTTTGAAATGAGATGTTAATCTTTTTCATCTTTAAGCCTCCTTTTCTCCCCCTACTAAACAATGTTTTTTATTAACCACACTAACTTCCAGGTGCTACCACATGGAGATGAACACCAACATTAAATTAAAACCAACAAAAACAACCTCTCCCCTTGCTCCCCGCCCACCCTTCCTCCAGACTAAAGGTGCAGTAGACAAGCTTTTTTCACTCAATGGTAATATCTGGATCACAGAGAAGTGTTTTAGTTCTTACTTTTAACAGTGAGGTACATGGACTTGCTGACGTCTGCTCCCACATCATTGCTGACCTTGCAGAGGTAGTATCCACTGTCTTCTTCCAGCACATGTTTAATCAGCAAGGAGCCATTCGTGAGAAGCTGGATACGACCATTCAATGCAATCGGCTGGAACTGAGGAACCCCGGCACCTAAAGCAGGACCCACACGGAAACAGGTTAGTTAGGAAGGAAAGCATGTCCGTTTTGTTTAAAATAAGGCAGAAACTATAGCTTCCTGTTCTTAGAGGCTCAATTCAATTAAAATACAAATGGCTTCTGGCATCATCAGAACAAACGGAATGGTTCTTTGTCAAAACTGAATTCATTAAATGGAAAGAAGAAAGACTTTTGGAATGGAATAGTAACAATAATTTGCCCATGTTAAAGGTAAAGCGGCAAAAGGAGCACAAAGCAGCAGTGGAAGAACCAGAAAGGAAGAGAGAAAATTAAGGAGATTTTCAGACCGCTCATGGGTAAAAAGGCACATTTGTTGTACATTTAGAGGCTGATAAATTATTGACAATTACAGCTGAACAGTCATACAAGTATGCATCCCTTATGCATACGCCAAATGAATTTCTTATGACTAAGAGGGATGTCTGATGTAGTAAACATGGCATACTCAAGGGACCTCTAGGTCCTTGTTTATGAAACTCTGGGTAACGTGGAAAACCACATCAGTGGCTCTGTTGCTTTTTTCCTCCTACAGCTGACTGACTGACGACACATAAAATCTCTGTCCTGCCATGTTTGTAGCCAGTATTTATTTGGACTGTTAAAAAAAAATACAAAGAAAGAAAGAAAGAAACAGAAAGCTCAGGCCACTTATCAGGCATGAGGTGCCATGTTTGGCAGTAATGTAAAAATGGAAGGGCCATAAAAAGACAGGAAGCCAAAGATTTCTGTATCAACTTTGGTTTTAAGAAAGAACCTACTGTTCCTTGGAAATAAGACACTGGGTGATTTAGGGAATAGGGAACAGGATACTGCCATACTGTTAGCATGCCGTACTGTCCAGAGGCCCATCACAAGTTCAGGTTCCTCCAGCATTAGGGACTTTCTAAGAGTATATTAAGATATGGTTCTTGTAACAAAGGGGTTTACAATCTACTTTGGCAGCAGGAGACAGGATTTTTCAGAGAAATCATAAGGTAGTCTTCTTCAATGGAATTCTCTTATACCACGTTCTGTAGACGAAGTTAATATCTGTCAGCATGAATTACTATATGCAGTTGGCTGAGTCAGCCCAGGAGGAAATACGATGAATAAATACTATGGGGGATGGTTTAGTATAAAATGGCAAGCTATAACAACCTATGAATACAACATCTAGAATATTAAAAAAGACCAGACTTGCATACTAAAAATCCTTCTAGTCCTAGAAGAGTTTGCTTCAGGGACTTACAGTTGCACTGAAGGTCTGGTGGCCAATACTGTGAACTTAGAAATGTTAAAGGGATAATGTTTTCACAAAAATCAGTTGTCATTGTTGATTTTTCAATTATTTTAGTCACTTGCATATCCCACTTCCCCCTTTGTCTATTTTTTTTCTTTAATAAGCCATTTTTCCTGTCATTTAGTTGGAAGGCACATTTATGCTTCACTAACTCTACCTGTCTGCAATTGATTGCCCAAGTAGATAGATACAAGCCCTCACTTCCTGTATTTCTTCATATGAAGAATTCTGGGGACAATTCGGTGTTCAACAGAAAGGAAAGGGCTGATACTCTTGAGGATAGCTACCAATGGGCAAAATTTTGCATAACAGTTCGCAAAAGCTTCTTACTCTTCACACGCACTGTTACTGCTATTACAGCCAAAGTCCTTCCTGAGCAGTGACAGCAGCTTATCCCACACAACTGCATGGATGAATCTGTACGAGGACTACATGCTCACGAATCACAGAATCACAGACTGGTTGAGGTTGGAAGGGACCTCTGGAGGTCATGTGGTCCCATCCTTTTGCTCAAGCAGGGCCATCTAAAGCTGGTTGCCCGGGATCATGTCCAGATGGCTTTTGAATATCTGCAAGGATGAGACTCCATAGCCTCTCTGGGCAACCTGTGCCAGTGCTCGGTCACCCTCACAGTAAAAAATTGTTTCCTTATTCTCAGATGGAGCCTCCTGTGTTTCAGTGTGTGCCTATTGTCTCTTTAAGTCTGAAGGACTTAAAACAATAGATTCTTGCTGATTATGAGGTGTCTGTATTGATCACTGTCATTATTCTTTAGAGACAGTAAGTCCATTCCCATTACCTGTCCATCCTGATGTACAAAAAAATGAACCCTCTTTTTCCATTTTTCACTGACGTGAAAAGCCAATGACACTAACTTGTCTGCAGGTGTACAGGTGCCCTTTCTGCTCTGGTACCTACAGATGAGCTATGATCTGATTGCTTTACTCCTGCTGGCTTCACCTCAGTAATTATTTCAGAATTTGGCACAAACCTTGCTCACAAACCAATTATATAATGCATGTCTTTAATGTAATGATGTAGCATATATCCTATAGACCTGTACAGCACCTTAGTTAGACTAGGTATTGAAATTGCAGTCATCCATTAGCAAAAATACAGGCTTTTGTAAAGATACTGACCTTTTCACCTAGAGTTATTTTGGCCAAAAAAAGAAACCCTGCAGTTTGATGGCTTTGCCTACATCACATATCTACTAAAACTTTCTTTGACTTAAAACCTTCAGAGCTTTTAATGGAAAACCTTAAAAGCAGTCACTTGATGGTAGAGTGTCACTACAATCAAACCACTATCCCTTTCTCCTTTATTAAGATGGGGTGCTTATCTCTGCAGTTAATTACAACTCAGCTAGCTTGTCTTGGCCTCCTCCTTTAGCATGCAAACACAGCAAAACAGAATTACTTCTTTGTGACCTATATTCATAATTAAGACCCCATATACCATTGAGATTAATGGCATTTGGAGCTCTGCATCCTTTTTGCCGCAAACCAGAATTTATCAATAAAAGCAAAAATAGTCTTTAACAGGAACATTTCTCTTCCCCCATCCTTTTTCTTCAAATACAATTCAGACTTAGATTCTAAGGAAACCTAAAGTGACATGGAGCATTACATCAGGATTTCTTCTCAACAGCACCTAGATTTGCTTTTTAAAGAGTTAACCCAGGTATATTGGATACAGAGTTTGGAGAGTTTGTTTTCTGGCTAAAACCAACCAGAAGACAACTGACCAGAAGACATAATCTAGTAGGCAGCACATTTTAATTAAAAAGCAGTCAATTTCCTGTGGTTACTGAGGGTCAAGTGGGGCCAGTTTTAATGCTCTGTTACATGAGAAAAAAATGTTAAAGCATTATGTAAAGCGCATACTGAATTACTGCTTATGCTAATGCTACCTGACCTTTCTTCTTTGCTGAAAAGATATGATTGGCCATGTTATCATGGGTTTTGAAGGGGGGAAAAAATCAGGCAAATGCTGCCGGTGAACCTTGTTCTGAGGTTGTTTCAATTAAAGCAGTATCTCTTTTCTCTCAGCCGTCCATTTCATCACTCTCCCGCTGAGGCCACAGGTAACACAGGCACACATTCACAGCTCCGGGATGTCTCTAAGGCAGACCAAAAGTCTGTCTAGCTCAGCCTCGCATCTGTGACAACGGCCAGCACTATGTGCTTAGGGAAATGATAGAAGAACGGTATAAACATGACTGATACTTCCCTTACTGCACCCTGCCAGCCTCTGACAATATGAAGATTAAACCACTAAGTTACAGGTGAGTAAACTCTTACCAAACCAGAATTAATCTGTCCCCGGTGATCACAGGAGGAATCCTACCTTTTGAATACTTCCAGACAATGGTAGGAACAGGATAACCCTCTGCAGAGCAGTTGAGAATTACAGCTTTGCCATAGATCCCATCCTGGTCACTGGGCTGAACCACAAACCTGGGGGGCACTGCGGGAGGAAGCAAAAGGAGCCGTGAGAATTTGTGCAACTTGTCAGGCAGCTCTAAATGGCAGACCAGTCACACAAGGAGGCATAACATTTCACAGCAGAAAGCAAAAATTAGAGCCAGCTTTTTGACAATCCAGTGACATAGTAAAGTGGGTTTTACACGATTATTTACTTTCTGTGCAAAATCTCAATGTGTTTCTTGCCAGGCACAACAAAAGCACTGGTCTTGATAGGATACAAAAATAAGTTAATAACAATCACTCCGTATGAGAGGTTATAAAATGGAGTAAAAGATCAAAAAAATAAAAAATAAAATCAAACTGTCATGGTCCTAAAAGAAACGCTTTCTAACAATGGAAGAGGTTTGATGGGTGTCTAAGAACAACAGAAGTTTTCTGAGTTTTTAGAACAGTGTGTCCTGGTTTTGCTGGGATGGAGCTAATTTTCTTCCCAGTAGCTACTGTGTTTTGGATTTAGTATGGGATTTGGTATGTGAAGAATGTTGAACTAGCAAGTTTTAGAAAAAGAAGAATTAAATTATGTAGCATAAATGACCTTAAAAAATAACAGTTTTTAATAATCACTTCATACTAAAAGGAGGTTGTTTAAACCATAAATTCTGATAATACTTTTCTTTCCAAACAACCATAGAAAGGTTCAACGCAATTTGCTTGCATTAAGTTGAAGAGGAAAAGTCTTATCGGAAATAGGTGTATATAGAATCATAGAATCATGGAATCGTTTAGGTTAGAAAAGACCTTTAAGATCATAGAGTCCAACTGTTAACCTATGCATCAGTGTATATTAGACTTATTCTAAGGAAGCATAAAGCCATTGCAATGCGTCTTCCAGACGTAGGCAAGTACATATATATTTGTACATAAATAAAATAAGAGCTGTTCTTCTCAAGAAAAATATCTACATGTTCCAAAGACAGAGACATAGTGAAGAAAACAACTTGTGACAGTGCCAGACCTACAGTTTACCATGAAGGCCCGATGCTGAGTGTCAATGTCTCAATAAAACCTGCAGATTTGACAAAAGTGTGAAAGAAAAGCTGAAAACTGTGAAGAATGTCGAAAGAGCCACAAAAGTTATTGAAAATCAAAGGTGCTTAATGGTAATATTAAAGTCAGTTAAAGTCACAGATTTTCATTGACTTCCTGTTCTTTGGTTCAGAGCATGAAGAAGAAAATACCCGAGAAAAAAAGCACGTTGTTTGTGCCCTTATCCCACATGTTATTCTTTTTGTCATTTCTTATAGTGCTACAGAGAAAACATAGCAAGGTGACTGAGCCCGTGACAGATTTCTTTCCTCTCAAATCGAGTACAGCAACACGCTGGGATCGAATGCAGTAAAGGAGAAATCCTAGCCGTCGCTTGCTTTCCTCGCCCCACTGCAGCGTAGGCACACGGGGGGACACACGCACCCTCGTGGGTTCACAGCTCCGCAGGTCCAGCCAGTGCTGAGTTTGTCTGAAAGCTGGGGGAGGCAGAACAGAGGGCCCAGCCATCCCTCCTCGCTCTGACCCCACTCATCTTCCCAAAGCCCCGTCAGGCCCCCCCACCTGCCTCTCCAGAAGTGCCAGAAATTAAGAAAGGAAGTATGGGAGAGGGCTGCAGCATGAAGCAGCACAGAAGAGGATCATCGGTACAGTGACTGTTTGCCCTGGGACCCAAAAAAGCTCCTAATGGCCGTGAATACAGTGGTACTTATACAGCAGAAAACCTGTACCACAGAAGCACAGCGGAAGAGGCAATGATATATTACTTTAATGTTTTTTCAGTATATACACTCTCACAGGTTATGCAAACAGCACCTCCCATTATACCAGAGAGTCCCAAGTTTTCTGTAATGAGAAACTCAAGCTGACAGTGTTGGTATGGACAGGACTGCTAAAAGTTGGAGGTATCTAGAGATACTCTCTCCAGGTGCAGAGAACCCTCCTCACAATGGCTTGAGCCTTCCTCCCTGTGCCTCCATAATCCACACTCCTCTCCAGGTTTCTCTTTCCACCTTCATAGCTACAACTGTTTTTCAAAAGATGAGAACAATCTTGTGGAGAGCAAACAATCCCTTTAACTGGACCTCTTGCTCATTGAATCCTATAGCTACAATGCAAAGCCGTTTATTGCCTAAATATATGCAAAGAAGCTCCACTTCTGTTTGGAACATGGCTAGAAGAAACGGAAAGAACTAACAGCAATGGACGTAAGAGACACCTTTGTCCTAGGAGACGTATTTACTACTGTCAAGCATTTCAGCTCTCCAAACGGCTGCTACGCTGACAAATATAAATCATATGTTACGTTAATTCATGATAGGTAAGCAGCAAACACAAAATCCTGGCAACAGCAGCCCTGGACAATCACCCACCCTGTTCTAATTATCTACTCACAGAAGACATTTCCTTCAGTAGCTCTTTTCTCACTGTTCTGTGTTCATTTTATCATCAAGTATTTATTTTCCAAAGCAGGTGAAAAGTACAATTAGTTGCACAAATAGGTTTGATTTTATACAACTCAGCATGGTGGCATCAGCTTGTTTCACCTGGAGAACCATAAGTAAATATGTATTCACAGCTTCTGAAAAATCAACTACAAGCTGCTTATCCATGAAGAGGGTAGACCAAAAAAAAACCCCAACCCCCCCAAAACACAAAACCGCCTCAGTTGTATCAGTCTTACAGGTGAATGATTACAAATGATGCAATGGAGTGACTCATATTACTGGTCTCCTTTACCACTGAAAAGTGTGAAGAGCTTAATGTCTTTTAAAATCTCTCTTACAATACAAAATTTTTGTAATTTCTTTGTTTTATTTCCCTTCTCTTTGAAGAACATTTTCTTTATAATATTCTTCATTTGCTATGGATGGCACCAGCAAGCAGTGCTAATTTTTCAGGAAATAATTTATTATATTAAATGGGTAGGCAGATGCAGAAATTTCTGGAAAAGTTAAGCAAGATTGCCTATTACGGAATAAAGACAAGCAGCCTTTAAAATACAATTTACATTAAAGTTATCTGTTAAAATAAAATTTTTATCTAATCCCTTTGGGCATATAGAGAGAAAAATGGATGGATGCCAAGCATAAATGTTATTTGAGCATTTCTATGGAAATGTATCCTCCCACATCTTTAATGAACTCATGTAGATACTCCCAATGAGTTGTGCCTTTAATGCTGACAAGCTCTGAACAGGGCTTTTTATCATATTGATTTCACTGTATTTTTGGTATGTATATAAACCAGAAGTTTTTGCTCAGATGTTCTTGGTATTCTCATTGTTAATCATTACTTTTAATCCAGAATTTGATATCAGAATGGTAACTGCGGAAATTAAATTTTGCCATATAAGCTCCAGAACCAGGTGTAAAATTAGCAATCGTACGATCTCCTTGTACTGCTCCATAAACAAAGCATGATTCAACCTTACTTGGCAAAAACGCTGCCCACACCCAGTAATAGAAATAATTTCTATGTTCAGTAAAGCTTTGGCCTTCCTTTAGGACTACTTATAAAAATGCCAACGGCTGCTCTGATTTTGAAGACCTGAACCCCTGACACTTAGTCTTAAGATTGCCAATAGAAATCAGAAAAGATGCTAGAGCAAAACAAAACTACTCATTCAATGACCTTTCAATTGTTTCTGTGTTGCTGTCTAGGTAAAGCCACAGAATTTTTCTTCTTACAGAAAAGATTAAAAAGTAAACAGAGGAGACCTTTATGTTTTTCTTCCTCATTGAGAATTTGCTTCTCAGTTTTATTTCAAATGAATAACTTGTTCAGTGCTACATGCTACTGTATTTTGGAAGACTATGCGGTTAACTACTTGATCTCGATTTTGATACTTAGCTTTAGATTATAAAGCTACATTCATTTTTTCATTATCTTTCAGGAATTCATTAGCCCTTAAAGAAAATTTGCTTAGTAAGAACTTAACCAAGTTAATTTGTCTGATATGCTTAAGTAGAGTTAATGGAGAAAAGAAGGCAATTAGTTCTCCTCCTCTCTCTCTAGTTGTAAAGGTGTGGGCCTCCTCCACCCCTTTAGAAGTGAAACACTCTCAAATAGCTCATGAATATGACTGAACAGTTCTACTTTTATTATCACCCTTGTTTCAGCAGCACAGTCCCTTGAGCCTGTAAAGGAGGGCATTTAAAATTGCTTTAACAGTGAGTTTCTGTTGGGCTCTCTCATTTAATGCAGCCCACGGATCTGGGACGAGAAATGAGCTGTTGAATTGTTTAGTGTAAGGGCAATAAGTTGACAGATGCAAACTATTTAATGGCTGAACTCAAAGGACGTAAAAAAGGTGTTTTCCGTCAATATTATGACTAGCAGTCTCAGGCTCTCACAAAGGGAAAACAAAGGATGAGAGCAATCAGAATAGGATGCTGAAGATAACATGAATGCCACAGTGCCATTTTAAAGGAAGGAAAATGCTTTTATTATCTCCCTGTGTGAAACAATCCTGATAAGATGAGAAAATATGAGTTGGTGCCCTAAGAACATACTGCTTACCAGTGTCACCGCTGCCTGCAGTGATGGACTTTACAAGCTACTAACTAAAATCAATTTATGAGTGTGTGCTAACATTTCCTGATTTAATTTTGCTTTATGTAAATCCAAGAATCCTTTCTGACTGTGCTTCATGCCAGGGACGCAATGAGAAACTTGCACACTCCCTCCTGGACTTCAAATCTATGCAAGTGCTTCTGGCTCCCAAGTACAGCGGTTAGTACCTCACACCGGAGAGCAATTCTGAAGGCTCCCAACACGAACTCCTCCGGTGGGCTACTGGAGTGAGTTAAGAAATAATCTATGACATTGGCCCAGAATACAATGTTTCATTTTTACGTGGAATATTTGTACTTTACATTTAGATCATACTGTCAAAATGATGGAAGAAATTTAATCAGCCAAAGCAACCGTTGATGTATTAATGAATGAGATCATTAAACACTGTACTTTAGCAAAGATGAACAGTTATTAAATTTGGTCATTGGACCTAAGGGGTCGATTTAGCTGGTTTAGTGAAACCATTTGCTATGCAGTTCAAGAAAAAAAATGTACTTTTGCAAAATGAGACAGTGCCTAGTGGTTTGTGTGGATCAGGTTTGCCTAATGAGAACATTAAATAGGAAGTGAATCATTCACGAATAATCTTCAAAGCCGCAGTGTAAACAGCAGCAAAGAAAGTAAATTAGTTTTGACACCAGCTGCAACCTTAAATCTTTTCCCTCTGCTCTTCTGTCACAAACTGCACTTGCTGCATCACACCAGGACCACCACCAAACACCAGAAAGCAGACGGATACTCACGTCCTATCTGGAAGGTTCAAGGTTCAGGGGCTCTTCATTGGGTGCCTAACTATCTAATAATATTCGACATTCCTGACAAGTGCAAAATGGAAACACATTTACACTTAATGCACTAAATGCATTAAGGGGGGTTATTAGGTATTTAAAGACCTTATCTCAATTTTAACTTATGTTGTGTTCACTAACAGGAATTTTAAAATCACGATTTATGCACCCACTACTATCCTTGAATTCTCTTCTCTGGCAGCATCTGAAAAATTTTGAACTCATAATACATTTATGAGCTTTTTCTTTTTAGTTACCAATTAAAATCTTTTTCACTGTTTTTTATTTCATAATTACTTCATTCCCATTTTAGGAAACCCTACAGAAATGAATAACACATGCTAAAGTGTGTATAGATTGTTAATCACTCTTTAGAAGACAGCCCTAATGAGTAAGCCTTAATTAATTCCACATGATGATATAAGTAGTTGACAAAGATGATATTTTCTTAATTTCTATGGATGGCTTTCATGACAGGATCCTATCCGTTTCTTTTTCTTAATAGCATGCCTAGCAAACCAGGAGCGCGACAAGAAATAAAATAATCAAAATAATAATGATTTATGAGTTTTGGAGAAACTCTTCTAGCTTGCAAATTTTTGATGCATTTCCAGAGGATCTGCAGACCGGGATCTGGTGGAGCACAAGTTTTTGAGAAGGAAAGACCTGTTTTCACTCACCTGGACTGCCTACCTGCAGTCCCTAGATGCAGTGAAGATGGTGGGCTTCTCCCTGTAGCTAATTAATGGGCTTTTAAAAGATATTGCATAAATATTAGGACTAATTAAGCCTGCTTTTCTGTGGATTTGTATCTTGTGGTTGAATACAGGCTTCAGTTGGAACATTTCTTGTGTTTGCAAAAGGGCTCGTGTGAGTAGATTCTCTGGTGTCTAGTATTACACTCAGTAAAGGTGTTTCTACTCAATCGCCTCTCTTCATTAAGTTTTCAGGCTTTCAGCTCCAATGGACGTATTTTCCCCTCTTCCTATTTGTCTGAAATTGGCCAATAAATTGCAGAGAGAAGTACTGACAGGTCTACGTCCAGAACGCGTGACTGTCTCATTTCCAGGTCATCATCAAGAAACCCATGGCAGAGAGAGCTGAGATTGTCCTAAGATCTTCTTACCCAGGGCTGCATGGCTGCTCAAAAGCTTTCTCCTCTCACCATCTTTCTGTCAGCAGGAGCCTTCCATCTCCTATGTGATGCTCTGCAAGGAAGCTCTGTGGAAGCCAGTCATCTTCCTCTGATATTTAAGGCAGGGAAAATCCAGCCTTGCTGGCCAGGTATTTCTAGGGCTCCTTGTTGCCACTTGGTTTCTTTTATAGAGCGCAAAATAATGGAAACAGCAGTGAAGATTTACTATAAGGTGCCGACAGATTTTAAGAGACCAGTGCTTTTTTTTGTTTTGCCATTTAATACTCCTGGCAAAATGGCAGTGCGGCTTAGATATGAAAAATAATATTTGTAGGAAGAATATAGGAAATTTATTTAGCAGACTTAAAACTTAACAGAAAAATGTGAATGCTGAAAAATAGCAGATACATGCAATCTGACAGAGAAAATATTGAGGAAAAAAATCTCAAGTTATAAAGCCAAAGAATTTATGTGGCTGTATGGATTCTGCAGAAGTTTGTGTACTCACTAGTAGTCCAAATGTAGCACCAAACAGTTGGCCTGTGTTTCTGCATTCATCTTAGGAGTGGACTGGATTTAGATTCTACTTCTAAGTCTACCCATGTACTGTAAGATGATATGGACTGCCACTTGTTTTGGAAACATGATAGCGTTCATTGTTTAAGTCTACTTTTAAAACGAATACAAGGACAGTACAGATAAGGAAAAAGGAACTTTGTGGGGAACAGTCGTATTTCCCTTTACTTTCCTCTCCCATTCACTGTCGACTCTCATATCAAAATGCACACACTTCACATAAATAAGATATTCCCAGAACACATCCCCTGACATTTAGGAAAGCTAACATTTAGGTTTAAAGCATACTGCTGAGAAACAATCACGCAATGTGGATTAGAAAGAAGAAGAGTTTAAGCACCATTTCTTCTCCCTTTATTTGGGGAAAAACTGCTCAGCTGATTTAGAAAAATACTATGTTTCAGTTATATGGCACCTATGAACAAAAAGATGAGGAGGGATCAGAAAGCCTGGAGAAAAAACAGACAGCAGGAAATCAAGTCTTTACTTAAATGTGTATAGGTCAGGTTGGATGCAGAGGAGTAGTGACCAACAGTGACCCTCTGATGGCTGTCTGTCTTCTGACCTATGTGGAATGAGACAGCTGAAGCAGTTCAATATGAGGGAAAGAGGTCAGTCCAGGGTTTTGGCAGAAAATTCAGGTCAAACATCGTATTATATTTTCCTTTTTCCCTCTGAGTGACAACTATTATCCCAGACGCATACACAAAACTGATTAAGACATTACCATCTAAATTGACATAGAGAGAGAAGAGAGGAGAGAGGCTTAAAGGAGGCTGCTGCAGAGCACTAGCTGGGCAGAAAGATAAGCAGGAGGGGAAGAATGAAGTAGCCCTCATAACCTCCTAAAAAGTTTCAGGAATTGGACGTGGACTCCAGAGGTTACAAGCCTCTGGGTAAAACAGAGTGAAAAGCTGCTCTCTGTCATGTCCATGGATTTATAAGGATGTCCTTCAGGCTCATGCATCCAACAACCGTCATCCCACTGCTGGGGCAGAGCCCTCGTCAGGAGGTGCAATTAAAGCAGCAACGTGCAAGGGGAAATTGGAGTGTTGGTGTCAGCGGCGTGAAAGGGGTGCGAGAGCAGGGTCCCCAGAACTCCTCCCCTGGACAAGGAAGGAAAACAAATTAATGCCAAACAAGGCAGCAAGAGGCAGACGTGTCCAGGGAACAGAGGTCAAGCCAGCCAGGGGCTTGCCAGAAGAGGAATTGCCCACTGACGAGAGCGCAGGGACGCCATTAGGGGAGAACAGCCAGTGTTTGCAGAGAGACAGTTTTCTGTGGTACTACCTGTGTCAACTTTTTTTTTTTCTTTTTTTTCTGAAGATCATCCTACCATCCCGGTTTGGATGAAATGCCTATAGGAACCTGTACGGAGTTGCTAAAGTGACTTCCATCACTTCAAGCACTGAATACAACTGCAAATCAGGTCCGATCTCAGCTGTTATTAGATGCAGTATTTCTGTGTAGGGCAGACATAGCCAGCGGACTGTCTGTTGCGATGGGAGGTTGTCAACTGTCCCTTCTCCAGGAAAAGAGAAGGTGAGGAAAATCTTTGCCTATTAGAATGATGGATAGGGTGAAAAGCTAACAGAACAGCTTACAAAAAGAATAATTAAATGCATTTAGTTAATCAAACCATTTAATTTAAGAATTACTGGATAAATGGGGAAAGTAATAGACATCTGTACTGAATAATACAAGATAAAAAGTAGCAATTTTTTTTAATAATTAAAGTAATATTCATATCAAAACTAGTGAAAAAGCAATGGACCTATTTGCTGCTGAGTTTTGGTAATATCAGCATTAAAAAAATAAGCATACACATTCTATAAGTGGAAAACTAGGGAATAATCCATTAAGGGTAGTCCTAGGGCAGTGGGAAGATTTGACTTAAAAGGAAGAGCTGTTCAGAAAGTTTTGCTTCGAATGAGTTTTTGAGGAAGAGAAAAAGCCTGGAAAAGATGGCAAAAAACCCCGAGTGGTTTTAAGATTTGTCTTGGTGAACTTACAGAAGGGGATATAAGATGCAGTGATCTGCAACAGGCAGAAATAACCAGGGTCACTTGCAGTGTTATGCTATGTGCCCTCTTTCTTCGAGGAGTCTAATGGCTTGATAGAAAGAGAGAGGTGGTGGACAGGGAAGAGTATAATGGTCTTATTTTTAAAAAATGAAAATTTAAAACACTTTGAAAAACTTTCAGAAAGAAAAAGAAGCAATTTAGTTTTGTTGAAGTTTTGCACAGTAAGTTTGAAAATGTATCACAAGGCATCTTCTCTGGAGAACTTGGCTAAGGAGTGACTCGAAAGTAAAAGCTATCGAAGGCAAGGTATCTCTCTAAAAGGTCTTTTTCCACATAAAATGTTTCCTTACTGAAACTATATTCACCTCTATTTCAAGGCAAAATGTTGTGAAGTCAGCATGAGCAAATGAATCATGCTAATTGTGTAATAAACACAAATAAGAAAAAGAACGACAAGGTAACAGAGAGTCTTTTTCCCGTGAAGTCAACATCAATGCTTTGCTTTTTTACTGACATAATGTTACATGAGAGGCTGATCTAAATAAAAAATGGGGATAATCAGACTAAAACAATAACAGAGAGGAATTTGATGCCATTTCAAAGGCTTGATCCCAATGAATGGGCTCGTGCCTCACAAATTTTCCAGGCAGTCAATCCTGTGGCTCCCCCATCCACCCTGTGCACTCCGGTGTTGTTGGTTAGTTTCGAGACTTTTAGATAGAAAAAGTCCTGTTAGTTTCTGTGCTTCATTGCTCTGTGTACTCTCCGTTATGAAGAGAAGGATTACCATATTTTTCTCTTTTTTACACTTCCCATCAAACAGATGTCATTACAAAATACTGATGAATTCCGCTTAATTGGTGCCCTTCAAACTAATTACTTCTACTTACCTCTCACGATTAATTGGCTTTGGTGCTCCACAGCTGCTGCATCATTTCTAGCTATGCAGGTATAATTCCCATTGTGCATCAGCGAAAGATTAGAAATCCTTAAGGAGCTGGTGAAGTCGATGTTGTCAATCGTCACCCCGAGGCTGGCTGGGATCGGCCGGCCGTCCTTCTGCCAGGTGATTGTAATGGGCAAATCCCCGGAGACCACCACGCAGGGAATGAAGACCCGCTGCCCGATGGAGAACCGTGGGAACTCAAAAGGCTGAATAAAAGGCGGGACTGAAACAAAAGAGGAGAGAGGAGCTATTGCAGTTACGATCTCACTTCTGAAAATAACATAATGGAACAGATGTGCAGTGCTGAATACGTAAAATCAACACCTTCGACAGCCGTAGAGCATTGTTTAGCTAGAAAAATCACATCTTTTGCAAATACCTTTTTTTCTTGACTACCCAGTGCATAAGCAGAGATCACAAGCAGTGAAATCCTGGGCTTCTAGAGACAGCAGACACCACTGGCAGATTCCTGCAAGAGTATTGAGCATCTCTCCAAGAAATCACACTGCCATCTCGTGACTCTCCAGGTCCTTCAGCAGCGGGATTGCCTGGACTGTTCAGGAAGAGCTCAGCAGTTTGCAGGATCTGGTGCAAGAGCCTTGCTTAGGGTCACAGAATAAGCCTGGAAGAGGCTCCAGCTTTGCCTCTGGGACGCGATGAAAGGAATCGTAAACTGCTCTAACTGCTCCTGACACTTATTTCTTAGTGTTTTAAGTCACAATTCTCAATAAGATTGGGTAGAGGTATGAAGTGAAAGGCATATAAAGTACTTGTAGGACAGCAAATTAAGTTAAAACTGATTTCTAAACGGAGGGTCAGTACAAGGTACAAACTCTCAAGCTAGCGTTTAATTCCTGCTAAGCATATTTTGCTTGGCAAATATTTTTTTTTTCTTGTTTGTTTTTACTTATTATTCTGTGGCTGAACCAAAAAACATGAAAGAAATGCTCTTATTTTCTATCATAGGGAAGAATTCCACTTAGAAAACATTTTGTTTTCAGGTATTTTTAACAAAAACAAAGGAAACAGTGGGTTGGATTCAATAAAAAAAGCAGGAATTAATGGGAGTGCCTCACTTCCTTGGGGTTGTGGTCGGAACATTTACTAACAATTTGGTAAATTGAGAATCAAATACCTACCCAGGCAAAGGAACTGAAATCTTCTCCCATTCTCAGGGGAGCATTCTAACAGCCAGGGCGTTGATCTAAGATAGGTTTCTATCAATCACTCCAGAAAAGACCGTAAAACCAACTTTGCAAGCAGTACTCAAATAGTCATTTATCAAAAGAGAGGGTTCCTAGAGGTTATGTACCTTAGATACAGGAGTGCATTTTCCTATTCTTGCCTGAGAGATTACTTATATATACTCTGTGGTATACTTGAACATCTTTAACAGGACAGATTGAAGGATACCCACAGCAGAACATTTATACTGCTGTATATTAGCTAGCTTCAGGAGAAAATGGAGCTGGTGGCTTTATCTAACTGTATTTCTTTTGTCCTTTCTCCCTTTAGCAAATCTAAGGCTGTATTTTCCCCAGAACTGAAGCAGGAAAGAAGCAGAAAAACTCTTCAAAGTGGTTGCAGTGTATACCAGCCCATTGACTTCCCCGGCAGCATTTTTGTCAGTGTCCTATTTCTGGGATACAGGGATAGGTGTTTGTGACCATTGCTATGTTAGTTCAATGCCTTTCTTTGGACTGTTGTATATGTCGGCTGCTTTTCCATCAGGATTAAGTTTATCACTAAGGAAGCGATACCAAACCCCGCGAAGGGCAAAGGCGTTGTTGAAAAGTATGTTCAAATGCTTGTGTGCATGCACACCGTGGTGCAAGAGGTTGACACAGACCAGATATTAACTCCACTGTTTCTGGCATAGCCGTGATGTCATTTGATGAGGAGAAGTTACGATCGTGCACAGCCGCCACAGAAAGGTAACATCAGGCGCAGGATACCACAATTCATCCTTACAGGCTTTCCCCCACTTCTGCCAAGAGCGGCTCACCGTCTGCGGTTGCGAGAAGTGCCGCTGCAATCAATTTTTCTCACACGCTGCAATGCCTTTTCCTGACTGCCGTTTCTCAAATCGCTAAAACCTGTCCTGTTGTGTTTTGAAAATCTGGTAGATCAGGCATACAGAAAAAAGAAACTCGGTATAAATTACTGTGTTTATTTGGACTTTGAGCGCTGGAAATTAACTGTTTTTTCACTTGGGGACCTAGCGTCACAAAGCGAGGCAAAATGTCTGCCTGCCTCTTCTAATTACCTTAGTACAGCCAATGCATTCACATGAGATATTCTGGATTCTTTGTACATCAGCAGAAAAAGAACAAATTTCTCTTAGCATTTATTGACAAGCAGTTTATAATATAAGCGGGAATGAGAAATTTTTAGAATGAGGCTGTCAAAAGGTTTTGACATAACCTTTTCCCTTGATGAGTGCAAATATCTGCTAAATGCCAAGTGCCCCTTTTCCCCGCTGCTTACTGTGTCGGCTAGCACGTTTCTGCCCAAACCCTTCTCTTAGTCTCAGGCATCATTACTGAAACATATGCTAAAATTCACAACAGGGTGGCAAATTGCTTCTGTATTTTCTGCTGAGTGTGTAACAAATTTGAACCAATCTTTCACGGACAAAATGATACCAAAAGTCAGACAACATATCGCTCAAGGATTGTTATGTGCATCTTCACTCACCATCTCCCCGACGAAGAAAACAGAGAGCAAGATCATTTGGTCACATTGAAGTATTTTTCAGAAAATATTGATTTGCAAGGCTGCATTTACCAACTCTAAAATTTAAGTAGCAGCCTGCAGAGCATTTCAGAAATTGGCTAAAATATTTATAGACAGCCTTTTTTCCCTCTACTTAGGTTTTTAAGATACAGAGGAAACTAACATTTATTTCTGCTTCATAAAATATAATGTATATTCAACCTGCAGCAGCTTGCAGTCCTGACAAGGAGCTTATTTTAAAAACCAGTTTGTAATTTAAAATCAGTACTTAAAAAAAGTAAATAGTCTAGTGATAACTTTGAAGTATTGAAGAATGTTTTTCAGCTACAGTATTTATCAGTTTGGGCTGATAAAGGCAGTTCCTGGTGACCTAGCACAGTAGATAAATTTTCTTCCTGCTAGTTTAAAGAAGGAAACAATCACAAAAAAAATCACTTATTAAAAACATAGAATAAAGCACACCTGAAGTCAGGCAAATAATTTCTGAAACAAAAAAGTTGCCACATCTCTCTCTCTCTCTCTGAAGTAAGAAATTGACATAGATCACCAACAGAAGAAAATATCAAACTTAATTAACCAGCATGTGGGTTATTTTTTTTGTAAACTAAAGCTGTATCATTGTCAAACAGCACGAAAGAATAAGAGGGATGTATGCTACTTTAACTCTGAGAGAGAAAAGTTACAGTAGGATGTATTTAAAACGTGTTTAAAATACTTCAAAGTGCGTTGAAGTATTTTTCCTTCCCTATACGTAGCTTGAGTTTGACCATACTTCAGAGCTTGTATTTGATTTTTTTTGTTAAATTATGCTATTTTATATATAAGATGTTACACGTTAACTATATAGAGAGAGAGCTCTATGTGTATGTGTGCTTGTGTACATGCAAGGGATGTTTCTTCCTCTACCCGCAACGGGCAAAAGAGTGAAAATCTCTGCTTCATGCAACGAAGCGCAATGTCTTGGGAATGCTTTATTGATGAGTGCTTGAATTAAGTGTCTGTTTAAGAAGAGGAGCATGGGCCAGCCTCATTAGTGCTAATGCAGGAAGATTTAAATTATGGTTTTGTGCCCTCGCAAGGTCTTCTATACCTCTGGGAGATTACTGTAAAGGAGGGCAAGGAGGGCTTCCACGCTGCTCTCCATTAGCAGAGGAACATCCTTAATTTCTTGCCCTCCGTTCTGTGGGAGCTATGTTGGAAGAAACTGCTGAGATGATTCACGAAAACAGAGTATCCTGCAGATAGCCTGACTCCTGCAGCAGCCTTGTGAACATGGTGTTCCTCTCCTCTGGCTCTGCATAGTAAAATGAAAGTCGTCCTCTGCTTTATCATTAGAAATAGTTCCCCAATGGATTTTCTTGCAACAGCGTTGTTGCAGGACCTGTGCCCACAATATAAAATTCCTTCGGCAACGAATACTCACAACACATGTCCATTCGCTGATGCAAAGCAATAACCACCAAACTACGTAGCCTCTTAAGGCAGCTGATGACCCTACACTTCATACACTGGGAGTGCAAAAGCCAAAACTGTTTTGTCTCTGCCCAAACCCTAGCCACGGTCTAGTCATTTGTAAGTTTTCTCAGCCATCGATTGTTTCTCCTAAACAGCTCCATCCCTTGTGGGTGATGGTCTGAGCACAGTCACTGAAGCACTGGATTTTTCTGCTTCTTTCTTGTATGTATTGAGCCTTATCAGTAGGACATGTCATTCATCGAACTATCTGTTAATGGCATTTACTGAGCTGAACCTCATACCCTGCTCCTGTGTCATGTGCTAATGTATCCTCTCTTGAAAAGAGAGAATACTGTTACATTCTTCGAGCCTTTCTAAGTGTATGCGTTGAAAAAAAAAAGAACCAAACTAATCCCTGTAATGCCTCTGCTGTTGCACAACATTTCCCTCTACTTGTAGGTTCATTAGTTAACAGAATTAACCCTGTATTCAAACATCTTCAAAATCTTACCACAGCAAGCTGTGGTATTTTATCAGGAACTGTCGCTAAGTGTGGCAGAGCAAATGCTGTGCTGCTTGTTTCCCAGGGGAGCTTATGAGAGAGAATCCACCCTTCGCCTTAGTCCCCGCTCCCCTTTCCTGCAACGCAATACTGGTGAGTCACAGGCTCCCTGATGCTGATCTGGGACATCCTCCAGAATAAGAGAGGGTGTAATATCTTGTGTAGAAATCAAGAGTGCTTTTATGTCTTGTCTCATCCATCTATCCAACCACCTCCTTTCAGCCTCTATCGTGAGGGGAAAAGTGCATGCCCTTACCATATGACACACCCTGCAAACTTAGGATGGTGGGAAGCTCAGTTCTTTGCCCAAGGGGATGCATTTGCTATTTTTTTTTTTTAAAGAGAAAACCTTCTTGATTTGAAGATAAAATAGCAGCTGTGAGAGTATATTAACACAACAAGCAGTTACCTTTATTGTTAAAGTGCTGCCTGATAAAAAGCCTCACTTGTAGGCTACGTATCCAGAAGCACTTACTAGTTATTTTTACTATGCTTTTGGAACCTAGTCCAGAGCTATTGCCCTTGTTTAGTCCCTACATGATTTAAAGTGATTTTTGTCCTCAAGTAACGCTGTGAAAAGTTGCCACCAACTAAATCACTAAAGCTGAAAGTCCTGGGTTTAGATGAGAGAGGACTTTAACAGAATGATCTCTGGGTCTGCAAATCACTCCCGTGAGTAGTTTGACTGGTTTCACACTAGCTTCCCTTTCACCTTTATCCCAGGACTGTACATAAGCAGCTGATTTTATGTCATCCTTCTGTTTCCACAGGGTTGATACCGTCTTTTTTTTTGCATGCTATGTATTATACACATTGATTTGAAATGAGGCCAGCATACTTCAGACATGCACGATCGGGTGCACACACAGTCTATGTGTACTTACGGTATGTACTTACACACACACTGCTAATAGCTCACACTAACTTGATGCAGGAAAGTGCTTAAAATTTTAAGAGCCATTTTAACAAATATATAAGAAAGTATTTCAACTATAATTGACAAAATACATACAAAAAAGAGCAAGAACATGCCTTCTTCCAAAACCAAAGTAAATAAGGCTGCATTGTAAGAGAGAGAAGAGGGCTAGCTTTGGATAAGCCCAAGCATAACATACAGATATTCTTGAACTTCTTAGTTGAGGCTCTTATTCAAGTATTAAGGCTCATTTCACATTGTTTGCATAATTCATAAATAAACACATCCAAACACCAACTTAAATTGTGTTTGAAAGATATAAAACTGTGCATAAACCCAGTGACTTATTTTAGATTTAAGTGAAAAGTTTTATATTTGTACATACTAATTCCTCAACATGAAGACTAGGATAATGAAACAGCTTTAACATATATTTTTGGGTGATGATTTTCTGCAGTGTCAGAGGTGAAGTCATTAGGAATATAATATATTAGAAATGTACTGCTACAAAATAAGACACTTAACTGCAGCATCCACATGACACTGTGAGCTTTTAAAGAATGTAAGTCAATCAGTCAGCTATTTTAGTGCAAGGCTAACCTCGAGCTGTTGTATGTTGAATGGTAAAAAATTTACGCAGACCTGTCAAGTCTCACATATTGAATACCAGACTGTTTTAGTCTTTTCTTCAGGTACTTCTAGAGGTTAGATGCTGGGGTTCTCACACGGGAGATATCACTATCAAAGTGCACGTTCCCTTAAATCAGACTGTGGACACTGCTTGCTCCCTGTTACAAGTCCCCATGCTCATTATGTGACCTGAAAATGGCTGTTAAGTGGATATTTGCAAGATCTTTTGCACAACTGGACGTTCTCATCCATTCTCACCACATGGCCCTTGCATGATTCCTGCATATGACAACTCCAGTCACTTTGAGAGATCTGAATATTTCTTCCTGAAGGAGTTGCAACAAACTTGGAGGGATCCAAAGAGATATTGCACAGGAGAGTGAAAGAAAGGCAGAAAGTGATATAATGAAAGAAGTATCTGAAGGACGTCAAGGCCAGAATTTTTTTCTGACTCAAATTATTGGCAAGGTTCAGTCAGTAGGACAGATAAGAAGTTATGTCTTAGATACGTGCATGAGACTGAATTCACACTTGCCATAATCCATGCCACAGACTGAAGCATAAAGAGATTAGCAGATTGTTTGATGACAGCAGGCACCATGGTCCCAAGAACCCTTGAAAGATTTCCCCTGATGTTTTCTCCCTTTTGTGCCTGCATATTTTTCACTATCTAAACCAGCGCTCCCTGAACTGATCTGCAACGCAAATCCACCAATAATATTTTATGTATTAGAAAAAGCTAGATACTTCCCAGGAAAGATGAGGAGAGTCTGTTCAAATAGTTGCAACATGAAGTTATTTAGAAATAGCCCGTTTGCTTTGCATGTTTTCTAAAAAGAAACAGGCTGGTGCAATCCTTTTATGCGGTTCACAACAGGTGAAGTGCTATCACTTTGGCATAAGGCAACGAGAAGCCTTCTGAATCGATGAGATATATAAGCTCTACAAGATCAGAAACAGTCCTTTTGAACACCGCACTTTTTATTTTAATGATGCTGCACCCTTCCCTCTCAGGGGCTTCTTTTTCAATTAATTTCTGTCGGAGAAGTGTGAATAGCAGCAGGCTGTTTACATGAGAAGTGTGTCCCATGAGACTGATGAAAAGAAAATCATCACTTACTACTGATGGCTTTTACTGTAGCTCAGAAAACTATTACTATAAATTACATAATAAAAAAAAATGGAGATAATGACTCACTCTTGTTATTAAAATGCTTTGAGATCTACTAAAATGCTGTAGAAGAGATGCTGCTATTATTATTTTGCCATCTTGCCACTTGAAAGGTGGTTTTTCAATGGAAATATGAAACTTACAGATGGGGTGGGTAATATAACCTCTTTCTTTGTTTGCTAACACTTCTTATTATAAGACTATTTTTGTTTGCTTGCAGTTTGACTTTTGTTTGGATAGTGTTTTTCCAGGCCAGGTGTCTGCCTCAGGCTGAGTCATTTCAGCTGGAAAGTTTCAGCTACAACTGTTTGGCCGTTTCCAAGAATAAGAGGGGAGGGTGGAAAAATAGGGATGCAGTATCTATTGCTCCTACCATAAAAGCAAAAAAAAAAAAAGGCATTGTGAGAATCTGAGAAGTCCCACCTGCCCCATGGTTAGCAGCACGGATTTCAAGTTCGGCAGGTGAGGGCACTAGCATCAGATATTCTTGCTGTCCCTATGAAAAGTCGTCACAAGGGTGTCCAAATTTTGCAGTCTGAGCAAACCCAAGCAAATAAACAGATAAAAAATCCACAGTTATCACATCCTGAGAAGACATTTTCCAGTGAGTAACAGCTAAGAGCTCCCAGGGTTCGAGCAGCACTGAACACATTGTAGCACTGCCTTCGGTGGCTGAGTCAGTGGCAGCCACCTGGGGCAGGTGCAGTCTGGTGAGATGTCAGAAATCAAAGCAGACAGATTCGTGTCTCTAGTGCTCATACAGCTGCCCATGTTGGGCCCAGAAAGCATGAAAAACAGTTATTTCAATGCGTAGAGAAAGAAAGGAGATGTGGGGGCCAAGGAACCAGAGTGAGGAACCAGCCTGCGTTGTTGGGCATGCAGATAGCATCAGCAAGCGATGGAGCAGAAGCTCACAGTGGTGTCCAGGATAACAAAAGAGAATTCTAGAATTGGTTTTAGGGGCAGTGGGGGGAAGTCAGAAGTTGGGAGCAGGCTTGCAGTGGGATTGCAGAGGTGATGGGGGTTGGTAAAGTGGAGTTGGGAAGCTGGCTGGGGATGCGAGACTGGGACCAGGAAGCAGTGGGGTGAGGTACAGCGCTGACAGTGAATGAAGACCCACGTGAAGGAGAGATAGACTGAAACCCAGTGGAGATGGAGAAAGTGAAGACTGGCAGAAGAGAGGACTGTAAGTGGAGGCTGGGAGGAAGGCTGCGAGCTCTGAAGGGGAAGACTAGTTTTGAGTCATGAGAACAAGGCGCCAAGGAAATGAGGACTGAGTTGGGAAAGACATGGAGGACAGACTGGTTTTGGAACCAGAACAGAAGAGCCAGGACTTGGGCAAGGATGAGCTGGAGAAGGCTGAGGAGGACAGGTCATACTTATGAGGAATGAACACAAAACCCTACGTCTTCTACAGAATATTCTTCTCCTTGGGATGTCTGACTTCAATACTCCTCTGCTGTCAGAAGAAGTATACGAACCCCACTGGCAAATCACTAGAGCTGGGCCAAATGCAGCGTAAGAAACTAGTGCTGCTAAGAATAATTCTGTTCTTGGCAAGGACATATGCAGTATCCTTAGCAAGGCTAATCTCGATGATTACTTCTAAGGATGTCGGTTACTACTGTTTCCACTTTGCAGGAGAGGGAGGAAAGGGTGTTCAGTTTACTTTACAAAAAAGCGAAAAAGAAAATTGCATTTAACACAGGCCAAAGCAAAACATGTTGAAATGGTATTATTATAGTTGCAAAGGCAAGTGGTCGACAGGTATAAAATACCAGAAATTAAGTATGTAAGTACAGTCGTAGTCTCCCCCCTGTTAGGTATGCATTACAGGGTGGCTAGTTTTCGTGGCTTTTTGTCAGAATTCAGAACCGGCCAATCCATTTGTCCAAATATAAAAAAATAATGCCAAGATGGCTTGATTTCCAAAAAGCTCCGTTAGGACTCAGGCACGGTTCCAACAGAGCTATGTCTGCCAAGCAGAAACCTGCGTATTTTCCTGCCAGCTTATCCACTCAGATCCCAGAAGCCAGCTTATGGGACTGCTAGCTTCCAAGATCCGGATTTTGGGATAGAGACAAGGGACAGGCAAGGGATGGTGGGGGGTGGCATGCCACATCTCTGTGGGACAGAGTTATTTGCAGTCTGCAGACCTCTGGCATAGGTGGCTATGCAGACAAGGGCACCAGTTATTCCTAAAATATGGGACAACTGATTTCACGTGGTATCTAATTGATTTTTCTGATCAGCAATGCAAAGAAGTGGCTGGCCTAAAGTCGAATAGCACATAAGTGCCCAGCTCCTAAGCTTTTGGCTTCCTGACAGCCTTCCAGGTGGGAGGCTGCACAGCAAGGCTCTATAAGCCCCACTCTTGGGTTCTCTGGCAGCCAGGATTTCATTTTGAAGTTATTGTCAAGAAACTTTCTGTTCTCCTATCTGAGATCTTACAGTGATTTCTGAAGAATAGCCTCAAGATTTTGCTTTCATTTGAACGCTTGTAAATCTCAAAATACTCTACAGAATGGGCAGCCCTCTTGTATTTAATTACATGCTCATGCTGTTGCATATCTTTGTTTGGATGCTGCTTTTAGCAAATCCTCATTCAAGACAGAACAAGGATGCTTCATGTACTGGAGAGTTTGGAAAGTGGGCAGCAAATGTGGCAGAGGACTGCAGACAACAAAGGCCAGTTGTATGCATAATACAGATAAATGCTGCCCTGTAGAACAAATTCTGTATTCACCCTTGCCACAGATCTCTCAGATAATGCAAATTAAGTGACTTAAATCTGGCTTTCCCAGGGGGCTGCTAACATGGGTGACGTGACTGATCTGAAGAAGGAGAAAGAACTCTCAGAAGCAACTTCATTTCAATGGGAGCAGAGCTTTGAACATATAAATGCTATATAACAGCAGGTGAACTGGAAAAATCAAGCTGTAGGCTTCTGAAATTGAACATACAAAAATTTGTGGATACTTTTAAGTTCAGTCTGTGCCTCAGTTGCCATTTGCCAAAGCGGTCCTGATCACCTAGGTGAGTTTTGAAAATGAACACATTGTTTCTGAAACACTTTGATACCACAGGGATTATCATCTCAGAAAAGCTCATGAGGAAATTGGTAATTACGTCTTCAGAACAGAACACGGAGGAAACAAAAAACCAAGTAACAGCTCATTAAGTATCATCTATTCTGAATCACCCTTCAGATGACTGGTTTGAGGTCACCCAGGAAGCTTGTAGCAGAAATGAGAACAAACCAAAGGACCCATGATGTCTGAAGATGGGCGATAGTTCTCCCTCTGTTTCTCTGGAGAAGTAAGTAAGTATACTGATGGTATGAGAAGCTGAACTATAAATAAGGAGATTTAGGCACTGATATTAACCCCCCTTGCAATGTCATATTTCAGAGTACTTTAAACTTCCAGTATGCAAGCTGGGCCATATTTTGTATTTCTTGGAATCAATCATAAGTGCCTGAAAACTCGTCACATTAACTTTGGAATCAGTAAAATGAAAAGATAGCAAAACCATTAATATTTTCAAGCAACAAGCCATTTTTGACTCTCTGCTAATATGTTAGATAAAATCACTATGTAGTTATGGAAGAAAACAATACACATTCATCTAAAAAACCACTGTGGCAATGCTGACCTCCAGCTACAACAGCAGGACCTTGAGAATTGTTCAGGTCCGACATACAAAGTTCACCTTTGACATTTCGGGCTTAACATACGAGGACAGGATATTAACCTTTTTTTAAATAACAACGTCTTGTCAAGGCCAGGGCATGCTGAAGTAGCTAGGGCACTTTGCAGCCAACTTTGGCAGCTCCAGATCAATAGGTATGAGCCACACTGACACGTCCGCTTTGCGTGTGCCATGGATCACTTCTCACACTGCAACTTGCGCTGCTCCGATGCATCTGCCTTAGGGAGCACATGCAGGATGCGGCTGTATCGCAGGTGCAGGGCAGCTCAGCCCACCGGCACTCTTCAGATGTGCCACGTGTTTATGCAAGTTATTCAGAGCACATGCAGTCACTGTTTGAGATTTCTGACCAGCCAATGGCCCTGGCAGCTGAATATCCAGAAATACAGTAGAACACCTTCAAGGGAGTCAAATCATCGACAAAAGCTACAGTTCAATCAAAATTGATAGAGCTGGCAATCTGCTTTCTGGGAGAGGAATTGTCAGGTTTGAAATTGTAACTTAATGGAAGAAAAACCAGTATTGTGCCCGAGGTACCAGCTAGCACGATCTAAATGCCCGAGCCGTAAGGATAGACTGCTGGATTTTTTTTTGTCTGGCTACCTTCATTTTGATAGTCGTTTGAAGAACAGTATCATTTAAGAGGCAGAATTACCCATCAGATTTACCATGGTGAACTGTTAGTGCAGCAGCAACACAATTACTAATTTGGCATTCAGCTCCTAAACTGCATCAGTAGATCTGTGATATTATTGTAATGTCAAGCAAGGTACCACATACATAAAAAAAAAAGGTGAAATTAGCTTTTTATGCTGCAGTGCGTAACCAGTGCCCCTGATGGTCTCAGGCGCATGAGATGCCATGCTTTTCAGACTCCAAATTGCTAGTGGCTTAAAGCCAATCCCCTAACCTCTTGAAATAATTAGCAATTACATCACTCCAGATTGAAAACAAGAAAGGGTTAAGCAAACAGAACAGAAAGAAGTTAAAAGATCAGATGTCTGTTACAAAGTCATTTTACCTTAGTGCTCTCCTCTGTATCTTATCTGAGAACCGCTATAGAAATCAGCCTTCCTTCCTTTCTCACTTCTCCCCCCCAAAAAAAGCCCAGGCAAAGTTTCTAAGAACCTCAGGAACAGTAAAATTATACCTCAATTCTTCCTACAGGTTCACATGAAGCGCACTATTTAGTGGCCCCATTGCTCAAAACTAGGTGCTACTGCAATCAGGTGTTCTGTCTTTTGTGTCCTTGTGAATAGGTCTGAACATTGCCAATATCAGAATAGTCAGAACACAATGCTAAAAAATTCCTATTCTCTTCTATTGCTGAAGTCTTTCAGGGCCATCTGAACATCCTTGTTTGGGACTATTTAATAGACTTTAAGCATCCTATTAGAATTTCAAGTCACATTTATTTACAGTGCAACCTTTCTAAGCATCAAGAACACTCAGAAAAGCACACTTAATAAGAGGAAAGCAAGGTTAATGCTTTTAGTTCCTGTCTCTGCTTATTGGCAGAAACACATGCATTAAAATTCTCGGCTTCTTTTTTAAAAGCTGGAAAGTCACTGGCTAATGAAAATGTGAACTTTGTCATCCAGCAGAGCAACAGTCACCAGTGAAACTTAGGTGACAAAACATTAATCTATTGACTTGATTGTAGTGAAAACTGCTCGTGGAAAGCTTGCTTCTGCAAGGCTGCCACTTAGAAAGCAATACTTTGCTAGTTGCATGAAGGAGGTTAAAAGTCAAGAGAGAACAAGACACAGTGACTGATTAGCATCTATGTCATCATTAAAAATAAACACAAATCTGGATTAGCCTTCTTAAGTGCTCATTAGATAACTGCCAGGACAATCCTGTGTGCAATTCTGCGTTTCTATAAACAACACAGCCATCAGCTTGGCCCTAGTTTTCTGGCTTGACCTCACCTTTTACTGTCACGTGCACGCTCTGGCTGGTGGAGAGCTGGGGTTGAACGAGGACGTTGCACGTGTATTCGCCCTCATCTACTTCCTTCTGCACATCTGAAAGCTTCAGTGTCCCATTGTTCTCGAACGCCACTTGGCGATGGTTAAATGGTAGCAGGTTGGAGTTCTTGTACCACTTGATGGAGTAATACGGGTAGCCGATCACGCGGCAGTGGATGTAGGTGTCCCGTCCAGCTATTGCTGTGATGTTCTTCATCGGCCGAATGCTTGCTGGCCCTGGAAAGGTAAAAAGAAACTCTTGAAAACAATTTAAAGGCACGTTTGCTTGAGGAAACATGCATATATTTTTTTCTGAATATGCAAATATACATTTCTTAGCTTTTGACAGTTTTTGCTTTTAAGAGCTACTTAAGCAGTTTCCCTAATCTTTATATGCTCTAGTTTTTCCTCACCCTGCAGCATACGTACTAATTATGTCGGGGTATATGTTTGCATTATCCAACACTTGCCTGATAAAATCTTTGCTGCATTACAAATTAAAAGGCTGAGGATGATTTCATTAATGTGAAATACTAAAACTAATACAAAGCTAGAATCCTGTTACACATGAGAACACTGACAAAGTTAGCTTTCTTTTTTTTGATGTATATAAAGTATAATACCATGAGGATGGGTATTATGCCATGGAGAGCTAGAAATGCAAGTTGAAGTACTGTATACATGAATAATTACAATGAATGTTGGACAAGTAAAGGAGGAAAGGGAAAAAAAACCCAAACATGCACAGCAGGACTAAAGTAAAGAAACTGTGAACTAATAGAGATGAGTACAGGAAAAATAGACTATAGAACACAAGCCAAAGGGTTCTTCCAACATTTAACCATACCATACACTTTCTAGATGGGGCAAGGTAGGAAAAGAGAGGGGGGAAGAAAAGGAGAGGAAAAACAGTAAGTTGGTTTTGGCATTCCAAGACTCATTTCATCACATGCAGCAATCTTCTTCTCCACTACAATGAGTTATGTGTGTTTTTTTGAGGAGCTGATTTGACAAGCACCTCTTACGTTTATTCGAGCCTGGTACAGGACGACTCCAGCAGAGTTGTTGGCAGTACAGCGATAAACTCCACCATCTCGGACCTGAGTGTTAGAGATGTTCAGGTAACTGACCACGTTGCCTTCGGAGGTGATAATCTGGCTGATGCGATGACTGCCGTCCTTCACAATGGGATCTTCGTCCAGCGTCCAAGTGATCGTAGGCAGAGGAGTCCCCTTCACGTTGCACATAAGGGAGACTGGCTCTCCCGGACTCACCACTTTCTCACTGAAGGCAGAAATGATTTTGGGCGTTCCATCTGCCAAGGGAAAGAAAAGCAGGAGAATAGTACTTACATGGTGTAAAGCCTGTTCCCTCTCTCCTAGAGCCTATCACATGAGCCAAGATCTTTTTTAGAAGCGATGCAAACAGGACGTGTTCCAGGATGTAACTCTAATCATTGAGAGAGGGAAATAAATTTGTGTAGTAGAGTACTTAAATGATCCTTTGCTTACGGCAGGTTTCTTCTTCATCTTCTGAGAAACCTAGTACTGACTCTGCTAAAGGAAAAGCACTTGAATAGATGGACCAGGGCTCTACACAGCTATATGAACTGCCAGGTTCTTGCAGAAAATTGTCAAAGCCATACATAAGTTCATCACAAAAGACATACAGCAAAAACTCAACACATTTGGAATTTTTCTTCTCCTGATAGGTTTCAGATCCTTGGAAAGCTAAGGATGAATCCTGTTGGCAAGAGCCAGGCGTAACTTGCATAGGCTAATTTCACACAGCTGTGCCAATGCAGTTTAGTCCTGACCCGCAATACTCCATTTAGAAAAGTATTAAATTAAGCTTTTCTGAATACAGATTGCCAGTAACAGCAGCGATGCCAATTTCTTTCTGTGGTCATTTTGTGCTACAGATAAATATTCCTCTGAAATGAGAGCATTCAAATGCTTTCTCTTGTGATCTGCGTCACAATTTACTCAGCCTCTACCAGGCAAGTGAATAAAGAGAATGGATGGAGCCAGAAACTTTGATATTGTAAGTAGGGACCAGATTAAACAACCACCTATCCAGACAGTTCAGTGGGGAAACCTTTAGGAGTGCCAACGCTCTGCTATTAGTTAGGAAGTTCTTTCTGAGATCATGCAATGCATGTTTGTTCTCCTTTGAAAATCATACTTTCAAAGCTGTATCTAGAAGGAATTTCAGTGTAATTGGGAGCAAAAGGCCGCACACCAAGAACAGTATGCAGAACACACGAAGCAATCCAGTCTGAAGTTCGGACAAGAGTGCTGCAGGCTACTGTCTGGTTTTAAAGAGCCAAGCGGTAAGTAAGCTGACTTCAGTGTTCCCACAGTACTAGTGCCCCCGAGAAACAGAAGGAAAAGCTGCCTCATTACCTAGAGAGGGGCCAAAGACACTTGAAAACTCACCTTGTACGCGAAGCCCTTTAAGGACAACTCCTTTCAGTTTTGCACGGGACAGAGGATGTCAGGACAGGACTGACAAGTCTCGTGCTCTGTATGACGCGCTGTTTGATTGTGCACGCTATATACTGTCTCTTCACGTACACTCTGCTATTTGTTACCTATATGTTTGGGAGGCTTGAATCATGGTGACTCCCCTGGAAATCACAATTCTTACATTGTAATTTCAGTGCAATGTCACCCAGAAAACTGAGGGAACTGGCACAATGTGTGCAAGACTCCCTACAAAACATGCTGAATCATAGCAGAATTAAAAATAGGACTGCAAAATTCCCTTGCTTGCCACATAGTAAAAACCATAAGGCACTGCCGCTCTTAGGTTGCTGAAAGACCTCAGCATCCCTGGAGGAGCATCTGATTTTATTTGATTTCATAGTTTTCTCCTCTGCCCCCCTCTCCCTTTCATTTCTGTCCCATTGGTTATGTGACAGAGTTCTAATTTATTTATTTATTTTCATCTCTGACTCTCTTCCTTTCCTTTACTGTGTATTAGATATTTTCATCCCTCAGAAAACAAAACAACAGCAACAAAAAAAAAGCTTTTTATCCTGAAAGAAAGCTGACACAGGACCAATAAATTTGTGAGTGTGCACACTATGTACCTCTGCCACCCCTCCTCCTCTTTTTTTTTTTTTAATTCAAGTGACAGGCTTTTTTTGGAGATGAAAGCAGACATTATTTTCCCAGTGAGACCTGAGTGTCTTTGAAATCTTTCCTGCTGTTGCTCTCTGATAACCTGCAGTCTCCCGACATCATGATAGATTATCAATATGCTCTTTAGGCTTTCTTAGTCACGGGAGATGGTTGCTGAGGTAACTCGGTCCAGGCAGGTAATCTCTTTTTCTATAAAGACTCTAAAAATAGTGTCCATGCGATGACTGCACTACAGCCTCATCAGTGAGCTGGCTCTGTGCAAATGGATAACTTTCCTCACTTGATCGTCATGTAGGGCATTGTGTCAATTAGTTAAGATGATCTCCAAGCCTTCAGCCAATACACCCAACCAGAAAAGCCACGTCCAGAAGATGCTTGGAGCTGAATAGAGACCTTTTCTCTCATGTCCTGCTGAAAAGCTAATGTAAAAAATCAGCACCCCCACCATCCACTCCCACCAAAAAAAAAAAAAAAAAATTGACTGGAAGGACTACTTGGGAGGGATTTTTGTTTTCAAATCAACTTTTTCATTCCATTAGTTTTTGCTCAGAGTGAGGCACAGTAAAGCCCACTGACAGTTATGAGTACCCTCTTCTCTTATTTAGGGTCCACCATCCCTCACTATACAACAATGGCACCAAAGATGATAATATATATTATTACAGAGACCAGAATCGCTAAATAGGTAGTGACTGACCTTCTAGTACCACCTGAACATAGTCTTGAGCGGACATCTTGTCCTTGCGCACAAAGCACTGGTAAGCTCCACCATCACTCTTGGCCATGCCATCCATTATAAGGTTCTCCCGATTGATGCCAGTGATCCGGACATTGTTACCAGGGTTGATGATTTCACCATTACGATACCAGGAGAGCTCCTGGTCCTCAGTTCCTGTCACACTGCAGGACAAGGACACTTGACTACCAACACTGCTTTTTACTTTCCGTGGGCTGATTGTGGCTTTTAGTGGTTCTGAAGATTTAAATCAAAATAAGGGAGAGGGAAAGGGAAATAGAGAACATTAAGCATACATGTGCATTTACGTGTGAGTAACAAATTAACTCTCAATTAAGGAGAAAAATAAAAATCACAGCCATACCCCTTGGGAAAAACCAACCAACCAAACAACAAACCCAACAGATGACTGTGTTTGCTCTAAACAAGCATTTTCACCACCAACATCCATGACACAAAACATAGATCTATAGGGTTAACGTATTTAACACGATATAATAATCTAGACCATGCCTAAATGAACAGTAGGAGCAGATCTACTGACTACCACTGTTGGTGCTGAGGGCCTAACAATGGCGCTATGCATGTTTTGGGAGGGTAGGACGTTACTTCGCATTAGTTCAGTGTGGACCTTTGAACTGGTGCATTAGGTGTGTTCCTGAACCTCATCTTCTGGTTTAATTTCCTGCAAAAGGAACCCAGTTCACGTGTTCCAAAACCACTCCCTGATGTGAACAAGTGCAGTAAATGTCAATGACCAGGAGATTAGCTTTTAAGAGTGGAAGATCCATGCTAAAATGTTGACATAGGTGCACCCATAGATATCCATGGGATCTATTCACATGTAATTGTATCTGTGTGTGGGCTCACTATATTTTCTGCTTCAACGTGGAAGACTACAATATTTTCAAGTCAGCCTTAAGAAACAGGAGAACATAGGTAATGTAAGTTTTATATTGTAAAAAAAGATGATGAACAGTGTTGAAGAAAAGTCATAAACGTAAATGCAAGGAAAACAATCTTTACCCTGCCACCTAACAGTTACTGGCATTACTGAATGCAAATCTCATCTCATGCTTTGTATACATTGGTTTGACCTCCTTATAAAGATAAGAGACTTACTATCACCACTGATATCATCTCTGATACTAAATAAATACCATCTTTTTTTTTTTTTTTTTACCAGCTTACATACATGCATACACACATATGTATACACATGCCTATACATAAAAATTTCCTCTGTACTGAACATTTTATAACACACAGGTTGGAATAAATCTTTAGTGGCCCATTGGGAAGAGAGGCCTGAAAAAACCCCACACAAGTCAGTGGCCTCAGTCATTCTGGATCACAGATACTTATGGAACAGACCTTTCCTCTACGATGGGTCAGAGCACTAGTTAATCTGTGCTCATATGCATGTTACAAGTCACTGAATATGTCTCCTATCCAAAAGACCACAAAAGCTCAAAACCATCAATGACCTATTAAAAAAAACAGACACACACAAGTGCACCACCAACATCTCAGAGCCATGATGATGCAAGAAAGTGAACCACATCCTCCATTGCAGAGGAGGGTAAAACTCCTTCGCCCGACTGTTGCTTCCTGCCAACCTGATCCAGAAGATATCTACTAGCTGGTTGACCACTGAGTCAGTAAGTAGAACGTATCACCAGTGACTGGGGATACTTTCGGTATCACTAGTGATACTGTTACATCATGCCTCTGGAAGTCTTGACTTTGTGTCATACATGGCAGACCGAATTCAACTAGTTTTTATGAATACATTTAGAAGCAAAGCTCCTCTGTTATAATTCATGAATTACTGATCTTTGATCTCAGTTTTCTTTTGCCCAAATACATTATGTGTAACTATTTGTGAAGACATTTTTATGGCCTGAACTGTTCACAAACTTCTCTCTTTTCAGTTTGCTAGTCATGCTGTATAGGTGGAAACATTAGTTCACAAAGCATTATTTCTATTCCAGGAAATAATTTTTTTTTAACAATAGAAGAATAACAATTTTCCAGTGCAGTGCTTCTGAGTAATAATTATCTTTGTAGAATTTGTGAAACATTCAGAATATTCACACATGAATACTCAACTGAGGGGAGGTATGAGTATTCAATATTACCGAACAGCATGAGTCACGGCAATGAGAGTTTGGCAGCTTTATTCATGAGAACATTTGCAATTTCTTTTTAAGCATCCAATTCAAGCTTCTAAATTACATATCCTCCATGTGCTAAATTATATAGCTACATTATAAATTGCATCTATTTGCACTTCTGATCGCTCAATTGTCCAACTAACTCATCTCCACAGAGCCTACTTTCTGTTGTTCCACAACTTTGAGAAGTTTAAGCATTGCTAAGGTAAAGTAGCAAAACAGAATGTACAGCAAGATACAGCAACATCTTCCCTGATGCAAACGCCCAGGCAAGAAGTGGCCCGAGAGCTTCACCCAGTCCAGGACTTACGTTTTACATATAGTCGCCCTATCATCTCGGCAGTCCCGTAGTTGTTCCACACCTCGCAGACGTAGTTGCCCGAGTCTGAGGGACGCGTGTTCTCGATCAGCAGACCCGTAACTGTCTGCCGAAACCTGCTGTCAGGCTCCCAGGGAACGTTGTCCTTCAACCAACGATACTTTGGTGCGGGGTGCCCCGATGCTTTGCAAGGCAGCTCCACTCGCTGTCCTGCCATGGCTTTACGGTGGTCAAACCCATCTAGAATAGATGGAGCTGAATTCGCTGGATCTGAAATAACAAAGAGCAGTTTTCAATGGAAGCATTAAAATTCTTTCATTCACTAAGCAATATGCCAATATTTATTCTCCTGTATTTTTCGACTCACTAGCCCAGTGTTTTATGTACTACAGTTTGCTACTGTGACCCAGCCATCAATCTGTAATATCTCAGTAGTGGTGGCTGGGATCCAGCAGCATGTACTACTGAAGCATCTCATGACTACTTGGAAACCCTCTCACTGGATTTTTTCCAGGTGGCAACCATTTCTCTGGTCATCCTTCATGTCCCCTAACAGAAGAACAGAGAGCCAGAAATGTGTTGCCTTAACAATTATTACTGTTATCCCTGCACTACTCGACTAGAATGAAGCCAACGCATTCTCCATGCTTCTCGGTGGTCTGAAGGCTTTGAATTAAAGGAGCAGTTTATTCCCTTGTCAGGAGAGAAATGGGCAAGGACACAGGAATTTCTATCTGCAGTCTGACAGATGAGCCTTTTCTTCTCTGGAAAAAGAACTTAACGTGACAAGACCAACATACAACTTAATACTCCAACTTTCTGTGCTCAACTTACTGAGAAAAGCAGCTGACAGACCGACACACTTGTGTAGCACCTGGCATGTATTTATGTATCTCATAGAAGTCTGGCAGAGCACCTTCTCCAGAGGTGCATGTAATCCCACCAGACATAGTACTCTGTGATTTTGGCTTTTTTAGTTTGAAAACTTTTGGAGGAAGAGGCTGATGTGTTTTACAGTTTTGTGCAGCATATAGCGTGATGGAAGCCCATCCCGGAGCTATTGCAACATAGATACTGAAAAATAAATAAAATTTGCATCTAAGTATTTTCTCATCACATGAACCCACTTTGCTGAGAGTTCTGTCTCACAAAGAAACTCCACATGCTGATCAACTCCTTTTACTCCTGACACACTGCTCTCTTTTGCGGTATATCTACATCATAGTTGCCTGGGTGTAGGTGTGATTGCAACCGCTTTGACATTTTCAAGTGGTCTTTGACTTAGGTAGCTCAGGCACTGCTCACAGGGTAGCTGCAGCAGGTTCCTGTCCACGAGCTGGAGAGATTAAAGGAGCAGTCCATGCTGAACTCAAGCTACTCAAGCGATAGTGTAATCAGAACCTGAGCTAGTTAGTTTAAATCTAGCTTAGATATATCTTCATGAACTGCAACCACAGCTGGGAGGGTACACTTGAGAGCAAATAGCTAGAGGCACTGTGCAAGTTATACTATCAATCCAGAAACTAAAATTGTGGTGGTAAACAAATGGGCTAAGTAAATTCTATGTGAATATCTGGATAAAACCCTAAATGCCAAGTTCAGTGAAAGACAACCACAGAGGCTTTTCTGTTCTCTAGGTGCCAGCAAAAAGTTGAGCCACTGAAGGCAAAACCACATTCAGTTTACAGCAACTTACTGTCTGTCTCATTAGAAGTGTGTCAGCCAGTAGTTAAATGAATGATTTTGCATGCATCAGTAGCCTCAAGGTCCATATTTGGCATCAAGATGGGTTATATTTTTGGGCTTGCCATGCTGTTTATGTCTGGCTTAGTGAAAGCACAATCTGCCAGGATGCTATTGGGAAGGCCAATGTCAATTTGACTAATTGATTAGCCAGCTCCTTTCTTGCCTTTTGGGTCATCAGGCATCTATGTTTTCAGTGCACACGTTCTTTTGTGCAGCCTGAGGAATTAACTCAGTAAAAATGTAAGCATGCAAGAAATTACAGCTCTGGCTCTTAGGAAGGCTACATCTACATGAAATCAGTTTCTTCAATTGAAAGTAACAATTCAATAATAAAAAAGTAGAACTGACTTTTAAAGGTATTGCCTGTGCATTCCCACTCAAAAATCACAGTAGCTTCATATCTTCTCCATACACTTTTAACTTCAGGAGCTGGGGGCTATGGCAGCAGATGTCGTGGGAGGCACAGCCCCCTTCTGCAGCTACCATTTCTCACCCTTCAAGAGCAGCACACCAGCCCCTGGGTCCTCTATCCCAGGTCCACTTCGCTTCATGTTTTCCCTCCTCAAACTGAGCCTTGGCAGGAGCAGACCAAGCTGGATTCCCATCCGCAAAACAGCTAAACTGGGATTTGCCTACGTACTTGAGAAGCCTTGAGCTGGTTCTTATAGAGGAGGTGTTTAAAATGTATTCAGAGATACACAAAATATGATTTCAGTGACCTGCTTTCTCGCACTCTGTACTTATATATTTAAATGGATGGTAAAAACATCTCTTTGGGATGTCCCTGGAACAGACTACTATTTAAAAATCCTACATTGCATATATTACAGTTAAGGAAAAAAAAAAAAAGAAAAGAAAAAAGGCACAAAAGAAATCCCAGAATTCATTTCCAATCACCTGCAATGAGGCAAATAGCAAAGTAACATATCCCAATTCCAATATGTGGTGTGGACTCTTTTGAATGATTATTTTACTATGCTTTAACAGTCAGCTGCAAATGACTTCTAGCAAGGAAAACAGCTGAAAAACTGAGGCAAAATACTGTTCTAAAATATTCTACTTTGGATCATTTTTTGAAGGACAGAGCAAGAAAGTCATTCTGCTTTCAAAATCATAAGGATTTTTTGGAGAGTGGGGGTTAAACAACAGTAAAGATTTTGGGAGCTGGGAATCATGGCTGGACAAAATTATTTTTGGAAAAGCACGCTATAGTGGGCATCAGAGGAATATTCTGTAGCGTGTTAATAGCCTTGGTTTTAATTTTATTTTGAAAGGCCACATGACTTCAAGGAGGCATTCTTACTCCAAATGAAATTTGGAACTTTACTTTGGTCATAGGCATACTAATTATTCACATATGTATTTGCTATTATATGCACTTTACCTTTCTCACTCTTTCAAACAATAATGAAGCTTAACTCGTATTAAAAATGTGGCCAAGAGACTATGATCAATATCCACCACAAAATATTTCATCCCCAAATAAGCAAAGAATATTTACGGGTGTAAAAGGCAGGCAAAAATGTAGGTCTTATGCAAGCAGACCTTTCACAACTATGTTCATAGATTCTCTGATCTCAGTTCTTAAAGGAATTACTATTTTAAAATATAAATTCCAGTAAAGAAAAAAGAAAATCTGTTAGAGAAATACTAAGAGAAAAACTCTGCCCGTAATTGCTGCACTTGTTCAGTAGACTAACAGGACTGGAAATCAGAGCCCACTATAGCTCTAATATAGAATGATTAACCCCATTGAATTAAAACAAACAGCTATTGTACACAGGTAAAATTTCCTATTTTGATTTGGTCTGTGGAGGAGAATAGGAAAGGGAACTCCAGACAGAACACATCTTTTAGGGTGCTTGTCCTGAATTACAAACAAGACAGCTTTCATTTTTCCCTTTTTGTTCAGTGAAATAACTAGAAATTTTCCTGTGGTAACCAAGATACAAGCCTGATTTTATTTATGTTACCACTGGCTCAGCCTTAGCATGATTTCATACGGAAGCAGACCATATTATAGGACCCTGCCTATCCTTATAAGACCAAAGCAGCAGATTATTGTGCAGGAAAACTACTTCTTCACCTGGGTGGGAAAAGCAGAGGCAAGAGTTTTACCCACAGGGGACACATACCAAAGGAAGAAACTCCTGGATCTGACAGGTAAGTGATTCTAACCTGAACATTCACACTATTTTTTTTTATCATTAGTATATTTAAGTACTGACTTGTGTGTTCAGAGGGCTCCAGAATCCTTCAGCAATGACCATTTTGGAGGAGGGCAGGAAGTACGTTACTAATGCAAATCCTTGTGCCCACCTCCGTCTCCCTTAGGGCTCTCAAACAGAGGGTGGAGAGCTGAGACCTAATCACTAGATTTTTTTTTTTTCTGACAAAAAGACCTAAAGACAAGAGGACAAGGTCAAAAGGAGAATGATCCCACTGACTGTTAGGATTGTGAAGGTCACCATACCCTGACAGATATTTAGGGTTAGGATATTTAGGGTAGCTTAGTAATAGTAAAAAAGGAGAAAAAGCTCTATGGGGCTTTCAGTGAGATGGTGGACATGTCTTCTGTAAGGCAAGGATACAGGGAGACAGAAGAGAGAGTCTGGGATATAGTCTTAGCCAACGCTATGGATGTGGGACTACAATTGCAGGTTTGCTCACATGCAAACACAGGGTGCAGTTACAGGCACCCAGCAAATGAGGGAGAGGAAGGGGAGGTGGGGAAGAGCTAATCCTATACTGAGATGTTTGAGAGCAAGTTCCAAACTCAGGCCTGGGTTCTGCTCCTCCTTCTCACTTCACCCACAACTGGCACCTCCTCTCAGTGAGACAAAATGTGGAGAAGGTGGGATTGGAGCAGCACCGTACTGACAGCCCCAAGTGTTTGGGGGGTGTGTGGGGGGAACCCAACAGTCCATCACACACACAACAATCAGGAGATGATTTACAATTATAAGGAAAAGTTAAAATACCCCATCTACCTGCTGCACAAGGCCATTTGCCCTGGGACTCTTAGCTCTGCCCATGGACAGCCACCAGCTAAGCCTCCTGTCTACCTGCAGCACCCTGGGTGGCCTGGGACAGGTCACGTACCCCTTCTGTCTGGAGATCCCTCCTGGAAGCAGGGGAACAAACTCTTTTCCCCAGGGAAGGAGTGTGATAAATGAAAAGGAAGGCTGAAATGCACCTCACCTAATCTGAGACTCCTGCAGTGTAAATATCTACAGCTGAGCTAAACGTCCTGAGCTCCTGCTATGGTTAGCAGAGAGAAATAGGCACCATGGGGCAATTCATCTCACCCCAAAGGGGGCAGCTGAAGTAGGTCAGGTAGACTATCCCTAAAAGTGTTCCTCTCCTTTGGTTACAAAGGGAAGTTAAGGTGACTAGACACTTCCACTGCGCATGTCGGCTTTTAATGGGATGAATCTCATCCACAGTCCTCTTATAAAGTACTCTAAACCTACTAAAAATCACTGTACTAAATGCCAGTGCACCATACAGGCTCTCTGGAAATATCTAATAGGAGGCGAAAAACAGAAAAAAGGATTTTAAAATGGGATATTTTATTTTGCAGCAGCAGCTCACAGCTGACCTCTTCTACCTTCCATTTGATAGAAGACTTGGCTGTTAGTGCATACGGGCGCAAGAAGCTGCCTTGCCAGTTTAGCACACTAGAGAGAGGCATACACAATGCTTAATTTAACATGATATATGAAGGAGCACCTGATACAAAAAGTCTTGCACTGTTGCTTTGTCGTGTTTCTCCAGTGTATCTGTGCCTTGTGATACATCGGTAGTTGTACAGTCCATCTTCATTCTGTACGTCTAAAATATACAAGGCTCCCGTGGATGTGATGAGAAATCTAGGTCCTGAAAGACAAAAGAATTTGCAGTGTTTAAAATATCTGCAGGTTGTTACTGTGTTCTGTTTGCTCACACTGGGGGATGGACGACACAGGCTGTAAGGTCCTGAAGGTTTTTTTTTGCCAGAGTCTAGAAGCTGCCAATTATAAGTTTACTAAGTACTCACTGCAAATGCATATAAAGATATTCATTCATGTGCACTTCTTATAAAAAAGGTAGGGATCTTTAAGAAAATGTGAGGAATGAAGGAAATAAATGTGCCATGGTCTATATCACAATCAACAAACAATATCCAAGAGGTATCTGAAATAAAATACAGGGTAAATAACCAATGCAGAATTTAATCCAGTTTAATTCAATATTGTAGAGTGATATGATGGCAATTCACCAGCAGAGCCGTACACGTTAGAAAGACCGTTTGGGACAGCGTGCATATTTAAACAATATTAGCCAAAATGGCATTTGTTGTCCAGGTACACCAGAAAATTTAGAAGAAAAAGATCATAAAAAGTAAAAGTAAAGGTATCAGTGAAAGTAAGAGAAACTCACAAAAGGAGAAAGTTTTTACCCCAAGAATATGGGACGTATTTGCTAAAGGATTCTGGCCATAAGAGCCACGTACTGCACAGCCCTGCTCCACAGCCTGCTTCAGGTGTGATGGGAAAACAAGGACAGCAAAACTAGCCAAATAACAGGACGTGTTATTTAATATCCAAAGATTTTTTTTTTAATTCTGCACAGAAAGGTTTATGTCAGGAAGAAAATTTGAGTCCAGCAAAGTGACTGCCCCCTAAAACTGAACAAGACTGACATGTTCATGGTCAGCATTTCTCCCAGTGTTCATTCAAATTGAAAATAATATAGTTGAAATTCTCTTCAAATACATATTTTTTATTATTAACTCTAGAATATGTGGAAAATGTCATGGTACGTATGTGCTCATGTGCAGTTTTGAACATTTGACACCTGCACAGATGCCTCTGTTCTGTTGTAAATGCATGTTCTAAAAGCAAGGACACAAAAAAGCTAGCATCTACATGGTACATGTTTACTCTAAAGCTTTTCCCATATTACAATAAATGGAATTAATGTGGTTAGAATGCATTGCAAACTTGGGCCTCGCTTGGCCACTCTTTCTGTTTAAAAACTACTGCAGTCTAAGCTATGTATGCTTTTCTAAAACTTCTGTACTGGAGAAAATGTTAATATCTTTTCTTTTTTATGTCTGCTGTTTTTTCTCTAGTAACTGGTAGCTCTTACAATATATGCACCTGTACCTATATATTATAAAAAGTACCTGGCTCCCAAATTAGGGGAGAGGAGACACAGAGATGAAACCTATTATGAACTAATACTCAGTAATATGCAGTAAGAAATATTTCCTTTTCTTCAGAGCTCTATTTGAGCAATGACTTTTTAATAATTAAGTGTAGTCAGGGTGCTTGCTCGCAAATGCATCAGTGGGAAAGCAATCCAGCAGAGAAAAGACAGAAAGGAAATGGTATCATTACAGAGGGCAATCTCCTTTCAACCACAATCTAAGAGAAATGGAAAAAAAATTAAACAACCATTTAATGTCACAGGACAGGATTGACTCTTAGAGCAGAGAATATTGAATAAAGCAACATCAGCCCACCTCTCCCATCCTTGAATGCGTACTCAATTATAAAATAACCACACTGGTGGCTTGTCTTGGCTGACCCTGTTCTCCTGAAAGTCAAGGCACAAGCATGGAAGCAATGAGGTCACGACTGGAAAAGCATAAACCACGCTGCACATATCCTTCTGAAGTACCTTGTTTGTCCGAGTCACGTGTGCCATTACTAAGAAGTATATTAACAAAATAAATCCCCAGAATGGAGGCATAGAAGATGTTGAGCTACTTGCCTGCTACTGAAGGAGAAGAGCTGAGCAAGGGAAGGTGTGAAGGAGGAGGGAGGACTGGATGGCAAGAGCACTCTCCTCAGCCATGAGCAACACTATTTTCCAGCCTAGGGGAGGTTTACAGCTACGGAGGTTCCTTCTTGTACAGAGGCCATGTTGACTTCATATGCCTCTGAAAATTTAATTGCTTGCATACAGAAGGCTTGTGTTTCAGCACAAATTACTTATAAACAAATGTATTGTTGAGTGCAGTAGGAAAAGCACCTGAATAGTTTCAGTTTCACAGCCAGGTGTCTGAAATACGGCATTGAAAAGGTTACATGAAAAAAGCAAAGCTATCTCTCATCTTATATTTTAATACATTAGTTGAATGTTTGGAGGAAATGATATAGACAGTAATAAGTTAAATCAGTAAAGTATGTTTTACCTAGCTTCTCAATTACTAATATGTCATTTATTTGCTAGTCACAAAATAGCTTGGCTTGACCAAACATGCTAATGTGGTTTTCTGCAAATACTGGGCAGCTAACAGCTACTCACTAGCAACCAGAAGGCGTAGTCTGCAAGTGTGCGGGCAATCATCCAGTGAACCCCCTTCACAATCACAGGATTGCTCTTTACCTGCTGTCAGTCACACAGCCCAGCTCCAAAGCCACAGCAAGGGGAATCCTACCACCTCTGAGGGAGGCAGGTTCATATCGATTCGCAAAGGAGAAGTACTTTCTGCTGGTCAGAGAATACTTCTTTTATTTTTTTGGTTGATCCTCATGATATAACTCCTAGGTGTAGCCTCATGTCCTTTGCCGAGTATGTCTTCCTTTTCCCTTCACAGTCCCCAATTACCCAGACATAAACACTTGTCCCATTCCACCCTATCTCCTAATCACGTAGGTACTCAAAATCTGTACCCTTTAACAAGGTTTACCTTTGCCCCTAATTCTAGGTTAGAAGGATATTTAGAATTCTGATGTGAAAACTATGGGCTGTTTGACTCCGGTGTCACATGCAGATTCTGCACTACTGAAATATTCATAAAGCAAATCTACCTTTGCCAAGAAATATGTTATAAGGACTACAGGTAATTAAAGCACAGTTGTCTCCCTTAGTCTGTAGGCAGCATAAAATGACAGCTTCAGGCGATGGGAACCACATTTAAGGACTTCACTTGGGGTTAATGATGGGTATGCAGCAAAGGCAATCTCTTCTTGCTTCTGTTTCCAGCTGTGTGAGCATTAACCAGCTCCGTATTTCCGACAGCACAGCCAGTTCAGACGCGTGCTTGCCCACAGCGATGCCACTCGGCTGGCAGGGCTGCCAGGCTGCTGAACCAGCGCTGCGTATACTGTGCAGACACGTCCTCTGCAGCCCGATCAAGACTTAGATCAGATTTTTCAAGCTGGGGTGTAACTGCGTTACCAAACTGTGCCGGGGTAGATATCGGTGGAGAGGCTGCTCGGCTGCTATCACATCGCAGGACCAGGAACACATAAAAAGGTGCTAATGGGATGGTTGTGACCATTTTGGTCCCTTCAGTAAATCTGCACATGCTGTGCATTTGTGTCAAGCAAGTGGAACCTAAACAGCTGAGAGGCAGAAATGTGCTTCTTGTACAATGGTTTCATGCAGCTTTCTTTTTCTGGGATCCAGTTTCACCTTTGCTAAATAAACGTAATTCCATTTCTACAGAGAGTCACACTGTTGGAGACTACTAGCATGCACAGGTTTAAGATTATACAAATGTGTCCAAAGTTTAAAAATTAATTCCTTTCTCTATGCTTTTCTAAAGCTCTCACTATTTTCAGATCCTCTGCAGAATTTTGAGATATGGTCTATACAGGCCGTCATTAACGATTAAATTTGTCTCTTTTCTTAGGATAAGCATGAAGCAGCTGTCACAAAAATTAAGTCAGAAGATCAAATTCAGAGCTTCCCTTAAAACTGCTGAAAGCTCACTTCCTCAGTATTTCTTGTACACGTTATTGCCACTATTACTTGCACTGGAATTGAAACTGGGGAAACATGTGGAGTGGTTACTGCCAGGTTGAAGAATATGTATAGATTTGTGGGCTATTTCCAGATCCCATAGAACTGACTTAGATTTGCAAGTGAAGCCTTCCCTCCTCAGTCCTGGAAGCAAGTTTCCTCAGATGCAGTCATACATCTGGGTCGATGAGAGTGGGTACACTTATTAAAAGCCTGCCACTTAATAAAAGAGGTTTGTGAAAGCTGAGCAGAGCCAAGAAATTGTTCAGCGTTATCTTGCTATATTTTCTAGAGAAGTTATGAGCATACTTAAGCTATCTAACACTGCTTAGATCATCTTCCTGTTGGAAATTACTCAGGCAATCCTATAATAAAACCTTCACTTAAAGCATTATCTAGAGAGTTTTGCCTCACCCTCTTTAAAGATAACTAAAAGTAAATAGTTATTGCCACATATCAGATGTTATCCCACAGTATACATTTCTCACCAACACACATTGTGTATAATTGCAGGGCTAAAGCTTTTCCTTTTCCTCTCTTCTTCTTAATATATTTTGCATACTTATGTAATGCCTTAATAACCAACCCCTCCTTCTACTGTAAAAACATGAGACAGAAAAGATGACAGAAAAATAAAAGGGGAAATGCATGTAATTTCTGTCATCTTCTAAACGGAGAGCATTTTCATTAAAACCGACAGGCTGTCAGCTGCGACAAAGCCAAAGTGTTGAGTGTTCTGCCTTCTGTACTTCAAAAAGTGTTTAGAAATGCGCCAGGACGGGGATCGACAAGCTCTTATTGCCCTGTTGATCTAGGGGAGTGCTTTCTTCTTGAGGCGCATTTAATTTAATCGCTCTTACTTTGCTGTAACAAAGTCTAATTTTTTTGACTCACCTACTTAATATGCCAAATAAGGACTTTTTTTTTAATGGAACATCCTTTCAGATAAACTGAAGCTTTTTGTTTGTTTGGTTGTTAGCAGGCTTCAAGGGAGGAAGGCAGAGAAGCCTCCTTCACAACAATTAAAAAGAACACTGTCAAAATATAGCTCATAATTCCCATTTATTATTCCTTCTCAGTAGTGTTTGTATTAATGCCTTGAAAAGTTGATTATAATAATTTCAGCATCTGATTTTCAGAGACGTTGAAAGCTTACATCTTTTTTGGCTTCCAATGCTTGACGCCTTTGAAAACCTGGCCCAATATCTGTAGCATGTATTTCATTCAAAGAGTTCAAAGGATGTCAGGAACCCTTACTACCTTTTGCCTTGATGAGGCGGGCAAGCATAGTAACATACTGCTATTTAAAATTTAAATGGTTTACAGAGAAGCTTACTGAGATACATAGATTGATGTACACAAGTCAGTGGAAAAACAGGGAATGGAAACCATAATTCTTTCTCCAACAGGCCATCTGTCATTAATACATAACTTTGCCTCACTGTGAGACTGAAAAAAAAAATAGATCCAAGGACTAGAAAGACCATTAGAGCCATTTATTCTCACCTTTCATGCTTCAACCATTAACTCCTGCATCAAGTTCATATCTGGAAGTTAAAGCTATAGCTTTTTTAAAAAGACATTAGTCATGATTAAAGATTTCTTGTAAGCGGAGAGCATGTGATACCCCTGGGTAAATTATTCTGATGGTTAATTATTCTCACTTTTGAAAGTTTGAAAGTGTATTGTTTGTGGTCTATCTGGCTCTGACTCCAGCTATTGGATCTTACTGTGCCTTCATTAAAGATTTCCTCTGCAGTCAGAAATCTTCTGCCCATTTAAGTACTCACAGAACATGAGGAAATTACCTCTTAAACCATCTTTCTCCTTAATTAGTTATACAGATTGAATTTCCTAAATCATTTACTGTGAATTATTCATATCTTGAAATATTCCTGTAGCTTTTGCCGAACACCTTAACAACTTTTTGAAGTTCTTTTTCAAGTTTGGACCATGCACATAAGTTCAGTAATGGTTCTGGTAATAGTAAATGCAAAATGTCACCACTCTCTTCTATGCAAGTTTTCCTTCCACTTATACGTCAAGGAATTACAGTAGTTCTCTTATCAGTGCTAACTAGCTTCAGTTATTCATTGAAAATTGTGATCTCCTTTTCAGAGTCATGGACTTAGAGGATAGATATCCCTTGTTCTGTAATACAACATATTGTCTGTCTGTCCTGACACTAGAATCGGCTGTATGAAAAACTACAGGTTCAAATCACACCTTTATCGCACAATCCAATCTCCCTACACAACTCACCAAGCCATACCATCATTTGCCATTACACCACCGTTTGAACAGTTTGCATACTTTATTGTATGACAGACAAAACATGTCTTCCCTTAAATTTCATTTGTTAATTGAAACCTTATGTTTTCATCTGAGATGTTACCAAAGACTTGTTTTGAAGATACGTATCTCAAAGTAGTAAGAGCCCGAAGAGAACAAACGGGGAAGAGGGAGAGGAAACGGGGTCACACCTCGGCTTGACCACCCTGAACTAAGGGCCCCAAATCACATGACATTTTAGAAACACACCCTTCATTTTACTATCTGCTGACTAGTGCCCTAAATAACCTAGTGACTTCACTAAAGTTGAGCTGCATTAGCAAATCGTGTGTTCATTTCTCTAAGTGAGAAGAGGTCACATTAACAATTATGAAATTGCTCTTATGTAAGGTTTTTAATGCTTTCCATTAGACTGTATAATATCAGAGATTAAAATAAAATTTTACAGGTCTGAGTAATAGGTTAAAATAATTCTGTTTAGGTTTCCTATGTGAAATTGTTCTCATGCATAATTCATAAGAAAATGTGAACACTTTCCTGTCGAATTAGTGCATAATATTCTTGTATGAAAATGAGAATATTTTAAAACTGTAACATTAACTATTATTTTATCATGCTTTTTCCCCCCAGTATGCTGTTAGTCTTTAAATAGGGGTAACGTTATCCTCAAGATGGTTTAAAAAATCATATTTGATTTTCACTTTGTTGGAAACACATCTAACGGCATTATGTTATTGCAGTCTAAATTGGGTTGATAGAAATTAAGAGAACAGATGGCTGTTCTAATCGTGTGCCAAATGATAATATAGAACAAATAAACTTTTATCAGCTATACTTGTCACCTCTGCTGGGTAGAACTGCTTCTGCTAAGCAAGTTTCTAGCATGACCTGTGCACGCAAGGGGAGAAACCTCCCCATAGAGCAAGAGTAACCTATAACTCAGTTTTATAGCATGGCTACAACATCATTCTCAAAGCAAAATAGTCTGCTGCACTGGGCACGGAAAATGCGCTAGAAGCAGCCATGCTTAAACTGTGCCCTGAAGTCACAGTCCTGCGAATGCTTTTGGTACACAAACCAAAGATTAGATGAGGGAAGAGAGGCGTACAGGGAAAGAAGGAAGTAGGGATTTCACTTTTCCAAGCATCACTCACGTTAATGTACTCAACCTACATGAGACACCTGGGGTGTTGCTCACAGTAGGTGGTGCAGATGGTCAAAACATGACTATACTCTTCTGAGCAGCACAGCCTCCTCCCTGGGGGAATGTAGCCAACCTCACAGGCCCTGCTAGCAGACCTTACAGAGGATAAAACTGATTTTTTTAGCTCCTCATATTCCCTCGGCCCTGCGGTCTATAAATTGCACCTTTGGAGTGTGTTGCCTACCGTCCCTCTCCCCGTTGAGGGGACAACCTGCGGCTGACTTCCAGGAGAACAGGAGGGAAGCCACAGCACTGCCCTACAGCCCAAGGGCAATTAACTTCCTTAATCAATTACAATGAAATTAGCCCTCCCTTGTGTTACCACCTCCACCCTTCAGACACACTTGCTGAAGAACTAAATACTTATTTGCATTACATGGACTGGTCTTTGTCTCTTATAGATCTGGGATTTCATAACTGGAGAAGCCACCAAGAGCATGACTCAATTTCTGGGAGAAAAATTCAGTGGCAAAGCTTAAGTGCCACCGTAGCAAGATGTCACTCATGAGGAATTAAGGTCTTTGATCTTCCCATTTTTTCCTGACACAAGGAAAGAAATAAGCATAAAAGCCATAGGAAGTCGTGGTCTGAGGCAAAGGAGGCTGCTGCCATAGTTGAGCTATTGTTCTAGGCTCCTCAAAGCCCACAGAGATCTATGTCTGTCATAAGACTGAGCTTGCAGATCTGAAGTTTTCTTCAGTTCCAGAACAACCAGAGTTTTCCCTTTTCCTTTTGTTTGTTTGTTTGTTTCCCCAGAATTAAATTTGAGAATTTATAAAACAAGCCAGCAGCCTCACATGAGGTATTTTTCTATATTATGTACACACATAATCTGTTTTCAGTTCAATAAAAAATAACTGAGGTCATCTCTCTGCAAGGAGTTAAGGACGTCTACAAACATTTCCGATCCTATGGCCTGACATAGTTTCACTTGTAACATAGATGGATTCTTAACTTTGCAAAATTTATGTAGAATGGATAGCTCAAGACTAAGACAGATTTTTTTCTTAAACCATCACTCTTTACCCCCCTCATGTCCTCTACCTCCTCAGGAATCATCTATTTTGGCGGCAGCTCAGTCTGAATCAGGGAATGCAAGTAGATCTGTGACTGATCAGTCACCCTGTCCCTCAGCCAGTGGAGGTCAGAGCTGCTCAGATTGTGGGAGGTCCAACCCCAACCACCATCAACATCTCTCTAAAACGCCAGGAGAGGAAAGGAGCAAGGTCTTGAAATAATTTCCACTTGATCCTTTAAAGCAGAAAAGCTTAAAGATGAAAAGAGTTCACATAGATTTATTATTACTTTGGCACCTATACCTCTAAGGAATATTAGGGAGCAACTATGTATTTCTGCATCTCTCCAAAGAAAATGGTTTCATTAAATCCAGATACCATGGTGTTTACTTCTCCATTCTAAAATGGTTTACTGCCTCTTACCACTCGAGATTTTGCCATAGCTACAGGTTCCAGATTTCCCTTAATGTTCTGCATGCAATATCACTATGCTAAGACAACAAACCTGCCTATTTCTTGCATATAGAACCATAAAGTGAATAGAATTAAAATGAGGTAGAAAGGGAGAAAGAAAAAAGGAAGAAAAAAAGAAAAAAGAAAGAAAAAAAAGAAAGAAAAGAGAAAGAAAGGGGGGGAAAAGCAAAAAAAGAAAGACAGGAAAGGGGAGGGAGGGAAATGAAGCTCCAGTTTTGGCTTTATAAATTGAGCTGAGAGAGATTCTCTGCTGAGTGAATTCCAGCATTACCATAGGAACAAGAGCTGTGGTACCGTGTTGGGTTCCCATTCAGAGAGGATGAGGCCTGAACACAACACTCAAAAATCAAACAGGTCCTGAAAGCTGGTGGTATCTGTATTCATGGTTTTAGCTGCTTTAAATTCAACTGTAACGTAAGTTCATTTGTGTTTCTGTAATCACAGAATAAGGAAAGACATATGAGCATTACTGCTATTTTATGTGCAGTGCTATCATTTTCTGAATAGGTTTGGATACTATGATAATGGCCATTCTGAAAACCAGATTGTTAGACAAATTACACAAATCAGAACGCATTTTATTGCCCTCTCTACGTTTCTGAGACTGCAAAAATGTATTTCATGCCAACTGTTCGTACCAGTTCCACTTATATTATGTATGCGGTATTCAAGTTTTATAAAGGAGGAATAAACATGCCCCCTTTTTTTAAGATGCAGGAGCTGTATTTTTCTGTACACAGACTAGGTTGTGTTAATCGTTACTACTTTATGACTGGATAGTATAAGTGTGACTGATCACTTAATGTTTATATTTAATTGTTCACCCTCTTAATCTTTTATTAATATGTTAGGCATGAGCAGCTACAGTTCTCTACCCGCTGTTGTTAACTGTCAGTCCTCCAAGATATTAAATAAAACTTCCATAATCTTTAATACTGCAGTTTTAGATGATTTGAGTCCTTGCACATGTTGCTGTAGAAGCTGCTTGCCTTATTTCAGCTAGAAAGAAAGCAGATAATCTTAAATCACTAGCTAGTTTTAAGGGCTCTGATTAAAGACGATTCGGCTTTGCCCATGATATATGGATCTGTCTGGAGGATTAAAATTTCTTCTCTCAGGCTTTTCCTGGTGCATCCCAACTAAATAAATAACCTCGAGCTGACCAGTGGCTTAGCACAGATAAACTTATGCTTCACTCTTTACAACATCAAGGAACATAACCCATCTCTCCTTCTATCTGCATGCAAATTTAAACACCAGCTTGTTAAGGAAAGGGAGAACCTCCATCTCCTCTGGCCTGAACAGCAGTTGGTTTATGTCACCATCATCAAATGTGCACCTTAGTAGTTTATAGCTTCAGAGTCATTGTATATGCAGAATATGCACTGTTATAGACAATATGATCAGAATAAATCACAGCCTTGCATACACAGAATTACAAGTGCCACCAGCAGCAGAATTATTTTGACTAACTGCAAATAATCAATATTATGCTACATCCGTTAGAGCAGCTGCAGCTCTGTGGCCCCACATGTTTAACCACATTTGTTCTGCAGGTAACTGTGAAGGTAATGGAGCATTTCAACCTGAAGGAACAGTTTTATGAGAAATTTGGAACATTACTCACTTCCCTTCGTGAAAAAAATCTATTTGAAGATTCACAAGACATCTGAGTATTCAGAATTTTTATTTAAGGTATACGCAGTAACTAACAGACAAAGCCTCATATGGTACATTCTAGTGTAGTATTTTCACCTAATGACTTATTTTGAGAGTGTAAAATTAGGGAAAACTAAACAGGTTAATTTGGTTTTAGGGTAATGACTTGGGAAGGAGTTACTATCTTCCTCACTCAATTTGAAAAAGTAAACCTGTGTTGTTTTGGATAAAAAAGATTCAAAATATTCCCTGTAGAAGGAAGTAGCTCCACTAGGAATTAGACCTAAATTAAATAATTTCCCCTGGAGACTCTTGGCCAGTCCCCTGGGGACAGAGTCCAGTGTTCAACGAATAACTTTTAAAAGGAAGAAAAAAGCAATTAATGAGGTACGTTTCTATCTTTTTGAACAAAACAATAGCGTTAAGCCTATGGAGTCACTTTTCAACAGCTCTTTAAAAATAAAAATATTTTTAAAAAATATTTCCATTTCATACATGTTGTGTTTTTAACTTCTTTCAGCTCTGACTACCACTCATGCGCTTACCATTTTTTAAAAATAGTCTCCTGACAAGCCAGTCCCATCTTTTAGGACTCAACACACATTTTCTTCAGCATAGAAATGTACAGAACCTGCATTGGGTTCCTATACAGCATAGCATCAGAACGGTTGAGGAAGCAGTGTTTTAAACAGAAGAGACAGAGCATCAGGATGACAGTAGTAAGAGCAGACGTATGTAAAGACTGTTCCGTACTGTACAATGAAACAAAAGAACTCCAGCGGACCCTGATCCAACAAAATTACCCCATAAAGGAGTATTAGAAAAATAGCAGCTAAGTATTATACAAGATAAGTCACACGTATAATCAACTTTGCTGGAAGTTAAAAAACCACACACTGATTTTAAATTGAAATAACTGCAAGCAATTCCTGTGAATCTGATTGCAGTGTATTGCATCAGCGTGTGGGGATTTAGCGTAGCATGCATGCAGATCTCACTTTTTGTGGGTTACAACGTTTTATAATCCTTACAACATTTCAATAGTCAGAAACACTTTCGATGTGAGCTATATTGTAATGTTTTAAGTAGATATGGTTATCATGCTATTTATTTTCTGTGCTTTGTCAAGTTAGGCTCTTTGCTGACATCTTTGTCAAACTAACTTTTTAACAATAAAAAGGGTTCAGTAAATATAACTTTTCAGCATGGATTAAATTCTCAGCATGATTTATGCTGAGCATCAACTCAAGATTATGGGGTATTTCAATCCAACTTAATTTCAAAGATATAGGTGAGATAAAACTAGGAAGGATGTGTAGTTCCAGACCTTCTCATAAAGATTATTTTGATTCTGTACTATTACTTTCCTTAGACTGGCAGCACAAAGAAAAATATCATTATAAGCACAACAAGCATCGTTCCTTTAGAATAAATGTAAGTATTTTAGATTTTTTTATTGCCTTCTCTGAACTGCTCAGAGAATCATGACTTGGAAGCCTGTCCAGATATCAGGAACATTATGCGAATATGCCCAAATACATTTCTCAGGTAATTTTCACTATTTGCCTATTTTTATTTGATTGGGAAATTGAGGCACAGTAAAGCTAATTGATTTCCCTAACCTTATCTTGCATGTTTGTGGCAGATTTGAGAACGTTTTATCCCAGTCCCGGGCTTTGAGCATAAAAGCATCCTTTCTTACTCCTCGTTTTACATGCTGTGCTTGAAGACCTGCCAAATACTATTCAACCCGTTATGTAGGTACACAACAAGGACACAGTCTGAATAGGTAAAGCTCTGCCTATGAGCTAATTGTTACTGCTATTCTACTCTTTCAATTGTCAGAGTGTTTGCAAGCACGCTGTACCCGTTTTGTTTGCACTGTTGCTCATTCTGTATGAAGACCTCAGAGTAAATTATTTTGAAAATATAGCCTTTGGCCAGACTAATGTTTCAGGCAAGCCTGTGTTAAACATACTTCTGCTTTTCCTGAGCTTTTCCTGTACTGAAAGATACAATTAGTTCTACAAATGATGAAAAGCATCTATTTTATTAACCCTTACAGCTTTCTTTTCGGGTTGCATGGCACCATGTATTAAGCAATGAGAGCCACTATAATGTGTTTTCTTGTATTTTTTAAATTATGAATGTTAAGAAAACAGAGGTATTTTAGAACAAACTACTGCAAACCCATATTCTAGATATTAGGCTTTAGGCTGAAAGTCACATAAAGCATTTTTTCCACTTCTAAAACTTATTTTTGAAGAAGTATAACATTAGATTAAAAAAACCCCAACAAAATAAAAATGTCAAGGCAGATGGAGACCAGCATTGCCTGGACCCTAAGCAGTCTTCCTGAGCAGTCATTCTCTCCTTCTTTATCTCCACAGGCCATGTTAAGTCACAGAGTGACCTTGCTTGTCAGTATCATATGACATTAGCACAGATGGCCTTGACCATGCTAATAACATTTATACAGGAAGATCTATATAATTGACATTTGTTGCATTCCCAGAAAGCGCAAGCAGCATAAAGTTGCCTAAACAGGATTGACCTGACAGAAATGGCTACGCGTGTACAGCACGTTCAGTCCATCCCAGATGTGCAGAATCTGAAGTGCGTACTTGGCACCGACGATCGGTGCGGTACAACTGTTGTAGCGTACACAGCGTAAGTCAGACACATCCATGACCTCTTGCACAAACAACAATGGCCAACTGCACGCATGGAATTTGGCTTTAAAGGATCAGCACATGGGGATAAAATACACCTTGAAGTAGAGGAGCATTATGAAACCTAGGAACCATCTATGTGTGTCTCGTTTAAGCCATCAGAACATGGCTTAAAAGGGATTTAAAATCATGTACCAGTGGTCTGTTGTTCTTACTTGTGCGTGGCAGTTGCCTGAAAAGAGATGTGAGTCTCTGCACACAGTGCTTTAAATGCTTTAGATCTTATGATCTAAAAGTACTCTTTTTTTGGACAAATACATCTAACTTAAGGATATTCACCCAATTTGCTTCAATGTACTTCTTTTTCCTGAGAAAACACAGTGCAGTTTTGGCGACTTGACATTTTACGTGAGCATCCAAAAAATGCTAGGGTCACTTAGATAAGAACATTTAAAAATAATTATCCCTATTTTTCAAAACCAGGTAGCAAAAAACTAATGAAGAAAAAGCTCTGAACTAAAACTATTTTTCTTCTCTTTTCTTGATATTCAACTTTAATCTGGGTATACTCTTTCATGCAGCCAATGACTTAGGGATGTGAACAGCCATAAACGAATCTTATAGAAAGAAAATTAATGTAGCAAAATCCAACAGCTGTATGGCATTTATGCTAAGCAAATTCTGCATTGGTTCAATCTCTTGAGCAACTGTTATTTGGGTCAACATTATTGCTTTCATAGTTCACAGTCTTTATCTCCCAGGAGAAAGCCAATTTTTCTTCACTCCAATTCTCTTAGGTAGAGCCCCAAGGGTTTGTATCACTGACTCTAGGATTTGCATTCTGCACCATGTCCACAGTCGAGACACAGTATCTCCCTCCCTAGAGCATTTTCATTAAAAAGGTGGAACATATATGCAATCCCTGTAAATTGAGCCTTGTTGACTTTACATTCTTGCTGGAGCAAAGGAAGCATTGTACAAGGCACAGCACATTGCAGAGCAAAGAACACAGCAGATAGGGGGAAAATTAAATAAATAATATACAAAAGATCCAAAAGTCAATATACCATGCTTCATTTCTTTTTCTTTCTGACAGTAGCATTGGCCCCAGAGTCTAGTAAGGAGCAGTTCAATAATAACGATCTAAGGCTGGTCTTCAATAGAGACTCAACGGCTGACAGCTCTTCTGCTCAAATTGACAAGAGCACAAAGAAAGGCTTGAATAATTAATTGTAAATGGTTGGATGTGATCTGATTGTGCGACCACCCTGTTACATTGACTTGCTTTGACCTAATCTTTCAAAATGAGATATTAAAGCTGAAACTCTTCTACACTTTTTTCCTATTACCTGGCTAGCTCTTCTTTTGTGGCATAGTCTGCAGAGTATACCCGTGAGATGATAGGTGCCAAAGGAGAGACCTGGTTTCACTTGAGTGGCTAGGACTCTGTTCTGCAAGCCTGCCTAGTCTTTATAAAAAGTGCTTTTAAATTCTACTATACAGATGCATCCATCAAAAAAAAAACCAAGGATGGGAAAAGCAAGTGACATTACCAAAGGTACCAGCTATTCACTAATTAACTTCTCCCTACCTTAAAAAAAAAAAAAGTTAAATGAAAAGCTACCCTTTCTCACTTAATTTTTGATATACTTTTAGCTATTTTTTCCTAGAATAATTTCCCATTTAAATAGAAGCTGCAAACACCTGATCATTCAGAGGCAAGCTGTGCGATTAATGTAATTTCAAACATAATCTGTACTTATTTTTTCTAGGGCCATAGCACGTTAAAATGCATGACTTCAACATAGCATTGTCTTTTAGCCCAGATGCTGCTCTTCCAGCGTCAGCAACCCTCAAGTATCAGTGGCGCGATAAACCTTTGTTTAACCACCATTCACCATACTTGGTGCCAGATATAGCAGGTACCCAATGATTTCTGGTTGCTAAAGTTCATAGAGATCTTTTAATATGAGAAGAAAAGATCTCTATTTTAGCCTGCCCAAGGTCTGTGAATGTGTAGTTAAATGCTGATTCTGTGTTTTGAAGGGGTATTTGCTACAGTTAACTGGAAAACACTTGCTACACTGTACCTTGGGAAACTGAGATTTTTTCAGTGATGAATAACAAATATATTCTGTAAAACCCAGGCTTCTCTCTCCCCTTATTCAGCCAAAATTCTGACATCGTTTTACTGTGTACGGGAAGGCTGACTGACTGAGGAGTGCATCTTTTAAAGTTTGTTTGATAGCTTGTCTTCTGAACAACAGACACCGCTTAAGTGAAAGACAATATGATTGTTCAGGACAGTCCTGGTCGTCTCACTGTATTCTCGTCCCAGCTCCACATTACACCATAGTACATAGTGTATAGAATTGAAATAGTCTCCAGTGCTTGATTATAAAAAAATCCTGTCTCTTTTTAAAATATGACTTATGTTTAAGGCCAATACTAGCTCTTAAAAAACCAATAAGTTTTGAAGAAGAAATTGGAATATATGGAAGGAGAACATACTTTTAATGAGATGATAAAATTTTAAATTACATTAATTCTTTCTCACATTTAAAATAAAGTTCTGTGGAGAGGCATCACCTGTTTCTGACCAGTGTACCCTGTGGTACATATTAGAGTTGCTGAAAAAAGTATTTTCCAAAACTTTTAGGAGCAGTACTTGCTTAGACTATAACCTCAGTTAAATATTTATACATTAGTCTTTAGTTTTAGGTAAGAAAATATCCCATATATGCACGTGTGCACATGCATGTCCTCATGCAGGCGATAAATAATAGAAGGTCCCTCTTTATGATAAATTATAGATGAGATGTATAATATATGAACTAAAGTTAACAACAGGAAAAATCATTCACACACAAGAAGCTGGGGGTTGGAATTCAGTGAAGTGCCACTACCTGCCGGACAGAGGTGACGAACAATTAAAATTTTAGTTGAGAAAAATAGATGTGAAGATTTCATAACTGTGCAGTGTTCCCTGCTCTGTTTACGGAAACATTTTCTATCAAAGCAACTGGAAAAAAAGAAATATGAAAAAAGTAAATCTCACTTCACTATAATAATGTTGCAAATTGGGCAGGATTCAGGGAACAGCCGTAAGAACGATTCAAGGGCTGGAAGCCCAGTTTTACAGTGGTAGCCTTAAGAGCCAAAGACCTTGTGTTATGAAAAAGGAGCTTATGAAGAGACATAACAACAGCCTGAAGGATGAGAGGGATGACTTTTAAATTAGCAGGTCAAGACATAACAGCATACTCTATCAGAAGGTGAAAAGTAAATTGAATAGATAGAAGATGGAAAATTTAAGCAATAGGGTATTCACAAAAAATACCACAGTTCATGCAGAAATTACAAAATGGGTACAGGAACTCTACGGTAAATTCCAGGCAGAAAGGTCAAAACCGTTTAAAAGATTGTTTAGAAAAAAGCAGAACATTTGTCTTTCCTATGAGAATTTGCAGATGTGTGGGAATTAAACGCTTTGCTGTGGCAGAATTAGAGTGAACTACTACTGAAACTCTGGCCCCATCTGCTCCCTCTGAGCCACCTGACCCCTTTACTCGTGTGCCTGGACGGCACCCGGGGAGCAGAGCATTACGGGGGGCTTCCTTCGGAGGCTTCTGCTTCCCCACGTGAAGCCAGCTAATAATTTGGAGACACTTGCCTTTGGTTTCTAATTTGAATTAAGCAAAATTTTATAATGGAATTACCTCTCTGCACGTTGCTGGACACATCTGTCCCCTTGTGTGCTAAAAAGCCTCTGAGTAAAGAAATTCCTAGAACACGTGAGCAACCGTTTCTCTAACTTTATCTTTACTTCTGGGTTCTTGACCAGATCGAGTGTACTGCATTCACACAAGAATAGCAGAACAACCTATGCTAAAATAAAGACACGGGGGCTTGAAAGAAGCAGCATCTTTCAAGAAATGAACAGAGCAGATATCAAAAACTTGCTCGCATAGAACAAGAATTGGTCTCAACAGTTATTGATAGCCTGATCCAAGCATAATGTGAAGCAACCATCAGCCAAATTTCTTCAGAGACTAGGAGGTGTGAGGGTGAGAAACGTATGTTAATTTTAGACCTAGATCTTCTTCATAGTCTTCCTTCTAATTTCTGTAATTCCTGGTTTCAGTCAGCATTAGGACCTAATCTATGTTAGAAAATCAGTAGAGGTACTTAGGATTTCCTACTAGCTATTCTTTCAGAATTATGAAAGCATAAATTTTCTTCTCTTTTTCAACTTAAAAGTCATTTTCTTGTTAACATAAAAGCCGTATTTTACTCATTTTTTCACATTGGTCCACTTCAAGCAATCACAGATGTCTCTTTAAGAATGTGTGCAAAAACACAATAGAAAAATACTTTGTGCTTAATTTCTTTTCTCAGAAAACATCCTTGATGTTTGCTGTGAATATTAATGCCTAGCATTGGCCCTGGATGTGGGAAAGCTTTATTTTGAAACTATGAAACCACTCATTTATGTTTGGTCCTTGTTATTGTGTAATAAACCTGAGAATGAAAACATTCTGGAATACAGTTTTCAGCCTAGGATTTTTCTATGCTCCTAGAGATTAAAATTAGATTGAAATTAAGAATTGAACACGTGGGAATTCAATTGCACTCTTTGGGCTTGAAGCAATTTCTGTTAAATCTAGGGAAGTCGGGAACAGGATCAGTTCTCATTAACAATGCCTGGTATGCGCACTGCAATCTTGTGCCTGTAGTATCCGCTTTATAAAAATGTCATAATCCCAAAGGGGAGGCATAAATGTGCTACTATCTTTCTCGTATTTACTTACAAAGGCTGACAGGAGAACACACTACATGAACTCACCCTCCTCCGCCTTGTCTGTGTTCCTTCCCCTCGGTTTTAGGAGCAGCATTATTTTTCTGTTCAATTTGAGGAGGACAAGAGCATTATTCAGGAAAACGAAGAGAAAACTGAAAGCGGAGCAGGTAACTGACTATACAATGACCATTTTTTTGGAAATGAGATAGAGGTCCATCAATTTAAAGGGACGGAGAAAGAGAGGAATATGGACGTATTGATGGATGATAGGACAACTGTGCGTTACCAGTGAGACATAGCCATGAAAGAACCTAATAGGATTCTAAGATTAAACAGGTAAGGAGTTTTGGTAGACACGGGGAAGCAGTAGTACCACTGAATAAGATGCAGGCAAGAGCTCATTTAGGATGTCATCTATAATCCAAGTTGATTTTGTTCACAAAGGACTTCTCAAATAAGAATAAAAAATCAGCCATATAAGTGCTTAGGGAAAAAGAGAACCTATTTATGCTACTAAAATAAAGGTAGTAATAAATGTGTCAATAATAATATTACAGTAAATGACAAAATAAGTACATTTGGGTGTGTATACCAGGGAAAGACAGAGAAGACTTATTCAATTTAAAGAGCATTACTGGTATGTGATTTAATGGCTTTGAATTATCCATTAATAAAACTTAGTCTAGACACTTGGAGAAGATTAGAAGAAGATTGGGAGAAGATGGAGAGCCTCCCAAACAGAGCAGTAGGGAAATCTACTTGTTTCAAGATGGAGCCTGAGACAGAGACGGCAGTGACAACGTAACATGATCTGGGAGTTCGGAAAGCTTGTGAAGTAAAGCTTTGGGCATTAAATTCAAGCAAAAAAACCTGACATTTTTTAATGTTTCTCAGCACATATTGCATCATATTTTGTGGATCCTATGATTCAGATGTTCTGATCATTAATTGTAGGGTTCAGGAAGATTTCTCCCCCCAGACTCTTTTTTGACGTATCTATTGTCTGCTGAGCACAGAGCAGGTTGCTTCCCTTTGCAGCAAGGTGATGGGCAGAAAACAACAACATTCTAAGGGGAAAGGCTTAGAAAAACCTAAAGTGCTCAGTTGGCATCTGCTGTTTGCATGCTCAGGATTAAAGACAGTCCTAATTTCGGAACAATAAAGAATTACGATACCAACTAGACTGGCAAGGTCTTCTGGGCTTTTTACTTTTCTCTGCATCACTTGGAAGTTTTTTTATGAGAGAGGTATTCTGCCACTGGAGGGTTGTAGGATATCACTTTGTCATCCCTCCTCTTCATTGTGTCATATTGGTTTGGGTTGTTTGTTTTTGTTTGGGGTTTTTTTATGTTTTTTTTTTTTCTTTTTGGTAATTTTAGAGTCTATATACCAGGAGTTTTAAGATCATTTTAGGGAGTGCTTTTTGGTTTGTGTTTTTTGGGGGAGATTAAGAATAGATGTTCTGTGAAGTCTTCAGTATTATGTATTTGTGTTCATGGAACTGAACTTGATGACCCAGGTCATTCTTTTCCTAAATTCTAATGGAATCTGCAGTTAGTTTTTGCTTTTATGTCCCCAATTCAACTGAGTTTCTGACCATGGAAGGTTTCACAGCTGGGAATAAAGCAAAAGATCAATTTTCTTTTTCTTGTGAGGTTTTTTTTTTCCCCTTTCCAGTTCTGTGCAAGGAATTACAAGGACAATACCCCTTTGGAACTTGGTTGAGGAGCTTCACTTTCTAACAGAAAACCTGAATGTCTAATTTGACATAGTTCTTGCATTTATTTGCAGTAAGTCAACAGTGATGCACCCCGAAAGTGGAAAAGTAAACCATCCGGTACTTCTTGCAAATAAGTACGAGATGATACTGTGAGGTGTACGTACAAGGAGGATTATAATGAATATATCTATTCATGCACTATGTCATACTTTGCAAAACTACAGGGTTTGTCAAGCCACCAAAGGAGCCTATACACAGTGAAAGCCTTTCTTTTTTTTTTTCTTTTCCAATTTACAGCTTGGATACTGTGGCTATTTTTGTCACAGTGTCACTGACAAAAATATCCACCAGAATATTTCCACTGGACAGGTATTAGGCTCACTGTTCTTAGTGCAGTTATCTTGATTTCCAGACACCTTTAAGGAGCGGTTGGAATAAAGCATACTAATCACAAGTTATGCCTATGTAAAGGAGACTAAGATGTAGGACTGTCCTTTAACAAATGTAATCAATAGACAAATAAAACAATTTGCCCTTCAAACTGTTCCAAAAATAGAAATTTGGGGTGTAATGTCACTATTTTTACTTCTACCAGTAACGACATCAAAAAAACCACCAATAAGGTAACATAAATTTCCTAACTGAAGATCTAAGTCACATAAAATGAAGATACACTGATGTGGTGGGTTTACTGTTGTAAGGGACAATGCAGAAATGTGGAAAGACAAGAATTTACGATTTATTTTTTATCACAGGGTGGAAGGGAAATTCTGGGCAAGCGGGGAAGCAGCTGGATTCCCAGGAGGCAGTAATAACATGGTGTAATGTAGTGTAGGTCTTAGGGGTATGACAGTGTAAGAACAACTTAAACTAGCTGAAGATCTGCCTTTAGGGTAACAGGGAATAATTTGGTGAATGGTTATTTGTACAAGGCTGGTCAGCAAGAAAACTCTAAGGGTTCTTCCTTCTCTGATTTTCATTAAAGTTCTTTCTGTATAAAGCATCTCACCAGAAAACAGGACCCAAACCACTGACTGAAGTCAATGGCCACAATAACTTGCTCATGACCATAAGACCCTATGCTTCAGGCTATTAAGAAATAAAATTAATGGAAAACAAAACCAGTATTATTTTTAAAAAATCAGCTTTACCACCAGAGAAAGTTAAAACATATTTCCAGTCTATTCACAACCCTTCCATTAACACTTATTGATTAGTAATAACTAATGCCACTGCATATGCTGGAAATGCAGGTGAACATGAGATGAAGCAGAAGTCAATGCATCTCATCACCAACATGTAAATGTGAACCTCAGGAAAATACGAATACAACAAAACAGAGGCTTGTTCTTCAAGTTTTCTTGGAGCTGCAGAGACATAGAGCATGTGTAAAAACAGACTGTAAAATATCATATTTATCCAGTCAAATCAATAACACGAAGTGTTGCAATGGGTGATTCTGAAGTTTCCTAAGGGATTCTTGGACAATATTCATTGTTTCTGTCTTGCACCCCCAAAAATATTCACAATCAGTTCCCTGAAAACTGAAATCTACCATGGACCCTCCCTATTTAGCTTTTCAGAAAAAGGCAATCTACTGGGGGGGCTTTCCTCTGGAAGAAGACACTCTTCCACTCTCAGAATCATCAGAACAAAGCTGTAAACTATACAAAATGGATGACCATAAAAAGATTTAAATCCTATAAGGTGCTAGTCAAAATTAATATGTAACGTCCCAGCAGTCCATCATCTAAATAAGTTGAGGACTATAACAGCTCACAGACTACTGATTTTTAAAGAAAGAAAATGGGCTCAACAGTTCACAGGTGAGTGAGTAATCTACCTCACTCTATGGCAATACTCCACTTTGCTAATCACTGCTACTTGGAAAATTCTTTAACTTCTATACATCAGAAATGAAAATGTTATTACATGTTGTATATAATACCATAGCTTCTTTGTGCTGAGAGCCTTACCGTACTGTTCCCCTAACTATTCCCTACAGGTAATATAGTACCTGCAAGTCTCTGTGATGTTGCTCTTGGCAACAGGGAACTCAGAAAGTTAAAACTAAGACTGTGAGAGCAAGGCATGCTATGAAATAGTCATAATGCATACAATTAAGTCGATCTCCTGTTGAGCATTATGACTTCTAAAAATCTTGTTTTGCATATTACAAGTCATCCTGAAGTGGAGGCATTCGGAAATCATTAATATTTTAAATATTCTTGACCTTGGATCTTCTGGAGAAGTCATTGACCTAGTTTGGTTTGTTTTTTCAGCTACTCCAATAAGTTGTGCTCAGAAAGTAACTGAATGGAAAAAGAGAAAAAATTCTTCCTAGATCTCATGAGAGGGAATAGAGAGGGTGTGGATCCTACTTTTAAGGAGTCATGGCCATCCACAAGCTCTACCACTTGCCCCTAGAGGAGAAGGACATGAAAAATCTTGCAAACTTTGTGTCCACAGACAGGAAGCAGAAACTGGAGTCTATTCCTCAACACCTTTCTGCTGGGTAACATTGCTTTGATTGTGTCTTCCTTAATATTGGACACGAATTAGGATTTAGCAGGTTTTAAGACTTACCACAGTGTAACTATAAACAGAAAATGGGTCCTAGAAGAACCCATAAGTAGCATTCAAAGCCCAAGTGAAATTTACGATTATTCCTTGTTCATGTAAAGCTTATTCATAGAATCATAGAATCGTTTTGGTTGGAAGAGACCTCCAAGATTATCGAGTCCAACCGTTAACCTATCACTACCAAGTCCACCACTAAATCGTATCCCTTAGCACTACATCTAAACGTCTTTTGAATACCTCCAGGGATGGTGACTCCACCACTTCCCTGGGCAGCCTGTTCCAATGCCCAACAACCCTTTCGGTGAAGAAATTTTTCCGAATATCCAATCTAAACCTCCCCTGGCGCAACTTGAGGCCATTTCCTCTTGTCCTGTCGTCTGTTACTAGGGAGAAGAGACCGACACCCACCTCGCTACAGCCTCCTTTCAGGTAGTTGTAGAGAGCAATAAGGTCTCCCCTCAGCCTCCTTTTCTCCAGGCTAAACATCCCCAGTTCCCTCAGCCGCTCCTCACAGGACTTGTGTTCCAGACCCTTCACCAGCTTCGTTGCCCGTCTCTGGACACGCTCCAGCACCTCAATGTCTTTCTTGTAGTGAGGGGCCCAAAACTGAACACAGTACTCGAGGTGCGGCCTCACCAGGGCTGAGTACGGGGGGACGATCACCTCCCTACTCCTGCTGGCCACACTATTTCTGATACAGGCCAGGATGCCGTTGGCCTTCTTGGCCACCTGGGCACACTGCTGGCTCATAGTCAGCTGGCTGTTGACCAAGACCCCCAGGTTCTTTTCCGCCAGGCAGCTTTCCAGACACTCCCCCCCAAGCCTGTAGCGTTGCCTGGGGATTCCTTAAATCTGACTTTTTGTTTTTCTTCTGAATATTGTGATTATCTTGACCAAGTATGCAATTCTGTGCTTTCATTTGATTTTTTTTTTTCCTATGCTTTGAACTTACTGGGAGGGGGAAAAGAATATTGGCCTCTACAAAGCGATTGACTGTGCAGCCTAATCATTTGCTAAGCATTATTAAAAGCTCCCTGAAATCACTCCAGTGCATTGCCCTTTACAAGCCATCAGCCATCAATTCAGACCGTCAAATGCGATTACCAGCGCTCTTCCTGAAGCTACTTCCATGCCATTAGTCTGATCGAAAAGCTGTGTCTTTTTTTTTCCCAAGTGCATGCAAATCTACCATACCAGTGCTTCTCTGTTTATGTGGTGATTCATTACACTTCTGAACAGCATTTATGGTGTTAAATCTCCAAGACAAGTCAGAATTTGTTAAATTTTCAGAAATCATCCTTAACAAGGAATCTCTTTCAAAGATATGCTCACATGTACATCTCTCTTGTATGTACATCTATCCATTATGTCTTTCAAATGTACTTGTTCTGCTAGTGTGTGCAAAAAAGATTTACTGGCAGTTGCTTGGAAAACAACAATTAGACCGGAATCAAACTGTGCTACCAGTATCTACCAAATGTCCTTCTTTTATGGAGTATATTGTGACTACTTTTGCACTTCTGTCTGACCAGGAGTGGATAATATGACTCCCAAAACACATTCATCTAGGGCCATATGAAAAATTTTGTAGAGAAGTTGTAAACACTCTATATTTGCCACACGTTGATTCTGGGAAATCAAACTCAGCACGTGTATGATTTTCTGCATAGAATTATAATTGAACTTAGATGTTGACTTTCCTTCCAGCCCAGCCTTTACTCCAAGAACACATAAAATTACAAACACAAACAGCTCATACAGAAATATCGACAAGTATTGAGCTGAGGTAGTCAGGACTGGCCACCAAACATAAAATGTACTTTCTGGTTTCTTAGTTATCAAGGTAGTTACTCACTGGAACAGTCTCACCAGGGACATGGTAGAGTCCCTGTCATTGGAGGTTTTCAAGATGCAATTGGACAGGGTGCTAGATAATCTCAAATAGGCTCCCTTTCCCATAAAGGGTTGGATCAAATGATCTTTTGAGGTCCCTTCCAACATGGGCTGTTCCATGAAGCATCTCTACATGCTGAGGTTTCTCAGCACAAACCATTTTGAGTCTGCTAGGAAAAAAAAAAATAGAGAAGGACAGGTTGTCTTTACACAGTCCTCCCTCTTCAAGAGTGGTAATGAAATACCACATCTATGCTCCTCCCTCTCACAGTTCTTTGGAATCAAAATGGCCGTTATCAGCACAGCTTCAAAGCAGATCAGAGCACTCTATTCTTCAAAAAGCGTATTTCATTTAATCACACAATTTATGTATATTTTGGATGCACACACATTTATCAGCTTGTTAGAGCTTGTATTTCTTCATCATCCCGTATCAAACATGACCAATGAGCAATCCTGCTGTACTCATGGTCCACACTCAAAAAGAGGATCCTTGGGATACCTTGACCTGTGTGCTGCTATCCGGATGCTGACAAAGGCCGGGGAGGGGGGAGTTGAACAACCTCCACCTGCTTAGTTTTCTCTTGACTAAAAATCTAGGAAACAGAAATTTCATGATTATTCTTACAGAAATTCAGCTCTCAGCCATGTTACCATCTCCTCCTATTGTACGATTGAGCAAATGACCAACTTTTCATTTATTTGTGGGCGCAATGTCTTTCAAGTGGTTTTTCATTCTATAATTGGAACATAATATGCCAAGATTATTTATCTTCACCTGATTGAGAAACCAGAACAAATCCTCACAAAATGAAGAGGTTCTGTAGTAACAACAGCAGAAGAAATCATTATAAATGCAAGACAGCAAGATAGACAGGTAACTAGAAGATGCACCATTCCCTGCAAATAATTTATAACAAATCATTTATTTATCCAATTTCACTGTTTTTTCCGCTCACAATACATTAGCAAGATCCCACTGTCCTAGAATTGACTCTTCACTTGAAATTATTCATGATTTTTCCCCTTTAAAGATAAAAAGGTTTCTCTTCTCCTTTCTTTTTGAAAAAGATTTTTATCAGGTTTGAACTTGATGTAGAGTTAGATTTAAAGCAGACAACTTTATTTGCGCTTTAGAGTGCTGAAAACTTATCTAGATCTTAATTTTGTGGCATAATTATTCTTAACTGTATTTTTTTAAGGATACTTTTCCAAGCTATACGCTTCAGTAATCCTATGTAAGTATTTAAGATTTATTCCAATGTGTTTTTAAGCAAATCAGATATCTAAATAGCACATATCTCTAAGTCATGGTAAAAATATTGTCCGGTGGGTATCTGTCTTCTATATTCTCAGTTTAAAGTTCTTCTTTTATTCCTCTCTATTCGTTAGTTTACACTTTGCCACAGACCACATCCCATGTACCTGTGGGCACAGCGGGTTGCATATAGAGCAATCTCTTTGCCTTCACGTCCAAGCGTGGCTTCCCTTGGGCTGGCTGAGCTCTAGCGCCAGGGTACCAGCAGAACCTCCTTCCAGCATGGTCAAAGGTGTCTGTGAGACACACCCTCGGCTTTTAACAACACTGTTGGAAATAAATTCACTCAAACACGAACTTGAAAGTCAGAGACATTTTTCCCTGTTACTGAGGCCTTTTGCATCTGTTTTGACCAGAAGCTTCTCTTCTTTACTGAATTCCTTTTCTACTGAGAATAATCATTGCTTCTGCATGTAAACTTTCTCTTGCACAAAGGACTGCCTCTGAGAAGCCCAACAGCGGGGCGTCTTCCATTCTGTTCTACAGCACAGACATTTTCCAAAAATGCAGTATTTCAAATAAGCACGAATCGCTTTGAGGATCGTTTGGAAGGACTGTGGGCATTAACTGCAGGGAGTGCAGTTCAACGCTGCTATTCTGACATCGGGACATAGTGTCATATTTGGGCAGCGTATCACAGGTGTCTAAATCAAGCAGAAGACCTACTTCTCTTCAGCTGACTGCATGGAGAGCCACCTTTCACCAGCCATGTATTGGTACCTTTCTTCAGCTGCTTAGTGTCAGTACCTAACTTACCTGCTAGTAGTTACAACACCTGAATTGGGCATTGGCATAAGGCAGTGTGAATATGGAATTCCGAAATTTAGTATTTAAAAACTCGCCTATTTAATAAACACATCCCTTTGTGTGAGCAGTTATCACAGCTGGATGGTGTCATAGAGCACAAAACAGGCAGTGCAGAGCCTGAAACAAATGGATCCTACGCTCTGAAGATTATCCCGAGGACTACGCAGCAAAAAATGACAAGGGCTGAGGACCTTTAGCAAATGCTTAAGCAGCAATTTCTTTTGTGAAGTAGTGTTAAAAGTTGTTGCAATATTAATAATTCCAGTTCCCCAACAACAGAATATCTTTAATCATGCCTGTGGCATAAAATATTATTTTTAACATTTTGACTTTCCATCAGTATTAGAATACACATTAAATGATGTAAAATTCATTACATATTGCAATATATATAAAGGGCACAAAACCATACATGCCAGCCATCTTGTCCATTCAGATAACAGACAGCATATTCAGAATGTTTTCTTATGTGGTTTTTCATTTTTTTCATCTACCCTCAGTGCTTCCCTTTTTCTATTACATATACTAAGCTACCTATATTTTACAAAATACATATTTACCAAACGTAATGTCTTTTCCTCAGAAATGCTGCTCATAAAGAGAACGTGCATGAAGCACTTATTAAATTGACATATGCTACCAAAGGGAATGAGCAGAGGAAAACGAGTAGGTCTTCTGAATTTTTACAGTCATCCATAATTTTTTCAGTTATTAGGTACCAAGACAATATAGGTTTATAAATAAACGAACCATTGCTACAACAATTAAAACACACAAGGACCACATTTTTTAGAACTGTTACCCAAAAGTCACTTATTTTTGTGTCATTAAAGGACTGTCAAGTAGGACAAATAGGTTTTAAAGACTGTATCCTGAAAAACAGCATCAAAGAAATGTAGCATGACTTGCTTTTACCTCCTTCTACCAAAAATACTATCATATTCCAAGTAAACTAACTTGCAGCCAGAGACTAAAAATCTCAGAAAAAACCCACAGTCTTAGCACTGCAAGTAGTTAAGCAGGAATATATAAGAAATGTGATACTGTGGGAATTTCAGAAGTTTAATATTTTAATTAGAGAAGACTTAATTTTTTGGTACAAATATTTCTGAAGACGTTGCACTGGTAGGAAGACTGAAGTATTAACATGGCACAACTAGACAATCAATTTCACTATTGAGACTAAAAATAAATGAATTAATTGATTACAAGGATCAAGCTAGTATTTATACTGTTTTAATACTACATGTCCATAGCAACGTCATATTTCCAGCCATATAAGAATTTATGGGGAAATGGAAGAATTCGCTATTTCAGTGCTTAACAGCTGGAACAACCTTCCTGTGGTTTTAAAACCAAAGGCTATAGTATTTAGCCTACAGTAGTTCTAAACTTTACATCTTTTCTGCCATTTTGTTACATGTCAGCTGATATTTTCCTCCACAGTGAGTCTTCAAACTACTAGTACAGTTCTGAAATGTTGTTAAAACAAAATTCTCTTTTATACAGAAGGATTTATACCACAGGGCACCTCAAGCTATGCTGAGAATATGCAGTAGGGGCATGCTATTTTACACTTCAAGGTCCTAATTGAGCTTCTTTTCCAAGGAAAGACCACTGGGGGCGAGTGGAAGGTGACAATTACAGGCACTTGTGTATCACCTTGATTTGGAGTCAGTGCCACCAGGGCATGCACCTGGACACAGGAGCTCAGAAATACTTGTCATCACACAGTTTAGACACAACCTGAGAGCGTTTGCAAAAGCCAACACACTACAGATAGATAGCTGAATTTCAGCAATAAGCTGCAATAAACTAGTCCCTGTGTGAGCCACAGACTGGAAGAGCTACTTTATGTGTGCCTGTGCACGGCTGCGAGAAGGTCTTTGTGCAATGCAGATGAGATATCTGTATAAAAAACTATGGAAGCATTTCATTTCTACATAAACCTAATCAGTCATTTACTTTTCAAAACTTTTGCCGTCTTAAGAAAAGCCTTTCTTTTTAAGCCCAACTTTGGCATTACAAGAAAAAGTCAGAAGAATTTGAGATGTGCAAGATGCATAAAACCTAAATCCATGAAAGAGTCCTATAGCAGAGCCCACCGACACACGGAGACGGTCCTGTTCAGCCCAGAGCTGCCTGAAAAGCGAAGTGACTAGGAAAAAAAGTTTCACAGCAGCCCAGACGTAGCAATGGGAAAGCATCATGCTGTGTATGTATATGGCCTTCTAAGGGAAAACACGATGACCCTAAGGATTCCCTAAGGACAAGCATAGTACTTCTCCACAGCTACACGGTAGTGTGACAGTGGCTCTGGTTGTTGTGTTTCGGTACAGGGTTCAAACGCCTGAACCAAGTGTAAGACTTCAACTGAATATCCTGAGAGAGTCAGGAGAAATATAGGCCTTGTCTAAGACCTTGACAAAAATGCAACTTTCTGGCTTGAAAAATATATGTATAAGTTTCATGTTTCATATTTAAGGGACATCAGAGGTATATTTCAGAGCTGGGTCTGAAACATCAACCAACTAAATGATTTCAGGACTAGCATTCCCGCAGTCCTTCTGCCTAGTCCATTGCACATAAAAGTAAGTATTACATATTCTAAGATATCTGGACTTGCACTCTCTTTGAAATACTAGCAGTGTAATTTTGCTGAGCCTGGCGATGAATTTTTGCTGAATAGTTAAGGATTTTAAATTAGACTCAGCATATGTGAACGCAGTAGGTGGTTGACTTGCGTACAAGAGCTCAATTGCGTGCTGCCCAAGGCACAGAAAAAGCAAACTCTGGACTACGTGTGTACCAGTTTAGGCAAATATATATTTTTGTGTATTTGTGTGTGTGTATATATATATAAATAATATAGTCCTGAGGACTTTTCTTCTCTAGCTAAGTTCCGCTTTTTCTCCAGTGTGAGTTCTACCACAGGGAGGACTTTGAGATTCACTCATTTGAAATTAAGTCATTCACTGTGTTGTAAGATACCCTAAAGAGGGTTGCTTTATTAGGCTGTTTATACTATCTGAGTGTGTAAAGCTGCATAGCTTGCTTTCTCGCACAACACACTTTTTGCGTACTTTTAGGTTCATACCACATTTCCATGATGAAAACAAGTCCTCTAAGCATGTACGAGGCTACACAAGACTGCATCTACTTAAATGTAACACTGTACATGGCATTCCCTGTCATCTCATTCATAATTCTAACTGACATAACTAGTGTTCCTAGGTTGATGTATTTCTGATTAATGAGGCATTAGTTCTATATCAGGTAGCAATTTCAGAATAGTCTATTTCCAATGAGTTATGAATATGACTTGATTATTACCATTTGACCTACTCTTATGTTGAAATGATTTGTGGCTGCATTTTCCCAGAGGACCGACCAAATGTCATTGCCTTGAAATACCACTGTTATGTTCCAGTAATTAAATGAAGATAAAAAAAATTGCATGGTAGGCATGGAATCTGTGCATGGTATTCAGCAATCTGAAATATTTGTACACTTACTTACAAGAGAATTTCCTTAACATGAATGAAACTGAGCTACGCAAAAATTCTGCGAGTGTTGACTTAATGCAAAACACAGCTGCTTCTATCTTCCAGACATTTGAAAAGATCAGGTTCTCTCCCTTATCCCATTTACACCAGCCTCATGGTATTTAAAGTATAATGCAATCATCAGGAACAGTCAACATGGGTTCACAAAGGGAAGGTCCTGTTTAACTAATTTGATACCCTTCTATGATAAGATCACCCACCTAGTGGATGTAGTTTTTCTGGATTTTAGTAAGGCTTTTGATACTGTCCCTCCCAGCATCCTTCTGGACAAGTTGTCCAGCTGTGGGATGAGCGGGTTCACAGTGAGCTGGGTGAAGAACTGGCTGAAGGGCAGAGCTCAAAGGGTTGTAGTGAATGGGGCTACATCTGGCTGGCGACCCGTCACCAGTGGTGCTCTTCAGGGTTCAATTCTAGGGCCAGTTCTGTTCAATATATTTATCAACAATCTGGATGCAGGAGTTGAATGCACCATTAGCAAGTTTGCTGATGATACCAAACTGGGAGGTGCTGTTGACTCTTGAGGGACAGGAGGCCTTGCAGAAGGATCTAGATAGATTGGAGCATTGGGCTATGATTAATGGGATGGAGTTTAACAAGTCAAAATGCCGGATTCTGCCCCTAGGACGGAGTAATGCCGGGCACAAGTATAAACTGGGAGAGGAGTGGCTGGCGAGCAGCCCCGCAGAAAGGGGCCTGGGGGTGCTGGTCGGCAGCGGGCTCAACAGGAGTCGGCAGTGAGCCCTGGCAGCCCAGAGGGCAAACCGCGCTCTGGGGCGCACCAAACACGGCATCACCAGCCGGTCACAAGAGGTGATGGTCCCGCTGTATTCAGCGTTGGTGCGGCCTCGCCTGGAGTCCTGTGTGCAGTTCTGGGCCCCACCATTTCAGAGGGAGGTAAAGCTTCTTGCATGCGTCCAGAGGAGGGCAACAAAGCTGGTGAAAGGGCTGGAAGGGATGTCCTGTGAGGAGCAGCTGAGGACTCTGGGCTTGTCTAATTTGGAGAGCAGGAGGCTGAGGGGCGACCTCATGGCTCTCTACAGCTTCCTGAGGAGGGGACGTGGAGAGGGAGGTGCTGAGCTCTTCCCCCTGGTACCCAGGGACAGGATGCAGGGGAATGGTTCAAAGCTGTGCCAGGGGAGGTTCAGACTGGACATTAGGAAGCATTTCTTTACCGAGAGGGGGTCAAACCCTGGAACAGGCTTCCTAGAGAGGTGGTTGATGCCCCAAGCCTGTCAGTGTTTAAGCGGCATTTGGACAATGCCCTTGACAACATGCTTTAACGTCTGGTCAGCCCTGAATTGGTCAGGCAGTTGGACTAGATGATCGTTGTAGGTCCCTTCCAACTGAAATAGTCTATTCTGTTCTAAGTTTATGAAATGACCAAACCGCAATGTAAATTTAAAAAAAACCCCAAACATAACCCTTTAACCTTTAAATGGCAATCAGACACAGATAATTTATCGTCCTGAGACCAACTAAACACTTTCCAATTCTCCCAAACTATAATTTTGCTAAAAAGTCTTTGATAAAGGTTGAAATGAGCAATGATGCACTTATGTACACCCTGGGAAGGAGTTCTTTCAGCATCTCCTGCTTCTTGGTAGCTGTGACATAAACTAGTTGCCACAATTTTAAATTTATGTTCATCCTCCTTATGACTTTGGGTTTTTTTCTGATGATAAGGTGAATGAATTTGTTATTATTTATTTAACAACAGAATTAACATTATTATCCCTTAAGCAGATATTCAGAATTATATAGGCTTGAAAAGCACAGAAATAGAAGTCTTGCTTGATTTGGTCAATTAATGAGATGACCAAGTGATAATACTAGTAGTAATCTTGAATTTTTTGTATAATGCCAAGGTGATAACATTGTGAAAAATAAGAGTTGCACATACATTGTCATATGAGATCTGTAGAAGAAAAGTAATTCTTCTTTTAAAAACAATGACAGAAATGAAGGACATCCTTATTTAAAATTCTCTTTGCCCTGTGACTTACTGTGTAACTTGTCACACTTTGTTCAGGCTCATCTTTTTCAGAACAGTATCAGAATTTGAGCGCTAACTTGGATGCTACTTAACTTCCCTTTCCCCCCAGTTTGTTTACTCCACAACAAAAGGCCATCCTTTTCTAAAGGCTGCTTCTATTCACCGCTTTGTTTATTTGGAAGCAGAAGGGCATCAAACTAAAACCTGCCATCCCAACTTTGGGAAAAATCAAGTGAACCTGCAAGCTAGAAATAAACAATTGCAGCAAACACCACCAGACAGAGCAGGAAAACCATAACGTCAATGGAAATTCGAAAATCTGCAGGGGCAGAGCACATCTTTTCAAATTTGTGTGTGACAAGGGGGTCCTGATCTGTCAGCAGAGCTTCTTGACGCCCCGCAGATCACTATGTTCACTGCATAGGACTTCCCAGCCCTTCGCAGACTAGGGCGAGCTCCGTGTGGTTAGGACCTGGTAGAGGAAAATCATACACATGATGCCGGCCTGCAGGTCAATGTCAGCGAGTAGTTTGCATCTTCTGGATTTCCAGTCTAAATTTCTCATCCCTAGGTGATTTTCTGTACTTATTTAGCCACGCTTGTATAAAGTCTTTTGTTAAAGCTGGAACATCAAGTAGTGCAATAAGAAGATAACTGCAGCATGTGCTCTCCAATAAATGCAGTTAGCCTAACCTAAAATTAGGCTACTTTCCACAAACATGTAGACAAGTACTTTTCCTTTTTGTAGCAAGGACTGTGCAGTTTCACACGCATTTAAGAGTTTTGCTTTACGTGCTCTGAAGGTCTGGCTCTAATTTTTTTTGTATATATTAAAATACAGGAACCAGAAGCAGCCTCCTACCCATGACCTGCACTGTCCGTGACCTAAGCAAAACGTCACCGCTTTCGGATGGGGAGCGTGCCCTGAGGGCAGCCAAGCGCACCACCAAAAACAGGGAAACGGGGAAAGTGATAAGCTTCGGTACGAGACGAGGCAATGAGTAAGGAGCGCTGTCATTTAATAAGGTCTGTTCTCAGTAATTACAGCGACACAATTTGATCAGCAAGGACTAAGTATCTTCATCTGAAAGGGATCGGATGAAATTAGTGCTGATGTAATAAGTACCATTTGTCACTATTAGGGAGAGAGGTGTTGACAGGTCCCTGCCGTTGCCATGGCAACGCGGCAGCGCTGTTTCTCCCAGCGTGGGCTTCAACTCTGGCAAGTTACACAAGTCTGGGAGGCAGAGGATGCTCCGCCGCGGTAACCCAGTTACCCTCTTCCCCAGCTTGCGTCGCGCAGGATCGCCTAACCCTACTGACGCCGGGATTTCTGGGGCTCAATTTGGGGCGGTGGTCTGGACCGCGATGGTCAGCTCAGGCATGCCGTTCCCCAGCCTCAAGCTTGCCTCGGTTTCCCTGCTATCAGCGACCTCGAAGCCGCATCCCTGGGGATGCTCGCTCCAGATCACGCTGGCTCTGGCACCTTGCCGCCAGCCCTCCTGCAGCCGGCTTCCACGCAGGCCCCGCGGCAGGCGGGAAGTTCCTGCATTTTCTGGTTACTTTGACAGCATCCCTACGCACCTGCTGGGTTGGCCACTTTCTCCCACATAACCTTAATGCAAGATTTAGAAGTGCTGAAGGCTTTGTGTTGGCCAAACTAGACCTGAAAGGTGTCCTTTCCAGGCGACCGCTTTCCGCCAGGCAGCCCCATAAAGGAAATTTTCATTTTAAGCAGAAGCACAGCTGTCTCTGACAGTAAAACTCCAGTCACATGCAGCGAGGTTATTCGCAGGTAGATTACATATTGTTACAATATTTTCCACTGACACATTCCGTGATGTGAAATAAAAAGGCAAGATTTGCTGCCAGCAGAGTAAAATACTAAGTGTGAAATACCACATGAAAGAAAAAGAGAGATTCTCTTGATCAGATACTCATAATCAACGCACATAGCCAAAACACGATCTTAATTACTGTCAGTGGGTGGAAATTTCCTGAATGTTAAATTACCTGCAGCAATTATGAACTACTGAGTAACCTGTTTACAGCTTCCTGAAATTATCATCACATAATTTGGCAATCTGCCATATTTTATTTCATTAAAAACTTAATGTACCATAACATAATAGCCATAATAAAGCTGTCAAGGGCCACTCATTGCTATTTACTTAGATATCATCTGTTTATTATCTCTCAAAACCAACAGCCAAACAGAAAGGAAACCTGGAGACTAACAGGTCACATGAGAAATGGCGAATATGAAGAGCTCCCTCTTCACCTGTTTTTGAAGACCTTAACTCCTTGCTAAAGTATGATGCATTTAGATGGGACAAAACATAACCTGCCAGAACCCAGTAATAATTACTAGTATCTTACACTATATATAACATTAAAACCGCCAATGAATTCTACCATGATTTTCAAGCTGTCATCTGGAAGTAGTGCTGCTTCTGCCAGGATACCTTTAAAATTAAATACTGAAGCATTTGAAGAAATTGTAGTAGCTGGAACTGATGCAAAAATCAAAAAACTAGTGACTCTCACAAAACGCAAAGCTATCGGATGACTAGTTAATCCCTTCAATTAGGGTCCCACAGCACCAGCCAAAATGGGGTGAGCTGGTAGCTGTGCCCTTAGCAGGCACTGCTTTCTCAGAGGTTTCATCATTCAGACAGAGCATAGGTCTAGAAACACGAGTATTTAAGTCATCTATAAACCCAACTGTTCTACTTACAGCAGAAGTGTTGATTTTCCTCAACAGCTACCTGCTCAAGTACTGACACGCGCCACGCCTGCTTAAGTTGTGAAGCAGATGAAGTGCTAAGAGACACAGGCTTTTGGTAGAAACAAGTGCGTATTGCTACGTACAGGTGTAGGTGGAACAACAGTACCAACAACAGCACCAACAACAGCAGTATTAGATGTGAGTAGCAAGATAACAGCACTAACAGAGCTGAGATACTAGCAAAAATCCTACACCCTGGCGCTTAGTGGATTTAATGCACTCATCTCCCCTGTGTTACTGACAAATGCTGAAGTAGTTTAACGTACTTATATGTATATTAAAAATAGACTTACTGAGTAGCACATTAGTTAGTACGTTTTGCCCACTTGGGATTTTTTTTTGGCTTATATATCAAGAAAATAGATAAAATTACGTTATGTTTTTGTGCATCACTAAGTTATTGAAATCACAATGACAGAGCATTTTATTTGCAAAACATTCAATGACAATTTCACAAATGGGGCAAATAAACCAAGACAAAATGCATTAAGTTTTCAAGTAGTGAGGGATAAATTAACACTATGTTTCAGTACTCATAGACAGCTAAAAGAAGCATTAGTTGATATTGTTTAGGTAATTCACAGTTTTAATCTTCGAGCTTTCAAGTAAGGGAAGAACTGCTGGATATACTCTATTTACAGGCAGTATTTCTCTCAGTTTTAGATTAATGCATCAAACAGAAGACAATCAACACATATATATGTACTGAAGAAATCTGAAGGGAACCTGTAGTAAAATAAAACCCTTGCAGAAAAAAAAAGCACTTTTCATTAAAACAATTCTGCTGACATCATTTTACCCCTGGGTTGGACATTAACCATAAGCGTGATTTACAATGAGCATTCCTTCTGGTTGCAAGTGCTGCATAGCTACACTAGCACACATTTCCAAGGGTAAGCAGGCAAACTGGTACATTTTCCTCAGTTTCAGGCTAGGATCAACTGCTTATGCCATGGCATCTTTAACATGGAATATTAGCTAAAAATGAAAAGCAAATACTAATTTGACTTTCAAATTCATGTCCAGACAAATCCTCTCAGACAAAACCCGTTACAACAGCTATGCCAAAACCTCCATGCTGTTTCACATACACTGTCAGATCCACACCAGTCATTTCTCAGAACACACGTGCAGGTTTTCCCGCTTTGCCTCCAGGTGCAACTGGAAAGTGCAAAGGAAGGGGGAAGAGCAGAGACTCTTATCCTCTACTTGAAGCACTCCACAGAGAGACTACACAACTAGCAGTAGTGAAAATCAAGACTTTTAAGTCCTACATCTGAATTAGGGAACATAATCTGAAAAGTAAAGTTCGTGTTCTATGCTATACTAAGATGTAGGCTAAAATGAGGGTACAAGGGACCTTAAATCCCAGTTCTCAACCAGAGCCACTGGCATTATTGGAACAACCCTAGTCCAGTCGAATGGGTTTGAATTAAGAAAATTTGTCTCGTTACACTAGTGGGAATTAGGCAATGACGCTACTTTATCAAAGCTGAATCTAGTTACTAGCTTACAGTTTTGACCTAAAATACAAATCCTCAAACCTGAAACTTAACTGACTCATATTAGAGGCTTGAATTCTCTCATTCCTTTTATCTTATTCCCTCTTCTGTCTAAATGGTCTCGTTGTGGTCAATCTGTTACTGCACCTATAAAACGTATCTTTACCTGGTCTCTACATGTGGTGAAAAAGATTTTCTGCTTACTACGAGTGTGTCTGCACCTCTCAATATTCTGCCATGTACCTGAACTCATCCAGATGTTGGAAAGAGTACTGAGCAAAAGGAGAATGGTAAATTAGTCCCGGCCAAGTGCCAAGCTCAGCAGGCTATAACGCGTCCAGTATCTGGACAAGCTCACCCATCCCCATACACGTCACTGAACTGGGCAAGGTAGACTCCCTCTTACAAGCTGTGATATTTACAGTATTATTACTAGCGGCAGATCATCCAGAGAGCTGGCGCTGGAGTCCATGTGTTCTTCATGTGTCATTCACTACATCTATCAAAGGTCTTCACGAAAGACAGATTTACTAGCTGTGTGGGAAGGCATGCAGGCCTGCAAATGCCCGGGTGCCATCAGATATGCATGACGATTGCTGCCCCAGCCTTAAATTCTCTGCTTTTTATTCGTTACGGTAATGATGCCGTGATTAACTAGATAGATTAACTTGATAGGTTTTCACCACAACACTTTTTCAAGATTTGTTTTATTATTTTCAGCTAACATTTTTTTTAACAAACGATTTGTAACCAATTTATTAAAATGCATCCTCAGAGAGAGAGTTCAGGAATGATTACATCATTCCATCCTTCATGCTGCTATCATTAGAAGGGATGTGCTATCATTACTGCCTGAAATTTCTGAAAAGGCTTTAAAAACAAAAGCCCCACAAAAGCACATCAACACTTATGAACATGCTTTGGCAATAATTTCAGCTTTTACAAAGGCTTAATTTAATCTGAAACTTGTACTTAAAGGGAAAAGGCTCAAAATAGTAGCTGCTCACAGCACAGCAGATGGTCTAGACAATAAAAAAGGCAGAACTATTTGAGGAACGTGAGATGTTCACTGATACAGACAGAGCCAGTTAGCAACTGTGCAATGAAAACGGTATTTCACTGGAATAAACTAATTTGTAAAACAAACTTTGGAAGCTTGATATGGATTAATCTTTACTTTTGTTTCCTCCTTAAAAAAAGGTGTTCTGAACCTGTCCAAATGGCCCATTTTTAAACAGAAATGTGTGTTTCAAAATGCTATTTCATTTTAAAATCTGAGATAATTGTAGTAATTTATTTAAATATTGTGGAGGGAAAACTTGGAATGACACACGCACAAAACAACCCAGTGTAGATTCAGATATATATCCTATAGATATCTTATCATAGGATGAGAGAAGAAACTTTAAATTGTAGTTTTTCTAGGACATAAAAATTATTTCCTATTTCAAATGAATTTTTCTTGTGGCCAAGGAAGGGGGGAAAATAATCGTGATAGAGAGTAAAATATCTAACTCAAAAATCATAGTTAAATATTGAAGTTACCTGATTAACATCTTGGGGTTTTTTAAACATACAAAGCTATAATCCATGTCAGTAAATCCTTTAGAAAGCCACCTCAAGATGGAAACGTTTAAGTGACATCTTAAAATTGCAATAGCTGTAGAGTTTACTTAGTAAATAATGATATAATCTGCATGTATCTAGTTTCCAACTCTTTCCATTACTTTAACTAGTAATTTCTCCCTTGAGCATTTACCATGTTCTCGCAGTTAAAATAAAGAAAATGTGTTGGTTTTGTTGAAGGGGCTTTCTTGTGTAACCCATCACTGGCTTCTGCTTTAGTAGGCAAACACAACATGCAACCTTTTTTATAGACCAAGGAAGCACCGTACAGATCTCTCTTGCGTCCACACTGCTTTCTCTTGAAAGGCTGTTTCAGAGCTTTGCTTCTGCTGATGCCTGGAAGCTTTCTTCCAGTTTCCAGGCTAAATGTGTTTGGGATCAATATTGATGCTTTCCTTTAGCTTAAACGGCTTTTCAGCCTCCCTGGCGTTTTCACATTACTCTCTTTAGAGAAGGCAATGGTATTTTCCCCTTCCCTGACATATTTACTCAATTAATTAAACCAACCGCACTCTTTTAGCATTGTTTCCTAAGAAATTTTCTTCATCCCTAAGTCCTGTCAGTATGCCTTCTCTACACTTACTCCAATGTGAATTTATCCCTGTTGATGACCAGCCACGAAGAAAATGCTCCGAATGAAATTGTACATTGCTTCACTTAACAATACTAATGCTTCCCTCTCTCTTTTGGAAAGACAATCTTTACCAACTGTTCTCTGTGCTTTGGATGGTACTCTACTGACTTTCTGGATGTCTAGCAACCTAGGCTATCTGATGTCTGGAAGTCACGGGATATCTGGAGTTAAAAAAAATAATTTTTACTGGAACATTATCCTTTATGGAGTTGAATGGCCTTGTCCCATCAGAAGCCTAGAAATTGTGCTCACTTCTCCTCTCTAATGACTGTCTTTTAGTCACTGAAAAGCAATTTTACTCCTTTTGTAGGTCCAAATCCTGTGACACAGAAATCACCAATTTCCATGATTTCAAAGGAAAATTCAGTGTTCCACAGCTCCTAAGCTTTGGCGAGCAGTTAAAACACACACTAATTCTTGCTGTTAATGAGAAAGCAATCACTGAGACAAAGCATTTCAGTGCTTCCACACTAACAGTTACCATTATATGCTAATCACATTTTAATTGCTAACCAGCCGCTACCGAAAAAGAACAGGCTACAAAAGCAGAAAATAAAATTCATGAAGCAGAAGTTTCAGTTTATCTCTTCCTTCATGTTTAATTTCCATTAGTTACTATCTATCTGACCTGCATCTGTGTGAAATACATTAGGTTACAGAAGGCTCAGAGCCCTTGGGTCAGGTAATTCTATAAAAAATTAGTCTGAGAAATATTTCATTTTTCAGTGAGTCTGGGCCAAAACTTTGGATTTTCACACCCCCAATCAGGTTTGGGCTGGGTTCAAAAATTTGTCTTCCCTATTGCTCTCAGCTTCAGTTTTCCAAAGCTGCCTATGTCCAACCTGTGCTTGTTATCGCCGCTGTACCACCAAATCGACGCCACCGTGTGTCTCCCAGATCTGAGCTGGTATGGTGAAGCAGAGGCTTTTTAACTCTGGCACAGTACCAGTGTAACTCACTCAGCCGTGCCATTTCCAGCAGTAAGGGAGGGACCAGAAATTCACCCCTCTGTGCTTTGGAAAGCCAGTGAAACCCCCTCTTCCCGAGTAATCCTACAGGGGAAAAAAGTTTTCAGGAGAACAAAGTAAACCAAAAAATAAAACAGCAACCCTGTCCTTTCTACCCAGTTGCAAATTATTTCTACCCAAATGCAGATTATATATATTATATCTGAACACTTGAAAGCTCCTCTGGCCCACAGAAGACTTTGGAAAGGTTTTTCATTTCATGCACATCCATCCTGTTAGCAAGCTCAGAAACCTTTCTGTTGAAGCGCAGAGCAAGAAACGGTAGAGAACGGCAATTAGTGGAGAGGCACGTGGGGAGCAAAGTCCTCTGGTCCCTCGGGAGAGGGAAAAAGCACTTCAGGGCAAAGGAGCCTGTGGGAGGAGGCTCAGGGAAGGTGGTGGAGGGCAGAGGTTAACCTCGTTGTAGGTACTGAGGGTACGTGGCCTGTGGGTTCCTCATTGCCAACTACATTAAAGCAAAGAGTAATAGAATAACTCAGATATTCTACAGGAAACAGGAACAGACTGGTAAAAGGCAATCCCAATCAGTACATTTCTCTACCTTTGACCCCTAATTTTGCAATTTGTTATATGCATCTAGTATGTATTCTTCCAACAGAAGAGAGATTTTCAAAGTCTCATTGCTTTGGCCAATACTGATTGAAAGACCTCACTTACACTAACAGTGTGACTTGTTATGTCAAATTTAAAGAATTTCCAAATCTAACTGCTGCAACAGTTAGTAGTGCTAAAAATCACTTGCAAAGATACTTGGCTGGGGAGAGACAGCAGTCGAGCTATGAACTTTTTGCTATGTTTCTAAATGTTCTACAATCTTTCAAAATACAGCTTAGTAGAAAAACTGAAACCGGGTCAACAGGAAAAATACCAAAATCTGAAGTTATTCAAGTTATTCTGATATGAAAGTACATCCTATAAAAATACTGATGTCTTACTATTAGCTCCTACAGCCTAACTAGCAGCGGTAGTAGTTCTTAAAAAATGGCTCTATGAAGCATAGATACATCACCTCTGCCTTGTAACCTTCCCCTGGCAATTGTGAGCAAATGGACAACCCACTCATTAATTAGGTGGGGTTTGAGGAAGTTTTCTAACCTCTAGAAAAGAAAAATGAATTTTGACCTCATAACAATGGGCACATTATGACCAAGTAACAAAACTACAGAAAACAATTTATCACCCGTATGACTAGGAGAGAAGCATGTACTATCAGTTAGCAGGAGTCAAGCCAGAGCCTAGGAGAGGATGCTCCCTTCATCATTCATTGACAGGATGTTGTTTGCGAAAACAGCCTCACACTTGTGTTTTGCATGTTACATTTCTACGGCATTTCCAGGTTCAGTTGTGCTGGAAGAGGACATAAACAATTATCTCAGTCCTACATGAAAGAGCTAACTATTTTTTAATTTCACTTGCAAACTGTCCATCCCTCTCTCTCTGATTCTTACTGGCATCTAGTGGTACAGTACTGTTTTTGGTAAAAACGCAGATTCTTTACTGGTCAAAACAGGAATTGCCCAGAAATAAAATGCAGATTCTGGACTCTAGAGGGTTAAGAGGACTGGAGTTAAGCCTGAGTTTATAGGTCTGATGGTGTCACTAGGCAACAAGTAACTTGCTGCAGCCAGCTCTTTTCAACCTCCTTGCTTCCTAATGAAGTCTGGTCTGCAGGCTGGTTTAGAGACAATAATAACAGAAAGCATGTTTATTCCTTCTTCTTCTCACTCCTCACCAAAACCTAAAACAAAACAAAACCCCAGAATCCAAGACTGATGCTGCAATTGCAGGTGCACCATGCTGGAAGCAGTTAAAAACAGATAGCTTTTGTAAGGTGGGGATGATTGTGGAGCTCCTATGTTTTAGCCATGTTTAAAGAAAAGGGCTTTAGCTATAAATCCAAGAGAAAAAGAGAAGAGGGGGAAAAAAAAGAAAAGAAAAAAAATGTCATTTAACTATTTCGAGCAGTTTAGAGCTTGTAATTACAAAACAGTGCTTTTCCAAAGACCCATTAAAATACAAATCAAAGCAGTTCGTGTCTTTTTAAATTGGAAATTTAGTTATGGTATGTTTCTGTGGCTTGACTGATTGTGTCTTGCATTCTTACCTGTTCTAAGAGATTAAAACATGAGCCCGATTTAAACAGCTCATTTTGTACAGTTGTCTTGTAGCCATTATATTATTTTCAGTAACACAGAAATATTAAAGACATTGTGACGAACTGAAGCAAATCACATGATAGTTTGTTTTGCAAACTATTTGTTTAACTACACAAAACTTCCTACAAACAAGGAAAGAACAAATGACCCTTAAATTCCACAGGAATTTTGCAGCATTTGAATACAATGCAATGAAAATAAATCAGTGCTATGCAATCATCAAGGCATATTTTGTTTTCTGCATTTAAACAAAATAATATCACATATGTATTTTATTTATGTAGTCCAAGAGATTACATGTTCTTGCATTCAATACTTCCAGTTCTTTGTCATAAATCTGAATTCTGCTGTCATAAATCCTGCATCCCAGCATCTATACAACCCTAACATTTTTGACAAGCTAAGATATTTATTTTATTTGAAGACAGGTCCTTGTATTTTTGGTAAACTTAGTATCTCACAGCAAGTACAAAAATACGAGCATATTGCATTACACTGTCAGAACAGCAGCCCTGTGTAGTTACAAATACACACAAGATGACCTGTGCTCTCCCAGCTTGCAATTGCAGCATATTTTCCCCAGAGGTAAAATTCGGACATACTAAACCTAATTTTACACTTCATGTAAATCTAGTCTGCTGTCCTGGTGGAGAAACAGCTCGATTCTTTTTGGTTTAAACAAAGCATATTATAGATTTAATTAATATGGCCACTCTCAGAATAGAGATTGAAGGCTATTTCCACTGATTCTGCACTCTGCTCAGTGTTTCCTGCAGGTTTTGCATTTCAGAGTAAGCTCAGAACCGCTGGGTCTTTACTGCAAGTAGGTTTTCATTTTTTGCAGACCATAAGCCTTATTTCCTCCTTTGAAATAACTTTTTAGCCAGTCTATTTGCATGCACACTGTCTTTCAGGTTTAAAGCCCTCCCTTCTCTTGCTGCACAAGCGGCAAGTTCTTAATCTTCATCTGCTCCGTACAACAATAGGCGCCCACGCACTCACTACAGCCTAGAAAAGCCATAACAAAGGAGTGAGGAAGCAGCTGCCATGTTCAAGTAACACTAGGTTCTGTGTTTCTGGAGCTGAAATTAATTTCAGCCACAAAGAAACATGTATTCCCAGATTGGTGACCTCTCTTTACAGCCAGAAAACAAGTAATCAGGTTCACAGAGAATGAATAATTACACTAATTTAGTAATAAGGAGGTTACACACAGCTCTCCAATCTCTTTTTAAGATCAAGGGAGAACAGCAAGTCAAATCAGTAGGTTCTAGATCAGGCATCCACCTAAAAATCTTGGAGAACTCCTTGAGTGCCATCTAGAAAAGAAATCTAACCTTTCCTTGGAGATGCAGTTTGCCGTCAAGGCAGCTTGCCTCATGCAGGAGGCCGGCCACTGATTTTCAGAGCAGCAGGAAGCCTCTCAGTGGCCAACAATAAATTTATGCCCAAGGAGAGCATATCATAAGAATATGATACGGTACAGTTACAATACCGTAAACTGGAGGTGCTAAAGTCGTGCTTTGCCAAGGAATGGCGACAACATCCCACATGCCTGTGCGGGATGAAAAGGTACTTGCTCTAACAAGGGCTACACTGGAGACCACAGAGACCCACTGTGTTTCAGTCTCAGCTGGTTCACCCCCACTTAGACCTCCAGTTCAACCAGCCATTAGGAAACCATAGAGCTAGCCTCAGGGTAAGTAATTTACGGTCAAAACATCATCACCATGTCATCAGCTAAGCTCTCAGTTTTCCGCATAACACTTACCTACCCCGTGAAAAAGAGAGATGCAACCCCTCACGCCTCATATACTGACCATACACAGCATGCAAAAACTGTCCCGGTTTGAGGAAGGAACTAACCCTTCTCAGAGAGTTCATGGCATATGTGTAAATCTCTTATTGAGCACTGGTGCTTCCATAGCAAATGTTACAAAGGAGGACGATAGTACTTTTTTAACCGCCTGCAACATAAGACATCTGTGACTGTTCTTACGTATTATCGCTGGGCTGACAACTTACCAGGTACAGCACCATCCCTCCGTGTGAAGGAAGGATGGATCGGAGGGAGTGCGCCACAGGCCATTTCGTTTCCCTCCCCAGCTCAATTAGGAATCAACTGTCTTCTCTTCTCAGCATGCTCCTTTTATCTTGTCTTACTTCTGAGTGATTTACCCTCCATACCCCTTCCCTTTCCCCCTTCAGCACTGGCTCTGAACGCTGATGAGACGCTGTGTGTCACCCCAGGTAGTTGCTTGGGTACTTCAGGTATGAAGATTACCTGACCCACAAACATTCAGGGACCAGTCAATCCTGTTATCTGAAACAGCCCCAGGTGCTATGTTGGTGCTGCCTGGATCACAACAAAAAACCTACACACATGCACACAAACAAATACAATCCTTGTGCAGATGGTGGGGAGGAACAAAACCAAAACCACAGTTTTTAATAGAACAAAGACTAAGGAAAGATATTTGCTTTTGAAATGCAACATCTCTGGCTTGCTTCTCAGAGACCTACAGTAATTAAGGATAAATAGCAACTTAAATGTATTTTATTTTATTTTCGACACTGAAAGCTTCAATTTTCTTTCATTGAGGGGGAACAATGTGTTTCTTTCCAGAAGGAAGAAAATTGTTCTGTGATTATGATGACATCATGCTGCCTCTCATGGATTGTTGCAAGTCTAAGAGCTTGAGAAAGAGGAAGGGCACATGAAGTATAGTACAGCCTTTCAGCTGTTTAAGTAAAAATTCCTATAAATATGCAGGTACAAAAAGTAAGGAGTAAATGAACTTTTTTTTCCTTTGACTCTGAACTCTCTTTCCCTTAGCCAAAACAGGTATAAAAATTGGGGTTGGAAGAAATGTATGTAATTTTTAGTTTGATTTTCTTCTGTAAAGTAGCAATAAGCCAAAACAAGGATCCAAATACCTTTGGAGGAAAATGATGATCACAATAATGTTCAAAATTTACAGTGTAATTTCATCACCATATTTTTTTCCCATGCTTTATACTTAAAAGTATTTGTTTGCTTACAGTGAAAGTTATGTTATAATGAGTGAGAACTATTTTCATGTCACTTGTAGAATTAAAATACTAGAGTGACAAAGCATGACTTTGTTTCCAACAATTTGAGACTGTGTAATGGAAAATTAAAATTGTTATATTCAACTATTTTTCATGGTTGAGCAATAATATTAGTGAAGTCCATTTACATTTTAGGGTCTCTGGGACCAAGACCATAATGTTTATATATATGGGGTCCTCTTTAGACTTAATGCAAAGCAGTGGCCATTCATAACATATGCTAAAGAATAATTGCTGGATGCTGCCAATCATCACGTTGGGATGTGCAGGGAGACCATTTGCAGGGAAACCGCAGTGGTGCACCGACCCCCCTCATTCCTGCCTCCTCCCCTGCTGCAGCAAGGCCTGTTTTGGGACCCTCCAAGGTCATCTGCCCCTTCCACCACTAGTCACTTCTTGTGATTCAGGTCCCTCATCTTTAGGGCAGCATAATTCAATCTGCTTGCTTTACTGACATGCCTAAAGCTTCCTCCAAGCTACGCCAATACACAAAGGAGTGACTGCTTTGAGCTCTTTTTCCTGGGAGTCTAGCAGTCTTCTTGTCATTCTCAAACTCGGAGCACAAAAACCCCTTACAAAAGACTGAAGCAAAGCCTCAGCCACCAAGGAACTGCTGGATATCATTACTCAAAACAACACTAAAGAAATCAGTGCTTTGCTTCTTTGCACATCACTGTTATTTGGGAAATGCTTTTATTACAGAGAAATGGAGTAATACACATGTATTTCACAAAACTCTGCTCATGCAGTACCAAAAAGGTTACTTTCATGTCTGAAGGTTCATCATTTGTAAGAAAAAGAGTTTTGTCAGGTAGTAGTCAAAATATTAGCCTAACACTTGTTGCTAAAGAAACATAGATCCAGACAGATTCCCCAGAGCATGGTAAGGTTCTTATTGGCCAAAAAGTGATTTTACAGGATTCATAATGCAAGGCATACTCTGTTTTTTGATTTTGACTTCTATGACAAGTTTTACAACTGCACAGATTGCCCTATAAGAATCCCAAACATGCTGTAAGATACTATCTGAGCTCACCTTCATTTTCTAGTTCCTCCTTGTCCAAACTCAGAAATCTGTCAAGGAAAATCTGAGCTTTACAAATTGCAATGCCAAAATACCAGTCTAATGTTCAAACAACAAGGGAAACTGAGGAGTAGTCACTGATAACACCCTATCAGTAGTTTCCACCCGTTTATATTCAGGAGTCTTGCACACTTCTGTGAATCACAGCTGAGCTGGTATCACCGGGAAAGACCAGTAACCCCTCAAATCACTAAGAAATGAATGATTTAGCTGTGACACATGAGCAACCATACAGTCCAGAAACAGATTGGGACTGACACAAAAGCTGGAAAAACTGGCATTGCACTTTCCCCACCTGGTAAATCACCAAGCAAGCAGGAAACTACGCCTCCAGCAGCCATTTGAGATCCCAAGTCCCGCCCAAGCAAAGTACGATATCAAAAAGTCCTGAGGCAGCTGAGACTTAGATGAGCACAGAACAGCTGAATTAGGAGGGAAAGTCAGACCCTTCTCGCCGGGCTCAGGTGTGAGGACACCAGTCAGGCTGCAGCTGCAGCTGGTTCTTATCAGAGCAGCCCAGGCTATAATCAAACCCTGAACTTGCAAATCTAACACTGAAAGTGCTGTTGAGCTTCTGCGTAGAAGATTACAAATACCTTTTCAGTACTGCTTCTGGCTGCCATGGCCGTTGAGGTTGTCTGATTTAGTGCTTAGTTTGCTCATCTTTCAAGGACAAGTTTTCACCGAATTAGTGCTGATGGAAAACACAGGATTTATTTAGCACCTGCTCTGAGCACCTGATGAAAATGAACAGGGAGAGGCATTGTTTGAACGTGTGAACTCATTACAGGCACTAATGTAAATACATATTTTTAAATGGTATTTCTGCAATATCTGTCCTACAGATATCCATATTCAGAGCATGGCCATCTGCAAAGGATGTGATAAAAAATTCCCTGAACAGTTTCTTGATGGTCCTGACAGGCATGAAATTCCATAATAAACCAGAGAGAACATACCTGTGGACATTCAAACTATTAAATTATGTTAGCTTTTCTGTTCACTGTTGCCAGCACAGGAAGAAAAAAAAAAAAAATCACCTTGAGAAGATATTCCTGGCAATCACTACCATCAGTCTTTTCCCATCTGCAGCTCAGACTGTGGCATCCAGTGGACTGAGATCAATCAGTCCACTGAGATCTGCCTTCAGGATCCCAGAAAATCTATTCCTGAAATCAAATTTTTAAAAGCAGATCCAGCCTTCTGTGACTTCTTGCTGAAGCATTGCCGAATAATTTCAATTTGGTGCAAATTTTTAAAAACACAAAGGCTTTTCTGTTTCCCCAGAGTGCACCATTGATTTCAAAATAAAACAGAATCTATACTGAAATGTAGATACTAAAGGGAAAATGCAGAAAAACAAAGTACATGTTTTAAAAACTGTATCTAGCCAAGCCTGGTTCAAACAAGTCCAATTACTCAGCTCATAAAACTACCCAAATTCACTATTTTTCTGAGTTTTTCATTGTAAACCACCATATCAAAGTTCAAATTCCAATCAAGATCATTAAACTGACTCCCTTTAAAGCCTGGAAATTATTTGCTACACATGCAAAGGGTTCTTTTTGGTGTTTTTTAAAGCTCCTATAGTCAGTTTGCTATAATTACAGGATGAATAAGGATAAACATGTAGGAAGGCACCCCTCCTTGCAAATCAGCTGGAAGCCAGTTGTTATAATTTAAAAAACATTTCCATGCTTCTGCTCTGGCAATGTTTAAGCATTTGTAAACATCCTAAAACGCTATGTGGAAAGGGAAGTGATAGCAGATACAGGGAACAGAGAATGACAATTTCAATCAAAGAACTAGTAAAAAGAAGCTGGGGGTTAACTAAATGATTTTTAAAGGTCCCTTCAAACCCAAACCATCCTATGGTTCTACAAAAATCGCGTGACTGTACACCGAGGAGAGATCCTTGGAAATTTTTGACCGTTTTCACTCCCAGCTGTGGCTATAACTCTGTCATCATAACTTGGCAGATTAAAAACTGAATGCCTTCTTCCTCTCTTCTCAAAAAATGGTGTTTTTTTGATAAAAATAATAATAAAATACATTTTCCAATAGCATTTTGAACATAAACCAATGCTATATACAACTAATGTATCGAGCTAATACTGAATGTGATAATTCTATGCTTTTTGCTAGTTGTACACTCTATTCATTTTAACAATTGCTGGGCTCCAATTTTCTCCTCTAGCATCAAGATCATATGAGCCTGACTTCCACAAGCTGTAATTAAGCATATATCATGAGAGGATTTTCCAAATAAACAAAACACAAAACGAGTAGAATCAGAGGAAAGATAAATCACGTCCTCACTTTATTTTTTTGTTCTTGTTTTATCCCTGCCATTGGATCAGTCAGGACCATTGAGGTACAGAGACCACGTCCAGCTCCTCTCACAAGTATGGTTAACAAGCAGATGCCACCCAGGTATTATTTCCTGCTCTCTGGGCTCCTGCTCTACTGCCCCTGAGTGGTCCATGCCTCTGGAAAGTGACGAGCAGCCTTCTTTGCCTCATTATATGATACACAGTTGGGATGAGACTCATCTTCTTGCTTTTATTCAAGCCCATAGGAATGACAGTCTTCTCTGTCTCTGCCCTCAAAGAACATAATACCCTGTCTGAGGGAAGGGTTCCTACAGCTACATAACCCTTTAAGGCATTTAAGGAACACGGACTTGAACTCAGACCCTTCCAGGGAGAAGATCAAGATCCAGATTTTCAATAAGAAGTTCCTGCTGGTAATCTAAATTATCTCAGAAACTGGTCTTTCTGGCTTTAATGCAGGAAAAGAAGAAAAGTATGTTTTACATGAAGTGGAAAATATACCCAGTCCCAGATCTGACAATGTTACATGAGCAGCAAAGCTAATGAAACCAATTATTTTACTTGTCATGGCTTCTCTGGTGCATAACAGAGCATCAGTATTGACTGAAGCTCTTCCCACCATAGGGGTATTCACAGCAACCATCTCCCATGCAGATGCTTGGGAGTCTGCTCAGAGCTGAACCTGTGGTGTATCCTTCCTCTCAGCAGGAACACTGGGTATGGCTTCTGCCTCTGTATTTCCTCAAAACTTGCAGGGATGTGTAGCATTCCTGTAGTCATTTGCATTTGTCAAACGTAGCAGACCCTGTTGGTCAGCAGGTTCGAAAGGTGCTGGACCTAGGAGAGAGAGCTAGGAGGACATGGGCACAGATGGAAATACAGCAACAAGATCAGGTAGCTCTTGTTTTCTTTGGAAACTAATCTTTAAAAGTATTCCTTTGCTTTTTACGTGGCCTGGGCTGAGCTTTCTTCTTAGTGAAAGAAATTAACTTAATAGTACACGTTAAGTTTAGAAAACAGTAGCAAACTATACTAAGTATGCTATCTCTGCTGTACCTGTTTATATCCAGACACCTGACAACAGAAATATAATATGCATCTGTGCGTGAATTATGAACTACCTATACACTAATTAAAGAACTGGTCATAACATGGTATAGTAATCATGGATAAAAATGACCATCTGCCTGTTACATTTAGAACAGGAAAAATCTATTATAACTTTATTCATTTTACCTGTGTTCTGCCGCACATTTACATTGAGGAGAATAACATGAAAAATTAAGTACCAAATCAAGGATCTTCTCCATGTCACAGTTTCAGTCCTACTGTTTTAAATACAACAACAAAAATATCTGAAAAATCATTAATGGAAATTCTTATAATCTGTGTATCTGTAATCCATTCGGTGCCAATAGTGGGACATACGAAAGCTGATTTCCACATTTTGTGATAAAGTTGGCCATACTGTGTGTCTCTGAAAATGAATCTGTTATTTGCACGGTCCATGTCCTTCTGTGTTCTCACAGTCACCAACTGCAAACTGGAGCTGGAATAGGGCATTTTCATTTAGTTTGCATTTGTTAGATGTACAGTGATAACTGCATAAAGCATCTGAGTGACATTCCAAACCAGCTCTGACATTTCAAGTTTGTTCTTGTCACCTAATGTTAAAGCACCAGAACTGGTTTGCCAGTTTATTTCAATTTTATAGCGTTTCTTTTAAAAAAAAACCTTATAACATACAAGCTGTTTTGCTGTGTGACCTTTCTCTTTAGGGTGGTCATTGAATCATCAAGCAATGAATGTACCATACCTTCGTCGTCTTCTTTAGGATGCAAGCACTTTTGAGAAGGTGAAAGGGAAACATTAGAAAAGCTTGGCTCTGTCCTGTCATGTTGTCTTAGTGTGACATGAAATTCTGTGACATGTGACATTAAAAAAGGTCACTTTGACAACCTGACTACTAGAATGCCAGCGTATTTTTCACTACTGCTGGCAAATGAATGGCAAATTATACAATGTCTGCAACTAACAATAAAAATATTTTCTTCTGGTTTTGCATTTTATGGAGTTTTATGACCTCATGGAGCTTTAAAACATTATGGATCTTCTCCAGCTTCTCTCCAGTTTTCTCATTTCTTCCCTGTAGAATTTTTTTTGTTGCAATGAGGTTTGTTTTGTTTATTTTTAAGGGGTTTATTTAATGTTTTAATGATTTCCCTGTTCCTTTTTACTACATTGGATAGAAAAAGAAGCAAAATTGCATTTTTAGTACTATGTTTCAAATTTAAAAGAGGAAGAAATCCAAGAAAGAGTTGTAAGACAGGCCCAAATCTTGCCTTTGAAGAATGATCAGCATTTTCATATATCAGCTGGGAGCCTCCAGGTTCATTCTGATGTGACAGAGGCTCTAACTGATACCACAGTAGTCAAATCCCCTTGAATTTAAGTTTTAACAATTAAAAATGAAGGACACTCTTAAAGGCCAAAGTCACAGTTCTTAACCTACACCTAAAACCCATGGTGGAGGTGGAACCTGGTGAAGCTTTGCCAGAGACCAAAAATGATGTCTATATTTCTTGATTTTTTTTTTTAACATAATTTCTGTTGCTTAGTAATGTATGACTTAAAAAAAAAAAAAAAAAAAGAGGCCACGGTTGATATTTATGCTCTGGTTTCCTTGTACTTATCATAACACCTACTCAGATCATTGTAGTATGTGTTCTGTCAGCTTTTTAAATTTTAAGCATTGTTCTCATGGGTGTATTAGTTGTCTGTTCTATTATACTTCACATAGTTGGGTTGCTGGGGTTTTGAAATGCCTTTTCAGCCTGCCAACTGCCTGTTTAAAAGAGAAAGGCAAAAAAAAAATGTTTTTGAATGTTGTTCTTCTCTTATAAACAAAAAGATTGAATTTGGAAAAATGAGAATTTGCAATTTAATGAAACGAGACAGGGATGGTCCTCTGTCAATACTGTAAAAATGAAAAAACAAGCTATTATTTTTCTTCTTTTCCCCTGTTTTGGGGGGCTAAATAATGTAATATATCTCAGGTGTCATGTAAATATGGTGGACCACTAATAATCTCCTTAGTTAGAGACTACAAATCTGAAGCTCTGATAAACAGATGGTGTTTGTTTATTGAGTTGGCTATTGATGTGGGTTTCCAGATGGTGATCTATCAGGACTTTTCTTAAAAGCACAGGTAGATCTTGCAGAAATTTGTCTGTTTAAATTGTATAAATTTCTTGGAAGATCCCGTTCTTTAAAACAGTTAAAACTCATGGCTCTCGAGCATTGAGCAAGTGATTTTTAAGCACATAGAAAAGATTCAAACTTTTAACAGAGGTTATAATGCTGTGTTGTTTAATCTCTCTTGATTTAAAACTTTTCAAATGGAAAAAGTTTTAAAAAAATATATATAGAAAGGTAAAACTTTTGGAGTCAAAGAGAAGGGACGAGGTTTTTTTTTCTTAAATGCTCATTATGGAACTGGGCTTTGAATTACTTCCATTACTTTCTCGATTCCACCAAATCTACATGTGTCATATTACATACAAACAGAGATTTCATAATCACAGTTGGTAGCTCACTCTCTGAAGGACTATGGCCTACTGTGTAGTATATACTGAAACATCAGAAGATCCAAGATCACAACAGGCTGGAATCAGTAGTATGAAAGCATACATTGGAGTATTCTGAAAAGCTAAATTCTGGGAAAACACTGTTCTCCTCTTCTCGTGCCATTAAAAGAGCTTCTACAGATCTGTACTCCCAGCTTGATCTTGAAAGGTGGACAACAGCTGACAATGAATTCCCTTAGCATGTGGCAGGAAGTTTGTGTGTCTTACCATTACATTCCCATCATGGGGGTCACCTATATGTGGGTCCTACACCCCATGGATATATCTGTTCACGTGACCAAGGAGAAGGCCTGCTAATTAACAGGACAGCAGAAAACAGGCTGGGATGAGATCAATGCATAGCTCTATGCCCATCAATGGCGGAGCTCGGGGAAAAAAAGGACAGTATGAAGTGGGCAATGGGAATGCTCCAATACTGTCTTTGCAGACACCTTACATTCAGTAAAGCCAGAAGCCACAAAATAAGCTAACTAGCAACATAGAACTGCAACATGTTTAAGCCTTGTTCTAACTTCTTAACTTCTAACAAGATAATCCTAACCAAACCACAAAATCAGGGCTACGTCCTCATCCTTCTTGACCCCACAGCTCTGTCAAAACCAGTCAGCCTTGCTTCTCTTCCTGTAACGTTGCCTTTCCTCAATTCCATGGCTCCAAGCTCTCCTTCCCTTCCTACATTTCTAATTTCTTTTTCAGTGTGTCCTTTCATGATCCTCCTCTTCACCCAAATTCCCAAATTCCAGGTTCCCATCATTTCAGACAATAATTATTGCAGTTACTTTTCTTTGGCCTTGGCAAACGTAACTTTGCCTTTCTCATATCTAACCAGAGCGCTGCTGGGAGAACTCTTTTCCTTGTCTGCTGCTTTGGCAGTGTCACTTTTCTCTTCCACTGGCTTCCCCTTTCTCAATCACATCAAACAGAAGTTACTTGTCATTCCCATCAAGGCACTTTATTTCCCATCCACATGTTCCCCATCACCTCTCACTCAGAGGGTGATTGTGGTATCCACTTGCCCTGCGGTGCCAACTCCCTGCACCTCTCACAAACTCACACGTGGGAGGATTTCCTCAGCCATCTCCAGACACCAGCCTCCTTCGGCCTTCCTCCTAAGGTGTCCTTCTACTCTGACGCCCTTCGAAACCTCGCAGCAGTTAGCGTCTGCTGCATGCTGCACCTACCGTGTTGACCAGCACTGTCTCGCTGCTTCCTTGTTCCCGCCATCTACCTGTCACTGTCTGCTCTCCCTGGTCTTATGTGGCCGTCGTGCTGCTCTGTGGTTGTACAGAGGCTCAGAGAAGCAAGGATTTTAAGGAGAGGTAATATCTTCCATTAGGTCAGCTGAAACAAATGGAAGAAACAGGCAAGCTTTTGGGTACTTCTTCAGGCCTACTGAATTTGCATTTGGTCTAAAGAAAACTCCCACTTTCTGTCTTTACAAATATTGCCTCTCTTATACCCTTAAAGACAGACAGATGAAACACTACCACTCTAACAGTATAGGGGTATACAGCAAGTGACTATTCCCTTGTGAATCCCACACAGCCAACAAAAATTAAGTGTTCATATCTGGAAAAAAAATAGTGAAGTTTGCCTCTGAGGAAAAAGTAGGGGTTGGGGTGGGGTGGTAATTACTGGCCATTTTTTACATTCTTATTTAGAGAAGCACCTATTATGTGCGAGGTCACCTGCTACCTTCCGTTTCTGAATAGAGTTAACATTATTAACTTGGACCCTGCGATAGGACACAACAGTAACAGCTTATCCACAAAGGGAGGTCAGGATAGTTTCAGCAGTTCTGGTATTAGCATCTTAGGCTCCATGTTGCTGCTGATCCCAGTGAAGATTTGAGCATGGAACAGGACTAATGACTGCAGGGGAATTCCCTTCAAAGTTATGGAGTTGCCAGCAAAGTATTTTTACAGCCAGGAATCAATTTACTGTGACATACAAAATGTACTGTCTTAGAAGATGCATGAATTATCGAAGTGGTTGACAAATAAAGAAATTGAACAGCTTAGATGACATTAGTAGCACTGAAATTAATATTGTAGCATGGCTCACTACTTGCTCTTTGGGACTGGAAGTCAGTTAGAATATGCAATTGCTGAACAGTTACTATGCAAAATGAAAAATACCTTTACTATTTTTATTTTTCTCTTAATGGCAATCATTTCTCAGTATCCTACTAGAGTCTATGCCAATCTTGCTTATTTACTACCTACAAGATATGTTGCTTGAGAGTTACAGAAATTAACACTTCAATTATTAATTGAATTGTACTATTGTAATCTTTCCATCAGAAAAAAAAAAAAAGTGCTACTGAACTGTAGCCACAGATGGCGTGCAAGAGGAGAGATAAACACAAAGAAACTGTTCCTGTACAAGGGGAAATAAGATCTACAGATTTTCAAGTGGGAAAGCAGTTATCAGCACTTTGCTTAGTGGGTTCTGGATTTCTGTTTTATTCCATTCTTTCAAGACAGTTAGTGGCAATAAAATACGAGCACAACCACACAATTGCACCTCTCCTGTGAAGAAAGGCTGAGAGAGTTGGGTTTGTTGAGCCTGGAGAAGAGAAGGCTCTGGAAAGACCTTATTGTGGCCTTTCAATATATAAAGGGGGCTTATAAGAAAGAGGGAGAGAGACTTTTTACCAGGGCCTGTAGTGACAGGACAAGGGGCAGAATTTTTAAACTGAAAGAGGGTAGATTTAGATTGGACATAAGGAAGAAATTTTCTAAGGTAAGGGTGGTGAGACACTGTAACAGGTTGCCCAGAGAAGTTGTGGATGTCCCATCATTGGAAGTGTTCAAGGTCAGGTTGGATGGGGCTTTGAGCAACCTGGTCTAGTGAAATATGTCCCTGTCCATGGCAGAGGATTCGACTAGATGATCTTTGAAGGTCCCTTCCAAACCAAACCATTCTATGATCCTATAACTGGCATTGTAATTTTGCCATGAACTTCACTGGAAAATCATAAAAGCCAAAGGATGTAGGGTCAGGCTGAACAATAACTCTGTCCAGTTCTCACACCACAAACATATCTTAAAGCTGTGCACAAGCTGATTCTCAGACACTAGAACAAATGAAGGGTTGCATACTATTTGACATGCTCAAAATCAAAGTACCATAGATTTTTTTTATGTTGTTATTAAATATCTTAACTGATTTTTCAAAGAGGTAAATCTGAGAAAGACACTGATGCTCAGCTACCCTTCTAGTCAATGGATGTAACAATTTCACTGCATCCCTTGTGTTCAGAAAGCAAACTGAGTGAAGAATTTGTACCGAGATGTCTCCTGGAAGGGACATTTCTGAAAGAATTAAGCTAAATGGCAATGCAAATCCCAAAAGGAAAAAACTTACTGAATTCCAGAATCTGTTCTTCATGTTTATATTCAGCTCAATGCACCAGCGCATTTTTTTCCATTCCTCAGACTTTCACCAAGACAATTCATAATTGTTAACATAACTGCCTAAAGCCTTTTAGGTGTAAATCAGTAAGCAATGAAGTGAGGTGGAAAAGTAGCTTCCCTGTGACAGATGCGTGCTTGAAAATGAGGTGATAATAGGTAAAATGGTATTAAGAAGACTAATGACATACAATAACAAGCCTGTCTAATTGTGAAGATTTAATTAAAGCAGAGCTGCTGTGATGCTGATGCAATTATTAAGAGAATATCTGGCTTTCGGTGTCAGATCAAGATGCTGATTCAAAATAATATAATCTAGACCTTTAAAAAGGTCTAGATCCTAGTATGTCATGAATATTTTAATCTACTTAATTACTTTGGGTTGAGAGTATATCAATGAAGTTGAGCAAAGAAACAGTATTAGTGAGATGCTTCAGAAGCACATTATATGTTAAGCCCTTGCCATTCTGCAACACACTTAGTGACTGAAATTTTTATAAACAAGATTGCATGAATGATAAAAAGATGGATGAATGACAAACTGTAAAATACACAACAACATTTTATTATAAGGTTAGGTGGCTTGTGATAACTCTAAAGGTGCTCTCAGCTCTTTCCCACTGAATTATATTTGCAACTGTAACTAGCACCATATGCTATTTGGCAATAGCCAATATGTGTTAGACACTAGAACCCAACTTCCAGGAGACTAATGTATGAAGCAGATTTCTCCTTAGGCTCCTTGCACCATGAATGAAAATCTACACACTCCCTTCAGTTAATAATTTAGAGCAGGGGCCCATCTTATCTTAAGAAACCCTGATCTAGAAACTTAAGTAGATGGTAAGAATTCCTCATTGTTTCTCCTTTCAGTCTAGTTCCAATGTCCAATCTTCCCTGGGAGTCTCAAATATAAGGCATGGGTTTGGAAGGATACATACACGGTTGGCCTCAATCCCCAGAAATTTTTGCTTGAAAGCTGCCAGCCAATTCAAATGAAGCATTTTTCTTGTATCTGCTGTCACCTCGATACATGCTCTCTTGTATGCCTACTTCAGCGCTTGCAATTCCCCCTTTTTATTCCCTTTTCAATTTCCATTTTCTGCCTTGGTTTCCACTTCATGGTGACCTGAACAACTGCTATGTTCAAGGAACTTGGTGAGCATCTCTCTTTGGAAAGTATTAAAATGTGCAAGATCTACTTGCTGTAAAGTGACTCAGAAGTCTTTCCTTTTCCTCCACTGATTTCCTTATTCGTAAGGAGTAAATTTTTGCACCCTGCCTAACCACATCAATACCTTTATACCATGAGGGATTTTGACTGTCAATTAAATCCAGGTTTAAGATTGTTCTGAAAAATGGACTCACCTGTTGTGCAGGAATAATGCAGACAGACAGTTCTGCATGCCTCCGCAATAGGAGAGCCCAAGTGTACTTGGTATCTTACTATAGGTCCGAAAATCTCACATCACCTGGACAGATCAGTGGTGGAAAAGCAAATATATTACAGCGCAGCCCACCACATAATTTTGTCTGTTTAATACTCTTAAAAATGATATGCTCCCCTTGAGGTTGCGCTACAGATGGACTAGCAGCCAACAATACGGAGAGAAAGCAGAATCATGGGGAAAGACATGTCTGTGCCCACACTCAAGCCTGCTACTCACCTTGTAAGGCAGGGATATCTTCTCTGTCTTGCTTTGCAGTATTGCCCTTGAATGGCCCAAAGGCTTTAAGGACAAAATAGGGCTTTATAAAAGCATCTCAGACAGACTGATTTAAAATATCCCAAATGCAACTCCTTAAGAAATAATATAAATTCTCTCATTGTCTAATTCAAATTAAGCAAAATTCACCAGTGGAGGGAAAGCTTCTTTTCCTGTATAAAGCAAGAACGAAAATTAACAGCAGATGGTATATGAACTATTAGTCATTTGGATAGTCATTCAAAGTCTATTTTAATCCTCTCACATGTGATTTTCATTCTTTTTCCTTCCAATTATCATTATATCTTTCATAGTTATTTCAGCATTTCCCATTCCAGCTAATAACCAGAAATGAACATATAGCTGTGGTCCTAAATTTTACAGAAGGTTTGGTTCAGATTTGATGCTATGAACACCATAATATTTATAGCCAAGGAGGGAAAGGGACAAAACCAACATTTTACATAGGCCAGAGAAATAATTTAGAAGTGGTTTTCTGTCTTTGGAGTGATAGACTTGAGAAGGTAGCCTATAGGCAATGGGATTCATACCTCCTAACCACTAGATTGTCCAGTGATTCCACCTCAACAAACTGCATTGACAGTTTCTGTTTAGTCTGGGTTTTGGATTAATTGATCCCACACATTAGAAAGAAAATCCCCCTAAGGTTTCCTCCATTTTCAGCTTGTCAAATATTGTTCTGCCTTCACGCGCTGTCTTTCAGACATATTCTCCTCACCCCTTCAACACTTTACACAGGATCTGTACATCCTAATTTATTCTAGCACTGTGTTAAGACATCTTATTTTCAGCATCAGCATCAGTAATGATAGCTCCAAGGAGAGCATGATTTAAAGGCTGCTCTTGAGCATGAAAAGATTGTACAAATTAAGTTGTCTCAGAAAAACAGTGGAGAACCTTCTTTGTTATTTACAGAATTAGTTTTCAATAGTTGAATTAAATAGAAGTGACAAAAAATGAGTCTTTAATTGTTCATGTTTTACAAAAATCATACTCTTGCACTGCTTAGCATCTTTTAAATACGTACACTCTAAAGCTGAACAAAATGTGAACCTATTCTGCCCCAAACTGTCTTTCTCCACCTTGCTTTCCTCCTTTCTAGCTCACTTGTTCTTACTTCTGAAAACAGATCTGAGAGACTTTGCTCTCAGTACATCCATTTTTTAAAAAAAAACTCATTCCTGTTCTTCCTACCTTGTTAAAGTCATGCAAAAAATCTATTTGTGGTGGCCTTTGAGCTCTAGTGATGGCTGTATTTGTTCCATTCATACTGTGCCGCGTTAAATGCCACCACAATTGATAGTGCATGCTTGCTTGTGGAATGAGCAAAAGATTAGGAACCGACATTGACGAAGAACTTCCTGTAAGAAGTTGGCTTGATACATCCTAGTTCAGGAAGGACTGCAAATTGTTGAGTAAAGATCAGCCAGAATGATGATGTTTTGAAACTTTTGAGAGGCTAGACAACGTGGGCTGAGGGCAGTTCCTGTTTCCTGGTCGTTCTGCCAATGGCGGGAGATGGGATACCAAAGACTTGCCCTAACACTGCCCTAGGATAATTGACACAGGTGGAGTATCGGGGTGGGAGAGAAGCAGAAGTAGCTGTGTGCTTTCCTGGCGTCCATAGGTGAGCTGATGAAGAAATACACTTTGTAGTTTAAACTAAATGCTAATTTCTTCTCCTCTAAGTACTTCTTTCCTGATCAAAGCCAGAATCCATATTCTTTCCAGATCAAAAACATGGTTGAAAATACTGGAAGTTATCAAAATTCCCAGAAGACACCACTGGTAAGCTGGGAAGGGGCTTGTGGATTCACGAAGACTTTACAACTCATTCGACATCAGAGGGCATCACAAATTCCAGGACATCTGTAATGGGAGGCAATTTTTATTGTCTCTTAAGAGTTGAGGAGGAGAGTTGGTCATGACTGGCTTAAACAAAAGGAAAAAGGGGAACTCTTAGAAAACTTCGAGGTTTACTTCTCTTGTATTTGCAAAAGGAAGATGTCTTTAAAAAAAAGTATGATTTCCCCTTGTAGGTAAAATCACAATGGAATTTAAAATTTGAGAAAGAAATGAGAATGTAAAAATACTTTTCTGTTTCAGAAGACTGAAAAAAAGATTCCTGTCACTTTACTTCCCTCTTCCAAATGTAACTACCTGTGTTTCAAGGAAAAGAAAGGAAGGAATCACTCCGTACAGTCTGCAAGTGCCCTCAGCCCAGAAGCTCTTAAAGAAAGCAGAACAGCTATATAGGATAGACTCATGATGAAACAACTCTCAGGATCAGTTGCAATTTAAATAGTTTTTCTATGTAAATCTAGACATTCTGTCTATCTCATGCAACACTTTCACACAGAAAATGGAAAGACAGAATTAGGGAGACGGAAATAAATCTGGACATGGAAAAGAAAATGACAGATGCAAAATAAGCTAATGGAGAAATTGCAGTTGTATCTTTTTGTGTTATGTGAAGCAAACTGCTTGGTTTTACCAGAGGGTAACTTGCCCAAACACAACTTTTATGTTACGTGCGGTACCAAATTTGTTCCACTGCATTCTTCGTCTGTAAAACAAGTGACATAAACAGGATGTGCTTGTCCTGGCAATGACGTCTATTTGCAAGGTAAAAATATGGCTCCATTGAAATAAATGACAAAACTCTCAATAAATTTAAAAGGAGAATTCTTCATCCAAAGGCTTACTGTTTCTCAGTATTCAGCTGTAGTTAAGCTAATGGCTCAATCCTGCAAATTTTTATGTGGATGAGTGACTATACTCACTGCAAGATCTCTCGCAGCTAAGTAACTGTCCCATTTGTAGTGTTAGGAAACAAGTAGGCAAATAGCAGCTTGGGGCAACTTTACTACTGTAGCAGACCATCCTACTCCTTTGCATTACTTGTGAGCTCTGCAATCTTAGTGCACTGACTGACACTTGACCTGGAAGAATGTTCTGATCCAAAGAGCAACCCCAGAGGGATCTTGTGTAAAAACAATGTTATTGTGTTCACAAAATGCAATAAAGGAGAGAAATCTTTGCATACATTCACAGCTTTCAATTATATCTCCAGGACAGAGAGTCAATTGGGATCTTTGCCAAGTGGCCAACTGAAGGCAAAATTCAAATTTAGATTCCTGTGAAACTCATGGATGGCCCACACCCTGGCGAACGCTGGGTACTGTTTAATTGGGCCATGTTAGACATAGCTCATTAAATTATTGCTGTCTACAGTGCACCGGCCTTTTACTTCTATGCAACACAAGTACTTTGGGTTTGCTTTCCTTCTTTCAGCCTTATGGTGAATCATCTCTTTTATTCACCAGACATGACTAAGGTAAAATTTATGGCTCTCTATATTGGGTTTGCATGGCAAGGTTTTGGTAGCGGATGGGGCTAGAGAGGTGGCTTCTGTAAGATGCTGCTAGAAGCTTCCATCATGTCCAATAGATCCAATGCCAGCTGGCTCCAAGACAGACCTGCCGCTGGCCAAGGCCGAGCCCATCAGCGATGGTGGTAGCACCTCTGGGATAACACATTTAGAAGGGGAAAAAAACCCCTGTGCAACTGCAATTGCAGCTGGAGAGAGGAGTGAGAAGATGTGAGCGCAACAACTCTGCAGACACCAAGGTGAGTGAAGAAGGAGGGGGAGGAGGTGCTCCAGGCACTGGAGCAGAGATTCCCCTGCAGCCCGTGGTGAAGACCATGGTGAGGCAGGCTGTCCCCCTGCAGCCCATGGAGGTCCATGGTGGAGCAGATATCCACCTGCACCCCATGGAGAACCCCACGCCGGAGCAGGTGGATGCACCCAAAGGAGGCTGTGACCCCGTGGGAAGCCCACGCTGGAGGGCAGGCTCCTGGCAGGACCTGTGGGCCTGTGGAGACAGAGGATCCCATGCTGGAGCAGGTTTGCTGGCAGGACTTGTGACCCTGTGGGGAGACCCACGCTGGAGCAGTCCGTTCCTGAAGGACTGCAGCCCATGGAAGGGACCCATGCTGGAGCAGTTTGTGAAGAACTGCAGCCTGTGGGAAGGACTCGTGTTGGAGAAGTCCACGGAGGACTGTCTCCCGTGGGAGGGGCCCCACGCTGGAACAGGGGAAGAGTGTGAGGAGTCCTCCTGCTGAGGAAGAAGGAGCTGCAGAGACAATGAGTGATGAACTGACCGCAACTCATGTTCCCCATCCCCCTGCACCGCTCGGGGGGAGGAGGTAGAGAAAATGGGGAGTGAAGTTGAGCTCAGGAAGAAGGGGGGGGGCGGGGGGGGAGGTGTTTTAAGATTTGGTTTTATTTTCTCATTATCCTACTCTGATTTGATTTGCAATAAATTAAACTGATTTCACCAAGTCGAGTCTGTTTTGCTCGTGACAGTAATTGGTGAATAATCTCTCCCTGTCCTAATCTCAACCCATGAGCTTTTCGTTACATTTTCTCACCCCTGTCCAGCTGAGGAGGGGAGTGACAGCGTGGCTTTGGTGGGCACCAGGCATCCAGCCAAGACAGGGTCAACCCACCACACTCTCATAGTGTATCAGTAAATTAAACTTTAGACCAGTCTTGATTCCAGGGATGTTATTTGTTTCTGCACATTTTTGAAGGACTAGAGTCAGAACAGAGACTCCAAACATAAAAAACCCTGTAGTTATAAAGATATCAGATGAATAAAAGAAGGAGTTTACACAGGGCCTAATTTTCTTCCACAGTTGTTTTATGTACTGGTGACTACATTGTATGTTAGTGAATTAAATTCAGTTAATGGAAAGAAAATAATTTATTGCCCAGTATAAACCACTCTTAGAATTCAAGAAATTCAAACTCTAGATTTAAGAGGTGAAATTATTTCTTTACATCACTTTAAAGAGATCTGTGCCTGAGACTCCTGACCATCCTGGTTGCCTTCCACTGGAGGATTTCCAGCTTCTCCACATACATGTCCACATCTGTATTCCAGCTGTGACCTCACCACCACCAGCCAGAGGAGGCTAATAACTTCCCTCACTCTGCTAGCCATGATCCTCCTACCATAACTCAATATTTGATTTTCTTTATTCACAGTGGACGATCAATTTGGAGTTCAAGGTCTTTCGTTAGGAAAGAATGCATTTCATTATGTCCACTTCAGTAAATACTCCCTGGTTAAAAAATTATATAGTATAAAACCTTTTTCATACTTCCTTTTCATTAATTTATGATTTTTCTTTTTTCATTGTTGGAGATTATTTAGAAACATAATCATTGGTAACCGTAGTGTCACTCTGACACGGAGCCACTGTTGTGTACCATAACTCTGCTTTAACAGACCCTGTGCAAACACTGAACAAAAAAGAGTGTCCATAAAATAATTTGCTCCAACTTCAGGATTCTGCTTCATAGTACTAATCTTTCAGCTGTGGGTTTGGGACAGCTAACATGAAACCATGAATAACTGCCGTAATTTCCACATCTGGAAGAATAACTCAGCAGCATAGTCATTTGATAGCCATGGCTGTATACAACACAGTTGTGTTGCACTTCCCTGCTACTACTTTCTTTTTTTCCCTAGTGTCCAACCTGAATCTCCCAAGGCGCAACTCACGGCCCTTGTCCCTTGCTGGGGAAAGTTTTTCTATGTCATCTTTGTAACTACCCTTCAAGCTGTAGGTTGCTATTAGATCACCCTTTAACTTCAGAAACTTATCCAGATGAGGTCTAACAAGTTCTCAGCGGAGGGGAATAGTCACTTGCCTCGATCCTCTGGTTGCTCTTGTTCATACACTCAGGATGCGGTTGGCCCTCTTTGCTGCCTGGGCGTGCTGTGGCTTCATGTCCAGCTTGCTGCTCATTCCACCTCCAGGGCCTTTCCTGCAGAGCTGCTCCCCAGCCAAGCAGTCCTCAGCCTGTGCCCTGCCAGGAGATTGGTCCCTTGCAGGGGCAGGACTTTGCTTTTGTTCTCGTTGAATTTCATAAGGTTCCTCCTGGCGCATCCCTGTAGCCTGTCTGTGTCCCTTTGTACGGCAGCCCCGCCCTTGAGCATACTGACCCCAGTTTGGTGTCATCTGCAGACAGGATGAGAGTGCACTCCATTGCCTCTTCCAGGTCACTGATAAAAATGTTAAACTGGACAGGTCCGAGCACAGACTCCTGTGGTACTCCATTATTTACTAGCCTTCAATTAGAGTACAAACCATTAATTAACTATGACCACCTGAGCCGAGCCATCCAACCTGTTGCAATCCATGCAGTTGTGCATGCATCCAGACCACAATGTCCTGACTTGGATGCAAGAATGTTTTCTCAAACATTGTTGAAAACCTCGATAAAGTTGAAGGTAAATGACGTTCGATGCTCCTCCTCACCCACAAATCCAGTCATTTTATTACAGAAGGCAATCAAGCTGGCAACAAAAGATTGGATTGACCAGGTGTCAATCCATGCTGGCCATTCTCAATCACCTTTTTCTCACTTCTTGTGCCCAGATATGTGTTCTAAGAGGATTCACTGATTTTCTGTAGTTTAATAGACGTAGACCCTAAAACATTATCTTTAACATAAGCTCTTTCCTTTTAGACACAAAGTTTATAGTGTCAGTTCATTGGTCATTTGTACTACTAGGGGTCCATTGACTTCAGTGAAGTTACTCCTCATTTATGAAAAAAATTTTAATGACAGGGTAGTGCAGCACTGGACTGCATGTTATGAATGATCAGGACCCTGCAAAGGCATTATGCCTGATATAAATATGTGAAGTATAGTCTTTCACTAGTGAATTTAAGTAGGTTTGGTTTAATAAAAAGCAAGCTGAAAAACTCTTTGTGATTATGGAAGATCTCAAGTCTTGCTGTGAGAGAGAAAATGACCAAGATGGGGAAAAAAAGTGAGTAACCGCACTTCTTGAGAGGTACTGCTGACCACCCTGAGTCCTGAATGGATCAGAAGTAAGCCATGCAAAGATAAACATATTTCATACTTGTTCACATTTCTGCCTTTCTTCTCCTTTTTACTCCTCCAAATGAAGGGAAATAAAACATGCTACAAGAGCATTTACGTTAACAAAAAATAATTATAGCCTCTAAAACATCTTTAAATTGAGGTAATTGCTTTGTATGACCTACTGCTAACTCATTCTGCTCATGTTTGCTAATTTTTTCATCAAAATATTTTGTTACTCCATTATGGGGTTTTTTTTGGTTCAACAAACATGTCAAAAATTTGAAGCAGTGTTATTTTATAAATATTGCAGCCTGCAGCCTGATAAAATTAATGTAACATTTTGTACCGCTGGATTTTAAATTTCTTCTTCTGTGCTATATTATTTCCTATTATTAGTGTTCCATCCCTGTCTTCATCACACCATTTTGAAAGCTCTGTTCACCTAAAAAGGAAATAAAAGTTCTCCTTTTCTGTAATTTAATGGACTTAGATGCTGTACTGTCAGCTTTAACATAAATTTTTGCTTTTAGATAATGAAGCCAACATTTGCAGTGCCAGTTCTCTACTCATTTGTACTGCTACAACCCCATTGAGTGCAGGGAAGTCATTCCTGACTTACAGAAGTGTAAATAACCGAATCACGTTACGCACTACAGTGTTACTCTATTGACGGAAGCACGGAGATTTCTTGTGCAATGGGACAACCCAGAGTACAACACTGCAGAACCCAGGAGAAATGTTACCCAAACATAACGCGTACTCTGTGTTTTGAAGGTTATGGCTTCACTTCTCAAGGTGAGACTTTTCTATGGCTGCTTTGCCAATCAATCACTGGGCTGGAGCGTTATCATAATTAATGCAAATACACATCATATTACTAAGATTGTGCGACGGAACCAGACCACCTGTACAACGCTTTGTTTATTCAGTGTTATAAAGTAAATGATTAATACAGCAGCTTATCTCACCATTGTTACTGAAGTAAGAATAGTGAAATGTTGTTTTATCCCATTTTTATGTGAAAATTGAAGCTGAGCAATTCCCACCCCCTTCCTTTGCAAAAGGATATTCTGGTAATGTTCCTTTCAAGGAGGACTCTCTGAGGTTCATGTACATCAATTTAACAAGAACTTTCCTTTGGATAAACATTCTACAAATGTTTTCGAAAAAAGACTTCAAAAACATAACATTTTCTTTGTAAGTGTTTTAAAGAAATATAAGAGTGAGATAACCACATATTCTAGCTAAAACAACTGAGTTGTTTTTTTTTTTCTAGTTGTAAGAGAAAGGACAATAATCCCTTCTATACACACATGGCACAGCTTTGTCACTGACAAAACCATTTGACTTTCCTATCTTTTCCAAATATCACATCTGAAGCCTAAGCTGTTGTACAATTCTAGCTTGACTGAAAATTATGCAACGGAGGTTTGCTACCTATATCAAGGCAACCAGGATTTCATCATTAGACAATTAGACAATAAGAATAAATTATGAAATGAAGAAGAATTAAAAGAATACAAAAGGCTGCAGAGCCTTATACTACATAGGGTGCTCGGAGGCTTTATGCCCCCCAGGCTTTCATATACCTGCAGATTCGTCAAGTGGTGTAAGAGAGCGTGCCATGGTCATGTGCCATTTTTTCTCTTCCCCTGCCTTAGACATCATTAACCTTGGGCCTCAAGAAAATTATTTATTTTCTCCTTATTTTTTACTATGTCCAGTACAATTGCACTGTAGCAGCTTTTTGGGGAAAAAAAATCAGCTCACACTTATTTTTGTAAATGCTAAAACCATAAGAAAACAGAAAATTAATATTTATAACGGGATAGCTCCTAGCCATTGCAGTAGATAAGCAGGACACCATTATCATCCACGTTGTATAAATATATACACAGTCTGTCACAGAATCTTCTTCAGAGAGTTTAAATGGACAATTTAAATGGACAAGACAGAGAGGGAAATAGAGAGAAAACTGAATTACACAGAAGACAACTTGTCCGAGGTCACACCACAGCTGTCTAAAGTCACTGTGTTGACACAATGGAGCCACTACTGGCAGCGTTACTAAAAGTTCTCATATTTTTTAAGCTTTAGCCTACAGCTCTATCCATGGGACCATGCTGCTAATCAACTTGCAAATACAGTGAAAGTAGCAACAGTAGGGTTGGTTAATCATTGGAAGAGAAGGTAGGTGGTCTCCTGCAATTTAAGTGTTATTACTCCAGTCTGACAGGTGTCCAAACAAACAGGAGACACAGCAAGCAGCTAGATGTTAAAATGGTAAAGAAGAGTATTAACCTTCTCAGTACTCAGATTTACAAATGAATTTATTTCAAGCAATAAGAAGAGTCTCCTGGAGTTGCTGCCAACATTAAAAAAGTCTCATTAATGGCCTCTTATTCCTTATTACACCTCCATTCACAACTGCTCTGAAGAAAGGTGCAAAAGAATAGAAAGGGTAAGAATAAAGGAAAAGTAGTAGAAATATTTCTATCTCCAACACCTAATGGTCAAACCAGTGAAACATGCCAAACAATCTCTATATGCTGCAAGAAATCTGATAGCAACTGCAAGAGGAAAGCAAGCTGCAGGAATGTGTAAAATTGTTTATTGTTCTATTATTGTAATCATCAAATGAGAGATTGAACAAACCAGTTTTAGATGGAATATAATTTCTAGCAAAATACTGTTGTAAAAACATGTTGAAATAACCACAATAATATGATATCAAATTGAGGACAATTAAACAAGAGAGGAACTAGAAATTCTTTGCTACAACAATGAAAAAAGTTACTTCAAAATAATTGCTTGCAACATATTCTACTATTTATCTAAAGAAGAAGATGGAAGTGTGGATTATAAAACACAATTTATTCCCTAAAGTCTATAAAAGTAAGAGGAAACAACATTGTCAGCCCTATGATTTTAGATAACACCATGCAATACACGCACGGGAAGCATTAATAGATTGAGAAAGGGAAAAGAATTTTATCTGCTGTCTAGAAAAATTACTGCAAAAATAAAGATTCATGTATGTAACAGCAACAATAGCTTTAAGAATAGGTGTTTCTGTTACAGATGAACAGAATGAGCAGGGAGGGACAACCCTTCATTTTATGGAAGGTGGTAGATAAGGTTCGTGTATGTGTGCTGGTTCAAGATAAAGAATCCAAGCTCTTAATGAAAGGAGTGTCCTGCCTGATACAATTAATTTCTAATAAATGTTGCATATGTTTTGGAATACCCAAATCATAAATATTATCACTTCAATTTCTGAAAAAGCTTCAACAATCCCATCTCTCTATCTGACTTCAAATCTACCATGGGTTTTTTTCTGCATACTACAATGTGAAATGTAACTTCACATGAGAAGAGAAAGTAATCTATTAGAAAGGGAATTCATGTTTATAATTATTTTCATTTCTCTAGACTACAGAAACCACAATTTAAGCCAACTGCTGTATATGATTTTCAGAATGAATTAGAACTCAAAAATGTCCTTTCACATCAAAAGTTATAATTTTAAATCATAGATAATCCAGAAGCTCCAGTCAACAGCAGTCGTTTCTAAGGAGTATCCTTTTTCCTTGGGAGAACGGTAGCCCTGAAATCCAAAGACATGCAATGCAGATGTACAGGTAACCATTTCAACAACATATTAAAGTATTGGAAAATTACTAGTGAAAACGAGTTCATTTCAAACATATAATGCAGAGGATATGGGAATAAAAATCAAGGCCAGCAATTAATAACACAGGGCTGGCAGTCTAATGTGCCTCCTGCAAACATAATGTCTGTTTTGATACCTACCCTTCCACCATAACCCAGGAAATGAGCCATTTTGAGTTTCAGGTGGTTATTTTCCCCTTTGGAACTGCGGACCAAGACTAGGGTACTCAGTTCATTGCCCTTTATATGGCTGGTCATTAGTTTCTCGCCGATACCCCTAAAATACATTCGATGAGGGAGCCACACATCCCAAAGTTCCTATCATGTAAGTCCGTTGCGTGCGACAACTGCATGCCTTTGTTTCCTTTCCATCATTTTCCCTTCCCCACCAACCTTCACCACCTTCCTCTCTCGCAGGAGAAATGACTTTTCAGATGGGTATGGATAGATCTAAGCCCATATGTCCATGTTTTCGTCAGGCTGGAGCAGAATCAGGTACAGTTTGGGGGATGCCTATTCACATTAAGTGGAGAACCACGTTAAAAACAATCTGCCTTCCCTTTCAATGGAGCTTATTCCCTAGCTATAAAGATGAACTATCATGGCTACACAGCTTATGACTTAGGTGTGGCTTGCATGTAGCCTGTTGAGACCACGGACAGAAGAGCTCACCTTTGCGCTCACCCCCACAGACCTGCCCTTAGGCTCAGCTCTGTCTCTCCTATCCTGGTCTGTTAACATATTTCACCTAACTGCAGTGGCTTAGGACATGATGCGTGTTGGAAAATAATGTTATTTAAAAACATGCATGTAAATACTAGAAACAAGAGGGTTTGGTTTCAAAACCTGACAGTGACTTTCAGTGCAGGTCTCTTCAGCATGTCATGCAGTACAAAAAGGAAAGCAGACTTTAAAGATGAAGCTGTGTCAAAGGACCGTTTTGGAAAAAACATCTCTGCAGCTAGTAAAAGGCACAGTGCCCAAGCCTAGGCTAATACAAACTACAGAGCTTCTCAACAGCTCAAGGATTTACAACAGCAGAGAGTTTAGTCCATCTAGAGGTAGGCAAATAGTAGGAATTGTCAAACTGTTACTCTTAATGTGTATTTCTTTGAATGCAGAGAGGTTTGTCACCTGTCAGTGTGAAAAACAAGGTACTTCCAATAACAACCGTGATTCTGAATATCTCAAAGTCTTTAATTAGAGCCACTCAGAATAAATTTAACTACAGTAACTTTTGTATATGGCATAATATCCTCTACTATTTGTGCTACTCTGTTCCATTAAATGGTCATTCTAAGACCATAATATTGTTCCTACCATCCATAGAGCAATACTACATAAAAAATACTAGATGGTGTCTAAAAATTTCTTATGCTGGTATATGTCATCTTCTCAGTAGTGAATACTTAGTGCAGTACATCTCTATTAAGATAAGATCTTAAGCATCACTTAAAAAAATATTGATTTTGCTTCTTAATCCTATGACCGTATGTGAAAGCCAGATCTTCCAAACAGAAATTAGATCACCTATTTTCTCTTTATCCTCTTTCTACAACAGCCTAATGACTTGTTTGCATTGTTCCCTACTGCTGTGCGCCGTCTTGATTATTTCAATGACTTTTCCATAATAATCCACACTTCTTTCCTCATCAGTGTACTGGATGATTAGTTTCTTTTTCCCAGATTAATTATTTTACATATTTCTATACCACACTGTATTTACCATCTGTTGACCCAATTACCTAAATGATCCAAATCCTCTTCAGTCTGGTTGCAGTTTCTCATTGTTTGCTTTAACTTCCATTTCAGTAACATCCATAAGCCATGAGGGCTTATTTTCCATTCTACATCTATGTATAGGTAGATCTTAAGACTGCAGTCTAGAGGGTCTGATCCCACTGAAGAATATTCTGAATCTGATGCATCCGACAATTATTTCTTCAAAAGCTATAAAAGATGATACTAGCCTATATATATATATATATATATATGAAACTTCTGGCTTACTATCAAGTTTAGGTCCAAATGTGCATTCATGTCTTCAACCTATTCCTCACTTTTAAGGGTTTCAGAGATATTTTTGATATATGTAGTTATCACTGCAGACAGAAATAATTTGCTTCTCAGCTTTGCCAGATTTGTCTAACACTCACTGACTACTAACTAACAGAAAGAAGGCCAACACACAACTGGCTGCTCATGTCCTCAGGTGCTCCTAACAACATGAGTTGCTTTACTGATGTCCTGCAAGGATTAAACATTGCACTTTCTACAGATGAAAGTGGGATTCTGAAGTATGCCATATATTTCATATGAGAATGGCTATGATATCAACTCAACATGCTACAGTAAACTTCAGTAAGCGGTAGTGGCTTTGAATTTTGCAAGAGAAAATACTAATACAGTTTCTTTCTGAGAAGGAGCGGGATGGAGGAGGCTTTCTAAGAGATGGTAAAAAGCCTTTTCTCACTGTGATTTTTAAATAAGTGGGAGAAATCAGACGGGAATGGTATATGCACAGAGAGAGTTAAAAGGCTGGAGGGTTTTTAGGGCAAGGGATTTGCAGTTTGCTCTAATTGCCTGCTTATTCCTTCATTATGGTTGAAGGGTTCTGGTAATTCACCATTATTAAATATTCAAGGACTGGTCCGGAGGAAGCATTCTTTGGGGATTGCTCTCATCACTCCAGTGCCAGTTGAAAATCCTGCTTTGTGCCTGTTCGTGTGTGCAAATAAAGCTCTGCTCTTCCCTTTTTATTGACTTCCTTTACTAAAAGGGCTTCAAGCATTGTAGTAATGTGAGATTATTTAGGAAATTAATGCTTGTGCATCTTTCATGGAACTTTCCTCATATTAGCAAGAACAGTGTGCTTACTTTTTGGAAGCAGAGAGTAAAAATGTTCCTCCCCCTGAGTACAGCCTTTATACGTCCACACTCCCTCCACTCCCACCGTGCTAATGCTCTCCCCTACCTGCATTTTCCTCCCCTACAGACCTCATAGCATGAAAAGTCCATTCTCTCACTTCCCTGTCAAGGTGGACCAGTATAAAAGACACAATCATAATCTATACAGTAGTTTCAAGTCACTTGAAGAACAAATTGTCAGTTATGCTAGAGAAATACTGCATTACTTGAAAGGCTCCATCAATACCAGGACCCTGTCATAACAGGGAGTATTTACACATACAGTAATCGAGCATCCTTTCTCCAAGTCTTCAGAACAAAGAGGCACAGAATACCTTCCTCTACTAGGTAGAGACAAACAGCACCTACAAAAACCTGAGAAGAATGCTTGGCCATTGTGTAGCACACCGGTGTAGAGGTTGGTCTCATTTCTAGGTACGTTTTTCACTGAGGTCCCGAGTTCTGCAGTGGGAGCAACAGTGAAAGTCCTTCAAATGGTGCAGAGGGATCACAACTGCTATATTGTAGAAATTGGTTGCCACTAGCAAGCACCTTCTAAGAAAGCTTGAGAGATACCCTTGGAATTAGCACGACATGAAGTTTGCACTTCAATGTCCAGCTCTGTACATAAGCGTTTACTTTAGCCTAGTGGTTTCTAACGAGCATATAAAATAATTTCCAATTCAAATGTTATGGGTTGCTACACAGAAGATTACAGAGAAATGGTATCTCCTTTCTCAGTAGATGCTTATGTATGATTCCATATCAAACTTAATTTGGCAGGGAATAACCCTGGATTGTGCTGGATTTTATTCTGGCTAACCCTGGAGAATCAAAGCAGCTATGGCCAGTATGTCCTGGATTATGTTGAGATTTGTTCATCAAAAATTACATTTAATTTATCTTTCACCTGAAGCCAAATTCTGCTTTCATTTATATTTTGATAACCTAAGGCACAATCTGAAGAAAATGAAGTTGCAAAACCTTGAATTGATCATACACAAACAAACAAAACCCCCTTAACAACCTGACAAATTTCAGTCCGTGAAATCAGTATTAGAAGTGGTAACATATAATTCTGAGGATTATTCACTCCACTTGTTTACATCTTTGAAAATTTTAGATGCTAGGGAAATTTTTTGTGTTGTTATTACAACTCTACCAGAGTTTGACACAGCTTTGTTTTGGAATTCCTGATAGCAACAGGGAGAACTTAGGTTTGCTCCCTAATTCTAAGAAAACAAATGAGATTCTTTCTTCCTAGAACCACCAAATAAGAAAATTCCAAATAGATCTAGGCAAGGATTTTCTGAAAATGGTATATCTGCCAACAAAAAAAAGCAATTTAGTCAGACTCAAGCTGGTTGCAAATTTGGCTGAAATTCACCAAAGATTTTCAGCTAAGCGAAAAAAGTGTTAAAGGCTGATTTTCACAAAAATCTGGTTTAGTGGTTTGAGCACTTCAATACACAGATGATCAATTTCTTCTCTGATTGAAGAAGCTCAAAACACAAATCTTCCCCTCCTTGGAGAGTATCCTGACTAGCAGCCTGTAAGCATATTTGAATGTTTTTTCTCTACGCTGCGTAACTGATTAAATGAAGGTGATAATTCTTTCACATCTGCAATAAGCATCCTATCCATCATTGTTGTTGGGTTTTGTTGTTTGGGGTTTTTTTAAGGTGGCTCTTTCTTCACACTAGTCTTGAAATATTAAAGTATAACTGAAGCATAGAGGGGGAGAAGAAGGGAGTGATTCTCTGGTCTGGTAGTTTCAAAAATCATTTAGGAGGATTCAATGGTTTCAGAATTTATGCTACTGAACATTAACTTATTTACATAACATGAAAGTGTCAACAGGAGAGACTGAGAATGCAATTTACCTTCCTCTGAACCTAAATAACCTATAGCTATGTGACTACAGTATTCCTCCTGAATAGGTAGACAATATGGGTTTGATTACCCATAGGGTAATCTGACAGGGAATGATCTGGACCTATGTCTCCTATAAGTTTTATATCTAATCTACTGCATAAAGGGGCACCTTTTTTTCAGCAGTTTGGGAAAAAAAAATCAAATCATAATAAAAGCCAGACTTCTCATTTAAAAAAAAAAGGCAGCCAGACTGGATCAGACTGTCCAATCTCTGATGGCAAATGGCAGTGGATGGCCTAATAAAGACTGTAAGAACAGGGCAAGCATATACTGATATTTCAGCAGAATACTTTCACATTTTCTAGCAGTCTGTAACTTAGGGACCTCCTGAGCTTCTGATGGCATCTTTGCATTTAATAGTCCCCGATGGGATGTTTCCTGCCATGAATTTGTCCAACCACTTTTTAAATCCATGTAAATTTGTAGTATCTGTGACATTCTGCGCAGTAAATTTCTCATCCCATTGCTCATTTTTCTTGGAGCTCCCTTTTTGCCATCAAGTAAATGCGAAGTGAACGCTGGGCTCCGTCACTCCTGCGAGAACACACGGAAGGGCCACACGGTCTCTGCAAGGGAGCGCCTCCGTGTCCACGGCACTTTGGAGGGTGCCTGTGCGTGCTTCAGGCCCGAGGCAAGGCTGACCTCTCCTCCCCTGGGCTTCCCTCCGTGGATTCGTTGCTTGTGGCAGTGCAGGCAGCAGGGAAGCCTCGCCGTTCCTGTCCAGGGCTGAGATGTCAATCCACGTTGCCTGTTGTTTCACGTACTTTAGTGATGTGAATTAACACTAAGCTTTCTCTAACACTCAAACCAACATGACCTATTTTGTAATACCGTGCTTCAAAGGGTTCAGGGTTCAATTTTTACTCTGTCTGGTACTGCAGTATGTGCCCAACAGATCATTTTCTGAGTTTCATTTCAACAGGGGTTGTGGGAGATGCAAAAAAAATAAAAAAAGTTAAATTAGAGCTAAGCTTTTTTTCCCCTCTTACATTTTCAAGTTTGCAGCCAAGCCAAGAGACAACTATTCCCCAGCCCTAATTTCAGTAGTTTTCACAGAAGAAACACTAAAAATTTTCCTCATTTCAGTGTTTTTCCAGTTGACTGTTATTTATCGCTGTAAGTTAGATTTCAGTATATTTGCATATCTACATTTAACAGCTTAGAAAATGTAAATTAAAAGTTAATTACACTGAAATATGAGGGGAAATATAATTATTATCTCAACATTAATAGTGTCAAGGAAACATATTTCAATACTTGAGTTAAACTGTGTAGTTATCGAGATCTGCATTAAATTATATGGCTTATGCTATCCATAAGGGCAAACTAGATTATCATTTATTCCTTCTGCCTTTACTATTTCTGAAAATATATAGTCCTCTGACATATCATAATATCTAATTGCTTTTTCTTCTTTTCTTTTCCTTCCTCTGTCTTTTTTGGCCCTGAAGGCTTACATCAGAACATCAGTAACTTACTGCAGTGCGTTATTTTGACTTGATCTCCCTCTGCTTTATTGCAGACACAGCAGCCTTGGCTGGGACTATAACTTTGACAGGCAAATTCCAGTTACTTTAGTCATCAACCATTCTGAATTACCAAAGGAAAACTATTAACAAATTTCTGACATGAAAATATTGCCTCTTGTCACTGTCATGCAATGACTAGAATAAGCAAGTAAGCAAGTGCTCATTTTCTCATTGAGCTGACATATGTCTTCAGTCTTACCCACCCGAGCTTTGTTACTTAGTGCGTCACATACCTATAAGAACTATGAAATTTAAAATGGAAAACTTTTCCAAAGAAAGTTCCAGTTCAGTTTAAAACCCTATGATGTTCCATACTTGCAGAAATGGCATTTGGAAGTTGCAGGCACCTAATAGGTGAAGGCTGTAGAACAAGGAATCTTTTTTGGTTGAACGTCCTCTCCTTTACTTACAGACCTGAAGCCTGAAGCAAATCATAGCTTGAGACATTGCGAAACTTGAGGCATCACAATTCAAATAAAAACAATGTCAGCACAAGACCTTCCCCAATGACTTTTGCCAAGATACACTGAAGTACCTCTGTATTTTCCTAAGCTTACATACGTAGATAGTGTCACGGATGTCTGCTTTAAAACAGTGAACTCTTCTTCAGCCTAATTCAAGGACTTTGTCTCACTTTGGGTGAATACCTGAATTACTGAAGGGAAAGGAAGGCAGGTGCTTATTTTTAATAATATGGGGATAGTCTGTCTGTCTTTCACTGTCTTTTTCAAATCTCCTCATCCCTAATTTCCAAAAGGTGTCTCATTATTCCAGCTACAAACTAGAAGTATTTTCAGATTACAGGAGAACTTTTTCTCTGTTGTGCCCATTACGAATGTGATAGCAACAAGTTATATCCGTATGCACAGAGGTTCCCCAAATATTGTTACTAGTGATAGAGCTGATATGGTGATAATACTGGCTGGAAATTTTTATATCTTCTGTCAACTCTAGGAAGACATCTGGAAAGAGGACACAGTTTTCCTTTCTCATTATTTTGAAAATATACTTTTTGAGTTATATTCATTGGTGATAAGTGCAGATTTGAGTATATGATTTGAGTATGATTGAATCATTCAGCATTCTTTCTGAAATGATCTTTTTTTCAAAAGAAGAAAAATTGCATCATCTTTGAACAAAAAATTATTTTTCACTGGCATTATATTTTTTGAATCTTTAAAACTAGGTAGAGGGTTTTGGGTAGAATCAGGAAGTCACATCCCTTAGAAACCTTTGAAAATGTTGAACTTCAATTAAAGTTCTCATGTTGCATTGTGGAGATTTCACCCCTTCCATCAGGCAGTTTGGGAATAAAAGTTCGATTTTTAAAAGTTGCTTACTGTTACAATACTTTGCATAAATCCTTTGGGCTGAGAGAAGTGGCAACTGTTTCCCAAATCTGTTAATGAATTTCACTCTAAATACTTTGTAATCTTTAGAAACAAGGGACTTAACCTAAATTGCTTTTCCATCATTTTGAAAATATGGCAGTCTTCCTGATGGTAACATCTACTTTTTTCTACTGGTGCTCTAATTCGCAACCGTAAAATCTGACCATAATAGAAATGTCCTGTTTGAGTTTCCTTCATTTCATACCTCCTTATAGTAATCACAGTAGCCTATGCTGATAAGCAACCAGGCTAATGCACAGATGGTGGTCAGAGAGTAACTTTCCGTTTCGAGTACCCCAATTAAACTATTCCCCTGGGACTTCCACTCGCAAAACAAGGTCACCTGGGGCCTGCCCAGTGACAGTGACAAACAGTGCTTCCAATTAAAGAAACCCCAAACGCTGTTAGTGCTATTTGCAGTTTCTCAGGGACCAGTAAGAAAAAAATTTTAGCCTTACGCTTTGCCGATTATTATGAAATAAACATGTATTTTTAATTAATGAGGATAGGCAATAATAAACATTTGGCCTTAATTTCATTCACATACACGGTGACGTAAGATCATACAAATTAGGAGTACCCGTGACAGTCTCTCACAGTGAACGGAAACAACCACACTCAGTGGACTTGTGCTGCCACAAAGCATCTTCAGAGGCTACTGGAGAAACATGCATTACAATGTACCCCATCCATGTTTCATTATTACATAACCAATATATAGAATTGCTCTGTTAATCTTAAAGACGAATAACTCCTGTCAGGGCTTTGTTACAGGCTTATCTCTACCACCAAGACTTGCGTGTTGTGACAATAATAGCAACATCGCATTTGGTCCTGAGTAAGGGGAAAAAGAATGAATATTCCAAGTAATTAAAGATACTCAATTTAGATAGTTGATCTTATTTTCCAGGAGCTGGTGCTGTGAGTTTCACTAATGAGTCATTGCAAGTACCAAACACCAGTGCTAACCTATAAATTTTTATCCTGCAGGAAAAGCAATTGATGATACTATATGATTGCGGGCTTTTAACCAGTTTCTTTAGCTTCTTCCTTTCAGCCAGAAACAAACCTACATAAACTTCAACAGATAAAAAGGTCAAAGGTCAGGAAAGATTCAGCTGTAATTAACTTTTGAATGCATTGCTCTGCAGAGAATTTGGCTTAATGGCCACATTCGTACCGTTGGACTTTTTTTTTTTTCCAGTTCGTCTCCTGGTCAGATCTGATTAATGTGCACCAAAATGATGGCTTTGCAAAATAGCAAAAAGGAAAAAGAAAGTCTTGCAGACTGCATTTGAATTCTTGTGATCATCTTATCACGTATGTGCACTTGTCTGTAGTCTCCACAAATGAAGTGATGTGTCAAAGTTCAGGATAGGCTGGGCAAACACCAAAACGGGCTACATTCACCAAAACGGGCTACATTCAACTACCTAGAAAGCAAGTTCACTTAGATCCCCAAGCTCTCTCTGCTGACACGCTGGGACTGCAGGGAACTGAAAGCTTCAGGGAACACAATGTTTCCCAGTCTACAAAAGTCCAGCCTTGCTTCATAGTAAGCAAAATTTGTCAGACTCTCATAGATTGTTATCTAATAGCACAAATTTTAACGTGGGATGTGCATCCACGTCACATGAATGTGGTGACCACCTTGTTGACTAAGCGCTTGGGAGATTTGTGGAATTGGGTCCCAGAAAGGTAAACTGCATTGTTTTTGTAAGTCACAAATTACCGAGACGCATATTTTATAAAAGAAAGTGACATTTTCACTTTTCCTGCAGTCAAAAAGAGCAGAAAAAAATATATTACTGCAATTACTTTTTCAATACTTCAAAAAATGTCTGCTTTCTGTTAACAGTGAATACTGTAGTTCAATATGTTCTACTTCATCTTTCCTATGACCACTCTTTCTATGTTTAAATTAAACTGTGCTTTTAATTGTTTTGGGGACTGTGTGTCATTATCACGATTTTGCTATGATTATTTTATTAGACCCCATGGGAGAAATGTGACATGTAAGTTTAGCAACAACTAGGCTACCTCTGAAAAAGAAATATTCGACTTTGGAAGAAGTAGCAGTCAAAATTAAATGTTTTCTGAAGGGAAATGAGAGGGTTGGTGGAGAATAGACTACAGAACACCAAGTATTTGGGGAACCTAAGACTAACATACTTAAATTTGCTATTAGCGTTTATTAAGGCAAACATATTTAAATTTGCTACTTGGGTTTATGCAAGGTTTTGCACCTTTGCTGGGGCAGTTGTTCTTCATGGAACAAGCACCTATCTCTATATCTGTCCATTCTATCTATCTTGTGTCTAACTTCTCATTACCTGGCAAAAAATTACATTTTCATTTATTGCTAAATGTACCTCATTACCCATCACTTAAACCTCATTTCTAACCCATGAATTTCATTAAAACAATTTAGATGTTTTAAAGTACACTGATTTGGGATATTTATTTTCTCGTCTGTATTTGGAGGAGAGAGAACAGCATAGTGGCAGAGAAACAAGGAGAGAAAAATGGCTTTGAAAAGTTGTGAGTTAAAGATTAGAGGAATTCAGTCAGACATTCTGCCTTAAAGACGATGGGATCTGTAGCCTAGGGAGGGAGGATGAGGTTACAGCCTTTAAGCCATGCTATGCAGGAAGATCCACAAGAAAATCTAGGTCAGTCTCTCACTAAGGATTGCAAACTGCTCAGTAATAGTGGCAATCTATACTTGGTATTTGTGTGAGAGAGCGGCAGGAGAAGATCCTCACTTGGCCCCAAGCACAGTACCAGACAAGAGGTGGTGGTGGGAGAACAGCTGCGGGCATAGTTGTAGGGGCTAAATCTCCATTAGGTGCCCCACTTCCAAGTATTCCAGATGTGAACTCCTCCCTACTGGCTTTCCCCTTATTTATTTCCTATTACTGGTAACTACAGAGAGCTCTTTTTTTTGTATGCATTTTAATATCTGCAGTTGACTGTCATTTTGAATTGCTTGAACACTTATAAAGAAAATTAATCATTTCCAGCACAGTCCATGGCTCGCCTCTACTTCTCAGAGCACTGGAAGGCTAAATACCAGTACTCAATACACAAAATACAGTATCCAAAAATGCAGTCCCTCAAATACTGTTGGTAAATAGGATATAAAAATTCCTATGGAAAACAGGAAAGAGACAGGTTGGAAAAACACAAAGATTCTGGTTTTGCAGAAACCAGAAAGGGAGGCTGTAATCTTTCTGAGCACCCTGTAGAATTCAAGTGACTTCTACTTAGTGAGTGAGATACCAACACATTACTTGACAAGGCTGTTTTTTCTCAGACTGTCCAGAGATGCAGAATATTGTCTTTCCTAATGAAAATGAGGTGAATGAACGGCCCTACTGTTTTCACTGTTATTCTTCTTTCTGTGTTTTAACGGCGCATTACCAAAATGTGAACTGCCTTCTCCGACTTTCTGCTGTATTTGCAGATACCATTAAAAGCAGCCAGGTTGCACTGATGTGTGTTCTAATGGCCGATGGTAGCATCTAATGGTGTGAATGAGATGGGAAATACCTGATGTTCCTTTAAATGACAGAAGAGTGGTGCATTACAGGTCATGGAAGTAGCACAGACTGCCATCAGTAAGGATCCCCTGGAAATGTTTATACCTTCTTCGTGTATTATTCTCACATGCCTTGTTTGTGGATTTGATAAAAGCTAATCATCCGTGCCTAACGTGAAGAGCATTCCAGGACTCTCTGCGTGCATTGCCCGCTAGGTGTCATACTAGAAGGCCTGTGTGTTTAGTGCACACTTGTGAGCCCCCTCATGTTCGCATAAAGGATACATCATACACCCTCTGCAACACAGGCCACAAATAAAATAAAAAAAAAAAAAATTAAAAAAATGGTCACTGTAAACATTAGGTCTTAAAACAAAATAAGCACACTAGTATTCCTGGATGCATTCATAAGGCATATGCGAGAAGAGTTTCGAAAGCAGTATTTCCCAAAGAAATACATTAACTGAAAGATATTCCAGAACAGAAGATTCCCTTTTAGCCTTTTAACTACCTGAACACGCTCGTGGTGGGCACGCTTAGGGTTTACAGTGGCAGCTCAGAATGATGTAGGAATCTGTTAACATGGACAGAGAGGTTTTAAAATCCCAATTCCAACATAACCTAAATCAGCCTGCTTCGTGGGCCTCAATTTAATTTATACCCAAATCTAACTCATCTGGCAGGTCGGCTATGTCCCGAAGCAGCAACCCACCAGTAAACTCAACTGGCTGGCAAGTCTGCAGAGCTTTGGACATAAATGAAGGCAAAATCTCTCAAGAAAATACCATCATTAATTTAAATTATTTTCTTTACAAATCTAAATTAGAAAGATTGTAACCACTTTCCTTCAGGAATCTTTTTATTTCTGCCTAGGTTTAAATGGTAAGATGCCCACTTTTTCTCCAACAGGAGCTGATTGTCAGTACACTGCAGTCACTTTTCCAAGACTACCATTAAAAAACACATCACACCAGCTCCTTCTTGATGATGGCCTATTTGCACAGGTTTTTAAAAAATCAGCTCCGGATTGTCTGCCCCAGTTTTAATTAAGTTAATCGGTTGTAATTACAGGTCTAAACACTACCTGTGCACTTGCCAAAAAAAGCCTTACATTTTTTTCTTACTGCCTCATATTGAATACTCCTATGAAGCGCTCATACAACACCTGCTTCACATTAAGATCTGCTCAAGACAGGTAACGGTGATACTAATTTTAGTATCGTGGTAATATATAATTACTGACAGAACTTCATCGTAAAATGGTTATGAAAGTAATAATTTTATGTCTCCCTCAGAAAATACCACTAGAAAGTCCAAGTCTGACTAAGAGAAACTGATTTACTTCCATTAGAATTCATTTCAAGTAGCTGCCTAGTTTTGCCACTGTAACTTCAAAAAATGCTAATTAATTCTAAATCAGAATGTATGTAATTATAATAGTTTTCTGCTGGAAAACAAATTACCTGGTGCCCTTGGGGTGAACAAGACAGAAGATATTTCATATTCCTTTCAACAGCATAAATATTTTACCTTTTAGGCCACGAAAATAATGTGCCAACCATAAACATCCCCTTTTTTCCCCTCTCAAATATTTAGAGAGACTGCTTTCTTCCTCTTAGCATAAAGACACTAAACGAGTTGACAGTCTGCCTGCCAGTCAGTTTAATCTCACTCTCTCTGTAGGTTTGTGGGAAAACTGTGGCATGCCAAGTTATTTTTGGCCAAATGTTACAGTATAAAGAGCCTTCAGGAGCTTTCATTTAGTGAGTGGACTAACTGGCAGCTGTTGTACCTGCAGAATGTGAATTGACGTTGCCATGGAAATAGAATAACTTTTTTTTTGTTGTTCTGTCTTTGCATATTTGGATTTGCCCTAGTACAGAAGTCAGTTTGGGAAGAATCTTCAAGAACAGAATGAAAGACAAGGCGGCCTCTTGGAGAGACATCAAAAGTTATTTGCATCTATTTCAGATAATGGTCATTTATGAACAAATCACTTGAGTTTCTCTTCCTAAATGGGAGGTAGGTGAAAAATAAAAATCCACATTTCATCCTTGTCTGTTGTTGACTGCCATATATTTTCCATTGCATTTTTCGTACTGACCAAACTTCACAAAAATGTGCCTCTTTCAAAAGGTGGTGGGGACAGTTCCGCTTGCTTTCTTTAACACAATCTTTATTATAAAAAAAATACAATAAATGCATATCAGGCTTACAAATTTGTAATAAAGGAATTTACACTTTTGCATGTGATCCAGAGCTACAGAGCTATGCAAAAGACAGACTCTCCAGCTGCATGACAACAGTAGCCCTGGACGTGAAATTTATGTGCCTCAAGATGACGCAGTTCCAAAAGAGACCTCCCCACCCCAGCCTGTCTCCATCTTTAAAAAAAGTCAAGGAGACGTTTCCATCCAGTCATAAAATCATTGTCGTTTTATCAGACAGCACGTTAACCTTGGACTCTTCAAATTGTCTAAGTATGAAGTCACTGAAAGTGTTGCAAATCATGTTTTCACAGAGGGAGGATTTCAGAAAAGCGAAGTATTATTGACACAGTCAGTAATGTTTATCTTCTGCACTAGTTTAAAGACTTCAGCAAAAAGCAAAGGAGTTGTAAACCTCAGAATTTACCTCAGTTCAACAAAAAGCCAAGAACTCATCATGCCTGCAGAGTACAACCATGCTCATTGCAGACAGACAAACCACAAAAAGAAGTTAAAAATGCATGGGTTAAGTACAAGTGATTTCTGCACTAAGAGGAATAGGGCCCATGCACATTTCTCTGGAGGCGGCGATGCTGGCGAGAGGCAAATCCACAACAGGTTGGGATTTTCATCTAAACAGATTAGAAGCACAAGTCTTACCAGAAGCCAGTAGGGCTTGTGCCCTTCGTATAAGAACTTAAAAACTGATAAGCATTTTGTGGTGTAGTATATAGGATTTTGAGGGGTTTGTTGGTCTGGCTTTTTCTTTTTTTAGTGTAGTTGAGATCCCACTGTTTTTCCTGTTGTGGTAATTTTATCTCCCACTCAAATCTCAGGGGAGAGGCAAGATCTTCCAATATACTGGCTGTCAGCACTTTAACAGCTACAAACTGATTAAGGAAGGAAAATGAGGCTTTTTCTTGTTGCTGAAATATTCCTTAGATTTAGATAAATCTAAACACTGTCGCCCCTCCAGGTCTTCGCATTTTCTTCACTTTTCCTCATTTAGTTCCACATCTACTTTAATAAATATTTAACTACATGCACCAGCACTTCCCATTTACTCTCTCCTTAGCTTAAAGATTAATGTAGATATCTGGAGAAACATCTTAGCTTAAAACCATGGAAAAAACATTTTGTTCATACATGCATTTAAACACAACCATGTTTACCTGATTTGCTTAATGGGATAGAAGATTTCACAACCGCGTATTAGCCTAAGAGTCAGAAAATATTGAAAGAAAGACGGGGAAAGGATATTTCTCTGAGAAAACTTCTTACGGACTCATTTATGATTCTGCTTGAAATCTTGTCACACTAGAATCAACAGGAAAACTGTCATGGTCTCCAGCAGGACAAGAATTTCATTCCTGTTTTGGTTATTGCTTTTATTTTTCCCCATAAATGAGCGTACCTGCTGAGTTCCATAATTTTCTTTCATATTCCCAGTGCAAAGGATGACACCACAGTCCAATATACAAACAAGGCCTAAATTTTCTGTATCAGACGCATCAAGGACAAAGCAAGCACTGTACATGCATTGACTCTACGCACAAACTAAAGCATGGCTGCAGCATGCCTAAGCATCGCTGGTGAGGCTGTAACCCGTCTCGTTGGGGCACTGGCATCCATGAAACCCTAAGAGAACGCACAAACCTCGCTGAGACCTGCAGTTCTTAAGAATGAAGCTGTACGTTTAGTCCTTGAGTAACTGAAGTCAGCTCAGGTATACCTCTAATTTAATACAAATTCAGCTTATTTATTGAACTGGAGGCGTGTCTGTCTGGAAGTTTTACACTGGTACATACAAGCGCCACGACTATTCACAGTTTACGTTTCAAATCTATGCAAGTTATCTGCATGTCGTACTAGTTAAAAACCAGTATTTTTAGAGCCACCAGAGTTTTTTCTAATTTAATAATGCAATTAAGCGGTTTTGCTTTATGAAAAGGCTAGGGGGCATATTTGTATCTCACTGCCAATCAGGCCTTCCAGGATCCTGGGCCATTGCAGCATGCTGTGTATAACAAGAAATTGCATTTATCACAGCTATGTAATATTCAGCTTCTTTCAGGCCTTGACAGGAGCCATACTATCTCAGATTTATTTATCGACAAGGTCACTCTTTCCCCAGATCAGCATAAACGTTTTTGCTTTAGTTCTAGAATTGCGACCTGCAAACTCGAGCTGACATTTACCAACACCCTTTGTTGCTTTCGACTGATTCAGGGCCAGAGTAGTCTTATGGTAAATTCATCAGCTTTAGTGGAGTTCCGTGGTGATGAACTTGAATCCAACCTCCTGTATTTAATACGATTTTAACATGAAGGACTAGTCAATGGCAAGAAATCTCTAAGAGTAAACTGTATTTCAAATTTCCTACTTGTATTTAATGAGTTCTAGCACTGTATTTTAAAATGGCACTATATTTAGGCTGTGGTATTGCATCCATAAATATAATGTAGTGCCAATAAATATTTCTCTGTTGACATGCAATGCAGAATTCTCACCGCAACCTTACATCACACTTTTTGTCAACCTATCAGTCTGTCTGACTACAAGCTAATACATCTGTTTCTGCTTGCATTTTTAACCTCAGAAAAGTCTCACTTGGGCTTTGCTTATTCTGCAGGAAATCTCTGGATCTTTCTGAAAATTTTCACAAATAAAATTTTCTCTAGGGTATCTATTAGCTATTGATATTTAATATATGCACATTGAAAATAAACAGCAACTCTGCTTATGCCTATTTTTCTTCTTTCTTCTCAATTTAACAACTCCCCATCTCCTTCTCCCACACCATTTTGTTGTTAGCTCTCCTGCAGCCATCAACCATGCTACGTCAAACGCTTCAACTCCTGTTGTGAAAAGAACAAGAACTATCTCGGATTAGAGCAAACCCAGTTTCAAATCTTCCTCGTATGTCGCAGAGGAAACAGGGGAAGGAGAAGAAAAAAGAACATACATGTCCATTTTTTAGCTCCTTAAGATACGTTTAGAAATTCTAGACCGGTAATAAAGGAAGGTAGGTCTGCAGAAGCAGGCTGTAACCTTCAGGAAGAACAGTCACTCCTCCAGCTGTGGGCACGTGTCTGCACCTGCACACTCTGCTAATGCAAGTTCACCGTGCACAAGCCTCCCTTGTCTGAAAAGCACAAAGACACAGCAACACAGCAACTGACCTTGCCATTTCAAAAACCCTCCCCGAATTTCACTGATTTTCATACCCTTCATCTAACAATTAATAACAAAAATTCTTTACCCACCCTCATGAGGATCATTCTCCAATCCCATATAGTCTCACTAATTCTAGACGCAGTCCCCTTAAGAAGTCTAGCAAAATAAACAATAATTGTGAATCATAGATCCTTGAAAATTAATCCTTTTTGCTTAAAAAAAAAACCCAAACCACCAGAAAATTCTCAAAAATATCAGAAAAATGTGTAAATGCCAATATTGCGGACTCATTTCTTGACTGCTGTTCTTCCAAAAGCACCTCTTCCTTTAGGAAGGCTATGCCTTACAATGCTTAAAGGGTATTCCTTTTTTAACTCAGAAAGGTTGCTTCCCGAACCTCCTTGAATGCAATTTTCCAACTAGCTTTTCCCCCTAGTAGGGAATACCTAACACCCTTCCACAGGCCTGATTCAAGGCCAGTGAAGTCAATACACAGCGACTGTTTCTAATGACCAGAGGCCCCTCTCTTTTGCAAGTCAGAGCACTTTATTGTACAAGAAGGTATCCAGATATAGGGAGAATTAAAAAGCAATCATCTCCTGGGGAGACTAGACCAGATTCCAAACTGCAATCTTTTAAGTTCTTTTGTGGCTGTGTGCAGGCTTTGTAGATGAAATGCCAGAAGCAGAGAATCTGATTGCAGTGACCTCATTATTGCTATAAAGATCCTTCAGTGGACAGTAAATGTGATGAGCTGCTAAATAATTGATTATTTCAAGAACTTAATGCTGAGTGCTTTTCACGCATCAGTACAACATACTATTTTATAGGTGATGGTGTGTCAGCAAAACTCTGAACCACTCACCTACACTTCTCGCTGAGTAGAAAAAAAGGAAAGAAGTGGGAGTTGGAGGCAGTTCCCTTGAAACCTGAAAATCATGGTTTGCCATCAGCTTCTTCAAAACCGACCTGCAGTAAAGTTTTGATTCAGCTCTTTGCACTTAAACGCAAACTTCTAATATCAGTATTGCTAAGGAGGAGATGTTATTTGTTTATGGCAATAAAGCAGCAAATTCTCATATGCTTGGAAGCTTTTAATGGAAATTTTCTCAGCAGGTAGAAATCTTTACTCCACCCAGACACGGCATATTGCTGTGCAGCAAGAGCTATTGCTCCTGGCCATGGGAGCAACATATAATGCAACATATCTTAAATTTCTTCTTCTCAGATGATCTTGTAGCTTGCCAGATAAATAAAGATCAAGAGAGGCGCCCAAAGTGTTAGGGAACAGGACAGAAAGGTTCCATAGTAGGAAACTGGAGACGGAACTGCTCCATTTAAGTAAGCACTTCTTCGATCCTGAGAGCTGCGCCCAGCTTTGGGCTCCCCAGTACCAGAACGATATTAACATACTGGAGTGAGTCCAGTGGAGGTCAAGGGGCTGGAGAACATGTTGCATGAGGAGAGGCTGAAAGAAGTGGGGCCATTCAGCCTGGAGAAGAGAAGGTGAAAGGGAGATCTTATTGCTGTCTGGACTTCTCTGATCAGCAAATACACAGACACTGGAGCTATATGTTTTTGGAGGTGTGCAGTGTTAAGACAAGTTGGTTTTTTTTTTCCATAAGGATGGTTAAATACTGGAACAGATGCCCAGAGAGGCTGTGGGACCTCTGTCCTCAGAGGTGTTCAAGATTTGACTAGTCATGGTCCTGAGAAATCTGATCTAATTAGACCTTTTCTGAACAGGGCGTTGAATTGGATTAGCTTCTGGAGGACTCGTTCAACATAATTTGTGACTCTATGAGACATGAGAAGGAGGGAAAGACTTGGCATCTCTAACCTAATTTCCAAACTAACATAAAACATTGCCCATTTAAAATATATGCACTGTGTCACTACAAAAAACCCTCTGGTTCAAAGGTCAAAGCTGTTATGAACATTAGCATTCCTAATAGGGACTTAAACATAAAACTGTCTTGAAGACTTAAACCAAATAAACAGAAATTCAAATAAAATCCGAATAGGAAAATAGGGAATAAATAAGTAATTGACCTACTTGGGTTTTTTCCCCCTATCCTTGGCCATGTTCACTCGTACCAGATCTAAGGGAAATGTTCCCCTCCTCTGAAATAAGCTTCATTTCTCCTAAAATGCCATCATATCTGGAAGGCATTTAGGAACAAGTTTAACATTCTGAAAGCATATACATTCACAAGTGAAAGAGAAACAAATAATAGTGACAACCAAGCTGTGAATAGCTATTAACATGTTTGGAGATTGTGATCTATCTGCAGATGAGTCAGAAGGAGAATACGTTTTGTGTTTCAGTTATTTAGTTGTTCTCAGTCTTCCACAATTCTGGCAGTGTTTCACCCAACTGATATCACTTGACTCCAAATAAACTAAAGGTTATAATTTGTATCTATAGCAAAATTCATTGGTTTGAGCTCCCATTAAAACATAACATTTAAAAAGAAAATCAGAGCTAAACTGGATGCATAAGGATATCCATTTAGAGTCTAATAAAAGTGTCTTAGAGATTCAGGCACAAAACTCAACCTTGGTGCAAATTAATTACCAAAGTTTATGTGACAGATTTACTGATATGAATCATTTGCCTTTTTAATGCTCCCTCCTGTCTAGTTTCTTTGACTCTCCTTCACTTGACATCCTTATTTATTTAATATGACTGGATGGCCCAAAATGATAGTACCTCTGACAACCAAAGAAAATTAGAACAGCATGACATCAGCAACAAGAACAGAATACAGGAACAAAGAGACTAAAATGGAAGAACATAAGATTTGGTCCAACTCACCTTCTCTTCCTCTCTGACTCTCCTCTCTCTTATTTCTGCACGATAACACATGCCTCTTACATATTCTCTTCATAAGTTCTGAAGTAGTAGATAACCCCAAGAAGACTGAACATTTGTGTATACGCAACAAGAAAGCAAGAAAATATTTTGCAGTCCTTTTTTTTTTAAATCTTTCTGTGTGTTATGTACATGTCCTTACCAATATGCAAACAAGTAGGTAACAGCAGTGCCACAAGGAAACAAAAAGATGGTCTTAGGATGTTGAAACACAATGATAGCTTCTCTACAAATAGGAAAATTCACCGTGAAACAAAGAATATTTTGCAATACAGTTACTTCTGGATTACTCTTTACAATTATCCCTTTGTCACTGAAAATAAATGTTTGCTATTCTGTACTTAAACCAAAACAGAGATAGCTATGGTCATAGAAGTTAGTGGCAAAAGCCTCCAGTACTCAATCTGTACTGAGTGTTCTGTAATCTGGGGGCAAACAGAGCAATTCCTATGACTGCTCGTCCATGGGAGCAAGGTGTCAGCAGGTCAGATAGAGACCCCATCTTTTCTGTAACTGATATTCCTCCCTGCTTCCATCCCAGTGATGTGGAAGTAAAGGGAAAAACAGCTGACCTGGATACAGAGGTCTGAAGATCAGAAGGACTCATGGCAGGTGGATCACGTAAAGGGCACAAGCAAAAAGATAAAGGACAAAATGCAGCAAACCCAGAAAAGAAACAGGGATGGAAAAGGTCTAAAACTGGTGCAGAAAGGCTTTTCTCTGAACTTGAAAGTACCTTGGGATTCCTCTCTGAAATTTTTGGTACACAGAATTTTCTTAATGCCCAGCTAGTTGCTGAAGCCCTATAAAGAAAAATGCCCTTTTGCTGTCACCTTTTCCTGCCTAAGTCCTTCAAGGACAATGTTGCTGTGCAGCCAGATGTCCAAAACCCAACTGATACCTCATATGGGACCTAAAGTGGTGCATACGATAAAGATACTATTTAAGTGTTCTTTTCCATGTAGGGAAATGCACCTAAAAATTTATATTGACATTTTATTTGGGTTACATATGCAAGCAGGCAACCAGAAGCTGAACAATGCCAGAGATTAAATAGCTGGTGTGATCTTGTTCTTTCCCTTTTCCTCACATCCTCAGGTTCTTCATCACCATTAAGTGCTGCTACACTTATATCCTGTCTTTGCCTTAAGCAATCTCCTTTTCGTTGCACAGCAGGAATGGCACCGGCAGCTCTAGGCAAGACTGCAAACAGATATGACTGGATCTAGGAAGCATTATCTGAAAAGCAATAGGGCACATATTCTGTCTCGGAAGGATGGTTTCCAAAGTCGTAGGAAGGCCAGACATAACTAAAAAGCAAAAGCTGGGGGCAGTCTATAGCAAACTTGGGGCAATGCCTTATTATGACTCTCTCGGTGGTTTTCTCTGACACCTCTAACAAGTTGCAGGGAAACACGTGAGAGCACTGGCTGTAGGGTGTGTCATTGCAAAGACTTCGTGTGGTTGAGGCATGTTCAGTGCAAACAGAAGGTTCTTGTTTTCTCTTAACAGCAAGGATCTAACAAGCTCTGTGGAGTGTAACATCTACTGCAAACGGCAAGGTTTACAGATTACAGCTCAGCCAATTTTGAACAGCCTTTCATTAAGACATCAGAAGGATCCTCTCTGATTTCAGGATTATCTCCTTGCCCTGCTACAAACACAAAGACATCCCAAATATTCAAAACACACTTAGATCTTTGTATACAGGACAGCAGTTAGGTCACCTTGCAACCCAGTGACGTTTTTCCAGAGCCTGTATAAGCAGGTAATGAACTGCACACTTGGTGGGATTTCCAGGAAACCACTGGGCATCGCATTTCACAGAGCAATAAAAGCTCTTCAGTACTCAATAATATTCATGTATTTCCCTCCACCACCTCCTATTTTCTGTAGCTGTTAGTGACATCACACATTTGGAAGAAGCTGGTCTGTGGGTCCTGAGAATGTATGCCTCATTTAAATGCAAAAAAGGGACGTGTTTTATGTTTTCTTTCTTTCATGTTAATTGCACTAATTGATATGATGGTGATCTTCATGCTTTGTACTTTCTTTTATTACTTCCTATAAGCAGTGGAACTCCATTTAAAAAAAGCCTTGAGATAAGACCATGGTAACGCTGTAGAGAACAAAAAATCTGCGAATAATATCCTAGCTCTGGGGAAACATTGGTGGGAGTTTTTTATTTCAGTGCAACTACTTGTTCAATCCAGTTCAGTCATTCCTAATAGTAATGATTATTCTGCTATATTCCATCCCTTGTCAATGTGAAACATAAAATAGGTTGGCTCTCATCTTTATGCAGAAATCCTGGATATTTGATAAAGCCAATAATTTCATTACTGTTAAGAATAATGTTAGGTATTATCAGTAAGATGAAATAATCAACAAAATTTGAAAAGTAAGATTTTTGTCCCAGAAACATATTTCATTTTCCTCTTATTTTATATATAAACTTATGTATATGCATAATGTATATGTCTAGAACTCTTTTATTTGCTGGGTTCACTGAAAACTCCGGTGAATTCTGGCAAAGATCCAGAAAGTCAGGAATTGATATACATACTTATCTGAGATTACATACAATATTTTGCTATTGCAAAAGATTCTTTAATGCCTTTAAAAGACTTCTTGTATTCCTCCCTTCCCGTGCTCTTTATTATTTAAATTTGTTGCTTAAATGTTCTACATTTTTAGCATTTCATTATATCTTGTGTTGAGGTGATTCCAAGAAATCTTGAAATTCTAAGTCCAGCCCTTTAAAATAACCAATATGTACAATCTAGTCAATCTTTTTGAAGACCAAGAGGTATCTGTGTTTTCCAGTTGACTGTATAGGCAAACACTCTGAATGTCGAATACTTTACTCTGAATGAGGCAGAACAACACTTCTGAAAATGAAGCTATGAAACCTTAACAGGAAAATTCCTTATCCCTCTCAAAAAATAGCTGAAAACTAATCAGATTACTGCCATACTCCAACAGCCCTTTGGAACACTGAAGACCTTGTTGCCTATGATTGTCTATACCTTACTGCTACGGGTACTGAAATTCCATTACCACATAATGCGTGGAAATGCCAGGAATCAAATTTTATCTAAAATTGCAACAGTTTAGGGACAAGGTCAAAGGTCCGTCTCAAGCTTAGGTGGTCCACCAGGCTACTGTGATTAAGGTATAACAATATTTGCAGTCATTCATAGATAAACTTTTTCAAACAAGGCTTAAAATAAGCATAAAATAAAAGTATATCCCAATGGCAATGACGAGTTGGCAGATCTGTAAATGTCAGAAATACAAACAGATAAAATTCCATCAACCCACAAAGAAAGTTGAAAAAAAAAGCATATATAGTCTCATTCCTTCAATATTCTCCTGGGACCAAAGGAGTTTATGGGTTTAGTACAGCAGGGTTTAAAAAAAGAGGAAGTCAGAAGTGGCGGAGGAATATGTTTCTGGTATACAAAAACCAAATCAAAACAAAATCAAACCAAAAAATCCCCCAAAACAACCAAGCAGAAACTACAAGTAAAAATGCTGATGGCTGATATTTGGAAGTGGAAGAAATCTCTTTACTTCCTAAAGTTTCGAGGTCTCTTCCTTTACTGCCTTTTCACCCAGAAGGAACATTTGGCTTTAAAGAGCAGAACTAGGAAGTGAAAAGACATTCAAATACTTGTCCTTTTTTGTTTCTTTGACTTTTCCTAACAGGATGTCATAATTCTGACCGCGGAGAACAACCCTAACAGAGAATTATTTGGTATATATAAGGTATTACAAATCAAAGCGTAATGGCTTTTAGAAGCAAATTTTCAAACGCAGGCACCTACACTGGGCATATAAAATGTTTCTGCACTCTGATTTGATAGGAATTTTAGACACCTGTTTGAAAATATGATCCCGACTAAAAGCTAGATGAAAAGCTGGCTCTATGATCTGACAGTAGAGAATTTTTTTGGTTACCACACCCCTGAGAAGCTCCGAGGCAGGACTGCTGCTCTGAAAGCTAATGGCCCAAAGCCCATTCAACTCAATAGGAGACTTTTCAGTGACTCCATTAGATTGTTGGATTGGGCTCAAAAAGCTTAATTTAAAGGTCTTTCATGACAGAATTTCACTCTAGTGACAGCATTATCTCAAATTCTGCTGTTCCCAAAAGCAACAACCCAATATTCATTTAAGCATCTGAGTTGATGTTAACTGCTACAAATTTCAACTCCAGAATATAGGGATTGTCCCACCTGGCAAATGCTGATTATTATATTATTCTCATCCTCAAAGAAAAGCTCTCTATATAGAAAGGCAAAACAGTTCTTTTCACACTGATTATTGAGTCACAGTAATTACGTTTAATATGGGAAATATTTTATATCTAACGCATTATGTGAACAATTATGTACATCGTGCCAATTATTAGTTAGCATGTGCATGAGTTAGCATGTGCTCCTGATGTATCACACTGTTAATACAGACATATTTAAAATGAAAAAAAATGAAATCTAACAAAAAATAGTCTGCTTTTGTCATAAGCAAAATACTGAATTTCCAGCTCATCAGAAATTATCACATTTCAGCATCTGTTAATATTGTATAGGGGTTAAAAGCTGCTGTGTCGATGTTCTTCACTGAACAGGTATTCATGGAAAAAAGGCTCCAGATTCTGAAATATGTCACTTTAAGGTCCCAATCAAAATGAAACACTTCAGTATTCCCAAAACCTTTTTTTTTTTTTTTTTTTGGAGTGACGCTAAACTCTTGTTTTCTGTCAGTTCAAAAAAAAGGAATAGGTATTATGGAAGCTGAGGTTTGGCTCATCATTCTCACCTACAGACCAATTCCTTGAAGGTTTGCACTTCCCAGGGGTAATGTAGCTACCATTCCAGCAGGGCCCACATGTTGCCTTGTGGGAAATGAAATTTGAGAACTGAATGCCATTGTTATTTCCTACGCAGAGCTTTCTAATCCAGCTGTATCTGCTGTAATCCAAACAGTTGACCAAAATAAATCTCTACTGTCTTCTGAGAAATATGGTTGTCAAACAAGCCTGGCCTATGGGGAAGCATCCAAGCTGTAACTCCAATAAGGCAGCGCAGAGCTAGGGAACTGTGGTTGGCCTAACTGCTCCAAAACAAAGTATTTCTGGGAAAATAGTAGCATTTAACTGAAAATTATTTTAGTGGAACTAGCCTCAAAAGTCATATCTGCACACAGAGAACTGGGGGAGGGGAGAAGTCCTGAGATTTGCTGACATGCCGTATCCATGATTTAGCCCAGCGGTCAGGGCCATAATCATACCTCTAGGCTGCGGCAGAGCACGCTGTGCAGCTGAGAAATGCAAAAAATGAGAGAAAGCTCATCTTTATATTTCCTTTCCCTGGGCCAGTTTGCCAGTGTAAGTTAGATCATTCTCTGATGACAGATGGCTATAACCCCTGGAGGGCCAAGAACCCTAGCCAAAAGTTCACGAAAGTCCACACGAGGGTTTGCACTGACATCTCATGCTTTCGGTCTGGGCAGCTAAAAACGCCAGAGAGACGCGGAGGGTGCAAGAGTTTCAAAGCAGCTTGAAAGAGTTCCAGGTTGCAGAACTGCCTTCTGTAGTAGAGATGCAAAGCACTTGCCCTGCCTCCCAAAATCCAGTCTTAACATGAGCTCTAGCAATTTAGAAGAATTACAGGAAACAATGAAAGAGGAAGATGGCCAAAGGAGAATGCATTTATTTCTGCAGACTACTGATTGCCACCCTGCAACCAAGTCTAGACCTGCACATCAGCTGAATCTAAAATATGTCTAAGTCTGGTACCTTACCAGGAGATGCTCCTTCCATCCTGTGTTCTACATCCTGTTCAGCTGAGTTCTAGCAGTTTACAATATAAATGGTTAAAAGTAGGAACAATTAATGATTTGGAGCAGCAGAAGTAGACTGCCTAGATTTGGGACACACTTATCATGAAACAGAAAGACATCTGTAAGTAGGATTCACGTTAAATATCTAGTCAGTTCCTTGTTTCTGAAGGCTGTGGTAATTTTATTGCTACTAATTCCAGAAATTTGTATCCAATGGCAATACCTGTAATCTAACACTGGCACAGTTACATCTGGCAACGCTGCCTGGCCAAAATCAACATCCATACAGAAATACCCCTCTAAAGAAGACAGTTACAGTGATGTATGGCAAAAATACCACTGCAGATAGGCAAGTAGGAAATACCTACAGTAATCATTTGGATCAACTATTTCTCATGAGACTCTTGCAACTATATACCAACTATACTATATAGGCCAATAACTAGATGGTGCTGAGAGGAATTGTCTTAAAACCTTTAAAAGAAGAAAATACATCATTTCATGATTTGAAAAGATATGTATATCAAAAGCAGCAGCTCAACAGAATATGCAGTGTAAACCTAATAAAAGGAAATCTCCCGATGTTGAACACCCAGTGCAACACTGATATAATTCTCATTTGCTTTTTAATATCATACACTCACGTAAACACAGCATGTTCTCAGCCAAGTATAGAAGTGTTTTGAGAATAAAAGTACATCTGGTTTCTTAATAAATTAGAAGAATAAGAAACTCCTTTAGGAAAAAAAAATCCACAGAAAAAAGACCTTGCAGTCACTCTTAGATGTCAAATACCATTAAATATAACTTTGTCTGTTGCTAGAGAAGATAAAAGCTGTATTTAAAAGCCTTGCCAAAAATGTCCTTTTCAGTACTAATTAGCATCAATGGTCAAAGCCGCCAGAGCAAAAGAAGAACAGAGAGAGGGAGGACAAGAGAAATAAGTACCATCACTGACACTAACAGGATTTTTTTAAGCTTTGTCTCATGATACATTAAAGGATATTTTTCTTTTAATATAATGTCCTAAGCTTACAAGTGCTATGAGCAGATGCCCTTCTCAATCTGCTCTAAAATCAAGTCTAATAGCACACAAAGAAAAGCCACAGCCTCTTCCTAGAATTTTCCCAGACAAGAAATTAGCAGTTCTATAGCATAAAATGAAGCAGAAACCTCCTTGTCATGTTTGAGAGCACTTTTGGTTACTACTTCAGGACTGTTCAGCCCATGCCCCAGATCACAGGGAAAAGATTAAAGTACAGTTAAAGAACCTTGCAAAGAGAATGACTCCACATGACTGTGTGGTTTTTGTCTTCACGCTTTTTACAGTCATGTGAGTTTTATAGATTCACAAAATGGGGAACCTTACTGTTGCAGCAATCACATGCATTGGGAATTGCAATGGATGTGTTTTTGTTTGCTTGCTTTTTCCAGCTTTGACTTAGCAAGACAGACCCTCGTTAACAAGTAAAAGCATTAGAGGTCAAGAGATGCAGGTGTTTTTCATGTTTCAGAGTGGAAAGCAGGTTATCATTCTGTTTTACCATGTTGCCAAAAACAACTTGATCTTATCTTTTGGAAGTGCTGGTGACCAGCCTGTGCACTTGTCTTCCTTTTCTCTGCTACCTCCAATGCACCTGGCACAGCGTAAAAAACCCAACCAACCAACGAAAAAAATCCCAAACCTTTTCACTTGCATCATCACCCGTGTTTCACTTTCGTTCCATTCTGCGGTTTAGTTTCTTTCAAAAATACAGTGCCTGCTAACCTCTCATTCACACAGAGTTAAGTCTGGAGCAATTGTGGAAGTGGTGCAGTTATATGGGTATAATAAGACACGAGAATTCCTCTGTTTCACAATTACTGCTAACTCAAAATATGGGTCAGAGCCTAAAAACTGATTAGCCCCTTGAGCTTTTCATGTCTCTTCTTGTCATGAGTGGCATGACAGGGGAAGGAGAATAAACAAGCCTTCCCCCTCACACTCAGGCAGCCTAGGGCACTGAAACCCTCTACACACAGGCTAGAAACAGCATTGGCATGATAGCTACACCAGCTTTCCAAATCTAACCTGTCATTATGTTTCAGTCCTTTCTATGAGGGGATCCTCTTTCACATTCCTTTCAGCCTGACTTCATGCCCCGAATTCTCTGAATTGGTGCTAAACGCTTGAACCAAACATCCCAAAGATGAAAGCCTAGTTTGTCCTCAGCATCCTGCCAGTGTTTGGATTTATTATTGTAACAATCATCAAGAGTACAAGCCATGTAGTAGATCTGAGATATAGGCGTCTTGTCATTGTGGACAGGATCTCTACGAGACCATTTTAGACTGCTCACCTAGTACTGAACAGATGGAAAAGGTTTTACTCCCTATCAATCAGTCTTGTATGAGAATCAATGAGTTAATGACGAATGTCCAGGCATCGTTGTTCAACTACTGAGTCACACTGTGTTTGGTATTTCAACTGCCCGGATGTTTACGCAAATAAAAAAGTGATTTTCCTTGTACTCTGAAATGGAGCGTTCCAAAGGCCCAAAGGACTGTTTTTAGGAAATTACCTTCAATGTATGCAGTGCAATAAAGCCAGTGTCTTTCCATGTAACAAAAACTAGAAGTGACCAACTTCAGCATTTCCACAGCAGACAAGCACAGTGAGGCACAGCATATGGACAGGCACAAGTTTGCTAGGACGCATCCAAAATAATTTGGGGTCTAGACTGAGTCATCTAGCAAGCCACCATTTGGACAGCACAGGTCTATATTAAAATCTGTACAATAGCTGACAGATAAAGTGCATTTTACAATAATGGTGACAATCCTGGGTAAATAATTCCATGGCTTCACAGGATAATTTCTAGAATAACCACCAGGATATCTTTTGTGAAGAGAAGAGTTAAGAGAGCCTTGCATTTTACCACATCTGTACATTCATTCAAAGAAAACCAAAATAACCTGAAAGTGAAAACACTCCTGCATTTTTTTTTCAGTTCTGAACTACAGGTAGAACACTTACCTAGGATATTGAAATGTTACATTAAAATACGTTTCTAAAGAGTTTGATGTGTGCTTACATGCACATACTACCCATACTAATTAAATCTTCCACCACACCAGATATGAAAATCAAAATGCTGAGAAAGAAAATTAGGGTCATTTTGTTAAGACAGAAAAAGTGATTTTTATCTCAAAACAAAAAATTGCCACTTGAACAAAAGTTTATGGTATTCTTTATTTCATTTATTTTAAGTACTTGAGCTCTGCAACTCATATGACAGGAAATTATATTAGTGCTTGATGTTCATTTTCTCTTAATTATTAATATCATTGCATTGGGCACCGCCTCCTTGCCCCAGGAGGCATAGCTACAAGGAAGTCAAACTGCTGGTAAGCAAAGCGAATGCCCCATCCAGATCTCCACAGAAATCAAGCTGGCTCATACTTCTTTATGGGAACTAGAACCTCAAATTGCTGAAGGTCAGTTTGTATAAGCAACTCCAACCCACATGGGATAAGGAGGAGATGAAGGCCAGCAAAGAAGATCCAGTTCTTTCTCTGTAAGTGTGTTTTGCTTCACATCTGAAGTTGTGACTAGGAAGAGCTTGATGCAACACAGAAGAAGAAATAAGAAGGCAACATGAGATTTTTTCTTTCCAGCATGTTTCCTGCAGTCTCAGAAATGCTTTTTGACAGCTCCTCATGTGTTGAAGAGGAATTCTTCAATGTGCAATCAGCAAGGGAGTCTCTGTAGATGCAGGTTGGCATATGGTATCTCAAATTTCTCGGTGACAAGTGGCATGTTAGCAAAGCAACAGAGTAGCAGGGAAAAAGACGTTTTGCTAATCACTCCCTGTTGCCCACACCCTCAGGCAGAATCATATTGCTTTATGCAGATGAGCTCATAACAGTTTCTTCAATTTAGTTTTTATATAAAAAAGTGCCAGCTCCTAACGCTATGTCAACAGGCACCCGAGGGCCTTCCACTTTACATTGCAAGTGTATTACTATTTAAAGATGAGCTTTTAGCTTAACATCATTGCTTGCCTTCAGAGTTTAATTACCGCCCTCCCCATGAGGCCCAATGAGCCATCCACTCCTCCCACGGGAGTTCTGCCTGGCAATGATCTTTAACTAAATAAGTAAATGCCAAATAAGCACTTCTTAAAGATGCAGTGTCTTGTTTTCTACCCGGCTTTGAAGCCTGCAGAAGCCAGGCTCTGATTTGCATCTCACTGGCAGCAAGCCATGTTGAATTTAGAGATCTCAGTTATAAATCTCATCTCCGATATAAACTAGAAAGGGGATTTAAAAAATGGAAAACTTTTTTCCTTTGCTGTTTCTTGTGCTCAATTATCCTGCATCATTACCTATAGGCAGATGTAAATCACTGAAACAAGAGCCTCTTGTACCCAGTTACACCATCTGTGTCTTACACAGCTACAGCACGCTATACAGCCTGCATTTGCTACAACACTCCTCCAAATTATCTTCCCATATTTCTTTCCAACAAAAACAATTCTTTCCCTTGAAATAAATATCCAGGACTTAAAATGGGCCAACACAGATGCACTTAATTCTGTAACAAGTCGAGCTACTGGGCAAGACACAGAGGCAAACAGACTCAACAAGGTCCACAGAAACAGGAATTTAAACAGGCTTTTCTTTTAAAGAAGGAAATAACAGAAACTGGCACAACCAGATATGACTCCTGAGACACAGCGGTATTACAAAGCAGCTACAGACAGAAAAGAGGATCCTAGCTCGTAGAATCCTATACCCAAATACACAGTGGCACCCAGCCCACAAAAAAGCCAGCGAGAGACGAATGAACAATAATCTAGGACCCAACAGGTATCTTTGCAAATGCCAGGCACACAGCAAACCAAGAGACAGGGAGGAAATACAGCACTGCAAAACAGCAAAGAGCTGATGCAAACACTGTGAAGGAGACATGATGTATGTACTCCTTGTACCATCTATACTTCAAAGCAGCATACGCAGCCGTGACTGAGCTGGAAAGGAACGGACGAGGCGACCTGCTTCACCTTACTTCTCCGCTAACGGGAAAATAACCCACTTTTGGCACATCCTACCAGAGCAGTAATCATGACATTTCATTATTTCAAAAGGCCTAGACATTGGCTGTGGTTTCTATGGTACTGTTCAGCACACTGCAAGTGAGATTGTAAGTGTCTCTCTGGGGTTTGTGCCTGGCTTCAGAAACAAAATTCAGGCTCTACTGTCAGAGTGGTTTTAAGGAAGAGTGGGTCTGAACTCAAAATGAAACTTTTCAGTATATAATTGTATAAACATAACGAGTTGTTTTGTAACACTTGCAAGAAAGCACTTTCTTTCACTGTGTTACAGAATATAAAATCTCTAATCATAATGTTCTGGACTAAATAAAAGTACTTCTATTTAGCGTAGAGAGGGGAAAATACTGTTTGTTTGTGCATCAGGTTAGAAAAACATGCAAGCTTCCAAGCAAACGGAGTTCACAACAGATTCACTGTCTTCAGAAGAAAGCAGAAAGCTACAGTTTCTTGCAGGCTCCCTATGAATTATGAATGTGCGGTTATTATGGTAGCAGGCCCCTGGCAACATTTTGCTATAATGTTAATTTTCCTCTTTTTGATTTTCTGTTATTTGTATTTATAAGGAAATTTATCGAGCAGCAAAAAACAGGAATGCCCTTAAAACAGTTACAGGCTTTCTGAAGGTGTGAACTGTAGTTGAACCAGACTGGTTTTTCCTCATCTTTAAGCTTTTATTTTTGTATTGTGTTCCTCACCAGAGCGCTTCAGTGTTTTACAAACATGACCATTCCTTCCTTTTAAAACACTAACTAAAATGAAAACTAAGCACGCATTTCTTCACCTGTCAATGCCCGTGCATGTTGCATGGTTTGTTTAGTTACTGTGGCAAAGCAAAGCCAGGCAAGTGGTTTGCTTTTTTTCTTTTTCCTTAGACAAAATCATTCATGATAATTTCAGTGGAAGGACATGGCCACCTCTTTCTGTATGCAGTTTTATCTCTGAAGCACCATTTTGAAACAACATAAATGTACAGGAATTACGTTCAAACACAGACTCTGCCCTTTCCTTTGAGAAGATTCTTCACTGGCTCGACCAGATTTGGAGAATGGCATCATAACGGGTGCTCTGCTGCCAGCAGGATCCTGGACACAGATCAGCCATTGGTTCTGTCCTCCATGCCATGCGGCTTTTGAATACTGAATAAAAATAATAATTAAAAAAAAGAAGTGCCTCCTGAGCTGGGTGTCATTTAGGGCTTCTAGTTGATTGTATTACCAAAGGGACTAATTTGCGCGGGCGTTCTCTCTGTTGGCCTGCCCATGGTTTAACAGCGTGGCACCTCCTCTTTAAGCCTGCCCTCTCACCGCTGCAAGGGAGCAGAGTGCAAGTGAAAGGCTGGAAAAAGACGCTGGAAGTCTGGAGTAAATAGATGCTCAGGATGTGCTTGCGGGGACAGAAGTGAGAGATCACTACTGCAATGATTATGAAGGGAAAGGTGACTTTCCTCACTTTGCGTGTGTTCGTCCCTGGAGGTAAGGGCAGGAACACTGCAGCCAGCAGGAACGCCCAAAACAGCATGAAAGCCAGCAAGAGACCTCGAGCCAGGCAACCTAGAAGGACAGTAAAGCAGAGAAAGACTGCCACGACGGGTGACTGCTGCTGCAGAGCAGCAATGAAAGCTTCCATATTTTCTGGGCTTTAAGCACCTGTCAGTGTGGAGAGCTGCCAGGAGAGGGCAGGGAGCAGGGATCCTCCATCACAGCTTGTTCAAAGTGGTCTTGGCTGGGTTGTTGTTTATCTGCGGACTATCCTCCGCTGACTCCTTCCCTAAGCACCTTCCTGCTCCTCTCATCCACAAGCAGTCAAAGGGCTAATTGGATCTCACATGTTATTAAATCACTGATTTTAAAGAACTTAGAAGAGCATCAACAAAATTCCTTATATTTCAATGCTAAGTAAATTCACATCAAATATAGTCCCTTAAATTTTGATATGTAAGCATTAAAGAATCAGATTTTCAATTGATATGAAACAACATTGTTGTCTTTAGCTAAAAAAGCCTCACAATTTTGCTCCATCAGAAAAGAAGGCCTTTAACACCTCTACCAAAGGGCAAGCATATGTTTCACCAAAAGAATGTTGTGAACCTGAGAACTAATTCAGCATCAGCTTCCACCATCTTAGGCATTTTATACCTCCTCACATGGTACCCATCATGCCCAAGCAAAATACAGTCTCAAGCAAGTTTGCATTGAACATGTATGCAACGTGTGTGCAAAGGCTAACTCATACAGCAGTGTTGGTGTGGCTCCTGCTGACACAAAAGCTCTCATCTTGCTAAGAGCTACCGAGGGCTTAGGGGTCAACACACAAACCGTGACTGACAGTGTACGGCTGCTGTAAAATATAGCCCCATCAAGCAGAAATCACACAGAGGTGATTACTCACATATCTTTTAAAATGATTTGGCATTATATTCTCCCTGTATTTATACAGTTATTTCATAAGAGATGGAAAATACCTATACTAAATATTCCACTCTGGAATAATTTTCTGTTAGGAAAAAGTTGCGATATTCCACTGCTTTAAAGTTTACTAGATGTTATTCTAGTAACAGTTCAACTAGTAGCTGAAAATTTAAATATTCACAGAGCATGGTAAGGCCCAACATGAATAAAAACATAGGAAGGTGGTTGCTTGGACCCTCATTTATTCCATTGCTCTTCCCTGCTGACTTTAGACACCTAACATTGAGAATCACTGCCTTCAAGCATCATCGAAAAGCCAAAGCTACATCCAAACTCCAGGGCGTGTCTTAGGTGGGGTGATTTCCTTGCTGAAAATGCTGTTTTCCCTCTATCCAAGGGACCAAGACCAAGGCAAGAGAGTATTCACCAAAAGAGGGTGCAGAGGGACAGGACTGTCTATAGTTAGAGGAGCAAATAGTTAGGGAGTGGATTTCTTTTAACAGCTCAAAATGTCTGTCTTACAGACTCATGGCAAAGGTGACAGTTGAAACCTATCAGGAGTTCCCATCCTGCTTTGAAACAGTTAAAAGTATTACACAACATTAAGACTTACACATTTGCTTATGACTGTGTTTTAAGAAGAGAAAGACAGGATTTCCTAAAAAGATGTTGGCAAGTGAATCATTCTGGGAGTCTTCAGCTATTTTCTCCGCATTAAATAACTATACTGAAGAGTTTCCCACATGTTACCCAATTTCTTGACAGTGGCATTCCAACTGTAAAATCAAACCTCCCCTGTGTCAGAAGACCCTTCTTGCATGGTTAAATGAAAGCAGCAAGTTATGCCCCAAGCAGCACAAACTGAAGAGCTGGATGCTATTATACAGCCTTCTTACAGATTTAGTCCTTCACTAAATATGATAATGGTATTATTTTATATACATACTGTAATCACTAAAATATGTCAGCTATCTGTAAACGAGCATTAAAGATCAGAAAAAAACAGATTTCTTATGTTTCAGACATGGATTACTGTTAAAATCCAAGCCGGAAATTGAAGCAATCCTAAGCATCTGGTTTTTATCAGCATTAGAGCTCCAAACCATCTGTACTTAATTGTAAGACAACAAATTGTCTAAAAACCAGTGAGGATTAAGAGCACAAAGCTTCTTATGGACAGTTTATATTAGAGAAATTTAAAGACTGCTAAGATCACAGCACTTCTTCTGTACTTGTTTTATTTCAGTCATGTGCCTGTGTTTATCATCTTCTAAAATGGAAATACATACAGCATGTTGATCGTTGCCACAGCATCAGTAAGAGGTTTATCAGGGTCTTAAACTCTGATGAGAAATCCACTGCTAGCTTAAGAGCTTGATGACATTTACTCCTAAAGTTCATGCTGGGCAAGAAGACTGCTGACCTCCGGTGTTCCACTGACTCCCAGAACTGGAGAAACTGGGCCAGTAGAGTAGGATGGGAGGCATTTTGCATACCATGCTTCACGTATAGCAAAGCAAATAATGTCATTTATGCAGAATGAGGAACAGAGATTTCGTAACAGCTGGAAGGGGAGAAATGGAGACGTCAGTCACCAAATGGGTCACCGAAGCACAGACTCTTTGGCGTGAATGGCATTATGTCAATCTCCTCCTGATGAATACCTGCAATATACTGAGCAGCTCCAAAAATTTTTCAAGTGTCATGCCCATTCAGCTACACTTGCATTCGTTTTAATTTACTCTATTTACTAGACATGATTTGTTTCAATCACTGGATAGAAGGTAATATTAGGCAATTAGATAACAATTCATGAGATGAATAACTAACATCTACCAGTCAAAGTCAGCAGTTTGCCTACATGCCAGCTACAGTACTCTTCATTAAAACATCACTTGGTATATCTTCTGAAGAAATCTATATCTGCAGAAGACAAAAACCTGCACACCTGCCAACAGCAACTTCCTTTTGGGGCTCTTTCTTCATGTCTTTAAGGTCCTCTTTTAATTATTTTATTCTCTTAGATCTCTCTTTTTTCTCTTTGCAAGTTGTACCCCTTCCTTTTTCAGATCCAGCTATCCCAGCTGACCACAGCACTTTCCACCCTTGCTGCTGCTTACCTTCTCCCCATCCATTCTTTAATATTATATGATGTCTTTGTTTTCATAAAAAGGAAGTGCTGTAAAACTGAGAAAGAGAGCAGGAAAAGCACTGCAACAATCAAGACCTTTACAGAATCTTGCAAAGTCATTTCAAAGAACATTATTTTGGAGAGAAAAGAAAATCCTTAGAAAAAAAGGAAATTCAAGCATTCTATAAAACACATCAAAAACTCTGAAAAAGCTTTAAGCGGCATGCCTCCTGGGATCTCTTATGCAGTAAATGAAATGAATTTTCTTTAAGAATAACTGGTAAAATATTTAAAGATGAGTAAGATGTTACAACTAAATAATCTACTGCTTAAAATAAACATGCATGTTTTTTAACATAGTGGTAAATAATTGTGTGGCTGGCATACAGACTGCTCTAAATGGTTTTCCAGTCTTACAAAAGCTGTATACTATTGGCTGAGTCCAGATTACAAGTTTGTCTTCAATACGTTTTCTTTTGTGTGTTAACTTGTTACTTTTAACACAAAAATGTCAAATATCATCTAGCACAGACAGTAAGCAACACCATCTCTACATTTTCTCAGTTAAGAGTTATGTTTAAGATTACTTTATTTGAGATTCATGCAAAAGGTAGACATCCTTTTTTTTTTTGAACAAGCCTTTAAACACAAGGCTTTTTCCCCCTCTTCAGAGACTTCCATTACCAGCTGTTGTTAACATGTAAATTAGCAATGTTTTCAAAAATAGATAAGAACAATTTTTTTTTTTTTTTTTTTTAAGCAAAGGTAGCTCTACAGGCTTAAATTTAAATATGCTTTTACTTCTAATTTGAAAAGATGACAAAAGAAAGAGTTACAGTGATCCAGTTTCAGTTATAGTAGCATAAGTTCCCTGTGTACTGAGATGAAGATCATTTCAGAATTAGTGCTGAGATTCAGTGCTCTGCTTAAGCACACTGCCTTACTGACTTTCCCAACACATAGGTCCAATTAAGATTTCAGACTGTATTTTAAAAGCTAAAGACCTACAAAGCAGCACATCCTCCAGGGCAAATGTCTGTGGCCTCATAACCTGTCTCAAACAAGGCTGTCTAATTTGATTTTTTATGCTCTTTTATATCTATACGCATGGCAAACTGTTTTGAGAAGTATTCTTTTTACGTCAAATTTGTACAGATATGCTAAAAAAGTGTATTAAGTCCATACCTCTTGGGCAAGACGGAGCTTCCTGAATGGGACAGTTCAGCAGAATCATGCTAATTTTTAAAATGGCCACAATCCTGAAATTATACTTCCGTACTTTTAAACCAGATCCTATTCCACAATTAATATAGAAGATGAAAATTATATACCTAGTAGTATTTGCAAGAAATACATTTTTAAAAATGTGTTTCTTTGGGAAACAAAACCAAAAAAAAAAAAGAACTAATGCTCTGTAGGACATATTTCTTCTAATAATTAATTTCATTTTTCATGCCTGTTACACATTATTACAAAATGAAACAGTGAGTAATATAAAGTAATTTTTATTCAAGTATTTTTTCAGTGCTAATTATTAGGTCCACTGCATACCTCTAACTGAACTTCACTGACTTATTTTAGTTAGACAAGGAAGATCTTGTCAAAATGAAGGAAAGTTTTATCTATTCCTTAAAATATTTTTTCATCATTTTCTTACATTTCTTTTTCATTTGGAATTATCTGAAAGACTGTAGAATTTAGTGTAAAAAAAAAAAGTTAGATATCTGTGTAATAAAACACAGCTCACAAATATACGTAGCTGACATAAACCCAAACAGCAACTTCTCTCTTGTCCATATGCTAAGGCATGTTCTACATAGATCATACCAACTAATGTTATAGTACCCATATGTGTACACCACACTTCTGTCAATGAAACTGTTGCAATCCACAGGAGGGAAGGGGAAAAAAAAAAAAAAGGAAAAAAAGTGAGAGCCACAATGCCAAACTGAGTTGGCTTCTAAGCCCTAACTGCTGAGATTCCTCTCAGCCCCTGAGGAAGAGCCATTTAAAATACCAGTAAATGTGTATCCTGCACATATTTATCTGCTCATTTTACTCAAAATTAAGGAACTTTCAATTTTTCCAGATTGCCTAAAGTGGATCAGGAACTACAGGAATAACTGATAACTTCCAGCTTCTAAAATTTCTCTAGGATTCAGTGTAGATGCTAGCCACAGTGACTACTTTGAAAAATTCTCATTTATTCTGGAGGAGCTATTCCAGGGCTGCTGGGCATCCCTAAAATTCAGATAAACATTGGCTTATCATCAAAGACTGCAGAATAACACAGACTGTAAAACAGAAAACTGTCTGGAAAAAAAAAAACACCTAAAGGTCCCAAAATTTCCATTCATTGAAGCTCCTCAAAATGAAATATTTGCTCAAATTTGCCATTAGAAAAAGAAAGCCTAAGCCAACTGAAATATTCAGGCTTGTGAAATCAGGGTAGTGAATGCTTTGTTCAGGGTGCGCTTGAGCTGCGCTGAGACAGCTCATGGTTTTTGATGCCTCTTATTTCCCTTCCACGCCAGGACCTGCAGTCCTGGATTCGTCTCACAGGATGAGCCGTGCTGACTCACGGCAATGTGTTTCCCTCCTGCCTTATAAAAGACGCCGCTCAGAGAGGAAAGCTGGGCTGCAAAGACAGACGTGACACTTTGAAAGGGTTAACCTATTACAGTTAAATCTTATAATAACTAAGTACTGTTATAATCTTGTAAGCTTTATAATTGCTAAGTATGCCAGCCAGATCCTGTTCTGTTTTCTGCTATACAAAGGCAAACAAACATTCAAGGTCGTAAAATGACTGATCTTGTGAACCCGAGTAGATAAAGACACTATTTATGCATGGAAAGCTCACAGAACAGAAGTAATAAGATCTTATAAAACTATGAAGTGTGAGACAAACAGTGCAGTATTTGTTATGATGGTTAAAATATTACATAGCAATGAAGGTTTTGCAGATATCGCCTAAGAGCAATAGAATAACATGAATATTTATTTAATAATTAACATGCTTATACTGTATTCTTTCTAACCCTACCCCTTAGGTTCTGGAATTCAATGCAATGGAGAAATGAAGTTGATCTTTATAAAAATTAAAAGATGAGAGGTCTCTTTCTATGTCTAGAAACTATTATGAAATAACACCTCCCTCCACCTCCCAAAAAGAAGCATCAACTGCACATCAGAAACATACAGCTCATCTTTTTAACAATTGTTAACAACAATACGAATTACCTGCTTATACTACTAGTCCAAGGTAAACACCACCCCCACCAGCTGTGATTAGCTCCTAATCTGAGTTTACAATCCCTAAATCCTAGCTGGGATTTTTTCATGAGTCCTGACTCATTTCCTAATATCACCTCTGCCCTCACAGGAGAAAGAAAGAAAGAAAAAAAAGGCTTCAGTTTATAAAGGTCATCATTATCTCCTGACTGGCTTAAAACAACACAATCAACCTAGGCATAAAACTATCAGCCTGGAGGAAGCTAGAACCTGGACATAATGCACCTGTCCCCTGCTCTTTAAATTGGCTCCCTACTGGATATCATGTTAAGTATAAGAGTGCAGTCTGAACTTCAAGCTGCTTAATGATTGGCAACTGGGATCCCTAAAAGACTGCCAAAAGCTTGAGGACTGCCTTTGCCTACGCTGACATCCTGGCACTAAGGAGAATCGGAGACATCCACGCTAGTGCTCTTGTCTAGAGAATTTTAATAGCATTTTGTCAAGACACTAAAATTCTGCAGTGCATGCAATGTTAATACAGATTTCAAGTTATTATAAAATGTTGGCATTAACTGCTCTAACAAATTAGAAAGTCACTTTTTAATTTCATTCGTTTCTCCTTTCCATTTAGTATGTGTTTTGGTGAGCCTTCCCTCCTTTTTTTAGGAGATACTTAACCCTCAGGTTAGTTTCTCCTTAATTTAGGAACTGATATCATTATCCATCAACTCTCGTTTCCCCCAAGGTGTTTCTCCTCCTTAAAACTGTTCCTTTCCTCAGTGGCCCATTCCGTTCTTACCTCAGATTTTGTTCTCTTACTTTTTTGTTTTTCCCAAATCATCTTTTTCCATTCCTTTTCAAGTCATCTACCACCACCCCTTTCTCCCCCATATTCCTGCGTTTTCTTCCAAAGCACTGAATTCCCTCCCCCACATATATATATACTCACAGTTCTGCTCCCAATAACTCACTCTGTCTCTCCCTGACCCTGCCACATCTGTCAAACAAATTATATCATATTCCCTAAATAGGATACAGATCTCTGAGCAGGGGACCAGTGCTGGGTCCATTCTCCTCAAGAGTTGCTTGTTACTGAGGTGGGGAAACAGAGGGACAGCTGTTCTTCCCAATTCCTTTCCATCCACCTGCCGGGGAACTCATGTAACCAAAGGGATTGTTAATTTTCCTACCCAAAGTGGAAGAAGAGACAGCCTACGTAACTTGCCTAAGCAATACTGAGGAGCGCTAGGGCACAGACCAAGTGATGGGAAGCTCTGTTTGCTTACTCTGACAGCAGACCAAGGGCAACAAAAGAATGACTACAGGAGCTGGGCCAGCTGAATATCCCAAGGAAGACACCAACCCAACTGGCCAAAATTCCTGGGAAATGGTTGCCCCATCAACATCAGTCTAGGACCACACTACAGACTTGGAAAACACCAGCGAAGTGGTTCAGACCAAAGTCTTCCAACTGCGTTCTTGTATGCAGTGACATCAGAGAACCACCTCAAAATCATGCAAATCTAGAATGATATTCACCTCATCCAGCTTTGGCAGTCTGAGATGATCAGGTGGGCACCCTCCAGTCTACGGAGAGAGTAGGACCTTTCCAAAAGGGGATGTATGCTGTTCTAAGGAAGGTGCCTTAGATCAGGGAGGTGAAATTACTCACCTATGTCCATAGCTCATTGGAGAGAGGAGATGAAGATGGCTAGTTTTGGTTAGATCCCTGGAGAAGATGGATCCTTTCCACAACAGACAGTGTACCGCTTGCTGCTTTGAAGCACTACCCCAGTATAGCAAGCACTTCTACCTTCCAATGCTTCCAAGTGAAGCAGAAAGTTGTTATCCAGGGTGGAAAAATATACTGCAGAAAGCATTAAAAGAACTTTATATGTTGTTGGATGCAATAAAACTTCAGGCAATGACAATAAGGACTCTCTAAGCTCGATTTAAACTGTGGAGAATCCTATAAGACAATGAACTTCTAGGGAGAGTCAGCCTATCTAGCCACATTTTAACTGCATCCTTAAAAGCATTGTGTTCTGAGTCGGAGCACTACAGTTTTATGGAATCTGAATTGACACATTACTTAGAAAACTGATTTAGAGGTGGTCATAACTGCTCCAGGAAAGTAGTTTCTCTACTGCAATAAACCAGGTTTATTGAGTAGTTGTCTAGTAATCAGTCTGCAGTATGATTATTATTATTTACTATCACCTGACTTCACTCTTCATTTAGTAATGGTTGACAGATGAACGAAATTGCAAAAAGACTTTCATCTGTCTTTCACAGTGAAAATATTTTCTAAAATATTTTGAGAAGCATTGCATTTTCATGTGCACACACATTTATTTATATACATATGCAGACACACACAGTTTTGTATTTTATTTCGGAAGACATCACAGCAGAGTAAAGGCTTAGATGCTAAGTCTGCTTTGCTTTAACTGTTCTAGTCAGCTCTTCTCTGTTAATTCTGATGTCTACAGTTGTTTGTTTCATAATTCACCATGTGAGTGCCTGCTGGAAGTGATTTTAATACCTGATTGCTCTTGGCTTCAAGTAAAGGAACGTCCTTCATCAGGGACAACAAGATGGGGCTGGTGAGAATTTATGAGCCAATGGCTAGATGTGACTACTGGGTAGAAATCACTTTTATTATGTGCATAAAATGGTGTTTGGATTAAAGGACAACTACATTTCTCAAGATGACAACCAATCCAACACCTTAGACAAGAGAATAATGCCTGCAGTTTGGTGCTTGATTTTAGTGACTTTTATGTGCATTTTCACTTTGACTTGCCTAAGAATGTAAGGGATAACTTAAACACAGTGGATATTTAGTTTCTATGTTTCATAAAAGGGCAAATTTGACAAAAATATTTTCTGTAAACTAAACATTGAAACCTACTTAGATTTTGAAGACAAGACTTTAAAATAACTCTAAAGAAACATGAGTGACAGAAGTTTTCTTGATGACTTTCCTTCAAACACATTTCTGAGAGTAATCAAGGTGGTCTCAAAGGTGTTATCATTACAGATTTTAATAAAGATAGTTGATATTTTCTACCAAAATGTATGCTTGTAGCAACTAATACACCTTGCCATTGCCTTAAAGGTATAGTTTGAGACATCAGAACCTGATGGATCTATCCTAAAATAACTCTTTAACTATTATAATTCTTGCAGACATTGCTGTATGAACAACCTTAGTCACAGGGGTTTTCCTGTAATTATTTTATAACAATATTGTGAAGAATAGAGAGGAAAATAACAATGAAGACTCACCACAAAATAACTTTTGGAAAGAGAAGGAATTTGGGGAGATTTTAAGGAAAAACACAAACTCACCCAGCAATAAGGGAGAAACAAGACATGACCTGGAAGCTTGGAATGTTGCTACCACCTCCCTCCCACACATATCAAATGCCATTTTTACATTACAGCTCCTCTGTTGGTAGGTTCAGTTTAGAACCTCCCTATCAGACAGTTTTATGCTCTCCCTGCCATGTCCATGACAGGTTCTACTGACTATCACATCCCAAAGCAAACTAAAAAACAATCCCTTTTTATTATTGCTTAAAAGGGAACATTTCATATTCAGAGTCCATCACGCAAAGCTGATCACACAACAGAGCTGGCCATATCCTCCTGCAAAGTGAAGGGAGTGATCAGCTGAGAGAAGAAACCTAACCTGGAAGTACAGCTCTAGATATTTTAAGAAGTCATTTTACTATCCAGATCTTAGCAATCACACAAGAGAAACAGTTAAAGTGGTGGGTAATCTCCGGTGGAGGGGACAAGGAACAAGTCACGTGGGAAGAAGGTTGAATGGGAAACTCCTCTGGCCAGATTTGCTGTTGGAGGGTTAGTAACTACATAGAAAAAAAAAAGAGAAAAAGGACTGTGATGAGCAGGGATGGCTTACTTTGGAAGGCAGGACCAGTTCCTGCCCCAGCACCCAACTCTTGGGCAGTTAATCCCACTGCAAGGTGGTTCCACTGTAGACTGCTACAACGCGCAGCCTCATGCACTGAGCCAAACCAGCTGAGACAACCCTGCAGTGGGGCAGGAAACTCAAAGAGACCCAAGTAGACATCTAGAGCTAGAAGTCTCTTGCTGATCAACTAGAGCCCTCAACTGCTCTGACCTGAGTGAGTGAGTGAGTGAGTGAGTGCAGCTGCACTGCAAAATGGCACTCCAGTAACAAGCAGTGATTTGTTTAGCAGGCACGATGGCAGGATTAGCACTTGATGATCTGTGCTCATCTGGAGCTTCTCTGTTCTTGCTTTATTACCAGCTTTGGTTGAGCAACCTTCCACCACATAGCAAATAACCTCCTTTTCCTAAATTTCCCAGCTATTCAAAATAAATTATATCTGTGTCAAGTTGTGCTGGTTTTGGCTGGGAGAGAGTTAATTAACTTTGTTGCCAGCTGGGATTAAACCACGACACAGGTGGAATCTGACTCAGGCAAATTTGAAGTGTAGCTTGAATCTAAATATTTATTGAGGGCAAGAACAATGAAGTGGAGATGTGAGATTAGATTTGCTGGAATTGTTTCATAGTCCTACCAGTGAGTGCTTTCCTTTCACATATAGCTCTGTTTTCACCCTTCTCTGAACAGTTGAAGGACCATACAAAAGGAAATTTTTTTTGCAGAAGAAAAATCACTATTGTCTACTCAAAGTGTCCACCTGAAAACTAAGTGCCATATTTGTAGAGGTATTGAGATATCAAAGATACAGTTAAGTAAGACAGAGTTAAGTATTTCTGAAAATACCACTATGCTCAAGGCATCTACACACCCACACAAATCTCTCCTACAGTCTCAGTGGTGCTAAGATTTCACTTGAGAACATTGTCTATATCAGAGTTGCACAATCCTCCTGCCACAAGGATTTATAATATGTGTTTTAGGACAGGCAGAAAGGTTGTGATATGACTAAGAAGCATCTGATGGTAGTTTTAAGTTTATGGGCTTCCTTGTCTTCTCGTCGTAGCTGTTTGCAAATAGCTTCAAAGAAAGAAATAAAATAAGTCCAGTGTAAAAAGAAATGCGCTAGGGAGAACAAAATTATGCCAGCTGGTCTTTGCCTTATGTTCTTCTGCTATTAGACCTGAAGTTTTTGAAACCAAAAATTCATACCATAATTATTCAGTTGTGGTCTTGGAACAGATTTTGTGCTGATTCTATTTAGACACAGTCAAGAAAACATTTCTTGACTGCTTTTTTTTCAGCTTTCATAAAAAGGCCACCTCACAATTTATTTTCCTCAGATTTTTTGCAACAAATACATTTTAGTGTATTAAGATTCCTCATGACAGGTAATTGGACACCTTCCGCTCCAATAGGAGGTACTATACATTCTTCCTTTGCTATTGCTCTTTCCCTCCTTGACTTTATTTCCCAGGAATTTAGATATCATTTAACTGCTGGTCCCTTAACTCAGTACTGCTATTTCTGTCTAATGAAATGAGACTGTAGCTGAACATTAATATTATTATACTTTTCCCTCCTTCCTCCAGTCAATAATCCCTCACAGGTTAAGGGCTTCAGACAGGAAACTTGCTGTAGATGTCAAGGAAAACTTTCCTTGAAAGTTCCAAAGACACCATTTGATAGGATTTCTAGTTCTCCTATACAACTTTATTTTTCTCCCTTCAGCAGACATTTTGCTTCGGAAACACAAAGAAGAACATGGAAAGGTGGAATACAGTGAGGACACGTACAACATTGGATTTACATTCCTTGCTGATTCTCAACAGGCAACACAAAGAAAGCTGATGAAATCTGACCAGGAAGCTGACACTGTACGAGAACTCATCAGAGGTGCAAAACTTCAGTTAAACCTCTAATGGATTTGCTATTCAAGATGGAAAATAACCCAGTCAGTAACTGTAAGGATCTATTGATTTAAAGTTAGCTTAAACTAGATTCCAGAGGACATTGAAGTGCAAGCTTGCTTTTGCCTTCTGCCTAGTGGTAAAGGTATAAAACTAAGTCAGAACAGAACTGTATGTTAAACAAAAAGGTTAACATCATCACTTGAGTGCCTTCATTTGATAGGAAAGGATGGTAAACCTCCCTCTCTAATTACTAGAAAATTTGTTGTAACATACCTCAGTGTTTAAATTCATGCCATTTCAATGACTTCTCAAAAAATTATATTAAGATTTATTTAATTAAGGTTGAACAATTTTCTAAAACCCGTCCGGTCACTAATTTTATTACTCCTCCCAAAATTTCTTACTTGTATGAAATAGCCTGTTATTGCTACATCTTTCCTGTTCATTGTTCACGTTACTCATACCTCATGATAGGGCTCTGACTACCTGGAACACTTCTTTGAAAATTTGTTAACAAAACTCCAACTTGGGTTTATACAGTATACTTTCCTCTGACCCGTACATAGAACCACAAACCTTAACAAGAATAATATCCTGCATTTATTCTTCAAGAATAGTAACCATATGCTGATGTACCTGCCTGTTCACCAGCATTCATTTAAATAAAAAAAAAATTGCACGAGAGTAACTAAACTGATTTACTCATTCTTTTACCAACCTCACACCATGCCAAACTCTATCTCATCAGTATTTTTGAAAATGAAACATCATAAAAATTCAAAAGAAAACACTCCATTTAAAAAGAAAAAAGTCTAGGAATGCATATGTATGTTGCTCCTGTGAGAATATCAGCTGTTAAATTCTGATTTAAATCCCCTAAGATTAATTTGTTCAATAAGTGTATCAAAGGTATTAATAAAACAGGAGTTCTGTGAAGCAAACCTCTTTTAATTCTACTTTTACAGCTCTATTCATTGTTAAATAGCTCTCAGCATTTCTACCATTTTATAAGCTATGTCCAATCTACCTCTCCTCAATGCGAGGAGTCTGCAATAACCCTGCATTTTTTTGTCTAATTTATGATGGTGAAGCTTTATTGAGCATATAACACAAAGAAAAGCTATATGTATCTTAAAGTTACAATGCACCTAGTAGTAATAATGCAGCAAACGTGAATTGTCGCCCCTGCTTATTTGACCAGCATGGCACAGTTTTAATTCTCTGGCTTTATAGTGTACGAGTAATGCTGTAGATTTTGTCAAAGCAATGAGGAACTTGGGAATGCGTTCCTGCAAAGACATTGGGTTACCTAGCCTTATCTAGCAAGTCGAGAACAGAATACCAATATGTCAACACCACGAACCAGAGACATTGTCTTTTTCAGTTTTGCATAACCTTAGACCAAAACACTAGATACACTCAATTCGTTCTTGTATGTATTCTATATTACTCCACGTGAAGATACTTCTTGAAGTGCTTAATTAGCTTAAACACCTAAAACCATCAGTATTTTACCTCTTCCATTTATTAGTGAAACTATTTTCAGTTTAGTCTTTATTTTTCCTCTGGCATGCTTGTTGATATGATGCGATTGATTTTTATTCTGTAGGATGTACTTCTGTATTTAGAGGTTTCTAGTATATGGTGATTTTTCTTTGATCTTTTTTTTCTTTTGATCTTTTTTTCCCACCAGTAAAAGCTGTTCTTCTATACTCCATTTTCCCACATAAGACTTTAAAACCATCCCTTTCTGTTTTGTTTTCACCACATTTCTTTATTTCTCGCCTGCTTTATCTTTTGATTTCACAACAGCACTTCATAACGTTACTTTATTACTCACTGGTTTTTGATTTTTTCTTTTGTAGTAACACCAGTGACTAAACCGTAGAGTGCTCTAGGTTGCTGTGATGTTTGCTTTCTCTCCACTACATCACACATGTTCCCTATTCTCATTCATTTCTGCCTATGCAAATTTTTGAAAGCTTGTACTATGCTGCTGTGGTACTGTATTCAGTCTTGCTTAGTGCACTGCATTTAATAAACTTAGGGCTACTGTCATTAAAATTTTACATTTCTAACCAGATATTCTATTAATAATTTGCAGGTCCAAGATGGTTCCCACCTCTGCTTGAAATACATTGCAAATCCCATCTATAAGGTTCTCTATGGTTCCCACCTAACTGTAGGTAATCTGAGCACTTGAAACTCTATTTTAATTTTAAATCTGTAGAAATAATAAGCCTTTCCCCACATTTTGACTTATACCTCTTTCCACATTTTTTTTCTTCTATCACTGCTTAGGCTCAAGGTGATTATTTTCAAAAGGTATTTAAAGGAAGAAGATGACAGGAGCACAGGATACTTCAGGTACGAAGGAACTTCAGGTAGTCTCTAGTCCAACCTCGTGCTCAAAGCAAGGTCAACTCTGAGACAGGTTGCTCCAGCTGAGTCTTGAAAACCTCCAAGGACGGAGACAGCACAACCTCGCTGGGCAACCTACTCCAGCGCCTAGCTGTTCTCACGGGGAAAAAGTTTTTCCTCGCACCTAGGCTGAAGCTCTCATTTCTTGTTGTCGCTCATCCTCCTGCCATGCACCTAAGAGTGTCCTGCTGTAGGTCCCCGTGCCGCCAGGACACGCTGCGGCCTCCTGTCCAGTTTGCTGCCCCAGCGCCCAGGGCCTTTCCCGCAGCCCTGCTCCCCAGCCGGGCAGATGGAGACTGGGAAGCACAGCTCCTACTTGTCAGAGATAGCAGAATGTACAGACGCTATGCATACAGATGAGGCAGCGAATCTGAAGTTTGCCCCCTTCACACACACACACTCTTTTATTCATTATAGGTTTCAATAAAAATGATTAAAAGAAAAAATAAAAAAAAAGAGATGTGGCGTTTTGATTTCTGAGTTTGCAGCTTCCATTCTTAAAGAAAAAGATAGGGACAGAAGAGATCCCTGAATGTGGCATCTTTAGGATTTGCCATTGAGCTCCAGCCCCACGCTGAGGCAGCCTGAAGCTCACTAATCATGGTGTTTTCCAGCCAAGAATAGCAGCGTTATCAGCCACACACAGGCTTTGACCCCCAAAGGCTGCCTATTGTGCGGCAGGCCAGCAGCATCTTGGGCCGCCAGCAAGGACAATAGATTGACCTGCTCAGCCTTTGCAAATTGAAGCTGCCTGAAAAAAAAACCCGGATTTAATACCACTAGCTAGCTGAGAAGAAAAAAAACACAAAAACATCAGGAATCTTCAACTGTCACTGGCAGAAGCAGATACCTGCAATGAATCTGATCTAGAGAGCAAAGAATAGTGTCTCAGGACAGAACAATTGAACGTATTTAGACAATTAAGAATGCCACAGGTTTAGATCACACTTTTTATTTCCAAATAAATAGAAAGATGGGACAATAAACGGCAGAAACATTGGAATGAAACAGAAGTGCTGCAATGAATATGCAGCAAAATGCAAAAATAATAGAAAATCTAAATCACAATAGAAGAAATGGAAAAGCAGTTACTGGTTTTTTTAAGGCTATCAGTAAAAAAAGGAAAAAAAAAGAGCCAAAAAGCATTGATCACAAGCAGATTCACTTTGCACAAGGACATTTTCCTTGCACAGATAGTATGGCTTTCTGGAATGTTCTAACTGCTAAATAGGTTAAAAGATTAGTGACACTAAGAAAACAAATTTTCAACAACACTGAGGCAAAGTGTTTTCCACTGGCCTATGAACTCCATCCATGTTGGATTTGCAATAAGGTGTCTGTTTATACTTTCTAACACACAAAAAACCCATAGATGGCAATTATACACATAAGATACAGAGAGCAGACTATATAAAAAGCATAAGGTAAGAGCACTAATTTAATTTCTACCTGGCAAGAGTTTCAAAGGCACATATCCCTCCTATTTTTCATATTTAATGATACATCGCATTATACCGACAAACTCGTATTTGAGTCTTATTAAATTAATTAGTAAATAATAAAAAAAAAATCATTCCTGGGTAGAAGTGAATTCATCACTGCACAAGGAAAACTACAGCCAACATCAGTGTTCATTTGTCCAGTGCTTCCCAAATGCAAATTTCTGCACTTTCTAGGCTTTGAAGATTGGAGAACTCAAAGGTCTTAGCAGAAAAATACATATTTATGTATTTAAAACAGCCTGACACAGAATTGCAGGTGGAGAGGAACCTTTCCAGTCTGTGACATATATATCATCTCTTTATCATCTTTTCTTACACTAACCACAGGAAAATATCTTGAATAGTTAGAGCAAGATTCTCAAAAGAAAGTAAATATTTCTTTTCTCAAACTAAAACAGCACATCCCCCAGACTTCAAAGTAATAGAAAGAAATATGCCCAATACCACAGCCCATAACACTTTTTCAGGTAAAAATTAGTGCCAGTCAAAATTCACAACCATTTCCAGACTCCTTTGTGTCATAGAGTTATTGACTCTGGAAAAATGGTAAGTCATGTCATCCCTAAAACGCAGCCAGATCTGTGACTTTGCATTCAAATCATGCTTTCTAAACCTCGTGTGAAGCATTTGCAGTTAACAGAAAAAAATCTCTATGTAATAACAATATTCTTGATATTGCAAAATCAACATTCAAAAGGCCTAATATTTCCATTAAAGCAACATTATGCATTGCACATTTCAAAGTTATACAGCATCTTATTGCTCATTCAAATAGAAAGAAGATCTTTGCTGTAGAACTTAAAATCCATGTCACTACTCATAGACATATGCCAAAAAAAGAAAAAAAAAAATAAGCACAGTTCAGGTTGTTATGCTTTGTACCGATAATTACCTGATTCTGTATGCTAGAATTTATTACCGTGCATTTATCTTCCTTTCTGGGACTCACCTGGGTAATTACATTAGCAAGTAGTCACTGTGGTTTCAGAATAAGATGAGGATCAATTTTTGACAGGTCACCATTGAAGACAATTAAAAGCAGCTGCCTCCAGCAGTTTGGGGTTACGCCAGTATTGCTAGTTTAATGCAAACTACACAACCAATCCATAATGTAAATATCTTTTGAGGCCTGAATTAATGTTTGATTGAATGAACTTAGGCATTTTGCAAGGCAGAGTAAGCAAAGTACTTGGAGTTATCAGACAAATACTAATTTAAACAACAGCAAGGACGCGAGTACAAAAGCTGAAATAAGGTAGGTAGTTGGGAGCAAAGGGTGGCATGATTATCTTCAGCTCACACTGAATCTCCCTTTTTAAACGAAAAGCCGCACACGGTAGACGGTAGCAGAGAGAAGCCGTAGGGGTGCACGGCTGCTCAGAGTGGGGTCCCTGGCCAGGCAGCTGCCCGCAGCCCTCTGCTCTGGGCTCCCGGGAGCCGGCGCTCTGGCGGCCACACCTGGGACTGGCTGAAAGGCTGAAGCAAAGCCGGGCTCACAGAGCTACCTACCAGGCTGTAGGGAAAGGGGTTTCCTCCCCATCTCCCAGTGCAGCGCCCCAGCCTCCCTCTGCCCCCGTTGACCTGTGCACCAGAAGCAGGGAGCGATAGGGAACAGACAGTGTAGGACATCTCTGGCACCACCTTGGGTGGGGTGCCGGGAACGGCCCACCTCCCCCATACACACCTGGGGCTGCCTCCTCCCCTTCATATGCGAAATCCAGTAAAAGCACTGCAACACAATCCGCAAAATGCCACAAAATGCACAGAATAAACAAAAATTGAAGGGTCTTTTTCTCCAGCTACTGATCCTGTTTCGTGTCTTCGTGTTTACCATGCTACAAAATCCATGGAAGTGAATAGAAAATCGGGTTGATGATATAGCAACAAAAATGCAAACATGAAAACTGACAACAACTGAAATGAAAACAGTTCATTCTACCTCACACAACGCAGTCAAAAAAGTAACATTGCGTTCCCCAATCTGGTCTGCCACCATACCAAACTCCTGGTATCGTTAATTAGCAAGATGCCTACGTTATTACTTCACCCCAGTTCTTAAGTTTAAAGTCGTGTGTGGCACAATCTGGGATATTGGCATATAAGGTTTTGGCTTATAGTTCACAAACATGATGCCTCTGGTGTAAAATCTGACGGGCTGACTACAATTTTGAAAAGGGACCTCGATGCCAGGATTTGAATCATGGCACTGATGTGCCACCTTTGAGAACTGAAATTTTTTAATTAAACACATAGAAAAGAAGATGTTAAAAGATGAAACTTAAAAATAAGAGCTGACAATTTAGTTTCATGACTGAGGCATAAAAAGCGTGTGTTCCCCAAAGACAGGCTTGCAGAAGTAATTTTTGAATGCAGACAGATCTGCAAGAGTTAAACATCACAAACCTGTAGCTGTGATGGCAGAGACCTACTTTCTATCAATCTACCTCAAGCGGAAAAACCCATTTTCCATAGAGCTTTTTTGAGGGGCTAGTTAAAACAGCAAAAGAGATTTTTCTGGCTGGACCGGCATCTCTTTGGTAGGAAGTATGTGATGCAGTCACTAGATCCACACAAAGACTTTACCTGGCCCCTGAAGGTCCATTGGCTCAAACCACAAATCAAGACAAATATACCCTTACTTGGCTGATGGGGCCCAAGGGGCCTGTTGGGAAAGCACATGAGCCTGGGATACGCTTCACTGTGGTGAGAGCAAGAGGTTGGACCACATGCCCTGTGAGCTGAGCTTCCCCCACCGCAGCCACTTCTCCAGGAGACTTGCAGCGAGCATCGCTGGGCACCTGCAGACCTCGGACTTGCTCAGAGCCTGGCTCAGCTGGGAAAGACCTCTTCCAGATAGAGAAATCTTCAACCATCCAAGGGCAAAGGTTTGCCTAAAAATTCCACGTCAGAAAACTCCTTAGATAAAGGCAAGCCCTCAGTCTTCTTCCCTGTCTCGAGCACCTGGGCTGGTAACACTGACTGATCTTTCAGAGGATGGAAGGAGTAGGGGCACAACTGAAACAACACACATTCACCTTCACTAATGGTTCACTACTTTCCTAAAGCAGCTGAAATTTAGTAAATAATCAGATTTGATCTAGATCCCTCAAATTTGTAGTGTTGGAATGCATTCGATTTTAATCCAAGCTAAATCACTTAACCTTAATAAAGGATTTATGTTTTGAGGAAGGAGACTGTGCGATGATTTAGGCAGAGCTGGATATAGACTGACATGTTAATCTGTTGTCTCTATCAGGTAAATTTGGATTTACCTGTAATCTGTGCCCTTTCTCCTCTGGTAGGGAAAGATACAAGACAGGAGGCCATTCAGATTCAAACTATCTCGTATAGTTCTCCAAATAAAATTAACTGTCTCTGGCGTTTTACGCAAGGGCATCCATTCTGTTTGCCCAAAATGATGCAGACAAAGTCAAGAATACTTTTTCACACTAGTGCCGAGCATCTGATGCCAGAAGTATCCAGCAAGAGGCATAAGAGATCCTGCAAAAAATGCCAGTGTCACAAACGCCCTTTCTTACAGCTCTTGCTTAGCAAAGCCTCGATCCTCATATTCCTGAAGGAAATGAGATAGGGTAAGACAGAAAGGAAAAAAGTCTTATTTGGAGAAGAAAGCTTCATCTTCATATGCAATATCTGAAAAATTATTTCCACCAGGTACCACAGCAAATTTGAGATGAGTATGGGGTGGAAGTGGCACCTTAGTGGAAATATATTTGTATCACTGTTATGCGCATGTAGTTTGGATAAAATATAACTACATTAGAGTTATAGCAAGCAGTTTAGACATATGAAACTATTGATTTTCCTGGTAGATGGACTTCTCTGAATGTAGACATGGAGGTAGAAAGTCATCTTTCTTTCTTATACCTACAGGCGTTTGCTTATACTTAGGGGTGATTTCATGAGACACACAAGGAGATTTAAGTCCACTGATTCATGCATCGTCCTTTTCCTGAGACTAACAGCAAGTGTTTGCAGCCAGTGCTCCAGCAACTCAGCAAGAAGTGAATGTAATCAGAAAATGCGGGGGAGGGAGGAGAGAAACAAAAAAATCCAGCCTCAGTAATACAAAAAGCATGTACAGATATACAAGGTGCATTATTCACTTGTTACCAACTGTTAAAACTTAAGCAAGATGCTGATGAGCACAAATTGAATGGAAAAATAAAATAAGATTTGTTCCTACTGTGGCTCCAAAGGATTTGTCAGCACAACAGGTGTTATATGTTCAGTACCACTAAAATCAAAATTCCTCCAGAATTTCAAATATTCATGCTTATGTATTTATGTTAAAAAGAAAGAAATAACAGGAAAAAAAGGACTATTTAGTGGTCTGTGTTGCAGAGGCAAACAATGAAATCTGTGCATGTTTTTCTATGTTAAAAAGCTCCTGCGTCATACAGGATTAATGGCAACAGCTCTCACAGAACAAAGCAAAACTTTCATCCAGAAAAGCCTTTTTGTGCAATTTTTGTGGGGGTATCGTTGTTCTTTATATGCAGTATATGACCACCTGCTCTGAGCACTAGCAATTTTTCAGAGCCGTATTTATTTTTAGGCTGTTTGCAAAAGCTGGCTGTCCAACCCCAAAAGCAAAAGCATCACTTTAGTCAGATTCCCTTCTATGGATATGTTATAGAAGTCTTCAAGTCACAGCATATTTTAAAATCCTCCATTCATCCCCCTGATTCAGTGCTTAAAGGGTCTCTCATACAGAGCCTACTGTATGTTTCGTTTAAATTTCAGTGCAGTCATCTAGGCCAAGAATCTCAGCTTTGGGATTCTTTGCCCGTCACCTTCAATATGCGTTACTATGGGTACTGGAAAGCCTATTACTGTACACAGAGAAGAGCCACAAGAAAGAAAAGGCACATAGATTTGTAGCACTAACAAAAAAAAAAAAAAAGGCAAAGGGTAAGAATATTCACGGCCACGAGTAGGATATAATTTTGTACAATATCGTTCTCTTAGAGAAGCTGAAAATCTTAATGTAGTTAGAACCACAGAAAAATGGAAGGAAAGATCAGCATTTCCTACCCTGTAGTGTCACATAGGACTTATATTGTGCACTGTGTCTTTCCAATACTTCTCACTTCTGTTGGAATACTATGGGAAGTAAATATCATTCACATAAGAACAGCACTCTGTCAACAAGTCTTTTTTACCACTGAAATAATCAATGAAGAAACAGCAATCTGCCCTGCAGCCTTCTGCACTCTCCAACATCTACAATAAGATTTCTACGTGTTGGCAGTCAATACAGTTCAATTAATGTTTAATTCATGTTTTCTTCCTGAAGCAAGATGAAAAGACAGAACATTTATCAATAGCAGAGCTACAGCAAAAACAAACACTTTTTGTTCCAGTATTACCATCTTTTTGAAATGCAAGGCACTGTCTCCGAGAAAAGCCAAAATGTCATCTGCCGTTTATTTTCCAGAGCTGGATTAAATTCTGCAGATGATTAAATAAAATGTTAGTGTAAAAATGGTGTAAAAAAAAATATGGTGAAGGGAATTCTTCGGTGAATGCAGCAGCCAAAAGGAAGCAGAACGTAGCCATTTTTGTTATTTTCAGTGAAGATATTCTGGAAACTAAATACAGTCCCATCATATTTAAGTGACGTCAGCTAAAACTCAGTCTCACTAAAAATCTTTTATTTTCTGTCCTGCTTATTTCTGGTTATCAGCTAGATTGCTGGTCATCGAAGAGAATGCTGACTGCTCCTAAGAGGCTGGCAAAGAACTCCCTGCTGAACTGCCATGATCCCTCTCTCGACAGCAAGCATCTGTCTTGCTGAAGATACAGAATGTTTTATCTCCATGGCAGGCTTGATTCAAACATCCAAGGCTCTAAAAATAAGAGTTTAAAATCTAATTCATGTCTATGACCCACCTAATCACCCAGCAGGCTTCAGTAAATGCTTTTTCATTGTTTCCTTTTTAGCTTCCTCTGCGTAACAGGCAGATACAGCTATTCGCAGTGCAGTTACACATTAACCTCTTAGACCCCAACATGAATCCAAGTCATGCACCAGGAAGGATTGGTGAAGAACGAGCACAAGCCAACCAGGGCTACCTTATATAATGAACATCTTCAATATTTTGATCAGCTGTGATAGTTTAGTACAAAATATGCTCTGCCCATTATCTTGAAACTTCTCGTATCAAAATGTTGGAGATTTCAAAGAAACAGAATAAAAATGCTGTGTATTAGGTGCTGGGCCAGTGGGAATAATGGAAGAAAGGCGACATATTTACATACTTCTCAGAGTACCAGACAAAGTATTTTACACAAAGGTCATCATTCCGTACCGAAGACATAGTCTGCAGCACACACCAAGAGATCAAAATGCCACTGACCAAAGGTTGACTAGAGCAGAAGGTACCAGGTGAAGTTTTTGCTTGTGGAAAGAGAATGGTTTTATAGCAGCATAGCAGCAGCAGTTCTGTGCTGAGATATACAACAAGCACAAGCAACAGCATTCAGAAACTTTCATGCCAGGGTTTGGAAACCCCACCAGAGACAACTGCAGACATCCATAAGCACATCGGTCTTTTTCATCTCTTCCTGAAGACATATCTAAATTTGGGCATATATCATGAGAATTTATTAGCAAAATGCCCAGAGTACTGACCTGGATCAACAAGTAACTAATATATCAAGCAGGACATGATATTCTGGATGAGGCTAATGAAAACATCAGAAGGTATAGAAAACAGGAGACAGGAACAAAGGCTGAAGGAGTGGATGTTGTTTAGTCTAAATCAGAAAATACTTTGAAAGAGAAAATAGCAGTCTTCAAGCACACTAAATGTGTAAAAGGCAGGTAGAAAGTGGAAGAGAGAAAAGTTTTGCTTCAGCCACCATAGGCTTGACAAGGTGGATTTAGGCTCCGTTCAGAAGAACAGTTCAATTGGGAGTAAGACGCATAGGGAAGGAAGAGGTGACCTGAAGGTCTCTCTTTCACTTTAACAAGTTGGCCCAGCATCTCTCAGAAATGGCACAGATGTCAGGTGATCCTACCCTCAGGCAGAGGGATGGGCCAGGTGATCTGTCAAGATCCTTTCCAGACTACTCTAATTGTAGGATTGCACAGACCATTAGCAAGAACAGATGACTTCGAGTGTAGACATCCATCCATTGATGACATCCATAGTGTACATCCTACCCAGTGGAGGCCCCTGGATAATGAAGCACTTGGTGTAGGCTGAAGAGCACAGGGTTCAGCCTGTTGTCTGGATAATTAGAACAAATCCATCAATAGAAGGGAAAACATTGAGGGAAATAGCTGTATGTGTAAAGAGCACGATCGTATATGGCTGATTTACCAGGGGCCAGTCACATGCCTAACAAACCTGTATCCTATGGAATGGGGTGGATGACCATGCATCAACCTTTCACATGCAAAAGAATGAACCTGGCACGTCAGGCCACATGTTAAGGGACACAGCCATAATACTTGCCTGGTCCTCACAGTCCTTAGCCCATCAGATAGTTTGGGAGACAGGATGAATGGGATCACAGCCAAATGTGTTTTAAAAAGAATCAGATTCCAAATAAAATGCTTGAAAGGAAATATACTTTTTAAAAAAAAAAAAAAGAAACAAAACAGCCCATGTGCATAAAGGTAGCAACACCTAGAAGACCGGTATCTCCACACCAAACAGTATGGGACATTTCTCATCTGGAGGGAGAAGACCAGCCAGATTCAAGTAAAAAACTCCTAAGGAAAAGCCTGTCTAGGCAGCTGCAAAACTGAGAGCTCAATAAGGCAGTAAATGATACTTCTCCACATCAGGTGATAGATTTTGATTCTTTCACTTTTATCAGATTATGCTGAGTACATGAGAAAATAAAAGCAGAAAGGATGTTTCTTGTCTCATAAGCACAGTTCAGATAAGGATAAGAAGGAAAGTTGTGCTTCCTTTTCAAAAGGCAATGGACTGAGGAGGTATTGTTATTCAGCTGCCAAGAGCTCTCTCCCTTATGTATAGACATCAGTGTTTTCTCTGAAATATTGTCTGATATCTTAATTGGAGGCTACCTTTCACATATGCCCATAGAGAAGCGAGGCGCTGATTCACTGCCTTGCAGGAAGGAAGACTGCCACGGGCCCTAACAGAGCTGATATCGTCTGGAAGGGGGTGTCACAGTGTTGATACACACGGCCTCATACGCTGATGGGCTCCGCTTCAAAGGGTTTCCTTTATACTATCCTCGATTGTTACGGCGTGAAAATTGGCCCCTGTTCCAAGGGAAGCCCAGTGCAACTTCCAGCTCTTGGGATTTCCTAGATCACAAGGGCTTGCACAAGCTGGAGAAGTCAAACCTGCTGAAGTGATGAGAGAATAAAACAAACCAAAAAGAACCCCACTGAATTGTGAGCAGGCAAGTACGTCTAGTAACTCCCCAGCAAAGCATCACAAAAAAGAAAAAAAGAGTCCTGTACTTGTCTACTGTGAAAGTGGTCACTGCAGTTATATATTTTTTTTATGTTATATCTACAATCCTAAAATTATCCAGCTCTACTTACGGCAAAATTAAAGGATTTTGTATTAACTGTGAACTTGGCATCTTCAACTTACTCTCTAACCCCATCATGTCAATTTTGCCTTTCTGCACACTTTTCTGTAAAGATCTAAAAAAAAAAAAAGTAATAACAGAATTTTTACAGCACTAGCAAAGAGCTCATCTGTACAGGAAACTTTCAATGAAAATCAGTTGGGGGGGGGGGGCAGGGCAGGGAAAGCCACATATGATTTAGAATATTTCATCTACCTCTATCCATGTCTATACTTATCTAACTTGTGAAGTGGGCACCTTATAACCTCAGTCAGCTGAAATTTCTCAAATATTTGGCTCATAGAAGCACTGTGAGATCCTATTCAAGAGGAAAGCCCCCATCATAAACCTCACTTCCACCCTGGTAGGCAGCTATACAAGCAAGCGTGCATTTAAACCAATAGTGTTAGCATGGGATTCACTTGATAAATTAAAATCCCGATAAATAATCAAGAGTTTTATCAATAGTTCTGTAGCAGTAGTTAGGTAAACCTACCAGTATCCAACATTTTGCCATATCACTTCTCTTTAAATTACTAAGTTTAGAGTAGTTATTCTCGTGTCTCTGTCTGTCTGCTTTTTTTCCCTGAAGGGTGTAAAATGACATTTGTAATTGCTGCAGATGGAGAATGAGATTTTTATAAGAGAAAAAATTGCTACAGAAAAGATGATCAAGAAAAAAATTTGCCATTTTCTTTCATTTTTAATAAAACAAAATAATCCTATTTGCCTTCAGTCTTGACCAGCCAAATGACTGTTAAACACCTGCTAGGTGAAATGCTTTTTCCCTTCATAAGAAAAGGATTTCAACACTTAGCTCACCAATTTAGCTAATGTTTAATTCATTTCCTGGTCTGCTAGCTAGATTAAAAGAAAAAACATTTGTCAACAGGAAGGAGGCAGCAAAAATCCAGCTTTGCACTCCAATCCTAATTTACAAGAGTATCAAGTTCCAATTTCTAGATAAAAGATGTCTTAGGAGGGAGGCCGAAGTTGAGATTGCAAACCATAAAGAAACTACTGCGACACAGACATCGCTGATGATAAATTCTTTAGGCAAAGTCAAATTTATGATCTAGTTAAAATGGAATATCCTGGCATCTAATGTCATCACAGCCCTAATGGGATATATCTGTTGCAACAAACTGCCTTTCCCATAAAACACATTATTTTCTTTATTTCTTGTTTCTCGGCTTGCCTCTAGTTTTATGCTAGGCAGGGAGCACTAACCAAGCATACTGCAGGTGAGGTTTTTTCCCCAGGTGTTTTGCAGCGTTTGTGCAGTCACTACCCCTGTAAAATAGCACCAGTATTAAGCAACAGAAAACACAGTACTGCAAAAATGCAGACTTACATGTTCTGCAAAGACCTAAAGAGAAAGGGGAAGAGTAGAGGAAAATGCCTTTTATTTTTCAGACATTTGTATTTCTTTTTGAGCCATGAGAAAAGCAGTGATTAATCATAGCCAGGTGTCATGGAACAAGACACATAGTGCGACGTGTATGTGAAAGGTAGACATTATCAGCGGAATCACAAATCCCACCTTTTCTAATTGGAGATCTCCTTCGACCGAAATGGAGAGTATACTGAATACGCTCATTTTAAAACCCATGACTTCTGTTGTAATAATTCAGAGTTTTGACAGCACTATAAGAAGCTTAGAATCCCCAGATTCTGGTTTATTCCTCATATGTCTACCCTTTCCAAAAATACATTGATTTTTATAGGTATGACAAGCTGGTTCAATTCATCTCTATGTGAAGCAATCTTTCATATCTGTACATGAATACTAGAAGATATTTTGAGCACACCAGAAAGGGTAACAAATGCAAACTGCTGTAGGCTCACGTATCTGGCAGGATGACATCTAGAAAACTGTAGAACTGCTGCAATTGCTACAATATAATGACACTGCATCAGATAATATACTACCTGACGGAAACTGCTCAAAAACATATAAAGGAAGCATAAGGACAGAGAGAGAAAAAAACCCCAATAGGTGCAGGAATAAATACAACTACTGACCTTCTGTTTATTTTCCTCTATTCCCCCCACCCCAGCCGCTTTGATTTTAGTGTAGTGGAGCCTTTGTTGATATTGTAGCATGAAAATGAAAGGGGGAGTGGGAATTAACCCTAAGAGGAAAGAGAAACCTTTGCAGATTTCATTTATTCCTAGTTCTTCAAACTAATCCATTTGCAAGTCAATCTTATCAAAAAGGAGAAAGGCTTCTTATTGCAATGTTCCAGGGGAAAGAAAAAAACCTAAACCAGCTCGCATTGAGCAGTCTCTATAGCCAGAGGAATTCAAATACAGAGTTTTTTCTCTCTGCATCCCCCACAGCACAGTTACTGGTTGCAGCTTGCACACCACTCGTTTCCAAAAGAACCTTTTGATTCAATTAAACACTTTAAATATTTGAGCATTGAAGAAAAAAGAAGCCTGTGCATCCACTTAGGTTCAACCCCTAACAGAAGTAAGGAAGACAAATAAAGTTCTTTTTAGTCTCTGGACTACGCATCTCTTCCTCCACCTCTGCTCTTCCCCAAAATTAAGCATAAGCTCAAAAATATTGTATGTTCTGACCCCACACTTGCAGGATTTGCTGCTGAATCTTTCCTCTACAGCAGTACTGCCTCTAAAGCTAAAGCTTCGTTCTTTAATTACTTTCTAGCCCGTGAACACAGCCTTAAAAATAAAACGTTAATATAAACTCAGGCAGCATCATTTCTGAGCCTATAGCAGAATTTAGGAACAAGGCTGCAATATTATAGATAATACAAAAAATAATAATGAAATTGTAAAGTCCGTATGCTAACATGAATCTCAGTCCTCTCAGCTTTGTATTGCATTAATATGAATAGCCTTATGACTATTTATTCACTTCATTGAGGTGCTAAATCTAAACAGGGAAGATGAGAGCCAAATGTGAGCTCTGCCAGAGCATCACTGATAACCTGTTTTCACAAAAGCACGGGTAATGTGCTTATTCAGGTCTTTTCCATCATCGAAAGCCCTAACTTCCCTATCTCCAGATTTCTCTCATGGTTTTATAGGAGTCAGCTATGCATTCTTAACCCACCAAAATCGTTGAGTGTTGAGACTTGAAATTATGAAATCATAATACCAAGACTGGAACTGAACACACAGGGTACCTCACGGGACTGCGGGCAAGATGCTGCTGCTGCTCACTTTCCTATACAATTCCCCTCCACCCTCCATTTTATTTAAGGTAAAATAAACTGCTGGCAAAATTCCACAGCCGAAAACCACACAATGCAGACATTTTTATGCGGGTCTTAGGTCCAGCTCGCCGTGTGCCAGAGAAACCGCTTTCTCTCCTTTCCTGTCAGGATGCAATGGCATTAAAAACAATAGTTAATGGGGCTGATATTCCACTGCCATCCAAGCAGGTCTTAATTGCAGCAAGGGCAGTTTCTGCCAGCTTTTCAAAACTAGGGCTTCTTCTGCCAACTTCATTAAGCTTATTTTTACAGTGCATCATTCCCCTGTTTACCATCAGCTCCTCCTGTAATGAAATGCCCGCCCGAATATTGGCTCATCAAAGAACATTAAGAATATCCGCACGCTGAATCTCACGGTATTGCCAATTGTTCTGAAAAGTTATAAACATCAGGAGGTGTTTGTGATCAACCAAAGAGGCTTTTTTGTTGGGTTTAACTTTAGCTCTTTCTTTTTCTCATTCAGGAGGGGATGATCGAGGTTTTTTAAAAACAAACTAATAAATAAGCTTGAAGAGGAAAAGCTGAGCATCCAACTGATTTACTAGTGCCTACCAATGCTGTAAAATGGCAGTAAGCTGCGGGTAACTTTTTCTGTCTAAGCTCAGGATTTTTCTTGTATTTTGTAAGCACCAACCTTGTGCCATTTTGAATGATGGTTCTTTTTGTCTCTTTTTCCCTCCAATCTAATACCTGTCACAACTGTCACGCAACCTTCTCATAGGCTTTAGTTAACCCACTGATCCATGGAAAAGCAGAATCTGGAGCCCGCAGAAGTGTTTGCTTACTGAAATCTATACTTGCTTGCAGCTTGCCTATAAAAACCTATGTTTGTGTATATTTTGAATCTTTTACTTGCTTTACCTTTTGATGAAGAAAGCAGTGAAGTACAAGCTCAGTTAAGGTAGTGGGTTAACAACATCTAATTTTTAACAGTGTTGCGTGATAAAATACCCCTGGAGATTTGAGAGGGTGGGAGGGAGGACTCAAGAGCATATCAAATTAAACATCTTTGAGTCCTCAGGGGCAGAGTCAGAGGGGGAAGGGAAAAACTGTCATCTCATTTCTCCAGTCAGTACTGCCTGCAGATGCAGGTTAGGAAGCAGGCCTTCTGAGGAGAACAGGGATCCATTTGTTAAAATGCTCTTCCCCCCAAATTCATCTCCCCTCTCTTTCTTACTGCTATTCATCAGCATTTCTTCCATTTTTATAATAAGACTAATGTTTTGTGGGTTTTTTTCTTTTTTTTTTAAATGTAAGTCTTCTGAAATATTCATTCAAATGCTACCCTGAACAATGGGCTTAATTAAGGAAAGCTCTTTTTACCCCTCTTCTTTTTTTTTTCAAATAAACCATTGCATTCCACCAATAATTAATTAGAATTAAATTTTTTGTATAAAAGCAACGGAGGCATCACAATCTATCAATAATTAATTAAGGAATTAAATTGATCAGCTAGGGGTAGCACGCGTGACAGCACAGGCGTCCTACGCTGGTGATTTGTCACACACTCTGATACCTCGCATCACACGTTGGAAGGTCTGAAGGTTGAAACGTATGGGTTCTACTCCCAATTATGGGTCTGCAGGAGAGCTACAGGCTATAGATTGGCTGGTTGTTAATTAAGTGGCAAAATGCAATTTCTGCCTCTTCCCACCTTTGTACTGGATGACCTTCCTTTTCCCTCCCTCTTTGGAAAATAAAATTAGGTCCCCTGGCAAGTGACATTGTTCACCTCCTCTAGGTTCTTCCCATCAACTTGATGTAGCGTTTCCTGCTACAGTATGACCATCATCCATAACTTTCAGTAAAGAAATAATGACACAACTGATTTTTATTTTTTTTTAAGACACAGAATGCAATAAAGTTTTTAGATTTTTTTTTTCCGTTGCTATAAACTGCATTATTGTCTGCATCAACAGCAGTAACACACCCTACCACAAGGCACGATGTCCCTGTCCGTAAACCTTCCTAGGGGTGTGCAAAATGCACCACTACAGCTCTCTTCTAGTCTTCTCCAAGTACCTGACAGGCTTACAGGTAACACGTTGGGAACGACGGTATTCCTAGAGAGCCCAGTTTTCTGGAAAGAAGCATTAAGTACAACTGGGAAAAAGAAAAAGGCAGATGAAATTAAGATCTGTTAATGGCTGCTCTGTTGCACGCTCTCCGACAAGCCCACGGCAGCTTGCCACGTTGCTCTGGCTTAACACGGTGCCGGAGCGCACACCCGCCGTGCTCGCTGCAGCCGAGGGACCGTGATTCAGTCACGCTGGAGCCGTGGTTGTGGCAGCGGTGGTGAATAGAAGAGACAGACAGAGGGGAGGGCGAGAGCTGAAGGAGTTTCGGGTAGTCCTCAGAGGGAAGCTTCAGAGGTTGGATTTGTGATTTTTCCAATTGTGATTTTGGACTAGCGCCGGGCGATGAGTCAGTGTTTGTCACTAACGGGGTTCTGTAATGGGGAAATCTACAGCGGTGTGACAGCCTGTCACCACCAGCAAAGTAAGATGGCACTGCAGAGTTAATAAGCCAGGGAGACCGTAAACACAAATAAACCAGAAATAAAGAGAGTAAGAAGGAACATGAAGCGATAAACAACAAAATACACAGGACCCCATGCACGAAAATAGCATTTCTGCACATGAAACTGGCTTTGTTTTTTTGTTTTCAAACTTTACAACCCTATATTCTAGGAAAGCAGCTTTAAATTGCGCTGAGCCACCCAAAAAACTAAATATACCACAGACATAGCCCAATGGCATGACGCACTCACTCCCGCCTATGCCAACACTTAGACTTACAAAGTAGTTTGTGCAGCCTGCTGACAGCGTGGGACATCCCACACGCTGGCTTTCTCCTGCCCAGGGATGGAGAGTCACCTGCACAGCCAGTGACACCCTTGCAGTGTGCCTGTAGCCCATTCGGAAAGGGCACAGGTACTGTTTGGCTCGCAGCACACGGGAGAAGGGCGCTCTTGGCTGGCTGCTAGGTGAGCTGGCCAAAGTGTGAACAGGTAAGCAAAACCAGCTCTAAAGCAGAAAGCCCCAGGAGAAAGCTGGGTCTCCCCTCTTGATAGGTAAACTGGTACAGTTATGGATAAGATGAGAAAAGACAGACCACGTGAAGGCCAGTGGGGCAGGATCTTGCCACGGACCTTGCCATAAGGGCATTCCTGCAGGAGGAAAATGAGGAAGCAGACTTTGGTAAGAGGTGGAAACTTGGACCTGTCCTGACAATCTGGATTTTCTTTGGCCACCTGCTCGGTTGAGCTGGGCATCCCTGAGGTACATCACAGACAGAAAGCGACGTTAACCACATCACGCGCTGCCAATACCCAGTGCTGATGCCAGCTCAGAGGCCAGACTGCACAAGTTCTGCTCCCTTAGGCAGCGTGGGCCTTCAGAGCCTTCCTCGGGTCTCCCAGAAGCACAGTGAATGTCACACGCTACTTTCCTGTTATTTGCAATAGCAGAGTCCCTCATGTTCTTGGCAGGGCATCACCATTTTATTACTGGTTTGCTTATCGCACAGAACTAGAAAAATGTAAAAAAAATGGTGGAACGTGGCAAATACTGAAAAGAGAATTGTCTGAAATTTCAAACAGTTTTTCCAGCACTATGTGTCTATTTAAGGGTTCAAAGACAAGTAAAAAGCCTCTATTTAATGAGTAAATCAGAATGCGTCATTTGACCCTTAGCAAAAAGAGATGGTTTGAACACTTAGTCTACGTGTTCTCAGTTCCCTACTGATTCCTCGAAATGCACACAGATGCAGCATCTCTTCCCTCCCTTCTTTCCCCAAACTCAGCTTTTAATCCAGTAACCTCTTTTCTTCTTACTTCGACTGCCTCCACAGCTGCATCCTTTTGAACTTTGGACACACTCAAGTTCTAGGCATGTCCAGAAAAAAATAGCCAATTAAGTCATCCAAAGCCCTGAGCATAGTTAACATTCACTTACAGCATGAAAAGAGCAAAGCACCTTCCTGGTGCTTGCCAATTACACGATATTTCAGCCAACTGTATTCAATCATGCCAGAACAAAAATTCCAAAGTGTGCATCATGTTCATTTCTAAACCTTGTTAACTTAATAAACTCGCAGTTAAATGTGCACTGATCTTAGACCTAAGGCATGTCTGATGAGGTACTCCTCATTAGGAAAAAAAAAAGAATTTGAAACGTGCAAACCATTTGTAACAACAGACAAGACTCCTTTCATAAAATGGTACACAATGCACACCCAGTTCATGCTCAGTGAAGGTTTATATTCTATTTATACTTTGTTATGCTCTTGTCAGTTTTACTTGGCTCACGAAACATCATTCGAGCAATACGATCCACCAAACATGAAAGATAATATTCTGCATTGTCAGTACCATTTAAAATGCAAGAACAAGTAATATGAAAAATGATTAAAGCATCCAATAACGGCTGTATTTAACCTGCGTTGCCACCGCTAAATTCACGCACTGAGTGGCTGGTTGGTGAAATTATTAGAGGCACAAGTCCAGATACTCAGATCTCTGTAACCAGCGGGCATACAGCCATTTCTAAAAATAAATAAAGAAAAGCAGGGAAGGGGCTTATCATTCTTAGCAGAGCTATAGCATTTTTTAATGAACCCAGATACACACCAGAAATAACTAGAAGATGGTGCACTTCAGTAGCCGCTAATAACTTTGCTGCTTGCAAATTGATTATTATCTCAGAATGCTTTGCTGTTTTTCCAGAAATAAAATCCCATATGTCCCCTATGTGACACATAGGTAGAGGATACAGTTGGCAATAGGAAAGCAATCTGGCTACCTCCCAAAGCAGGTGCCATAAAAACAAATCGTTATTACCAGAGGAGACAGGCACGCCTGGCTGTCAGAGCAGGTAGTTAAACGGGATAACGACTCTCTGCTCTGTCCTAGAACCGAAGCTGCAGAAAGTCCGTTCCCCACAGCATCCTGTGCACCGTAAGAGGCAGCTTCCACAAATCACAGCTGGACAATTCTGTCCTCCTTTCTCTGCACAAAGTGAATTCTGAAGCGTATTCTAGGCCAGCTGAAGAAGCAAAACACTGTCTCAAGCTGATGTCACCCACACTGTGCATCCCCCACCTATTGCTTCAAAATAAACCACAAGTGAATAGCACTCGTGTAGGCACAGAGAACGTTACACTGACGTACTGAAACACATGCACACAGGGCACTCTGGAGCCATTCTCCTGTCATTAGGTACACTAAAGCACAAGAAGAGGCAGCTACCATGACAGCTCCAAAAATAACTTTACTGAGGTAAACTGAGTTATGATCTGTGACTGTGGGCTATATTTCACGTGGCCAGTCCGTTGCCAGCATGGTAAGATTTCCCAGCTTTCCTGAATGTTAAACTGAGAGGAAGTACTTCCCTGACACTCTCAGAATGGAAACATTCAGAGTCCAGAAGGCTATACTGTCTGTCTTTTAGCATCAGCAAGTCCAGAAAAGCTCCAAAGAGCATTTTGACTTCTGTTTCTTCTATGTGATTTAACAGGTGGGCAGAGGCTACGTAAGTTCCTGTGCTTATTTCTGCTGTGGTTTCCTTTGATGTACAATTTGTTCCGTCCCATTCCTGACTTCATCTCCACATTCCCCGCTCATGAAGCTCCTGTACACTTAGGATTTCCCATGTGCCTGAATGACCACAGCAGGTTTATGCAGCACTTTCTGAATACAGAGCTGCTCTTGGCACGCAAGGTAGAGTGCTACCTCTGCTGCTCATCCCAATTCTGCTCCCTTTGCTAACGCTCTCTAGCTACCGACATTCCTGGTGTAGTTACCCTGTAGATATATTAGAACATTTTTAATCAGCATCTGGTTATCATCTTGTCAAAAGTTACTCTTATTTGCTTCTTAATAAAATATATCAACATATCCTACCTTCCCTGCAACTCAGCACCATCGGATGTTTGCTCTTTAATCATCCATTCCAATTTTCCTCCATATAATACACAGTTCTTCAAAGTAGGCCTTTGAACCTGAGTAGGACTACAACCCTCATACATAGAGCTTAATTTTACCTACTAGAAGATGCTTGGTTTAGCATGAAGTCAATTTGCATACTGATAGATCTCTTTCCCTTCCAGTCACAATATAAAAAGTTAACGCATTGCTATAATAATTCAGTGTACATCAAATTCGATTTCTTTTGATGCATTCAACCACCTACTGCCACTTCCATGCATTTTCCTGGCACGTGCACGCGCACTGTTTCGTGTGACAACATTTATGTTGGCACTCCATTCAATTTCTTTTTTCCTCAGAGTTGAAAAAATCAAACAGAGATGTATTCACCTGTTCAAAAGAATCAAAATGTTTCAAGTTAGGGAAAGAGAAAAAGAGGAACTATTCCATTTCTCCAACATTTGAGTCAGCAATAGTTCTACACTGAAGATGCAAAGTTAATCAGTCATTTCTTTACTTATCATGTGTTAGCATCTACTCAACAGGAGGAAAAGCACACAGCTCCTCAAAATTTACCATAGAGAGAATAAGACCAAGAGAAAGAAATGAAAAGGTGTGGCAAGTACATAGGCCATTTACCAGGGCAAGGGAACCCTGCTCGTTTGCTCTTAATAGGAAACAGTGAGAGTACAGAGCCAGAAATAAAAGAAAGTGGCACTGGGAGGAAAAAGTTCATATACAAGTGCATGATGTTTATATGCCATATTTTCCAGTCTCATGGCCAACAAGTCACTACCGTTATTTTCTTTAGGAAGTTAGAGAGGAAGTTTATATGCATCAAAACACATATTTGACTTTCTACAAAGGTATGTTTTAATCTTTCTGGCATTTAACAGGTTAATTTGCCAACATCATTTTCTTCTTTCTCACACAAAGTACTTGATGTGTTTGCTGGCTATTATTTAAGTGCTGTGTTTACAGTCATACAGACTGTGGTTATAATCTGCCATTTAACTACTTGCAGGTCTTCAATATCTCCACTACTACTTGACAATTTTTTGGCACTGGCCACGCTTTGCTTTTAAGGTGCATGCAATTGCATTACTGCTCACATAAAGGCTATTTGCAACAGGTACCTTTTCAAAAGATGCCCATGTATATGACGTAGGAGTCTTCCCACTTTGCAACTCTCTGAATACACGTGCTGTATACATACATGTACAATACGGTCTTCTGAATCACTTTGCATGGCAAAAAGAACCCAACAAAAGCAGAAACAAAACACAAAAACCCCCATAAAACTGAGAAAAAGAGGAAAGGAATAAGATGTTGAGGATGCTGCAATTTAATTTCACTGATCCTTCAAGGTATTAAGCACAGAGGCTGTTGTCCTCCTTTTACAAAGCTTCTGAGACTGTGCTGCCAGATAAACTAGCGCTGAGTATTTTGTTTACCCAGACCTGTTTCCAGTGATTGCAGAACATGGGAGAAGAGCTGGCAAAGATACAACGCACTCTTTCCAATTCTGTCTCCCTACTGGTGTTATCATTAAGGCCGAACCTGCAAGCAGAGAACATCATCCATGCTAGCAGTACTCAGAGGTCCGTCAGATTCGCTGCCACTGACTCACTCATTGATTTTCTTTCTCCCATTTCTGGATCACTGAATTCTTACATGTGGCTATTTGCCAGGCAAGTATTAACTGCAGCAGAACCCTGACTATTAATCCAGTGTACTTCAGCTCGGAAAATGAAAAAAAGAACAGAATTTGGTACAGTGTCTTTGTCATTAGCCTATATGTGTGCACATGTACTGAACTTCCAAAATTTCACCTTGGATGAGAAAACATTCCCTTGGAGACAGAAAGGGTTAGGAAGTACAAAACATCCCCTCATTACACTGACAGGTTTCTGGCCTGGAGCTCTATTCTTTATTTCCAGTGTTTCCTATGAGTTTGAAAGGTAGAAGTAAACTAAGTGTACAATATATTTGTGTGTGAAAAGAACGTGTGAAAATGGAGTTAAAAAATAGGATTGTCCCAGAATTTAACAAATTCATTAATAAAACATCTTCCCCAACAGAAAAAGTCCCTATGGGACAGTGAAATTGTATCAGATTCCCCGAGTCACTCTTTTAGTTTATTTCTTCTGCGATTTCTTTGGGGGCCTTTTTAGCATTTTAAATGAGGTATTTCAGCTTCACCACTTGTCAAAAACCATGAATTTAGACAAGATCTCATATGCCTTAAAAGGGTAATCAGAGATATAATTGCAGTCTTTTGTTAAGTTATTTTTATGACTGAAAAGGGGGCAACAACCCCACTGCTCACTGCTCCATTGGTTGTTCAATCCTGCTGTTTACAGAAATGGTATATTTTGCCTTTTTGCTTTAGTATTAATTTCTAGAAGACCTACTTCAGATGGAAAAAAGGCCCAAACAGAGAGAATAATATTCAAGTTGCTGTAAGACAGATATTAACAGCACTTTGCAACCAAAGAACATGCTAAACTGACTGTAGGCAACTCCTTTGAGTCATCAGGTTGTTCTCCCCAAAGACATATTTGTTTAGACTTCCATCCTTTCTCTAGTTCTTACCTGGCAAGGAATGACTCCACGAGGAAACAAAGCAAGAACAACGCTGAACAAACACAAATATGCTATTTGCCTGTCTGCCTCCGCGCACTGGTAGAGGCATCTCTATCAAAATGCCAACAGGCAAGCAGAGTCTGTAAATTTTACAGCGCTGGACTGATACACTTACAGAGCTGCATCACTGCAGTACTTCAGGTAAGTGGAATAAACAGCCCTTTTTCAGGTAGCGTGAGCAGCTGAGCACGCTATGCTCCTGCAGGACTGAAACGCTGGTGTTGTACCATGTGTTACGTGCACTTGCATGAGGGAAAGCTGCCTTTAAGAAAGCAAACTACACATTCCCTGCAACAGCGCAATCTCACCCCTTCATAGGAGCATCAGCTGCCAGTGCACAACCCACCCAGTAACAGTCAAAGGGATATTTCAAGAATCACTCTATGAAGGGCCAAACTGAGCCAAGGATCACAGAATAAGCCATACAAGCCTCACTCTGCCACAGTCCCAGCTATCGGCAAGAGGCTTAGAAAACAAGCCATTTTGATAATGGAATCACACACAAATGACAGAAAACCATCATTGAAATACAAATAGAGAAAAAGCCTGCCTCCCTTCGAGCCTCTGGTCAGCTCCAGTATTAGAAACTCAGCGCTGCTAGTATATTTATATTCAGTCTGCGGGACATGGTCTCGTAAGGCTCATGAAGCAAACTGTGTTCCACCTGCCCTGGTGGCCATATCTAAACATGCTTCCTATCAAAATAGCACAGGAATTATTTTTTTTTTAGTAACCTTTTTCCATAATTCATTTTACTATTTAGGTAATAAATGACAAATGGGATTTAGTGAAACAAATGTAAAATGGGATTTCTCATGTACTTTCTGAATAGTATCAGAGGTCCGTCAGTCCCGATGCCATCCACATACAGGTGATGACAGGGTAAGATGGCAGGAGCCATCCCTGGTGCAGTCTTGTCCGTACTACTTGCTTGGGAAATATATGGTCTCCTCTGAGCACTGCAGGCCACGGTATCTGGCTGGCATTGGCCAAAATCAAGCCCAAGAGCTTGCTAACAACTAGGTAGTGTTTGCACAATCAGCACTGGACAGTCTGACACTCCAGCTCACTCCCTACTCCTGTTTTATTTATCAGTAGAGATGTGGCCACTGAGCCCTATCTAACAACCGTTTAAGTTGGCTGCCATCATTCTGTTCACTGTAATGCAGCTTTGGTTACTTTAAGCAAACTGGAAAAAGACCAGGTGGAATAAGAAACCTTCTCACCCTTGTTTTAAGAAAGAGATTAGTCTACATAAGAACATTTCTCAGGAACATTAACAACATCGAACCTCATCCCTCCCATCACAGGGCAGGGAACAGAAATTTTGCCACAGTGATTTTGGCATTGTCTTCACTACCTCTTGGCTGCCCCAAACGTACCTTTTAGAAGGCTACCCACAGAGTGGACTGAAAGACAACAGAGTAGGGAAATGACCACAACACTTCACAATGTGTTCCAATAGTTATATCACCCAAGGCTACCTTTAAGCTAGGAGACACTCTAAAAAATAACAAATGTAAACACTCTAACATTAAAGTCTGCAGTTTCCACATTTTCTTGCACTTTCATGAAATTAGGAGAGTTTCTCCCTGAGTGTATACTTATATCATGGGAAAATCATTCTTGAAAGCTAAACACAGTGTTTGATAAGCAAAATAGATCCTGCTCTTTAACTTATGCACAGTAAGGTGCATTTCCAGGATGTCAGATTATTTGGGAGCTTTTTTTAGAACTTTCATCTGAGCTCTAATTTGCAACATCCTTTTTAGCATAGAAACTGAGTGAGACACAATTTCAGCCAAGATCTTGCCAGTGCTGCTTGTAGACTACCGCTGTTTGATATACCTAGGAACAATTCAAGAACAATAGCAATTCCTTCTCTAACAGGTTTGCAATAGAAATGCACACTTAATATAGATCAATAAAACCTTTTTATTGCAGAAGAAATCAGTAGAGAGACTTACAGAGTCTCCAGAGGGAAGTGATTCTGACCCTCTGTTCTGCTCTGGTGAGACCCCACCTGGGGTCCTGCATCCAGCTCTGGAGCCCCCAACACAAGAAGGACATGGACCTGCTGGAGTGGGTCCAGAGGAGGGCCACAAAAATGATCAGAGGGCTGGAGCACCTCTCCTATGAGGAAAGGCTGAAAGAGTTGGGCTTGTTCAGCCTGGAGAAGAGAAGGCTCTGGGGAGACCTTACTGCAGCCGTTCAGTACTTAAAGAGGGGCTTATAAGAAAGATGGGGACAGACTTTTTAATAGAGCCTGTAGCCATAGGACAAGGGGTAATGATTTTAAACTAAAAGAAAGTAGATTCAGACTAGATATAGGGAAGAAATTTTTTTACAATGAAGGTGGTAAAACACTGGCACAGGTTGCCCAGAGAGGTGGTAGATGCCCCATCCCTGGAAACATTCAAGGTCAGGCTGGACGGGGCTCTGAGATACCTGATCTATTTGAAGATGTCCCTGCTCATTACAGGGTGGTTGGACTAGATGACCTTTAAAGGTCTCTTCCAACACAAAACATTCTATGATCCAATGATTCAGAGTCTGAGAAGGACAACAAAGTCCCCAGTTAAACCACTACCGTGCACTTAGTGTCATTTGATTCCTTGTGGCCTCCTGAGCATGGAGAGCTTTGCAGCTTTTGAGATCCAGGCCCTTTTGGGGCTGCAGGTGCATTGCTGATCATGCCATCTTCCAGCTTCTTAGTAGTCATCATACATCAGTCAGAGCAGCTAACTTTTTCTTGCAGTCTTCCTCCCTCCCTCCCTCTCTCTGTTGGTTAACATACACACTTGGAACTCTACTTAGCATTCCCATTGTATTTCCAATCCACAACACACATTCATAAACGTTCCCTGGTGTTTGTAACCTGATCAGGCACATCACAATTTTCAGTTGTCAGAAGAAAAACAACAGTAGTTTTAACAAAAACAAGATAACATGTCCTTACTCCATTGCTAATTCCAATGGGAAATGCAGAGCATTTCCCGGATAGTTCAAACAGTGAAGAGAATAAACAAGATGATGAAGTAGCAGTAGTACAAAATCTAAAAAGAAAGAATAATAAAGAACTAGATCATGAGCACTGTTTGGCCTCAGAAGGCAGTGGTCCATTCATTATATATTGGATGAGTTGATTTCCAAAGCTAATGAACTCCCCTGCTTTGAAGTACTGGTTCAAAAACTTCTTCCCAGTGTGGGTATTACCCAGGGCATGCAAGAGAGAGAGAGAGATTGTCTCTTGGGGCATTAATCCCACCTCAGGATCAAATACTTCCCCTTACACTTATGACACACCTGTTGCAAGAAAAGCAACTGTTTATATGGAAAAGTAACACTAAGAACATTATATCTATTTAAAAATATATTAATATATTTTTATATGCTTAAAGAGACATAGCAACAGAGAGCAAAGCTTGCAACATGGGGCCAAAGCTCTGTGCAGACCACTAAGCATTCAAAGGACTCAATAGTCTAAAAAGAAATGCAGGGAAATGAGACTGACAGCTGATCAAAGGGCAAAAATATTAATTATAAAAGTGATGCTTCAGTCTCTGAAACTTGAAAGAGTACAAACAGATCTACTGCTCAAAACATGATAGGTATACTGTGCATTTTTAAAAAGTACACCCATCAGATGAATAACTTTCTCATAAGCTGTCCTGGTTTAATATCAATATTCAGGAAAGTAGTTACTAAAACTGAACATTAGTTTTGGGGTTTTCTGTTTGCTTTTTTTGTTTGTTTTGGTTTTATAAGAGAGGTAACCTAAAAACTATCTTGATCATAAGATGATCCAATACTTTGGACTAGGTTAGATAGGTGGATATCCACAGTGTAAGAGAATAGGCAGCATTTTCAGCATCAGCATTTGAGAGACTTTGAGAGACATTTCAGTGACTGTCAAGGGTTAAACAGAATCTAAAAAACACATCACTGTCTTAAAATATGAAGGAAAATATTAAGGAATAAACAATTATTAAATAATTATCTCAAGATCAATACCAATTTGATAGAACTAAATTACTAGTAAGCATATGTAGGGTTAGCTTGAGTGATTTCTGTCGTGTTTGATGCCTTCACGTTTCCTTCTCACCTACCGACAAATATGGCAGCTGTCTAAAGCACTTGCCACTGTTTGCACACAAAACTCATATCCACTTTGTCTCCTTTACGTATGTCTTATCAAGCTAATCACAGGAATAGGTGTCTTCAACGAAAAGAGAGAAAGACAAACCCTCCTGTTCAAAAACATCATCAATACAGGTTTTCGGTACATCGACAAAAGTGCAGGCTATACCCAACACACAGGACTGAGACTGTCCATTTGTTAAAAAATTGCCTTCTCTATACGTATACTGGGGAGGTCATTTCCTGCTAATCATTGGCCAAAGCAGTCCAGTAAACCATGGCATGTTACCCCACCACTTTGCCAAACAAGCGTACCCGAACACGTGCCATCTTTCTGTAGGTGTGAGTTATACGGTGGAGAGATTTCTCACCTGAACACTCAAATTTGCATTCCATCCAAGAAGGGAATATAGTCAAGCTGCAGAGATCTGGAATCAGATAACAAGATGCCCTTCTCTGCTATCCTCCATCCAGACTGTCTGGCAAAAAGCCATTCACTAGCCCAAAAGATTAATCTGAAATTTTTGTAAATCCTTTGGAATGCAACTCCTGAGATCAAGGAGAAGTTATATGCTGTCAAATAAAGAAAAACTCTACTACTTAAAAAGCTGACACAAGTCCAGAAATAAAAACCCTCCCTCAGAAACAACAGTGTTTATCTTCATTCTGTCTATACATCTAAATCTAGTTAACCAAAGGAGCATCCTAAAAGAAAATAGATATTAATTATTTTTAGAAGAAAAGAAATAAACAACAGGACAGAAACTGGCAATATTTTTCTCTGAAATACATTTATTTTCCAGTGACAAACACTGATTTGTTGACATCAAAATGCTCTGGGATAGCATTCAACAGGCTAGATTTTCCTCAAATTAAAGAGTAAATAAACAACAAATTTTAACATTGTAAAAATTTTAAAAAGTCATTATTAATCTAAAAACTTCCATATTTAAGATTTTACAAATTAAAGAAATAAAGTATCAAACTCAGTCCTGTATTGCTCGCTACACCTTTTCAAGAATTGAAAACAATGTTTTATTTTCTAACTGGCTTTGTTTCAATTTTGCCAAAGAAATAAAATTTAAAAAGCACTTGTTTAATGAGCTTTAAGAGTGACCCTCCATCTTTTCCATGGTCAGATACCTACTAAGCATAGAATTAGATTGAGAAAGGGCAGATTTGCCAGCCCTGCTTTGAGCGGGGAGTTGGACCAGAAGAACTCTAAAGGTCCCTTACACCCTTAATGATTCTGGGAGACTGTGAATAAAACTCCTGCCTCTTCAGAAATTGTTCCCAGCTATCTTAGTTGGGCATATGGTATCAATTACCATAATACTCCAGTTCTTTGCAATCTTTAATATATTTATTTTCACAATCCTTTTGAGAGGCAAGAAAGTCTATTATCCCTATTTTATAGATAGAGGACTCAGGTACTGAAATTTAAATGGTTTCTGTTAAATATTTCTATTCTATTCCTCGTGCTCAAGATTCCTTGGATGCTGCATATATGTGGACATTTATCCACAAAATACTGAAGATATCCTTAAGTCCTTCTGGGTAATTTCATTTTCATAATTTCATACCTGATAACTTCAATAACTTCACAACACTAGAAAGCTTCAGTTAGGGCATTTTAATTTAACCACCTGAAAAAACCTTAAAACTCATGCCAAGACAGTATCTTTTGACTTGATAGCCTACCCTGAAGCCAGCCAAATCCTAGCACATAAATAAGTAGCATAATCATTTGAATGGCCTTGTAAATACGTAGTCAAGTTGTAGATTGTATTTCATAAACATCACAGGCATGTAAAAGCGTGCTGCTAGCACTAGTATCATATTGATATGAAATACAGGTTAGCAACTCTACTCAGAGAGAAGAAAGAAACTATGAGTGTCCTTAGCCAGGGAATCAAAGATAAATTATGACACAGCAGTCAAAACAGTTCCTTAAGATTTCCATTCACAAGGCTCATCTAAATAATTCCAGGATGGCTCCTCAGGTTTGTGATCACAAAAGGATATTAGCAGGTTAGTAAACCAAAACAAAACAATAAAAAAAGAAAGAAAAAAAAAGATGAAAAATCTTAAAACTTTATCAAACAGAAATTTTGATCCACACTTCTTGTGGTTTAACCCCAGATGGTAACTGAATACCACGCAGCCACTCACTCACTCCCCCCTCTCCCCAGCAGGGTGGGGAGGAGAATCGGAGAGCAAGAAAAACTCATGGGTTGAGATGAAAACAGTTCATCAGGACAGCAAAGAAAAAGATAAAAATATATTAATAATGATAATAATAATAATAAGATATAAGGATAATAATATATATAAAAAACGAATGATGCACAATTTCTCACCACCCGACGACCGATACAGCCCGTCCCGAGCAGCAGGCAGGGAGCAGGGGTATCCCCCCCCAGCTATCCCAGAACAGCAAGTTCCAGAGACAGCATGCGAGGGAACAAACGGCCGAACGAACAAACAAGAAGGCCCAAACAAACAAAAAAGGGGAAAAGAAGGGAACAAGAAGGGAAGTGGCCCACCGGCCGACCCTCACTTATACCGGGCATGACGTCTATGGTATAGAATACTCTCTTTGGCCAGTTTGGATCAGCTATTCTGGCTCTACCCCTCCCAAGTTTTTGCACCTGCACATTAGCAAAACCTGGGAAACTGCAAAATGTCCTTGGTGGTTTAGCAGCAACCAGCAACATCAGTGTGCTATCACCATTCTTCACATACTAAATCCAAAACACAGGAGCTGCTGGAGACAAAACCAGCTCCGCCCCAGCCTAAACCAGGACAACACTTCAATGCAATAACCTACTTCTAGAACTGTGATCCAAGAGAGATCCAAGGCCAACAAAGTCCACGATGTTTAACTACAGGTATTTTGCATAGTTCTAGTAATTTATATGTAGAAGCATATGTTTCACTTTAACACTTACAATGTCTCCAACTTTTACTGCTAATACATCATAAAAACAACAAGGTGGAAATAGTAAATGTGGATAGGTTAGCAGGAAAGAATATCTGCATTGAGCCTGCACAATCTCAGGAATATTTTCTCATCTGGACTTACTGAAATCTTAATCACAACCCCTCGCTATGTTTATATCCCCGGGAGCCATATTCTTTTGCTTTAGTGTATACTGTTCTCTTTGTGGCAGATTGTTTTAAAAATATTTTAAAGGAGACACTCAGCATGCAGCCAAGACTCTTTCTATCAAAGGCTGAACAACAGAGTTCTCCATAGAAAGGGTTCACTCCATATCGTGTTCAATCTCCTGAGTAGTGTGAATTTATTAACCACTTTGAAGTGGTAAAAATGTGATGTGTGTGTGTGTACAGATGATCCAAACAGTATAAAAACCAGCCAGGAAATCAATAAAGCAGCTTTTTAACAAATGCATTTCCAACCGATCAAAAGAATAGCCTAACGGCTACATACGGCTGATCTAACACTCATTACATTATCATTTCAAGGAAACATCTTTTGCAACTGAAAGGTGAAGTCTTTCTGTAATGAGCTCCTTCTGAGTCAGCAACGAGACCCTTTTTTCTAGTGTTGAGACAAAATAAATATGTGGGAAACACTGGGGAGGAATTATTCTCTGCAAACAAATGTTTTTTCTGCATGCAAGGGCTCTTGCTTTGAATTGGTTTGCTCCTTAAAAGCAAGGAAATGTAGAGAGAAGGGGGTCTTTAATGTAGGACCTTTTCATTAAAAGAGGAAAAACGTAACTCATCAGTGGTTGCCTCTGAGGGACGGGTAAGAGGGGGAAAAAGTATTCTGATTGGCATTAGCAGATTCAAATATATGCTGAATGCAGAATGAGATCTGAGCTGGCCCCAGAGAAGTTCTCTGATGTTTTCCACAGGTCTCACACTTGGAGGAATGTTTCCCTCACTAGCAATATCAAAGCTGAATACATTTTGCAAATTAAGGAGATACTAAGTCTGAAATAAAAGGCTTTGTTTAGATTTTAAGAGACTATAAAAGGTGCAGGTCACATCCTGTAACAGCATAAATTACCAAAGGTCTGCCGAGCCACACATCACACAAATTGATGGATTGGCCCTAACTATACTAGTGCATCTTTTTGTTTGTTTGTGTGGTGTTTTGTTTAGAACAATTCGTAGGAAAGTAAGAAGTAAAAGTGGTTCATTTTTGTAGTAGGCATTTAGTAGGTTGACCCAGAAATAACTGACAGCAATGACAGATTAGGACACAGGACATCCCTTTTCTCCCCTCCTTTACTCAAAAGATTCTCTTATAAATAAAACCGTGTCCTAAAAATTACTGCTAAGGAAACAAGCAGCTGCTACGAATAACCACAGTGCACTACAAATTCTCTGGGAATTGGACTTTTTTTTTAAAAAAAAAAAAGTAATGATAGTGGCTTGGGGCCATCCCATTGCCCCATGGTTCATTCTAAAGTAGCAAGGAAATTCAATATCCTCAAAATGTCTTTGGATTACACAATCAAATTACGCTTTCAAAGGAAAGCGCTGGCTCACAAAGTATCACTGTCTCTACCCTCATCAGTTAAAATCACCTGCAGCCATGACCTAAATCTGTGCAATCAGGCTGGCCTTGTGCATCTCCAAACAAGAGTGTGGTATGGGAGACAAAACATTTTTCCATGGCATTCATTAGGGGGCTACTGACAAAGCAAGTTATTGATGTAAGACCAGGCAGGCTGAGGCCGACTCCTCTGTTTTCCACAGTGCCTTGTTTGTCTGGAGTAATGTAGTTTGCCATATAAATCTTATTGGCACGAGTGCACAGGAGGGTTCCCGCAGGGACCGGAAAGAGAATCAGAAGTTCTTGTCCCCTTATCTGGCCTCACAATGCTTCAAGAAGAGTCAGGAGATCCCTTCTTCATGTGGTAACCATGACCCCTCAGAACTAAACAGAAAGACAGGATTCATCTCCTCTAACGTTAATGTTTTCACTGTTAATGTCTATGTCTGAAGCTCTTCAGCCCAGGCTTGCTTGAAACCAAATGGATAAAACCAGATGCTTTTAGGGCATGATTTCTCTAACCAAACAGAAATGTCTTACTCTTGAAAAGATAAATCACGTCCTAGAAATGTCTGTTTCTCTTGTCTTTTAATGAGAAGATAAGATGTCTAGCTCAGAGATCGGCATTTATGCTGTAGATGTTTATATGTGATGAGCTAAATCCTACGCTGACAGTCCAGAGAGGACTGCTTTGCAGATTGCTGTATTTTGTTGACATGACATCTGCGCACCAGCTCCTGCAATTCTCTGTAGAATTTAACAGCTTCAAAAGGAAAAGAAAATAGCACCCTTCTCATGGAATTCATAAATCAGGAGGGAAAAAGAAATATCTTTCAATCTGTTCTTTTTTTTCCTCCCTTGTCTCTCTGAAAACTGGCTTTTTGGTTCACGTGGCACGTGTCTGGGTTTGCGCACATGCACGCTTCTCTGTACCAAACTTCTCATCAGCTTCCAGTAGGAATTGGATACCATTTTCTGCTCTAGTGGTATCAACCTTCATGCTTTTGTTGACGTGGCAGACCAGCTTATGGGTCAATTTCTTTTTCTCATCATCCCTTTTAAACCTTTCTTAGACACTGGTCTTTCTTTCTTTCTTCCTATTGCTTCCTTTTTACCATCAGCCTTCAGTTGCCTTAAAGGGTTTCAGAGGATGCTGAAGGAAGAAAGCAGTAGAAAAAAAATGTGGAGAGAAATAGAAGGAGGAGGAAAAAAGTGCCAGTTTTATATTGTTGCTGTCCCTAAGGCACAAGGCTGTCCTTTTACCTTTCCCCAGAGGTTTGGAGCATTTCTGTTGCTTTAACCAGCTGTATACTGCAAAAATAAAGTAAACAAACCAAGTGAGTAGCTGGAAATTTCCTCACATTCATCACAAAATTCATGTCGAGGGTGCAAATTGTGCATGAAGTTTGCTGTGGATCACAAGGAACAGAGGAAGATCCTTTGGCCACCAGATGTTTTCTTGCAAAATAGAATCATTCCTTCTGTGGTCACAAGGCAAAAAGCTTTTGCTTCTAATATTCACAAGCAGAGGAGCAATCACTAAGGTGATGCAGGCCCTGCGCTTTCCTTCCATAACTTATTTCTTTGTTGAAGTAAGTTTTTGATAGAGGAATACAACCCCCTCACAAAACCCCAGTTCAGGTTATTCTAAATGAGGTCACACATCAGTACTGAAAATTGCAATTTAAGTGCTACGACCTGTGTAGCTGCTAACTTTTCCAGAAAGTGGATGGCATTTCTACTATTCTCCTTGCTTGCAATATGAGCTGCCGAAGTAGACGTTTTTCTCATTTTCACATTTCATACTCTTAATTGTTGCATTCATATTACTCTTGCCTTGTTACAAAGAAGATTGTAATTTTTAATATTTTGTAATTTATAGCATGGTCCTGCGATGGCTAAATATCTATTAGATTTTTATTCTTGACCTGTCAGGGAGGCATTTGAATATGCCTCAACAGGAATATTTACACTCTCATTTTCTGCTACAGATGGTAGCTAATGTTAAAATGTTAACAACTGAGCGAAATAACCAAAACCTTTACAATTTGACCCTCCAGTTCCATCCTTCCCAAAAGCATAGGTAATTTATATGATAATTAGAAGGAAATTGGAAAATTTTTAGTTTCCCTGAAAGAATCTCTGAGGTGAAAATATTGGCCAATACAATTTTTGCAAGGATTGGAACCATAAGAAGTCTATTTTAATATACTTTCTTTAGGTTGCAATAGTGCTTTCTGTGGTTTTAGTAGCCTAAAATATATGAATGTATTAAAATAGTCAATGTACAGCAATAACTCTTACGATAGTAAAGCAATTCTCAATATACAGATTAAGCTGCATGATTTGAAGGGTAAGACAAGCCGGTGATAAACATTGACTTACTTCTAAATAAAAATATAAGAGCAGTATGAAAGAAATAGATCATTAATAAAGAACACTGTGTTCTCAGCCTGGCTTTTCTCCTATTATGCCGCTTTTTGCAAGGTGGACATTTTTTTTATTCGATGCTATAAATCAATAGTCACACAATGAGTCGCACGTCTTCCCTTCCAGTCAAGTTTCCAAGATCGAAACTTCCTGAGCACATCTGCTGTTGACAAACACCAGGGAAAGTAAAGCAAACACAACTGAAAGGGCCTAGCCGCGGCTCCTGCTGCTCCTGCTGCTAAGAGTATTTGCTCTTCCCTCACTGATCACCTGCCATCTTACTTTATGCAGATGGCACCCCAGCTGCTGTGTGACCATACAAAAAAGGTCAGTTTACACACAGCTCAACAGGTAACGTATTAGCAGCACAGTATAAAATACACCTTCTGCTCCAGCTCTAAAATTAGGGTCCTCAACACGAACTGCATGATGAACTCTTCCTATAAAACCCCTTGTGTCAAGTCAATAAATTTGCCAGGCCACCAAGTTTTCTGTGTTATCCTGCATTTTCATCCTATACTTATTTTCCATTTATTACCTTAATAAAGTATTTAAACTGCATGTTAAAAGTATCTCTTCACATGTGGCATGCATGCACCCTCCACGTGATTTCCATATTACCATCCCACATGCAGTTGGCACTGGCAGCTGGGGGGGGCAAAACCGTTATATCTGGTGCTTAATGGTACAACATTGTGATCAACATATGACCAAAATCAGTCAGAACAAAGGAGAGCAGAGAAGGGGAGACCACTGCCAAATTTTGCTTCTGTGTTTGCAGGGGGCATTCCCAAGCACATTTCAGTCTTTCCAATGCATGCAGGTCCTGGACAACTGACACATGCCCTCCTCAAAGCGGAGTACCGGAGGCATGCGAATACAGCCAGGTTGTGGGGGTTTTCTTGACTTTGATTCCTTGACGGTGAAATTCAGGAACGACCCTGGATCCTGGGGAGCTCGAGGAGTGTGGGTCAGCGGTTCCTCCGAGGGCGCTGAGCTCCCAGATGGCTCTGGAGTCAGAAAGGGAAGGTGACTCGTCCTCTCCAGCAATGCTCACTTGGCAATCCTTAACTATCAGTGAACTCCTGGCAATCCAGGCAGATCATCCCTCCTGGCCTAGCGTGATTTATTTAATAACAGTGCAGTGCATATTTATTATTTGCTTTCTTTTTTGAGGGGTATGAGCACTGGCAGCAGGTGAAACTACCTGAGGGAGATCGCACCACACTACCTGTGTTTCTCAGGTATCGCAAATTGAAGAAAATCTTGCTGCACTGCTAGCTGCACTTCGGGTAACTAAACTAAATCAACAGATATGAGGAAATATATACTGAGATCACTTCTCTGTTTTGCAGTGTTGGCAGAATCTCAGACCAACAATAAAATGAATACAGACTTTGAATGTTAAGAGAAAGACCATCTCTCATGTATTCTAAGACTGCATTTTAGAAAGACAACGGCACTTCTGTCTTCATAAAATCCCTTCCTAATTTTAGTTTTTTCCATTAAAATAAGCAAAAAATAGGGTGTGATGTTGAGAACAGGTACTTCAAAATACCTTTTTGTCTTAACATGAAATTCGCTCTTTGCTATAATAATTTTCTATTTTACCTAGCAACGATGAGAAAATAGGCCCTGAAGGTGTTTCTAGATAGAACTCTTACAGTTAATCAGAATAAATAATAAATATGAGAGTGTATTTTTCAACAATAGGAGATGCCTAGAGATTTAGAGAAACATAAACAAGAAAAGTTGCAAGGTACAAATATTGTAAAGAGTTTGCTTACTGGTTAAAGCAGTTAATAAAGGTTCATGTTTATGTACTGTATATATTTCATAATTCTTTGCATTACTTTGAAATAAAATGAATGCTCCAAGTTTCTGGAAATCTGATTTGAACAAAGAAAAAATTAATAGAGGCTTCATCTACAACAAATGAATCATCTCTTCCAAGGAAATTTTAGAGTTTAGAAGGGTGACAGATAGAAGCCAATCTATCAAAATAACGTTCTCGGAATCAAAGCTATTTAATCTTGCTTTCATATAGGACTTTAAAAAGTAAATACCACCAAAACATGAACCTCAAAACACTTCCAGGTTGTTCCAAGCCAAGCTCTCATTTGTGCACAAGTGGTGTTGCTCCCACCACCACCTGCTCGTCCCCTTATCCAATATTAACCTCCAAGCATATGAATTGCTGAAGGTAAATATGCAGTCCGCACTATTTCTAAATGAGTTTTGTGCAAGTAAACTCTGTCTCCAGTGCACGTAGGTATAAGTGCTTGATAAATAGATATGCAGGTGTCATCAAGTGCTGACTTTGGGTATACAAACAGACCAGTTTTTGAATATTCACCATTCACCTAAGCAACCGATGTAACACACCTCTGAAGCTGACAATGCCTAAAGCTGCAGTCCTCATTGCGACTTTGAGGCTCATTTAACAGTAAGTCCACTTTCCCCTCAAACTTGCAACTGCCAAAGCAAGACACCTGTAATGGGATAAGGTAATTCAGTCATCTGAAGTGTCGGCTGTATCTTCACTGGCTTCTGCCATCACTTGGGAGCCTTAGGTATTACCTTAGGTACTACAGGTTTACGACACTGAGCTGGGGGGAATCCGGACACCGAGAATTATGTTCTATAATTTCATAGTAACCATGCCACCATCAGCCAGTATTTCTGCTGTATCCCCATAACTCAGGTTTTTTAGGTGAGAGTATCAGAAATGGTTTCAACAGCGGCTCCATCATTCAGGAGAAATTTTGGGCAGAGTGATTTATTGTCCCATTACGTGTGGCAAGAGGAGGAACATTTATCAGTACTCTTCCAGTGAGGATGACAATGGGGAGGAGGAAAGCGGCAACATCCTCTGCCTATGACAGAATAACAACTGCATAAGGTGCACAGATCAGGCAAGGTTATAGTTTCAGGTGATTCTCACCACCAGTTGGGCTGGAATGACAGAAACCAGAAATATTTTATTGTCAACAGAGTGGTTCACCTCTGGCATATAGAGAGATGAATTGTTTTCTCAACTATGCTCCAATGACCTACGTATGGCCATTTAATTCAAATACAGGCAACAACGCTCAGTGGTGAAAGAAAGAGTAAAAAAATCTACTTTATGTTCAAAACATTTACTTAATACAAAGTAAATTATTTCCTTAAATTAAAAGAAAGTAAAAATAAACCTAAGTATTCATCTTCTCTTTCCTCTCTCCAACTTGCTCATCAAACTGCGGTCAGGTAGGAATTACTGATTTTGCCACGCTGCTGCTGATCAGTATACAAAAAAGCCCAACAGGCAGAGTTTCAAGAGGATTAGCTCTGCGTATACAATCCGTTCTGTTCTGCAATAAAAGATTGATTAAAATGGTGGGCACGGAAGACTGTACAAAGATGGTTATTACACAACTGTTTTAAAACCTCTGACACAACGGTACACCATAATGGCCTGGCACTATTTGTTTAATTCTTTTGCTCTGGGTCCCTGCTGGGCCTACATTCATTTTGCTGGAAGCTACTCCTTAATTCATATGCCCTACATAGCATATGCAGCAGCTACTTATCTGCAGCAATCCAGCTCAGAGTTTTTCTGGATTTTATGACAGCGCTGCTTCAGATTAACTGCTCCCTATTTTTCTACGAGCCAGTTAATCACTGTACTGCTTGTTCTATTACTGGGTAATCAAAAAATTAACAGCAATCATCCTATAATGGCAATTCTGTGGCATTACATTAGTCAACTTCCTCTGTCCCAAGCTGCTCTTACACAAATTACTCCTTTTTTAATAATTTAATCTATTTTTCATACTCTGAAGTATCTCTCACATTTTGATCCTGACCTATAATGATTAGTTCAGGTAAATTATTTTCATAGCTATTCACATTAAAAAAAAAAAATTTCTCGTATCTGAAGTGGTTTCTTCTACCTAGACAATTTGATTCTCATTAAAACTTTGTTTTGGACACCCAGGTGCTTTTTTTCGTAATTGATTTTTGGTAATTAAGCATATTTGCTTTCCTCAAAATAGTCTCAAGCACACTTAAACCAGTGGTATGGAGGTTACCATTAGTAAAGCTTTACCATGGAGGCGAAGCACACAGTTAACTTAGCAATAACAAACTTCCCATAGCAGACAAGAGACTTTACATCAGTATTTCTAAAAAGTTGCAGCTGATTATATGGCAGGTCCCAATTAGAACAATACAGTGGCCTTCTGCATATAGTAAATAGATGCTCACAGACTTACAACTTAATTCAAACAAAAGTTAAAGAAGCCCGCTGACGCAAGAGCTTTCTCCCCATATGATACAGACATACTCCACGTCCCTTGGGATGTCTCAAACAAATTCTGTGCTTCACATACTGCTTATATCTATCCTTATATCTTTGTCCAAGTCACCAATGAAAGTCTTCCATTATGCTAATAAGAGGGTCACAAAAATTTTTTGTAGACACCACCCAATAGAGCAGATCCTTCATTGGTGGCTCCAGACTCTTCCACAGTACACATGAACAAAAAGGTCTTGGTTAGTTTTCCCACCATCAGGTAAACAACCAAAATCCAGCAGTCCAATAGCTGATTTGGTGACACTGAAGCACTATAGAAGTCCCCTGTGTCAGACTAGTATGAGTACTTATGGGTCGCTTTCCACTGACATAAATAAACTACCAAAGGGAACAGGGCCACTTCTGAATGCTGCGTACAGGGAGTTTCAGACCATAGTAGAAGCACAGAGGGGAAAAACTTTGCCTGCAACAGCACCAGAGAGCCAGAAACTTTGGACACTGGAAAGGATGGACCCAAGGACATATCCTCTTGTACCAAAATGTGTTTAGTTTCCAAGTGAAACTTGAAGATATAAATTTATTCTGGTTTTGAAACTCCATAATCTGCAAATCATCAGCTCAGTACCAAGTCAGGGGAACCTGGGACTGCCAGGTTGCCAGTGGGCACAATAGCAGCACCGTGTGTAGGAGACGTTTCAGATCCTCACAGCAGCCGAAGGTTATCCCACTGCCAGGGCTCAGCTTGTGCAAGCAATGGCCTCCATCCTCCAAGAGCAGCACCAGCACCGCACTGGGGGTAGGAGGCTTTGCAGTGCAGCACCCCTCAGAAACCAGTGATGAAAAACCAAAGCAGGCGGCTTTACCCCACAGGCAGGGCTGAATCTCTCTGTACTGCCAGTGGTCATCACAAGCCTGGTTCAAAATACGTCTGCTCTCTTAAAGCTTTTTCTGTGAGGTAAGCCAGTAGCAATCAGTACTTACCAAATACCAGGAATAGGCACTCATCACACCGGCTGGATATGGTCAGTGAGCATCCACCGGGTACAGGAAATAATAGGGAATTTCATATCCTCCACGAGACACTCGAAAACAACCCAATACCTTAAAGGAAACATACATGTCTGGCCACCCTGCTCTTGATGCTCCTTCCATTGTAAAAGGAAGGAATGAGGCTGTCGCACATGAGCAGGCAACTCAAATTCACCTATGACATTAAGATGTACCCCAAACGAAGGGAAGAGTTTCAGTTAAATGCAGCATACACTAAAATCACACGTCAAAGGTGCATCTAAACAGCCAAAATGTCTGCTAATCAGCCCTCTAAAAATGCAAATCAATATCACCACTACAGAAGTTATTGAAGGTAGCAATGTTTACTCTCCTCTATCTTGTCTCATTTAGAAAGGTGTACGGTGTGTTTGTTGTTCAAAAAATTCATTGCATGGTGGTATGTATTATAGCTTTTCCACTACTTTGTGAATTAAGTAATTGAAGTATCCAGTTAGTATGAAGTTGATTTGTTTCTAAGTCTCACTCAAGATATGTTTATGTCTCTATTAGCAGAAACAGCGAACGGTTGTTTAGCATGATATAGTGACGCGGCTGAGTATTTTAAGAGACACATGTTTTGGAAACTTGGAGAAAAGAAGAGACTTGAAGAAAAACATTTCTGTGCTGTTCATTTTCATCATGAGTAACATTAAACCACCATAAACTGAAGCAAATATGCTTTAATTCTTGACAAAAGTGCTTGCTTTACTACTCAGAGTTTCTTAGTAATGATGCAGAGTAGATAGAAGTATTTACAATCATTCATAAGAGTGATGCTGAATTAAAGAATGAAGGCTTCAGTGCAGAAAGGCATTTAAGCATGTACTTAGTGGTCTGCAGTGGCTAGGGCTGCTTCCCTTAATCTGATTCTATGTCTTGAACAGCAGCGCTTTTTTTTTTTCTACTTAAAGCCTATGAGTATTCCGTGTAGACAGAGAGAACACAGATCTCACTGTATACCTGACAGCCATTTCCAAATTGCATTTAGTGATGAGACAAGTGGTGTGTAATACCTGTGAGAATCATTTTAAGGGTTTGCTTCATACTTCCATTATCTTGATTAGGGTTCTGTGATAAGCATCTTTTAAAAATCTTTTTTGCTTCTGGTTTTTCCTTTGTAGTTTCATTGCTCTTGCTTATTCTGAATTGAATTGCATGTATCATCTTTCTGCCACAGCCTCCTACTTTATTCTAGTAATTTTGGATGTTATTGTCCCCTCACCATCTCCAGATGTGTACTTGCAGATTGCACTGCCTTGTTGGATATGCTTTCCCCTAGGTCATTGCTGCATAAGGACAGATTCACTGCAGGAATAAAATGGACACATTCTAGCTCTTCCAGTCTTAAAAAAAAAAGGATGTGGTCTGTCAATGGTCAAGTGTAAAAATAAAATTAAATTAAGAGGTATATTTCTAGTGATAGTCTCTAAGGATAGGTTTGATCCTTCCTTCTTAAACCCCCTTGGTAGGTATTAGTCTCTACTTCTGTTGTAGCCAGGTAATGCATAGCCACATATCATTGTGTACCACACAATGGTACATGAGAAAATGAGAAATCACGAAATCACACAGGACCTTGACAGCTTACGAGCCTGCCTCTGAAGAATCCTGACAGGAGCAGGTACATGCAGATTGCAGTACACAGAGTGACAGAAAAACCCAGAGTTTTAGCACAGAAGTTATTTTGGCAAGATGGTCAGCGGAGCGTCCATAAGAGCACTGTGACCTGGAAAGGGACATGATAGCCTTCCTGCTGAGTGCATCAGAGACGGGACAACTGTCTTCCAGTTGGACAGGTACACACCTGAGAGCACAACTACGCCCTACTCGTGGCACTCTTCTCATTCTAAGGAAAGGGGAAAAACCAGACACACTGTTTTCAAAGTACTGGCAAAATATCCCCATTCCTGAATCCTATTTCATGACTCAAAGCAGATCCATACTCCTATCCTTGAATTTTGTCTGTGTCCAGGGTATCAACATTAGCCCCAGAAGGCAGGACCTGTAGCAATGATTGGCACTAGTGAAGTGACGTAGTGACTAAGGTGGGGAGCAGGGGGAGAACAAAAATATCAACTTACATCAACTGGTGGAAGTGCACCACAGGACTTTTGAAAGACACTAAATAACAACTCCAACAAAGCATCATGCATGAAGACCCTGAGCAAGCATTCAGGGTTCTTCTGAGGGCACATGCTGGTGCCCATGCCCAGGACTACAAGGTATGAATGGCAGTCTTTAGTAGAAGAAACAACCAGAAAAAGGGGGGGAGATGGGTGAGGGGGAGGAGAGAAATTGCCACAGGGGAACAGTCCCAGAAACTCTCAGACTGCCATACATGTCTGTGGTTATTTAAGATGCCACAGATGAACAGAGAGGAAAATCTGCATCACCGACAGAAAGCAAACACTTGACATCTTAACTACCTAAATGGTTAGTTGTGTGATTTTATCTTAGTTACTGATACATTAAAATGTGGAGAAGACACATGGCAGTTACAGCATAACTCTCGCAGAATAATCAGTTACAACAGAGATTCAGTCACTATGTAACATGGAGAAGGTTTTCAGCTGTTCTCCTGCTGAGAGCAATGAACGCCCACCCTTTGGAAAAAACATGACCTGTTACTTGGGGTCCAGGTGGGTGCTCTTCAGTGCCAAGCTCTTCTGGGAAATCTAGTCCATAGGGTTTACTTGTTAGGGGAGGACCGCTACATACTTTGCACTATTAGTTACTTTTTTTAAATTGAGTTTACCGAAAGTGGAAGTGTTTAAGAGAAAAGGAAAATTAAAAATCACCTACAGATCTACCGATGCCAAAGTAGTATGCCCTGAAAACCCCACTCTTTCTGATGCGTAACTATCACCACACAGCCTCAGAGAGCTCAGAAAGACGATGCTTCTAAGTTACACACAACTTCCCGAGAGTGGTTTATATTACAACCAAGTCAGCAGCTGAGATGAGGATGACCTTTCGACTATAAACACTGCTCCCCTCACAAGTAATTTCTCCAGAGCTATATTTCTCTGCTTTATCTTAGCAGATGATACTATTGCCGCTGCCAATGCTACTCTAAAATTCCTTTTATCTATTTTTGAGCTGTTATGTGCCTAATAATTATAATGTAAATGTGCTTTCATAGCTACTGGGCAATTCTTGTTTTTTCTCTCTTCATAATAAATTACTCATATTAAATTACAAACAGCAGCCTGAGGCTATAGATTTGATACCCAGAGGCTATTAAAAACTTTCAACCTCATGTCTGACAACTGGGGAGTTAAGCAAACATCCTCACATATGTTACAGTTACAATAAAAGTGATAGTTATCTTTGTATTATAAAGGATGTTAACTATCCTGCAAATTTATTTTTCTTAAAATTTTATGAGGACACAAAGCTAGATTTTATAGCTTTTATTACTGTTTTCAATACTGTATGGTTTGTAACACCATCTCACAAGCCTGAAATTAACTTTTTTTATTATTTTTTGGTTTTGTTTTTTACATTGGCAAAGAAATATTCATTGCCTCTGAATTCCTCACTCTTCCTCAGTCTCCAATAGTGCTGAAAGTACTGCTATAGTTGTTTTCAAGGTTTGCTTCTTAGTGGATGATATCATCATAGAATTCTACTATAATTTTTATTTTTTTATTTCATACTGGTTTATTTAAACCAATGCAAGGAATGTGAAGCTGCATACAAGATTAAATCAGATTCACTCTGTTTTCATTCAAAGTGATCAAGAATCACTTCAAGTTAGAACAAAAATAAACACATTTCAAATGGTCTTACAGATCAGACAAGCCAATTGGCATAAAAATGCTTGATGTTAAGATAAATGCAACTTTCTTGGGGAAACAAAACTATAGCTTATGAACAGATTAACCCTGGCAAATCAAGCGGGCGCAAGAAAGCTGTAGAGCCTCTGACAGAGCTCCTGAAAGCCAGAAAGGCCTACTCCGATGGAGAGAAATGAGACAATTGTTTTATGCTTCCAAGCACTTTCTTTGCAACGCGTGACCTGTTCCTTTGTGCACAAAGGCCACAGTGCCATTTACGCCAGCTCGGTGGGTTCAGCTCCAGCTTCCATTTAGATGTCCATGGCCGCAAAGCCATGAGATATGAAATGCATTTAATTTGTGAAGGTAGGATGGTTTGAAAGTAGATCTATTCTGATGCCAAATACTTCATGGCCAAATCAACTTTAGCCACTTGGAGAAGTCTTTTTAAAGCAATGAATTTAATAGCTATTAAAGAGCTGTTTGATTTGGAACATACAGAGATGATTAAAAAGCACCTACCAGCTTTTTTTATTCTTATTTTCATGGGAACATACAAATATAATGCCACAACATGATGCTCAAGAGCACCACAGTTTAAAGCGAAGGTGTTCTGTGGAAAACCGTGCAAAATATTTTGTCTTTATTTATCCATAATGTAGTTTTATCAATGCACCAGAAAAATGTTGGAACTCCTTTTTATTAAAAAAAAAAAATAATCTGTGAGCTACATAGGTTTTGATTTTGTATTAGATATTTACACTGCTGTACCAGACATTTATACTGTCAATACTGGATATTTACATTACAAGCAGAAAAATAGACCCTAAATATTAGAAAATGTGTTGTGATTTTTTTTTTTCTTTTTGTCTTTTCTGGAAGAACAGCTGTTCTCTGTAGCTCTGACCTCAAACTACATAGGGATCTTAATATCTTAGAGAAAAATATCTGCCTCTCCTCTGTGACTTAATTTTCATCTCAATTGCTGGGAGGAAGGAGAGGGGGGGAAGAGAAAATGACATGGAACATAATAGTGTTTGAGATAGACAACAAAAATGAAGACCTTTACACAAACAGTCCTTAGTGTATGAAAGTGGACTAGCTAAATATAGTGCAGATTACATATCTGCATAATGTTCACACAGTCCTGCCTGTCTTCCTGAGATTCGGCAGAGGCATGGGTATTCTCTTCTAGGTAAAACATCACAAACAGTTCAACAAAGAACAAAAGGTCATATATATCGAGAGGAAAAGAAACAATATCGGGAAGCACAATACCTATGATAAAATAAGTTGCTGTGAGCTCATTTTACAGAAAAAATTAATCTTTCCCTGTTGTTCTGCAGAAGGAGAATGAACCTACAGTATTTAAAATAGGAGCTATTCTTAAGAAATAAAATGTTCTTAAAATGAGTATAAAGAATTTTAAATCTGTTAGATCAAGAGAGAAAAATCAAAATGTATATGGTCAGAAGGAAAAGGGGGTATTTTGTCCCTTAATATTTCCCTAATAGATTATTCCAAACATGTTAAGCTGCTTTCAAGAAATCTAGGTGACTCTAGAAAGATTATGCAAATAATTATTTCATTTCTGCTCTTTTTTTGGTGAAATATCTCCACCATTTTTAATGTAGCGAAGTCCCAGCAGCCCCTATCTCTACCACACAGCTGGCAAGCATATCTAAAGAATTATGCATAATATGCATGTGAGCCCATGAAGCAAATGCATTTATTCAGAGCTGAAAAGAAGTAGGAAAGCTTCAGTTCTCTAGCCACAGAGCAAAAATGCTTAAAGAATTTTTTTTTTCCCATGCTTTTCCTCAAATCCCAACCTCTTGCTACCTGCACCTCCACTCTCATGGCAATGTTAAAGCAGCACCAAACCCACCCTGCTCCCTGCCAAAACAGCGCATACTTGAAAAGGGGGGTTTTTTGTGGTTGCTGGATGCTTTTTTTCCTTAAAACTAGATGGATGTACAGAATCTTTTCTTTCCTCCTCCTTAGGTAAGCATTTGTCATTGACATTTGTGAGAGTTACAGACGCCCATCAAGACAAGGCTGCTGTGCATTCACATCTGCCAGTATCCAAGAGAATAATTCATTCTCCTCAAACTGATTCCTGGGCAAGAAAATGTGCAAATGCTATTCTAAACATAGAAGCTACAGCTAAAGCAAAAAAAAGCTGCTGACTTTTCGATGACTGCTTATCCCAAGCAATTAATAATTTGCATCATTCATCACTGTTTTAAAAATACTGTTACCACACATAGGACAAACCCTTAAATATAGTGCCTAAACTCCAACCTTTGTGATGTATAGTGTCGCTTAAGTATTTCACTCCATTGTCAAAAGTCCTCAATCAATGTGAATGTGGGTGGGTGCATCCCCCCTTCAGCCCCTCTGTGGAAACAGAGGGCTTGTTTTGAAAGTTCAGGACTGAAAACTGTGCAAGGAATCCCGTATTAAGGCATGGCGGCTGGTTGAATTTTTGTCATATTTTATACTGTTTGGATTCCCCACAGAGTTTAGCTCACACCTTGTGTACCAGCAATAACACTAGCTAGAGAAAGACAAGTTTTTATTTTACGGGCAAATTCAAACAGAATGCTTTAAACTGAGTGGTTCGTGTGCTGGTAGCAATCAGGTCGAGACAACATGAAGCCTACACACCTACTCAGCTTCCAGAAGGGGTTTTGCCATCTGCGTTGAAGTCCATGCTGCCACAAGTAGGATATCACTGGTGTCCAAGAGGGCTAGGGACATCCTAACTACTCTGTAGTTATGGGCAATCCACTAGAGGCACTGCTGGTAGGGCTAAGTGCTGAGCTTCTGAAATGGGAGATTTCCCCACCTAAACCACATCAGCGCAGAGCTCGCGCGGAGAAATGAATGTTACTGTTACACTTCTGCATCAGATATTTGTAGCGTCTTATTTCATAATTTGCATCTATGGCTTCATCCTGCTTCCCAATACCAATACCCAAAAAAGACAGCAAGTGGCTAAAAGGTTTGCTACAAGAGTCTAGCACACCAGTTTTCAATCTTTGCCCATTTGTAAGCTCCTAAATATCACCCAGTAAAAGCGTGGATCCCATGCTGTGAATTTCAGTCTACTGGCTAGTAAGTCTGCCTTGCTTTGCTGTCCTGCCCAGATCCCAGAAACTGCTAGGCTGACAGCTCTGTCGTTCAGCTTTCTGAATCTTCCTCGATCTTCTTGCTATTCTCATTCTGTATTTTCTGGCATTGTTTTTAAGAATCAAAATCACATGCAATAACAGTATCTCCAGGCTTTTGAAAATGAACAAAGTGTGTCTCTTCTCTGTCCATCACCTCTCACATTGAACTGCCCACCAACAAGGTAAGTCAACCCTCATGGACTTCAAAGCCCCTGTGGCTGGAAGGATTCTGACACCTGACAGAGGCAGAGACAGCACATGATTGCGTGGCCACATCTCTGTCACCGCGGGCACAGCCTGGCTCTACCAGAGCTAGCCTAGGGAGAGCAGATAAAGATGGCTTAGCTATCTCGGTGCTAAAGAGCAGACTGAAGCATATACGTACCCTCATCTGACCCACTTTGAGATAATCAGATAAAGAAAAAGAAGCACAAAGTGAAGCAAGTATTACTAACTCATGGCTATTGTAACCTTTGCTTCCTCATTGGAATTACTTCCCTTGACCTACCATCCATTTCAGAGCATTTTTTAATCTTCTTTAAATTAGAAATTAAAATGTAGGCTTGAAAAAGGAAGAAAAATAGAGAGAGGTGATAATTTCACTGAGAGACAAATCTTCAGCTGATATAACTAGACGTTGATTTCTGTCAGCCAAGGATCTGACCTGTGAGGCCAAAACTGAGAAGATGCTCTTACGAGAGGGGTTAATTCAGACAACTCTTTTAAAATGCAAATTTTCTGCTTTTTGCTTTTCTTGATTTCAAGCACAGCAAAGCAGGGGCTGTAATTAGAGAATGGGTAGTCGGCACTGTTCACCAGTTGTGCGTAAGCTTTAAACTAATAACTCAGCAATTAGAAGAAAAATGAGCAGTAATTACACACATTTTACTCACTGCTAGACAGATGGAACATTTTCTGCTCGTTATTGGCAAACTGTCACTGCGTTTATTTCATTTTTAGTGTTTACTGTTTGTTGTAGTTTGATTAGGAATAATTACAGGCTAGGAAAAATATGAAAGAAATGAACAGCCTTTTCATTTTTACATCTTTAAAGGAATACAGCCATTTCTTCCCCTAGTTTCTCCAAGATGAACATACCCTCTTTTAAAACCTTTATTGAAATCAGGCTGCACCTTAGGGAGCTTGGTGAGAAAGCAGGGTAAGACGTCGCAGGAAAGGCCACCTTCTCCAGAACGGCTGGCTCAAACACTGAGCGGCTCACAGTCAGCTTCCCTAGTGGGCACTGCTCCATATTGCTAAGCTATTGCACAAATTGGTTTATATTTATTGCAGCTACTAAGGCTTTAGTCAAAAGCGGCATCTGAGCTGGATCACAGCCCACAGGGCCGGAGCTGCGTAGAACCGTCGGTGCTGTTACCCCAGGTAAGCAGGTATGGAAGAGGCAAGACCTTCTTTAGGCCAACTTGATGGAGCTTGCTTCCCTGTCCCTTCCCATCTAATTCTGGACTACTGAGCTTTTATGCTGCACAAATCTTGCCTTACTTCCAATCTTTGGGTATAGTGTGGGGGACAGGAACAGGCTGGTGTCACCTGTGGATGGACCGAGCTGCAGAGCAAAGTATCCAGAGTGGAAGCCAGGCACTTGGAGAGATTTCTAAGTATTGTTCTCCCTGGTGCAAAGCATCAACTTCCTATTTTAATTCTGTTCACGAGAAAATTTGCTAAGACCTTAACTGAAACACATATGGAAAAACACACTGAAGTGTTCAGGCCGCAGCTTGGTTGCTTTCTCACACAGCCCCAGCATCGCTGAGATGCTTGCACAGCCCTTGCCTCCCCTGAACCAGTCTCCTGGATATTGGTAATGATGAAGATTTTTCATAGAGTAGTGGATGGGGAAAAAAGCAATACAAATGTTAATATCAATATGTCCTTCTGACATTACAGACTTCACACATCTTGTAATAAGGTGCTAGGCTGTATGAGGTAGATCAAGCCTGCTTTGCCTCAGGAATGTATTCAGTAAGTTAATAGGTCTAAAGGCCAAGGTCCAAACAACCATTCATGTGAAGACATTCTCTATTTCCCTTCAACTATTTCCAGCACAATTTTCTTCATCAACCGTCTAACCACTCCTTCCTCCTTTAAATTTATTTCTTTTTCAGCTAAAGAGTCAAAGCACCTAACCTGAAAAACAGACTGATGAACTTCCTAGCAATTAGCATGGGATTTGAGTGTTGGGGATGAGGTGCATCACTGATAAATTGATTTAAATTCACTGGTACTGACACATACAACCCTACACAGTCGAAAGAGTTACCATGCTAATGAAGTCCTAAGAAAATCCGAACTAGTCCCATCATAAAATATGGCTGTTAACTTTACATGAAGCAGCAGTGGATAATCTCCCATTTACTTCAGATGTGTAATGTCTCAGAAAAGTTTCCTCTCTACATGGTAGCATCTTTAAAGCAACAAAATTTTAGCGTGGCTAGCAAATCCAGTATTAGCCAGGTGGCATGGACAACCTTATATTTGGGAAGGTTTTCCTACTGCTAGCCTTTTTGTCTGGTACAAAGCTGCTAGGCACTGTACCTACCTCTCCCTCTCACAACTCATAGCCAGCGGTTTTCTCAGCAACTGAGAAAGTAAGTGGGTTCTCTATCATGCCATAGGAGTCAACTGAACATGAAAAAACTACAGCACATGGCATCACATGAAGCAGCATATGCAAAGCCTGAAACATACCGTCACCATGAAACAGGTTTCCCCCCAAAAAGTAAGATTAGCTTTGAATGTATACGATTTTTAAGTCTTTTCTCTTCTGAGTACCCATTAGTTATATCTTCAAGTCTTTCTCCAGAGTAACGAGCACTGGATACTTACCTTCTTCTATACTACCATCTGAAAGACCAAACAGAGACTCTAAAAATCCTGGAGGCAGAGATAGTAGGGAAAAAAAAGCCAATGCTGCAAGATTTGTAATGTCACTACAGCAGCAAGGCAGAGCTATAGCTTGCTGCAGCAGGAGAAAGCAACAAAATAGCAATGGTGAATAAACGGAAAGCAGGAAAAACGGATGAAAGAGCAAAGCCTGTGCAATAACAGAGGACTTCAAATGATATAGCAACAACATAACTGTAAGGCACTGGTGCCTTTGTGTATTTAGGCAAATGCTACATATGTGGCTATTATAGAAATTTCTAAAAAAAGAGAAGAAGAGTGTAACATCAAGGTTATATTTATCCAGTCTTATGGTGGAAAGCTATTTTAACCAACTGGAAGCTAACTGTCCCTTATTTCCACAGTTGGAACCAACGTGATCCAACGGAGCTGAGACACTATATTACGTCAAGCTTCTGCCCAGCAAACGGCAACTGGAAATTGTCCTTGCGGTGTAATTCACTACTTGAACACTTGGGAGCACACTTCTGCCAACCACAAGGTATAACATCAAGGTCAGGGCACTGGAATTTTTTTTATACTAAATTCATAATAACTGCAGTTGATATTTCACTTTAGCTGTGCTCTAGAAGGGATAAAATAAAAGCACTAGCAGTTTCATTTTTCTCATTTTCCATAAAATTTGGAAAAAACCATTTCCCTCGTAGTAACAGAAGAAAAAGAATTTCTGTCTAGTTGTAAAGCTGTGCTCTTAATGATATTTAATTACACATGCTTAATTACACCTGGCACTCTCCATCTTTGGCTCCTAAGGATTTTCCTAGTCGGATGATTAATGTGCATATAAGTGTGGAAAATTTCAAACCTAGGGCTTTGAGAGTTGCTTAACCTTGGTACTAATGTATGGCAAACTCAAGCATCTGTACATCTATACCTGGGCTTTATTTCTTTATTGTACTGTATCAGTACAATGGTATGCTGATAACACATGTACATTACACAGAATGGTAAGAAGAGCTCTAATTACTTTTGTGTCCTGTGACATTCACTTCAAGGTTTTATTTCTTTTTCTCTAATTAAGGTTTTGCACCAGGACTCCAAACTGAAGCACAGATTTCAGACACTGTTCACTGGATCTACACAGGGATAGTTTAATAAAAATAGCAATTTTTACAAACGTGCTATAATAATTGACTGCTATAAATAGCATTCAATAAACCTCAATAAACCTCAACTAAGTAAGACAAACTTCTTGTTAGCTGGCAGACCCCAAAGCTACCTCTCTTATCTATGTTTTCAGATTATAACCCTCTAATTTCTATTCTGCTCCAGTATGTAGTAGTTTTGCAAAGGGAGATGCTCAGAGCATCAGAATTGTGGTTCATCAGGGCCTCCACAGGAGCCTGCATTATTAATTACATGCTATATAACATTTGAATAGTATTCCTGGATGGCTTTCAGAGCAACTTTTAGAATATCCCACTTATGTCCTGGAGGATAAACTTGAATTTTAGAAGCCCATAAGGAGTGACCTGTTTTGACCAGAGTTTTTTTTGTTTTAAAGATAGTACTAGCAGGATGGAAAAGGTGAGAGAGAGATATATAAGGCAAAGGCAACAATAAGACAGTCTTAGTAAAAGATTTTGCAGCAATAGCACTGGGTCATGTAACAGAAAGTTGAAATTTGATTCTAGAGTAAGGATTTTGTTTGAGTTGCATGAGATTTGTGATGGTCCATCTGCAGATGCTTGCATCTGAGTTGCATGAGATAAAATGAAATCTACATTCTGGTGTTGCAGTTCACCAAATAACACGCTATGTTTTTATAGAGATAATTTTATGTATGTTTTGAAACAAAAAGGTGCCTAAAACCATTTTGTTCCACTTCCATCCCATCTACACCTGTAGCAGCAGTCACAGAATACCACTGTCTAGGAAAAAAAAATAATAAAAAACCTCAAACCCAAACCCAGCTGACATAATCTGTTTGATAAATAAACCATCTGGCAAATAAGCAGCCACCGTCTGTTTTCTTCACATGAATTTCAACAGTGTACAATGTATTTCAGCTTACAAGAGTGAAAAACCCCTCACTTTCAATATCATTACAAAAGTTATAGGGACGCAGTTCATAGCCGCACCACTACAAACACTGCTACAAGTCAAACCTTTGAGAAACCAGAATTATTCCTTGGCAAATAGACTGCAAGTCATGGCACACAAATTGAAACTTTAGGTTATTATGCAAAGCAAGTGGGGGGTTTTTATTATTATTTTAAAGCACAAGAAATGCAAAAACAAAGGTAATGCATGGATAAATTATGAATGAGAATATACAGTTAAAAACTTGGTTTACAATAAAATAGAATACTTTGCTAGATGTTTAATGATAGCTTATTTAGAGACCATTTTAAGATAATTTAGGTAATCTTTTCTGACTGAAACATTTATACAGATACAGCATTTAAAAAGCCTAAATCCAGCCAACGTAACCCAAACTATCAAAATGCGACTGCTTATCTCAATTCCAAATATGTGAAAAAGTGCTTTAAATGACATGAAAACTCAAATAAATAGCAGTTTGCTAGGGAGAAAAGCAGAACCGGAGAAAAAGGAGGTGACCAACCAAGTAACATTGACAAAGAAGGTTTACTTCAGCTGAAGTACAGCACAGTTAAATTTCTCTTTATTCTTCTAAGCAAAACTCACATGGGCTCAGCGCAAATATTTATGAACTGGTTATTGCTGACTGTGCTAGAACACAAACTTCTTTGCTGAGCAAACTAAACAAAGCGTTCCTCCAATATTAAAGCATATATTCCCTGCCCCAGTTCTGACTCAGCTTTGAGTGAAATAATTTTTCCAATGATTAAAGAGATAGATGACCAACGTAATTTCACTGCCAACTTCTCTTCTTTCAAAGATCGATCCAAGGTAACACCATTAATGGTTTGTTTTATTAATGTGCTTTGTCAACTTTAATTATTAACCATTATCCATGAAGACTGCGTCCTAAGGGTATTCAAGTTAAAGGGTATTCAAGTTTTCCTGTTAAATTAAAATGAAGTGAATGAGAGGAAAAGCAGCCCACAGTCACTTGTGCATTCAAGTAAACAAAGGTGATTATTAAAAACTTTTGGTAGATCTGGTAAATTCAAGCTCACCTCTCCCTCTGGACTCTCCTGGGTGCCAAGATACCTCTGGTTGGTGGGATTGCTTAGCTTCGTCCTGTTTACGTGACTTGGGGGTACTGGTGGATAGAAAATTGGACACGACCCGGCAATGTGTGCTTCCAGCCCAGAAAGCCAATTGTATCCTGGGCTACATAAAAGAAGCGTGGCCAGCAGGTTGTGGGAGGTAATTCTCCCCCTCTACCCCACTCTCATGAGACAACACCAGGAATACTGCATCCACTTCTGCAGTCCGCAGTACAAGAAAGGCATGGACCTGTTAGAGCGGGTCCAGAGGAGTGCCACAGAAATGGTCAGAAGGTCAGAACACCTCTCCTATGAAGAAAAGCTAAGAGAGTTGGAGTTGTTCAGCCTGGAGAAGAGAAGGCTCTGTGAAAACCTTATTGCGGCCTTTCACTATGTACAGGAGGCTTACAAGAAAGATGGACAGAGACTTTTTACCAGGGCCTGTAGTGACAGGGTAAGGGGCAATGATTTTAAACTGAAAGAGGTTAGACTTAGATTGGACATAAGAAAGAATTTTTTTACAGTAAGGGTGATAAGACACTGGAACAGGTTGCCCAGAGAAGTTGTGGATGTCCCATCATTGGAAGTGTTGAAAGCCAGGTTGGATGGGGCTTCGAGCAACCTGATCTAGTGGAAGATGTCTCTGCCCATGGCAGGGGGTTGGACTGGATGACCTTTAAAGGTCCCTTCCATCCCAAACCAGCATTTAATTACCAACAACATAAAAGACTAGAAATCCTTTTTGAAGAAATTCGTATACTCCTCAAAGATCTGGATAATGCTCTGATATGACTCACTGGTTGAGGAGACTGTCACTGTTTTACATTTGTTTCTCCCATTTTATGCTGAAGGATTAAAGTAAAGAAGGCTCTTTCCTCTTGGAACCTGTACGTAATTGCTAGTGCTACAATGAGCTATTCAGCTTTGCTTTACAGACAAAATAGGTTCGTTATTGCTAGTCTTAACTTTCAAATTCTGCTGATCATCCCAAATAAAAGCCCTAGCCCTAAATGTTTCAACAGGAGGTTAAGAAGGTGGTTTGTAAAGGGTTTCAACAAATTTAAGTTCAGACTGTGCTGCACATGTGTCTGCAGCAGTTCTTGCACTAATACATCTAAATACATCTGTTGTACTTAAAAAGAGTGGTTAATATCAGCAACATAGTTTGCTCGAAGCTGAAGTGGAAAGACAGTTGAGCCCGATTCTGTTTGCCATTCCAGACAGATACATCTTTATCTTTTTTCTTTTTTTTTTTTCCCCTCAAGGAAGCCAACCCATTTCAGTTGAAGTGTATGTGTGAATGAAGGTCACTATTAGCACAGAGAGTTTCCAGGGTTCAAGTGTAAGTGAACTCCTTGTGAATCAATAGCAATGTTTAACCAACAAAAATAGGATGGAATTATGTCCCCACTGAAGTCAAAGGACATTTCCAGCTCGATTCCATCTCCACACTCAGAAAAAGGCACTCACCTGCCCTACTGAGCTGATATAACTCCTTTTCCCTTGTACCTCTTCACGTAATTTTCCTCTCTTACACTACGCAGAGAAACACTAGGGTTTGACTGCTCCCATGGTGCCTTCCCTTGAGCATGGACCATTGCAGACCTTCCCTCCAGCTGAAGAAAGAGCAGGAGGGGACACTTCTAACTCCTTACGCCCACTTGCTGTCTGACTATTCATACTGACTCCAGGTCAATTACTTAGTACAGCCTCACCAGTGGGCTCCAGATTTTATTACCAGGAGGAACCAAAGGAAAATCTTTACCAGCCTGTCCTACAGCTTCTTTAGAAACAGCACATTTAGAAATGCACAGAGTGAAGTGAAGCCAAGAGGAAAAACAAACCAAAAAAAAAAGAGTTTTTCAGAGACTATGTTACCACTGGGTGAGAGAGAAGGTTAGCAAAGGAAAGCTGCCTTTTTAACTCAATTTTTTTTTAATACGAGAAGAGTCTCTGTTAGAGTTGACGAATGTAAAACAGATGTTCTCCAAGTATAACCACTTAATGGCTTTTCCTTCATAAAGAATTAATCTGCTTGCTTCCCTTGCCTTTTTTAACATTTTCTCCCCTTTTTGTCTTCTACCTAGAGCTTTGGTAATGGTGAAGAACAGAGAGGTGCTAAACAACGGCAAAGACATCAACGAACGTGTTTGCTTTTATGGCCTGCAAAAATTGTGCATAGGTAAATTTTGAAACAGGTACAGGTTATACTGTGAAGAAGAATGGGGAGCAGGAAACATTACTTAAAAAAAAAAAAAAAATTACCAGAAAGACAACTGGATGAAGGTGAACATTAAACTGAACAGATGCTGCCTTGCCAACTGACTCTTGTAATAGCTGCTCTAAACCAGACACCAATATAACAGCTAATATAAAGTTATTGATGTTACTAATTGTACTGTGTCACATATTGTACCATTGTTCTGTCAGGTTCCTGAAGAAATTTCTGACAAATACAGTACTTACACTTTTCAGCCAGCTAGTAGCATTTTAACATGCCATTCTCTGGAAAAAATGTCAAAATCTAAGGTATTTTGAAAAACCTGCTTCATTATGAACTAGTCCACTGTCACACATGAGAGCATTTCATTCCCCTGTCTGCTATCATAAAAGAAAAAGAAATAATTAGACATAGGAAAAAAAATGTAGAACAGAGGCCTTTTTCATTCTACTTATTAGTAGCTACCACATGCATGACAGGAACAGACAGAAATCCCAAAGAGAAATCAGCCACATGGTGGTGGCCAACACTTTCAGAAACATTATCCTATTTTGCACCTAGAGATACGGGCTGGCACCCAGCAAGGTTTTCAAAATAGCTGGAGGGCAGTTAGGCAGTTGTGTCCCATTTACTTAACTGCCTATCTAAAGGTCATAGAGAAGACCAGTGGAAAAGTTGGGAACAGAACTCAGATTTTCTGAGTTGCTCTGAACCAGATGATGACTCTTTGTACATTTTCCCTGCGATCAGCATTTCACACTATTCACTGCTATGAAATATAGCTGAGTATTAAAGGTCATTTTATTTTTTTAGCGGGATTATAAGCAGAAGTGTTCTTAGATAAAAAAAACCCAACTAGCTGGTTTTGCCCTGGAGTACAAAAAGCAACCTGAGAAGAGAGCTTTCCAGCATGATTAAATAAAAATAAGGTCCTTTGTCAGAGGTGCAGCATCTATTCCAGGAAGAGCTGAAGAAGGTTTCTGCTGATTCACTTGCTGCCTATCAAGACTGAATTACGAGCCCTGTCTCAGAAAAGAAAAAGAAATAAGCATCAGATGTTTTTTCATGGAGATTTTTCATGAAGATATATATATATTTTTGGCTCGTTTGCTCTTCAAGGTTAAAACAGAATAATTGGGGATGAACATATACTTTCCCCAGCAAGTACAAACAGAATTTTAGTCACACTTTCTGTGCAAAAGAATTGGAAGGCAAAGTCAGAGTCATGCTCAAATTAAGATTTAATCTTTGATTTCATAGTGTCCTCCTCTAAATAGGAGTGCATTAGAAATATTCACAACTACAGCTTTTGTTGGCTGGCTTCACAGCATTGTTGCCAAAACTGATCCATACAAGCACCTTACCACTGACCAAGTGTCATAGGAGAGCTTGTTTAGGGGGCAAGGAGGAAAAGAGGGAAAATGCTTCTACATAGGTTATATTGCTTGCAATTGATTTAGTAAGGTTACAGTGAACAAAAAAAAAAAAATTATGGTGACAAAATTTGGTAGCACAGACCAAATCTAAAGCAGATAAAGAAGTGAGATATCACACCTTTTTTAGACCTTAACAGAAAAATGAAAGCAAGGTGTTCTTGAATCAGCAAAGCCACACAACAGCTATTTATCTGGTATTTCTGAATGACTCACACCGTTCTCTGTCCAACATTTGGAAGTTGGTATGTTAATGCCTTACCTGGTAAATATGGCATGTCTGGGCATAAGCTGGTGTCATATTAATTAGTTGGGGTAAATACAAATACGTGCCTGAAGAAACAAAGATAGCCAAGCTAAACAAAGTCCATTTTAAAGGGCAAAGTGTATTCCATATTTTACTCAGGGCTGTGGATAAGTAGAAAGGTTGATATTAGATAAAGATGCAAAACTGGGAAAGGTTTCTTAGCTTCAAAGCCAACGGGTGCCTGGAAAATTGAACACAGAGACTGGGTTATATAGCTGAGGACTCAGTTGAGCAGTCCACAAAATTGGAAAATTGTCTTTCTTTTGATTATTGATGTACATGGCTGATTTAATAAAAAGCATCTGGATGATGCATAGAATTGGAACCTCCATGTACTCCCTACCCAGTACAGAATAAAGCAGCTTTCAAATATACTTCATATGGAAAGAGTTGAGTAAGATGAACAAGGTTAACTGGGGGGGGCAAAAAAGGCTGACTATCAGGTAAGTAATGCGCACTTACTGAACTGATGGTAGAAAACAAAAGTGTTGTGGATTTATGGGTGAATTTATGTAAGTATTTGTCAGCAAGAGTGAATCTGGTTAACTTCCCAGAAACACCGAAGTACAAATAGGAGATCTGTGAAACTAGTCTGCTAACATTAATATCCCGTCAGGGACAATTATTTGTGATACCATTATCCTAGGCAGAGGAAAAGAAAAAATAGAAAGGACCTAGTACTGCATATGTATATTTAGGGACAGCGAAGCCATGATCTCTACAAAACCTTCCAAAATTTTATCTGAGCCAACCCTCTTTGCACCCTCCTGACATTTATTCCCGTGAGTCCCAAACCACACTCTTCACCCCGTACAACTTACCCCCTTCCCACTGCACACCTACATTGCATCACTCCAAAGCAGGACCTCAGCCCCAGGACCCTCCCTCCCCCCTGCCCATTGTACCTCCTGCAGCCAAGGACCCCTGCCCTCCTTCCCTTGGTCTCCTCTTTCACCCTTTGCCATCTTAAAATCACCTCAGTGCCAGTCCCTCGACAGCAGCGGCGGGGAGACACACTCTAACAGCTACTCTACCTTTCAGTGGCCCATGAGCCATCGCCCCCACCCCTGCCCAGCCCAGGGAGTTTGGCATAAAACTGTTCTCCCTGGCACCAATGACGAAGTTCATTTTCTTGGATGATAAAGAACCAGCCTTATGAATCTCAGTTAGCATTAACAACTCAGCGTACATCACTTATCTCTAGAAGGGTACAGGCATTTATTCCCTATAATAAAGTCTGAGAAAAGTGAAGTATATCTGAAGCAACTAAAAATATTGAAAAATTCTTCACCTCCCTATGGCAGATGCTACATCTTCAAACAGCTGCATTTTCTTCAGGCAGTTGCTTTTAGCCAAGATTTTTCAAGACAGTCAGACCTTTTCTATTAACATTATATCTTACCTAGAACATCGTAAGACATCAGATGGAGTTATGGTTCCAGTGGTGGCCATCTGAAGAACAGGTAGAGTTGTCATTTAAGCCTATCAATTAAATGCTGCTGAACCCCCACCAGCACACATGAACTTCCAGCTTAGATTTTATACTTATATTTAAGCTATTATATGAGAACATCTGCAGGCAATTCAGGGACAAAAGTTTAAATACAGTTCTATAAGCACATTTAAAACTCTCATCACTTCAGTGACCTCATGTATTTAATTGGTAATGCAATGACAAAAAAGACTTCGCACAGCACATATAAACTATCATTTCCAGCAAAGAATGAGGATCCATTTTGTTTAGAGACTGTGCAGCTTTTGTAGATTTTTAGGGAGTAATTATGCATTCCTAACACTGAGCAGTGCAAAATGTTCTTTAATGCACTTCAGAGATTTGTTAGGGTTGTAACCAGATCATAGGAGTTACTCAATTTCAAACTCCATGGCAATGTGTTGAGAACATGTCAGAGTGGAGGTATGGTTAGGAGTGAACTGAAAGGAAAACTGCTTTTTGCTGCCTGATCAGAGGTACTGCAAAATATCTATAAAAGTTCTCTAGTTCTATGCACATAGATTTCAAATACATTGGAAAATTCCACAAGAATAAGATCTGCTTTTGGTCTGTGAGGTATTCCTACCCAGCCTAAGTCTTATTTTTAGAAAAGCTAAGCTGTCTCCACGCTATATCAAGCCTGCTCATCCACCTCTTCCATTTTGATGGATGTATTTAGGTCTATGTGACTAAACTTTGCCCCTTTCCATCCAAGGAAGAAGGAAAATAACATCATTTACGTACCCGAGGTGACACAAACTGTCACATTCACATATCAAATCTTGTAATAGAACTCAGTGCACATCTGCATGCTGAGTTTAATAAATATCGTGAAACTTGGAAAGTTCTGGACCTAAACTACCTCATTGGTCTAAATGAATAACCTAAATAACAAAATCCCTTGAAATAATTCTGTCAAAATTCTAATACTGCAATTTGTAGCAATCACTTTTAAATTTAGTTCCCTATTCTTTTCAAGTAAAAGATCTGCTTTCTTTAAACCCTCACCCCAAAATACCCCGTATCTGCAACGTATAGAAAATATCTTCATTAAGTTGTAGGTTTATAAGCTCAGCAGCTATGAAGTCAGCCTATCTATTTATTTACTTATTTTACTGCTATTCTGAACTGCATCCACAGCTACTGACTGTCTAAACCAGTTAGATCAAACTCGGGCCACTACATCGTGTCATCATGCTGTTGGTCATCTGCAACCAAAAACCATTGTTATTTTTTGTTTTAATTACTTTTGGTTTCATTGTTTCACAGGCTTAATTCTACTTGTCCTATTTATCTCCCAGTGACACCACCAGTCCCTTCAGCTCCCCAACCCACTTGATACCACTGCATTTCTATTTTCACAAAGTTTCTAGGCACTCCCTGGTGTGCATTGAGCAAAAAGCTATTGTCACTTACTCTATCAGTCACTGGGCTGTCAAACAAGCTGGAGGTGCATTATTTTTTTAATACCTCCTCAAGCTGACAAGATTGAACTAAATTGCATTATTATGTACTTCAGTGCAAAAAGATGGCCTGAACAATTCCTGGAGTTTCCTACACACAGTTTTTCAGAGAACAGAGCAGTTTATTTTTACAATATCACTACCATCAATTGCCTGTATCTTTCTTCCAGCATGATTGCTTCAGGAAAGCTAATTGTGATATTAAATATGGTCTTTCTGCCTGTCTGTCCTCAGGGTAAAGAAAAGTCGAGAATGAAGCATGGCATTACAATCAAGCCTGATACATGTCCAGAGCATGACCTTCTCTGGGCTCTCAGATATTGTGACTTCCCAAGCCAAAGAGAGATAGCAAAGTTAAAAGGCAAATATAAGAGGTACAGAATATGCTTGATGTATGATCACAACTCAGCGAAAGAACTTTTTCTTACACATTTTTCTGAAAGGAACAAAATTATTACTTTCCCAAGAAGGCAAGGCAAATTAGCTCCAGGACTGCAGAATACTTGTATTCTGTAACATTCTGCAGAGTTCATTCTGAGTTCCAACTTGCATGCAGAAATTACTGTCTGAAAAGGATCTTTTCAGAGGTAGGCAGCACTTCTGAAATCCAGTTTAGAATTTACCTTCAGAGGAGCAGAACGAGTGGAAGACTCTCAGCTCCACCCCTCCAGAACACTAGTGCACATCACAAAAAGAACTATTTTTAATATAGCGTGACAGATTGGACGATCTCTTCTCTACAAAGCTTTCTTTACAGCTGACATGGATAATATATCAAAATCAGCTCTTGAGAAGTTGTTCACTCTAGGATAGAAATAAGGCTATTATTTTGAAATTAATTTTTTGCACAATTTATGCATCTTTCCATGCTTGGCCAATGAATAGACAAGTGGTTACACAGAAGCAAATATCCCAACCCATGGAGGCAGGCAGGAAGGCAGGGGGGTGGGGAAGGGTGGGGGGTGTCTCGCGACAAACAAAACATTCACAGTAGCAAATACCCTAACCCACAGGAGGGTGATACAACTTCTTTTTTCACTGTGCACTTCTCCTATGTTAAACTGACGTTGTATTTTAAGTTTTTGAACAACATTTTCCTACCGCACGACAAAAATGGCTCTCGAGTTCAGTACCCTGGACAGCGCGCGCATAACACAGGGTTCCTTTGCCATTTTCTTTTAAAGCGGGAGACCCATTGCCCTGAAGAACAGAAATAATCACCTGTTTCAACACAGCTCATAGCTTTACCCCAGTGATTCAAGCTTATCATTTGTGGTTGTGCTAGAGCACATCTTTCTGCAAGTCATTCCACCTTGAGATAAACGCTAATTGTTAAAGAATGGGTTTCATTGTTAAAACCTTGCATTTATTCTTACTGTCATTGTAACTAGCTTCAGCTTTTGCACTTTATCATCACAGACCTTCTAGCCATTGGCAATACTCACCAGCCGTGAATAAATAATTTCTGCCTAGATAATCAGTAAGAAGCTGAAGAGTGAGTCTTTCAGTCTCTCATTTTGGGATAGTTTTTCCAAAACTCAGATCATTTTCTAAACCCTCTCAGACATTTCATCATTCAGAATACAGAATTCAGCTGCGTGTTTCACCAAAGCTAAGAGCAAAAATATTATCATCTCATCAGTTCTACCTGATATTCACTTAATCCCATGGCAGCTTAATTGTTTCACCACACCAGCGCAGGGCAGGCTGCACACACATCACCCCAGAGCACCTTCCAAGCGAGACCCCATTCCAGCCTGCATGCTTGACACACATCCTTTGCGCCTAACAGCATGATCTTGTGTTCAGTTATGTTAAAGTAGCCAAGACATTCAAAGAAGCCTATTTTATTGAGATGAACATAGTTGTTCTGCATAGTTTGGATCACCATTGTTATTCCTTCTTCCAAACGTGGTCAGTTCAATGGCTGGTAGCATGGCAGATCCTCACCAGCTTCCATTCATTGGGCCATCCTAAGACACTGAGTAGGAAGCAGACACCTAAACTCTGTCCCTCCCTACCTGACACTTAAGGTTGTCCTCACAGATGGAGGACTATTGTAATATCTGTTAACCCTAATTTAGAGCTAGTGCTTGCTTTCTTTTAGCGTAATGCTTGTGCACAGCATGTCCTACGTTATCAAGTGCCACCCTGTCAGGACAAGATTTCCCTTCTTCACTGCCTAGCATGCAGGCCCTCGTGCTGCCTGAGCAATTTGCCAAGAACCATTTCATGTTTTCTTCTAGGTGATAGATAAAAATGTTGACAGGCACTAAGCCAAGAAGAGACCCACGGAACATATTACTTTTGAGGCATGTCATGTGTCCTGGGGGTTGTTTTTGCAATCTATTTAATAAAGTTCTGTGGAGTTTTTGTATGCTGATAAATGTTTTTAATTACTTCCATGACAGTAAGTCAATTACTTAATGTTACAGTCCATTATCACAGTACTCCTTTTCTAGCATATTTCCGAATCTTAAAATCCTCCCCCCCAAAAAAATAGAAAAAGGGGGTGGGGTGGAAAGAGCAAGATCAAGTTTTCTGACAAGACCTAGTTTCCATAAAACTGAAAATAATGTTGTTATCTTTCAGGGTTTGTTTTTTTTTTTAAATCCTAGATCAGCTTTTCTGTGATTCGGAATGGAATTGGCACTTGGCTAATACATTTTGAAGTAGCATGAAATTAATGTTCTGTACATTATTTTGAGGGAATAAGTAAATCTGATTAGTATGAGACCTCCCTATCGTACACTGCAATTGCACTTTGCTGAAAGCTAGAACTATATCTGGAATATAAAGTAGCTGAAGCTTATGAAAGTGATCAGCAAGTTATACAGAACAATATATAATTATCTGTTACCTACTTATAGAAATAGTTTGAGTCAGAAATATTATTGAGGGAAAAAAACCCACAAGTTGGCTCAAGGGTGGGAAAGGTTCCCTATTCTTACTCTAGTTATCTTTGGAGGGTTGAAAGCAATTGCTGAAGGTCAAATTTTGAAGTCACTAAGTCTATCTGGAAAAGCAGAATTAAAAAAAAAGATATGCATAGCTGTGTATACCTGGATTTAAAAAATGCAACACTATTCTTTGACTTTTACATGATAAAATATTTTGAGAGTATTTCTCAACCTCTTTTTTCTTTATTGCTATATTTTCATCGAAACATTTGTAGCAAGAAAATATCTTTTTTCTTATGTCAACATGATACCAAAGCAGGCTTTTACTTGGGATTTGATTCATTCCTGTTCAGAGTTTATGTTCAACATATTCAGAAATGTCCCAGAACCTGACTGAAGGAATCTCACTCTCAGTAAAACAAATAAAACTGGCCTTTGGTCACATAAGTCATTTACATTATAAAAGCTTAAATGACATTTTTAATACATGGTCCAGGTTTCAGCTAACTTTAATGCGAGGATCATTTTCCAAAGAACAAAGTATTGCAAATCTTTAATCTTCAAGTCAGAGCATATAATAATCACTAATACATTACAAGGAGAGCAAATTGCAAAGCAAACAGTTATAGAGGCAAAGAAAAAGAGCAAAGAACAATGATAATCCTATATTTTACCATCAACAAGAGTCTGGCAAGACACTAGTTGGAACTCAGAGGTCTTCAGTCAACCTTAAGCACTGTGTCCAGTTTGCCTAGATTTATTTCTATTTATTCTTCCACTGCAGTCAATGAAATAATAACCACTCCATCATGTAGAAAACATAGAAACACTTTTACAAACATACTTTTGAGTTTTCTGGTATTATCAGTATATGCATGACACTGCTGCCTAAAGCTAGCTGAGATTGGTGTCCTTTATACTGCCTGCTGTACACACATGTGATGAAAGGTGGTACCTGCTCTGAAAATCTTATACTCTTTCAGAAGAAAAAAAGGAAGAAAAAAAAATAGAGGGAAAATAGAGAAAGAGAGCAAGGTGGAACCAAGGCCAAAGGCAAAGAGGCATAAAGGGCCTCTCCCCAAAACAAACACACAGAAAGCCAAGGATAGTCCCAAAAATACAATCAAGTCTCAAAACTTCTAGTCAGTGGCTTTGTTCCATAAACTACACTATCTGCCATTACAGGTTTTATTAAATTCCAAACTTATGACAAATTTATAAATAAAATGACTTTAAGATTTTCATCAACCTCTTTTCCCCGCTTTCTCTCCCCCAGCAAACTTCTCTCCCAGCAATCCAGCAAACAATCATCACAGTCCATCTACCTAGGCTTAAAAATAAAAACAAAAATTAGCAATTACATACTCTGCATTTCTTAAGAATCAATATGGTGTTACAATTTAACAAAAGTGACATGATAATGGGTTACAGTGAGATGAGATAAAATCCTATTGCTAAACCTAACTGTAGGACACCATGGGAATACTACATGAATCTTCATATTCATGAAGCTTAATTATAGCAAAATAGCCAATCTGTAAAATACAGCTACGTTCAAGTACTGATTTCAAGACTAAAACATGAACAAAGAGAAGATGTTTCCCAGGAGATGCCTCTACAAGATGTGCACAGGCACAAATGTAAGCAAAAATCAAAAAAGACAGATCAACAGATACTATAACGTGGAAGAACTAGAGCAGCAGCCAAGGAAAGAATTAATGTACATTTGGGAATTAAGAGAGTTTAAAATACAGTATAACTGTATGGCATAAAAGGTTTACAGCAGCTGCACTGCCTATTACCTAGCTATCACAAAAAACACCAAGTAAAGCACAAATCAGAAAGATTGCAAAGCATTAGGGGTCAAAGAACACACATTTCTTTGCCAGGAACAATAGCAAGTGGGCACACGCTTCTCATAAGTCAAATTTTCTAAAACAGTGGTCAAACAGCGCATATTATGTCATTCGTGGTGAATCATCAGTTTTTGTCATTGCTTCAGATGCTGCCAATGTTAGCCAGGACATAGGAACTAATGTGAAAGGGGACAACAGGAAAGTCCCAGACCGGGTGCAGCATTTCAGTCTGAAGACAGAACTATTAAACCAGGTGTGCAGATACATTGCCAGTATATATTATGGGAGGGTGGGAGCAGAGAGTCTGTGACACTCCTTTGCCACTGAAGACCTTGGAAAGGCAGCAAAGTGTAGGTTGGAGACTTGCTAGGGGACAGCTTCAGAGTAACACACTTCAATGTGAACCTGTGATTGTGAAGGGCAGAAAGCTCAGTCCAGGATCCAGGCACTGGATCTGAAGTAAATAACACAGTGAAACAGAAAGTTGAGAGATAAATGGCAACATGAGCTAAATCAATGTGACCAAAGGTGGCCAAATATTGGTGGTATTGAAGAGTACTTGAACACCTAAATTTAACCTATGAAAACTTCAATGGACAAAGACAGACAATAACCAAATATCCTGAAGAGTAGTTGCAGGAAGAAGGCCGGGGGAAGGGACAGAGGAGGGAGTGAGTAGATCCATAAGACTTCTTCCTTTGATCCACTACTGGATGATGGCCTAAGAGGATGCCAAGAAAGAGTATTCCCGTGGCAGCACCCTCTCTCTTTCAGGTGGAACAGAAAAACGTTGTCACTATACAAGTGATTTCAAGGAAAAGTCACTTGGCAAAGCTGCATAGTTATCTGCAAGGCCTGACAACTGGCCCATAGTCCAAAAGGTTTAGGCTCAATTTCTCCACAGTAACCAGTAAAAATGTTATATCCAGTCCTAACTCCGTGACTCATACTTCTCTGGACAGCAAATGCTTTTAAGTAGTAAATATCTAAATAATCTCTTTGAGGCACTTCGTGTCCTAGAAAGGGACAGGGACTACAGGATTTGAATCTGAATTTCATTAACCTGTGGTTAACAAACTCAATTTGGTGATCCCCTAAGGAACTAATTTCATCTTACTTGTTTTGAAACATGCTGTTCTTCGTCCACCTTCCCAAGCAAATCCTTCAGGTAGATTAACATAAAAAGTGATTGACCACACAAAAAGAAATATTTGGAGCTACTTTTCTGTTCCTATTAATATCACTCAAAGCTTCTCATTTAGAATGTAACTAACAAACTATTCCCTACATTATTATAGATAAGGCAATTTCAGGAAAGAACTACATACCAGATCACACCTTTGAATGAACAAAAAGTCCCAATAAATGCCTATAAATCAGAGGGATGACTTGCAAGAACTAGCCATAAATCCTATAATTTCAGAAGGGACCAGCACTAAGTCCAGCAAGATTTAGCAAGGTGTCCATGAGGTGCATCCTTGCACTCTTCTATTTCAAGAAGCACATCAACAGGAACAACAAAATGGAAGGTTAGCATGGGGGAAAAATGTAGAACACTACTGGTCTTTTCTTGGGGATTATTTGTTCTACAAGTTTAGAATACAAAGCACACACCATGTTATCAGTAATTCTTAAAATATAACGGTAGCAGTGCAAAGGAGAAAAGTAATGGGTGTTGTCTCAGTGTTAGCTCTAGCAGGAGTGGAAGAATGGTTCCACAAGGCAAAATGAGGGATCTCAATCTTCAGTCCTCTACAGAGCACTGAGCTTTTTAGTAAATTTTGCTTTCTACGGTACACGATGAAATTTTTCCTAATGAACCATAGTTCCTTTCACCCTTCCTACACACGTACACAAAAACAACAACAAAAAATAACACATTACCTCCTAGATCCAGACAGCTTTTGTTGCACAAAGAGCTTAAGAACTCCACTAAAAACTCAGAGATTTAAAAGCTCAAATGTGTTCACATATTTCTTGGCTTATATTTGCACTTAGTAGTAAAGATAGCCAGGAGCGCTATTTGTTTCCCTGAACATTTCTGAAGATACAAATTTCAGTGTAGAAACAACCCTCGGAAAAGTCTGTCAAATTTAAGTCTGTAAGCACACTCCTTAGTGTCTGTACCTGTATCCTTTTGTTTGTCACTGTCTCTATCAAAATAAACAGAACTGATATGCTTTGGCATCAGCGCTTTGTTTTAAAAGGAGGCCTGCCTTAAGGCCATCTGCATTATTAACCTTTGCACATCTATTTTAAAGTAGTGATCCTACCATAGTGGTATCCTTGCCCCACAACGGTATAATTTTGAACACAGAAGTAAGAATTTCTTATGTCACAAATGAGGGGTCGACTAATTGCCTGCAACTGCTGCAGTGTAGAAGGAGTTTTATAAAGCGTAAAAAACGCTGAATTTTTGGAAGGTAAGATAATGAAAACTTTATTTTTCTCATGTGGAACGCAACTAAAATACCCACCCCTCTGCCCATCCATTCCGTGTGGGAGCACAAATTCACCCTTTAAAATTACAGTTAATTAATTATAGTTGATTACCTGTAGCCTCTTCACACCACTTACCATTTTAGTAAATTCCACAACCCAGTGCTCTTTCCATCTGCAGACCTTTTTAATCCCAAAGCTCTCCAAAGGCATTGTTTACAGTCATGGCTGGAGTTTCCCTCTTCTTGTCCTCACCCCAGATACTCTCCCTGCTCCCTTCTCACCTTGCATCCAACTGAACCTACTCTGATCAGTCTTCAGCAGCACCCTTCATGCAAAGCTCGGAGCTAGTTTTCCTGCTTCAGCTTTCTTTCCTCACCAGCTATCTTCAAGTCAAACACCACGATCATCTTTGCAGGAGTCTTGTCCTCCCTTGGGTTTTGCAATCCTTTTTGCGCTTATCCCTGCTTTCATGCATCCTTCAGACCCCTCAGCCTGACACACACAGATGTTCACACAAAAGTCTGCTTTGAGAGCTGATTTGCTCTTCTTTTGAAACCTAAATTGCAACTGCAACACTTGAACTCACTTATTTAAGGCAAGATGGCATCAAGCACTTACCCAGTGCTAAAGCTGATGCCTGGTTTGAAGAAAGACCTTCCTTCCTACCCAATATCATCTGCCACGATCCAGTGTCTCCGAGTGCTGCCCTCTGTCAGAGGGAACCCAGACTGCTCCAGCATGCCAAGCATACGCCCGCACAGCTGGGAGACTTGTGAGGTTCACGGACCTTTTTTGGGTGCTGTAGGTTCCAGCTTTTACTTCCATTACTGAAATAAAATTCTGAGTTGCCACTGTTGTGGTAATTAGTTGTGCATTTGTAACAACACAACAGCACTACTTAAATATGAAGCACCTCTGAGCTTTTTTGTATTTATTATAAGCACGCTAGATACTGCTATTTTCTAGTTCATGGAAGAGCAGCTAGGTATCAGTAACTTGCAAACTATTTTTGATTAAATAACACAAGTCAGAAAAATATTTGCCCTCGGAAATTAGATATTTTTAATTTATTCAGAAGCTCTCCAATTTCTAATGTCCAACCTGATGTCTGTCTTAGACTGACCTGGAATTTGCAGTTTTCTAAGTAGTAAGTGGAATTTTGCTCGTAAGTAATTTAATTTAGTCCATGAGGTATTACTTGGGGCTAAATTTTATTTACAATTATATGACCCCTCCAGTGGCATATCTTTATGTTCTCTGCTTTTTTTTTTTCCAGCTGGACGGGTTTTATCTTCACTCATGTATAAACGCACACACCTATATTCCACTATTTAATTCAGCATGGAGTTTTTACGCTTTAGTAACATCCTGAGCAATGCAAAAGCTGTACTTTCAGCAGCTTAAACCTGAAAGTGAAAAAAACGTGAACTACATATATTTTTAAACACATCATATTGTGAAAACCATTCTTCTTTCACAAAGGAGTCAGAAAGCCTATGACTTCATTACCTCCGCAGAGCAGTAATGTTTTTGGATGCTTCCAATACCTATTTTCTAACCTTCAAGATTTTAGTTCTGTAACTTTAGACATTGGAAAAAAGGAAACCCCAGTTTCCCAAGCAGCAACACCTGTTATTGAAATGCTAATTTTCATTTAAATATAAAAGAAATAATAACATTTGCATTTAAACTGCAGCGATTAAGCTCTGAAGGGCCAGAAATTAAGTTACTTATCTTTTAGGGGGATTTTGTAAATCCCTGTCTCAGTAGCAAGTGCTGAATAGAAACAAAACAGACTAGCTCTGGTCTTCGCTTATTACAATTTTTACATCTGCAAAATAGGAGACCATAATATTTATGATTATAAAACTGTTCCCGTAGCAGACAGTGCTGGGTGCTCACTACAATACAAATGGAAAAGTATGAATGGTTCTATCAGTGCTATAAAAACGGGGGGGGGGGGGAGGGGGGGGGGGAAGACAGACAGACATCTGCCTAAGGAGCTTGCTACCTAGTGCAGAGAAACCAGACTAGATGTATGGCTCAAAATAGCATTAGGTTTCAAAATGGATCTGAGGGAAAAGAAGAGCAATTCTGCAGAGCATAATATACAGTAACACATTCTGTGTCTTAGATACCAAGATCACTCAGTTGTGTTCAAATTTAATCCTTTGTAGTTTATTGCTTTAGCTAAAAATACACTGATAGGGCAAACAAAGGTTTTCCTTCAGTGTGATAAATACTTCATGCTACTCACAGGAAGTATTCTATCTTTTCTATCCCCCAGTCAGGGGAAAAATTGGAAAAGCCAATTTTGATTCATATTGTTAAAAAAAAAAAAAAAAAAAGTGTTTATTTGGCTTTGTAGCCAAATTGAACAAAAATTTAATTATTCATACAGGTGCAATAAAAGCCCTAGTTACAGACTTCTTTTACCTGTTACTAAAGAACCAAATCAGTCATTGCCATAGCCAGTTCTATTAAATGCACAAGTACAAACTTGCATTTGCCCTTTCCACCAAGATACACACAGAAAACAAATTTTAACTGTAAAAAACTTAGTTATCTTTAAACAAGAAGATCTTCAAAAGCGCATCTGTCATGAGCTAGACAGGTTTTGGCACTGAAATTTTTAGCTCCAGAAGAAAATTTTCACTTATATATGCAGACATGCTTTTACAGCTAAAATGCAATAATAAAATCTCTCTTAAAACCAATGATATCCATTTCTGATGCAACCTTCCACAAAACTGAACACAATAGATTTTCCACGCTGGCAGCCCCTTGCTGCCCACAGAGGAGCTGTATGCAAGCCATTTGCTCACATCGCATACTTGACGCGCTCTCTAACCACACATCACCATGCAGGAGAAGTTTCTTCTTGATTTCAGTAATACCAATCAGCATGTTCAGGAGAACAATTTCCGAGACTCCCTTGCCTGTTCAGCATAGGCACTCTGGACAATAACGTGGAAAGCACAGGACTTTTCCAGAGCATCAGTATTGCAAATTTCTTGGTTTTCAGCGTGACATATGCCTCTTTAGCGATGCCTAGTGAATATACAGTATGAAACGTATTTCACATATTTGTACTTTTTCTTTCAATCCACAAAGATAGCAAGAGCTGCACCAGTGGCGATATTCTGAATGGAACAGACCTCTCACTTCACCTTACCGGAAAGATTGCTGGATGAGTGAATCCGGTCAGCATTTGCCAACGGAGCAAGTGACACCACGGCTGCCCAACAGCGTGCTGAGCCGGAGCCACAGCTCTGCACAAGGTAGAATTTGACATTCGTCTCTGGTGGCTCCACAACTGAAGTGGTGGCTGTTTCACCCAGTCTTCTCCTGACCTTTGAGATGGGTGGTGGCTGGTCTTTTTGGTTCCTGACCCTCACAGATGTTAGGGTTACAGAGCTTGGGTTTAACCGTTGGGAATAACTGCTCTACCTCTGATCCGTAACAGGCAGGACCTCCAATGCCAGAATCGTTTTAGGTTTATTAATCATTCATGTCATCTTAAAAGCAAAGCAAAGGAAAAAAAAACCCACCACTTCCCACTTTCTTCTTTGGAAGGATCAATTTCTTTCTGCTGTTCATCTTCATAAAAATAACTTCTCTGCATATATTTTACCTCTCTCAAATCTTTAATCCCAACAGTAAATCTACTTTAATTTTCCTGAAAGACTTATTTCAGATTTCATACACAGAAATCAAACTTAATACTTCAAGTTTAATAATTGAAAAAATATAAAATTTTGAATCTTTAAATGAAAAACTCCACTCATATATATTCCTTATGTACCAGAATTGGAAAGCGATAAAAGAAGAGTTTTAGAGATTACAACTAAGCCACCTCTTTATTAACCCAAATTCCAGTTACTCATACCTGTACCACAGTAATCTGACCAACTCTCTAGTCACCAGAGGGACCATATAGACAAGTACAAATCTATAATCAAAAAAGGATCAAAGGACGTTATCAGCTGTTCTTCATATATTAAACACATTTCCTTTCTAGAAGGTCTCTTTCAAACAAGGTACACAAGCAGGCTGTAATAAGCAACTCCATAAAATAAATCAGGAGCATTCAAAGAGATTCAGATATAAAACCAGAAAGCCTGTTCTAAAGGTATTCTTCTTTTGAAGAAAAAAGAAAAGAAAACACAACCTGGGCAACAAGCAACTTCCTTGGTGTCAAAAGACTACTTTAAAAGGAATGTAACTAACATAATCTGAAAGAAATGTCACAATGTAGCACGTTACCTGAATATTTTGTGAAGGAAAAAGAAAAATGGAAAAAACCCAACCAACCAAACAGAAAAAAAAAGACTATTTGATATCTATTTTCCATTTTAAAAAATTTAGAAATCTGTATGAACTGATTGCATGGCAAATATCAGAAAGCTAGAAAATAATATATTTTAGTAATGCACCACACTATTTAAGAACTATGAACTATTTTTTAATTCCTAATGCTTCTTATTTTCGTTAGGATTAGCAACACAATATGAATATTGTGAATTAATCCATACTATAGTAGCAACTATAAATCATAAGCAAGCCAGACTGCCATTCTGACACATGTTGAAATCTAGGGGAGCACTGTCAATATCTTTAATTGTAAGTAAAGGGGTTTTATCTTTTAGGATATTTTTGGAATATTAATGAGAAGGAAGAATCCTCTGTAACATAATGCTAGAATAATACTAAGAAATAGTGTTCAAACATTCTTAATGTTCACGTTATTTTAATTTATGATCTTTTAGGAAGTGCTACATCATCAGCTTTGTGGGTAGCATCCACAAACAGTGAACACAGTAAATACAATTAAAAGTGATTGGGGGGGACACGGGACAACGACAACACCAAACAAAAACCAAACAACAAAGAAAACCAACAACTTCAGCTCCTGTGTTTTGATAAAACTGTCTGTTATCTCTCCTCTCCTCCCTCCCCCTCCCAAACAGACATGTCAAACTTGAATATCTCTTGCTCTAGGCAATAGGCTGATGGATGGTGTAACCAGATGTCCTTTGCTTATCATTAGACGAGACACACATTTTTCTGACCTCTACACTGAAATATGCTCCAAATTTTGCTTGCTTTGTTTAAAAGCAAAATTCAAAGATAACTGTGTTATAAGAAGCCACCATCTACCTTTGTATATGTTCTGTCTGCATAAAAACAGCCAGCATCTCTTTTTTAAATATGGATACACAAGAGAGAGATTTTCCATTTTTAGACAATTGCTTGGAAGGTACAACCTTCCGCTTACAAGCAGAACACGCTAGTGACAGTAAACCACAGCCAAAAGGCAATAATCCATTTACAAAGGGCAACATAAAGACCATACTGTCCCCATTCATATTCTAGTGCAGTCACCTATTGCTGAAGCATCTCTCCAAGTAGACTTTTTTCAGCAAGGAGGAGCAGGAGCAATTAATAGAAACACTCTCCCATTCATCTTCCTCTCCTCTGCCTTCCCGTTACCTATATCTGTATACACACGCACGCATGCATAGGTCACAGTCCTATAGTACTCCATCTTTAGTAAGGAATGCTAGGTAATTTTTCTCAAGGTCTGCTCAGTAGAGAGCAACGCAACAGTTCCCTTCCCGAAGGGCAGGCAGTTGCTGAGCTGAGAGACACAGCAGCATGCTGTGTTTGCTCCTCAGAGGTCGGACAAAGAAATACAGGATTCCCAGAGGAACTGCAGAAGATAACACGCCTGAGACCTTGGTGGAGTCCAGAGAAATTTCTTTTATGGTCCTGATCCAGACTATCCTGTTATGCAGCAACACCTCAAGCGATCACTGTTATGTTACACCATAAAAAGCAAAAGCGTGCATCGCAGATCCCTGGTGCTAGACGTGATGGCGGAATGCAAACCGTTGCTAACCCCTCCCAAGACTCACCTGTGCTGCGGGAAAACAGGGAGTGTGGCCAAGGACATTTAGGCCCTTCTGGCAGTCTCTGCCCTAGGCAGTCGCCTCATTTGCTGAAGCCTAGAGACTGGCTTGTCTCATCGAGATACTGTGGTGAATAATAATACACGTCCCTACACTTACTACAGGAAGAAAATATGCTGGAATTTTTTTCATTGCACAATAAAATTATTGAGAAGCTTTGCAGAATGAGGTCATTCTATTCATTTTCACTCTGATTAATAACCATGGCTTTAACACAAATGTTAAGCACTTGAGGAGGTTTTATAATAAATATTTTAGATGAAATAATCAAACAAAACAAAAATATGGAACCTGACTTTTACATAGAAAAAAACGTTCAACATATTTTCAGTAAGAAGGAGGCTACATGGGGTTCATCAAAGTTATATATTAGCACGACATTGCACCCAGACAAGTCAGGTACTTGTCCTGCTGCAATGTTCAGTATACATAATCCTACTGTTCTTTTCTGCCCTCCTCTTCCCTCTTGTATGCAACTAATGAGAATTTTCCTATCAATGTGAAGTCTGGTTGTGCACAAGCTAGAATACAGCACATACTGTAAAAAGGGACGAATGCACACATTTGTGAAAGAAGAAGTGGTAGTAGCAGCTCTAAATCTGGGTGATTCAGTCTTTCCAACACAAAACGATTATAGAGGTCAAGTGTATCCTTTCCTTTTAAAACAGAAATTATCCATCCTTTGAGGCAAAAGAAAAGAACTATGCCTTTGCATAAAATAGGACCTCTACAATAACTGCTTTAGTTCACAATAGGAAAGTCAGCTAGCATATTGTGTAACAGCTACAACATTTTTCCAAACTTTCATCGTTTCATTTTTTTTTAACTATCATTCTTCAGAACAAGTCATATTTTTTGAAATGTATAATAATTGAACACATAATAGAGCAGTCAGTGGTGACAGTCCAGTGAAAAGAGCATTCCATTAAAGAGCAACTCGCTTTTCAAAACATCCATAGATAGCAGAATATCTGGCTGCTTTACATCAGCAGCCTTGAATACAATTTTTCAGTGACCTCTGACATATACTAGGGTACGTACTTTCCTCTGTTTCCAGTCTTAATCAGCTCTGTCAACAGGTATTATATTATAGTGCTTTTTATAATCCTGTCTAGTCACAATATTTTCAGAAATTAGGTGTGAAATCAAGACAACTAAATCTATTAGATTAGGAACACTATAGATAAAAATGTCAGGTTCCCTAACTGACATCAGCAGAGTTTCTCTAAAAGCTTTACCAAACAGTGGTAATACAAAACCTACAGTTAAGCCAACATAGTGCCATTTATGACTTCCCATGTGTATGAACTGGCAGTATTACTTGGGGAATAAACTGTCTACCACTAAATTGAGGCCCACTTTTCTAACTGTGTCTTTCTCTCTTTCCTATTCCACATCTTTATTTTTGTAAGGAAACAACATTCTTTCCTCAGAGAGCCGAGCCCTTTTTTGGGGGGAACACCATCCAGACAGACAGTCAACTTAGAACCAGGTATGTAAAGAGTAAAATCCAACACGACCAGGCAATTTTCTTCACCACGGCTTCCTGATCTAGGTGCTTCCCACTTGAAAGAGATGAGGCAGGTTTCAGAATTTCACTTCACAGAAGTGAGCTTCACCTGTCATCACGGGAATTTCTGAGGAAGAGACTTGCACTTGTCTACAGGGACATATTTTGACCTCAGTTATGCAAGTATCCCCCAAAGACTCCTTATTCTTCACTGAAGGAACATGTTGCTTCTCCTCATAGGCAGGTAAACATAAAAAAGGAGCCATGTGCCCCAAAGCGAGTAACTGTGTCATCCATTTAGAATAGGAGGGCCAATGCCAAACAGCTATAGCAGTAAAAATTGCCATTTGCTGATCTATGCATTGCTAGATCTTCAATCTGTAGACAGGATAGCTCTATATAGGATGTTTAACAGGTGGAAGGTTAATCAAAGGATCTGATTTATTGTCTTTATTTACAGGCTAAGGCTCTTCCAAAAGCACGGGTATCTATAGTCTAATAATTTCTTCTAAACTGGATGCCACTATTCATGTCACCTACAATGTCAAGAAATACGTAACACCGTTTATAAAAAAAAAAAAAAAAGCCATCCACGTTGCATGTTTACCAACTTGCAAAAAGTTTAAATCATAGCTTTCTGTTTCTGCTGCAGTTCGTTCCATTAGTAAAGTGTTTGTTTTTATAAATGCAAGTCATTTAAGTCCCTTAAATCATCAGTGTCTGTGGTCTTTCACAGGTCTTCCTTCTCTAAATCATAGAGAATCAATTCAAAAGGTCAGTGCTGATTAAAAAAAAATTATATATAGGGACGTTTGTTAGACTGCAAGTTACTCTTTTATGTCTTCTGAAATAAATCTCTCTTGTTTATTTTGGGTACTATGAGTATTTAAAAAAAATAATGAAAGTGTGTAAGGAGGAGCTTCCTGCCAAAAGTCCAATTTCAAATACCTTAATTTGCCCACTTCCTCCTCCCCTCAGTTAAGCTTCTGTTTTATATTTCCTTGCTTTGCTTGTATTGCATTTTGCAATGTTTAGGTAGATTGATAAATATTATAAGAATCTATAGGTGGTAGCAAATGAGTATGAACATAAAACGGATGATTTCTTACTTTTTCGCATCTTAAAGTATTCAAAGTAAAATCCCAAAAGAGCCAAAATCAAGACAGCTTTATAGAATCAAACATAAAACACAAACTTGGTGAGAGAAACATGCTGAACGTGTGGTCTAAAGTTTGTACAATGGGGGCCTAGATGATGCCTACATATAGAACTCTAAATCTAGCAAAAGCTTTGAGGCAGTTTTGATGTTTTCCGCATGCTCATGGGGTGTTTCAGTTTCTGTATGTGCAGAATGGAGATAGCACTTACTGAATTACTGCTTACTGCATAAGAAGAGATTTATATAGGAAAAGTGTAAGCCTTATGTGAGAGATAAATATCGTTAATTGTTCACTGCAGTACAGCAATATTCTGAGTCTCCTAATTCCTGGTCATAATTATCTGTTTTCTCCATAGTTTGCAAAGTGTATCCTCAAAGACAGGAATAAAGAATGAGAATGCTGATTTGCTTCACTGTGACATTTTAATATCCTTTGAGCCACTGAAAGATGTTTGTGATTTATCAAAACAACATTTTCACATTTCTGCAAATTCAACATTATGTACATCCAAGGCATTATCTGCACTGGTGTCCAAGGGGGAGGGGGAAGGGGATCAACTACTTCTTATCTTTTTTAAGTGTTCTAAGATAACTTTCACAGCCACTCTTTTAATTACAGCAGATCAAATGAAAAAGTCTGCTTATTTTCAGAAAAACTGAGTCATGCCCACTGCTATTATATGGGGGCCCAAGAGTGGAGGCATCCAAGACAGCTCACTCAACATGAAAGCAACACCAGAGTTCGTGGCCCTGTAGTTATTCTGGATCTTGACAAAAAAAACCCAAACAGGCATGGGAACTCACGTTTTATCCAATGCAGGCCACTTGAGGGCCATGTTAGTTGTTGCTTAATTGAGCTGCAGCCGTTCTGTTGCAGGGCTCTTCAGCCAACTGGGCCTTCTATCATTAGCACTGACAAACCTTTTCATTGAAATTTAGTCCATTGCTTTGCTTGTCGTATTATAGAGGCATTTCTCAAACATTTTAGCCAGATGTTCAGACATGCAGGCTTCAACTGAACCCATCAGCAAGAAATCAATGAAAAGGACTCCTTCGAAACAGCTTAGTATTTATAGATGCAACTCCATCTAACCCCGGGGTAAGAAAGGTTTATAAGGCAGGATAGCAGGAAGCAAGTAGCCAGCTGCAACAGATGCCAAACCACGTCCAGCTCTACCCGCCTTTTCCACCCCTGCCTGCAGTTATTAGAGGAGTTCTGGAGGGGCTGTGTCACAGGTAAACTCTCCTCCAAGGATGGTGCACCCTTCCCGAGGCTGCAGAATAAATGCCACGTTACCATCCATAAATTACCCCCATGTTCAAGTTTAACACTCCTCACATAGCCACCATCCTAGACGGCAAATCGGAATGCAAACCCTGTATTTTATCACGTTCTAGGCCCATAAAGACAGCAGGCTATAAACTTCTCAAGGGTGAGCTCTTTGCAGTCACTTCAGCTCCCTACCTGCAAGAGCTGGAATTTGCCTGAGTAAACAAACATAAATCAGAAAACAGTTCTGCAGAGAGCCCAAGTCCTACGTACTCCTTGTGACCACACAGGACTACGTGGTTTCTGCTCAGGAGTCCTGGGCTCAACATTTCCAAAGGGCCAAACCTCCATCAGCTGCCAGGAGTCACCGTTCCTGCGTCCTTTCTGAAGTGTTTGGGAGCACATGTGCTTGAAGAAGCACACAGTGGAGCAATAGTTGGAACCTGCTTTTATCCCACTGCTGGGTCTCCGTTTACAGCGATCAACAGGTAGAGCTTCACATGAGTATCTGGTACATTTCTTAAACTTAATGAAGTTAAACACCTTTTCCCCTAAATGCTAATGATGATTTCCAATGCCTGGCTAACTAAAGCCCTATGAATAGCAATAACAGTGTTACCAACTCTCTCCAAGTGATAGGGGTCATAATGACGAGAGGAAGATCAAACCAACATACTTTATCAGTTTGAGCCCTATTGATGAAATATGTTGATTCAACAGAGCAGCAAGTAACAAAGCTTTGAATCAGCTTTTTAAAGTGCTTTAACGCAGCTCATGGCTCAAATGCTTGAGCCGATGCTGTTTAAGCAATGTGGTATTTTGAGAGGATATAGTAGTTTCAGCATTTTTTAACTGAATTTTATTATTTTAGGAATTTTTAAATACATGCATGATGGTCACTTGGGGTGAAAAGTTGCCAAAAAATGGGATAGAACCTCATGTTTAGCTCCTCCTTTTCCATCCCGTGCTGACTGAGGATGGCATCCTAAGCCGTTGGTCTAGGAATTCTAACATAGGTGTGGAAGTGAAAGATTTCCCAAATAATTAAACCCAGAAAGCATAAACCAACACCATCAAGCAACAGCACAGGCCTACCAAAGTTCAGTAAAGGAAATAATTCACAGAAAGCTCTCCTCAGCCCCCATCCAGCATTGTTCCCCACTCTCTGCCCTCACCACAACACACACCCAAAGTGGGAGATAATTTGGATAACATGGTGATTTTGTCCCAACTTTCCCCTCCAGCTTTTAGTTACTGAATGAAACAGAATATATGTGCAGTTTCTTCTTCCCGCCCCTTCTCCTTCACAACTTCTCTCTTCTCATTTTCAGGCATTATGTAATTTCTTAAAATTTCCTTAGTTAGGGGGCATGGGCTGGGGGTGGTCTTACAACAAATACCTTTGTTTAAATTCAGACTTTAATGCTAACAAAAAAGGTGAATGACACTGTGGGAGAGAAGAGAAAAAGGAAGTGGGGAATTTTTTTTAAAAGTGTGAAAATGTGAAATGTTAAACATGAAAGTTTTCAACAAAAAGCTTTTGACTGAAAACCAAATCTATTTGAATCTCCCGCTCCTCCGAGCCCCCAGCACTCACGGTTTCTCCCCTGATGTTTTGGAAGTGGAGAGAAACATTCTCTCTTCTTTTGGGAACAGATGGACACATTTGGACTGTGTTAGAGGCAGCTGGTTACGCTGAGACCTGGACTAATTGCTTTCTCCTCGGTGTCTTCCCAATGCTTCTAGGGTGACATTACAGAAAACTAATGTGACACCTATTGCAGCGTGAGAAGCACAGAGTCACTTTATTTTTGCTGGCACTATATTGGCTTGTACCTTTTCTACACATTTTGCTACTGTTCCACTCTGAACTAGATTGCTCTATTCTTTGTTCTAAAAAGCCACTTCCCAAATCAGAATAAATCATCTAAACCACTTTTTCTTCCCCTGCTCTTCTAGTTTCCTGCTCCGTTCTGTTCACGTAGTATACACTCCTACAGCCAGACTTTCCTAGACTGCTTTGCAATTCCCATCCATAGTGACTTTAAAGCCAGTAGATCTTCAATGGCCTAATAGATTGTTCATCATTCAAATTAAAATCATTTGGATCCAAGTTTCAACCCAGAGTTTATTTTTTATGGGCATCTATGAAGTCCAGAAGGCAAGAATTCTGAACAGAAGCATTAAAAGATGCTCCATAATAACTGTCGAGTAGGCAAAGACATACTAGGTGGAGGATTGGAGAAGGGCTTAAACTATCCTCTAGATTAGAATCTCGATGTGACACAGTGCATCAACGTCCTTCCAAATGCAGCAGCCAAGCCGCCTAGACACGGGATCATGTATTTCAATGCTCCTCATTAATACGCTGGATTGAATCCAGTACTGACTTGCCCCTGCAATGTGTCTGAGGTTAAAAATGCCTGTGTACTTAGCTTAATAGGTTCCCATTAGGGAAATGCAAAAATAGCATTGATTTTATTTAAGAAGAGCATCTCAGATAAATGGTGCAGTTAAATGGCTACACACAAAATTTTTCTGAACTCTGGCAATTTTGTTTCACAGAAAGTGTTCTGCGTGGATGTTATGGAGGAGTTTGTTAGTATCTGTATGTCAATTAACTCAAAATATTCACTACCCCTTTTCCCAAAACAGGAATTCAGGAAGGAAAGTGAAAAACAAGCAGTACATCAAAAAAACGCTGCTAAGATTGATAATGGAACCAAGCAATCAACCAAAAATCATGCAACTTTTTTATCCTAAGGATTTTTTTTTTCCTATAAAAATATATGGGTAGTTTTCACTTTTCACTTTGAAATAAGAACAGGAAAATATTTCATTTTTAAAATAGTGAAAAGGAAAAAGTTCTCCTTTTTTCTGCATCCCGTGCAGACTTTTATTTCTTTGTTTGTTTTGGCTGAAATTCAACTTTTTCAATAGGAAGACATCATTTTTAGCCAACATAAGTACACATGGTTCCTAACAAAGTAATTGACAGAAAAAATGCCCAACTCACTCAGATACACCTTAAATTCCACAAGTCTCCTGCGAAGGACATCATTCATGAGAGAGAGGAAAAAAAAAAAAAATCTTCTTTGACACAGTAAGGAGGAAGAGATTTCTGATTCTAAATGCAATTAATTTTCGTTGATTAAAACCAAAGTTCTTAGTTCTTCCTTTTTTTCTTTTTTCCTTTTTTTTTTTTTTTTTTTTTTTTTGGCAAATTTAGGGCATTCACGTTTCTGGTCCTATGTTCCTGTGGTTTCCTTCTAACAATTTAGTATTAGGTATCAGATGTAGTAAGAAAATAAATCTAAATGGAAGTAACACAGCAAAGGCAAAACATTACCCACCTTCTACGTCCTCACACAGGGAGCTCCAGTCCAAGGCAATAAGAGCTCCATAAACAGAAATCTGAAGCACTGAGTACCTGCAGTATTGGGTTTATTAATGAGGACATAAAACATTCCCACTAAATTATCAAGGGTTCCTAAACCTCCTTCACACTTAATCTATGCCTTTTCCTATTCCAGTACTTGGGAAGAAACAGAAAGCATGGACCCAAGGACAATGTTTTAGGAGATCCTGCCAGACTGTTTGTGGCAGCTTCGATGAGAAATGGAGGAAATCTTGAAGCTTCTTTGTTTTTCAGTTTCCCACTATGTAAAATGAGGGTAATAATTCTAATTAACTGAAAAGGGTTTTGGCTTTGTCATAAGGGAAAAGAGATGTCAAAACAAGCAGGAATAAAGGTTTCCCTGATTTTCTACAGAGTTCATGATACCAAACTTCTTTAACACTTAAAAAAAAAAAAAAAAAAGAAGTCGGCTCTAGAAAGTGCTATGAATAACCATTGATAAGGTTGCAAAGAATTACTATCAATAAATATAGCTCATACAAGAAAGGAAAAGATGCATGAAAGAAAAGGAAAGCAAAATCCAGTGAATAACTTCTTTTTCTTAAATCCCTTTTGAAAATGCACACAGGGTCTCACAAAATCTGGTTGGGCCACTGACATTTAGAGGGGTTCTCTTTTTCTCACTCATTCTATAAAAGTGCTGAATGGATGCTGTGACACAGCACGCGTTATCCTATCACTTCTTTTTTATGGATGCGCTTTTACTTCCCAGCCCTGAAATTGCTTTTCAGAAAGTCACAAACGTCCATTTTGAAAAGATCGGTTTTGCTTCTCTTGTTCTAACTGAATTTTTCCCAAGAAAATCCATGTCTTATTTGTTTTCAGCAAAAAAGATTTCCAGATATCCAGTACATTTATGAATTAAAAAAAAAAAATTTAAGCAGAACAAAAAGGATTACATAGACGATTAATCTCCTTATTTCTCTGGATTCTTCCATAAGACTTCCACATTTAAATACAATACAATGATAGCATTTGTTTTATCCATTATTTTCTTTTTCATAACCTTTCCCCTCACATCAGCAGCTGCTTCCATATTTTATTATAATTCAGAATGAATTGCAAAAGATTTCAGATAAATACATGATAATCTCAAAATAGTTTATGTTGCGCATACATGTAAAAATTGTTATGCTTGTTGAGACTCTTGCGCTCTTGCAAAATTTCTTATCGACAATTCGTTTTACAGAAGCGTTTTACTTTCAGAACACACTGACTATAATGAGTATTTCTTTGTATAGAATATATCTAGATAGTTTTATTATTTTTTTTAAGCGTGCATACTATTTTGTACATTTAAGGGATCGGTTTTACTTACAGTATAGTTGTGTATTTCCATATACTGATTTTTAGCATTTCAGTTGGTACCATTTTTTCTTTTTTCATCTTAGAAATACTTTTTAGTTTTTAAACAAATGCTTTTCTTGTCAGTGTTGTGTGAAAAACAGTTGTAAATCAGAAGAGAAAATGGAGTACGTGGAAGAATTCTCAGTCCTCAGTACAGACAAAACACTCTTACAGGCATAAAACAAATGTAAGTCTAAAAAACCAGAGAGAAATCTTTTTTTCCATCATTATCACTCAGGTATTGCCTGGAGGATCAGTTGCAAGAAAAATATCAGAAGAAAAAAAGATGTTACTTTTGTATGGGTTATGTCTCTTTAAGGAATAAAACAGGGGGTTACTAAAAAATGGTATGTCACTAGATACAGTTGGGCAGGAAATTTTACAAAGGGAGGACAGTAAAAAAAATTCTCTGCCCCTGGAAAATTACAGTCTATTTGTCTCTTTGTTAGTTCAAAAATTAAAAAAATCAGCTTCACAGCTGAACCCAAATGTATTTTCTGAGCGTGTCAGGAATTTGGTTCTCTGTTTTAATGGAGAATGAGGAAAAACATTTAGGAAAAAAAATTTCCCTAGGCATGCAATTGAAAAACACGAGTGCTGTATGTCGGCTCTGTTTTCCCTGCTGGAATACATAATCCCTGAACAGAGCTTGCCCTGACCTTCCACAAGTAGCAGGGTAATTGTTCTCAGGGATTTTATGAATATCACTATCTATTTGAAAAGAAAGCCATGGATAAAAGAGGAAAATGAATTTGAATTTGCAGCGAAAGTGAGCATCAAGTACTGGGCTGTTCCCCAACTGGAAGAGAGCCAGACTCGATCCCCAGGCAGAGAGCCAAGGAGACATCCTTGCCATGGTACACGACCAAGTTCTACAGCTGGAGAGCTGAGCTGGGCACAGCGGAGGGACCTCTGCATCATCTTCGGAGCAGACAAAGATTTAAAGATGCCAGGGCATTAATTTCACCGTTCTTCCTCGCTACCAGACCCAGAAGCGGGGCAGCAGTAAAACACTCGTTTTGCATGGGGAAGCTATACAGAACAATCCCTCCAGGGTGCCGCAACAAAGGATAAATCCTTCTGAGGAGGAGGAGAGAATGAAACCAAAGCATAGAGCTGAAACCACAACGATATACACAGGATGCATCTCTTGATTCATAATTCCTCACGGTCCTCTCAAGCGTGTCCCTAGTGCCAAATGACTCCCTCTTGAGCTGCCCTTTTAGTTCTCCGTGGTTGCATACGACTGCTGTCCAGTTTCAGAGAGCAGGGCGTGGAACGGTCTGACCTGGCTGGCCACAGCTGCTCGCTAGGCGGAGCGGGGAGCTGGCCCAGGTTGGGGGGGAGAGAGGGGTTAGCCCTGTCCAGGTCAGGGCTCATCCCCCAACCGTGCTGCTGCAGAAGGGCTGAACAAGGACGGCCGCTCACCTGAGACGTCAGCAGCACCGGCATGAATTTTTAACTCCTCTGTTCACCGAAGCAGCAGTTGCTTTTGGTCCAATTCACTGCACAAGATGTGCAATCTTAGTTTTATGCAGAGGTGAAATTCCTCTATTAATTCATATTGAGTGCACACAACAGTCAGTGAGAAAAGTAGCAGTGTGGAGAGAGAAAAGAGGGATTTCTGCAATCTATATTGAATTAGTTAGTTTAAAATGAACAGTGAGCATTCCATAAAGGTACCCGAATAAACACAGAGCTGTTCAGATGGTGGTAGGGGAAAGAAAACTTGCAGGGGTAGAAAAGAAAAGGACACAATGAGGTAGGAAAGAATAAGTTGCCATAGATATATACCTACATCCTTCATTTCATGCACCCATAATTCTCTCTGGCAGCTGCATGATTAATTCAAAGATTTATTGATTTTTTTTCTTGCTCAATCCTGCTGACCTGCTTTTGTTGACAGGTCTGTGTGGATCACACTCCTCTGCCAGCTGAAAGCATGGCATCATGTCAGTCTCCATGGCCTGCAGTAAACATTTCCGTGCATTCAACACGAATAGTGTTTGAGTGCACGGTAAAAACATGCAGAGCTCATTTCAAACCAAACAAACATGAACTAACAAACTGGTACGCTATTTTTGCTGTGAAAAATATCTGTAAGTGCAATTATAATGCAACTTTGATGGTGGGAAAGAACATCTAAACAGTTCAATCTTTCTTCTCTGGTACTCTCACTTTTATCAGAAATTCAGCAGCCTTAAGTTTTCTAGCAAAACCAAAGGCATTTTTGGTACAGCAACTGTTTCCAACAAAAAACGTTTAGCCTTTGCATCCACCACCTTTCTGCAGCAGGACAGAGCATCTGCCCTTGTGTCACACCAGTGCAGTTACACAGCTTGAGCTCACCTACCAGATCACAGGCTTTAAAAATTCACCTGATACTAACTACAAGATCACCTAGCCTTCATTGTAACCTTCCTCCAAAGAGAAAACATAGGTACTACTAAAATGTGCCTTTACAGTTTAGCAACCCAGGTGAAGCAACAGAGATACGACACTGATGTCACAGCAAATGAAACGAAGCTCTACCAATTCTTTCTAAAGAGTCATTCTTCTAATGAGCCTTTCAAATAAAATTGGACTCTCAACGGGGAAGACAAACCAAATGAGCATCTGTATGGCCATCTACAGCCCTAAAAATTTGCAGGTTTATCTACTTAATAGCACCGTACTCCACAATGACGTTTTAGTTGAAATCAGTTACCTGGTACAACACACAACACTGGAAAAAATTGTTTCTGTTTCTTCCAGATGTCACCTGTAGGTATCTCCTTGATGTATGAAAAATAACCAAAAAAATGATGGCCGGTGGCAGTTTTGACATTCTACCCCTCTCAGCATGCAGCTAATCCATGTACACAGGCAAAAGCTGTACAGTAATAAAACATTCTGGGCAGTAAGGCACACACTCATTAAAATGAATCTCATGCATCAATTTTGTCCCCTCGTATCAAAACTGTCAGAGCTCATTGGCTGTTTGCTCAGGTTAGACAGAGTTTTGATGGGAAACCTCTAAGCATACAGCGCTTAATGTGGTCATCTACTTATCCACTGTCATTCAGGAAGGTGACAAGATCACAAGCCACTAGCAGAGCAGATTTATAAGGAAGAAAACAATGTTACGATCACTATTTCAAAAAGTAAAAATGAAAATAAATAATAAAATTAGACCTAAAACCATCACACTGATTCACTCAAGTATGTTCCTGCTCCTAGCCCTTTGAAAACAAATCTGGTAACACTGAGCCTTGCTGTCTACAAATCAGACCCCCAAAAATCCTACATATCAAAATAAACCAATAAAAATATTGCTTCAAATATTCAATTCAAGAAAAATTGTATGAACCAAAAACTGCCTGAAGAATTGTAAACAAAGACAAAATGGAAAAATATTGAGTGAACACCTGTGAAGGTTAGCAGTCAGTCTGCTCTTATTTCACCTTTAATAAAGATTTGGTAAACATCAAGTTAATTAAAATGCAGGCCATATTTATTTGAAGGTTTTACAAACCCCAGAGAGAATTAATATTACAGGAACTGAGGGGGCTAGAAAAAGCTGACCAGATGATAAAATCAGATTCAACCCAGGAAAATAAAAGAAATTTCAAGTACATCTGGAGAGAAAAATAATGTGACACAGATATTTCCAGTGAGAGACTAACTGTGCCACTGAATTCAACCATGCTGAAAGAAACCTCTTCATGACTGACAACAACAATAACAAGGTGGTAAAACAGAACAGTTAGGGCATCAGATTGGATAATGTTGTGCACGGTCCAACAGACCCTCAGGCCCGTAGAGAGACATGGTAGGTGCCTCTATATGCATATATAAATACGTGTATGTGTGTATGTGTATATGTATATGTATGTGTATCTATATACACATACTCACGGATACAGAGAGGGAACGAGAGAGAAAGGCATATATTAAAAAAAATACGAATATTTAAAGCTTTAACACAGAAAGCAGAGTTACAACCTCTCTCTCTTTCTCTCTTTAATTCACAAGAGTGCAAGAAGCAATTCTGAAGGGGTCCTGAATCCAATCAAGTTTTCATGCTCTTTAATTGTGTAAGTAGAGAGAAAAAAATTAAAGGGTTGAGAAAAAAAAATAGAGAAAGAGGATTGGGTGATTGTTGCGGGGGGTTGTTTGGTTTTAAAGTGAGTAGAGGGAAAGGATCCCTCCAATTGATGGAAATGGGGGGCTATCCAAAACAGAGCAGCAACAGAGGGGAAAAAATTACTTGTCTCCTAGACACATTTCATTACTGAAATGCCAAAAATACTGCTACTATTTGTGAATCCTATTAGTATTAAAATTGCTGGATGTAGTGAGACAGAGGAAATTTTGCCTTTGTGCACTTTAAGCACGAAGACATGCCACTCAAATACATTATTCTCTTCCATCTCTCACAAACAGCCACCAATGTTCTACGCCCTCAGAGCAGCCAAAACCTCCAGTCACGCTAAGGAAAATCTGCAAGTTCCCTCTACAAGAAAACAACATTCTCTCTGATATTAACACCTCCGTTTCACATGCATGCTGCCCTGTGCTGATTAGATGATCAGAAACCACTCCTTTGCCTACAATCGTATCCCTCACCTTCCTGTGCTATCAAAATGTGCTGCTTTGACATGTGGATCAGATGCTTTCCATCTCCGTCCCTCCAAGTCACTCTAAACACCTGCCTCCCACAAGGCTGTTGAAGTCCTTGCATCCAATCCTACCGATCCCCCAGCCATAATTTTAGAATGATTCGCCTGATCAAAATACTCCAGTGTAACAGAGTAGGAAGCAAACAGGGAGCATCGGCTGCAGAGTAGCCAGAGGAAAGGTCCTCCAATGAGCAGTTGTAAGTACGTTGCCTTGCTCAGTTACAATTTTAGTTTACAATGAGTCAAAGGAGAGTGTGAAAAATGTTTGCACCAGCAGAAAGTTCTAAGTTTTTACCATCTCCACTTCCTGGGATTATAAGACACTCTCAAAAGAATAGTGTTCTTGGGAAAAACGCAGGGAACTGGACATTTCTTAAATAATGTAGTAAATTACTTTTTCCTAGGTCCCTTAGGAAAATAACCTTGTTGAAAGAGAAAGTGAGGAAGCAATATATTGCCTTTAGATATGGGCAAATGCACTTTACATGACTTCAGGAAGGTTAGAAAACATGTTACTGCAACAGTAAACCTACAGTCTGACCTGAGCATTGCTGAATGCTACTCACATTGGCTTTCCAGGGAGTCAGGGAAGCTCAGCAGGTGTAGGGGTCTGACTGCTTTGCTTTCTGTGTGCTATCACAACTTCAAATAGGAGAATTAAATGTCCCTGACATATTTCTGGTAGAAGGTAGTTTACACTCAGAATTTTTTTATTTTAGAAACATTGCCAATATTTAAGTGTAAAACAAATTGTACTTTTCCTCCCACTCCACCTGGACCCGGAAAAAGTCTTGCATCTAGAGCATTCAGTGGCGTAGGTTAAGTGTCTGCTGAATGCTGGCTGGTTGGCAACCACGATTAAGTCCTGACATCAAACCAAAACAAGAAAGATCATAGCTCATCTCTTCTAGACACAGCCTCAATCAGATGGCTGGACTTAATCCCTGTGATCATCAGCAATAATCTAATTCTGAACACAGGACTGTGCACACAGGACCACTCTCCATAAAGATATTCCCCCCACCCCCCGCTATGTACAAACCTCATGGCTGAAAAAACAGCAATCACTCTGTGTAAACTGAACCACTGCTGTAATCTCCAAACCCCAGCACAGATGAAAACTGCAGTGGTGTATTTTAGGTGCCACCACATGATAACTACTAGCAAACACTGACTGCTTACTGTCAACCACAGCAGTTCAGAAAAGCCCCTTGTGCAGAAAGAGATCCAGGAGTCCCTGAGCCTTTTAAAAGACAAGACTTGAGGAACTGTGTGTAAATAAATAATGCAATTCATTACATCAAATGTAGGTCATTTTACATCAGTGACACTTCTCAAGCCGTGGTCCAGTGTGTCTAATTTCTGGCCGATGGAAAGCATGCTGGCTGGAAGGCTCATTGACTGTCATCTGCACGTCCACCACAACCCTTCAGGGAACTGCGTTCCATTCATGCTTACACACCTTTCCCTCAAAGCTGTTATTCTTTCGGTGCACATTTAAATATGCCATTGTGTGCCACTCATTATTATCTGTCTCTCCTTTTCTACCTTTTTTAAGCAGTCACACCGTATGTATAAATCGGACAGATTCTTGCATGGTATGTCATTAGATAGGAAAGTGAGAATGCAGAAAGGCCGGGGCAAGAACCTATTCATGATCCTGCTCTTGGCACTAAGCTATTCAGATACATGGAAAAACTCAAAATCCCTCGTAGTTATCAGCATCAAGATAGGAGGCATTCATAACAGAAGTACACTGTGCAGTGACAGACCACATTTAATTCTTCAGCCTTTCTCTTTCTTGCCATCTGCTCTTCATTCTCCTCTTTTGTGTCTCTTTGCCGATCCCTTACGCTGACCTTTATTTTTAATAATCCCTTTCTGCCCTCCTTCCCCTATAACCACACCCACCCCTTGCTCTCTCTGGGGCTAATTAACACATGAACGGACTCTGCTCTTTGCTTTCAGCTAGGCAGAGCAGAACCAGCCATTATTTTGCCTTTACCTTCCCTTCTAGTCCAGCTTCACTGTTCTGCGTGTGAAGAAGAAAGGCAAGCATTAGTCTCCCGTCTGCCTTGCAGTTGCTCAACACCAGCAGAAGCGCAACCTGTACAGTGATACTTTGCTATACCATCGTTCCTTGTTTTTATGGCTGGCGTTACAAAAAACATGCTTTGCTGCAGTCTTTGGTCCTGCAGGGCCTAGGCTGTTCTCAACGGTTACAAGGTTAACACAAAGCTGATTCCAAAAGTCTCTTTCTTTCGGAATGGTTTGTGAAGGAAAGCAGTAAGGACGAAAGAAAACTTGACCTTTGAGCAAGCTGTATGCAGCTATCAGTCATACAACATTAAAGGAGTATTTAAGCTTTTATGTTTAGTGTCATCTAATGAAAATGCATAAGAGCTGGTTACTGATACAGATACAAGAGAAAACTGCACATCATTATACTACTTACTATAATTCAGATGAATTTCAGACTCAGTTTCAAGTCAACTGACAGTATATAATTCTTCAGAAAAGAAGGATCTTCAGAAAAGAGATCCTGAAGTTATAGCTGTAGAGTCTGATACAGCAGCAACCTGCACTTTGTGAGCCCCTTAAGATGCCTCAGAGTTACCATTGGTCCTTCTATTTTGCTAACATCTTAGAGATCATTAGGAAAGACACACACCACTGGAAAGCTTGATTGCTTTTACTAGATGACACAGATGGGCAAACAAGATAGACTTCATGTATTTGTAGCAGACTGACAACTGCAGAGGTCTGCTGCTGTCCTTGTCTATCATGAGAGTTTGTAACACAGCTGTACCTAGGGAGATGGCTGAATATTTCCTCTAACAATTATTATTCAAAATGGATCTTTCTAGTATGAAAAGATTGCTGTGTATTTGTTGTTGGAAGTCAGGGGTTTCTACTTTTCCCCAGAATAGATTCATGCAAATAGTTGGTTTTGCCTTGCTTTAAAAATCTTTCTCCTGCTACCTTGACCCCTAGAGACATCCTGAAAAAGCTTTTTGGCCTCAGATTTGCTGTCACATTGAAAGACAAAGTGTAGGATCAAAACCCCAATTATTTGGCTGTTCCCCTGACAGACAGACAGACAAGCACACGCACACCATTTTAGTCCACAGCTATCCTTCACGTGGAAACTTCATAGAATTCAGTATTTCTGGCTCCAAACATGGGCACCTTCCCCTTTATTAAACAGGGAGTCTGACCTATCTGGACACTCCTCAGAAACGCTCTAGCAATATGTCTTAATAGGTTTCAACTCCCAATTACTTTAAAATAACCTGGAGGTATGACATTAAATTGCAGCCAGGAAACAGAAGATGCTTTTGCCCAGCCATATTTATTACACACTTTGATTACGATGGAAATGACTGTGTCCGCTGAGAACCAAGTATACAGACAAAAGCAGATATGTCCAGGATAGTACACTGTTGTAACAGAAAAAAAAAATCTCACTGTCCTCATCAAGGAATACACCTCTTAAACACTCTAAAAGCTAGGTTTTATTTTTTTATACATTATAAAAATAAAAACACTTTGCTTTTTTCTTTAAAATGTTGAATTTACATAAAAAGAGAACTGATAGTTAGAACAGTAAGTAACAGCTGAAATAAAGGATTCTGGTTCATCTACAGATCTCTCTCTCCTCGTAGTCAGAATGGGACTACAGACAGACAGGTATACAGAATATTTGTTCTAAATTGTACTTGGAAGTATTGCATTGGGGTTTAAGCCTTTGGGGGGCGGGGGGAGAAAGCTTCTGTGTTGGACCACTTGCTTATGGAGCTTCACCACTGAGAAGCTGCCCTGCTTCCCGTCATAGGGGGTCTCCCATTCCCTCCTGTAAGGTGTAAGCTTCCTGGGCTACCCGTGTCTTCTGTTTAAAACAGATACATCATCTCAGTGAAAATGTTCTTCTCATCTTTTTCCTCTCTCCTTCCCTTTTTCACTTTTGGTTTTTTTCCAAGCAAACGCTATCTAGTTTTCCCACAAAAGCCCTGTCCACCTCAAAACATGATAACCCTCACTCTGTGAGTGTATATCTTTTTTTATTCTCGCTCTTTCACAGTAGAGGTTTCCACTCAAGATGGCTCTTGTTTTTGCTGATGAGTAACCAATAAATCAGTTATATTAAGAAATAAGAACAAAACAAATCAGAACTTGATGCTTTCCAGTATTAAATGGTGAGATAAAAAGCATACCAATGAATCTGGTCTAGCACACAGGAAAAAAACCCACATGCTAGCAGTGGCTGTATAAGCAAGGATATGTATTTCCTCAGAATATTGATCATTAGTGGAAAACAGCTCAATAGTCGTGTTACATCTTGCATCCTATTCATCAGCACTGGCATTCTAAGAAGACAGGCTTGATCAATATCTACCATTTGAGTTCACGGCCAGATTATTGCAAAATTGATTATGGGTAAAACTCAAGGCAATTGTTTTATGAAACACGTGTGGGTTCTGGTTTTTAAATGCTCTCACTATTAAGCTGCAGTTAAAGAGTATAAATGGTGAGCAAACAAATCTTGCAATCATTGCGGTTAAACTGGAGCAATGTTTTCCTGCCTCGCTTTTGCCCTTGCATGACAGATAGCATTGACCTGTAATATAACCTGTGATTTCATCTCTGAAACTCAATCTTTTCTGTGATGTGATACAATATGATAAAGTGAGATTTTTAACAACATCAGTTTTAATGAATTATACTTTATTTCCATTTAGATTTCTAACTGTCGAATTAAGGTATTGTGAGATAATTAGAAACTGGGTTTTAAGTGTTGAAATTTGTAACAGATTTTTAATGATTGTAGCCTAGTCAACCACAGTCAGAGGTTGCATTAAGGAGGAAAAAAAAAAAAAGATTAAATTTAGGTCCATACAATTAAATGTTATTGCACACTTTTATCCCCCAAGAGTTTCGGGTTAAAATCGTTACAGACTAACCAGAATGAAATTATCTGGATATAGCAACCATAATGGTCTGCAGAAATGCCACACTTTCTTCCTTAAAGAAGGGGTTACAGAGACCTCTGTGCCCTACTCCTGATTCCAGGGTGAAGGGCAAGATTGAGCCACTCAAAGATATCACATACGTACTAGGTACTAATGCTCAAGTCAAAAAAATCAGATTGAGAGCATGCAATCTATGTTGACAGAGAAAATATGCATGTTTTCTTATAATACAGAATGAACAAACTTAAAAAAAATATTAAGGTAGTTAACCATGTTCTTTTCTTCCAGCCAATACTCACACATACAGATGTACATGCACCATGTAGTAGCCTATTTTAAGATGAAGAAAAGTAAACACATCCATCCACTGTTGCATTAGATAATCTTAAGCATAGTTCTCTATCATTATATACAGAATAATACAAAGCTTATTTGCGTATTTAAATAGAACTCTGACCTGACTGTATTGGCTGAAGTGTTGGCGAGTCCTACAATTCAGATATTACAGACGTCTTCGTGGAAACACACTCAGTTTCAGTTGCTCAATGACAAAAATAACATGCCGTATCAAAATCCAAGAGCATAACAAGGAAGCGGATTTGCCAAGCTTAAACAGTGCACCAGTACTATAGGACAACTGATCATCAATTACATAGTACTTAGATATCTACCAAATCCTTAGAAAGCTATTTGAAACATGTTTCAAAAAGAAATAGAACAAGCTTATGTAAGGAATCAATAAAAGACAGAGAAATAAAATCTATAATATGAGTAATATAGAAACATAGATATTTCCATCAATGCCGTGTTTGTCAGAAAGGAAAGATTAATATAGAGAGGAGAAGTACAAAAACATTTCCACACATTGGAAGATCATAAACACAAACACATTCTTAAATATACTCTGCAGCAACATTTAACTCAAACTATTTTTTTCCATTCTGTATTACCCTGGAACAATATATTTCAAATTTCTGCACACATAAATCGTTTGTATGTGTAACAACAGCTGCACTGCATGTAATATATAATTTAGATATGTACTATATTGAAAGTATTTTTCCCACATATACTTTCTCCTATGAATTTCTTACAATGTTTATGCTTTAAAATGTTGGATATTCTTTGCTTGAATTCCCTGTACTTCCTGAACAATGCCTCACATTTCCTCACTTTGTCAGTAAATAGATTAATGCATATAACTGCTTTAGAATGGATTGTTTCGCTTCAACATGTTCCGCTTACAGCACAGCTTACAGTGCGCTTAAGCCTCCAGTGTTATCTATGAAGATATTTGAGATTAAAATGTTATGAAAGTATAAATATCGATTACATACCTCATTTAAACATAACCAACCAAATCTAGACTTAGTATTTCTTCTAATCCACAAGTAACATTACTACTGAAAAACAATTACGACCCAACACGTGCTTTATGACACTCAAATTTCTTTGGCATGTAGGAGTTCCTTATCACAGTTAAAATGTGAACCCATTGCCACAGCACCAGGAAGCCGATTTTATGTCTGGTATAAAACAAAAACCATGTTATTTCCCCCTCAAGCATGCTAGAAAAAGCAGGGCTGTCTAAAACCTTCATGTCACACACAGTCATAGGGATGCAGCAATGCTAATGTGAGATACGTCACTGGAAGGTTGACATCCAATTCAGCTGTAATTGACTCAAAGTAAACATCAGGCATTTGAGGAGGAAAACCAGGAACCACAGCTGCCATTGCCAATTGGGAAAGAAAGCCGTAACAGCCTACCTGAGACAAGCGAGACTGTGTCTTTCTCCCATGAGACAACAGTGATGTATGCCTCCACGGAGGAGGGGATAATGCACTTGAACACTGCTACATTGCCTCTCATGGCTTTCTGGTCCTCCACACGGACTGTATAGGGTTCCCGTAAAACTGAAGATAGAAGAAGAGGTTTCATTAAACAAGTTGTAATCACACATCCCATCCACTTCCTCGGTTAGCCTTGCAAAGTTCCCCCAAGAAGGATACTCAGGTTGTGAATTCTTTTGTCTCAGTAAATGATACAGCTTTGCAAGGCTGATTGCAAATTAATATGAAAGCATTCCCAGATCTTTTTATTCCCTCAAAATCTGCATTTCACCATATTTCTGTGTTCTCCCCTGTCATGGTTTAACTCCAGCTGGCAGCTAAGCACCACACAGCCGCTCACTGTAAAAAGGGGTAAAAGTGAGAAAACTCACGGGTTGAGATAAGAACAGTTTAATAATTGAAACAAAATAAAATAATAATTTTTAAAAAATGTAATGAAAAGAAAAATAACAAAGAGAGAGAAATAAAACCCAAGAAAGGCAAGTATTGTGAATGAAAACAATTGCTCACCACCAACCAACCGATGCCCAGCCAGTCCCTGAGCAGCGCTCCCCCGGCCAACCTTCCCCCAGCTTTATATGCTGAGCATGATGTCTATGGCATGGAATATCCTTTTGGTCAGTTGGGGTCAGCTGGCCCACCTGTGTCCCCTCCCAAATTTTTGTGCACCCCCTACCTGCTCGCTGGTGGGGTGGGGTGAGAAGCAGAAAAGGCCTCGACTCTGTGTGAGCACTTCTCAGCAGTAACAAAAACATCCCTGTATTATCAATGCTGTTTCCAGCACAAATCCAAAACACAGCCCCATACCAGCTACTGTGAAGAAAATTAACTCTACCCCAGCCAAAACCAGCACGTTCCTCTACCTAATTCTGAGGGCAAGGAGAAAGACTTTTGTAAGAACTACAGAGTTATATAGGTGAATGGTGTCGTATCTTCTGTTACTTGTCTAGTTTCTCATGCCGCATTTCCCGTCACAAATTGTTTTCTGCTCTGTCAAAGGGTACAAAGCACATACAAGTACTGGGTGTGAATTAGACATTCAGAGGGTAGTAGAGAAGGTCATTGTCATTTAGGATTTTGAAGCAGTGAGAACTGAAGGAGAAAAATCGATGGAGGTGACAGCCAGAGAAAAAGTAAGGTGTCTCAGAAACACAGAGAAATGATAGTAGGTAAGGTAAGAGCTACATGCAATTGACCAGCACTGAAAGAAATAGGTTAATGGTAAGAAAACAGAAACTATTATTCAGAGTTGTATTAAAAAACAGTGTGGGGGCACTTAGATCTAGGATATGATTTGTCTGGCATCTGGAAGAATTAATTTAATGGACAAAGAGGAAAAAAAAAGAACAACTGGAGAAATCCTTTACGCCAAACTAATATTTCTGGGATGTGATGAAGTTGCATTGGGTGGGAGAATGGAAAGAAGGAAAATCCTGGCACTGAAACAATTCAATGAAGAATAAGGAGTGAAAAATCCTGTGAGCAACAGTTAATGGAGAAGGTGGCAGAGCAGAGAAGAAACAGATGTTGTCTACTACAAGAAGTAAATGGGTAAACCAGGAAGGACAAGCAGCAACGTAGACTCTCCACAAGACCATAAGGTCAAGGTGCAAAAAAAGAAATCAGCACAGCCAACATAGTTATACATCTTGAGGTGGCAAACAAAGTTATATATCTTGAAGTGACAAATACTTTTAATGAAAATAGGGATGAATGTATTAGAAAATGACATGTGTGTCTGAGGCATGTATATGCCTAAGGCTAAAAGTTATTGGAAAGAACAAGCCCAGTGCAGCAGCGTAACCAAGTCAGCAATACTGAACTGCCACATTACAGTGACATTTCTTGCCTACATACCCTGCCTGCAAACATATACCAAGCTCTACCAATTACATTTAACTACATTGATTCTAGACTGAAGAGTCAGTAAATTCTTTGCAGAGTTTACAAAAGTATTTCTATACACCAGGAGCACTGGAATCTCTAGATGTCAGCCCCACTTAAAATGTATTTAAAGAAAAAAGGGCAGAGTACTGAAATGTAACTTTAGTTTTCATAAATGCAAACAGCATCAAGTTTTCAGTTCCAGTGCTACTACTGCAAAAAAAGAAGACTGAAGTTCCCCATCCCAAACAAGACTGTAGGAATATAGCTGTTAGGATCTCTAACCAAAAGTAAATAAATGTAATTATAAATTAAATATCTTTTTAAAAGTCAAAACAAATCCATCTTCTATGATAAGACAGACATCACTAGTTTTTTAAAAAGTCAATAATTTATTTTTAATCAAAGCTTAAGTTTCTCAACCCTTTTATAAGTGCTGAACTGATATTATAAGCACCTT